>CM055121.1:220666661-222080340 GCA_029206835.1 Rana muscosa
TATATATATATATATATACATACACTGCATCCAGTGTAGCCAAGCCTATATCTGACTGCAGGCCATTCCTGGTGTACTTTTTCTAATATACTTCAGGCAGGCAGGTTATTCAGTTAGCTGCAGTGTATTAAATATATATATATATACAGTCAGTCTGTCAGTCACCTGATTTGGATGTAAATACCCTCAAATTAAATCTGAAAGTCTGCAGTTAAAGCACATCTTGTTTGTTTTATTTCAAATCCATTGTGGTGGTGTATAGAGCCAACAAGGATTAGAATTGTGTTGATTTGTCCCAATATTTATGACCTGACTGTATATATATATATATATATATATATATACACTGCATCCAGTGTAGCCTATATCTGACTGCAGGCCATTCCTTGTGTACTTTTTCTAATATACTTCAGGCAGGCAGGTTATTCAGTTAGCTGCAGTGTATTAAATATATACAGTCAGTCTGTCAGTCACCTGATTTGGATGTAAATACCCTCAAATTAAAGCTGAAAGTCTGCAGTTAAAGCACATCTTGTTCGTTTTATTTCAAATCCATTGTGGTGGTGTATAGAGCCAAAAAAGATTAGAATTGTGTCGATGTCCCAATATTTATGACCTGACTGTATATATATATATATATATATATACTGCATCCAGTGTAGCCTATATCTGACTGCAGGCCATTCCTGGTGTACTTTTTATAATATACTTCTGGCGGTGTACACAGTTCACAGTACCGTGCGTGCACCCATAGTGCAGTTGCTACTACTTTTATGGTGGTGTACACAGTACACAATACAGTGAACCCATAGTTGCTATTAGACTTTTGGTGGTGTACACAGTACCATGCACCCATAGTGCAGTTGCTACTACTTTTCTGGTGGTGTACACAGTACACAATACAGTGCGCCCATAGTTGTTATTACACTTCTGTTGGTGTACACAGTACCGTGCACCCATAGTGCAGTTGCTACTACTTTTCTGGCGGTGTACACAGTACACAATACAGTGCACCCATAATTGTTATTACACTTCTGGTGGTGTACACAGTACCGTGCACCCATAGTGCAGTTGCTACTACTTTTCTTGCGGTGTACACAGTACACAATACAGTGATCCCATAGTTGCTATTAGACTTCTGGTGGTGTACACAATACCATGCCCGCCTAGTGCAGTTGCTACTACTTTTCTGGTGGTGTACACAGTACACAATACAGTGCACCCATAGTTGTTATTACACTTCTGGTGGTATACACAATACCGTGCACCCCTAGTGCAGTTGCTACTACTTTTCTGGTGGTGTACACAGTACACAATACAGTGCAACCATATTTGTTATTACACTTCTGGTGGTGTACACAGTACCGTGCACCCCTAGTGCAGTTGCTACTACTTTTCTGGTGGTGTACACAGCACACAATACAGTGCACCCATAGTTGCTATTAGACTTCTGGTGGTGTACACAATACCGTGCACCCCTAGTGCAGTTGCTACTACTTTTCTGGTGGTGTACACAGTACACAATACAGTGTAGTGTGGTTTTGCTAAACAAAATGTAATGTTTGTATTGGATCACTGTGACCCTTCACCCTTTTCTCCTGATGCATGCTGGGGGAGGGGCTGTACCAGGAAGTAAGTTAGTGTGTGTGTGGGACTGGGAAGCAGCAGCATGATACACAGAAGTGAGTAATAAACCCTCTCCATGGTTAAGAAGTTCATCTGGCCTGTGTGTAACTTGCTGAGCAGATACTGGCAGCATTGCTAGCAGCACCCTGAGAGACCCCGTGTCTAAGGGACATAACACAAAATTTACAGCATGTAAGGCCACCAAGGAGAGGCAGACACTCACAGGCCACTAAAAGAGGGCAAGCAGGCTCTGTGTCTACAGTCAACAGTGCTGGTCGTGGACACGTTGCATCCTCAGCACGTGGCCGTGTGGCACGCTTGTCCTTTTTTTCTGCAGCTGGCCATGTTATTGAGCCACAACATGCAGAAGAGTTGGTGGAATGGATAACAAAGCCGTCCTCATCCTCCTCATCCTCTGTTACCCAGGCTCAGAGTAGTTTGCTGGCCAATGCAGCTGCCAAAGTGGCCTATTTCATCGGCTTCATGTCAACAGTCACTCCTTCCCTAGCCCCACCATCATGCACAGAGGAGTCCCCCGAACTATTCGACTACAGTGTCGGGTACATGCTGCAGGAAGATGCGCAATGATTTGAAGGCTCTGATGATGGTACCCAGGTTGAGGAAGGGAGTAACTTGAGCCTAGAGAGAGGGGGTGCCCAAGAACAACAAGAAACTGGCTGTCATGTTCCCCCAGCTGCAGCATACTGCCAAGTTTGCTCCAGTGACGAGGAGGGAGGAGATGATGAGGTCACTGACTCTACTTGGGTGCCTGATAGAAGAGAGGAGGAGGAGGAGGCACATCTCCAACGAGGCAGGATACCCTCCAGGGGGCAGCTTAAGGGCAGCCATCCTATTGCATCACACCGCAGAGCTAAGCAGGTGCAGGACGCTGCTGACTCCCCGCATATTTTGAAAAGTTCTTTGGTTTGGGCCTTTTTTGACACGTGTGCAGCAGATCGCACAGTTGCTGTTTGCAACATATGTCTGAAGTGTATCAAGCGTGGCCAAAACAGCAGCCGCTTGGGCACCACATGCTTGACCAGACATATGACGACCTCCCATGCAGTCCATTGGCAACAGCACTTAAAAGACCCACATCAAAGAACAAGGCGGAAAAATCCTTGCTCCTCATCAGCTGGGATCTCCAACCCCACTATACCTCCAGTCCTCTCAGAAACCTGCACTGAGAGGAATGAAGGTATAGAAATAGGTGTCCCAAGTACTTGCGGCCAATCTGCTAGCGGTACACCAACATCTAATTTTAGCAGGCAAATTTCCCTACCCCAGTTGCTAAACCGTCGAAATAAATTCGGTCCCAGTCATCCACATGCTCAGCGCTAGCTTGGCCAAATTGCTAGCACTGCAACTGCTGCCTTTTCAGCTGGTAGACTCTGCCCCCTTGCGTGAATTTGTGGAATGTGCAGTACCTCAGTGGCAGGTTCCCAAACGCCATTTCTTTTCACGGAAGGCCATTCCGTCTCTCTACCAGCATATGGAAGGCAATGTCTTGGCCTTGTTGGACAGGGCGGTCAGCAGTAAGGTGCATATTACCGCTGACTCATGGTCCAGCAGGCATGGACAGGGATGTTACCTTTCTTTCACGGCGCACTGGGTAACTCTGCTGGTAGTTGGAAGGATGCAGGGCAGGGTTCAGTATTTTTAAATCTTGTTCCGCCACCACGCCTCCAAAATGCTAGTGGTGATTCTGCCACAGCTCTTTCCTCCACTCTCTCCTCTTCTTCTTCCTATATGGCCTGTTCCTCTGAAGATTTGTCCTCTGAACCAGCAGTGCTCCGTAGGCGTTCAAGGGGCTACACAAGCACTCAGACAAAAAGATGCCATGCAGTGCTTGAGTTGGTCTGCTTAGGGGACAGGAGCCACACTGGGGCAGAGATTCTGTCAGCTCTGCAGGGGCAGGCTCAAACGTGGTTGACGCCACACCAGCTTCAGCCAGGAATGGTTGTATGTAACATTGGCACCAACCTCCCCTCCGCCCTCTGACAGGGACACTTGACCCATGTTCCCTGTTTGGCTCACGTCCTGAATTTGGTGGTGCAGCGGCTCTTGAGCAGGTACCCAGGCTTAAAGGATCTCCTGATGCAGGCCAAGAAAGACTCTGGTCATTTCTGCCGGTCATATAATGCCAGTGCTCGGCTGGCTGACCTTCAAAGGGAATGCAACCTGTCCAAGAACCGCTTCATTTGTGACATGCCCACCAGGTGGAACTCAACATTGGCAATGCTGCAGCGGCTGCACACGCAGCAGAGGGCCATCAATGAGTACCTGTGTGAGTATGGCACCAGGACAGGGTCAGGGGAGCTTGGCTTTTTTTTTCCATGCCAGTGGCTACTGATCAAGGATGCATGCACTGTCCTGTCACCATTTGAGGAGGCCACGAGGATGGTGAGCAGTGACAGTGCATGCATCAGTGATACTGACCCTCTTGTCTTCTTGTTGGAGCACAAGCTTTGTGGAATAATGGACAGGGCACTTGAGGCAGAACAGCGGGAGGAAGAGAAGGACTTCCTTACCTCTCAAGGCCCCCTTTATCCAGATAGTATTCCTGCGGGCCCGCCGATCACACAGGAAGAAGAGGAGGAGGATTGTGTCAGCATGGAGGTGGAGGATAACACTTAGCATCAGCAGCAGTCTTCAAGGGATCGTTTTCAGTCCCCAGAAACCCATGGAGTTGTACGTGGCTGGGAGGAGGTGGTTGCAGATCATGTGATCTTTAGTGACCCAGAGGACTCAGGATCGAATGCCTCTGCAAACTTACGCTGCATGGCCTCCCTGATCCTGCAAAGCCTGTGAAAGGACCCTAGGATTCGTGGTATCAAGGAGAGGGATCATTACTGGCTGGCAACCCTTCTTGATCCACGTTACAAGGGTAAGGTTGCAGAACTTATCCTGCCTTGGCAGAGCGAGCAGAGGATGAAACATCTTCAGGAGGCCTTGCAGAAAGGTTTGTGCAATGCGTTTCCAGAGCCTGGGAGGTTACAATTTCCTGGTGCTGGACAACGTGTTGCTGAGGCTTCGTTCAGTCACAGAAAGAGCGGTGGAGAAGGTGGCCGGCTGACTGATGCCTTTAGACAATTCTTTAGTCCTCAGTGCCAAGGTCTGATCGGTTCCAGCATCCATTGCCAGCGTCTGAAATACACGGTGCAGGAATATCTAGGGGCAAGATCAGACTTGGAGACCTTTCCAACAGAACATCCACTGGGTTACTGGGTCTTGAGGATGGACCACTGGCCAGAGCTTGCTCAATATGCAATTGAGTGACTGGCCTATCCTGCATTTGGCGTTCTTTCTGAACGCACATTCAGTGCTGCTGGAGGCTTTGTGACCGATCACAGAGTGCGCCTGTCCACAGACTCTGTTGATCGGCTCACATTCATAAAAATGCATCAGTCTTGGATCACCAGCTAGCAAGCACCTAATGCTGATGTAACCAATTGATTTTTCTATGGATGTGGGATCCCTTGAAGACTGCCTATGCTGAGTGACTATCCTATTTAGGGATGAGCTTTATGTTCGGGTCGAACATGAGTTCGACTCGAACATTGGCTGTTCGCCGAATATCGAACAATTTGGCGTGTTTGCGGCAAATTCAAAAGCCACGGAACACCCTTTAAAGTCTATGGGAGAAATCAGAAGTGCTAATTTTAAAGGTTAATATGCAAGTTATTGTCATAAAAAGTGTTTGGGGACCCAGGGGACATGTATCAATGCAAAAAAAGTTTTAAAAACGGCCGTTTTTTCGGGAGCAGTGATTTAATAATGCTTAAAGTGAAACAATAAAAGTGAAATATTCCTTTAAATTGCGTACCTAGGGGTGTCTATAGTATGCCTGTAAAGTAGCGCATGTTTCCCGTGTTTAGAACAGTCCCTGCACAAAATGTCCCAAGCTGTGTGTGTGTTTTTTTACCATTTTTGACACTTTTTGGGGTAAAATGTACCCCGTTACCAATTCAAATAGGGGGGCGGCATCTGTGGGACCCCTTTATTAAAGGGGGCTTCCAGATTCCTATAAGCCCCCCGCCCGCAGACCCCTACAACCACTGGGCAAGGGTTGTGGGGATGAGGCCCTTGTCCCCATCAACATGGGGACATCCTTCCCATGTTGAGGGCATGTGTACGGTTCAGGAGGGGGGGTGCTCTCTCTTCCCCCCTCTTTTTCTGCGGCCTACCAGGTTGCGTTCCGGATAAGGGTCTGGTATGGATTTTGAAGGGGGCCCCTACGCCATTTTAAAAAAAAAATTGGCGCAGGGTTCCCCTTAATATCCATACAAGACCTGAAGGGCCCGGTATGAAATTTGGGGGGACCCCCACATATTTTTTTTTAATTTGGGTTCGGGGTTCCTCTTAATATTCATACCAGACCCAAAGGGCCTGGTAATAGACTGGGGGAGAACCCATGCTGTTTTTTTCAATGACTTTTATCTGTATTCCCAGAACCAGACAATTCATTATAGCCGCGAGTAGTTTTAAATGACTTTTTTTCCTTTAGAAATTTCATTTTGTGCAGGGACTGGTCTAAACACGGGAAACATGCGCGATTTTACATGCATATCATACACACCCCCCAGGTACGAAATTTAAAGGACTATTTCACTTTTATTGTTTCACTTTAAGCATTATTAAAATCACTGCTCCCGAAAAAACGGCCGTTTTTAAAACTTATTTTTGCATTGATACATGTTCCCTGGGGCAGGAAACAGGTCCCCAAACACTTTTTATGACAATAACTTGCATATTAACCTTTTTTCACGTTCGGGTCCCATAGACTTTAATGGTGTTCGCGTGTTCAAACACATTTTTTGCCAGTTCGCATGTTCTGCTGCAAACCAAACCAGGGGGGTGTTCGGCTCATCCCTAATCCTATTATGCTAAGTGACGATCCTATTCCTCCTCAATCTTCATGATGATAGCTTCTAAGAATATTTTTGGTTCAGGGCACCACCACCACCACTGCCTAAGGCCCAATTTTTCTGCCCCTGTCATGCCAGGGGCGTGTAATTACAATTTTTGATCAAACATTTCACAGCAGGGCTCGTTCCTGCGCTCAACAAGAGTCTCAGGAACAAGTATGGAGATCGAGATGCTAAGAGGGCTCCCCTTGTGGCTGAGTGCAGTGTGACCCTGGAGTTGGGAACAGGGAGCGCGGTGCCCACAGAAGCACGGTTGGCCAGGTGCTTGCCTGCAGTCTGATGAGCTCAGCCACTGAGGGATGGCTGAGGCAGGCAGAACTGAGCTTGCTGTATTCAGATGAACGGAGATACCAGAAGCCAGGCCGGGGGTCAAACACAGGAGATCAGTCCAGAGCATATACAGGGGCGAGCCAAGGTCATACATGAGCAGGGTCCAGGTTCAAGCCGAGGGTCAAGCCGGGTGGTCAGGAAGCAGAAGCAGGGTCCAGAAGCAGGCCGAGGGTCAAACACAGGAGATCAGGAAGTGAGGTCAAGGCAAGCCAGGTCACAACGGATAAGCACGGATCAGGAGACAAGGTCAAGGTACACAGGAGACTGAAGAGATAATCCAGCAATGAGTAGCTCCAGCAGCAGGCTTAAATGGGCGGAATTTCCAGTCCTTCTTCGGCCATTTCCCTGACAAAGAGTATCTGTGAGGGGTTGCAGTGTTGTGGCACCACCACCACTGCCTAAGGCGCAATTTTTCTGCCCCTGTTTAACAGGGGCGCGTAATTTTTTTTTTTTTATCTAATATTTCACAGCAGGGCCTGTTCCTGCGCTCAACAAGAGTATCTGTGAGGCTTTACAGTGTTGTGCCACCACCACCACCACCTAAGGCCCAATTTTTCCGCCCCTGTTTAAAAGGGGCACGTAATTAAAAATTTTGATCTTATATTTCACAGCAGGGCCCGTTTCTGCGCCGACCAAGAGTAACTGTGAGGGCTTAAAGTGTTGTGGCACCACCAGCACCACCACCAAATGCCCAATTTTTCTGCTGCTGTTTAACAGGGGCATGTAATTACAATTCTTGATATAATATTTCATAGCAGGGCCCGTTCCAGCGCCCACCAAGAGTAACTGTGAGGGCTTTCAGTGTTCTGGTACCACCAACACCTAAGGCCCAATTTTCCGCAGAGTATATATATACAGGCGGTCCCCTATTTTCAAACATCCGACTTACAAACGACTCCTACTTACAAACGGAGGGAGACAACAGGAAGTGAGAGGAAATCTACCCCTAGGAAGGGAAATTTTCTCCTGTAAGAGTTAATATGGGAAAAAGGTGTCTCCACTGATGCTTTATTACAAATCCTTGTTTCCCTAATAACCCCAAATTTTCAAAATCCAATTGTTATTGGGACAGAAAGTGAGGTGGAATCTTCTGAACAGGGGCACAGACTGCAAAACAAATGTTACAGAGGTGATAACCCTTCCCTATGTTCTCCAAAAAGCTTAAAAATAGATTTTTTGGCTGGAGCTACACTTAAAAAATGTACAAATGTACAGGGAACAGCTTTAACTTAAAGTGGTGTTCCGGCGGAAATTACACTTTTTAAATAAAAATAGCTCTATAATACACAAGCTTAATGTATTCTAGTAAAGTTAGTCTGTAAACTGAGGTCCGTTTTGTTAGGTTATTACAGCATATTGAAAGTTTATAAACTAGAAATAGAACGTGGCCATCTTATGTGTGGGCATCTGAAGCCAGACTGTATTACTTCCTGGATTTCATTACTGTAGATCTCGCACATGCTCAGTGCTGCACAAGGTTTCAGGTCAGGTTTCCATAGCAACGGCAGTGTCAGAGGAAGTTAACAATTTTCTATGCAAACCTCTCCTCCCCTCCTCCCTGCAGGAAAAAGTAAATATACTGCATGTTCAAGAAATTATATATATATATATATATATATATATATATATATATATATATATATATATAATCTTGGTGTGTGTGTGTGCATATATATATATATACACACACACACACACACACACACCCACAGGCTACTTTTTTCTGTACAGCTTTTCATTTAAAAAAATACTAATCTCATCAACCAAATTCATTTATGCATCTAGATTGCATCACCCCCAGCACATCGAATCGCATCACCCCAGCACATCGAATCGCATCACCCCTAGCACATCGAATCGCATCACCCCAGCACATCGAATCGCATCACCCCTAGCACATCGAATCGCATCGCCCCTAGCACATCGAATCGCATCACCCCAGCACATCGAATCGCATCACCCCAGCACATCGAATCGCATCACCCCTAGCACATCGAATCACATCAACCCCAGCACATCGAATCGCATCACCTCTAGCACATCAAACGCATCAACCCCAGCACATCGAATCGCATCAACCCCAGCACATCAAACGCATCAACCCCAGCACATCGAATCGCATCAACCCCAGCACATCGAATCGCATCAACCCCAGCACATCGAATCACATCACCCATAGCACATCGAATCGCATCACCCATAGCACATCGAATCGCATCACCCCAGCACATCGAATCGCATCACCCCTAGCACATTGAATCGCATCGCCCCTAGCACATCGAATCGCATCGCCCCTAGCACATCGAATCGCATCACCCCAGCACATCGAATCACATAACCCCAGCACATCGAATCGCATCACCCCTAGCACATCGAATCACATCAACCCCAGCACATCGAATCGCATCACCTCTAGCACATCAAACGCATCAACCCCAGCACATCGAATCGCATCAACCCCAGCACATCAAATCGCATCAACCCCAGCACATCAAATCGCATCACCCCCAGCACATCGAATCGCATCAACCCCAGCACATCGAATCGCATCAACCCCAGCACATCGAATCGCATCAACCCCAGCACATCGAATCGCATCACCCCAACACATCGAATCGCATAACCCCAGCACATTGCATCACCCCCAGCACATCGAATCGCATCACCCCTAGCACATCGAATTGCATCACCCCTAGCACATCGAATCGCATCAACCCCAGCACATCGAATAGCATAATCCCAGCACATTGCATCACCCCCAGCACATCGAATCGCATGGCACCCTGCATCTCAGGACCACTTTACATTACACAGAACCCCGCACCTCTGGACCCCTTTACATTACAGACACCCCCCTACCATACCGAGCAGACCCCCCCACCATACAGACTACCCCCCTACAACAGTGAAGACCTCCCCCACTATACAGACACCCCCCTACAACAGTGAAGACCCCCCACCATGCAGACACCACCCTACAACAGTGAAGACCCTCCCCCCACCATACAGACACCCCCTCCAACAGTGAAGACCCTCCCCCCACCATACAGACACCCCCTCCAACAGTGAAGACCCCCCTCCAACAGTGAAGACCCCCCCCCACCATACAGACACCCCCCTACAACAGCGCAGACCCCTCCTTCCGACCCGTAGTGTACCTGGTGATCAGCGTGTGCTGCACACACAGCAATTGTAGACTACACGGAGGAGGGGGAGGCGGCTTCATACTCTCACTGCTCGGCTGTGTGAGACAGTCACAGCCGAGAGAAGGGGATCGTTGAGGATGGGTCCCACCGTGTGTCCCCCCCCCCCCCCCCGCAAAGCCAGGCTCCCTGCTGTGACAGTACCTGCCGCTACCTCCCTGTCACCGCGTCCATAAGGGGACGAATGAGTGCCCCCTCCCCTCCTGAACCATACCAGGCCACATTCCCTCAACATGGGGGGGGTGCTATGGGCAGGGGGGCTCTTCCACCCCAAAACACCTTGTCCCCATATTAATGTCCAGGGTTGTTGGGGGTCTGCAGGCGGGGGTTTATCTGAATCTGGAATCCCCCTTTAACAAGGGGGCCCCCAAATCCTGGAAAACATTTTTTTTTACATTCAGCTGGTAGCGGGGAACCCTGCTGACAGCTTTTGACTCATCGGTTGTTAAGAACACAGCGACCGCCCACTCCTTAACAACTGGTTATTCACAGTTTGTTAAAGAGAAAAAAGACTTAAAACATGCAAAAATGCATAAAAATTGCATTTTCTAAAACACACCTAAAAACGCATTGGAAAACCGTATCAACTGCATCCGCATAGATGTGAACCTAGCCTTCGACCACAGCATTTTTAATCTGGGGGGGGGGGAGTGGTAGATGGACTAGCAGATTTAGATACACCAACAAATTGAAGCCAAACTCCCAATCATTGTAATCACCTCTGTCAGTGTGTGTGGTTTGTTTCATTCCTCTAACTGCAACATTTGCTGGCGAGCTTGTTCTCTTGTAAAAACAACTAACTTACTGGCTGGACCACCAGGTGAAAATAAAGGAAAGAAAGCCTAAAAAAAGAAAACGAATGCATCCATCACATCTAAGAATTGGTAACCCGCAAAATAATAAAAATGTGCTTTTGGGTTTAATATCTCTTTAATAAAAAAGGATGCCCAGATAAACATCTTAACAAGTACATATAGTGAATTTTAACATACAAGAGAAAAATAGGAGATCACTGAATCTATTCAAGATTACCATCTAGAAGTATAAGGGGTGCAGAAAGATTAAAGGACGGAGCTTTCCTCCAGTATATAGGGAAGCCGCGTGTATCTTGACAGAGAGTAAAGGGGAAAGCAGCGACGGATCAAAGACTGAAAAGATGATTTCAGGGCAGATTATCGGCTGAAGAATATGGGTTTATGGCTGGAGGATCAGTGAGTGCTGCTGAAAAGAAAAACAGCTTTTCAAATAATACATACAGTCAAACTTTTTGCAAAGGATAGATTTGGAAGAAAAGCTTCCAGCTCTGAGAGCAATTCCTAACCCTAAGCTCCTTCTCACATTAACCTTCCTTATAACCCTCATGCCGCGTACACACGATCGTTTTTAATGTCATTTAAAAAAACAACGTTTTTCTCGACGTGATTTTTCTTGTTTCCTCTCAAGCCTGTCTTGCCTACACACAATCATTAAAAAAAAACGCTCGAGCAAAGCGCAGTGACGTACAACACGTACGACAGCACTATAAAGGGGAAGTTCCGTTCGGATGGCGCCACCCTTCATGTTAGTAAAGTTTGTTGAGCGACGATTCGCGCTTTTCAGCCTCGTGCTTTTCAGTCTGTTACAGCGTGACGAATGTGCTATCTCCATTACAAACGCTAGTTTTACCAGAATGAGCGCTCCCGTCTCATACTTGATTCTGAGCATGCGCGTTTTTTTTCCCCTCGTAAAAGCATACACACTACCGTTTTTCACGACGTTAAAAAAAACGACATGAAAAACGACGTGAAAAAATAGAGCAGGTTATAATTTTTTTAGCCCATTGTTCACGTCGTTAAAAATGCTCTGGAGCCTACACACGATCGTTTTTAATGGCCATTTTTAAAAATTTAATTTTTAACGTCATGAAAAACGATCGTGTGTACGCGGCATCACACTAATATTCCATGTAACCCTAATACTAATTATCTCTAATACTAACCCTCCCTGTATCCCACTAGCCCCTTTTTGTAACCCTACACTAACCCTAACTTAAAAATTAACGTGAAGGGCCCATGCACACCAGATGCAGTTGAATGCAGTTTTATGCATTTTTGATTGCATTCACATTGCATATAGTGCAGAATCCACGTTATCCTATGAGCATAGTTTTCACTATTACAGTGCACTGCTGTGAAAAAATTTACAGCAAGTTGCATTTTTCCACCCCCTTAATGTGCAGAAACGCTTGCAAATGCATGTAAATGTGTGAAATCGCACTACAACGCAGTAGCCGCACATAAAAGTCTAAGAGCCCTTTCACACTGGGGCGCGGGCCATGTTACATAGTTACATAGTAGGTGAGGATGAAAAAAGACACAAGTCCATCAAGTCCAACCTATGTGTGTGATTATACGTCAGTATTACATTGTATATCCCTGTATGTTGTGGTCCTTCAGGTGCTTATCTAATAGTTTTTTTAAACTATCAATGCTCTGCTGAGACCACTGCCTGTGGAAGGGAATTCCACATCCTTGCTGCTCTTATGCTGTGTACACGCGACCGTTTTTAATGTCATTGAAAAAAACAACGTTTTTTTCGACGTGATTCTTCTCAAGCCTGCCTTGCATACACGCTATCGTGAAAAAAAATGCTTGAGCAAAGCGCGGTGACGTACAACACGTACGACGGCACTATAAAAGGGAAGTTCCATTCGGATGGCGCCACCCTTTGGGCTGCTTTTGCTGATCCTCGTGTTAGTAATGTTTGGTGAGAGACAATTCGCGCTTTTCAGCCTCGTGCTCTTCAGTCCGCTACAGCGTGACGAATGTGCTATCTCCATTATGAACGCTAGTTTTACCAGAACGAGCGCTCCCATCTCATAACTTTCTTCTGAGCATGCGTGTTTTTTCACGTCGTTAAAGCCTACACACGGCCGTTTTTCACGATGAGAAATAGAGCAGGTTCTAAATTTTTAATGACCATTTTTCACGTTGCGAAAAATGCTCTGGAGCCCACACACAATCGTTTTTAATGACCAAATTAAAAAATGGCATTTTTCTCGTAATGAAAAACGGTCGTGTGTACGCGGCATTACAGTAAAGAACCCTCTACGTAGTTTAAGGTAAACCTCTTTTCTTCTAATTTTAATGAGTGGCCACTTGTTTTGTTAAACTCCCTTTTGTGAAAAAGTTTTATCCCTTTTGTGGGGTCACCAGTATGGTATTTGTAAATTGAATGTTAGCAGTAAAGCGCCGCTAGATTTAGCGGCTCTTTACCGGCGCTGTGTGGGCGGGAGTGGGACGCTTTTAACCCCAAAGTTTTCAGGCGCTTCGGCAGTGCTGCCCATTGATTTCACACCGCCCCAAAGACGCTGCTTGCAGGACTTTTTTTTTCGGTCCTGCAAGCGCACCGCCCCAGTGTGAAAGCACTCAGGCTTTCACACTGGGGAGGCTTGAGAGACGCTTTTTAGGCGCTATTTTTATCGCTAAAACGCCTGAAAAGCTCCTCCAGTGTGAAAGTGGTCTTAAGAAGAATAAAGACGGAAGTGACCTCAAGGGAAATGCAAGCTTAGGAAAAATGCACCACATACAGTATGCATGCAAATGCACGTAAAAAAATTTTTTTTAAACACATGTCACCACATGTGCAAAAAATGTGTAGTAAGCGTGCAGCTTTTGGTGTGAATGGACCCTAAAGCCTCTTTCACATGGCCAATTACAGGCAGCCTGTGGAGGTCATCAGGAAGAATCAGTCGATTTTTCAGGTTGGAATGATCAGGGCATGGGAATAGCAGCAGCCACTCAGCCTATTTAAGCTAATGACAGGCTGACAGCAGCCATTGCTGTTCACATGTAGCTGCACACAGAGCAGTTACCCGCTGTTAGGGACAGATGTCTGAGTCTGGACGCATCTGACATTCATCCATAACCGCAGCTATCCGGTCTGTGTGCAGCTACATGTGAACAGCCGCGGCCGCTGTCAGCCTGTCATTAGTTTAAATAGGCTGAAGGGCGGCTGCTATACCCTGGTCATTCCAGCTGCAGGAATCTTGCCATTGGAATCCACAGGTTGCATGTAATTGGGGTCTTACAGTGATCTTCTGGGTAACCCTCTCTGTAATCCTAACACTAGGCCTCATGCTCTCAGCCCACTACCCTACCCTTCCTGTAACCCTGATACTAACCCTCTCACTAACTTTCCCTATAACACTAACCTTCCCTGTAACATTGACCCTAACACTAATCCTTTCTGTAACTCTAACACCCTTACTGTAACTCTAACACTAACCCCTAAACGTACCCATCCGACAACCGTAACACTGACCCCTTACCCGTCCTACAACCCAAACACTGACCCCTTACACTTACCCGTCCTACAACCCAAACACTAACCCCTTACACTTACCCTTCCTACAACCCTAACACTGACCCCTTATACTAACCCATCCCACAACCCTAACACTAACACCTTACACTTAACTTTCCTACAACCCTAACACTAATGCCATGTACACACGACCGGGTTTCCCGATGGGAAAACTGCGAGGAGAGCTTTTGGCCGGGAATCCTGGCCATGTGTATGCACCCTCGCAGTTTTTCCGACGGGAAAACTGCCAAACCCACCGGCCAAAAAAAAGAGAACCAGCTCTTTTTTTTCCCGCCGGGATTCCCGACTGACTTTTTCCCGTCGGAAAACTCGGCCGTATGTAGCAGAAAACTGCAATTTTTGGCCGTTTTCCTGTGGGGAAAAACTCAGATGGAGAAAACACAGGGTCGGGATTCCCGAGGAAAAGCTCTCATCGGAGTTTTCCCGACGGGAAAATCGATCGTCTGTACGGGGGAAAAGTAGAGAGCAGGTTCTCAGTTTTCCCCTCGGGATTTCCGACGGATCTTTTCCTGTCGGGAATCCCAGTCAGGTGTACAGGGCATTACTCTTCCTGTAACCGTAACATTTGACAGGCGGTAGGGAGGCATTGTATCACCTCCTCACCACTTGCTTTAACCCTTTGATCCTCGCACTAGCCTGCCAATACCATGTGCATTCCAGACTGTTGCACAGTGCTTGCAGACCACCCCTTATTCACTTGAATGGTTCATGCTAACCACAACTTTAAGGGTTATTTTATTAAAGAAGTGAATGTGACTTTCACCAAACATACACTCATGGTGAATCAATCACTGTCATTTATAACGCCTGCATCTGGAAGAGTCACCTGTGCTGAATGCTTGGTAGATGTCAGATTAACTGCCTTATAAATATTCCCCTATAACGAACCCTTTTACGTAACCCTAACACTAACACCTAACGTGCATTTTGCCACGTTACCACAATGCATTGATGTGAATCATTCAGGCCAAAGTGATAGGTTGTCTTGAAAAGATTTCCTTTCCATTCATCGATACTTACCTTTTCTGTACTCTGTCTGAGCAGAATTAGAGACTTTAATCTCTATCTGAGCTCTAGGTCGGTGTGGTGGAACTTACACATGGTTAAAGACCTTCTCCTCTCCTCCATGTCATAGTGTTTGGCCTGGTGATTGGGTGCCCAGGCTCAGTGCACCCTGGAAGGAAGGGGAGAAGGTCACATGCTCCTCCATACCTGGAAGTACAAGGTATTTCCAAGGGCTCCAACAGACAAATGGAGCATGAAGTGAGCACAGCAAACATAAGTGTAATGCCTCGTACACACGATCAGTTTTCCTGACAAGAAAAGTTCGATGTGAGCTTTTTGTCAGGAATTCCGACCGTGTGTATGCCCCATCACACTTTTTCTGTCAGAATTCCTGCCAAGAAAAGATTGAGAGCAGGAACTCAATTTTCGTGACAGGAAAAATTCCTATCGGGAATAGTGCTCGTCTGGATGCAATTACGACGCAAAAAAAAACACGCAAGCTCAGAATCAGAAGAGCCGAACTGCCTATTGAACTTCATTTTTCTCGGCTCGTCGTACGTGTCGTACGTCACCGCGTTCTTGACGTTCAGAATTTCAGATAAGATTTGTGTGACAGTGTGTATGCAAGACAAGTTTGAGCCGTTTTCCTGCTGAAAAAAACACGGTTTTCCTGTTGGAAAAACTGATCGTGTGTACGAGGCATTAGTGAGTGAAGGGTGTGACTTGGCAAGAGAACCTGTCCTTTTCCTTAAATAAACAAATGACAGATTCTCTTTAAACTTGACATAGATGTTCCATTTTATATTTTGGTATCAGGCAATTCTAAAAATACAAATTTTTCTTTCTCCAGGTGATCTATGTTGCTGAGAGTGATGAATTTTTTTATGAAGCATCGGGGCTGGAGCCTTATATGGAATACGTCTTTACTGTAACACTGTGCAATAAGGTGGGCTGTGTGACCAGTGACCCTGAATTTGGGAAGACTTTGGCAGCAGGTGAGAGTTTTATATACTATTACACTATTAAAAAAAAAGAGCAACAATGTGGTATAAATAGACTTTATTATAACATGGAACCATTAACCACTTAAGCCAATATAGGGACCAGGCCCCTTTTTGCGATTCCGCACTGCGTCGCTTTAACTTACAATTGCGCGGTCGTGCGACGTGGCTCCCAAACAAAATTGACGTCCTTTTTTTCCCACAAATAGAGTTTCTTTTGGTGGTATTTGATCACCTCTGCGGTTTTTATTTTTTGCGCTATAATCAAAAAATTGAGCGACAATTTTGAAAAAATTCAATATTTTTTACTTTTTGCTATAATAAATATTCCCCAAAAATATATAAAAAAACATTTTTTTCCTCAGTTTAGGCCGATACGTATTCTACATATTTTTGGTAAAAAAAATCGCAATTGCCGTTTATTGATTGGTTTGCGCAAAAGTTATTGCGTTTACAAAATAGCAATTTAATGGCATTTTTTGTTTTTTACTAGTAATGGCGGCGATCAGTAATTTTTTTTTCGTGACTGCGACATTATGGCGGACACATCGGACACTTTTGACACATTTTTTGGGACCATTGTAATTTTCACAGCGATCAGTGCTATAAAAATGTACTGGTTACTGTGAAAATGACACTGGCAGTGAAGGGGTTAACCACTAGGTGGCGCTAAAGGGGTTAAGTGTGCCCTGATGAGTGTTACTAACTGAGGGGGGGGTTGGGCTGTGTGTCACATGACACCGATCTCCGCTCCGAGTAAACGGTCTCATCGGTGTCATTGTCACTAGGCAGAGCAGGGAGATGCTTGTTTACACAAGCGTCTCCCTGCGCTATGCCTCCATGAGACGATCGCGGGGAACCCCGCGGTGATCGAGTCCACGGGACCCGTGGTCCGACTCACGGGAAAGACAGCAGGGTCGCGAGCGCACGGCCAGCAGCGCGCGCGATACTGACGTCGGGCAGTTAAAGGGGACGTACAGGTACGTTGATGTGCCTGTACGAGCCATTCTGCCAACGTATATCTACAGTAGGCGGTCCTTAAGTGGTTAAAGAATATCATATTAACAGGAAAGCAGTAACTATATGTGACAGGCAGTCCTGCACACAGCTTGGGTGCCTCCATCAAGATACAGCTTCTTCCACCCTGCAACCAGGAACAGGGTATTGTAGCTGAGCACGCAAGAACTAGACAACACTAGCTTAGATGCAAACTGGGACTCACTTTATTGTAAATTCACACAGAATATTTAGCACACAAGATCAGATAAGAGCCTGATTACATTACCCTAACAATGCAAACTGTAAACATTAGTCTCATTAGCACATCTAAGGAACAGCCAACAGCTAACAGTGATCTAATTAACTACCAGTCACCTAGACTAGTCTAGGTGACTTAGGTCACTGCCCACTTTGACAAAGCTTTGATTAATCAGTCATCCCACCCCACCTCAGACTCCCCGGTACCAGTCTACAACAGTCTATGGGGGTTATTTACGAAAGGCAAATCCACTTTGCACTACAAGTGCAAACTACAAGTGCAAAGTGCACTGAAAGTGCATTTGGAAGTGCAGTCGCTGTAGATCTGAGGGGGACACGCGAGGAAAATAAAAAACAGCATTTTAGCTTGCACGTGATTGGATAATAAAATCAGCAGAACTTCCCCTCATTTTAGATCTTCCCCCTCAGATTGCACTTGTAGTGCAAAGTGGATTTGCCTTTCGTAAATAACCCCCTATGAGACAAAGCTCATACAATGTTCCAGCAGTCTAAAAAAGTGGAAATAATTTATCTTCATAGATTTCTTGAGGGATATTGTTGATAAATATTCCTGTCCAAAGTGGAGGGGCTTCTCCAACCCAGTCTGCAGGAGGGCCACCATATTTCCTCTGACCATTAACCTGTACAAGATTATTATTACACCTTTCCATCCACTCCAGAAGGGAAGCCAGTCTCCTCCATGGGCCATGATCAGTGGTTAGGAGACTTGCCCCTAGTCCCTCCAAAAGCCCCTGTCCCAGTATGGTCCGTCACACTATATATTTGGTGTATGCCATTTTAAAGCGGTGCTAAATCCAAAACCAAAAATGTAAAATATTGCTTACTAACCATTAGATGTGGTAGCTGCATTTGTTTTCTTTTTTTTAGGCTGGGTTCACACTTGTGCGATGAGAGACACCACATGTGATTCGCACCACATTGCTGTGCCGATCACATGCGATGTTTGTGCAATGGAAATTCAGCCATACAAACTGTATGACTAAAATTGTATCGCATTCGCACCCTTTTTTGGTCCACACTGGAATCGGATCGCATAGGTCAAATCTTCTACTCCCCTCATCAGTTCGTCCTTCATAGTCCCTACTTTTTTGTTTCACCGACCCCTCCCTCTTAGATTGTAAGTTCGCAGGAGCAGGGCTTCTCTAACCCTCTTGTTTTGAATTGTACTGTTGGTGTAGTGTCTCCCTACATTGTAAAGTGCTGCACAATCTGTTGGTGCTATATAAATCCTGTATAATAATAATAGGTGTTCACACCTATGCGATCCGATTCCTGCACCATTCGACGGTTCGCACTGCAATCTGCAAACCAATCTAGGGGTGTCATTAACTTTACATTGACACCCGCAGCAGTTCGCAGATATCAGTGTGAACCAGCACTGGAATCGCATATGTGTGAACCCGGGACTTAGCCTTTTCCCCCGTTCTTTTCTACTGGTGACACGGCCAGTAACACACCTCCTGTATTAGAGTGCCCCCAATATGGATGAAGGAGCAACAGAGACACCTTTGGACAGCAGCATTGACAGCCTGGGGTGTTATATGTACTAGCAGATTTAGATACACTAACAAATTGAACCTGAACTCTAGCTAATACTTTATAAGCAGATACAGCAAACTGTTTTGTTCCTTTTGGGATAAAAGTGTTATATACAGTAAGTGAATAAAAGCTGATCATTGTAAGCACCCCTGTCAGTGTTAAAGGGTTTGTCTCAATCTTCTAACTGCTACATCTGCAGGACAGTTTGCTCTGTTGAAAAACAACAGACTAGCTGGCTAGATTACCAGGTGAAAAAAAAGCAAAGAAAGCCTAAAAAAAGATAACAAATGCAGCCACCATGAAACAAGAAAAGCTGCTCCAGGTGAGGGAGTCTCTGTTTATCCCCACACACACTAGTCAGGTGCTAGCCCAGCTCGCATGCTGTGTAACATGAAGAAATAATTCCGCATGGCTGCACTTCCAAAAATCCTTTTATTGAAGCTTCATATGACAAGTGGTTGACAGATGGATCAGGGGACAAAGAGGTAGACGTGTTTCGTGCAAATGTTAGCGCTTAGTCATTACCTCACCAGCCACCACATCTTAGAATAGATAAGCTGCAATTTAATAAATGTTTGCTTTTGAATTTAAAGCGGAGGTCCACCCTGAAATTTTTTTTACATTAAAAATCCTAAAAAAAAAAGAAAAAAAATTATAGAAAAAAATAAAAAATTATACTCACCCGAAATGCCTGTTGCTATGCGGAAGTCCCCTAATCTGCCTCTGATGTGCCTCTTCTAATCCGCGGTGGGTCTCCTTGTGCTTCCTCTTCTTGTGAATGGGGCGCGCTGCCTTCTGGGAACTGTGTGTATCCCAGGAGGCAAGCCGCCCATTCACAAAGCGCCGTGCGAGTGGCGCATGCGCAGTAGGAAACGGGCAGTGAAGCCGTAAGGCTTCACTGCCTGTTTCCCTTACTCAGGATGGAGGATCTGCCAGCAGCGATCGATCGCCGTGGCGGGACCGACATCGCGGGCGAGTAGGACAGGTAAGTGTCCTTATTAAAAGTCAGCAGCTACACTGCTGCACCTCCACTTTAAAAACGCCTGCACCTCCACTTTAATACCACTTTAAGGAAACAGTAATGATTTAAAATATAGAATTGCTGCAAAAACAATTGTGGCACTACCCCTGAAGGAGCTGCTGGATGATTGTGTTCCCTGGCTCCTGGCGATAATGACCCTTCAGGCAGTACTACACACTCTCACACACCAAGGCTGAAGGATTGTTTATTTGGGCCTCCCAGCAGAGCAAATACTAGTAACAAACAAGATATTATTGAACACAATTTTACAGGATCTTAGAAACTGGGCTCAAGGGTCAAAGTCTGCATCTCCTAGGCCCTGACTTAGGGGGGCCCTAAATATAGAATATATACACTCAAGCCTCGTACACACGGCCGAGAATCTCGTCAGGAAAAAACTTGTTTTTCTTGATGAGATTCTTGGACAAGAAACTTGTCCCGGCCGAGTGTACAGACGCTCCATTCAAAGAACCCACGGTTCTTTGAATGGAGCGAACGCGGTGACGTCATCGACTACGACGAGCGTGCGCTCAACACATTCGATGCCGTCGCCGCCATCTTGCTACACCCTACCTATGCCTAGGAAGCTACCGCGCATGCGTCAAAGTAATTTCGAGCATGCGCGGGTTTCCACGGCGACAGGTAAGTGTACACACACACACTTTTCTCGTCGAGAAACATGCTGACGAGAATCTCGATGAGAAAATGGAGAATCCTGACGAGAAAATAGAGAGCATGTTCTCTATTTTTCTCGTTGAGATTCTTGTCGGTTTTCTTTGACGAGAAACCTGATCGCCGCGTACACACGACCGATTTACTCGGCAAGAAAGCTCTGCCAGCAAGTTTCTTGTCGTTTTTTGACGAGAAACTCGGTCGTGTGTACGAGGCTTCAGGGGCTAAAAGTCACCACTCTTCCTTATCCCTTCCAATTGGGGCCGTTTGTCGGCCAGTGCGGGGGGGCCCAAACTGCATTGGAGCGCTCTATACAAACTTTTTGGGGGCAGTAATCCTCAATATAAATACCTGGGAGTCCCAAATGTGGTGATACTGTCTCTATAAATAGGAGAGCAGCAAAAGATGTTGGCCAGTGGTCTCACAGCCTCACACCACTCATTTGTCATGGAATCTTCCTTCTCCCATGGGTGTCTGGAACATTGGAAACCAAGCCATCTCCTGCAGTCTCTGAGGGCAATATTGGCAACTCAGGACCTGGTTGTAGCAATTCCAGACAAAGCTTGAAATGTTCCAGGCACAATTGTTCTCTCCTGCAGCTCACTGGGTTCCTTACCTCTAGGGCACAATCCCTGCACTCACTCTGGTCTCTCCAATGACAGCAGTGGTCTCTGTTGGGTGCAACAGTTTGGTCCCAATCAGGCAAAACACAGGCTCCACCTCTTGGGGGAGAAATGTCTCTCCCTGCTGTCCTATTGGCAACCTTATACACATGTTTTGGAGATGCTCCAAACTTCATTGCTATTGGTCCTCCATTTTTCAGGTACATACGACATATATTATTATTATTATACAGAATTGATATAGTGTCAACAGTTTGCACAGCGCTTTACAACATGGGGGGCAGACAGTACAGTTACAATACAATTCAATACAGGAGAAATCAGAGGGCCCTGCTCGTTCCCCTTAGTCTCCTTAGATCCACAACTAGCTATCCTGGGATTTATCCCAGAGGAAATAATTCAATCGCTTAGATTGATTTCACAAAATGGCTTCACCCACTCCCCCAACTCTATTGCAATGGTGCACTGCCATCAGTTCTAATTTTAGGATAGAAGAATTGACTAACAAGCATAGGGTTTGCCCATAAAAATAAAATGAAAAATTGGTCCCTGTGGTTGTCCTCTACTGAGTCAACATTCCCTACTTAAATATCCTCCAAGTTGATTTTTGGACATTATTGTCACATGTTATTGCTCTGCTTTTTCATGCCTTTCATGCATTGCTCTTTAAGTCCCCGTAACTTGTGTTTGATCTCACATGTAAGATGGGATGTGATTACTTTGACAATTTGGAAGTCTAAAGCCTCGTAAACGCGACCGTTTGGCCGTGAAAACCGGCGGTGTGTATGCTCCATCGCAGTTTTCCCGACAGGAAAACTGCCGAAAAAAAATAGAACCTGCTCTCTATTTTCCCGTCCGGATTTCCCGGCGGACTTTTTCCCGTCATGAAAACCTGTCGTGTGTATGCTTTTCCGAGGGCAAAAAAAAAAACATGCATGCTCAGAATCAAGTATGAGACGGGAGCGCTTGTTCTGGTAAAACATGCCTTCGCAATGGAGATATCACATTCGTCACGCTGTAACGGACTGAAAAGCACAAGGCTGAAAAGCGCGAATCGTCTCTCACCAAACTTCTACAAACACGCAATAACATGAGATCAGCAAAAGCCGCCCAAAGGGTGGCGCCATTGAAATGGAACTTCCCCTTTATAGTGCCGTCGTACGTGTTGTACGTCACCGCCCTTTGGACCGGCGGGATTTTGTATGACAGTCTGTACGCAAGACAAGCTTGGCAGGAATCCTGTCGGGAAAACCAAAGGTTTTTTTTTCCGAGGGGAAAACCGGCCGTGTGTATTTTTCTGTTCTGTTTTTTCTGTTTAATTCTCATAAAAAATTGCTTTCCATATGAACCTGAAAACAGCCATGTTTTCTTACAAGCTGCCAAAAATCCAACTTTAGAAGTACAGTTTGCGCACACTGTTCCGCAGAATCTCTATTCATGTCTTTTTCCTTATTGATTTACTGCTTTTCCCAAAATCTGCACAGAGCTGGTGGTAAAATTCTCTGCAGTGTGCTTAGAATTTACTGCACTAACAGTTCATCTTTTGTGAGATACTTAGCATGGACCTTCCAACAAAATGTAAGGTCTGCTAATTCTGTAGATCAGGGGTCTCCAACCTTTTGACCTTCATAGGCCGCATTGGAAGAAGAGGAATTATCTTTGGCCACACATAAAATACACTAACAATAAGGATAGCTGAAGAGCAGAAAAATTCCGGCAGATCATAAGTCAGTGGCGGAACTACCAAGGTCGCAACAGTCGCACTTGCGACCAGGCCCTGGCACCCCCACTGTCGGTGGGAGGGTTACTAGTTGAATGCGGGGAAACCTGCATCCAATTCGCACAAGTGTGAACCCAGCCTCAGTGTGCAGCAGCCCCTCTCAGCTCCCCTTATACTTACCTGGGCCTATCTCGATCCAGCGATGTTGCACAAGAGTCTCGGCTGCCCAGGACTCTCCTTCCTGATTGGCTGAGACAGCACCTGGGTGCCATTGGCTCCCGCTGATGTCAATCAAAGTCAGTGAGCCAATGAGGAGGGGGAGGGGGTGGGGGCGAACATCGGCTCCGTGTCTGAATGGTCACACCAAACTAGGGATGAGCTTCGTGTTCGAGTCGAACATACGGCTGTTCGATCGTTCGACGAAGATCGAACGATTTGGGCCGTTCGCGCCAAATTCGAGTGACGCAAACGGCCCACAATGCACTACGCCATCGCAGTGTCATCCAGGCGCTGTGATTGGCCAAGCATGCACTGTGACCCCGCATGCTTGGCCAATCACAGCGCCGGCAGCGAGGAGAGCAATGATTGGCCACAGGCAGGATGCCTGTGGCCAATTATTGCTGAGGGGGTTTAGTACACGCCCCACACTATAAAAGGCCGCCAGCGCGGCGGCCTTGTGTAGTGTGTTCCGGAGCAGGGAAAGAGAAGCATAGGCAGGGACAGTGTCACTTTTTTCCTTTACTAATCCTGGATTCTTTGTGTTTAGGGACAGAGAAGGATAGGTAGGGAGAGTGTCAGTGTGTCATTCTGTGCTAAACCTTGTTTGTAGGGACGAAGGACAGTGAGGGAAAGTGTCAGTGTGCTATTCTGTGCTAAATCTTGTTTGTAGGGACAGAGAAGGACAGTGAGGGAAAGTGTCAGTGTGCTATTCTGTGCTAATCCTTGTTTGTAGGGACAGAGAAGGACACTCGGGGAAACTGTCAGTGTGCTATTCTGATCTAAACCAATCTTGCTGAACCATATTTGAAATCCTTGAGTTTAGGGACAGAGAAGAACACTCGTGGAAACTATCAGTGTGCTATTCTGTGCTAATCCTTGTTTGTAGGGACAGAGAAGGACAGTGAGGGAAAGTGTCAGTGTGCTATTCTGTTCTAAACCATTCTTGCTGAACCATATTTGAAATCCTTGAGTTTAGGAACAGAGAAGGACACTCGGGGAAACTATCAGTGTGCTATTCTGTGCTAAATCTTGTTTGTAGGGACAGAAAAGGACAGTGAGGGAAAGTGTCAGTGTGCTATTCTGTTCTAAACCAATCTTGCTGAACCATATTTGAAATCCTTGAGTTTAGGGACAGAGAAGGACACTCGTGGAAACTATCAGTGTGCTATTCTGTGCTAAATCTTGTTTGTAGGGACATAGAAGGACACTCGGGGAAACTGTCAGTGTGCTATTCTGTTCTAAACCAATCTTGCTGAACCATATTTGAAATCCTTGAGTTTAGGGACAGAGAAGGACACTCGTGGAAACTATCAGTGTGCTATTCTGTGCTAAATCTTGTTTGTAGGGACAGAGAAGGACACTCGGGGAAACTGTCAGTGTGCTATTCTGTTCTAAACCAATCTTGCTGAACCATATTTGAAATCCTTGAGTTTAGGGACAGAGAAGGACACTCGGGGAAACTATCAGTGTGCTATTCTGTGCTAAATCTTGTTTGTAGGGACAGAGAAGGACAGTGAGGGAAACTATCAGTGTGCTATTCTGTTCTAAACCAATCTTGCTGAACCATATTTGAAATCCTTGAGTTTAGGGACAGAGAAGGACACTCGTGGAAACTATCAGTGTGCTATTCTGTGCTAAATCTTGTTTGTAGGGACAGAGAAGGACACTCGGGGAAACTGTCAGTGTGCTATTCTGTTCTAAACCAATCTTGCTGAACCATATTTGAAATCCTTGAGTTTAGGGACAGAGAAGGACACTCGTGGAAACTATCAGTGTGCTATTCTGTGCTAAATCTTGTTTGTAGGGACAGAGAAGGACACTCGGGGAAACTGTCAGTGTGCTATTCTGTTCTAAACCAATCTTGCTGAACCATATTTGAAATCCTTGAGTTTAGGGACAGAGAAGGACACTCGGGGAAACTATCAGTGTGCTATTCTGTGCTAAATCTTGTTTGTAGGGACAGAGAAGGACAGTGAGGGAAACTATCAGTGTGCTATTCTGTTCTAAACCAATCTTGCTGAACCATATTTGAAATCCTTGAGTTTAGGGACAGAGAAGGACACTCGTGGAAACTATCAGTGTGCTATTCTGTGCTAAATCTTGTTTGTAGGGACAGAGAAGGACACTCGGGGAAACTGTCAGTGTGCTATTCTGTTCTAAACCAATCTTGCTGAACCATATTTGAAATCCTTGAGTTTAGGGACAGAGAAGAACACTCGTGGAAACTATCAGTGTGCTATTCTGTGCTAAACCTTGTTTGTAGGGACAGAGAAGGACAGTGAGGGAAAATATCAGTGTGCTATTCTGTGCTAAACCAATCTTGCTGAACCATATTGCAAATCCTTGTGTTTAGGGACAGAGGATAGGCAGGGGACAGTGTCAGTGTCTTTGTTGCTAAGCCTCCTGCACAGTATACACCTGAAGGTAGCCCTTATTGCTGTTTTTCCCATCTCCCTGCAGGCCATCCATTAAAATGTCTGGAAGGCAAACAAGGAGAGGCAGACAGTCAGGAGGCAAAAAAAGAGGGCAAGCAGGCTCTGTGTCTGGGGGCAACAGTGCTGGTCGTGGACGCGGTGCATTGTCATCAGCACATGGCCATGGGACACGCTTGTCCTTCTTTTCGGCAGCTGGACATGTTGAGCCACATCATGCCGAAGACTTGGTAGAGTGGATGACCAAGCCCACCTCATCCTCCTCATCCTCTCTCACCCAGGCTCAGGGTACTGGCAAAGCAGCTGCCAAAGCGTCCTCTTCTCTGGTATCAATGTCATCATTAGTCACTCCTTCCCTAGACCCACCATGTCCTCCTCCTGAGGAGTCCCCCGAACTGTTTGAGCACAGTGTTGGGTACATGCTCCAGGAGGATGCCCAGCGTTTCGAAGGATCTGATGATGATACCCAGCTAGAGGAAGGCAGTAGCGTGAGAGCTGAGAGAGGGGATGCTCAAGAAGGACACCAATCTGGCAGTCATGCTCCAGCAGCTGCAGCATACTGCCAGATTGGCTCCAGTGATGAGGAGGGAGGGGATGATGAGGTCACTGACTCCACGTGGGTGCCTAATAGGAGAGAGGAGGAGGAGGAGGAGGAGGAGGATGAGGAGGAGACAGGATGCCCTTGGGTGGCCAGCGTATGGGCAGCACACCGACGGAATCACACCGCAGAGCTCCGCCTGTGCAGGGCACTGCCTCTGCCCATCATTCAAAAAGTTCTTTGGTGTGGGCCTTTTTTGAGGCGAGTGCATCAGATCGCACAGCTGCTGTTTGCAACATATGTCTCAAGCGTATATCGCGTGGCCAAAACATCAGCCGCTTGGGCACCACATGCTTGATCAGACATATGTTGACCTGCCATGCAGCTCGTTGGCAAGCCTACCTTAAAGACCCACACCAAAGAACAAAGCGGACCTCTCCTTGCACCGCATCAGCTGGGATCTCCAACCTCAGTATACCTTCAGTCCTCTCTGAAACCTGCACTGAGAGGAATGAAGGTGTAGAATTAGGTGTGTCACAGCCAAGTACTTGCGGCCACTCTGCTAGCAGTACACCGACATCCGATTCTAGCAGGCAAATTTCCCTGCCCCAGCTGCTGGACCGTCGAAAGAAGTTCACTCCCAGCCATCCACATGCCCAGCAGTTGAATGCTAGCTTGGCTAAATTGCTAGCGCTTCAACTGCTGCCTTTTCAGTTGGTAGACTCGGCCCCCTTCCGTGAGTTTGTGCAATGTGCGGTTCCTTGTCTTGGCCTCGCTGGACAGGCCGGTCAGCGGTAAGGTGCATATTACCGCTGACTCATGGTCCAGCAGGCATGGACAGGGACGTTACCTTTCTTTCACGGCCCATTGGGTCACTCTTTTGGCAGCTGAGAAGGATGCAGGACAAGGTGCAGTAGCGTTGGAGGTTGTTCCGCCGCCACGCCTCCAAAATGCTACTACTGGTTGTGACACACCTCTCTCCTCCACCCCCTCCTCTTCTTCTTCCTCCATGGCCTCTTCCTGTGGTTTGTCCTCGGAACCAGCGGTGCTCCGTAGGCGTTCAAGGGGCTACGCAAGTACGCAGGCAAAAAGATGCCATGCCGTGCTTGCGCTGGTGTGTTTGGGGGACAGGAGCCACACTGGGGCAGAGGTCCTGTCTGCTCTGCAGGGCCAGGCCGAGAAGTGGTTGACGCCACGCCAGCTTAAGCCAGGAATGGTGGTTTGCGACAATGGCACCAACCTCCTCTCCGCCCTCCGACAGGGACAACTGACCCATGTGCCCTGTATGGCTCACGTCCTTAACCTGGTGGTGCAGCGGTTCTTGGGCAGGTACCCGGGCTTACAGGATGTCCTGAGGCAGGCCAGGAAAGTCTGTGTGCATTTCTGCAGATCTTATAATGCCAGTGCTCGCCTGGCTGAGCTGCAAAAGGAGTTGAACCTGCCCAAGAACCGCCTTATATGTGACATGCCCACCAGGTGGAACTCAACGTTGGCCATGCTGCAGCGGCTGCACACGCAGCAGAGGGCCATCAATGAGTACCTGTGCGACTACGGCACCAGGACAGGGTCAGGGGAGCTCGGGTTTTTTTCACCACGCCAGTGGGGCATGATCAGGGATGCATGCACTGTCCTGGCACCATTTGAGGAGGCCACGAGGATGGTGAGCAGTGACAGTGCATGCATCATTGACACTGTACCTCTTGTCCACCTGTTGGAGCACACGCTGCGTGGAATAATGGACAGGGCACTTGAGGCAGAACAGAGGCAGGAAGAGGAGGACTTCCTTGCCTCTCAAGGCCCCCTTTACCCAGACAGTGTTCCTTCTGTCCCACCCATCGCACAGGAAGAGGAGGAGGAGGAGGAGGTGGAGGATTGTGTCAGCATGGAGGTGGAGGCTGGCACTCAGCATCATCAGCAGCAGTCTTTTAGGGATGATTTACAGTCCCAAGAAACCAGTGGACTTGTACGTGGCTGGGAGGAGGTGGCTGTGGATCATGTCATCCTTAGTGACCCAGAGGACTCCGGACTGAATGCCTCAGCTAACCTACGCTGCATGGCCTCCCTGATCCTGCAAAGTCTGCGGAAGGATCCTCGTATTCTTCGGATCAAGGAGAGGGACCATTACTGGCTGGCCACTCTCCTTGATCCACGGTACAAGGGTAAGGTTGCGGACCTTATGTTACCGTCGCAGAGGGAGCAGAGGATGAGACAACTCCGGGAGGCCTTGCAGAAAGGTCTGTGCAACGCGTTCCCAGAGACTGGGAGGTTACAAACTCCTGGTCCTGGACAACGAGTTGCTGAGGCTTCGGGCAGTCAAAGAAGGAGCGGTGGGGAAGGTGGCCGTCTGACCGATGCGTTCAGACAATTCTTTAGTCCGCAGCCCCAAAGTATGATCGGTTCCAGCAACCATCGCCAGCATCTGATATACATGGTGCAGGAATACCTAGGGGCAAGGTCAGACTTGGACACCTTCCCCACCGAAAATCCTCTGGCTTACTGGGTCTTGAGGATGGATCACTGGCCAGAGCTTGCACAGTATGCAATTGAGCTACTGGCCTGTCCTGCATCCAGCGTTCTTTCAGAACGCACATTCAGTGCTGCTGGAGGATTTGTCACGGATCACAGGGTGCGCCTGTCCACCGACTCGGTTGATCGACTGACTTTCATCAATATGAACCAGTCTTGGATCACCACCAGCTACCACACACCTGATGCTGATATAACAGACTAATTGATTTTAAAATGTCACATCCCTTCAAGACTGATGCTGAGTGCCTGTGCTGTTATGTTGACTGGCTATCCTCCTCCTCCTCCTCAATGATACGATTAATGATGATAGCTTGGAAGATCATTTTGGTTTATGGGTGACGCCACCAGTGGCTAAGGCCCAATTTTTCAGCCCCTGTTTAACAGGGGCGTGTAATTACAATTTTTGATGCAATACTTTGCAACAGGCCTCATTGCTGTGCTCCAAGTACAGTATCTGTGAGGGGTTGCAGTGTTGTGCCACCAGTGCCTAAGGCCCAATTTTTCAGCCCCTGTTCAACAGGGGCATGCAATTATAATTATTGATCTAATAATTCACAGCAGGGCCCATTGCTGTGCCCACCAAGAGTAACTGTCAGGCCTTACAGTGTTGTGTCAACACCACCACCACCACCACCACCAAAGGCCCAATTTTTCAGCCCCTGTTCAACAGGGGCATGCAATTATAATTATTGATCTAATAATTCACAGCAGGGCCCATTGCTGCGCCCACCAAGAGTAACTGTCAGGCCTTACAGTGTTGTGTCAACACCACCACCACCACCACCACCAAAGGCCCAATTTTTCAGCCCCTGTTCAACAGGGGCATGCAATTATAATTATTGATCTAATAATTCACAGCAGGGCCCATTGCTGCGCCCACCAAGAGTAACTGTCAGGCCTTACAGTGTTGTGGCACCAGCACCACCATTAAAGGCCCAATTTTTACTACCACTGTTCAACAATTATATGTTATTACAATTCCTGATATAATAGTTGACAGCAGGGCTTTCCAGCACCCACCAAGAGTAACTGTGAGTGCTTACAGTGTTGTGCCAACACCAACACCTAAGGGGCCAATTTCTGCAGAGTATATACGGCAGGTCCCTACTTTCAAACATCCAACTTACAAACGACTACTACTTGCAAACGGAAGAAGACAACAGGAAGTGAGAGGAAATCTACCCCTTGGAAGGAAAATTCTCTCCTGTAAGAATTAATATGGGAGAAAGGTGTCTCCTCTCTACTGATGCTTTATCACCAATCCTTGTTTCAATAAAAACACCACATTTCAAAAACAGTTGTCATTGGGACGCAAAGTGAGGTGAAATGTTCTGAACAGGGGCACAGACAGCAAAACAAATGTTACAGGGGTGATAACCCTTCCCTATGTTTTCCAAAAAGCTTAAAAATAGATTTTTTGGCTGGAGCTACACTTAAACAATGTACCTGTTCAAAATTACAAACAGATTCTACATAAGAACAAACCTACAGTCCCTGTCTTGTATGCACCGCCTGTATACGGCTGTTCAGAGTATATAGGGCCTTTTTTATTTTGTGTGCGGGGTTCCCCTTAATATCCATACAAGACCCAAAGGGGCTGGTAATGGGCTGGGGTAGGGGGGGGGGGGGTGATGGGGTAGCTATGCCATTTTTCTTAAAGATTTTCATCCATATTACCGGGACCAGACATTACATTAAAGCCGCAAGCAGTTTTAAATGTTTTTTTTTTCCTTTAGAAATGTAATTTTGTGCAGGGACAGTTCTAAACACAGGAAACACGTGGCACTTCACAGGCATACTTAAGACACCCCCCAGGTACAATATTTAAAGGAATATTTGACTTTTTTTTTTTCACTTTATGCATCATTAAAATGACTGCTCCCGAAAAACGGCCGTTTTTAAAACTTCTTTTTGCATTGATACATGTCCCCTGGTGCAGAACCCGGGTTCCCAAACTCTGTTTAGGACAATAACATGGATAATAGTCGTTATAATTAGCACTTTAGAATTCGAACGTTCGCATCCATTGTATTTAATAGGGTTCTAATGTTCGTGTGAACTTTCGGTCCGTTCGCGGGTTCTGGTGCGAACCGAACCCGGGGGTGTTCGGCTCATCACTACACCAAACAGGAGCTCAGCTTAGCTGCCTCCATACCAGGCTGCTTGCTATGAGGGCACTTGGCAGGAGGGAGGGACCAGGAGCGCCAGCGAGGGACCTGAGAAGAGGAGGATCTGGGCTGCTCTGTGCAAAACCACTACACAGAGCAGGTAGGTATAACATGTTTGGTATTTTTAAATTAAAAAAAAAAGTTACTTTAGTATCACTTTAACTTTCCTGGAATCCCGGGAGAAGGCACAGTAATATCACCTTGCCAAAAGCCAGGGTGAAAGGTCAGGTTTTTTTCACTTTTCTGCATTTTTTAAGTAGTATTAACCCCTTAGGCCCCTTTCGAACAGGGGCCTCCGTGAAGCGGAATCCACTTGTTCAGCGGGGGATCTCTCTACTGATCTGCGATGAGCAGGCGATGACAGGTCTGTGTCCGCTCTGCTATACAGAGCAGACATGGACACAGTCCCACTCTCCTCTATGGGGCAATCAGATGTAAACGAATAGGCGATCTGCCAGACGGATGGAGAATAGGACCACCACCGGTCTGTTTTTGGTGGACAGGATCAGATCGGATGTCCGCTGACATCCACCGCTCCATAGAAGAAACTGGAGGGTCCAATTCGGTCCCCCTGAAAAACCAACAGGCGGACCTGATCTAATAGCGAGTGTGAAAGGGGCCATAGTGTTTTTTTAGCTTAACACATTGGCTAAAAACTTTTATTGTGCTCAGTCTGTTAGCTTGGAGAAGGATGCAGGAGGAGGAGGACAGGGGAGCAGGGGAATACCTTGCCATCCTAAGCTACAGGGCTGTTTGTTTTTATTGATGTACACGGTGTAGGGAGACACAACTCTAGTCCCTGCATTAAAAGGTGGCTCCATAGGATGCTGCAAGAGAAAGGATCCACCCTGAAACATGAAACATGGGGCAGTGATCATGTCAGCTTAAAATGGAACATAGGCAATAGACATGTGCAATTCGTTCCGTTCCAAATTTGTTTTTCAACAAATTTCGACAAATTTGTTACTTCGGAAATATCCGAATTAACGAAAACCTGTTTAACGAAAATTTGAATATTCGAAAAATCGTATATTTGTAAATTAGAAAATTCGGAAATACGAAATTAGAAAATCCGAAAACCCGAAAAATAGAAATGTTTTAAATAATAACTAATAACTTAACTAATACCAACTATTAAATTATAGGTATTGTGATTTCCTTTCAAATGTGGCTGTTAGTGAACGGAACAAATACGAATTTGACCAAAGTTACAAATTATCTGAAATAACGAATGCCGTATCTAAAAGAATAGAACGTAACAAATTAATAATAATAAAAAAATTAAATTATTATTATTTATTATTAATTTGTTCCATTCCATTTGTTTAGATGCGTCATTCGTTATTTCGGATAATTTGTAACTTTGGTTAAATTTGTATTCGTTACGTTCACTAACAGCCACATTCGAAAGGAAATTCCAATACCTATAATTTAATATAGAAAGGAAAATAAGAATATGGACAGCCGCACTCCAAAAAACCTTGACGGTCGCCTTTATTGTAAAGGATGGGATAAAATACACCAAAAAATCACAGCATAACCGGGATAACAGCTGACATGTTTCGCACTGCAAACTAGTGCTTACTCATAGCTCATAATTTATATATAATTTAATAGGTACCCGTATATACTCGAGTATAAGCCGACCCGAGTATAAGCCGAGGTACCTAATCTTACCACAAAAAACTGGGAAAACATATTGACTCGAGTATAAGCCGAGGGTGAGAATGCAGCTGCTACTGTAAGCAGAAAAGAGGGTCAACAATGCCCATTTGCACGCCTCACTGTGCCCATTGCAACCTCACTGTGCCAATTGTCACTGTTCCCAACCTCACTCTGCCCATTACCACCAAACTGTGCTCATCCTCACTGTGCCCATCCTCACTGTGCCCAACCTCACTGTGCCCATTGCCACCAAACTGTGCTCATCCTTACTGTGCTCATCCTTACTGTGCCCATCCTCACTGTGCCCATCCTCACTGTGCCCATCCTCAGTGTACCTGAAATTGAGAGGCTGCGGGCGTCCATTCATTGTTTAAAACTTGCGGTCTCCTTCTGGTCCCTTCCGTGATAGGCAGAACTGTGTCTGCTGAGCAGCGCCTATCACGAACGTTCTCTCATCCTCACCCATCCCAGCACACACTGTGTTCAGTGTTCCGCCAATCACGGACGTCCTCTTGTCCGAGGGATCGCCTATCACGGAAGGGACCAGGAGGAGACCGCGAGTTTTAAACGATGGACGCCCGCAGCCTCTCAGTATTTTCAGGTACACTGACTCGAGTATAAGCCGAGGGGGGCATTTTCAGCCCAAAAAAAAAGGGCTGAAAATCTCGGCTTATACTCGAGTATATACGGTATTTATGATTAGTTATTCTTTTGAATTTTTGGATTTTCTTTCTTTTTTTCGAATTTACCAATTAACAAATTTACGAATTTTTGAATTGCGATCATAACGAGTGACCCGAAAAAACCCCCCAAAAAACGAATGAAACTAAAACTGACCTATTTTTCGGCAGTGCACATGTCTAATAGGCAAGAAATAAAATATAGCAAAGCTGCCTATTTAGTAAGTGAATAAATCAGCTGCTAAAAGTGCTTAAAAAACTGAGGGTTCAATATCACTTTACCTGTTCATGTTTACTTGGCAGGTGGAGGGTCTGCAAGATAAGTTGACTTCATATTTTTGTGAAGGTTTGCATGAAAAAAAACTCCAGAAGAACACTGGAGGGATAGAATGTAATTATAGTATTCAGATACTCCCACTTAAAAGGTTCATTGGCATGGCCAGTCTCATTATCTACAGATCATAAGCAGGAAAGAATCTTAACAAAACTGGAGTTACCGTTTCAACATTAATCAGTTGACAAAGGATCATGGAATCCCAACAGCTTGCAATATGTGTTTTTTTTTTTTTTTATATGAAATCATGTTACTTCCCAAAGAAGTCGCTAGCGTTGCAGTTTTCTTGCGCGTATGTCCCGTTCTCTGCCTGTGTTGCTTTTCTATGGCAATTAAAAACACAGATGCTAATGTGAGGAGTATATGTTTTCCAGCATCTGGCTCTCTGGCAGATTCTTAAGGCAGCTGTGTTTCTTGACTTAGACTTGCCTCTGGGTCTTGTGGGGTAATGATGCTGATGGGCTGTCTTGTCTGTCTTGGAACCTACAAAGTGATGTAGATTCAGAATCCCAACTTGATGCTAAGTAAATTGTGCATCTTTGTCAGACAGCGCGCACAATGTCGCGCTGATTGTTTCTGCTGCCTACGTACAGTATGTTGCTGCGTGTTATGTCCCATTAGGTTACTCAGAGCTGTCTTGTTGTGAGCCTACGATGGATCTGCAGACTTCCAATGCTGGGATTGCATTTCATATACTGCACTGCATTGTACAAAGGTTTACATTAGTAATTAACTAATCGGCCTTCACTGGTGACAATCTAACAAGCATGGTGATATATATATTTTACCCACACAAACAAATTAGATGGCAGCTATTAGATGTGAAATACATGCCATCCTCTGGGTAGGATGTCTAAGGGGTTATTGACACATTAACAAGGTTTTTTGGATAGGGTGTAGAACGGTAAAAAACCATGTTGGGTTTTTATTGCTAAACTGTACATGTACATCACCACACAGTTTTAATCCACAAATTAAATTTTTTTTTTTAACATATAACACCCCAATCCCCCCAAATAAGAGGAATAAATAAAAAAACAGGCCTTATATAATGTTATCATTGAACACTGACCCAAGGACCCAAGTTAGTAAACTGGATAATTAACCATATAAACAAACACTAAACATACAAAATAATGTATATATATATCTATATATATCTTTCAACTCCCTCCAAAGGTTTTCTATGGGGTTGAGATCTGGAGACTGGCTAGGCCACTCCAGGACCTTGAAATGCTTCTTACGGAGCCACTCCTTTGTTGCCCGGGCGGTGTGTTTGGGATCATTGTCATGCTGAAAGACCCAGCCACGTTTCATCTTCAATGCCCTTGCTGATGGAAGGAGCTTTGCACTCAAAATCTCACGATACAGGGCCCCATTCATTCTTTCATGTACACGGATAAGTCGTCCTGTTCCCTTTGCAGAGAAACAGCCCCAAAGAATGATGTTGCCACCCCCATGCTTCACAGCTGTTATGGTGTTCTTTGGTTGCAACTCAGCATTCTCTCTCCTCCAAACACAACGAGTTGTGTTTCTACCAAACAGTTCTACTTTGGTTTCATCTCACCATATGACATTCTCCTAATCCTCTTCTGGATCATCCAAATGATCTCTAGCAAACCTCAGACGGGCCCGGACATGTACTGGCTTAAGCAGGGGGACACGTCTGGAACTGCAGGATCTGAGTCCCTGGCGGCGTAGTGCGTTACTGATGGTAGCCTTTGTTACGTTGGTCCCAGCTCTCTGCAGGTCATTCACTAGTTCCCCCTGTGTGGTTCTGGGATTTTTGATCACCGTACTTGTGATCATTTTGACCCCACAGGGTGAGATCTTGCGTGGAGCCCCAGATCGAGGGAGATTATCAGTGGTCTTGTATGTCTTCCATTTTCTAATTATTGCTCCCACAGTTGATTTCTTCACACCAAGCTGCTTGTCTATTGCAGATTCAGTCTTCCCAGCCTCGTGCAGGTCTACAATTTTGTTTCTGGTGTCCTTCGACAGCTCTTTGGTCTTCACCATAGTGGAGTTTGGAGTGTGACTGTTTGAGGTTGTGGACAGGTGTCTTTTATACTGATAACAAGTTCAAACAGGTGCCATTAATACAGGTAATTAGTGGAGGACAGAGGAGCCTCTTAAAGAAGAAGATACAGGTCTGTGAGAGCCAGAAATCTTGCTTGTTTGTAGGTGACCAAATATTTATTTTCCACCATAATTTGCAAAAAAAAGTCTTTCCAAATCAGACAATGTGGTTGTCTGGATTTGTTTCCACATTTTGTCTCTTATAGTTGAGGTATACCTATGATGACAATTACAGGCCTCTCTCATATTTTTAAGTGGGAGAACTTGCACAATTGGTGGCTGACTAAATACTTTTTTGTCCCACTGTATGTAGCACCCTGCTCCTATTGAGTAGGCGCTAGATGTAAATTTAGGTTTATCTGAGCTGTAGTTTAGCTCAGAGTATTATGTTAAATTGCAGGTTACTGTTCCAGTTCAGCTTTGTTGTGCGTTTTCCACTTGGTCGTGGGTGTCGCTGTCACCCCCGGTCAGTGTTGGAAATACAGCAGGCTGGATGCATTGAGTACCTCTTTACCCAGAAATAGCCCAGGGGGAGTGGTTCACCCGCTGTGCATGCTGGGAGAGGGTACTTAAGGGACAGACACCGTTTTCGCGCTCTCTCTGACCTGATGGCCCTCCTGGCCTAAGGTGTGCCCTAGCAGTTCTTCTGCCTCAGGGCCTGCTGGCCCGAGGCCTCGTTGCTGAAAGTAGGCCCAGGAGTTTCTGGGGTCTACTGGTCTAAGGGTGGTCCTGTGCTGTCTTGCCTGCGGGAAGAAGCCGAGAAATAGAAGACTCAATTGGAGGACGCATCCCGGCCCATCTACCTCACAGTATCGCCGGATGGCTGAAAGATACTGGTACTGTGAGATTGTACTTTGACTTTGCAAAGGTTCTTGGTTATACAGTCCTGTGGCGGAGGATTGTGCAACGACTCAAGTTATGTTCAGCAGGTCTGTGGCGGAGACTATGACCGATCACCGCACCAGCTGCAGGGTCAGTGAGAGAGGCCTATCCGGTGGTTGCTAGATCCAGTTGTGGAGCTTTTTGTCCTCTGGATCAAAGAAGTACCCGTGATCCGCAAATACAAGGTACCTGAATCTCCCCTAACCCTCCATCCCTCTATCTGTTGTTTGTTAATAGAGGCATTGGAAAAATAGACTGGGTGTTTGGTGCAGACATCTGTGAACAACTCTCCAATGGGACCCCTATGGCGGATACGGTGAACAGTAAGGTAACGGCAGACCCAAAATTAAACCAGCAGCTCCTACCGGGGGTAGTGCTACATATCTATCTATCTATATATCTATCTATATATCTATCTATATATCTATATATATATCTATATATATATCTATATAGATATATATATATATATACACACCATAGATAGATATCTATCTATATATAGATATATATAGATATGTGCCAAACAGTGAGTTTCCTCCACATCAGAAGTATGTTTTAGGGCTTTTTCTGCCCAGTGCCAACTTTTATTTAAAAGTAACATAAATGTTCACATGGATATCTTCCCATGCAGGGGTTCTCACCATCAATATGACAAACCAACAATATTTGGCCTCATGGCTCTCTTTGCAGCTTTATTGCTCAGGCCTCATGCCTTGGTTCTCCTGACCGTCAAACACATCCCAGTGCTCATGCACCAATCGCTGTACCTCTGTCAGCTTGGCTTCTTATCCTGCAGCTCCCAGATACTACATGCTTCATAGGCTAGGGCCTTTGTCTGTCCTGACCTGGACAGTACGGTGTGACGTGCACCTCTGACTGCTCCCTTTACACACTGACCCCCTCAGGCGGGTGGGACACTGACATCTGACTCTGTCTTGAACATAAACCCAGCACACACCTGAACCATTATGGTGCCTGTTTCCTAGAAAACCTGGCCTAGACTGTCATATTAAACATTGGCACGGCCTCGCCCTGCCACAATATATGTATACACTCACAGGCCACTTTATTAGGTACATATTGCTGGTACTGGGTTGGACCCCCTTTTGCCTTCAGAACTGCCCTAATTCTTCATGACATTGATTCAACAAGCTGTTGGAAACATTACTCAGAGATTTTGGTCTATATTGATGTAGCACTACCTCTGTAGTAGTTGCAAATGTCAGACAGTTACATAGCATTTCCTGCTTGCATCCAGATACAGAAAACAGTCTTTGAGCTTGTTTTGTTGTTTTATTAGGGGATAATAACTTGGATGGGGTTAGGGATTATGGGGTGCCCAACTTGACAATACTAACAGTACCAGGGACAACTTCCTCCCTATTTATAGCTTCCATTTGATCCTCCTGCACAATCTCTTGATCCTTTGTACAGCTCCGCTGGGTTCACTCCTTTAGGAACTAACAGTCTTTTTGTTAGTGTAGCGATACCCCCAGCTAAGAGGGCCGCTGGTATGATTTGTTTCAGGCCCTGTAGCACTCACTGTCAACCACCGGCAATTGGCTCTACCCTCCCTTGGCACAGTTAGTAGGGGATGATGGGATTGTGTGACCGGTGATTTCTGGCAGCACAATCCGACAATAACAGCACACAACAGTATGGGGTAGCTATCACTAACCGTTTCTCCTGCCTAGTGAATGACACAAACAACTGATATACTTAACCCTGGTACTTTACTGAAAATAATGGTTAAGCAGGCAAACAGTATACATAGACATATGCAGAGCCCTGCCAATGAAAGAGTGTTTTAGCACACAGACAGATATACAATTCTATAACAAGAAACTAACAGAACCCCGCTGCAGCTCTTCTCCCTCGTGGGCAAGATGGTGCCCAGCAATGTCACTACTACTAAGTCAGGCCTGAATGTACTATGTGAAAGTTCTGCAGAGAAAGATCTTCGCTAGCAAACGGTGGTGCACTTCTGGAACAGTTTGTAATCCACAAGAATAATGGAATTTGATAACTTGGTGAACCCAGAATAACTCTACTAGCGTTATTCAATGCACTGTCCCTCCGGCGTGCAACTGCAACACTAACGTTAGTTCTGAACAACAGTTATTGGGTCTAGAGATCCTGTATTATTCTCATGAGCAAGTGCTCTCTCACCCAACCGGAACAGTCTGTGTCCGTATCTTCTGTTGCTGTGTCTTGGTACACAGATTCCACGACACCCGGGTCTTCAGTCCTCCTGGTAGTAGCAGAACAGCAGCAGGATGCAATGTCCCTCAGGCTCCTCAGTGGGTACGGAAGGCTCTTTGGAATAATACAGGCCTAGGCTCCAGGCCCCGTATTCTCAGCAGACTCAGCACAGAGTTCCACTTGCTGGGCGGGTGGTGTCTAAAGAGACCGTGCTCCATCCCGCCCCTGGTTAAATACCCCGCCCCAGCAGTCCTTGCGCGGGGAAATGCATCCTGGGTATGGTAGTCTCTGGGCCTTAAAGCAAACACCCGCTACACACTTCCCCACTTAAAATCTTTGGTCCCCAAAGATAATATAAACATTAATTGCAAACAATACAATTTACAGTAGCAAAAGAACTGGGCAGGGGAACCTTCCACCAAACTTGGTGAGGAAGATTGTCCTGCCCACAGGTCATCCTAGTGGAAGTGACCTGCCTAACTGTGCCAGAGAGTGAGCTGGGGTTGCCCTCCACTAAATGCACAGTGGAGGGGCCAGGTTTCTCTATTGTCCTTCTTGCAGTTACAACTGTATCCTCAGAACATTCTCCCATCTGAGTGTAGGTTAGTTTTCGGGGAGGATAAATAGCTCTCTTCACTCTTTGTTCCCTGGGAATTGAGGCATCGGGTACACTGGGCTCTTCCATTCTTCCTTTCACTTGGTCAGGTGTAATGGCTCCTGTTGCTTCAGGGGCATCCAATTCTGGTGCAGAGAGGTACAAAGAATCTCTTGGATCTTCGGCTGGGATTGACTCCAGGGCATCTTCCCACTCCTCATTTAGAGTACATGATGGGATGAACTCAGCATTCAAGGTGCCTTCAATGGTAACTTCACAGGGTGCAGGATCCATGACCATGGGTTCAGTTGTCGGAGTGGGTCACAGCCAGCTCAGTTCCATTTCCTCATCTTCACTCTGGTTTGAGGCATTCATCTCTTCTGACTGAGTGGTCTGAGATCTAGTGTTGGGTCTGGGAGTATTGGAGGTTGAAGGTGATTCAGGAGAACCCGGAGAAGAAGGTATCCGGACTGCTTCAGAGAGAGGCAATAAGTGGTTCCTGTGCCAGGTTTTCAGAGGTCCCACTTGGCCTTCAGGTTTCAGCTGGTACACTGGCAGGCCAGGCAATTTTTTACAGATCACGTATGGCTGTGATTTCCATCTATCAGCAAGCTTATGCTTCCCTGGAACACCAAGATTCCGCAACAACACTCTGTCTCCTGGTTGCAAGTCATGGATCCGAACTCTGAGGTCAAAATTCCGTTTTTTCCGGGCCCCTCTCTGGTCAGAGGTGGCTTGTGCCTTCTCATAAGCCAGTCGTAAGCTTCTCCGTAGCCGGTCCACATATCTCTTATGCGAAGCAGCCGATGTGTGGTCTATCGAGGTACCAAAGGCCAGATCTACAGGTAGTCTTGCTTCTCTGCCAAACATTAATCTGTAAGGGGAGTACCCAGTGACATCACTAGTTGTGCTGTTATAGGCATGCACGATGGCAGCTATATGCTTGCTCCAATGTTGCTTTTCCTCACTGCTCAGGGTTCCCAGCATATTCAACAAAGTTTTGTTAAACCTCTCCGGTTGGGCATCTCCTTGTGGGTGATGGGGGGTTGTACGGGTCTTCTTTATCCCCAGGGAATCCAGTAATTTCCGAATTAGTCGACTTTCAAAGTCCCTCCCTTGATCCGAATGAAGGCGTTGAGGTAATCCGTAGTGTACGAAATACTTCTCTACAAGTATCTTGGCCACAGTGGAAGCCTTTTGGTCTTTAGTTGGAAAGGCCTGAGCGTAACGGGTGGAATGGTCAGTTATCACCAGAACATTTCCATGTCCCCACAAGTCAGGTTCCAGACAAGGAAAATCAATGCATACCAAGTCCAAAGGTCCTTGACTTTGCAGGTGGCCCATTGGGGCAGCTTGATGAGGCAATGTTTTCCTTTGTATGCAGCGAACACATGAGTGACAGTATTCCTCCACTTCAGTCAGCATACAGGGCCAATAGAATCGGCTCCTTATGAGCTGAAAGGTTCTCTCGGCTCCAAGGTGGCCATGGTTGTCATGTAGGGCAATTATAACAGTCTTTCGGTGTTTTTCTGGCAGGAATAGTTGCCACTTGTCTTCCAGGTCATCAAAGGGGCCCCTTCGGTAGACCACCCCTTGATGCACCTGCAACCTGTCCCATTCCTTGCGCAGTAAGCGGGCCTCCTTTGAGGGATCATGTAAGAGTCTGTCCGGATCCTGATCTTCCAGGACTTCCAAAGCCAATTTCCCCAAGGAGTCTTCCAGCTGGTCCCGTCTTATATCCTTATTGGATAATTTGGGCAAGTCCTCTTCACCAATCTGAGGGACATCACAATAGTATTTAGGCACTCCAACAGCTGAGACTCCAATTTCTTCTGCCCTGCATCCTCCACTAGTCTGGAGCTCTGTCCCTTGACACAAAGCCCGTACCCCCTCTGGGGTTACCTGGGTCCAATCTTCTGCCATGCAAGCGGGAGCATGAGATCTTCAGGACAACGGTGTCCGGTGGCATCTAGTTTCGCGGTAGTCAAAAGGTAAGTGAGTGGGTTATTGTCTATCTTAACCACATAGTCAGCTCCATACAAGTAGTCCTTCAGTTTGTCTACCACTGCCCACTTTAGAACCAGAAACTCCAACTTGTGGGTGGGGTAATTCTTTTCAGCTGGGGTTAAACTCCTACTCACATAGGCAACGGGTCTTAGCTGCTCTTCATACTCCTGGTATAGTACTCCTCCCAAATCATCATGGCTGGCATCCACGTGTAATTCATAGGGCTTCTGTGTGTCCGCATAGGCCAAAACAGGGGCAGTGGTCAAACTCTCTTTCAGCTTAATGAAAGCCTCTTCATACTTTCCAGTCCACTGGTCTTCCACTGACTCTCCCGGCTTCCTGGGATCCGAGTCATCCTCTTCTCCATCTGTCTTCAACAGCTCATTCAGAGGCTTGGCAATTTTCGTAAACCCCTCCACAAATCTGCGATAGTAGGAGCAGAACCCCAAAAATGACCTAAGCTCAGTCACTGTGGTGGGCCGGGGCCAGGAGGTAACTGCCTCCAATTTGTGGGGATCTGTGGAGACTCCTTCTTCAGACACTATGTGTCCCAGGTAATGGACTGAAGACTGATAGAACTGACACTTCTCCCTGGAAAGCTTAAGCCCCTCATCACTGAGTCTCTTCAAGACCTTCTCCAACCTCTCCTCATGCTCCTCCAGAGTCTTCCCAAAGACGAAGATGTCATCCAGGTATACTAAGACTTCAATGAGGTTCATGTCTCCCACCGTCTTCTCCATCAACCGCTGAAAGGTGGCAGGAGCTCCCGACAGACCTTGAGGCATCCGGTTGAACTCATAGAACCCCACTGGGGTTATGAAGGCAGTCTTCTCTCTATCTTCTGGGTGCATTGGGATTTGATAGTATCCACTCTTCAGGTCCATTACACTGAACCATTTGGCTCCAGATAGACTCTGCAGGGCATCCTCTATTTTTGGGGTGGTGTATTGATCAGGTATTGTCCTCCTGTTGAGAGTCCTGTAGTCTATACAGAGTCTCAATGACCCATTATTTTGCCTGACTACTACAATTGGAGAGGCATATGGGCTCCTGGACTCCCGGATAACACCCGTTCTCTTGAGCTCTGCAAGTTGCTCACGCAGATCTTCCAGATCAGCCAGGGAACTCGCCGGACTCTTTCTCGAAAGGGTTTGTCTTCCTGTAGGCGAATCTTGTGAGTGGCACTTCTCGCACATCCCACATCGAACTCATCCTTGGAGAAGATCTTCCGCCACTTCGCCAACTGGGCCCTGGCCCTCTCCTTCCACGCCGGTGGTAGGGCCGGGTTCTCCAAGGTGGGATCCTCTTCTTCCTCCTTCTCCCAGGTCGGACAAGGCAACTGGGGTAGCGGGGTTCACTTGGCCCAACAGCATCCGGGCTGGAATCTTCACAGGTGAGTTAGTGGTGTTCCTGACGCTCACTGGCACCCTGCCATTTGCTTTCTTCAGGACTCTCAGCGGGACTACTTCTGGGATAACTTCCAGTCCTGAGTATGCATTCAGGGGGTCTGGTTCTAGGACTACAAAGGGGCCAGGTTGTTCCCAGGTGAGCTTCACAGTGGCTCTCAAGCAGGCCACTTCACCAGGCTGCAGCACTCTCTCTCTCCTCTCCAGTCTCCAAACTTTCCCCACCCCCTCTTCCAAAGCCTTCTTCTCCAACATCAATCGCTGATAAGACAACTGCAACACGGGGTGGATTCTGGCTGTCGAGACGTCCTGCTCTTGCACTAGAGGGGCCAGCAGCCTCCTGACCAAGTCAGTGTTGGTTCCTATTATCAGGGAACTTTTGTTGGCCCCTGGTGGGTGGGGGCAGACCACCGCCAATGTATCAAAGACCTCTGCCTCTCCTGCCACCGAGGGGTCGAAAGCCAATCTGATCGGAAGGTAACCGTCATAAGGAAAGCTCTGGGTGCCAATTCCCCATATTTCCAAGTCTTCCAACTTTTGTAAGGGCAAATGTCTCAGGTGTTTTTGATAAAAGTCCCTATACAGGAGAGTTACTTTAGCCCCTGTGTCCAGAATGGCTTTCGTGTAGACTCCCTCCACTTGAATGGGGACTACTGGGGAGGGCCCCACTAGCTTGACTGGGAACTTCTTCGGGGAGGCCTCTTTCCTCGGACTCATGGGTTTGTTCTTTTTGTTTTTTTTCTTTTCCCATCATTTCCTGGATCTTAATCCCTGTTGGGCCTGGTATGCATTGATTTTTCGTGACTTTTGGGATTATTCTTTCAAAGGAGGGGTATTATGTGCTTTTGATGGGGAATTATTCCCCTCACCTCTTGGTTTCTCTTGCTTTCTTATTCTAATGGAGCTTGCTGTAGATGATGGGCACCCGGTTGACTCCTTCACCGGGGCCCTCTGGAGTTTTCCGCCAGCTGGCGGTAGTTGCCTCGGGTCTTCCTTGGACTGGGGCACACTCACCCAAAATGGCCAATTCCTCCACAGTTGAAGCAAACAGCTTCCCCTCTATCCCGTGGGGAGACTGGTGTTGAAACGCTCTGGTACAACTCTTTCCTGACTTTTTCTTTTTCTCCAACTCCTGAGTTATTGGCCATTAAAGAGGTCAGCATCTCCAGTACTTGGGTTATCTGTGACTTTAAGACCTCTACTTCCGAGTCCCGTTCAGTGGTCATTGCGGATCTGACCCCAACTGAGGGGGGAGTAGTGGGCTTCTCGGTCACCTGTTGGTCTTTCAGCAGAGCCTCTTCATCCCTTATTATTCGCACAAGGTCCGGGTAATTCAAGGACATGACCCCACTAGTGGTTTTCAGATGGAGCCAGACTGGATCGGAACGCAGTGCTCCCCTTAAAATCTGCTTCATCCTGGCCACATCTATGGCTTGTGGCAGCATTCCCTTCTTAAGGACAATTTGACACAGCATCTTATTTAGTCTTCGAACATATTCAGACAGTCTTTCTCCTGGAAGTTGAAGGGTGTGCTCAAACTGGTAGACTAAATCGACCACTTTCTCCAATTGCCCGAACTCTTCCTGTAACATAGTTAAATAGTCATAGGCAGTACAATCAGTATTACTGAACCTGAGGTTCTTCACGGCTTCAGCAGCAGCCCCCTTTAAACTTTCTCTTATGCGCTGCTTCTTTTGGGCCTCCGGTATTTCCCATCCTCCCATCCTTCCACAGCTTGCATCGCCTGCTCCATCCAAGTGTCGAAATCCTCTTCTCCGAGTGGTACGGGTTGTTTCCCTGAAAAAATCCTGAGCTTCCGGTACCCAGCTTCTACATGTACCGTATTACTCTTCTGACACTTTGTGACAAAGTCTCCTAATGCATTTAGAAGTTCAGGACCTATAGTGGTTAGAGGTGTCCCTGAAGCTGTCATGTCTTTGGAACTTCTGGGAATTGTGGGTGACTGTGGAGGTTCCTTCTTTATAGCCAGCCTTCGCGTGCGCCAAGTGGTATATCTTCCCATCTATGGCTTGCACACTCTGCCCTCTGAAACTCTCAGGTATCTCTTCTCTCCATTCTACCAGTGCATAGGTAAAAGAGGTCTGTCCATCTGGTTTGTGAACAACTAACCATGCCTTCTGGCTTGGGGACAACAACTCCATGAGCCGCTCTACATCGCTTCCTCCCCGGGTAGTTCAATAACTGCAGCTTTCTCTGGAAAGGCGCTGGTTGATGCGCACCACTGGGTCATTGCTAAACAATCCATACCGGTACTTTTGGTATCCCGGACTCTGAGCCCCCACGTGTAGCGATACCCCCAGCTAAGAGGGCCGCTGGTATGATTTGTTTCGGGCCCTGTAGCACTCACTGTCAACCACCGGCAATTGGCTCTACCCTCCCTTGGCACAGTTAGTAGGGGATGATGGGATTGTGTGACCGGTGATTTCTGGCAGCACAATCCCACAATAACAGCACACAACTGTATGGGGTAGCTATCATTAACCGTTTCTCCTGCACAGTGAATGACACAAACAACTGATATACTTAACCCTGGTACTTTACTGAAAATAATGTGTCAGGGTCACCTGTGGCCAGGTGACAGATGCACACCGTAGGGGGACAGGAGTGCACCGCGAGGTAGTGAACCCTATGGCTGGCTTCTGCGGATAGGAAACTGGGTGGTTGTGGAAAGCGGGACCAGAGGAGCACAACCGGGATCCCAACGGAAGCGAGAGCCAAGATTCCCCAGGGCGCGGAGTCTAAGACCCAGCTGGTCTTCTCCAGGGCCTCTAGTGGTGAGGATGTTACGCTGCAGGCTGGGACCAGGTCACGGCCCCTGGAGTTTCCTAGCTCACGCCCCGTAGGATAAGGGGAAAAAAGGGGAAGCAGCAGCACACGATAGAGAGAACCGAATAACAAGCTGAAGGTCAGGGGCCACAAGCAGACAAGGATAACGAAGAACGAGCCGAAGGTCAAGGGTCACGAGCAGACAGGGATAGATGGGGACAAGCCAATAACGTAACAGAGAGACAGACGTAGCACACGGCAGGCAGGAACCCAAACACACAATGCCTAACAAACACGTTGATCAGCAAAGCAGGCTTGCAGTGCACAGGTTAATATAGTGTTCTGTGATAGGGCCTGGGGTGGAGTCAGGCTGGGAGGAGATTATAAAGGAAGCCAGGTGAAAGGGCTCAGGCCTCTAAGATGAACACATGGGAAGGAAGGTAAGCTGACAGACAAACACTACTGCATATCCATGACAGTACCCTCCCTCTTATGGCCCCTCCCCCGACTGGACCCAGGCTTAAAGGGAAATCTCTGATGAAACCTTCTCAACAGATGAGGTGCAGCGACATCAGATGCAGCGATCCAAGACGCCTCCTCAGGACCAAAACCTCTCCAATGCACAAGGTACTGAAGAATGCCTCTGCAGAGACGAGAATCCAGAACTTGTCTAACCTCGTACTTAAGATTATCCTCAGAGACCGAAAACGAGGTAGGGAGATGACAAGAAGATCTATTGAGGACCAAAGGCTCTCTAGGAATAAGCAAGGGCATGAGAGGATCAACAGGAATCTGAGGAGGGTCCCCTAGACCCTTAAAGGGGAACTGGTCATCTTGCACAGGACCATCAGACTGGGCAGATGTCAGTGGAACCCTGAAGTCAGGTTGGTTAGAAGGTGACATGTCGCCGGAGTCAAGCTGAATAGCTGAAGGACAAGCAGAATGTCCCGAACAAGAAAAAGTAGGAGGCTCACTGGGCATGGGCTGGACTGGCATAACTAGTACAGAGGCAGAGTGAATAGCTGAGTCAGGTGTAGCGACTACCTGAATCGCATCGCAAGACGTAGCGACTGCAGGACTTGTAGACAAGCTAGCCTGGCTGTGCGTCCAAGGGTGGTTAGGGACAGAGAAATGTAAATGGTTATGCAACCTGGAATGAATGACCGGCTCAGATTCACAGGGGGCAACCTTGGGTAGGCAGAACGAGGAACAGGAGGGACCCCAAGCCAGAATCTGTCCAGTAGCCCAGTCCACATGAGGAGAATGGAGCTGTAACCATGGGAGACCCAAAATTATAGGCGTTGAGGCCTTGGGTAAGATAAGGAAGGATATCCACTCCTGGTGGAGTGTCCCTACCGACATCTTAACAGGGAGGGTCTGGAAGCGGATAGGTCCCCCTGGGAGAACAGTACCATCAATCGCCAAGACCACCAATGGCGTGGTGAGGGGCAAAAGAGTAAGTCTCATGGACGATGCGATTTCCAAGTCCATGAAATTACCAGCGGCTCCGGAATCCAGATATGCTGAGACCGAATGAGAAGAAGCACCAACATGAAGGAACACAGAAAGCAGAAGACGAGAAGGGGAAGGTGATATTTCTGGGTCCAATACTCCACTTTCCAGATGAAGTGGACCCGAACGTTTTTCTGGACAAAGAGAGCAAGTGTCACGAAAATGACCTTTGCCCCCACAGTAAAGACACAGACCAAGAGTTCTGCGCCTAGCACGTTCCTCGGGGGATAGCCTGGTCCGACCCGGCTGCATGGGTTCCTCAGCTGGTAGGAGATGCTCTACGGGTCGAAGAGAGGGGAGCTCAGGCTGACTAAGAACCAAGGAGTGCTGGCGTTGCTTTTCTAAGGTCCTCTCCTGAAAGCGAATATCGATCTGGTTACACAAGGAGATAACGCCGGCCAGATCAGTGGGGATGGTTCTTCCTGCTAATTCATCCTTCACTCTATCAGATAGGCCATGCAAAAAGGTTGCGACTAAGGCCTCATTGTTCCAGCTCAACTCAGCCGACAGTATGCGGAAATGAAGGGCATACTGTCCCACAGAAGCAGACTCTTGGCGGAGACGTAAAAGGGCGCTGGCCGCTGAAGAGACACGAGCCGGTTCTTCGAAGATATTCCGAAAAAGTTTCAAGAAGCCAGACAGGCTAGAAACCACTGGATCATTCAGTTCCCACAGAGGGGCTGCCCAGGCTAAAGCTTCACCAGAGAGGAGGGAAATGATATAGGCTACCTTAGCCCGATCAGACAGGAAGTTTTGGGGCTGGAGCTCAAAATGAATCGTGCATTGGCTAAGGAACCCCCTGCAGGCCTTGGAGTCCCCAGAGAAACGGGACGGAGCTGTCAGTTGTAGTGAGTGTGTGGCTGCGACTGGTGCAATAGGTGCAGCCGCTGATTGTATTTGAGGTTGCGGATTCAGGGTTCCCAAGGAGGCCTGAAGCTGCTCGAAGCGAGAAGCCAGATCCTGGAGGAATCGCATCACCTGAGTCTGATTCGATTCCTGGGTTTCAAGTCTGCAAACTATGCCCTGCAATGGATCATCCGCGGGTAGCGGGATGTCAGCCGGGTTCATGGCTGATCAAACTGTCAGGGTCACCTGTGGCCAGGTGACAGATGCACACCGTAGGGGGACAGGAGTGCACCGCGAGGTAGTGAACCCTATGGCTGGCTTCTGCGGATAGGAAACTGGGTGGTTGTGGAAAGCGGGACCAGAGGAGCACAACCGGGATCCCAACGGAAGCGAGAGCCAAGATTCCCCAGGGCGCGGAGTCTAAGACCCAGCTGGTCTTCTCCAGGGCCTCTAGTGGTGAGGATGTTACGCTGCAGGCTGGGACCAGGTCGCGGCCCCTGGAGTTTCCTAGCTCACGCCCCGTAGGATAAGGGGAAAAGAGGGGAAGCAGCAGCACACGATAGAGAGAACCGAATAACAAGCTGAAGGTCAGGGGCCACAAGCAGACAAGGATAACGAAGAACGAGCCGAAGGTCAAGGGTCACGAGCAGACAGGGATAGACGGGGACAAGCCAATAACGTAACAGAGAGACAGACGTAGCACACGGCAGGCAGGAACCCAAACACACAATGCCTAACAAACACGTTGATCAGCAAAGCAGGCTTGCAGTGCACAGGTTAATATAGTGTTCTGTGATAGGGCCTGGGGTGGAGTCAGGCTGGGAGGAGATTATAAAGGAAGCCAGGTGAAAGGGCTCAGGCCTCTAAGATGAACACATGGGAAGGAAGGTAAGCTGACAGACAAACACTACTGCATATCCATGACATAATGGTTAAGCAGGCAAACAGTATACATAGACATATGCAGAGCCCTGCAATGAAAGAGTGTTTTAGCACACAGACAGATATACAATTCTATAACAAGAAACTAACAGAACCCCGCTGCAGCTCTTCTCCCTCGTGGGCAAGATGGCGCCCAGCAATGTCACTACTACTAAGTCAGGCCTGACTGTACTATGTGAAAGTTCTGCAGAGAAAGATCTTCGTTAGCAAACGGTGGTGCACTTCTGGAACGATTTGTAATCCACAAGAATAAAGGAATTTGATAACTTGGTGAACCCAGAATAACTCTACTAGCGTTATTCAATGCACTGTCCCTCCGGCATGCAACTGCAACACTAACGTTAGTTCCGAACAACAGTTATTGGGTCTAGAGATCCTGTATTATTCTCATGAGCAAGTGCTCTCTCACCCAACCGGAACAGTCCGTGTCCGTATCTTTCGTTGCTGTCTTGGTACACAGATTCCACGACACCCGGGTCTTCAGTCCTCCTGGTAGTAGCAGAACAGCAGCAGGATGCAACGTCCCTCAGGCTCCTCAGTGGGTACGGAAGGCTCTTTGAAATAATACAGGCCTAGTCTTCAGGCCCTGTATTCTCAGCAGACTCAGCACAGAGTTCCACTTGCTGGGCGGGCGGTGTCCAAAGAGACCGTGCTCCAGCCCGCCCCCTGGTTAAATACCCCGCCCCAGCAGTCCTTGCGCAGGGAAATGCATCCTGGGTATGGTAGCTTCTGGGCCTTAAAGCAAACACCCACTACATTAGCTTAGCAACAGCCACTCACAGGCTTGGAACTCTCAGTCCCTTGGAAAAGTAGCACATGTGAGGTGAACTGCTTCCTGACACCTTCTGCTTCCCTGTAGACACTTATCCCAGCTCTACTCCTTGTAGAAATGCTAGTCCACCTGGATGCTTATCTTTCCCAGTCCTTCTGGCTGACACAATGGAGATTCTCCCAGGGCAAGGCTGAAGATGTAGGCACACCGCTGTCTTTAAGAGAGACCTGCTGCATGTGCCAGTCTCTCTCCTTGTCTGTTCCTGCACTGTGCTGATCTACTCACACTGTCTCGCCTTGCCCCCGATGCCTCTCCGGAAAGTTTCCCCCAACTTGTCTTGTGGTAGGATTCTTCCAGGCCAGAGCCCCTCCCAGCAGGGGTCCCTCAAAGGGCGACCGACATACTCCCTCAACACTGCATCTCCATCTTCCATCCAACTTCCCTCCCAGCATGACCCATGTCTATTTAAGGGGTCCGTATTCCCCTGCCAGGCCCACTTCCTGGGGATTGGTTAAGGGCCCCTAAATGTGCTGAACAGCTCCTCCTCACCTCCGCCCACTAGTTCCAGAATGTTCTCCATATTTTCAGACCCAGGGAGAGGTACCAGAGGGCTGTCTGTATGAGTCACGCTGGCCTAGCCTCTAATAACCCTGACCCAGATTCCATGGCTCAGGCTTAGCCTAGAACCAAACTATAGTTTCCCTGTACCACCACTAGTAGCACACTAGAGGGTGCTACATTGACATGATACCATCATGCAATTGCTGCAGATTTGTCGAACAGAAAGATAAAAACTGTCACGTGGGCTACACCCAAAGTAAATGCTAGGCAGGGAGGAATTTCAATTGAAATGTTCCCTCTACCTAGTTAGAAATACCAACACCAATCCAATTGATAAATGGAGGTGTGTTCCTCTGAATCCTAACAGCATATCAACAAAAAGGACAAAGTCCAGAAAGAGATTCTTCAAAAAGTAACAGTGGTATATATCAAAAATATATTAAACTTTATTAGAAAATTTGATCCACACATAAAAAACAACAGATTGCAGATTTGTCGGCTTCACATCCAAGGTGCTCTCTTGGATTGAGATCAGATGACTGTTGAGGCCATTGTAGTACAGTGAACTCATTGTCATGTTCAAGAAACCAGTTTGAGATGATTTGAGCTTTGTGACATGGTGCATTATCCTGATGGAAAGAGCCATCAGAAGAAGGGTACACTGTAGTTATAAAGGGATGGACATGGTCAGCAACAATACTCAGGTAGGCTGTGGCATTTAAATGATGCTCAATTGGTACTAAGGGGCCCAAAGTGTGCAAAGAAAATATCCCCCACACTATTACACCACCAACACAAGCCTGAACCGTTGATACAAGGCAGGATGGATCTATGCTTTCATGTTGTTTACGCCAAATTCTGGGGGGGAGGGGGGGTGCAGTTTGCCATTTTCGCCCTGGGCACAGGATGGTCTTGCGAGTGTAGCACCTTTCATGAATTGTCGTCCAGCCTGTGAAGTACATTTCAAGACTTTCTGCCCATTTTTATTCGAAAGTAAAGGAGAAGTACAGCCGAAGTAGGGATGGGCGAACGGTTAGGCCCGAGCATGAGTTCGGCTGAACATTTTCTGTTTGCCCGTTTGACAAACACCCGAATTATTGGGGCGTTCGACCGTTTGTTCTGCCCACCGAATGACCAGAGTGCACTGCGCCGCCACACAGCGCATTGGAATCCCTGATTGGCTGAAGCAATGAAAGCTTTGCCCAATCAGGGCACAGAGCACTGTCAGAGCCATAATTGGATGCTGTCATGGCTCATTGATCTTAGTCCCGCCACCCCACACTATAAAAGTATTTTTTCAATAGCGGCCATTTGTAGTGTGATATCGGCGTGGAGAGATGTAGAACAGGGCTCTATTCAGTGCTACTAGACAGTGTGCTATATATAGTGTGCTATTCTGATTCTATTGTCAGTGTAGAATATTAGTTTAGTGTGAATCTAGTGATAGTTCAGTCAGTGTGAGTGGAGTGAGTGACCATTCATTTTTACTTTAGTGTGAATCTAGTGATAGTTCAGTGTGAGTGTAGTGACCATTAATTTTTACATTAGTGTCAGTTTCTTTTTTCAGGGCAGGTTTACTGCAGTATAGTTCAGTGCGTTAGTGCACGTTTAACACATTATATTTCTGTGTGTTACGTGTCGTTTAACACAGTATATTTCTGTGCGTTACTGCAAGTTTAACGCTGTATATTTCAGTGAGATACTGCAAGTTTAACGCTGTATATTTTAGTGCGTTACATGCCATTTAACACAGTATATTTCTGTGCGTTAGTGCACGTTTAATGCAGTATATTTCTGTGTGTTACTGCAAGTGTAACATTTTATATCTCAGAGCGTACATGCTGTTTAACGCAGTATATTTCAGCACATTTACGCAGTATATTGCAGTGCGTCAGTGCTGTTTTACTGCAGTATAGTGTATCAGTCATGGAGTCAGCGGAGTTATTTGAGCACAGCGTCGGGCACTTGCTCCTTGACAATGCGCAGCCATTACTTTATTCAGATGTTGGTTCTGACTCTGAGGTTGAGGAAGGCAGGAAAATTAGCCTACAGAGAGGTGAAGAACACTGGTACACAAATTGGCAGTCATGTTAACCCAGCCGCAGCGTATTGCCAAATTGTCTCCAGTGATAATGAGGATGGAGGAGATGATGATGATGAGATCACTGATGTTACTTGGGTGCCTAATAGAGCAGAGGAGAAAAGTGAGGGTAAGGCACAACCCCAACGAGGCAGTCATCATGAAAGAGTAGAGAGCAGCCAACCTATTCAAATTATGGAGCTGTTATCTCCTGGCCCACTTACCACAGCTCAGCTGTCTGGGCCTTTTTTAGCACATGTGTAGCCGATCGCACTGTTGCAATTTGCAAACTTCACAAGCACATCAAGCATTGGGTACCACATGCTTGACAAGGCATTTAACCTCCCACCACTCAGCCCATTGGCAAAAGCACCTGAAAACCACACAAAAGGAGTGCAACTCTGTTCCTCCTCTTTACTCACCTCAGTCTGCCCCCGCTATACCTCATTACCTCCCAGCAGCCTCCACTGACAGGGATGATGGTATAGCGCAGGGTGTTCCAGGTCCTTGCAGCACATCTGCCAGTAGCACATCCCCAGCCGTAGACTATAGCCGGCAAATTTCTCTGCCCCATCTGCTGCAGCGGAAAAAAAATACACTCACTGCCACCCACATTCCCAGCGTCTAAATACAAGCTTGTCAAAGCTGCTGGCTCTACAACTTCTGCCTTTTCGTCTGGTGGATTCTGCCCCCTTCCGTGAAATTGCAGAATGTGCTGTACCACAATGGCAGGTTCCCAGTCGCTATTTCTTTTCACGTAAGGCCATTCCAGCTCTGTACCTTCACGTGGAAGGCAATGTTGTGGCATCGTTGGGCAAGGCAGTCAGCCGCAAAGTCCACGTTACTGCTGACACGTGGTCCAGCAAGCATGGTAAGGGACAATATATTTAATTCACAGCACACTGGGTAACTCTGTTTGCAACTCGGAAGGATACAGGACAGGGCTCATTGCTGCAGCTTGTTGTGCCGCCACATCTTCATACAGCTAGTGGTGATGATGCAAGTTTTGACAGCTCTACCTCCTCCTCCTCCTCCTCCATTCCCTCCTCTGCTGAACTGTTCTATGAACCACAAGTACCCCTAAGCATTCAAGGGGCTATTCATTGAGTCAGGCTAAAAGGGGCCATGCAGTGCTTCAGGTGTGTCTAGGGGACAGAAACCACACCGGAGCAGAGATTTTTGCAGCTCTGCAGAGGCAGGCCCAGAGGTGGTTCACGCCACGCGAGCTGGAGCCAGGAATGGTGGTGTGTGATAATGGCACAAACCTCCTGTCTGACCTTAGACAGGTAAAGTTAACACATGTGCCATGCCTAGCACATGTCCTCAATTTGGTGGTGCAGCTTTTCTTAAATACTGTAGGTACCAAGGTTTGGAAGATCTGCTAAAGCAGGCCAGAAGAGTCTTTAGCCATTTTAGGCAGTCATACACAGCCAGTGCTCGGTTGGCTGAAATTCAGTGTGAATTCCACCTCCCCGTAAACCGCCAGATTTCTGACATGCCCACCAGGTGGAACTCGACTTTGGCAATGCTGCAGCAGGTGCACATGCAGCAGATGGCCATCAACGAGTACCTGTGTGAGTATGGCACAATGACAGGCTCAGGCCGGCTGAGTTTTTTTTCCCCCACGCCAATGGCTGCTCATAAATCATGCATTGCACTGTACTGTAACCATTTTAGGAGGCTACAAGGATGGTGAGCCATGACAATGCATGCTTAAGTAACACAATCCCTGTTGTGTTCCTGCTGGAGCAGACTCTGCGTGGCATTATGGACAGGGCACTCGAGGCAGAGCAGCAGGAGGAAGAGGAGGACTTCCTTTCCTCTCAAGGCCCACTTTATGCAGACACCATTGTTCCTACGCCACAGAACACACAAGGCCTGAAAGGCCTGATATGGAATTTGGGGGGGACCCCCACGCTTTTTAAAAAAAAAATTGGTTCGGGGTTCCCCTTAATATTCATACCAGACCCAAAGGGCCTGGTAATGAACTAAGGGGGGAACCCATGCTGTTTTTTTTCAATGACTTTTATCTGTATTGCCGGGACCCGACAATTCATTATAGCCGCGATCAGTTTTAAATGACTTTTTTTCCTTTAGAAATGTAATTTTGTGCAGGGACTTTTCTAAGCATGGGAAACATGCGCTACTTTACAGGCATACTATAGACACCCCCCAGGTACGAAATGTAAAGGAATATTTCACTTTTATTGTTTCACTTTAAGCATTATTAAAAATCACTGCTCCCAAAAAAACGTCAGTTTTTAAAACTTTTTTTGCATTGATACATGTCCCCTGGGCCAGGACTCAGGTCCCCAAACACTTTTTATGACAATAACTTGCATATTAACCACTTAACGACCGCTCATTGTATATATACGTCGGCAGAATGGCACCGACAGGCACAATCACGTAGAGCATACGTGATTGCCTTTGTATAGTTGGGGGGTCCAATCGGACCCCCCTCCTATACAGTGAGCGGTGGCTAAGTGTCCGGGAGCGTTACAGGATGAGGGGGCAGCCATTAGTTTCCGGCCACCCCCTCGCGATCGCTCCAGGCGAATGGAAATGCCCCCTCTGTCTGTGTCAGGCAGAGGAAGCAGGAGGAAGTGATGTCATCTCTGGTGCGGCGCTCACATATACCGAGCGCCGTACAAGAGAAGACATCAGGTCAGTGCACACAACACTACACTGACACCAGGACACATAGGGACATAAATCGCCCCCCCAGATCGCCCCCCCAGCTCCCAGTCACAGTGTCACTGATTGCAGTGACCATTTATTTACTGATCACTGCAATCAGTGACATTTGTGACTGTAAAAGTGTCAGTACATTCAGTTTTAGGTCCAGTGTAACCCCCTAACCCCCCCTAATAAAGGTTTAACCCCCTGATCACCCCCCAGATAACCCTTTCACCCCCTATCACCACTGTCGCTAAGCGATCATTTTTCTGATCGCTGTCTTAGCGTCAGTGATGCCGATCGGCAGCCAGTAATTTTTTTTAGGTTCGCCGCATGTTTTTATAGCGTCAGGTACCCCAATATATTATCTAATAAAGGTTTAACCCCCTTGATCGCCCCCCAGGTAACCCTTTCACCCCCTATCACCACTGTCGCTAAGCGACCGTTTTTCTAAACGCTGTCTTAGTGTCGGTGATGCAGATCGGTAGCCGGTAATTTTTTTTAGGTTCGCCACAGGTTTTTATAGCGTCAGGTACCCCAATATATTATCTAATAAAGGTTTAACCCCCTTGATCGCCCCCCAGGTAACCCTTTCACCCCCTATCACCACTGTCGCTAAGCGATCATTTTTCTGATCGCTGTCTTAGTGTCGGTGATGCAGATCGGTAGCCAGTAATTTTTTTTAGGTTCGCCGCAGGTTTTTATAGCGTCAGGTACCCCCATATATTATCTAATAAAGGTTTTAACCCCCTGATTGCCCCTAGTTAACCCTTTCACCAGTGATCACCATATAGGTGTTATGGGTGACGCTGGTTAGTTTGCTTTTTATAGTGTCAGGGCACCCGCCGTGTATATAACCCAATAAAGGTTTAACCCCCTGATCGCCCGGCGGGTGATATCAATTAGGTTTTAGCGTCAGATAGGGTCTGCGTCACACCCCAGGCAGCGTCAGGTTAGTGCCAGTTACGCTAACACCCACGCGTGAAGCATACACCCCCCTTAGTGGTATAGTATCTGAACAGATCAATATCTGATCTGATCAGATCTATACTAGCGTCCCCAGTAGTTTAGGGTTCCCAAAAACGCAGTGTTAGCGGGATCAGCCCAGATACCTGCTGGCACCTGCGTTTTGCCCCTCCGTCCAGCCCAGGCCACCCAAGTGCATTATCGATCGATCACTGTCACTTACAAAACAAAAACACACATAACTGCAGCGTTCGCAGAGACAGGCCTGATCCCTGCGACTCCAGTGCTGTAGGAGGTGATTTCACCACCACAGTTAAATAAAAAAAGCATATATGCCGAAGCATTGGGGCAGCAGGAGCGGAGGAGCGATTTTGCTCCTAATGCCGCGTACATACGGTCGAAATTCCGATGGAGGCTTGCCCGTGGAAAAGTCCGACCATGTGTGTGCGGCATAACTTTTTTGCGGGAGGATGCCCCCATGCTTCGGCATATATAAATGGTGCGTGTTTGCCCATCATTGGAAGTGGGTGGATGAAGGGCGGTATTCTAATGGTGGGCATACCCACCGATCAATCTCTTTTTTCGTTCAGCCAACTGGCTGCATGAAAAAAAAAGGATTACAATACATGTCCAACAAGGACCAGCAACGTACTGGTATGTTGCTGGACTTTGAATGTTTATACCAGAATGATGCCTGCGGGTTTAGGTATCATCTTGGTATCATTCTTTTCAGCCTGCGGCCGGCTTTCATGTAAAAGCAATCCTAGCGGCTAATTAGCCTCTGGACTGCTTTTACAAGCAGTGGGAGGGAATGCCCCCCCCCGGATATAAAAAGCGCCATTGGGAAATTGGGAAAGCATTTTATCACACCGATCTTGGTGTGGTCAGATGCTTTGAGGGAAGAGGAAAAATCTAGGGTCTGGAAGACCCCAGTTTTTTCAAAAAAAGAGTACCTGTCACTACCTATTACTATCATAGGGTATATTTACATTCCCTGAGATAACAATAAAAATGATTAAAAAAAAAAAATACTTGGAAGGAACAATTTAAAAATAAAATAAAAAAGCAAAATTAATAATAAAAAAAAATAAAAAAGCACCCCTGTCCTGCCCTGCTCTTGCCCAATGGCGAACGCAAGTGTCGGTCTGGCGTCATATGTAAACAGCAATTGCACCATGCATGTGAGGTATCACCGCGAAGGTCAGATCGAGGGCAGTCATTTTAGCAGTAGACCTCCTCTGTAAATCTACTGGGGTAACCTGTAAAGGCTTTTAAAAATGTATGTAGTTTGTCGCCAATGCGCGTTTGTGCGAAATTTTAAAGCATGTCGTGTTTGGTATCTATGTACTCGGCCTAAGATCATCTTTTTTATTTCATCAAACATTTGGGCAATATAGTGTGTTTTAGTGCATTAAAATTTAAAAAAGTGTATTTTTTAACCCAAAATATGTGTTTGAAAAATCGCTGCGCAAATATTGTGTAGAAAAAAAAAATGCAACACCCACCATTTTAATCTGTAGGGCCTTTGCTTTAAAAATATATATAATGTTTGGGGGTTCAACATAATTTTCTTGCAAAAAAAAAATGTTTTCATGTAAACAAAAAGTGTCAAAAAGGGCTTTGTCTTCAAGTGGTTAGAAGAGTGGATGTAAGCTTCCTAATGTTGTGTATAAAATGCCAGAACAGTTCAAAACCCCCCAAATGACCCCATTTTGGAAAGTAGACACCCCAAGCTATATACTGAGAGGCATGTCGAGTCCATGGAATATTTTATATGTTGACACAAGTTGCAGAAAAACGACAATTTTATTTTTTTTTGCACAAAGTTGTCACTAAATGATATATTGCTCAAACATGCCATGGGCATATGTGGAATTACACCCCAAAATACATTCTGTTGCTTCTCCTGAGTACGAGGATACCACATGTGTGAGACTTTTTGGGAGCCTAGCCGCGTACGGGACCCCAAAAACCAAGCACCGCCTTCAGGCTTTCTAAGGGTGTAAATTTTTGATTTCACTTCTCACTGCCTATCACAGTTTCGGAGGCCATGGAATGCCCAGATGGCACAAAACCCCCCCAAATGACCCCATTTTGGAAAGTAGACACCCCAAGCTATTTGCTGAGAGGTATTGTGAGTATTTTGCAGATCTCGCTTTTTGTCACAAAGTTTTGAAAATTGAAAAAAAAAAATATATATATATACATTTTCTTTCTTCATTTTCAAAAACAAATGAGAGCTGTAAAATACTCGCCATGCCTCTCAGCAAATAGCTTGGGGTGTCTATATTCCAAAATGGGGTCATTTGGGGAGGTTTTGTGCTATTTTGTCATTTTATGGCTTTCGAAACTGTGATAGGTAGTGAGGAGTGAAATCAAAAATTTGTGCCTAGAAATCCTGAAGGCGGTGCTTGGTTTTCGGGGTCCCGTACGCGGCTAGGCTCCTAAAAAGTCCCACACATGTGGTATCCCCGTACTCAGGAGAAGCAGAAAAATGTATTTTGGGGTGTAATTCCACATATAACCATGGCATGTGTGAGCAATATATCATTTAGTGACAGACTTTTTGTAATTTTTTTTTTTTTTGTCATTATTCAATCACTTGGGACAAAAAAATATATATTCAATGGGCTCAACAGGCCTCTCAGCAATTTCCTTGGGTGTCTACTTTCTAAAATGGGGTCATTTGGGGGGGTTTTGTGCTATTTTGGCATTTTATGGCCTTCGAAACTGTGATAGGTAGTGAGGAGTGAAATCAAAAATTTGCGCCCTTAGAAATCCTGAAGGCGGTGCTTGGTTTCCGGGGTCCCGTACGCGGCTAGGCTCCCAAAAAGTCCCACACATGTGGTATCCCCGTACTCAGGAGAAGCAGCAAAATGTATTTTGGGGTGCAATTCCACATATAACCATGGCATGTGTGAGCAATATATCATTTAGTGACAACTTTTTGTATTTTTTTTTTTTTCTTAGTCATTATTCAATCACTTAAGACAAAAAAAATAAAAATTCAATGGGCTCAACATGCCTCTCAGCAATTTCCTTGGGGTGTCTACTTTCCAAAATGGGGTCATTTGGGGGGGTTTTGTACTGCCCTGTCATTTTAGCACCTCAAGAAATGAGATAGGCAGTCATAAATTTAAAGCTGTGTAAATTTCAGAAAATGTACCCTAGTTTGTAAACTCTATAACTTTTGCGCAAACCAATAAATATACGCTTATTGACATTTTTTTTACTAAAAACATGTGGCTGAATACATTTTGGCCTAAATGTATGACTAAAATTGAGTTTATTCGATTTTTCTTATAACAAAAAGTCGAAAATATCATTTTTTTTCAAAATTTTCGGTCTTTTTCCGTTTATATCGCAAAAAATAAAAATCGCAGAGGCAATCAAATACCATTAAAAGAAAGCTCTATTTGTGGGAAGAAAAGGACGCAAATTTTGTTTGGGTACAACATTGCATGTCCGCACAATTTACAGTTAAAGCAGCGCAGTGCAAAATTCTGAATTCACCTCTGGTCCTTTAGCTACCAAATGGTCCGGGGCTTAAGTGGTTAACCTTTAAAATTATCACTTTTGATTTCTCCCATAGACTTTTAAAGGGTGTTCTGCGTCTTTTTGAATTTGCCGCGAACACCCCAAATTGCTCGCTGTTCGGGCGAACAGGCAATGTTCGAGTCAAACTCATGCTCGACTCGAACAGATAGCCCATCCCTACTCAGAACTCATCCCATCCCCACAGAGAGTGCAGAAGATGAAATCTCTTGAGGACACCTTAAAAAGTAGTTTAACGCTTTCCCCGACATTGGTAGGTTAGTGTCGTGAAAAACAAAATTTTGAGGCTTCTGTTGGTCAAGAGAGGAACGCTGGGGAAGGTGTGCGCCTAAGTGATGCATTTCACAATTTTTTTAGTCCTCGCCGCCCAGGGCTGTCAGCTTCCTCATCCCATCGGCAGCATCTGCATCACATGGTGGTCGATTATCAAGGGGCGAAAACAGAGATGGAGAGCCTTGCAGTCGATGATCCGCTGGCTTACTGGGTCATGAGAACAGACCACTGGCCAGAACTTGCCCAGTATGAAATTGAGCTGCTGGGCTTCCCTGCATCCAGCGTGCTTTCCAAATGGGCATTCAGTGCTGCTGGAGGTTTTGTTACTGATAATAAAATGCATCTGTCCACAGACTCCGTGGACCGTCTGAAATTTATCAAAATGAATCAGTCCTAGGTTACCAGCAGCTATGAAGCCACTGATGCCGATGTCGCTGATTAAGTGGTTTTTGGATGTGGAATCTCTGCAGGACTTCTAGGCTGCCTAGCTTTGTGGGTGTTGATTTCATCTGGAAGAATTTTCTTTCATGGGCACAATTAACACCCAAAGACCAATTTTTCAGCACCTGTTTGACAGGTGCACATCATTTCAATTTTTGACAGCAAGGTCAATTCTTGCTCCCATCAAGAGTACCTCTATAGGATTACGGTGTGAAGACGCCACCAACATCCAAAGACCAATTTTTCTGCACCTGTTTGACAGGTGCATATCATTGCAATTTTTGACAGCAAGGCCAATTCTTGCTTTCAAGAGTACCCCTATAGGGTTATGGTGTAAAGGTGCCACCGACATCCAAAGACCAATTTTTCCACACCTGTTTGACAGGTGCATATAATTTCAATTTTTGACAGCAAGGCCAATTCTCGCTTTCATCAAGAGTACTTCTATAGGATTACAGTGTGAAGGCGCCACTGACACCCAAAGACCAATTTTTCCACACTTGTTCCACAGGTGCATATCATTGAAATTTTTGACAGCAAGGCCAATTCTTGCTTTCATCAAGAGTACCTCTATAGGGCTACAGTGTGAAGGGGCCACGACACCCAAAGACCAATTTTTCCGCACCTGCTTAACAGGTGCCTATCATTTCAATTTTTGACAGCAAGGCCACTTCTTGCTTTCACCAAGGGTATCTCTATAGCGTTATGGTGTGAAGGCGCCACATCCACCCAAAGACCAATTTATCCACACCTGTTTAACAGGGGCATATCATTGCAAGTTTTGACAGCAAGGCCACTTCTTGCTTTCACTAAGGGTATCTCTATAGGGTGATGGTGTGAAGGCACCACCGACACCCAAAACGCAATTTTTCTACACCTGCTACTTTTATTCAGTCTGTGGAAGAGAATTTCAAAAAATCTCTAATCTTGTTTCCAGCACATTACATTGTGGCCGCATCATACAGACTGGCTCCGCAAGCCGTTGCTTACAAAATAAAGAAAGTTTGCAGGGAAAATGTCCTTTTTATTGACTTTATAGATGCAATTACTGCTGCAGATGTGCCACTTTACAGGTAGACTAAGGGGACCCCCCAGGCACTATATTGAAAGGATTTTTTTATGCTTTCACTTTAAGCATCAATAAATCACTGCTCATTTAAAATGATTTTTTTTACAAACTTTTTTTTCATTGATACATGTCCCCCAGAGCAGTACCAGGACCCCCATAACCATTTTATGCCCAATTACTTGCATATAAGCCTTCAAAATGGACACTTTTGATTTTTCCAGTTCGGGTCCCATAGAATCCAATGGGGTTCGTTATTCGGTTCCAAACTTTTGTGATGTTCGAAAGTTCTGGTGTGAACCGAACAGGGGGTTGTTCAGCCCATCCCTAAGCCAAAGCTTGTTTGGCTGTACTTCCGCTGTGGATCACGGGAGTGCAGATCATTCTGCACTCCTGTTACCCGTTGTCACAGAGACAGTCCAGACTCGAAAAGGATTGCAATCATATGGTCAGGATCTGCCCACATGCCTGGACCAGCACCCAGCTCAGCCTCACAGCGAGCCGCTGAGAGCCTGAGGTGACCGCTTTCATCCCCTCCACAACCCAGCGCTCCAGTGAGCGAGGGGGGGAAGCTGTGCAGAGAACGGTGACTGACATTCACCAGCTCTCTGCTCAGGGAGCTGTGAGAACTGAGAGTTTGATCACTCAGTTCTCAGTGTTAGAGCCAATGCTACATCCACCTAGGTAAGTATGATTCAAGAAAAAAAAATCTCATACATCTCTTTTAAGTTTAAAAACACAGAACCTTGGACTGTAAATGGCCCCCTCGACCAAAAGGGCTGTGCAAACGTGCACAGTAGTGATGAGCCGAACACCCCCGGGTTCGGTTCGCACCAGAACCCGCGAACGGACCGAAAGTTCGAACGAACATTAGAACCCTATTAAATACAATGGATGCGAACGTTCGAATTCTAAAGTGCTAATTATAACAACTATTATGCATGTTATTGTCATAAATAGGGTTTGGGAACCCGGGTTGTGCACCAGGGGACATGTATCAATGCAAAAAGAAGTTTTAAAAACGGTCGTTTTTCGGGAGCAGTCATTTTAATGATGCATAAAGTGAAAAAAAAAAAGTCAAATATTCCTTTAAATATCGTACCTGGGGGGTGTCTAAAGTATGCCTGTGAAGTGCCACGTGTTTCCCGTGTTTAGAACTGTCCCTGCACAAAATGACACTTCTAAAGGAAAAAAAAGCCATTTAAAACTGCTTGCGGCTTTAATGTAATGTCTGGTCCCGGTAATATGGATGAAATTCTTTAAGAAAAATGGCATAGCTACCCCATGACCCCCCCCCCTACCCCAGCCCATTACCAGCCCCTTTGGGTCTTGTATGGATATTAAGGGGAACCCCGCACATAAAATAATAAAGGCCCTATATACTCTGAACAGCCGTATACAGGCGGTGCATACAAGACAGGGACTGTAGGTTTGTTCTTATGTAGAATGTGTTTGTAATTTTGAACAGGTACATTGTTGAAGTGTAGCTCCAGCCCAAAAATCTATTTTTAAACTTTTTGGGAAACATAGGTAAGGGTTATCACCCCTGTAACATTTGTTTTGCTGTCTGTGCCCCTGTTCAGAACATTTCACCTCACTTTCCGTCCCAATGACAACTGTTTTTGAAATGTGGTGTTTTTCTTGAAACAAGGATTGCTGATAAAGCATCAGTACAGATGAGACCCCTTTCTCCCATATTTATTCTTACTGGAGAGAATTTTCCTTTCTAGGGGTAGATTTCCTCTCACTTCCTGTTGTCTTCTTTCGTTTGCAAGTAGGAGTCGTTTGTAAGTTGGATGTTTGAAAGTAGGGACCTGCCGTATATACTCTGCAGAAATAGGCCCCTTAGTTGTTGGTGTTGGCACAACACTGTAAGCACTCAGTTACTCTTGGTTGGTGCTGGAACGCCCTGCTGTCAACTATTATATCAGGAATTTTAATTACATATAATTGTTGAACAGTGGTAGTAAAAATTGGGGCTTTGATGGTGGTGCTGGTGCCACAACACTGTAAGCCCTGACAGTTACTCTTGGTGGGTGCAGCAATGGGCCCTGCTGTGAATTATTAGATCAAGAATTGTAATTACATGCCCCTTTTGAACAGGGGCTGAAAAATTGGGCCTTTCGTGGTGGTGGTGGTGGTGGCGTTGCCACAAGACTGTAAGCCCTCAGAGTTACTCTTGGTGGGTGCAGCAATGGACCCTGCTGTGAATTATTAGATCAAGAATTGTAATTGCATGCCCCTGTTGAACAGGGGCTGAAAAATTGGGCCTTAGGCACTGGTGGCACAACACTACAACCCCTCACAGATACTGTACTTGGAGCACAGCAATGAGCCCTGTTGCAAAGTATTGCTTCAAAAATTGTAATGACACGCCCCTGTTAAACAGGGGCTGAAAAATTGGGCCTTAGGCACTGGTGCCACAACACTCCAACCCCTCACAGATACTGTACTTGGAGCACAGCAATGAGCCCTATGGCAAATTATTGCTAAAAAAAATGTAATTACACGCCCCTGTAAAACAGGGGCTGAAAAATTGGGCCTTAGCCACTGGTGGCGGCACCCATAAACAAAAATGATCTTCCAAGCTATCATCATCAATCGTATCATTGAGGACTCGGAGGAGGAGGATAGCCAGTCAACATAACAGCACAGGCACTCAGCATCAGCATCAGTCTTGAAGGGATGTGACATGTTAAAATCAATTAGTCTGTTATATCAGCATCAGGTGTGTGGTAGCTGGTGGTGATCCAAGACTGGTTCATCTTGATGAAAGTCAGTCGATCAACCGAGTCGGTGGACAGGCGCACCCTGTGATCCGTGACAAATCCTCCAGCAGCACTGAATGTGCGTTCCGAAAGAACGCTGGATGCAGGACAGGCCAGTAGCTCAATTGCATACTGTGCAAGCTCTGGCCAGTGATCCATCCTCAAGACCCAGTAAGCCAGAGGATTTTCGGTGGGAAAGGTGTCCAAGTCTGACCTTGCCCCTAGATATTCCTGCACCATGTTTATCAGACGCTGGCGATGGTTGCTGGAACCGATCATACTTTGGGGCTGCGGACTAAAGAATTGTCTGAACGCATCGGTCAGACGGCCACCTTCCCCACCGCTCCTTCTTTGACTGGCCGAAGCCTCAGCAACTCGTTGTCCAGGACCAGGAGTTTGTAACCTCCCAGTCTCTGGGAACGCGTTGCACAGACCTTTCTGCAAGGCCTCCCGGAGTTGTCTCATCCTCTGCTCCCTCTGCGACGGTAACATAAGGTCCGCAACCTTACCCTTGTACCGTGGATCAAGGAGAGTGGCCAGCCAGTAATGGTCCCTCTCCTTGATCCGAAGAATACGAGGATCCTTCCGCAGACTTTGCAGGATCAGGGAGGCCATGCAGCGTAGGTTTGCTGAGGCATTCGCTCCGGAGTCCTCTGGGTCACTAAGGACGACATGATCCGCAGCCACCTCCTCCCAGCCACGTACAAGTCCACTGGTTTCTTGGGACTGTAAATCATCCCTAAAAGACTGCTGCTGATGATGCTGAGTGCCAGCCTCCACCTCCATGCTGACACAATCCTCCTCCTCCTCCTCCTCTTCCTGTGCGATGGGTGGGACAGAAGGAACACTGTCTGGGTAAAGGGGGCCTTGAGAGGCAAGGAAGTCCTCCTCTTCCTGCCTCTGTTCTGCCTCAAGTGCCCTGTCCATTATTCCACGCAGCGTGTGCTCCAACAGGTGGACAAGAGGTACAGTGTCACTGATGCATGCACTGTCACTGCTCACCATCCTCGTGGCCTCCTCAAATGGTGCCAGGACAGTGCATGCATCCCTGATCATGCCCCACTGGCGTGGAGAAAAAAAACCAAGCTCCCCTGACCCTGTCCTGGTGCCGTAGTCGCACAGGTACTCATTGATGGCCCTCTGCTGCGTGTGCAGCCGCTGCAGCATGGCCAACGTTGAGTTCCACCTGGTGGGCATGTCACATATAAGGCGGTTCTTGGGCAGGTTCAACTCCTTTTGCAGCTCAGCCAGGCGAGCACTGGCATTATAAGATCTGCGGAAATGCACACAGACTTTCCTGGCCTGCCTCAGGACATCCTGTAAGCCCGGGTACCTGCCCAAGAACCGCTGCACCACCAGGTTAAGGACGTGAGCCACACAGGGCACATGGGTCAGTTGTCCCTGTCGGAGGGCGGAGAGGAGGTTGGTGCCATTGTCGCAAACCACCATTCCTGGCTTAAGCTGGCGTGGCGTCAACCAACTCTCGGCCTGGCCCTGCAGAGCAGACAGGACCTCTGCCCCAGTGTGGCTTCTGTCCCCCAAACACACCAGCGCAAGCACGGCATGGCATCTTTTTGCCTGCGTACTTGCGTAGCCCCGTGAACGGCTACGGAGCACCGCTGGTTCATAGGACAAACCACAGGAAGAGGCCATGGAGGAAGAAGAAGAGGAGGGGGTGGAGGAGAGAGGTGTGTCACAACCAGTAGTAGCATTTTGGAGGCGTGGCGGTGGGACAACCTCCAACACTACTGCACCTTGTCCTGCATCCTTCCCAGCTGCCAAAAGAGTGACCCAATGGGCCGTGAAAGAAAGGTAACGTCCCTGTCCATGCCTGCTGGACCATGAGTCAGCGGTAATATGCACCTTACCGCTGACCGCCCTGTCCAGCGAGGCCAAGACATTGCCTTCCACATGCCGGTAGAGAGCCGGAATAGCCTTCCGTGAGAAAAAGTGGCGTTTGGGAACCTGCCACTGAGGAACCGCACATTGCACAAACTCACGGAAGGGGGCCGAGTCTACCAACTGAAAAGGCAGCAGTTGAAGCGCTAGCAATTTAGCCAAGCTAGCATTCAACCGCTGGGCATGTGGATGGCTGGGAGTGAACTTCTTTCGACGGTCCAGCAGCTGGGGCAGGGAAATTTGCCTGCTAGAATCGGACGTCGGTGTACTGCTAGCAGAGTGGCCGCAAGTACTTGGCTGTGACACACCTAATTCTACACCTTCATTCCTCTCAGTGCATGTTTCAGAGAGGACTGAAGTTATAGTGGGGTTGGAGATCCCAGCTGATGCGGTGCAAGGAGAGGTCCGCTTTGTTCTTTGGTGTGGGTCTTTGAGGTAGGCTTGCCAACGAGCTGCATGGCAGGTCAACATATGTCTGGTCAGGCATGTGGTACCCAAGCGGCTGATGTTTTGGCCACGCGATATACGCTTGAGACATATGTTGCAAACAGCAGCTGTGCGATCTGATGCACTAGCCTCAAAAAAGGCCCACACCAAAGAACTTTTTGAATGACGGGCAGAGGCAGCGCCCTGCACAGGCGGAGCTCTGCGGTGTGATTCCGTCGGTGTACTGCCCTTACGCTGGCCACCAAAGGGCATCCTGCCTCGTTGGAGATGTGCCTCCTCCTCATCCTCCTCCTCTCTCCTATTAGGCACCCACGTGGAGTCAGTGACCTCATCATCCCCTCCCTCCTCATCACTGGAGCCAATCTGGCAGTATGCTGCAGCTGCTGGAACATGACTGCCAGATTGGTGTCCTTCTTGAGCATCCCCTCTGTCTGCTCTCACGCTACTGCCTTCCTCTAGCTGGGTTTCATCATCAGACCCTTCGAAACGCTGGGCATCCTCCTGGAGCATGTACCCAACACTGTGCTGAAACAGTTCGGGGGACTCCTCAGGAGGAGGACATGGTGGGTCTAGGGAAGGAGTGACTGATGATTTGTCTGACATTGATACCAGGGAAGACGACGCTTTGGCAGCTGCTTTTCCAGTACCCTGAGCCTGGGTGAGAGAGGATGAGGAGGAGGAGGAGGGCTTGGTCATCCACTCTACCAAGTCTTCGGCATGATGTGGCTCAACATGTCCAGCTGCCGAAAAGAAGGACAAGCGTGTCCCATGGCCATGTGCTGATGACAATGCACCGCGTCCACGACCAGCACTGTTGCCCCCAGACACAGAGCCTGCTTGCCCTCTTTTATTGCCTCCTGACTGTCTGCCTCTCCTTGTTTGCCTTCCAGACATTCTAATAGATGGCCTGCAGGGAGATGGGAAAAAAGCAATAAGGGCTACCTTCAGGTGTCCTTCTCTGTCCCTTGAAACAAGGACTTTCACAGTGAAAGAAACTGACACTCTCCCTACCTACAGTTTTCTGTCCCTAGAATAAATGTTTTTTTTAAGCACAATATAGCACAAGGACAATTCACTCACTGTCCTTACAGGTCCCTGGAAACAAGGACTTGCAGAGTGAAAGAAAAAAAACACTCTCCCTACCTACAGTTTTCTGTCCCTAGAAAAAATGTTTTTTTTAATCACAATATAGCACAAGGACAATTCACTCACTGTCCTTACAGGTCCCTGGAAACAAGGACTTGCAGAGTGAAAGAAAAAAAACACTCTCCCTACCTACAGTTTTCTGTCCCTAGAAAAAATGTTTTTTTTAATCACAATATAGCACAAGGACAATTCACTCACTGTCCTTACAGGTCCCTGGAAACAAGGACTTGCAGAGTGAAATAAACTGACACTCTCCCTACCTACAGTTTTCTGTCCCTAGAATAAATGTTTTTTTTAAGCACAATATAGCACAAGGACAATTCACTCACTGTCCTTACAGGTCCCTGGAAACAAGGACTTGCAGAGTGAAAGAAAAAAAACACTCTCCCTACCTACAGTTTTCTGTCCCTAGAAAAAATGTTTTTTTTAATCACAATATAGCACAAGGACAATTCACTCACTGTCCTTACAGGTCCCTGGAAACAAGGACTTGCAGAGTGAAAGAAAAAAAACACTCTCCCTACCTACAGTTTTCTGTCCCTAGAAAAAATGTTTTTTTAATCACAATATAGCACTAGGACAATTCACTCACTGTCCTTACAGGTCCCTGGAAACAAGGACTTGCAGAGTGAAATAAACTGACACTCTCCCTACCTACAGTTTTCTGTCCCTAGAATAAATGTTTTTTTTAATCACAATATAGCACAAGGACAATTCACTCACTGTCCTTACAGGTCCCTGGAAACAAGGACTTGCAGAGTGAAAGAAAAAAAACACTCTCCCTACCTACAGTTTTCTGTCCCTAGAAAAAATGTTTTTTTTAATCACAATATAGCACAAGGACAATTCACTCACTGTCCTTACAGGTCCCTGGAAACAAGGACTTGCAGAGTGAAAGAAAAAAAACACTCTCCCTACCTACAGTTTTCTGTCCCTAGAAAAAATGTTTTTTTTAATCACAATATAGCACAAGGACAATTCACTCACTGTCCTTACAGGTCCCTGGAAACAAGGACTTGCAGAGTGAAATAAACTGACACTCTCCCTACCTACAGTTTTCTGTCCCTAGAATAAATGTTTTTTTTAATCACAATATAGCACAAGGACAATTCACTCACTGTCCTTACAGGTCCCTGGAAACAAGGACTTGCAGAGTGAAAGAAAATAAACACTCTCCCTACCTACAGTTTTCTGTCCCTAGAATAAATGTTTTTTTTAAGCACAATATAGCACAAGGACAATTCACTCACTGTCCTTGCAGGTCCCTGGAAACAAGGACTTGCAGAGTGAAAGAAAAAAAACACTCTCCCTACCTACAGTTTTCTGTCCCTAGAAAAAATGTTTTTTTTAATCACAATATAGCACAAGGACAATTCACTCACTGTCCTTACAGGTCCCTGGAAACAAGGACTTGCAGAGTGAAAGAAAAAAAACACTCTCCCTACCTACAGTTTTCTGTCCCTAGAAAAAATGTTTTTTTTAATCACAATATAGCACAAGGACAATTCACTCACTGTCCTTACAGGTCCCTGGAAACAAGGACTTGCAGAGTGAAATAAACTGACACTCTCCCTACCTACAGTTTTCTGTCCCTAGAATAAATGTTTTTTTTAAGCACAATATAGCACAAGGACAATTCACTCACTGTCCTTACAGGTCCCTGGAAACAAGGACTTGCAGAGTGAAATAAACTGACACTCTCCCTACCTACAGTTTTCTGTCCCTAGAATAAATGTTTTTTTTAAGCACAATATAGCACAAGGACAATTCACTCACTGTCCTTCCAGGTCCCTGGAAACAAGGACTTGCAGAGTGAAAGAAAAAAAACACTCTCCCTACCTACAGTTTTCTGTCCCTAGAATAAATGTTTTTTTTTATCACAATATAGCACAAGGACAATTCACTCACTGTCCTTACAGGTCCCTGGAAACAAGGACTTGCAGAGTGAAATAAACTGACACTCTCCCTACCTACAGTTTTCTGTCCCTAGAATAAATGTTTTTTTTAAGCACAATATAGCACAAGGACAATTCACTCACTGTCCTTACAGGTCCCTGGAAACAAGGACTTGCAGAGTGAAAAAAAAAAAACACTCTCCCTACCTACAGTTTTCTGTCCCTAGAAAAAATGTTTTTTTTAATCACAATATAGCACAAGGACAATTCACTCACTGTCCTTACAGGTCCCTGGAAACAAGGACTTGCAGAGTGAAATAAACTGACACTCTCCCTACCTACAGTTTTCTGTCCCTAGAATAAATGTTTTTTTTAAGCACAATATAGCACAAGGACAATTCACTCACTGTCCTTACAGGTCCCTGGAAACAAGGACTTGCAGAGTGAAAGAAAAAAAACACTCTCCCTACCTACAGTTTTCTGTCCCTAGAAAAAATGTTTTTTTTAATCACAATATAGCACAAGGACAATTCACTCACTGTCCTTACAGGTCCCTGGAAACAAGGACTTGCAGAGTGAAATAAACTGACACTCTCCCTACCTACAGTTTTCTGTCCCTAGAATAAATGTTTTTTTTAAGCACAATATAGCACAAGGACAATTCACTCACTGTCCTTCCAGGTCCCTGGAAACAAGGACTTGCAGAGTGAAAGAAAAAAAACACTCTCCCTACCTACAGTTTTCTGTCCCTAGAAAAAATGTTTTTTTTAATCACAATATAGCACAAGGACAATTCACTCACTGTCCTTACAGGTCCCTGGAAACAAGGACTTGCAGAGTGAAATAAACTGACACTCTCCCTACCTACAGTTTTCTGTCCCTAGAATAAATGTTTTTTTTAAGCACAATATAGCACAAGGACAATTCACTCACTGTCCTTCCAGGTCCCTGGAAACAAGGACTTGCAGAGTGAAAGAAAAAAAACACTCTCCCTACCTACAGTTTTCTGTCCCTAGAAAAAATGTTTTTTTTAATCACAATATAGCACAAGGACAATTCACTCACTGTCCTTACAGGTCCCTGGAAACAAGGACTTGCAGAGTGAAAGAAAAAAAACACTCTCCCTACCTACAGTTTTCTGTCCCTAGAAAAAATGTTTTTTTTAATCACAATATAGCACAAGGACAATTCACTCACTGTCCTTACAGGTCCCTGGAAACAAGGACTTGCAGAGTGAAATAAACTGACACTCTCCCTACCTACAGTTTTCTGTCCCTAGAATAAATGTTTTTTTTAAGCACAATATAGCACAAGGACAATTCACTCACTGTCCTTACAGGTCCCTGGAAACAAGGACTTGCAGAGTGAAAGAAAAAAAACACTCTCCCTACCTACAGTTTTCTGTCCCTAGAAAAAATGTTTTTTTTAATCACAATATAGCACAAGGACAATTCACTCACTGTCCTTACAGGTCCCTGGAAACAAGGACTTGCAGAGTGAAATAAACTGACACTCTCCCTACCTACAGTTTTCTGTCCCTAGAATAAATGTTTTTTTTAAGCACAATATAGCACAAGGACAATTCACTCACTGTCCTTCCAGGTCCCTGGAAACAAGGACTTGCAGAGTGAAAGAAAAAAAACACTCTCCCTACCTACAGTTTTCTGTCCCTAGAAAAAATGTTTTTTTTAATCACAATATAGCACAAGGACAATTCACTCACTGTCCTTACAGGTCCCTGGAAACAAGGACTTGCAGAGTGAAATAAACTGACACTCTCCCTACCTACAGTTTTCTGTCCCTAGAATAAATGTTTTTTTTAAGCACAATATAGCACAAGGACAATTCACTCACTGTCCTTCCAGGTCCCTGGAAACAAGGACTTGCAGAGTGAAAGAAAAAAAACACTCTCCCTACCTACAGTTTTCTGTCCCTAGAAAAAATGTTTTTTTTAATCACAATATAGCACAAGGACAATTCACTCACTGTCCTTACAGGTCCCTGGAAACAAGGACTTGCAGAGTGAAAGAAAAAAAACACTCTCCCTACCTACAGTTTTCTGTCCCTAGAAAAAATGTTTTTTTTTAATCACAATATAGCACAAGGACAATTCACTCACTGTCCTTACAGGTCCCTGGAAACAAGGACTTGCAGAGTGAAATAAACTGACACTCTCCCTACCTACAGTTTTCTGTCCCTAGAATAAATGTTTTTTTTAAGCACAATATAGCACAAGGACAATTCACTCACTGTCCTTACAGGTCCCTGGAAACAAGGACTTGCAGAGTGAAAGAAAAAAAACACTCTCTCTACCTACAGTTTTCTGTCCCTAGAAAAAATGTTTTTTTTTAATCACAATATAGCACAAGGACAATTCACTCACTGTCCTTACAGGTCCCTGGAAACAAGGACTTGCAGAGTGAAATAAACTGACACTCTCCCTACCTACAGTTTTCTGTCCCTAGAATAAATGTTTTTTTTAAGCACAATATAGCACAAGGACAATTCACTCACTGTCCTTACAGGTCCCTGGAAACAAGGACTTGCAGAGTGAAAAAAAAAAAACACTCTCCCTACCTACAGTTTTCTGTCCCTAGAAAAAATGTTTTTTTTTAAGCACAATATAGCACAAGGACAATTCACTCACTGTCCTTCCAGGTCCCTGGAAACAAGGACTTGCAGAGTGAAATAAACTGACACTCTCCCTACCTACAGTTTTCTGTCCCTAGAATAAATGTTTTTTTTAAGCACAATATAGCACAAGGACAATTCACTCACTGTCCTTCCAGGTCCCTGGAAACAAGGACTTGCAGAGTGAAAGAAACTGACACTGTCCCTACCTACAGTTTTCTGTCCCTAGAATAAATGTTTTTTTTAAGCACACTATAGCACAAGCACAAAACACACTGACACTCTCCCTACCTATCCTTCTCTTTCCCTAAACTAAAGGAATCCAGGTTAAGCAAGAAAGAAATAACAGTCACTGTCCCTGCCTATGCTGCTCTATCCCTGCTCCGGAACACACTACACTAGGCCGCCGTGCTGGCGGCCTTTTATAGTGTGGGGCGTGTACTAAACACCCTCAGCAATAATTGGCCACAGGCATCCTGCCTGTGGCCAATCATTGCTCTCCTCGCTGCCGGCGCTGTGATTGGCCAAGCATGCGGGGTCACAGTGCATGCTTGGCCAATCACAGCGCCTGGATGATACTGCGATGGCGTAGTGCATTGTGGGCCGTTCGCGTCACTCGAATTTGGCGCGAACGGCCCAAATCATTCGATCTTCGTCGAACGATCGAACAGCCGATGTTCGAGTCGAACGTATGTTCGACTCGAACACGAAGCTCATCCCTAGTGCACAGTTAGGATGATGGGTTCCTGTAAAATCATTCCAGTAGTTGCCAAGCCTGAAGAAAACTGCAAAACTTGTTTTCTCCATCTAAACCTTTTGATCCTGTGACAAGGCACCCTGGTTCCCTGATGAATGATAACATTGTATTGATATTCTTTTTTCTTTGGGAGAAAGGGGGTTGTGTGTTTTTAAATATCTTTAATGTTTACAGTCGTTTCATGTAATTTACAATAAAATCATTTTTCATTGTATCATACAATTTTTGTGGTGTATACAATGGTTTCAGGAAGTTTTTTTCTTGCGGCACATCAGAGGGTTCTGTTTTGTTTTTTTTTTAAGACTTTTATTGCTGTCTGTATCCCCATTAAGGGGTGTTTTCATCACTTCCTGTCTTGTTGATATGAGGTCAGACAGACAGGAATTAATGGGCAATGTCTCCATTGGTAGCACAAACAGAAACAAAAACATTATTTTTAATAGAATGTGGAAAAGTGAAACCCTCCCAGGGTAAGGTGACCAGATTTTTAAAATGAAATCCGGGGAATTTTTTTTTTTACTGGTAATGGCGGCAATCAGCGACTCATAGCTGGACTGCGATATTGCGGTGGACAAATCAGACACTAAGTGACACTTTGTGGGAACCAGTGACACTAATACACTGATCAGTGCTAAAAATATGCACTGTCACTGTACTAATGACGCTGGCTGAGAAGGGGATAACATCTAGGGCAATCAAAGGGTTAAATGTGTGCCTAACAAGTGTTTTCTTACTGTGGGGAGGCGCTTTTACTAAGGGAAGGCATAGATCCCTGTACCTGCTTTGCAGGAACACAGGATCAATGTCTTCCATACTGACAGAACGGTGATCTGCCTTGTTTACATGGGCAGACCATCGTTCTGCCTATGTACATAACGATCAGCAGGTACCGGTGGACACTGAGCCCACCGGAGCTGCTGATTTGCTCCCATACCCAGAAATGCAGGATCACTTATATACTTGATCCTGCGCAGCGTGACCGCTATCAGGCGATCAGCAACAGGTTAACATCAGCAGCATTATGATAACTCACAGGCAACAGGCACTCTATCATGGCTCTGGCTGGTTCTGTCACAGTGTGTCACATAACATGGCTGCTGGGTGCTGATACTTCTGACCAATAAGTTAACAAAATCAGCATCCAGCAGGCATGTTATGTGACACACTGTGACAGAGCCAGCCAGAGCCATGATAGCGTGCTTGCTGCCTGTGAGTTATGATACCATCCATTATGCCAGAGAGACACACAGTGCAATGTAGTCTATTCACAATCATAGACACTCCCAAAGCACACCTGTGTTGAAGCCTTGAAAGAACTGGCAGTCCCACGATCAGATCCTCTTCCCCTCTGTTCCTGCTGCTGAACACCGTCAGCTGAGCTCAGCTGCCTTTCTCTGCCCTTTCGTCGCTGCCGCCCACCTCACAGCCTCTTAAGTCACACTCTCCGGGCCACAGCTACTACTTGGTGGGGAGCGGAGGAAAATCACTCCGCCAGGGAAGGCAAGGAGATAAACAGGCAGGCGGCTGGTTGGGACTTTAGCCAAGGCAGAAGAACATGCAAGCGGAGCTGAATGGGCATGCGCCCGGAACAGAAGAAATGGTCCCTCCGCTCCGACCAGCACATGATCATCAGAAAGGGGCACAGATAATAGAAAAAATACACCCCTCCCTAAGCTAGTAGATGCGGTGGAGCGGGGGGGTGTAATTCAGAATTATTATTTTTTAATTCTCCAACGACTGCCTTTGAAATTGCCCCAGCCCCTGTTCAAATCCAATCCGGGGACAAAACCAGGGACAGACTTGGTCCAGGGACAGTGTCCTTAATCCGGGGACTGTCCCGGAAACCAGGGATGTCTGGTCACCCTATCCCAGGGTACCATTCCCCAGCTGCAGTACCAGATTCCCATAATTTGCATGGTGTTCCAGTATACAAACCTAGTCTCTAGTCATTTATTTCTGCCATATCACTATTTGTGCTGCTCCTCACTTGGACCTCTCCCTATCCACCCCATCTGCATATGTAAACCTGGAGCTCTTCATGCCCACCGCCAAAGTCAGTCTGCTCAATGCTTTAGGCCCCATCCTGCCCCCTAATCAAAGAACCCCCTCAACTACCCACTGGTGCCAATGTCATCAAAGGTTACATGCTGCACCAGAAAGCCAAGAAGAGAAGTTGTAGGGCATGTTATTGTTGAAAGTGGTTCATCTCATCACCTAATTCAGCAGGGTACATGACCACTGCCAACCTACAATGCTTCCATGCCAGCAACACGTATTAGGAGGTCTTTGTAGAAGCGTGATAGGGTATGTATCTCCAGTTGCTGGACTTATAATGAACTTTGTATTTGGCTCAAGGACATCCATTTTGACTTTCTTGAGGATGCTCATTGGCCTTTTATACCTTCCCCCTAGAGTGCAGCATCTCTGCCCACATGGATTGGCTAACACCATAGCGTAATACTGTCATGGATTTTATTATAAACACAAGGATGTAAACTTACAGTTATGTAGTAGATTAAAAGCATGTGATAAAAAATTCAAGTCGGCCGGCTCGGAGGAGCAGCGCGCTGACGTCACTGCGATACAACGCATCAGTCCCGGAAGGAACGAGCGGAGAGAAAGAGCCGGCCGGCTTGAATTTTTTATCACATGTTTTTAATCTACCACTTAACTGTAAGTGTACATCCTTGTGTTTATAATAAAATCCATGATAGTATTACGCTATGGTGGCCTTTGTATTTTCATGGGGAAATAATAACCTTGAGGAAAACTGAGGATCTCAGATGCAGAGGACCCAGGAGTGTCAGCAGTATTCCAATAAGAGACCCGGGGCTGGGGCAATTAGCCACAAGCGTTTACGATCTCCTGACAAGAGATCTATACAGCTGGTAATCAGCTTTGAAATTAGAGGTGGAGGATCCCTTTCTATCTCATCACTTCTTCTTGGGTGCTTTTCTGTTTGAAGTCACCAGCAATCAAAATATTGAAGAACTGTGTTTTTGTAGAACTGTATCCCATCACTTCCAGTGCGTGACACACCATTTCTGTCATCATAGTTTTTAGTGACACAGACATTTGGAAGGGTGTTCATCTTTGGATTTATGTGACATTTACCATCTAGGTCCACTAGTGTCTTGTCACATCACGTTGGATTTCAAGGACTCACTTGTTTTTGTTTTCCCTTATTTATCACTGTTTTCACGTTTTTGATATCACATCATTTACTATTATCTAATTTATGGTGTATTTCATTTATTAATATCCATATAAGATTCACATGATTTTTTGTTAATAGTAATTTGCAGCGCAGCTCGGTTAGTTTTTATATTTGTTTTGATGTGTGTATCTCACATTAGAGTTGCAGCAGCACATGTATCAGTTATTATTACTCTATGCTTGGCATAGATGGTCACTTTAGACAGCGCAGTAATTCACACATATTAGTACCTGTACAAACAAATGGCCACTGCCCTCACCTATAACTGGCCTCTGCAGCAAGGAGCACATGGAAGGGAGACGCATGCAAAACAAAACCAAAAAAATTCCCAGCTCAATTTACCAACCAGCTTGCAACCAACCAAATTATCCTGTCTAACAGTATGTGTTAAAAACAGGGGTTTAGTTTGCACACATTTGCAAATACGTGCATAAGCTGCAGAGCCACTTCACGGCACCCCAGTATTATCTGCAGTCCTAGCTCTAAATTTTGAGAGCCTTCACAGTAGAAGCACATGCATTATAATGGATAGGCAGAGGGCAGGGGAGACTGGAGGGAGCCCACCCCTCCTTAATAATCCTCCAGGCAGTTAAAGGGGACGTACAGGTACGTTGATGTGCCTGTACGTGCCATTCTGCCCATGTATATCTACAGGAGGCGGTCGGCAAGTGGTTAAATGGCTATAGCAGCCTTTTTATTAACCAAAATATTATAACAAATAAATCACAGATAAATAACTTAATAACCTGAACACATAGTGCATCAAAGAAAATTGGAGCCACAAGGTCCTAATAGGCATCAAAATCAATGCCGTACCTGCGAGTCACTTCTTAGGCCTCCAGCCACAAGCCACCGACTCAGAGACAACTTGCAGGTACCCATACACCAACTGGGAGCTGTACCTCAGACGGGTCCCTACACCATACCTTTTGTGCCCATCACCAATAACCTGCACGAAATCCAACTAAATGCAGGGCGGGAGGGTGGGAAGTTGTTCCTTGCTTGCGGACGTCCTACTGAATACCAACACCTCAGTACAGCCCCACCTCCCCTCGAAGCTCCCCCCTTTCCTTGCCCTTGCCATAATCAAAATAAACTTTCTTGCCCCTTCAACTTAGCCCAAACTTTATTATGCCTCTTCACACAAGCCCCTTTAATCCTTGTCATGCTGGCCCTTCGTCTATTGCATTCTGTTTTTACTTTCTTTAACCACTTGCTAACTGGGCACTTAAACCCCCCTCCTTCCCAGACCAATTTTCAGCTTTCAGCGCTGTCACTCTTTGAACGACCATTGCGCGGTTATGCAATACTGTACCCAAATGAATTTTTTTTCCCACAAATGGAGCTTGCTTTTGGTGGCATTTGATCATCTCTGCGGTTTTAATTTTTTGTTAAATTTTTTTTAAAATACAGATTAAAAAAAAAAAAAATACAAAACCGTTTTATATTTTGTTATAAAATTTAGCAAACATGTAATTTTTCTCCTTCATTGATGCACGCTGATGAGGCTGCACTGATGGGCACTGATAGGCTGGTCTGATGGGCACCGATTGGCTGCACTGATGAGGTGGCACTGGTGGGCACTGATAGGTGGCACTGAGAAGTGGTACTGAGAGGTGGCACTGAAGGGCATTGATAGGTGGCACTGGTGGGCACCAGAACTGATGTTTTTTTTAATGCAAACAATCTAAAATTGAAAGTCAATACGTGCACAATTGCAAAACTAAGGAATCTATTTATAAATGCTTTCAAATTAAATTCACACACCCTTCCCCCAAGATTCACACATTACGCAAAAGGTAAATGCATGCATGCATTCAAATATCACCAGAGTCAGAAACAAATTCAAGGTTCATTAGAAAAGTATAAATTGTCCATTCTATCTTCAGAGGCAGTCACACGAGGACAGAGCCGCTCCAGCATATTTTAGTTTTTTCGCATTCATTTTTTGTTAGGTAACTCGAACGACTTGTAAATATGGCGTTGCAATTCCCTACTCTTTAATGCACGGTTACATTGTATTTCTCTTGATTAAAAGCTTTTGGTTCAAAGCAATACTTTTTAATTACCTAATGATATAAGTCAGTTCTTGGGAAATAAGCGTGCATTTAGAAGTTCATTTGCAATATAACTGAAAAATTCATTGCGAGGCAGTAAAACAATTTACTGTTAATTACAAGGAGAAGAATTTGCTGTAGCATGCTCCCAGATTGCCATGAATCACGCGGCACTCGGCGAGATTTATTACGGATGTGTAAGTGGGATGAATTAGCAGGGTTTAATAACAGAGACACAAATCATGCAGACTTCAAGGAGCTTTAATTGATATACTAGAATGTGACGGGCATGAATCACTCAGCCATTCAGCAGCAGGGTAACATATGGTCATCTCAATATGCTGCATCTTAAATTGGTTGGTGAGACGTTGGTAGCCCCATATGGCAGCAGGCATATATATATATTTTGTGAGTTCCCTCTTGCTTTGATTTTTTTGCAGCGGAAAGTTGACAAATGACTTGGGGAAATGTTGTTCTCAGATGTTATTTTGATGTTTAAAGGAAAACTATTGCAAGCCGTGAGTGACTATGAATTTTGAGTTATAAAAATTTGACCTAGAGGTAACTCAAATTTTCCCCTTTGTGTTCTCTTATTTTTTTCCATCCAGATTATTAGGTAGTTCTCAAGTCTTTTTCTATTAGTCAGACAGGGCAGTCAGCATCCTTGGTAAATGACTGTTCAAAAAAAAAAAAAGGGATTACACAGTAAATCTGATCTGGAAGATGTAAAACACACATTTTAATGCCACTCTGGATTCATCCTTTTTTTAAATAAGTAGTATTCGAATTAACTAAATTTGACATAGTATGTGCCTCTTCCAATTCTATGCACAGTAAAGTACAGATTGGGAGAGGTAGAAGTAACACAAGGAGAAAGTCAGTTGCACTGCAGTGCTCATGTGCTAAAAAAAAAAAGGGGATGTGCTGATAGGAGGAAAGAGCAACAGAGTAACAGAGAGATTAGCTAATTTGCCTGCTGCTTCTCCTTTCACTGTACAGTCATAGGCTGGCAGAGGGACCAATCCAGTGAATTTTACTTGGAGCAAATCTAAACTCAACAACAAAAATGTAATATATTGCAGCTTGCCAGTCCTTAAAATATAACTAAGGGCAATTTTGGATAGAGTGGAGAGGGATTAGAACACCTGTTAGATTTTTATTGCTGTTTGTGCCTCTGTAAGGGACTTTTTCTATTTGCCCTGTTTACCATTAAACAGTGAAAGTGGAACAAAATCCTCAATTTAGAGTTGGCCCCAAAACAGAAATAGGGGGGGGGGGAATCTTCCAATGGAGATAGTAGTTCTGGTGATCCTGGTGGCAACCAGTGATTCCCTCATTTTAGAGGGGTATTTTCTCACTTCCTGTTTTGGCTATGGGACAGGAAGTGAAGAGAAATCTTCCCAATGGGACACAAATGCCAAAAGAAAATCTAAATCCTTCCTCACCCTATCCAAGATGAAAAATGCCTTTAGTCCTTCTTTAATTATGGTGGCTGCATTCATGTTTTTAGGTTTTTTTTTTCTCCCGATGATCCTGTTAATAACATACTTTATTTCCTTGTGTGACAATGCTTACTCGCTGTACTGTATCCTCACTGTACTGTATCTATGCAGGGGTAGTGTCGCCATTTAAAGACAGGAAGTATGTTAGGATTTCAGAACATCCCCATTTCCAAAGTATGGGGTGAGGGGCTCTATAGTCTACATGGTGAACTCAGGTGGGGCTAATAACAGGTTTTGTGATTTCAGCATTTTCAGCTCATTGCTGGAAGATAGTTGCTCACTGGATTTCTGGCAGGATTAACAGTTTTTGTTATTTTTATGAACACATATAACAAGACTCTTTCCATGGTACAGTTAACTGACCAAAGGGGAGAAAATTAGACAATTTATTGGGGTTTACATTCACTTCAGGCCACAAAGAGAATGTTTTATTTTTAGTTAACGTGGGTAGAGTCATATTTTTGTAAAGAGATACAATGGGTATAGAAAAGAATCACCCCCCTTTAAAAAAAATCAAATTTCGTTGCTTTGCAGCCTGAGATGAAGACAGACACAGTTTATGTTTAATCTAACTTTATTTACTTAGTGCAACTTATAACATCCAAGTGAAAGATATAACACCAACATCTCAGACAAAAATGTAACAAATTAAAAACACAATCACTTGGTTGGAAAAAGGGTCACCCCCCTCCTAAAATACCTTGTAAACTCAATCAGGTGTAGCTAATCACCTTCTCAATGGCACACAAAGCCATTTGAGCTTCAACAGTGATCGGCTATGGTTATTTTGATTAGCTTAGCATGAAAAGAGCTTTCCTGGAGCATTTCAGTCCCTGATAGTGCAATTTAAGTAAAAAATCAACTATGGGTGGTAAGGCACTGCCAAAGATCTCCAGGATAAAGTTGTGGACAGGCACAAGTCAGGAGATGGATGCAAAAACATTTCAAAGGCTTTATCAATGCCTAGAAGCACCAAAATTAAGTCTATTATTAAGAAGTGGAAGGAATTTGATACAACCGAGATCCACCATTGGATGAGGAGGTCACTCCAAACTGGATGAAAAAAACAGGAGGAAGAGGCTTCCAAGAGACCAACAGCAACTCTGAAGCCGTTGCAGGAATTTATGACAAAGCGGGCTCATTGTGTGCATGTGACAACAATATCACAAATTCTCCACAAATGTGGCTTGTATGGGAGGGCTGGGAAAAAAAAGCCATTCCTCAAGAAAGGCCACATGCATTCACAACTGAGCTTTGCCTTAAAGATTCTGAGGTCACATGGAAAAAGGTGCTATGGTCAGAATCTCCCTCCCCCCTTGGTGCCCGCTGCTGTCAATCAAAGTCAGTTAGCCAATCAGGCAGGGCCGAACCACAGCTCTATGTCTGAATGGACACACTGAGCTACAACAAGAGGAAGGAGGGGCCAGGAGCACCGAAGAGGGAACCAAGAGGATCCAGGCTGTTGTGTGCAAATACACTGCACAGAGGAGGTAAGTATAACATGTTTGTTATTTAAAAAAAAAAAACCAAGACTTTACAATCATTTTAAGGCTTTACAACCACTTGAATTTATAAGCTTATCTGAGCTGTCAGAAAAAGGGGGCACAGAGCTGAAGTTACACTCTGCAGAGCTCAGTGAGGAGAGCTCTGAAATCTGATTGGAAGGAAGGGACAAATCCCCCCCCCCCCCCCTATTATCTTGCCTTCGTATAACTACTGAGTGACCAGGGAGTAAATAAGGAAATAGGGGTCTAGTCTCAAGTCAAATAAAATAACTCTTTATCACTCATCCAGTAGCTATTGTCCATTACCCATCCTACGGGTCAATTACATAGTTCTTTACGTTCCACCAGTTTTATATTTCATCCATGGATTCCATTCTTTTCCGAATGCTTTCACTTTGTCATTAAAGATGGCCGATAGCTGTTCATTTATCATTAGCCGAGATAATTTGTTCAAATAGTATGGAGATTGACCTCCATGATCTGGCTATAGCTATTTTTGCTGCTATAAAGATAAGCGAGGTCAGTTTTTTAGAATATAAAGATAATAAATGCGGCGCCTAAAATAGTGAGAAAAGCCCAGAGACACGTATGAATCTAGGTATGTAGTGGGTGAAGAAATAAGTGACTTCAAGTGATCTGGTGAACTGATAACCAGGTGCAGATACACAAATCATAAATTCACACCAAAATCTATATGTCACAATGTAATACGAACATATAACAAAAACAGTTCAGTGAAAATGTCCAGTATGAAAACTAGAATCAAAAGAGTAGGTGAACATCAGAGCGTGGTCTCCACATATGGAATCAAGCTGGCTTATGGTTCATACATAGCATTACTTCAGACCGTTGTGGCACCCAGGGATGTGACTCCAACACCAGGAAGGGGGAGAAGAAATGAATACTCTTACCCCTAAACGTGGACTCACACACCAGCGGTGGTGGGTCAAACAGGCGACAGATGTAGTTGTACATTCATCTGGGTATCTCCTCACAGACTGGCCATAAAAGGAATGGACTCCCGGGATCAGCTCTCTCCAAGGCAGTGACACAGAATTCCAGACTGTCAGCACATCCAGAGTAATGATATCAATCATATGAAAAAGTGAAAAAAAAGGAGGCTCCACATAGTGCAGGATCACATGGTAAAAAATAAAACTCCTATTTATTCATAAAAAACATCCAGAACAAACCACACAAGGTTTTAAAAAAAATAAATAAATTGTTGTTCAATACAGGCATCAATGCAGAGGCTTGCATAATAGTGATCACGAATAAATACAAAAAATGGCGAAGCTAGAAAGCAGGTTCATGTACCCGACATGTTTCGCATAAAAAATGCATCAACTGGGGCATGAACCTGCACAGAAAATACCACGCCATTATATAGGAAACATAAAGTGATAGGAACATGTCTCAGCTGTTGGGTATACACCCTCTGCAAGAGACTGTCCAATCACAAATTCAAAAACGCCGCCCTATTGATTGTCATCAATTCAGCCAAAGCACACAGCCAATGAAAATGGTCGGAGCGACGTATGACACCGCGTCCTCATGCTGTCGTTGGAGAGCGTCATCACGCTACTACATCCAAAGATATTATTGCGTTCCAAGCCTCTCTCGCAGAGCGCCGTCACGTGAACCGCAACAGGGCCTGCGTCGAACGTCAGTGCCGTCGGAGAACATCATCACGCTATATGTGCTCCAAACCTCTCTCACAGGAACACATCGCGTGAACCAAATTGGAGCCTGCATCGAACGACACTGACGTAGGAGAGCGTCATCACGCTATTAGCATAGGATGTATGCGTTCCACATCTCCGTTGCAGGAAACCAACGCGTGAACCGCACTAATGACCTGCATCCAACGGCAACCATGTCTACCTGTCGTAGCAAAGTTTGTGCGCTCATTCATCATGGCTTAGCAAAGGGGCGGTCGGAACGTAAACATTACCGCCCCGCACTGATGACGAGCAAGAGAGGAGACAAACAAATTAAAAAAATATTTTTTTTTTTTTTTGTAAAAAAATGCATTTTGAAAAAAGGACCCTGACAGGCTGATCAACACAAAATGCCTCTTATTAACAATGTGAAATATAGAATACAGAACCTAGAACATCCTGTCACCATGTTAATAAGATATGAAGTGTGTCACTTCAGCAAAAATTGCGTACATAGGTGATAGTATGTCAACACATCTCTATAATCTATGCAAATATAGTGAAGAATGTACAAATGTATAACAACATCTAACATAATCCATCATAGAAACTAATAAAATAACATGAACAATTAAAAAAAAAATCCCTAAAATATACATACTCAATACTAGAAAAGATGGTATACCCAAACTAACCATCTCAAGAATATATATTGTGATATATGGCTGCTACTGGTGTATAGTATGCCCAAATAGTACATGCCAAACGAATACCTAATTATAAATTGGTCTAAAAAGACCAAATGATACGTACAACGAAAAAAAATAGGAAGGCCAAAAGGAGTGGATGGTATGACAACAAGGTAAGAACACTAAACAAGATGATAGTTATACCCAAGTATAAACTGCAATAGATCGAGGGGATGATTGCACATTATGCTTTGTTAATGAAGGAATTGATATCCCACTCGATGTTTAACCCGAAGGGCGAATAACATCGGAGTTGGTAAATCCAGAAAGTTTCCAATTGGGAAACTCCCCTAACACGGGACTCCCCTCTCCAGTGAGGAACAAAATGGTCTATCACTTGAAATTTAGTACCTGTAACCATCTTGTTATGAACTTGTAGGTAGTGTCTTGGTACACTATGATTAGTGCGACCTTTTTTGATGCCAGATATGTGCTCATTTACACAAATGGAAAAATTACGAATGGTACGACCCACATACTGTTTATTGCATGGGCATGTGATCAAATATACAATGAACCTAGTTGTGCATGTAGTGAACTGCTTCATGTGGTATATGGTAGAGGTAGTAGAAGATGTGAAGCTGACACTTCTAATACGACCAATAGTATTGTGTATACACACATTACATCTCTTACACGGATAATAACCCTTCATTCCAGGGAAGAGGGACAAGCCTTGCTTAACTGGGGGGTCGACCACATTAGGAGCGATATGATTGCGAAGAGATGGTGCCCCTCTATATACTACACCAGCTCTCTCAGGAAGCACAGGACCTAAAAGAGGATCATTTTTAAGAATGTCCCAATGACGATTGAGAATCTTCTTAATCTGTCTGTGCTGAACAGAATATTGGGTCATAAAAGACCATTTGAATTGTGGATCGGGCAATCTCTTGGGTCGTTCAATGACGAGAGATTGTCTGTCCAACACAGACACTCTATCTCGGCGTCAATAACAGAGGGAAGATAGCCTTTTTCGACAAATCTTGTCTTCAAGGTGTCTGCCTGTGTATGGAAATCGTCAAGATATGTGCAGTTTCTCCTAATACGAAGTAATTGGCTATACGGCACGGATTTAAGCCAAGAACTGTAATGGCAGCTGTCTATTGGGATGTATCCATTTTTGTCCGTTGGCTTAAAAAACGTCTTGGTCACCAATCGTTGGTCCACAACAGAGATTTCAAGATCCAAAAAATGGATGGTGTTACGACTCATCTCATAAGTTAACGTAATACCCATGTCATTATCATTCAGGGTAACCATGAAGTCATGAAGAGATTCATCGTCACCCCTCCACAGGAGGAGGATGTCGTCTATATACCTTGCCCACAGAACTAGCTCTGGGCGCTGTAAGGCATAGACGACATCCTCCTCCCATCGGGCCATAAAAAGGTTCGCAAGGCTAGGCGCAAACTTTGCCCCCATAGCGACACCCTTTGTTTGTAGAAAAAACTGGCCCTGATACCAAAAATAATTTGACTGAGTAGCAAAAAGTAATAAATCCATAATATACCATTGTTGGACTTGAGGTATTAAATCACTCATAGCCATGAAGTGTCTAACTGCATTCAATCCCAATTTATGCGGTATACATGTATATAAGGACGCCACGTCAGCGGTGACAAGAATACAATCATCACTGAAGTCAACGGTCTCTAGCAGACGTATAGTAGCTCCCGTATCCTTTAGAAAGGATGGGGTGGATCGAACCAATGGTTGGAGATGAAAATCTATGTACCGTCCGATACGGGACGTCACAGAATCGATCCCGCTTACTATAGGTCTGCCAGGAGGGTGCGTGATACTTTTATGGACTTTCGGGAGATAGTACATAATAGGAATTCTAGGTGCCACAGGCACCAGAAAATCCTTCTTTTTGTCCAATACCCCCAGTTGAAACCCTCTATCGATCAAACCAATCAGGTCTTTCTTCAATACCTTAGTAGGATCCTTAATTAAGGGCATATAGGTGCTGGTATCATCCAAAATTCTACACATTTCGGTGTGATAATCATTTTTATCCAAAATCACTAAGCCACCCCCCTTATCCGCGGGGCATATTTGGGCATACTATACACCAGTAGCAGCCATATATCACAATATATATTCTTGAGATGGTTAGTTTGGGTATACCATCTTTTCTAGTATTGAGTATGTATATTTTAGGGATTTTTTTTAAATTGCTCATGTTATTTTATTAGTTTCTATGATGGATTATGTTAGATGTTGTTATACATTTGTACATTCTTCACTATATTTGCATAGATTATAGAGATGTGTTGACATACTATCACCTATGTACGCAATTTTTGCTGAAGTGACACACTTCATATCTTATTAACATAGTGACAGGATGTTCTAGGTTCTGTATTCTATATTTCACATTGTTAATAAGAGGCATTTTGTGTTGATCAGCCTGTCAGGGTCCTTTTTTCAAAATGCATTTTTTTACAAAAAAAATAAATAAAAAATATATTTTTTTAATTTGTTTGTCCCCTCTCTTGCTCGTCATCAGTGCGGGGCGGTAATGTTTACGTTCCGACCGCCCCTTTGCTAAGCCATGATGAATGAGCGCACAAACTTTGCTACGACAGGTAGACATGGTTGCCGTTGGATGCAGGTCATTAGTGCGGTTCACGCGTTGGTTTCCTGCGACGGAGATGTGGAACGCATACATCCTATGCTAATAGCGTGATGACGCTCTCCTACGTCAGTGTCGTTCGATGCAGGCTCCAATTTGGTTCACGCGATGTGTTCCTGTGAGAGGTTTGGAGCACATATAGCGTGATGATGTTCTCCGACGGCACTGACGTTCGACGCAGGCCCTGTTGCGGTTCACGTGACGGCGCTCTGCGAGAGAGGCTTGGAACGCAATAATATCTTTGGATGTAGTAGCGTGATGACGCTCTCCAACGACAGCATGAGGACGCGGTGTCATACGTCGCTCCGACCATTTTCATTGGCTGTGTGCTTTGGCTGAATTGATGACAATCAATAGGGCGGCGTTTTTGAATTTGTGATTGGACAGTCTCTTGCAGAGGGTGTATACCCAACAGCTGAGACATGTTCCTATCACTTTATGTTTCCTATAAAATGGCGTGGTATTTTCTGTGCAGGTTCATGCCCCAGTTGATGCATTTTTTATGCGAAACATGTCGGGTACATGAACCTGCTTTCTAGCTTTGCCATTTTTTGTATTTATTCGTGATCACTATTATGCAAGCCTCTGCATTGATGCCTGTATTGAACAACATTTTTTTATTTTAAAACCTTGTGTGGTTTGTTCTGGATGTTTTTTATGAATAAATAGGAGTTTTATTTTTTACCATCTGATCCTGCACTATGTGGAGCCTCCTTTTTTTTCACTTTTTCATATGATTGATATCATTACTCTGGATGTGCTGACGGTCTGGAATTCTGTGTCACTGCCTTGGAGAGAGCTGATCCCGGGAGTCCATCCCTTTTATGGCCAGTCTGTGAGGAGATACCCAGATGAATCTACAACTACATCTGTCGCCTGTTTGACCCACCACCGCTGGTGTGTGAGTCCACGTTTAGGGGTAAGAGTATTCATTTCTTCTCCCCCTTCCTGGTGTTGGAGTCACATCCCTGGGTGCCACAACGGTCTGAAGTAATGCTATGTATGAACCATAAGCCAGCTTGATTCCATATGTGGAGACCACGCTCTGATGTTCACCTACTCTTTTGATTCTAGTTTTCATACTGGACATTTTCACTGAACTGTTTTTGTTATATGTTCGTATTACATTGTGACATATAGATTTTGGTGTGAATTTATGATTTGTGTATCTGCACCTGGTTATCAGTTCACCAGATCACTTGAAGTCACTTATTTCTTCACCCACTACATACCTAGATTCATACGTGTCTGGGCTTTTTTCACAATTTTAGGCGCCGCATTTATTATCTTTATATTTTCCTTTGCATTGTGTCTGATTGCTGATGCTGGCAGCCTTATATATATATATATATGTGTATATATGTATATATATATATTGTGAGGGGGTTAGCTCAGCAGCGGGTGTGTGTGACCCCCGGGATGGGCTCCCCACACAAAAACAGGCCCAGCAGACGGAGGTTGTGGTTTTCAAAATCAAAAAGGTGCGGTTTATTTTCTATTTACAGTGACAAAAACACAGCAAAGCAAAAGAAACATAAACAAAATAAATCCTGGTCAATTTGACCTCTGACTAAACATACAGGTTTCCTAACTAACAACTGGGATCAGCCTAGTGCTGTCCTAGTCCCTAAGTCCCTGGTTTTAAATGTCCAAGCAAATAGCCACACAGGCTTTATCTCACCGCACAAGGGTTCACTCTCTCCAGGAAGTCCACACAGGTCTGCTTCCAGGCATGAGCTAACCCCTAATGAAGCTGGGAGTTCTTATAGAGGCCTAAATGAGCTGACAAGCTTCAGCTGGTCTCATCAACTCCCTGTCTGCACGACGCCCCACACTCTCCCTAGAGGTATGAGTCATCCATGAGCCCACTATCCTCAGCTGGGCTTATACAACTCTCCACCTAGTTGTATAAGTCGGCGTAAAGCCTGAATCTGGGCGAAATATATCTACCCCCCTGGATGCAACCAGGTGACTTTACCTTCCTGCTGTCACATACCCCCCCCCTCTTGTTTTAACCTCGGGGTTGGAACACCAGCAATCAGGCATTCATGTACTCGAGACAAAGCATCCACATTCCCCATTTGAACGCCAGGGCGATGCTTTACTGTGAAGTTGAATTCCTGGAGGGCCAGGAACCACCTATTCACTCTTCTAATTGTTTCCTTGTTTTGAGCCATCCACTTTAACGGAGCGTGATCCGTAACCATGTCAAAGTGCCTACCTAGCAGGTAGTACCGAAGGGAATCTAGAGCCCACTTCACCGCTAAACACTCCTTTTCAACGGTGGCGTAATTTACCTCATGGGACTTCAACTTCCTGCTGAGGTAAATGACTGGGTGCTCTTCCCCGTTCCAGACCTGGGACAATACTGCTCCTAACCCCACATCTGACGCATCACTTTGTACGACAAAGTCTTTAGAGAAGTCGGGTGAGTACAACACTGGCTGGCTACATAAGGCTTGTTTCAAGAATTGGAATGCTGCCTCAGCCTCGGGGGTCCATTTAATCATGACCGACCCTTTCCCCTTCGTCAGGTTGGTTAGGGGCACAGCCTTAGAAGCAAAGTGGGGAATGAATCGCCGATAATACCCAGCGATTCCCAGAAAGGCTCGTACCTGCTTCTTGCTGTTGGGACGTGGCCAACTCTGGATGGCCTCGACTTTGTTGAGTTGGGGTTTTATTACTCCCCTCCCAATGGTGTACCCAAGATATTTGGCCTCCTCCTGCCCAATGGTACACTTCTTGGGGTTAGCCGTAAACCCCGCTTCCCGAACAGAGTCCAGGACTGCTTGCACTTTTGGCAGATGTGAGGCCCAATCTGTGCTATGGACAATTACGTCATCCAGGTAAGCCGCAGCATACTTCCGATGGGGCCTCAGCATCTGGTCCATTTTCCGCTGGAATGTGGCCGGCGCATTCTGTAACCCGAACGGCATTCTTTTATATTGGAACGCCCCGTCTGGGGTTACAAATGCGGTTTTCTCTTTGGCCGACTTGGCCAGGGGGATTTGCCAATACCCTTTTGTGAGGTCAAGAGTCGTCATGTATCGGGCTGTTCCCAGCCGGTCGATCAACTCATCTATACGTGGCATGGGGTAGGTGTCAAATTTTGTAACTTTGTTCAACTGACGAAAATCGTTACAAAATCGCCAGCTCCCATCCGGTTTAGGCACCAACACAATGGGACTAGACCAATCACTTTGGGACTCCTCTATCACCCCTAAGTTCAGCATTTTCTGTACTTCCTCCCGTATTGCCTCCCGTCGGGCCTCTGGGATCCGATAGGGTTTTAACTTCACCCTTTCACCGGGCGGGGTAATAATGTCATGCTCTACCCCAGATGTTTGTCCCGGCAGCTCAGAGAATACCTCCTTGTTGCGAAGCACAAACTCCTTAACCTCCTGTTGTTGGGGTTGTGACAAGGTGGCTGCGATTCCAACCTCAGGAATCACGCAACCAGTTTGAGCTGGTGACCAAGTGTCTGCGACTAGGGACTCTCTATCCCTCCAGGCTTTCAACAGATTAACGTGATAGATCTGTTCGGGCTTTCGCCTTCCTGGTTGTCTGACCTTGTAATTCACTTCGCTCACTTTTTCCATTATCTCGTAGGGGCCTTGCCATTTGGCAAGGAATTTACTTTCAACCGTAGGGACCAGTACCAGTATCCTATCCCCCGGGGAAAAGGTACGGGTCTTGGCTCCACGGTTGTACACTCTCTGCTGTGCTAACTGCGCTTGGGCCAAATGTTCCTTCACGATGGGCATTACCTGTGCAATTCGGTCTTGCATCAGGGCGACATGCTCAATCACACTCCTGTGGGGAGAACTCTCACTTTCCCAAGTTTCCTTGGCAATATCCAACAGCCCTCTTGGGTGTCTCCCATACAGTAACTCAAAGGGGGAGAATCCCGTAGAGGATTGGGGCACCTCCCTAATAGCAAACATCAGATAAGGAAGTAGACAGTCCCAATCCTTTCCATCTCTATCCACCACTTTCTTCAACATTTGTTTTAGGGTTTTGTTGAATCTTTCAACCAGCCCATCGGTTTGGGGGTGATACACAGATGTACGTAATTGCGTCACTTTGAACAATTTACATAGCTCCTTCATAACCCGGGACATAAAGGGTGTACCTTGGTCCGTAAGCAGTTCTTTACAAATACCCACCCGGCTAAACACAAGAGATAGCTCTTTGGCTATGGTTTTGGCCGAGGTATTTCGGAGAGGGATCGCTTCTGGATAACGGGTGGCATAGTCCATTATAACTAATATGTACTGGTGCCCCCTAGCGGACTTGATTATAGGACCTACCAAATCCATGGCGATCCTCTCAAACGGGACCTCAATGATGGGTAGAGGGACCAGCGGGCTACGGAAATGTGGCATCGGGGCCGACCTCTGACACACAGGGCAGGAGGAACAATAATTTTCTATGTCCTTCATCACCCCCGGCCAATAGAATCTCTGTAATACCCTCTCTCGGGTTTTCTCTGTCCCCAGATGACCTCCAAGAATGTGCCCATGGGCCAACTCCAACACCAACTTCCTGTACGGTTTGGGCACCACAAGCTGCTCAACGGTTTCTTCTGCCCTTTTTGCCACCCGATACAGTAGGTCCTTCTCTACGCTGAAGTATGGGTAAGTGCAGGTATTATCTGGGTTCACTAACTCGCCATCTATTTTCACTACGTTTTCCCGTGCCTTTATTAGGGCGGGGTCTTTCAACTGTTCTGTGGCAAAGTTTTCCCTGTGAACCTCAAGATCAGAAAACTCCACAGACGGTAGGTTTTCGTCTGAGGAGGTGGGCTCCTCTCCAGTTTCTTGAGTCTCCCCTGCCAATACTGACAAGGGAAATTCCGGAGAGTCCTCACCACTCTCAGGGGAGTTCTGGCTATCACATTCCTGGTACATAGGGGCACCAGTGGGGGGCTCAGGATCATCCCACAGTTCCCAGAACTTCGGAAAATCCCTTCCCACAATGGCGTCATGCGGTAACTGAGATACTAAGCCCACTGGATGAGAGAGGGTACCTTTGGGGGTCTCGAAACACACTGTAGTCACTGGATACTCTCGGGTGTCCCCATGCACACAAATAACAGCTACCTTGCTATTCCCAGAGACCTCTGTTTTAACTAACTCAGCCTTTATCAGGGTCACAAGGCTACCTGAATCCAGCAATACCACAACATTTCTACCATTAACACACATTTTGCATAAATGTTTCTCAGTTCCTCGAATGGCAGTGCATGCGACTGTCGCACACAGCGACTGACGTCTGCCCGTCAGAAAGTCACACTGCATGGGTTCCTCCACAACCGGGCAATTTGCTGCAATATGTCCCGCTTGCCGGCAGCGGTAGCAAACGATCCTTCTTGCCGCCTCTTGAGCCGCTGATTTCCCAGGCTGTTCTCGCCAAACTTGGGGTAGAGCTCCCACCCTCTCACTCTCTCCACCCTTACCCCTTGGAATCATCTTATCCGCCCCTGGGGATGGTCTGGTCTTAGGGTGGAAAGTCCGAGTGTCTCTGGAAGAGACCGTCAGGTTCTCTGTAGCCAAGTATTTCTCCACACGATCCACAAGACCATCGGCCGTCTCTGGGTCTCCATGGCTTACCCACTTTTGGATGGCAGTAGGAAGAGCTCTCAAAAACCGATCCATTACAACACGTTCCACAATCTTTGGTGCGGACAAAGTCTCTGGCTGTAGCCACTTTCTGCTCAGGTGAATGAGATCATACATTTGAGACCTGGGGGGTTTTCCAAGCTGGAAAGTCCAGTTATGCACACGCTGAGCCCGGACAGCCAGGGTGACACCCAGCCTTGCCAATATTTCAGCTTTTAGCATCACATAGTCTTTTGCTTGGTTAGGCTCTAGGTCATAGTAAGCTTTCTGCGATTCACCAGTTAACAGAGGAGCCACTAGTCCAGCCCACTGCTCCTCAGGCCACTTTTCTCTTTCAGCGGTCCTTTCAAATGTGGTCAAAAATACCTCTGGATCATCCTCTCCAGTCATTTTTGTCAATAAACGACTCACCCCAAAGGACGCGGTATTAGTGGGACGGCTTTCCTCACTGGTCTGCGGACGTTGCTGCATTACTGCTTCCATCTGTTGTTGTAGTCTCTGCTCTTGCTTCTGCAACAGGTCTATGAAGCGGGCCTCAGATTGCTGCTGGGCTTGTTGCTGAGCCTCCAGACTCTGTTGCAAAGTTGCGTTTGTCTGCTGCTGGGCTGCAAGGCTCTGTTGATGAGCTTGCTGCTGGGCTGCGAAGTTCTGTTGTTGAGCTGCAAGGCTCTGTTGATGAGCTGCAAGGCTCTTTTGCAAACCTGCATTTGTCTGCTGTTGATTGGCATTTGCTAGAGCCAGCTGTTTCAGTATCTCCTCCATGCTGGCTTAAAAAAAACTGCCACTGGTTCTCCACCAACTGTGAGGGGGTTAGCTCGGCAGCGGGTGTGTGTGACCCCCGGGATGGGCTCCCCACACAAAAACAGGCCCAGCAGACGGAGGTTGTGGTTTTCAAAATCAAAAAGGTGCGGTTTATTTTCTATTTACAGTGACAAAAACACAGCAAAGCAAAAGAAACATAAACAAAATAAATCCTGGTCAATTTGACCTCTGACTAAACATACAGGTTTCCTAACTAACAACTGGGATCAGCCTAGTGCTGTCCTAGTCCCTAAGTCCCTGGTTTTAAATGTCCAAGCAAATAGCCACACAGGCTTTGTCTCACCGCACAAGGGTTCACTCTCTCCAGGAAGTCCACACAGGTCTGCTTCCAGGCATGAGCTAACCCCTAATGAAGCTGGGAGTTCTTATAGAGGCCTAAATGAGCTGACAAGCTTCAGCTGGTCTCATCAACTCCCTGTCTGCACGACGCCCCACACTCTCCCTAGAGGTATGAGTCATCCATGAGCCCACTATCCTCAGCTGGGCTTATACAACTCTCCACCTAGTTGTATAAGTCGGCGTAAAGCCTGAATCTGGGCGAAATATATCTACCCCCCTGGATGCAACCAGGTGACTTTACCTTCCTGCTGTCACAATATATATATATATATATATATATATATATATATAAATTTACTTGTTTCATTTAGTAGCGCAACTTTTTTCCCCCTTCCAGTTTTTTAGAATGCCCAGGTGCCTCCTCAACCAGTTTATTTAGTAAAGCATACAAAGAAGATTTTTCACTTTGCTTTGCATAAACAAATACAATTTTTTAGACTCCATCTCATTTTCTGTCCTGGTAATAATAGTTGCCTGGACAGAACATGGAAACGTTTCTCTTCTACTGGGACCCAATAATAAAAAACAGAAATAAAAAATAAAAAAGGCAGCCTGCACATTATTATTTTTTCCTTTTTTTTAACCTTTGGGTTGAACAAAAAAAAAGAAAACAACTCGATTTCCCCATCCACTCACTTGATGTGGATCGGGGAATTACTCCCACTGAGGTATTGTACTCCAACAGCGTGGAGACTTCCCTGCCATCAGAACACACCAATCAGCACTGCCGGCTATAGCCGGCGGCACTGATCTTGTGGAAAATTTCAAAATTCATCAAATTTCAATCCATGATTGTATGGCAAGCTTAAGGCTCAATCACTTTTACCCAAAACTATGTTTTGGCTGAAGTTCCACTTTAAAGTTGAACTAAAAGTAAAACCTTTTTTTTTCAATTTTGTTTCGAATAGGGGGAGGGTTATTACCACTGCAAGATTAGATTTTTTTTTTTGCCCTTTGGGTTTTATTGGGGAGATTTCTCTTTAGCCTATAGCCAAAACAGGAAAGGGGATGAAAACCCTCCAAAGTGAGGGCATACCTGGTTGTCACCATCAGGAAATATCCCCCTATTCCTGTACAGGTGACAACCCAAAAGTTGGGATTTTCTTTTCACTCTTGGTAATAATAGTAATTAGGACAAAATGAGAGGGTGAATCTCTCTAACAGGACACAGATAGCAATAAAAAGCTGAGAGGTGGTTTAATTCCTCTCCACTCTATTTAAAACAAAACAAAAAAATGTTTTACTTTAGGTATAGGTTTTACCCACTTCCTGACCAGGCCATTTTTTGCAATACAGCACTGCGTTGCTTTAACTGACAATTGCACAGTCATGCGACACTGTACCCAAACAAAATTGATGTCCTTATTTTACCACAAATAGAGCTTTCTTTTGGTGGTATTTGATCATCTCTGCGTTTCTAATTTTTTGCGCTATAAACAAAAAAAGACCGACAATTTTGACAAAAAAAAACTATATCTTTTACTTTCTGCTATAAAACATTCCTCAAATTTTTTCATCAGTTTAGGCCAATATGTATTCTGCTACATATTTTTGATAAAAAAAATCCCAATAAGCGTATATTGATTTGTTTCCTTAAACGTTATAGTGTCTACAAAATATGGGATAGATTTATGGTATTTTTATATATTTATTTATTTCTTCCTAGTAATGGCGGCGATCAGCGATTTTTAGCGGGACTGCGACATTGCGGCGGACAAATTGGACACTAAGTGACACTTTTTGGGGACCAGTGACACCAATACAGTGATCAGTGCTAAAAAAAAAAGGCACTGGCACTGTATAAAATGACAGTGGCAGGGAAGGGGTCAACATCAAGGGCAATCAAAGGATTAAATGTGTCCCTGGGAGGTGTTTACTAACTGTGTGGGGGAGGGATACACTGGAGGAAAAGAGAGATCTGTGTTTCAGCTCAGCTGAAACACAAGATATCTCCTTTGCTCCCTGACAGATCTATGTAAACAAGGCAGACCGCTGCTCTGTCTTTCCTCTGAATGATGGGCAGGTCGTGGCGGCCATCGCGGCTGCCGAACCTGCTGATTGGCTCCCGCTGTGTGCAATCACAGTGAGAGCGACGATTCGGTGGCGTGCGTGCCCCCCCCACACCGCGTGCACAAAATCACGTACAGGTACGTGATTTTGCGCAGCCAGGCCGCCCTGCCACAGTATATATATGCGGTGGGCGGTCCGATAGCGGTTAACCACTTAAGCCCCGGACCATTTCGGGCCATTAGGACCAGGCCTGTTTTTGGGATTCGGCACTGCGCTGCTTTAACTGTAAATTGTGCGGACATGCAATGTTTTACCCAAATGAAATTTGCGTCCTTTTCTTCCCACAAATAGAGCTTTCTTTTAATGGTATTTGATTGCCTCTGCGATTTTTATTTTTTGCGATATAAACAGAAAAAGACCGAAAATTTTGAAAAAAAATGATATTTTCTACTTTTTGTTATAAGAAAAATCGAATAAACTCAATTTTAGTCATACATTTAGGCCAAAATGTATTCAGCCACATGTCTTTAGTAAAAAAAATGTCAATAAGCGTATATTTATTGGTTTGCGCAAAAGTTATAGCGTTTACAAACTAGGGTACATTTTCTGAAATTTACACAGCTTTAAATTTATGACTGCCTATCTCATTTCTTGAGGTGCTAAAATGGCAGGGCAGTACAAAACCCCCCCAAATGACCCCATTTTGGAAAGTAGACACCCCAAGGAAATTGCTGAGAGGCATGTTGAGCCCATTGAATATTTTTTTTTTTTGTCCCAAGTGATTGAATAATGACAAAAAAAAAATTACAAAAAGTTGTCACTAAATGATATATTGCTCACACATGCCATGGTTATATGTGGAATTGCACCCCAAAATACATTCTGCTGCTTCTCCTGAGTACGGGGATACCACATGTGTGGGACTTTTTAGGAGCCTAGCCACGTACGGGACCCCGGAAACCAAGCACCGCCTTCAGGATTTCTAAGGGCGCAAATTTTTGATTTCACTCCTCACTACCTATCACAGTTTCGAAGGCCATAAAATGCCAAAATAGCACAAAACCCCCCCCAAATGACCCCATTTTGGAAAGTAGACACCCCAAGCTATTTACTGAGAGGCATGTTCAGTCCATGGAATATTTTATATTTTGCCACAAGTTGCGGGAATATGACAAACTTTTTTTTTTTTGCACAAAGTTGTCACTAAATGATATATTGCTCACACATGCCATGGGCATATGTGAAATTACACCCCAAAATACATTCTGCTGCTTCTCCTGAGTACGGGGATACCACATGTGTGGGACTTTTTGGGAGCCTAGCCGCGTACGGGACCCCAAAAACCAAGCACCGCCTTCAAGGTTTCTAAGGGCATACATTTTTGATTTCACTCCTCACTACCTATCACAGTTTTGAAGGCCATAAAATGCCAAGATGGCACAAAACCCCCCCAAATGACCCCATTTTGGAAAGTAGACACCCCAAGCTATTTGCTGAGAGGCATGTTGACCCCATTGAATATTTTTTTTTTTTTGTCCCAAATGATTGAATAATGACAAAAAGAAAAAAAAATGTACAAAAAGTTGTCACTAAATGATATATTGCTCACACATGCCATGGTTATATGTGGAATTGCACCCCAAAATACATTCTGCTGCTTTTCCTGAGTACGGGGATACCACATGTGTGAGACTTTTTGGGAGCCTAGCCGCGTACAGGGCCCCAAAAACCAAGCACTGCGAACGCTGCAGTTATGTGTGTTGTGTTTGGTAAGTGACAGTGATCGATCGATACTGCACTTGGGTGGGCTGGGCTGGGCTGGGCGGAGGGGCTAAACGCAGGCGCTAGCAGGTATCTGGGCTGATCCCGCTAACACTGCGTTTTTGGGAACCCTAAACCGCTGGGGATGCTAGTATAGATCTGATCAGATCTGATCAGGTACTATACCACTAAGGGGGGTGTATGCTTTGCGCGTGGGTGTTAGCGTTACTGTCACTAACCTAACACTGCCTGGGGCGACGCAGACCCTCTCTGGCGCTAAAACCTAATTGATCTCACCCGCCGGGCGATCAGGGGGGTTAAACCTTTATTGGGTTATATACGGCGGGTGCCCTGATGCTATAAAAAGCAAACTAATCAACCAGCGTCACCCGTAACCTTTATATGGTGATCACTGGTGAAAGGGTTAACTAGGGGCAATCAGGGGGTTAAAACCTTTATTAGGTTAAATATGGGGGTACCTGACACTATATAAAAACCTGACGGGTAACCTAAATAACTAAATAACTTACTGGCTAACCAGTGACACCAGTGACGCTTATACGGCGATCACTGGTGAAAGGGTTAACTCTAGGGGCAATCAGGGGGTTAAAATAATATATGGGGGTACCTGACACTAATAAAAACCTGCGGCGAACCTAAAAAAAAATAACTGCCTATCTAAAACACCAGCGACACGAATACAGCGATCGGAAAAACAATCGCTTAGTGACGCTGAAGTTAGGGGGTGAAAGGGTTACCTGGGGGGTGATCAAGGGGTTAAACCTTTATTAGGGGGGGTTAGGGGGCTACCCTGGACCTAAAGGGGCCTAATCCTAACTGCCCTGCAACTTTTTACAATCACAGATGACACTAAATGCAGTGATCAGTAAAATAAATGATCACTGCAATCAGTGACACTGTGATTGGGGGCTTTGGGGTGACCTGGGGGGTGATCTGGGGGGTGATTTGTGTGCCTATGTGTACCTACGTGTCAGTGGACTGTTGGTGCACTAACCTGCTTCTTCTCTGCTCGGCGCCGGGAATGAAAAGACCGCGGCGAGGGAGATGACATCACTTCCTCCAGCCTTGTTTACATCACATGGCGGAGGAAGCATTTTCATTGGCCGGGAGCGATCGCGAGGGGGGGGGCGGAATCGAGCGGCCGCCCCCTCATGCCTGATTGCTCCCGAACACTTAACGGCCGCTCACTGCAGTGAAGGGGGGTCCGGATGGACCCCCCAACTGCACAAAGGCGATCACGTAGATCTACGTGATTCTGCCTGTCCGTGCCATTCTGCCGACGTAAATCGGCGGTGGGCGGTCGTTAAGTGGTTAATATATATTTTTGGCGTATTAAAGGTGAGTTCTGGCCGAAATATAACTTTTAAGATAAAAATACCCCTAGAATACTCATGCCTCGTGCAATGTAACAAAGGTATGCTGTAAACTATGCCCAGTTTTCTATCTGTGCAGAATTGTTTTCTTACTTTGTGAAGTTTCTGCACAGTGCGGCCATCTCCAGTGTGGGCATCTGAAGCCACAGTGTCCTTTTTCCTGGATTCCATGTATGCTGGCTACCCAGCATGCACCTCCCGATCTTGCGCATGTGCAGGCCAAGCTGACCAAGATCTTCCATAGACGCCAATGTTAAATGTTACTGGAGCCGTGCGATGCCAAGCTGGCCAAGAATTTACATAGATGCCATGCCAAGCTGGCCAAAATCTCCCAGGAGCCAATGCAAAACCCAGAAATTACATCTGAGGCCACGACCCCCTAGAGGAGGAAGTGAAATTAGATATAGGCATAAATCAGGTAAGTAAACAGATTTTTTTTAAATAAATTGGCAATTCATTTTAAAGTGGAGTTCCACCCAAAAATGGAACTTCTACTTTTTGGAACCCTCCCCCCCTCCGGTGTCACATTTGGCACCTTTCAGGGGGGAGGAGGGAGCAGATACCTGTCTAATACAGGTATTTGCTCCCATTTCCTGGCATAGATCACCTCGGTGATCTACGCTACTTCCGGCGCCTACGCTGTACCCCCGTTGCCCTTTGGGAGACACACAGCTCCCAGAACACAGCGGGGACCACTGAAGACGCGCAGCGCAAGTCGCGCATGCGCAGTCGGGAACCGGAAGTGAAGCCACAAAGCTTCACTTCCTGATTCCCTTACCGAGCATGGCAGCGGCAGCAGCCGATCCTCGAGCGACAGATCGGCTTCGGCTGCCAACATCGCGGGCGACCTGGACAGGTAAGTGTCCATACATTAAAAGTCAGCAGTTGCTGTATTTGTAGCTGCTGGCTTTTAATATTTTTTTTTTTTAGTGGGACCTCCGCTTTAACGATGCACATTAGTGCTGCATGGTGAGGAGTGAAAAATGTGGGTGAAACTTCGCTTTAAGGTGTAGCTTTTACTCAGACTTAATTTTCTGATTTACAAAGCAAACTGTACTATGTGCATTCTGCATTAAGCATTAGGTCTGTCTATGCCTCCTTTTTTTAATGAAAAGGCCATGGAAGCCAAACAGATAGGCTTATCTATAGTCGGAATACACAACCAAAAATAGTGCATCATTTATTAAATTCCCCGGTGCTGAAGGCGGAATAGACACACCGCATTGATAACAGCAGGGAAATACAAGCTGTCACATAAATTAGCATTAAAACCATTGAGATCCCATTTCTTCAGATCACCAAGTGTCCTGCTGACTCTACCCCTCGCCTGGTACATCACGATCTATCAGATTCAGCACCATAGACCATATTTGGTTCTTATGCCGGAATTAATTGGAATGTCAGCTAACTGTTCAGTTCTGCTAAGAATTTGCTGTTTTTCTTTAACTGGTACTGGAATGAATGGAACTACTAAAAACCCAGATGTTTGTGGGTTTGTTACCTACACAAATAATAGCAATGTTTTGTATATCATATGCTGTATATGGTCTATTTTGTGGTACTGAGCAGTAACTTTAGTGGCTCTTTAGGGCTTATTTAGACTTTTAGTTGAGGCTTGTGTTAAAACACACATTGAACCATGTTTTTGGCGCCTCCAACTACCCCCCCTTAACCGCTTGACCTCCGGAAGATTTACCCCCCTTACCGACCAGCCCTTACCAGGCCATTTTTGTGACACGGCACTGCGTTATTTTAACCGCTTCCGGACCGCCCCATGCATTTGTAATGCGGCAGGGCGGCCCTTAAGCGCAAAATCACCTACCTGTACGTGATTTTGTTTTCTGTGTCTGGAGGGATAAGCAGGAACACGGATCTCTGTCTTCTTACAGTACAAGCACCTCACCCACACAGTTAGTAAGTACCCCCTAAGGACACATTTAACCCTTTGATTGCCCCTGATGTTAACCCCTTCCCTGCCAGTGTCATTAGTACAGTGACAGTGCATATTATTTAGCACCGAACACTGTATTAGTGTCACTGGTCCCCAAAGAAGTGTCAAAGGTGTCACATAGTGTCTGATTTGTCCTCCACAATGTCGCAGTCCCCCTATAAGTCACTGATCGCCGCAATTACTAGTAAAAAAAAAAATTTCCATAACAATATCCCACAGCACAACCCAATCAATATACGTTTATTGGGATTTTTTTTTCCAAAAGTATGTAGCAGAATACATATTGGCTTAAATTGATGAAGAAATTAGATGTTTTGAATTTTTTTTTGGATGTGTGTTATAGAAGAAAGTAAAAATTATTGTTCCTTTTTTTCAAAATTGTGGGTCTTTTTTTGTTTATAGCGCAAAAAATGAAAACCACAGAGGCGACCAAATACCACCAAAAGAATACTCTATATGTGGGAAAAAAAAGAATATCAATTTTTTTTGGGTACAGTGTGTCAGGTAAAATAACGCAGTGCCGCATCACAAAAAATGGCCTGGTCATGAAGGGGGGTAAACCTTCCGGAGCTGAAGAGGTTAAATGATAATTGTGCGGTCATGCAACACTGTACCCAAATAAAATACATGTCCTTTTTTCACACAAATAGAGGAATTTGATCACCTCTGTGTTATTTATTTTTTGCGCTATAAACAAACCGACAATTTTGAAAAAAATATATATTTGTTACGTTCTGCTATAAAACACATCCAATAAAAAAATGTAGAAAATAAAATGTCTTCATAAATTTAGGCCAATATGTATTCTGCTACATATTTTGGGTTAAAAAATCCCAATAAGCGTATATTGATTGGTTTGCGCAAAAGTTATAGCGTCTACAACAGTGTTTCTCAATTCCAGTCATCAAGTTGAACCAACAGGTCATGTTTTCAGGATTTCCCTCAGATAAAATGGCTGTGATAATTACTGAAGCCTCGTACACACGACCGGTTTTCTCGGCAAGAATACTGCTGGGAGAGCTTTTTGCCGAGAAAACCGTTCGTGTGTATGGTTTCTCGTCAGAAAAACTGCCTGGAATCTCGACGAGAAAAATAGAGAACCTGCTCTCTATTTTTCTTGTCGGGATTCTCGGCAGAGTTTTCCTGCCGAGAAACCTGGTCATCTGTATGCTTACCTGTTCCACGGTAAACCCGCGCATGCTCGAAAAGACTTTGACGCATGCGCGGTAGCATACAAGGACAGTGTAGGGTGTAGCAAGATGGCGGCGACGGCATCGAATGTGACGAGCGCCGGCTCGTTGTAGTCGATGATGTCACCGCGTTCTTGCCATTCAAAAGAACGGCGGTTCTTTTGAATGGCCGTGTGTACACTCGGCGTGCAAGGCAAGCTTGCCGGGAATCTCGTCGCGAAAACCGACGTTTTTTTCCCCGACGAGATTCCCGCCCGTGTGCACGAGGCCTAAGGCAGTGAAACTTATCAAATCACCTGTGCAAAATAATGGAAAGCCTGAAAACATGACCTGTTGGTTCGCCTTGAGGACTGGAAGTGAGAAACACTGGTCTACAAACTATTGGATATTTTTTTTCTAGTAATGGCAGCAATCAGTGACTTATAGCGGGACTGTGATATTGCAGCGGACAATCAGATATTAACTGACACTTTAGACACTTTTTTGGGAACCATTGACACTAAGACAATGATCAGTGCTAACAAATATGCACTGTCACTGTACTAATGGCACTGGCTGGGAAAGGGGTAACATCAGGGGAGATCAAAGGGTTAACTGTGTGCCTAGCATGTGTTTTAGTGTAGTGTGGAAGGTGCTTTTACAAGGGGAAGACATGGATCCTGGTCCCTGCCTAGCAGACTGCTGTTCTGCATCTGTACCGAAGGATCGGCGGGTGCCAGCGGACATTGAGTTTGCGGTACCCGCTCATAGGCTCCTGCTGTGCTGTGAATAATTTTTTGCGATACAGCACTGCGTTGCTTTAACTGACAAATGCGCAGTTGTGCGTTGTACCCAAATAAAATTGATGTCCTTTTTTCCCCCACAAATAGAGCTTTCTTTTGGAGGTTTTTGATCACCTCTGCCTTTTTTTATTTTTGCGCTATAAACAAAAAAAATAATTATATTTTTTACTATTTGCTATAAAAACACATCCAATAAAAAAAAAATTGAAATCTAATTTCCTCATCAATTTAAGCAAATATGTATTCTGCTACACGTTTTTTGGAAAAAAAAAATCCCAATAAGCGTACATTGATTGGTTTACTCAAAAGTTATAGTGTCTACAAACTAGGGGATAGATTTATGTCATTTTTATTTAGTTTTTACTAGTAATGGCGGAGATCAGCGCTTTTTAGTGGGACTTCGACATTGCAGCAGACAGATCGGACACCTAACTGACACTTTTTTGGGAACCAGTGACATTACTACAGTGATCGGTGCTAAAAATATGCGCTGTCACTGTATTAATGACACTGGCAGGGAAGGAGTTAACACCAGGGGCGATTAAAGGGTTAACTGTGTCCCTAGGGCACATGTGTCAAACACAAGGCCCGCGGGCCGAATCTGGCCCTCCAGGCCATTTCATGTGGCCCTCGCACCTCTCCAGCGGCTGCAGGAGAGCTCCAGCCCTCCTCTGGTCCTCCTCTAGACCATTACTTTCTGCTTTCAAGCCAGTGGCGGAACTACCGCCATAGCGACACACGCGGCCGCTATGGGGTAGGGTGACCAGACGTCCCCGTTTTCCGGGGACAGTCCCCGGATTGAGGACACTGTCCCCGGAGCCTGAGTGTCCCTGGATTTGTCCCCGGATTTAGGGGGGTGCCCAAATCTATTGCCGACAGCCTAGCTAGCAGGAACTGCAGCAGCCAGTGTGACCATGTATCCAGCAATCCAGTGATTGGGGGGTAAGCCGGGGGTGTATGGCTGCAGGGAGAGTGAGTGGAGCTGTCAGGTTGAAGGTCTGATGTCGGGATGGGCAGGGCCGATTTTCGGAGCTCCGCCCCCTTTGTTAGACAACTCAGTGCATGGATTACACGGCCGAGTTTAGTGAAGGGGCCCAGCAGCTGACAAGCGTCTCTCTCCCTCTGCCTTTCTGCTACATTAGCAGCCGACCCCCAGTCTCCTGGTATTCTCTCCCTGCACTCAGTGCTGTGATGTCAGCTCTCCTTCCCTGAATGATCTTCTATTTACCTCGTAAGTTTGTTACTCCTCCCCCTTTCCAGATACTTGTCCTGCTCATATTCTCCATTCTTTGTCCCACTGATTGTGCCCAGCTCAGTCTCCATCCAGTCACTCCTGTTCTCTCCTTCTCTGTCTCACATCACACTGGATCTGGTTCCTCCATCTCACTGCCCCCAGCCTGTGTATTCTTCTCTACTATCCTCCTGACACAGCCTGGCTTCTCACTTCTCTCTACACTATCACCACCCCTTACACACTCCATTCCCCTCTACAATCCATGTATCACACTGCACAGACAACACTATGTAATCCTTTACTGACTGATCTGGATATTGTCCCATTTTCTATCACCCATAGCTTAGATCTGTCATTATAAGATATAGTCCAATTGTATCCATAACTCCAGGTCAGTCCTATTCCCTCACCTATAATAACCTTCTGGCTGGGTTCACACTTGTGTGATCACAGACATTGCACGTGATTCGCACCGCATTGCTGTGCAGATCACATGCAATGTCTGTGCGATGCAAATTCAGCCATACAAACTGTATAAAAACTGTATACAAACTGTATGGCTGAAATCGCATCGCATTTACACCAGAATGGTGAAGGACTCTTTCTTTGGTCCGCACTGGAATCAGATCGCATGGGTGGGAACACTTCTGGGTGTGAATATCCATGCAAACTGATTCCTGTACCATTTCATAGTTCGCACTGCGATCTGAGAACCGATCTGGGGGTGTCATTGGCTTTCTATTGACACTGGCAGTGGTTCGCAGATGTCAGTGTGAACCGTCTGTGAGTCAGGTGCGATGCGGGAACCCGCACAGGATTCGCAGGGTTTCTCACATCACACCAGTGTGAACCCAGCCTTAATCATTTCACTATATTTCTATTTTTTATTTTTTTATTTTCTCCGAATTTTTAAAACAGTTTTTTTAATGGATATTGAGCCCAGGTTCAGACTGACAGGAGGAATTAAATCGTGCGAGTTCAGCTGAACTCGCACGATTTCATTCCCATAGGTCAGTCCCGACTTCAGAGGCGATTTCAGAGACATCTGTGCGGGTTGCTGCATAGATGTCAATGGAAATTGCACCCCGAAGTCAGAAAAAGTGCAGAAACTACTTTTGGGAATCAGTGCAGCGCATCACAGCGATTTAGACGTGCCATTGCTGCCGATTTAGCATGCAATTTGACATGTAAAATCGCATTCCAAATCACTCCAATGTGAACCAATGTGAATAATCATTAATCTGTGGGGGGTGATTTCCAAAACCAATCCCCCTGGATCAGCCATAATAATTTTCCCTGTCCAGGATCTAACCCCCCCCAGCAGACTTAATCCCTCTTTGCCAACTGCAGCAGCGACTTCTTCTACACTCTCTGCACATAGGGGGATAGTTTCAGGATAGGATATTTACCAACCCCTTCCTTTCCTCTTCCTTCAGTGAACATAGTGAGTGATCGGTACCAATCACTCACTGTTCAATTCATAACACTTCATGTTCATTCATCTTTTCAACAGCATTATTAAAAATGTTAAAAGTAGTAAAAATAAATAATAAAAAATTGTAAAAATAAAAACAAAAAGGGCTCATTCACACAGGTTCTCTGGCCATGTGGATGAGTGGTTTGCTCATGCGGCCGGAGCCACCTGCTAATCTATGGGGACACAGCAGTTGTATGAACACTGCAGGTTTTAATCTGGTAGGTGTGGGTGAGTGGCCCCAAATGTCCACTGTTTATGTGGGGGGCTGTACACCTGCACCCACACACCTTTCAAATTAGGACCTACAGATGTGTTCATACAACCACATAGTGTAACATAGGCTGCCTGCGCAAAACTCCAGGTGGCTCCAGTCACATAAACAACCCACCGATTCATACTGTACTGGCCACATGGCCCACGTGAATGAGCCCCAAGTCCTCATTTACACATAGAGCTTTAATTATTACCTCAATACAGTTTTAAATTTTAGATTTGGCAGAAATGTTGTAAGTTATGTTGTGTTTGTGTCAGCTAATAATGCTTTTAATGTATGTAGCGACCTCACCCCTCTCACCCCTTCTTCTTTTCGGCTTGTTGTCCTGTCTAGGGGGGAGTATGGGAGGAGGGATGCGATACACCACAGCCCATGTCCTCTTTTGGCTAGAGGTGAAGGCCAGAACCTATTTTACCATCGGGTTGTGTGCATAACCCAGAGCCAAGTCTTTTCTGTAAATGACCCCCTCTGCTCCCAGTAACTGGAGTTCCACACCACTGAAAAGGTCCAACTCGTATTTATTCTCCAATAGCAATAAATCGTCATTTAGCACAGACAGGTTGTGACCAAAGAACAGTTCAGTATAGGTGGGGAGTAGGTCGAGGCACAATCTCTAGTTAGAACTAACCATTGTGGTGTCACCAACGGTTATGGCGCACAGCCGCTGCCACCGACTGTGTAGAACAGAAAGTGAATTACCTTCGCTAAGCGCAGCCCCTGTCAGAGGGAAGACATCCGTCCAAGAGTTACCAGAGGCCCCTCCGTCACCAGCGAATGCTGCACCGGACTATCCGGAGAAGTTCTGCTCACTGGCCTCCTCGTCTCAGAATCGGGCACCCAAGGCTTTAGGGCCCCCTCGGATTCCTCCACCCTTGCGGGACCCAGTCGAAGGTACTGGGCCCCAGGCCTCCTCAGTAGTACCTCACCCCAGGCTAAAGGTGCCTGGAATGGACTCCATCTCCCGCTCCGGCCAGGTCAAGGGCACCTGGGCCCGGAACTCCGGAACGCCGGCACCCAGGCTGAAGGTGCCTGGGCGCGACTCTGACCTCCGACTCTGAACCCCGTGTCCAGGGCGCCTGCCCCCTTTTATCTCCTCTCCCCAGCATCACAGCAGGTTCCCCGCCCCGCCGTACAACTGCCGGAAGAGGACAAAAAGGGCACAGTACTGCAGTGAGGGTTCAACCCCGGCCCAGTGCGACAGCGCCACCCACAGGCCGAAGGGAACCTCACACTACTAGAGTCCTCCATGAACAACAAATAGTCCCAAATTCCCTAACAATCAGTGCATCTGGGTTACACTACCACCCAGATGCCTCCCCTAAATTCAAATATCCGCTACATGTATTTTTAGAAAAATATTGCTTCAATATTTTCTGTGGGGTGGATCCATCTGATGCTGCCTTTCTTGCTTCGGCTCCTGCATGCTGGCAATCAAGATTTTAGAAGATAAGTGTGCTGTTTAACTAATTCCTGAACCTTGCACTCTGTACAACACACTCCTGAACCTTGTACTCTGTACATAATGCATTTCTGAACCTTACACTCTGTGCCTAGCATCCCCCTGAGCCCTGCACTCTGTGCCTAGCATCCCCCTGAGCCCTGCACTCTGTGCCTAGCATCCCCCTGAGCCCTGCACTCTGTGCCTAGCATCCCCCTGAGCCCTGTACTCTGTGCCTAGCATCCCCCTGAGCCCTGTACTCTGTGCCTAGCATCCTCCTGAATCCTGCACTCTGCACGTAGCATCTTCCTGGACCCTGCACGTAGCACCAGCATACAGGAGGCACACTGACCACCAATATGCTGGGCCAGTGGTTACCAATATACAGAGGAAATAACTCAAGTAAAACAACTACCATACAACCAAAACAAATCTCAAAAGCAATAAGAGAATCTTGTTAGCTGGTTCCCTCATCTAACGCAAATCAATAAAAAGCAAAAAATGCAGCGCTTCCCTACACTTCATCTATACAATTGTACAAATGGACTTATAAGTGTAATGGCAAAACCTATAAATGAATATCCAGTGCAAATCAACGAATGTATTGCAATATAGTAGTGATGGTGTCACCCCCTCTGCAAATGGTAAGAAATATTTCAGAGCTGCAATGTGCAAATAGTGGTGAAACCCCCTATATATAATCATAATAAAATGTAAAATATGTACATCAATTGTACATTTTATTATGATTTTGCACATTGCAGCTCTGCAATAAGTCCTACCTTTTGCAGAGAGGGTGACACCATCACTACTATATTGCAATACATTGGTTGATTTGCACTGGATATTCATTTATAGGTTTTGCCATTACACTTATAAGTCCATTTGTAGAATTGTATAAATTAAAGTGGAGCTCCACCCTAAATAGCAACTTTTGCTATTTGGAACCCTCCCCCCCTCCGGTGTCACAATTGACACCTTTCAGGGGGGAGGGGGGTGAAGATACCTGTCTAAGACAGGTATTTTCACCCACATCCGGGAGTCCTGTCTCCGGGAATCTGCGGGAGTTACGTCACTTCCCGCAGACTTCCCTTGGTGTTCTGGGAGACACTCGGCTCCCAGAACACAGGAGCACCAATCAGAACGGCGCAGCGCGACTCGCGCATGCGCCGTAGGGAACCGGGCATGAAGCCGCAGGGCTTCACTTCCTGGTTCCCTCAGCGAGGATGGTGGAGGGAGCAGCAGAGCGACGAGCGGTCGCTCGTCCTCTGCTGCGGACGTCGCTGGACTCCAGGACAGGTAAGTGTCCAAATATTAAAAGCCAGCAGCTGCTGTAGCTGTAGCTGCTGGCTTTAAAAAATTTTTTTCCGGTGGAGCAACCCCTTTAAGTGTAGGGTTGTGTATTGGTATACAGAGGCCAGGACATGAAGAAACCTCCGCTTTCAGGCCACGCCCACTTGCTGGGCACACCCACTTTTTGGCCACATCCAAGGGTGTGCGGCAGCCCGCTGCATTAGCACCCTCAGTCTTACCTCAAGCACCACCATAGCACCCCCAAAAATAAATTGTCTGGAGCCGCACCTGCCTGGATTAGATTTGAATTTTGCTGCCCCATCCTTTCCTCCAAGTTTTTTTTTTCTCCATCTTATTTTCTTAACATTTAGTAGTCCTAGCCCAAAAATTTCCTAAGAGGCATCTTTTATTTATCTCATGGAGGAAATGTGAGAAATAACATTTATATCATACAATCGTTTTATAAACACATACCACATACACTGCATATATCATTGGAGGAAAATATGCTTATAAAATAGTTAACCATTTGCCAATAAAAAAAAAAAAAAAAATGTCCCCGGATTCCATTTTAAAAATCTGGTCACCTTACCGTGGGGAGGAGGAGGAGAAATGCATACTGCCGGGGGGCGAGCACCGCCCGCACGGTCACCCAGCCAGGGGAAGTGAGGAGAGGAAGAGGCGCGCTGTGCGTACTAGTGATGTCCAGTTCATGAACGAATCGTTCTTTTGAATCGGTTCTTTTCAGTGAACTGGATGAATCGATTCATCTGAGTGAACTGATTCGTTTGAAACAGTTCACTTGTATGCACTCAACATAGCAGAGCAGGCCTGGTAATATGATCCTAGAGTGAGAGAGCTCGGCCCCTCCCTGCAACCAATCAGCGTGCTCAAGGCACAGTGACACTCAGGAACTGTATAGACTAGAGAGTGAGGAGTGAGGAGTTCACACACACAGTACACCGAGTTAAAGAATCATACCAGTTACCGAGTTAAAGAATCGAGTTGTTAGAATACAGTACACTGAAAGAACCCTGAGTCACCACCATTAGAATACACTAAATCAATGATCAGGTAGCAGCAATACACTACAGACTGCTTTAAAGACATAGAGGACAAAGAGTCAGGTTAAGAAGATATCCTCCTCATTCAGATTAATTCTTTAACCCTTTAGTATTTAGTTTGCTTATCCTAAAGGAGATATGCATGTTAAAGGAGACAAACATCCCTTCTGGGACGTGTCTAATTTAGTAGCTGTATAACTGAATGAGAGAGCTGTCTCATTTTTTTAACACAAAAAATACATTTATCCTGCTTTATAGTAATATTGTTCTGCGTTTTGGTCCTGAGATTTCTATGCCCCCTGGATCCTTGATTTTTTTTGAAAGTGGTTGTAAACCCTGGAAAACCTAAATAAATAAATCCCACCTGCAAGACAAAGTCATAATGAGCTAGTATGACTAGCATACTAGCTCATTATGCATCACTTACCTTAGATCGGGGCCCCCAAAGCCGTCCTCGTCTCCCTCTCCAGCCATCACTGCGGCGATACCCAGAAGGTTACTTCCGGGTATCGCCGCTCCAGCCAATCACAGTGCTCAGTAACCTGGGTAGCAGGTGTTCTGTCAGATCAAGCAATCTATAGGATCAGCCAATATTGCCACTTACGGTGATGCACAAACAGCTGTGTAAATGAAAAGCGTTTTTTTGTGCATGTGAACTGCATTCTGATGGGCCAACTTCACAGTTAAGATTGCTAGCCATCAGATTTGTCTGTAGTCTTTACAGTGCATAATGAGGCCCCTTTCACACTTGTGCGACTTGGGACTACAAAGTCGCAGGACAAGTGGTACTCCATGATTTCTAATCAGTACCATTCATATCTGTGCGTCTTCAAGTCGCAGCGACTTCAAAGTAGTCACTGCACTACTTTGGTCCGATTTTGATGCGACTTGAGGCAGAGACCTCAAGATTACATAGGTATTGCTTCAAGTCGCATCAAAATCGCATCAAAGTCACGGTAAAAATCGTGGCAAAAATTGCACGACTTTCAAGTCGCACAAGTGTGAAAGGAGCCTAACGATTGGATTTTACTACTGTGGGTACTTCGCCGGCGGTAGTAAAATCCGATAATTTTTGCTGTACATGCGCTAGGAAAAATATGATGGCTAGCAATGTTAACTGTGAAGTTGGCCCCTCAGAATGAGGTTCACATGCACAAAAACCCGCTTTTCCTTTACACAGCTTTTTGTGCGTCACCAAATTAACCACTTAAGCCCCGGACCATTTCGGGCCATTAGGACCAAGCCTGTTTTTGGGATTCGGCACTGCGCTGCTTTAACTGTAAATTGTGCGGACATGCAATGTTGTACCCAAATGAAATTTGCGTCCTTTTCTTCCCACAAATAGAGCTTTCTTTTAATGGTATTTGATTGCCTCTGCGATTTTTATTTTTTGCGATATAAACAGAAAAAGACCGAAAATTTTGAAAAAAAATGATATTTTCTACTTTTTGTTATAAGAAAAATCGAATAAACTCAATTTTAGTCATACATTTAGGCCAAAATGTATTCAGCCACATGTCTTTAGTAAAAAAAATGTTAATAAGCGTATATTTATTGGTTTGCGCAAAAGTTATAGCGTTTACAAACTAGGGTACATTTTCTGAAATTTACACAGCTTTAAATTTATGACTGCCTATCTCATTTCTTGAGGTGCTAAAATGGCAGGGCAGTACAAAACCCCCCCAAATGACCCCATTTTGGAAAGTAGACACCCCAAGGAAATTGCTGAGAGGCATGTTGAGCCCATTGAATATTTATTTTTTTCGTCCCAAGTGATTGAATAATGACAAAAATAAAAATAAAAAAAAATAATTACAAAAAGTTGTCACTAAATGATATATTGCTCACACATGCCATGGTTATATGTGGAATTGCACCCCAAAATACATTCTGCTGCTTCTCCTGAGTACGGGGATACCACATGTGTGGGACTTTTTAGGAGCCTAGCCGCGTACGGGACCCCGGAAACCAAGCACCGCCTTCAGGATTTCTAAGGGCGCAAATTTTTGATTTCACTCCTCACTACCTATCACAGTTTCGAAGGCCATAAAATGCCAAAATAGCACAAACCCCCCCCCCAAATTACCCCATTTTGGAAAGTAGACACCCCAAGCTATTTACTGAGAGGCATGTTCAGTCCATGGAATATTTTATATTTTGCCACAAGTTGCGGGAATATGACAAACTTTTTTTTTTTTGCACAAAGTTGTCACTAAATGATATATTTCTCACACATGCCATGGGCATATGTGAAATTACACCCCAAAATACATTCTGCTGCTTCTCCTGAGTACGGGGATACCACATGTGTGGGACTTTTTGGGAGCCTAGCCGCGTACGGGACCCCAAAAACCAAGCACCGCCTTCAAGGTTTCTAAGGGCATAAATTTTTGATTTCACTCCTCACTACCTATCACAGTTTTGAAGGCCATAAAATGCCAAGATGGCACAAAACCCCCCCAAATGACCCCATTTTGGAAAGTAGACACCCCAAGCTATTTGCTGAGAGGCATGTTGACCCCATTGAATATTTTTTTTTTGTCCCAAATGATTGAATAATGACAAAAAGAAAAAAAAAAAAATGTACAAAAAGTTGTCACTAAATGATATATTGCTCACACATGCCATGGTTATATGTGGAATTGCACCCCAAAATACATTCTGCTGCTTTTCCTGAGTACGGGGATACCACATGTGTGGGACTTTTTGGGAGCCTAGCCGCGTACAGGGCCCCAAAAACCAAGCACCGCCTTCAGGATTTCTAAGGGCGTAAATTTTTGATTTCACTCCTCACTACCTATCACAGTTTTGAAGGCCATAAAATGCCAAAATAGCACAAAACCCCCCCCAAATTACCCCATTTTGGAAAGTAGACACCCCAAGCTATTTGCTGAGAGGCATGTTGAGTCCATGGAATATTTTATATTTTGCCACAGGTTGCGGGAATATGACAAACTGTTTTTTTTTTTGCACAAAGTTGTCACTAAATGATATATTGCTCACACATGCCATGGGCATATGTGAAATTACACCCCAAAATACATTCTGCTGCTTCTCCTGAGTACGGGGATACCACATGTGTGGGACTTTTTGGGAGCCTAGCCGCGTACGGGACCCCAAAAACCAAGCACCGCCTTCAAGGTTTCTAAGGGCATAAATTTTTGATTTCACTCCTCACTACCTATCACAGTTTTGAAGGCCATAAAATGTCAAAATAGCCCAAAACCCCCACAAATGACCCCATTTTGGAAAGTAGACACCCCAAGCTATTTGCTGAGAGGCATGGTGAGTATTTTACAGCTCTCATTTGTTTTTGAAAATTAAGAAAGACATTTTTTTTTCTTTTTTTTTTTCTTTTTTTACATTTTCAAAACTTTGTGACAAAAAGCGAGATCTGCAAAATACTCAACATACCTCTCAGCAAATAGCTTGGGGTGTCTACTTTCCAAAATGGGGTCATTTGGGGGGGTTTTGTGCCATCTGGGCATTCCATGGCCTCCGAAACTGTGATAGGCAGTGAGGAGTGAAATCAAAAATTTACACCCATAGAAATCCTGAAGGCGGTGCTTGGTTTTTGGGGTCCCGTACGCGACTAGGCTCCCAAAAAGTCCCACACATGTGGTATCCCCGTACTCAGGAGAAGCAACAGAATGTATTTTGGGGTGTAATTCCACATATGCCCATGGCATGTTTGAGCAATATATAATTTAGTGACAACTTTGTGTACATTTTTTTTTTTTTGGTCATTATTCAATCACTTGGGACAAAAAAAAAAAATATTCAATGGGCTCAACATGCCTCTCAGCAAATAGCTTGAGGTGTCTACTTTACAAAATGGGGTCATTTGGGGGGGGTTTTGAACTGTCCTGGCATTTTATGCACAACATTAGGAAGCTTATGTCACACATCATCCACTCTTCTAACCACTTGAAGACAAAGCCCTTTCTGACACTTTTTGTTTACATGAAAGAAAATTTTTTTTTGCAAGAAAATTATGTTGAACCCCCAAACATTATATATTTTTTTAAAGCAAAGGCCCTACAGATTAAAATAGTGGGTGTTGCATTTTTTTTTTCCACACAGTATTTGCGCAGCGATTTTTCAAACGCATTTTTTGGGGGAAAAACACACTTTTTTTATTTTTAATGCACTAAAAAACACTATATTGCCCAAATGTTTGATGAAATAAAAAAGATGATCATAGGCCGAGTACATGGATACCAAACACGACATGCTTTAAAATTGCGCACAAACGCGCAGCGGCGACAAAACTACATTCATTTTTAAAAGCATTTAAAAGCCTTTACAGGTTACCACGTTAGATTTACAGAGGAGGTCTACTGCTAAAATGACTGCCCTCGATCTGACCTTCGCGGTGATACCTCACATGCATGATGCAATTGCTGTTTACATATGACGCTAGACCGACGCTTGCGTTCGCCTTTGCGCAATAGCAGGGGGGGACAGCGGTGCTTTTTTTTTTTTTTTTTTTTTATTATTTATTTGGCTTTTTTATTTTATTTTTAAACTGTGCCTTCCATATTTTATTTTTTTACCATTTTTATTGTTATCTCAGGGAATGTAAATATCCCCTATGATAGCAATAGGTAGTGACAGGTACTCTTTTTTTGAAAAAAATTGGGGGGTTAGACCCTAGATCTTTCCTCTGCCCTCAAAGCATCTGACCACACCAAGATCGGTGTGATAAAATGCTTTCCCAATTTCCCAATGGCCCTTTTTATATCCGGGGGGGGAACATTCCCTCCCACTGCTTGTAAAAGCAGTCTAGAGGCTAATTATCTGCTAGAATTGCTTTTACATGAAAGCCGGCTGCTGGCTGAAAAGAATGATACCAAGATGATACCTAAACCCGCAGGCATCATTCTGGTATAAACATTCAAAGTCCAGCAACATACCAGTACGTTGCTGGTCCTTGTTGGACATGTATTGTAATCTTTTTTTTCATACAGCCTATTGGCTGAACGAAAAAAAGAGATTGATTGGTGGGTATGCCCACCATTAGAATACCTCCCTTCATCCACCCACTTCTAATGATGGGCATATATGCCGAAGCATGGGGGCATCCTCCCGCAAAAAAGTTATGCCGCGTACACACGGTCAAGCCTTCGTCGGAATTTCGACCGTATGTACGCGGCATAAAAGGTTATGCCGCGTACACACGGTCTGACTTTTCCACGGATAAGCCTCCGTTGGAATTTCGACCGTATATACGCGGCATTAGGAGCAAAATCGCTCCTCCGCCCCTGCTGCCCCCATGCTTCGGCATATATGCTCTTTTTTTTAACTGTGGTGGTGAAATCACCTCCTACAGCGTTGGAGTCACGGCTTTATGTATCGTGGGAGCAAACGCTGTTGCTGTCAAGATAAATAGATCCGTGCTGCAACTGAATGGCGTACCTGCTAAGCAAATGGTGGTTAACATTAAAACAAAGTAACATTACAGTACAACAGTAAGACCTTACCATGCCATACCTGCAAAGCAAATACCAAAACAAAACCTAGTAAAAAATAAAAAAATGTTTTAACGCAACCTGTGCCTAAAATATATATATGCCGAAGCATGGGGGCATCCTCCCGCAAAAAAGTTATGCCGCGTACACACGGTCGGAATTTCGACCGTATGTACGCGGCATTAGGAGCAAAATCGCTCCTCCGCCCCTGCTGCCCCCATGCTTCGGCATATATGCTCTTTTTTTTAACTGTGGTGGTGAAATCACCTCCTACAGCGTTGGAGTCACGGCTTTATGTATCGTGGGAGCAAACGCTGTTGCTGTCAAGATAAATAGATCCGCGCTGCAACTGAATGGCGTACCTGCTAAGCAAATGGTGGTTAACATTAAAACAAAGTAACATTACAGTACAACAGTAAGACCTTACCATGCCATACCTGCAAAGCAAATACCAAAACAAAACCTAGTAAAAAATAAAAAAATGTTTTAACGCAACCTGTGCCTAAAATATATATATGCCGAAGCATGGGGGCATCCTCCCGCAAAAAAGTTATGCCGCGTACACACGGTCGGAATTTCGACCGTATGTACGCGGCATTAGGAGCAAAATCGCTCCTCCGCCCCTGCTGCCCCCATGCTTCGGCATATATGCTCTTTTTTTTAACTGTGGTGGTGAAATCACCTCCTACAGCACTGGAGTCACGGCTTTATGTATCGTGGGAGCAAACGCTGTTGCTGTCAAGATAAATAATTCCGCGCTGCAGTTGAATGGCGCACCTGAAAACAAAAAATTACATACCTGAAAAGCAAGCATGATAAAACATTGCAGAATAGAATACAGTAAAAAAGAGCAGAACAATAGAGAGAAAATAGAGAGAGAGAGAACAATAAAACGACAACTATTTTTGGTTTTTTTATTTTATATTTTTTTTGTGTTTTGTTTTTTACGTTTTTTTTTTCTTTTTTACACTTTTTTTTGTAACTTTACAACTGTAATGGTTCGGGTCTCTCAAAATGTAATGGCATCTTGGGAGACCCTGTGTAAGTGTGTCCTAGTCTGTGAAATGCTGTACCCTACGCTAAAACTTCACTTTTGAGTGGTAGCGTTCAAAACATTCACCTTGGCAAAGACCAGGCTTGTCAGGACAGCGTGGACAAAAACTACGGGTGTCACGCCTAAATCCGCGCTTGCTACAGACACGACATCTTTTTTGGGGGTGGCTTTGGGTAGGGGTACTCGGGAGGACATACGAATAATGCCTCTCATGCAGCCGGCTTACTGCATTTGGTTGGGGATGGTGAGGTGCAGAACCGCCTGGATACAGGAGTTCTGTGACTATCTCATTCTGGAATTTTAGAAGAGATAACGTCCCGCCTGAAGCTCTGTATAGCACATGAGCGTTCAGCAAAGCCAATTGGAATAATGATAGAGACACTTTTTTGTACCAGCGTCTCGCCTTACGGTCAATTAGATACGGCGCCACCAACTGGTCGTTGAGGTCCACCCCTCCCATATTTTGGTTATATTCGTGGACACAGAGGGGTTTCTCCACAACACCAGTTGCCGTAGGAATTTGGACTGTCGTGTCTGCATGAAGGGAGGTAAGAAGGAAAACATTCTTATTGTCCCTCCACTTCATAGCGAGCAAGTTATTACACTTCAAGCAGGCTCTCTCCCCCAGCCTAAGACGGGCATCTACAAGCCGCTGGGGAAAGCCCCGGCGATTAGGTCGCACGGTGCCACATGCTCCAATCTTATGATCAAACAAGTGACTAAACAGTGGCACGCTCGTGTAATAATTGTCCACATACAAGTGGTACCCCTTTCCGAATAAGGGTGACACCAAGTTCCACACTATCTTGCCAGCGCTCCCTATGTAATCCGGGCAGTTGACCGACTCAATCTGACTGTCTTTTCCCTCATAAACCGTAAAGTTCACTACATAGCCTGTTGCCCTGTCACAGAACTTGTAGAGCTTGACCCCGTATCTGGCACGCTTGCTGGGAAGGTACTGCTTGAAAGACAAGCGGCCAGAAAATTTAATCAGGGACTCATCAACGCAGACAACTTGATCGGGAGTAAACAAGGCTGCAAAACGTTCGTTGAAGTGGTTTATGAGGGGCCGAATTTTATAGAGCCGGTCGTATTCAGGGTCCCCACGTGGACGACAAAGTTCATTGTCGTTGAAGTGCATGAACCGCAAAATCTGCTCGTATCATGCCCTGGACATGGAGGCAGAGAACACGGGCATGTGGTCAATTGGGTGCGTGGACCAATAAGCACGCAATGACGGAAATTTATGTGTGCCCATGTTGAGGGAAAGGCCCAGAAAGGTCTTAAATTCGGAAACCGTAATTGGTTTCCAATTTCTGGCAATTTTAGGCAACTGGGGGTTAGCGGCGATAAATTGACCAGCATATAAATTACTCTGGTCCACAATAGATCTATAGAGATCTTCCGTGAAAAACAGCGAATAAAAATCGATTGGCATAAAATCAGCTGTTTCCACCTGAATACCGGGTTGGGCAGTGAATGGGGGAAGTACGGGTTCTGCAGAAGTGGTGGGGACCCAATCAGGATAGGCGAATTCTGCAGGAAGGGCAGTATGGGCACGACGGGCCTGCCTTTGTCTTCTTGGTGGCAGCGGGACACTACTTGTGCTTGCCACCTCGCCAGCTTGAACTGCACTTATGGGACTCGCCACGTCACCAAGTGTTACTGCAGTGCTGGATGTACGTCCAGGCTGTACTAGGCCGCTGGTGCTTGCCAGTTCACCAGAAGGAATAGCGGCGCTAGTACTACTCTGCTCCATGATACGAGAGACCTGCGGTTCTTGCTCCTCAACAACCTCAGAAGATCGGGATCGGGTACGCCTGACCTTAGCAGGGACCTCAACTTCGTCGTCAGAGCTATCTGACGTGGGGCCGCTGACGTCACTGTCTTCTACGGGAAGATATTCTGAGCCTGAATCTGACAGATACGTGACCTCCTCTTCACTATCTGTCATGCTCAGAATCTCGTAGGCCTCTTTACTAGTGTACCTTCGACTTGCCATTTTGGGCTCTAAATTTAGGGGTACACTAGTAAGATTCACAGGAAAAAAAGCACCTGACTGTCGTCAGCAAATATATCAAACGCTACAAAAAAACTGTTAGCGATCGCAGGGATCAGGCCTGTCTCTGCGAACGCTGCAGTTATGTGTGTTGTGTTTGGTAAGTGACAGTGATCGATCGATACTGCACTTGGGTGGGCTGGGCTGGGCTGGGCGGAGGGGCTAAACGCAGGTACTAGCAGGTATCTGGGCTGATCCCGCTAACACTGCGTTTTTGGGAACCCTAAACCGCTGGGGATGCTAGTATAGATCTGATCAGATACTATACCACTAAGGGGGGTGTATGCTTTGCGCGTGGGTGTTAGCGTTACTGGCACTAACCTAACACTGCCTGGGGCGACGCAGACCCTCTCTGGCGCTAAAACCTAATTGATCTCACCCGCCGGGCGATCAGGGGGGTTAAACCTTTATTGGGTTATATACGGCGGGTGCCCTGATGCTATAAAAAGCAAACTAATCAACCAGCGTCACCCGTAACCTTTATATGGTGATCACTGGTGAAAGGGTTAACTAGGGTCAATCAGGGGGTTAAAACCTTTATTAGGTTAAATATGGGGGTACCTGACACCAATAAAAACCTGCGGCGAACCTAAAAAAAAAATAACTGCCTATCTAAAACACCAGCGACACGAATACAGCGATCGGAAAAAGAATCGCTTAGTGACGCTGAAGTTAGGGGGTGAAAGGGTTACCTGGGGGGTGATCAAGGGGTTAAACCTTTATTAGGGGGGTTAGGGGGCTACCCTGGACCTAAAGGGGCCTAATCCTAACTGCCTTGCAACTTTTTACAATCACAGATGACACTAAATGCAGTGATCAGTAAAATAAATGATCACTGCAATCAGTGACACTGTGATTGGGGGCTTTGGGGTGACCTGGGGGGTGATCTGGGGGTGACTGGGGGGTGATTTGTGTGCCTATGTGTACCTACGTGTCAGTGGACTGTTGGAGCACTAACCTCTGTCTTCACTCCTCGGCGCCGGGAACGAAAAGACCGCGGCGAGGGAGATGACATCACTTCCTCCAGCCTGTGTTTACATCACATGGCGGAGGAAGCAATTTCATTGGCCGGGAGCGATCGCGAGGGGGGGGGCGGAATCGAGCGGCCGCCCCCTCATGCCTGATCGCTCCCGAACACTTAACGGCCGCTCACTGCAGTGAAGGGGTGTCCGGATGGACCCCCCAACTGCACAAAGGCGATCACGTAGATCTACGTGATTCTGCCTGTCCGTGCCATTCTGCCGACGTAAATCGGCGGTGGGCGGTCGTTAAGTGGTTAATGACGCCGCTAATCTGACAAATTTGCTTGTGCTCTGAGCAAGGAACTAAATACAAGTAAAAGTCCCCAGGAGCTGCCAACCTTCTGTGGAGAATCATTCTATTGATTCTAATCATTTAAAAAGGTTGAGTGAGAGCTTTGATTCACTTGCTTGTCAGTATTCAGCAAGTGAACCGAAGAATCGAAGAATCGATTCATTGAATCGGTTCATTTCAGTGAGTGAATTGAAATGAACCGATTCACTTAAAAGATCCGAACTTCCCATCACTAGTGCGTACAAGCAGAGAGCTGTGATAGCTTTCATTTGAATGTCCTGCGTTCCCGGGGCTCACCGTCACATAGCCCCACCTCTTGGCCCGGCGCCTTTGATAGACAGAACGCCGGTCCAATGCGGGACATGTGACGTCATCAAAGGCGCCGGGCCAAGAGGTGGGGCTATGTGACGGTGAGCCCCGGGAACGCAGGACATTCAAATGAAAGCTATTACAGCTCTCTGCTTGTACGCACAGCGCGCCTCTTCCTCTCCTCACTTCCCCTGGCTGGGGGACCGTGCGGGCGGTGCTCGCCCCCACACTCTGAGGCAGCCCCATGCTCGTCAATAGCTGACGAGTCTCCTCTCTGCCTGACAGCAGCTGGTTGAGCAGAGCAGAGTATCAAAGCTCCTCCCCTCCTTCTCAGTCCGTTCTGTACACACACACATGTGGAGGAGGAGGAGAGGAGGGAGAAGGGGAGCGCTGAATCTCAGGTCTGCAAAGTTTTTATTATGCTCTGTACTGTAGATGGAGGAGGGAGGGGGAGAGAGTGTCTGGAAAGGAGGACAAGGTAGATGTCATATGAGTGATCGAGGGGTTAGGAGGATGTGCTGGGAGGAGGAAGGCAATGCTAGAACTTCAGTGTGGATTAGATTTTAAATCTGGCAACCCCTCTCTTCCTTCCCAAAACACCCCTCTAGCACATATCCTACCCCCTACCCATCCCCCTTGCACTGGCTCTTTTCTCTCTCAAAGCGCCCTCCCCCCAGCACATATCTGACCCCCCAAGCACATATGGGGCGCAGTGGCTGCATATGATGGGGCGCAGTGGCTGCATATGATGGGGCGCAGTGGCTGCATATGATGGGGCGCAGTGGCTGCATATGATGGGGCGTAGTGGCTGCATATGATGGGGCGCAGTGGCTGCATATGATGGGGTGCAGTGGCTGCATATGATGGGGCGCAGTGGCTGCATATGATGGGGTGCAGTGGCTGCATATGATGGGGCGCAGTGGCTGCATATGATGGGGTGCAGTGGCTGCATTTGATGGGGCGCAGTGGCTGCATTTGATGGGGCGCAGTGGCTGCATATGATGGGGCGCAGTGGCTGCATTTTATGGGGCGCAGTGGCTGCATTTGATGGGGCACAGTGGCTGCATTTGATGTTTCCTTTTTTTCAGAATCAGTTTGTTTGCGCCCCCCAAACAAATTTGATCACCGACCGCCACTGCATTAGAGGGCTGCAGTATGCATTCCTCATCCTCCCCGGTAGTTCCGCCACTGGCTCGCCTCTTCCACTGCACAGGTGAGGCTACATTGTGCACGGGTCATGCTGCATTGGGCACAGGTGAGGCTGTATTGGGCACGGGTCACGCTGCATTGGGCACAGGTGAGGCTGCATTGGGCACAGGAGAGGCTGTATTGGGCATGGGCAGGCTACGCTGCGTTGGGCACAGGCCACACTGCATTGGGCACAGGTGAGGCTGCATTGGGCAGTGGACACGCTGCATTGGGCACAGGCCACACTGCAATGGGCACAGGTGAGGCTGCATTGGGCACTGGACACGCTGCATTGGGCACAGGCCACGCTGCATTGGGCACAAGTGGGCACAGGTGAGGCAGTATTGGGCACGGGCAGACCACGCTGCATTGGGCACAGGTGAGGATTATTGAAGCGCTAACACTAGGTGTTTGGAGTATCTTTATCTGTTGATTAAACTTTCTGGAATACATATATTGCTATTGTGGTGTAGGATCTGGGTTCTTTCTTTCTTTCATCTCAGACTCGAACCACACGCCCTTTCAACCACGCACCACTATTTAATTTAAGTCCGCCATTTTTTTGTAGGAGGGGGGCCCATACAACATTTTGCTATGGGGCCCTGTGATTTCTAGTTACGCCACTGTTTCAAGCAATGCATCCAGCAGCAGCATAAGGTAAGGAAGGTGCACTGTGATGTAAGGGAGAGTAGGGGACTAAATTTCTGATGGTGAGGTGGCTCTTGACATCTAATGTAAAGGGAGGGGATGCGCTGGACATCTAATCTTACAGATACAACCGGCCATTTTGAGGGCAATCATAATGCTGATGCGGCCCATGATGAAATTGAGTTTGACACCCTTGCTCTAAGGGATGCTTTCTAACTGTGTGGGGGATGGACTTACTAGATGAACACAGTGATCCGTGTTCCTGATTAGCAGGTACACAAGATGACTGTGTTCATCTCTGACAGAACGGTGGTCTGCCTGGATTACATTGGCAGACCGCCGCTCTATCTCTCTGGGGAGCAATCGCAGATGGCTGGCGGACCCGCTGATTGGCTCCCCTTTTGGCCAATCAACGTGTGCACGCTCCCCCTGCCGGCTATAGCGCAAAATGACGTACAGCTATGTCATTTCACGCAATAAAGCTGACCTGCCGCAGTATATGTACTGCGGTCGGTCGGCAAGTGGTTAATGAAAGCTGCAGATTTAAAAGATTTAAAATCACCATCAATATTACATAAAGCGCAAAATGAGATTTTAGTGATTGGGTTCACATCTGCTATAAATAATTAAATTTAAAAGCTTAAAAAAAAAACTTGTAATTTAGATATTCTGTGGATACGGGTCTATTTTTCTTTGCACCTGCCTTGGTAAATAACCTCAACTGCTCTTAGCAATAAGATAAAAAAAAAAAATACCAGACTACTAAAATTGCCTTGCTTTGGGCCCATTATCCCGGCGTCAATAAGAACAGTTATATTAAAGATTCCCTAGCTTTAAATTCAGTTTTAATGCAATATCATCAACGGCCGCACCTCCATGCAAACCCATTTTGGGAATTAAATGCGTGCAAGCTTAATAGCTCCGATCCCAGTTATTTCAATAAGCCTGGTGAAAGAACAGACTTCGCAGAGAAGGGATTCCATATCCTGGGGTAGACAGCCTGCCAGAATTTAATGTTGACAATTAAAATTTATTTTGATTCTTACCTAGTGTTTATTACTGTTTGTATACACAACAGACCTTACTAATACAGAAATGCACTATTAGATCGAACTGCCATCTGTTCGGAGCAAGATGATGGCATCTGCCGCCCATTCTAAAACTAAAATGATATTATTTCAACAAAACAAAATTAACTGCTTTTTTTTTTTTTTTTCTGCTTACCAACCTCATTTGGTGCATAAGATGAAATGGCTTACTGGTATTCTATGGAATGACCTCTGCAATGTTTATTTATAGAAATGTGACTTAAACATCAGCTGTACGGTGCCATCTGTCCCCACTTTTTCTGCCCTCTGTTGCAGAATGGCATTTAGACCTCTGTCTGTCTGCTTCTTTCAAATACTGACCCTGGTGCTAGGTTAGCGAAAGAAAAAAAAAAATCTTGCCTACGGTAATTAAATTCAGCTTGAACTTTTTATTTTGTTAAAAATAACAAATTGAAAATGTTGGTGCTATGCTTTGGGTATGTTTATGCTCTAATTTTGTTTAATGCTTCCAGATTCCACTGGGCTGTAGAGAATACATATAACATAGCTATTCATATCAGCCATTGTCCAAATTGGAGATTACAATTGAATGTTCTTATGGATATAATGGCATGCACATTCCAGGGTCTAGTTTGGTGCACTGGCAGCAACAGCATTATGTAACTGGTATAGACTATATCAGCCTTTCTCAACCAGGGTTTCATAGGGTTCATTCTGAGTAGGGATGAGCCGAACACCCCCGGGTTCGGTTCGCACCAGAACCTTCGAACGGACCGAAAGTTCGCGCGAATTTTCGAACCCTATTCGTTATAATGGACGCGAACGTTCAAAATCAAAATTGCTAATTACAACGGCCAATATGCATGTTAATGTTATAAAACAGGTTTGGGGACCCGGGTCCTGCCCCAGGGGACATATATCAATGCAAAAAGAAATTTTAAAAACTAAAGTTTTTTCGGGAGCAGTCATTTTAATGATGCATAAAGTGAAAAAAAAAAGTGAAATTTTCCTTTAAATATGGTACCTGGGGGGTGTCTAAAGTATGCCTGTGAAGTGGCATGTGTTTCCCGTGTTTAGAACTGTCCTTGCACAAAATGACATTTGTAAAGGAAAAAAAGAAGCCATTTAAAACCACTTGCGGCTTTAATGTCATGTCTTGTCCTGGCCGCCATATGGCTGAAAATCCTTGAGAAAAATGGCATGGCTACCCCATCACCCCCCCACCCCCCACCCCAGCCCCTTTGGGTCTTGTATGGATACTAAGGGGGACCCCGCACCCAAAATAAAACCCTATACCTACAACCCTATATACTCTGAACAGCAGTATATAGGTGGTGCAAACAAGACATGGACTGTAGGTTTGTTCTTAAGTAGAATCTGAACAGGTACATTATGAAGTGTAGCTACATCCCAAAAAAATAAATTTTTAAGCTTTTTGGAGAACATAGGGAGGGGTTATCACCCCTGTAACATTTGCTGTCTTTGCACATCTGTTCAGAACATGTCACCTCACTTTCCGTCCCAATGACAAATGTTTTTGGAAAAGTGGGGTTTTAATTGAAACAAGGATTGGTGATAAAGCATCAGTAGAGAGGAGATACCTTTTTCCCAAATTAAATCTAACAGGATAGAATTTTCCTTCCTAGGGGTAGATTTCCTCTCACTTCCTGTTTTCTCTTGCCGTTTGCAAGTAGGAGTCGTTTGTAAGTTGGATGTTTGAAAGTAGGGGCCTGCCGTATATACTCTGCAGAAATTTGCCCTATTAGATGTTGGTGTAGCCACAAGACTGGTGGGCACAGGAATGGGCCCTGCTGTGAGTTAATAGATCAAGATTTGTACTTGCATGCACCTGTTGAACCGGGCAGAAAAATTGGGCCTTTGGTGGTGGTGGTGGTGGTGGTGGACGGTGTTGCCACAAGACTGTAAGCCCTCACAGTTACTCTTGGTGGGTGCAGGAATGGGCCCTGCTGTGAGTTATTAGATCAAGATTTGTAATTGCATGCACCTGTTGAACAGGGCAGAAAAATTGGGCCTTTGGTGGTGGTGGTGGTGGTGGACGGTGTTGCCACAAGACTGTAGGCCCTCATAGTTACTCTTGGTGGGCGCAGGAATGGGCCCTGCTGTGAACTATTAGATCAAGATTTGTAATTACACGCCCCTGTTAAACAGGGGCTGAAAAATTGTGCCTTAGGCATTGGTGCTGGTGCCACAACACTGCAACCCCTCACAGATACTGTACTTGGAGCACAGCAGTCACACCTGTTGCGAAGCATCTTTTTAAAAAATTGTAATTACACGCCCCTGTTATACAGGGGCTGAAAAATTGTGCCTTAGGCACTGGTGCTGGTGCCACAACACTGCAACCCCTCACAGATACTGTACTCTGAGCACAGCAATGAGACCTGTTGCAAAGCATTGCCTAAAAATTGTAATTACACGCCCCAACAGGGGCTGAAAAATTGTGCCTTAGGCACTGGTGCTGGTGCCACAACACTGCAACCCCTCACAGATACTGTACTCTGAGCACAGCAGTCACACCTGTTGCGAAGCATCTTTTTAAAAAAATTTAATTACACGCCCCTGTTATACAGGGGCTGAAAAATTGTGCCTTAGGCACTGGTGCTGGTGCCACAACACTGCAACCCCTCACAGATACTGTACTCTGAGCACAGCAATGAGACCTGTTGCAAAGCATTGCCTAAAAATTGTAATTACACGCCCCAACAGGGGCTGAAAAATTGTGCCTTAGGCACTGGTGCTGGTGCCACAACACTGCAACCCCTCACAGATACTGTACTCTGAGCACAGCAGTCACACCTGTTGCGAAGCATCTTTTTAAAAAATTGTAATTACACGCCCCTGTTATACAGGGGCTGAAAAATTGTGCCTTAGGCACTGGTGTGGTGGCATGGATCATTGAGGAGGAGGAAGAGGATAGTCAGTGAACATAACAGGACAGTCACTCAGCATCAGCATAGGCAGTCTTGAAGGGATGTGACATTATAAATTATTCCGTTATATCCGCTTCAGGTGTCTGGTAGCTGGTGGTGATCCAAGACTGATTCATTTTTATGAAGGTCAGTCGATCAACCGAGTCGGTGGACAGGCGCACCCTATGATCGGTGACAAATCCTCCAGCAGCACTGAATGTGCGTTCGGAAAGAACGCTGGATGCAGGACAGGCCAGTAGCTCAATTGCATACTGTGCAAGCTCTGGCCAGTGATCCATCCTCAGGACCCAGTAAGCCAGAGGATTTTCGGTGGGAAAGGTGTCCAAGTCTGACCTTGCCCCTAGGTATTCCTGCACCATGTATATCAGACGCTGGCGATGGTTGCTGGAACCGATCATACCTTGGGGCTGCGGACTAAAAAATTGTCTGAACGCATCGGTCAGACGTCCACCTTCCCCACCGCTCCTTCTGCTACTGACCGAAGCCTCAGCAACTTGTCGTCCAGGACCAGGAGTTTGTAACCTCCCAGTTTCTGGGAACGCGTTGCACAGACCTTTCTGCAAGGCCTCCCTGAGATGTCTCATCCTCTGCTCCCTCTGCGACGGCAAGATAAGGTCCGCAACCTTACCCTTGTACCGTGGATCAAGGAGAGTGGCCAGCCAGTAATGGTCACTCTCCTTGATCCGAAGAACACGAGGATCCTTCCGCAGGCTTTGCAGGATCAGGGAGGCCATGCAGCGTAGGTTAGCTGAGGCATTCGGTCCGGAGTCTTCTGGGTCACTGAGGATGACATGATCGCCAGCCACCTCCTCCCAGCCACGTACAAGTCCACTGGTTTGTTGGGACTGTACATCATCCCTAAAAGACTGCTGCTGCTGATGCTGAGTGCCAGGCTCCACCTCCATGCTCACACAATCCTCCTCCTCCTCCTCCTCCTCCTCTTCCTGTGTGATGGGTGGGACAGAAGGAACATTGTCTGGATAAAGGGGGCCTTGAGAGACAAGGAAGTCCTCCTCTTCCTGCCTCTGTTCTGCCTCAAGTGCCCTGTCCATTATCCCACGCAGCGTATGCTCCAACAGGTGGACAAGAGGTACAGTGTCACTGATGCATGCACTGTCACTGCTCACCATCCTCGTGGCCTCCTCAAATGGTGAGAGGACAGTGCATGCATCCCTGATCATGCTCCACTGGCGTGGGGAAAAAAAGCCAAGCTCCCCTGACCCTGTCCTGGTGCCGTAGTCGCAAAGGTACTCATTGATGGCCCTCTGCTGCGTGTGCAGTCGCTGCAGCATGGCCAACGTTGAGTTCCACCTGGTGGGCATGTCACATATTAGGCGGTTCTTGGGCAGGTTCAGCTCCTTTTGCAGCTCAGTCAGCCGAGCACTGGCATTATAAGATCGGTGGAAATGCACACAGACTTTCCTGGCCTGCCTCAGGACATCCTGTAAGCCTGGGAACCTGCCCAAGAACCGCTGCACCACCAGGTTGAGGACGTGAGCCATACAGGGCACATGGGTGAGCTGCCCCTGTCGCAGGGCGGAGAGGAGGTTGGTGCCATTATCAGAAACGACCATTCCTGGCTTAAGCTGGCGTGGCGTCAACCACCTCTCGGCCTGCCCCTGCAGAGCTGCCAGAACCTCTGGCCCAGTGTGGCTCCTGTCCCCCAAACACACCAGCGCAAGCACGGCATGGCATCTTTTTGCCTGCGTACTCGCGTAGCCCCTTGTACGCCTACGGAGCACCGCTGGTTCCGAGGACAGAGCACTCGAAGAGGACATGGAGGAAGAAGAAGAGGAGGGGGTGGAGGAGAGAGGTGTGTCACAACCAGTAGTAGCATTTTGGAGGCGTGGTGGCGGAACAACCTCCAACACTACTGCACCTTGTCCTGCATCCCTCCCAGCTACCAATAGAGTGACCCAATGGGCCGTGAAAGAAAGATAACGTCCCTGTCCATGCCTGCTGGACCATGAGTCAGCGGTAATATGCACCTTACCGCTGACCGCCCTGTCCAGCGAGGCATGGACATTGCCTTCCACATGCCAGTAGAGAGACGGAATCGCCTTCCGTGAGAAAAAGTGGCGTTTGGGAACCTGCCACTGAGGAACCGCACATTGAACAAACTCACGGAAGGGGGCCGAGTCTATCAACTGAAAAGGCAGCAGTTGAAGTGCTAGCAATTTAGCCAAGCTAGCATTCAACCGCTGGGCATGTGGATGGCTGGGAGTATACTTCTTTCGACGGTCCAGCAGCTGGGGCAGGGAAATTTGCCTGCTACAATCGGACGTCGGTGTACTGCAAGTACTTGGTTGTGACACACCTAATTCTACACCTTCAGTCCTCTCAGAGCAGCTTTCAGAGAGGACTGAAGATATAGTGGGGATGGAGATCCCAGCTGATGAGGAGCAAGGAGAGGTCCGCTTTGTTCTTTGGTGTGGGTCTTTTATGTGTGCTTGCCAACGAGCTGCATGGCAGGTCGACATATGTCTGCTCATGCTTGTGGTGCCCAAGCGGCTGATGTTTTGGCCACGCGAGATACGCTTGAGACAAATATTGCAAATAGCAGTGGTGCGATCTGATGCACTCGTCTCAAAAAAGGCCCACACCAAAGAACTTTTGTGATAACGTGCAGAGGCAGCGCCCTGCACAGGCGGAGCTCTGCGGTGTGGTACAGTTGCTTTGCTGGCCTCTAGCTGGCCTCCAGGGGGCATCCTGCCTCGTTGGACATGTGACGCTGCATCCTCCTCCTCCTCCTCCTCTCTCCCTTCAGGCACCCACGTGGAGTCAGTGACCTCATCATCCCCTCCCTCTTCACCACTAGAGCAAACCTGGCAGTAAGCTGCAGCTGGTGGAACACTACTGCCAGATTGCTGTCCTTCAGCATCCCCTCTCTCTGCGCGCACACTACTGACTTCCTCAAGCTGGGTATCATCATCCGAGCCTTCGAATCGTTGGGCATCCTCCTGGAGCATGTACCCAACACTGTGCTCAAACAGTTCGGGGGACTCCTCAGGAGGACATGGTGGGTCTAGGGAAGGGGTGGCTGATGATGCCATTGAGTACGCGTTGGCAGCTGCTCTGCCAGTACCCTGAGCCTGGGTGAGAGAGGATGAGGAGGATGAGGAGGGCTTGGTCATCCATTCTACCAAGCCTTCGGCATGATGCGGCTCCACATGTCCAGCTGCCGAAAACAAAGACAAGCGTGTCCCATGGCCACGTGCTGATGACGATGCACGACCACGTCCACGGCCAGCACTGTTGTCTCTAGAAACAGAGCCTGCCTGCCCTGTGTTCTTGCCTCGGCACGCTCTGCCTCTCCTTGGCGGTCTTCCAGCCATTGTAGTCGGTAGTGTATATAGTATAAAAAATAGAACTCCTATGTGTGCTCACAACACACTGTAGGTCCTATGGGTGCTGACACTAACACACTATAGGTACTATGTGTGCTGCTGACAAGAAAATATAGGAGCTCTGTTTGCTGCCACTAACACACTAGAAGTCCTATGGGTGCTGCTGAGAAGAAAATATAGGAGCTCTGTTTGCTGCCACTAACACACTAGAAGTCCTATGGGTGCTGCTGAGAAGAAAATATAGGAGCTCTGTTTGCTGCCACTAACACACTAGAAGTCCTATGGGTGCTGCTGAGAAGAAAATATAGGAGCTCTGTTTGCTGCCACTAACACACTAGAAGTCCTATGGGTGCTGCTGAGAAGAAAATATAGGAGCTCTGTTTGCTGCCACTAACACACTAGAAGTCCTATGGGTGCTGCTGAGAAGAAAATATAGGAGCTCTGTGTGATGCCACTAACACACTAGAAGTCCTATGGGTGCTGCTGAGAAGAAAATATAGGAGCTCTGTTTGCTGCCACTAACACACTAGAAGTCCTATGGGTGCTGCTGAGAAGAAAATATAGGAGCTCTGTTTGCTGCCACTAACACACTAGAAGTCCTATGGGTGCTGCTGAGAAGAAAATATAGGAGCTCTGTTTGCTGCCACTAACACACTAGAAGTCCTATGGGTGCTGCTGAGAAGAAAATATAGGAGCTCTGTGTGATGCCACTAACACACTAGAAGTCCTATGGGTGCTGCTGAGAAGAAAATATAGGAGCTCTGTTTGCTGCCACTAACACACTAGAAGTCCTATGGGTGCTGCTGAGAAGAAAATATAGGAGCTCTGTTTGCTGCCACTAACACACTAGAAGTCCTATGGGTGCTGCTGAGAAGAAAATATAGGAGCTCTGTTTGCTGCCACTAACACACTAGAAGTCCTATGGGTGCTGCTGAGAAGAAAATATAGGAGCTCTGTTTGCTGCCACTAACACACTAGAAGTCCTATGGGTGCTGCTGAGAAGAAAATATAGGAGCTCTGTGTGATGCCACTAACACACTAGAAGTCCTATGGGTGCTGCTGAGAAGAAAATATAGGAGCTCTGTTTGCTGCCACTAACACACTAGAAGTCCTATGGGTGCTGCTGAGAAGAAAATATAGGAGCTCTGTTTGCTGCCACTAACACACTAGAAGTCCTATGGGTGCTGCTGAGAAGAAAATATAGGAGCTCTGTTTGCTGCCACTAACACACTAGAAGTCCTATGGGTGCTGCTGAGAAGAAAATATAGGAGCTCTGTTTGCTGCCACTAACACACTAGAAGTCCTATGGGTGCTGCTGAGAAGAAAATATAGGAGCTCTGTTTGCTGCCACTAACACACTAGAAGTCCTATGGGTGCTGCTGAGAAGAAAATATAGGAGCTCTGTGTGATGCCACTAACACACTAGAAGTCCTATGGGTGCTGCTGAGAAGAAAATATAGGAGCTCTGTTTGCTGCCACTAACACACTAGAAGTCCTATGGGTGCTGCTGAGAAGAAAATATAGGAACTCTGTGTGATGCCACTAACACATTAGAAGTCCTATGGGTGCTGCTGAGAAGAAAATATAGGAGCTCTGTTTGCTGCCACTAACACACTAGAAGTCCTATGGGTGCTGCTGAGAAGAAAATATAGGAGCTCTGTGTGATGGCACTAACACACTAGAAGTCCTATGGGTGCTGCTGAGATGAAAATATAGGAACTCTGTGTGATGCCACTAACACATTAGAAGTCCTATGGGTGCTGCTGAGAAGAAAATATAGGAGCTCTGTTTGCTGCCACTAACACACTAGAAGTCCTATGGGTGCTGCTGAGAAGAAAATATAGGAGCTCTGTGTGATGCCACTAACACACTAGAAGTCCTATGGGTGCTGCTGAGAAGAAAATATAGGAGCTCTGTGTGATGCCACTAACACACTAGAAGTCCTATGGGTGCTGCTGAGAAGAAAATATAGGAGCTCTGTGTGATGCCACTAACACACTAGAAGTCCTATGGGTGCTGCTGAGAAGAAAATATAGGAGCTCTGTTTGCTGCCACTAACACACTAGAAGTCCTATGGGTGCTGCTGAGAAGAAAATATAGGAGCTCTGTTTGCTGCCACTAACACACTAGAAGTCCTATGGGTGCTGCTGAGAAGAAAATATAGGAGCTCTGTTTGCTGCCACTAACACACTAGAAGTCCTATGGGTGCTGCTGAGAAGAAAATATAGGAGCTCTGTGTGATGCCACTAACACACTAGAAGTCCTATGGGTGCTGCTGAGAAGAAAATATAGGAGCTCTGTTTGCTGCCACTAACACACTAGAAGTCCTATGGGTGCTGCTGAGAAGAAAATATAGGAGCTCTGTTTGCTGCCACTAACACACTAGAAGTCCTATGGGTGCTGCTGGGAAGAAAATATAGGAGCTCTGTTTGCTGCCACTAACACACTAGAAGTCCTATGGGTGCTGCTGAGAAGAAAATATAGGAGCTCTGTGTGATGCCACTAACACACTAGAAGTCCTATGGGTGCTGCTGAGAAGAAAATATAGGAGCTCTGTTTGCTGCCACTAACACACTAGAAGTCCTATGGGTGCTGCTGAGAAGAAAATATAGGAGCTCTGTTTGCTGCCACTAACACACTAGAAGTCCTATGGGTGCTGCTGAGAAGAAAATATAGGAGCTCTGTTTGCTGCCACTAACACACTAGAAGTCCTATGGGTGCTGCTGAGAAGAAAATATAGGAGCTCTGTTTGCTGCCACTAACACACTAGAAGTCCTATGGGTGCTGCTGAGAAGAAAATATAGGAGCTCTGTGTGATGCCACTAACACACTAGAAGTCCTATGGGTGCTGCTGAGAAGAAAATATAGGAGCTCTGTTTGCTGCCACTAACACACTAGAAGTCCTATGGGTGCTGCTGAGAAGAAAATATAGGAGCTCTGTTTGCTGCCACTAACACACTAGAAGTCCTATGGGTGCTGCTGAGAAGAAAATATAGGAGCTCTGTTTGCTGCCACTAACACACTAGAAGTCCTATGGGTGCTGCTGAGAAGAAAATATAGGAGCTCTGTTTGCTGCCACTAACACACTAGAAGTCCTATGGGTGCTGCTGAGAAGAAAATATAGGAGCTCTGTTTGCTGCCACTAACACACTAGAAGTCCTATGGGTGCTGCTGAGAAGAAAATATAGGAGCTCTGTGTGATGCCACTAACACACTAGAAGTCCTATGGGTGCTGCTGAGAAGAAAATATAGGAGCTCTGTTTGCTGCCACTAACACACTAGAAGTCCTATGGGTGCTGCTGAGAAGAAAATATAGGAACTCTGTGTGATGCCACTAACACATTAGAAGTCCTATGGGTGCTGCTGAGAAGAAAATATAGGAGCTCTGTTTGCTGCCACTAACACACTAGAAGTCCTATGGGTGCTGCTGAGATGAAAATATAGGAACTCTGTGTGATGCCACTAACACATTAGAAGTCCTATGGGTGCTGCTGAGAAGAAAATATAGGAGCTCTGTTTGCTGCCACTAACACACTAGAAGTCCTATGGGTGCTGCTGAGAAGAAAATATAGGAGCTCTGTGTGATGCCACTAACACACTAGAAGTCCTATGGGTGCTGCTGAGAAGAAAATATAGGAGCTCTGTGTGATGCCACTAACACACTAGAAGTCCTATGGGTGCTGCTGAGAAGAAAATATAGGAGCTCTGTGTGATGCCACTAACACACTAGAAGTCCTATGGGTGCTGCTGAGAAGAAAATATAGGAGCTCTGTTTGCTGCCACTAACACACTAGAAGTCCTATGGGTGCTGCTGAGAAGAAAATATAGGAGCTCTGTTTGCTGCCACTAACACACTAGAAGTCCTATGGGTGCTGCTGAGAAGAAAATATAGGAGCTCTGTTTGCTGCCACTAACACACTAGAAGTCCTATGGGTGCTGCTGAGAAGAAAATATAGGAGCTCTGTTTGCTGCCACTAACACACTAGAAGTCCTATGGGTGCTGCTGAGAAGAAAATATAGGAGCTCTGTTTGCTGCCACTAACACACTAGAAGTCCTATGGGTGCTGCTGAGAAGAAAATATAGGAGCTCTGTGTGATGCCACTAACACACTAGAAGTCCTATGGGTGCTGCTGAGAAGAAAATATAGGAGCTCTGTTTGCTGCCACTAACACACTAGAAGTCCTATGGGTGCTGTTGGGGTGCAATGCTGTGCTAACAGCACTGCGGTTGGTACTACTGCAATACTGTACTAACAGTAAGCACGCACCAGACTAATCCCCAGCAGCAGCTAATAACACACTAACTGTGCAATCAGCAGCAATGAACGATCAATGACTTAGGTAGCAATGGTTTAGCAAAGAAATAGCCAATGGTTTAGCAAAGAAGAGCAAATCTTTCAGTATCAAGCAAAGACAGAATCAGCAGACTAATCTCTCCTAAAGCCGGAACTCATGTGACCGGGGCCGATGGCGTGGCGGCCTTTTAAATGGTGGGGCGTGTACTAAAGCCCCTGAGCTGTAATTGGCTACAGCCGTCCTGCCTGTAGCCAATTATTGCTCTCCGAGTTTCGGGCGCTGTGATTGGCCAAGCATGCGGGGTCACAGTGCATGCTTGGCCAATCATCAGCCAGCAATGCACTGCGCCGGCCGCGCCGGCCGCAATGCATTGCGGGGCCGCTCGCATCACACGAATGTGATGCGAACGGCCCAAATAGTTCTGGGCTCGACGAGCGAGCGAACGCCCGATGCTCGATTCGAACATGGGTTCGAATCGAGCACCGGGCCCATCCCTAATTCTGAGGTTATTAGAAGTTCCTTAACCTTTTCAGCCCCTGAAGCATTACCCTAGGGCAGGGTTTCTCAACCAGGGTTCCTCCAAAGGTTGCTAGGGGTTCCAATTTCTGCCTCTCTGATAAGTTCCCACTGACACCATTGATCTTTTTAGCTATTTGTAAGGAGTTAATTCTTCCCAATGACCACAAGTGTAAGGGGCATTCTTCCCACTGACCATCTCACTAATGTATCATGAGTTGTAGCTATAGTAATTTATAGCAGGGGTTCCCTGAGACCGGAAAGTTATTTCAAGGGTTCCTCCATGTTGAAAAGGTTGAGAAAGGCAGCCCTAGGGTGACCAGACATCCCTGGTTTCAGGGGACAGTCCCCGAATTGAGGACACTGTCCCCGGACCAAGTCTGTCCCCGGTTTTGTCCCCGGATTGGAATTGAACAGGGGCTGGGGCAATTTTAAAGACAGTCAGTGCAGAATAAAAAAAAAAAAATCTTAATTACACACACCCGCTCCTACTAGCTTAGGGTGGTGTATTTTTTTCCATTAACTGTGCCCCTTTCTGATGATCATGTGCTGGTCAGAGCGAAGGGAATATTTCTTCAGTTTCGGGCACATACCCATTCAGCTCCGCTCGCATGCTCTTTTGCCTTGGCTCAAGTCCCGGCCAGCCGCCTGCCTGCTTATCTCCTTCCTTTCCCTGGCAGAGTGATCTTCCTCCGCTCCCCACCCAGTAGTAGCTGGGGCCCAGAGAGTAAAGCCCTGTACACATGATCAGATATCCTATGGATTCTAATCCGATGTTTTTTTCCATCGGAAATCCGATGAAACTGTCCTCCATCAGTCTTGCCCACACACCATCAGTCAAAAAACGGACCGTTTCAAACGTGGTGACGTAAAACACTCCAATGAGCCGAGAAAAATTAAGTTCAATGCTTCTGAGCATGCGTCGACTTGATTCTGAGCATGCGTGGGTTTTTTATCCAATGGATTTCCACACAGACGATTGGATTTTGCTATCATTTTTTTTCACATCGGATAAATTTAAAACAAGTTCTATTTTTTCACACCGATGGAAAAAAGACCGATGGGGCCCATACACGATCGGTTCGTCCAATGAAAACTGTCCATCGGACTGTTTTCATCGGTAAAACCGATCGTGTGTACACGGCTTAAGACTTGACAGGCTGTGAGGCAGGCGGCGACGGGCAGAGATTAGCTGATTGCCGCCATTACTAGTAAAAAAATAAATATGTCCCTGGATTTCATTTAAAAAATCTGGTCACCTTAGGTTACCCCCCTTCATGACCAGGCCATTTTTTGTGATACGGCACTGCTGTACTTTAACTGACAATTGCGTGATTGTGCGACGCTGTATCCAATCAAAATTGATGTCCTCTTTTTCCCACAAATAGAGCTTTCTTTTTTATTTTTCGCTATAGTTTCTATTTCTTGTGCTATAAACAAAAAAAGACAATTTAGAAAAAAAACAATAATAATAATAACAATAATTTGCTATAAAACATACCCAATAAAAAAATGAAAAAAATCTAATTCTTCATCAATTTAGGCCAATATGTATTCTGCTGAATGTTTTTGGTTAAAAAAAATTCCAATTAGTGTATATTGATTGTTTTGCGCAATAGTTACAGCGTCTACAAACTATAGGATATAATATGGATTTTTTATAATTTTTTTACTAGTAATGGTGGCGATCAGCGATTTTTAGCTGGGCTGCGACATTGCGGCAGACAAATCAGACAACTGACACTTCTGACACCTTTTTGGGGACCAGTGACACTAATACAGGGATCAGCGCTAAAAAAAATGCACTGTCACTGTACTAATGACACTGGCAGTGAAGGGGTTAACATCAGGGGAGATCAAAGGGTTAAATGTGATCCTAGGGAGTGCTTTATAACTGTGTGGGGGATGCTTTGACTGGAGGAAGACAGAGATCTGTGTTTCTGCTTAGCAGAAACACAAGATCTCCATCTTCCCCTCTTACAGAAATGCAGCCTGCCTTGTTTACTGTACATAGGCAGTCTGCCATTCTGCCTCTCCTGAGTATTATCGTGAGGTTCCGTCAAACATTGTGTCCATCGGACCCGCTGATTGGCTCCTGCTGTGTCCAATCACAGCAGGGGCAGGTCACCGGTGGCGCGCACCCCAGACCCTGTGCACAAAATCACGTACAGGTACGTGATTTCGTGCAAGAGGGCCTCCCTGCTGCAGCATATCTGCGTGGGGTGGTCCAGAAGGGGTTAAGCTGATTGATCTCCTACCTACACTGACCACCAATGCAGGATGGCACTTCTACACTTACCTCAATGTTGGGGTGTATATAATGCTTCCAAATTCCCCTGCACCTTAGAGAATATATACAGAGGGTAAAATAATGCCCCGTACACACAATCAGACCTTTTTCCGATCAAACTTCCATCAGAATTCTGACGGAATTTCATCGGAAAAAAATAGAACATGTTCTATTTGAAAATTCCGATGGAATTCCAACGGACTCCGTCTGACTTTTTTCATCGGAAATTCCTATCGTGTGTACAGGGCATAAGTATTGAACATGTCATAATTTTTTTAGGGAAATATATTTCTAAACCCATGCAATCCATACATACAAAAAACAAAACAAATAATTTCAGAAATTAACTTATGTGTAATAAAATGGAATGATACAGGGAAAAAGTATTGAACACCCTAACTGAAATTTATTTAATACTTCGCACAAAATCCTTTGTTGGTAATGACAGCTTCAAGGCGCCTCCTGGTGTGATTTTCTCCCCATTTTTCTACACAAACAATCTTCAAATCTTCAAGGTTCCATGGGCCTCTTCTATGAACTTTGATCTTTAGTTCTTTTCATAGATTTTCTTTTGGACTCATGTCAGGTGATTGGCTGGGCCATTCTAGCAGCTTTATTTTCTTTCTTTGAAACCAATTGAGAGTTTCCTTGGTTTTGTGTTTGGGATCATTGTCCTGCTGAAATGTCCACCCTCATTTCATCTTCACCATCCTGGTAGATGGCAGCAGATTTTTATCAAGAATGTCAGCAATGGAGTCCTGCGTGGTGAGCGTGCATGCAGGTCATTAGGATTGAGTTCCACTGGCGGCCCATACATAGAGGGTGCCACCCCCCATCCGTGCGTCCGGCCACCTGATCTACATATAAGGGCGCCGGACCATGGATTCCAATAGGGTTTTTTTTTTAAGCACCTGATTAGAGCCAGAGGCTCCAATAGGCTTCAAAAAGGGTGGTCTCGGGGTGCATCTAACCTAGTTGTATGATGATAGCAAATTCATTTTTGCTATTTTCACACTAAAGTTCCTCCCCGCCAATCAGGAGGCAGGTCATGAGACCTTTTTCCCGATTGGCCAAAGCATCAGGTGATCCTATTGGATGCCTAGCGCTTAGGAGGAACAGAGAGGAGACAAGCGGCGGAGGAAGCCTATGGGAGGAGTAGACACCGGAGCCGCTGCCTGCACCCCTGGAGAGGAGGAGAGGACACCACAGCCTGCCAGCCCTAGTTCGGGTAGGTGCCTGATCGCCGCCACCCGGGGGGGTTGTTAGTGCCACGCCGCAGGCCGCCCAGGGGGGAGATGCGGGGTGCTGTCAGTGCTGCGCTACGGGCCGCCCGGGGGGGTGGGGTGCTGTCAGTGACTCGCCCGGAGGGGGGGTGCTTGTTTGCCACCCCCTAAACAAAGAAACCACCACCTGCCACTGTTGAGTTTATTACTTATTGTGTTCTGTGAAACAGTTGGTCCTTTGCTCTTGGATAACTCTTCTAACAATTATTTTCACTGCTCTGTCATAAATCTTGCGAGGAGCACCTGGTCATGACCATTTTATGGTGAAAATATGTTTTTTCCCATTCTGGATAAGGGCTCCAACAGTGCTCACTGGAACATTCAGAAGTTTAGAAATCCTTCCGTAACCAATGCCATCAGTATGTTTTGCAACAATAAGGTTGAGAGAGCTCTTTGCTTTTACCCATCATGAGATGTTTCTTGTGTGACATCTTGGTAATGAGACACCTTTTTATAGGCCATCAGTTGAGACTGAACCAGCTGACATTAATTTGCACTGACAAGGGGCAGGGTTGCTTTCAAATTACTGATATATTTCAGCTGGTGTCTTGCTTTCCATGCCTTTTTGCACCTCCTTCCACTCCAATTCATCCCAAAGGTGTTCTATCTTGTTGAGGTCAGGACAATTTCATGCTCCAAACGTTGTGGGAACAGTTTTGGGATGGCCCCTTCCTGTTCCAACATGACTGCGCACCAATGCACAAAGCAAGGTCCATAAAGACATGGATGAGCGAGTTTGGGGTGGAGGAATTTGGCCTGCACAAGGTCCTGACCTCAACCTGATAGAACCCCTTTGGGATGAATCAGGGCAGAGACTGCGAGCCAGGTCTTCTCGTCCACATCAGTGCCTGATCTGACAAATGCACTTCTGGAAGAATGGTCTAAAAAAAATTGACTCCTAAACCTTGTGGACAGCCTTCCCAGAAGAGTAGAAGCTGTTATAGCTGCAAAGGGTGGGCCAATCCAGTATTGAACCCTACCAACTAAGACTGGGATGCCATTAAAGTTCATGTGCGTGTAAAGGCAGGTGTCCCAATACTTTGGTAATATAGTGTATACTTACCTAGAAAAATGGTGACATGATCAATACTTATTTTACCCGCTGTATATACAAATTCATAGCAGTCACTATCCCCTTTGGAGGTTACAATCAAATCTTCCTATAGACATACCGGCATTCATATAAATCCTAGGGATTATTTTGGGGCACTGGCAACAAAAGCATTATGCAACTGTTATAGGTTATGTCGTTATGGGCTATTTTAGTCTATCTCAACCAGGGTTCCATAGAACCCTAAGGTTCCTCCTGAGGTTGTTAGGGGTTCCTTGAGAAAATTGATCTGCTACCTACACTGACCTCCAATGCAAGGGGGCGCTGCTAAACTTAACTCGAATTTGGGGGATATGTAATGATTCCAAATTCCACTGCACCTTAGAGAATTTATATATACTAATTCATAACAGTCACTATCCCCATTGGAGATTACAATCAAATCTTCTTATAGCCATACAGGCATGCACATAAATTCTAGGGCTTATTTTGGGGCACTGGAAGAAACAGCATTATGCAAAGGGTATAGACCATTATAGCCTTTCTCAACCAGGTTTCCATGGATCCCTAATTGTTCCTCCTGAGGTTCTTAGAGGTTCCTTGAGCAAATTGATCTCCTACCTACACTGACCACCAATGCAAGGAGGCATTTCTATACTTACCTCAATGTTGGGGGATATAATGTAAAATGTTTCTAGATGCCTTGGAGTTTACAGTCAAATCTTCTTATAGACATACCGAAATACACATAAATTCTAGGGCTTATTTTGCATTGTGCAACTGATATAGACTTTCTCAACCATTCCTCCTGAGATTATTAGGTACCGTATATACTCGAGTATAAGCCGAGTTTTTCAGCACATTTTTTTGTGCTGAAAATGCCCCCCTCGGCTTATACTCGAGTCACCTTTTTGCGCCTGATCTCCCGGACTTTGGGGACCCGGTAACTTGGCACACATGTAGCCCCACTCTTCCTCTACAAGTGTGCAAAATTTGTTGTCCGGGGGACCTACGGCCGGGGAGCACCGATTTTTCAAAGCCGGGCACCCCTTCCTTAGACTCCCGTTTTAAACGGTAATTTCTCCGGTGATATTGGGGACCCGGTACCGGCCGGTCGTAGGTCCCCTGGACCCGAAACTTGGCACACATGTAGCCCCATTTCTCCTCTACAAGTTTGTTGTCTGGGGGACCTACAGCCGGGGAGCACCGATTTTTCAAAGCCGGGCACCCCTTCCATAGACTCCCATGTTAAACGTCAGTCTAGTCATGGACACAGTGAGGCATGGGCACAGTGAGGCATGGGCACAGTGAGGCATGCACATGGACACAGTGAGGCACAGTGAGGCATGCAGATGGACACCCTAGGCTTATATTCGAGTCAATAAGTTTTCCCATTTTTTTGTGGGTAAAATTAGGTGCCTCGGCTTATATTCGGGTCGGCTTATACTCAAGTATAAACAGTATTCCTTGAGCAGATGGATCTCACTTACCTCAACCTTAGGAGATACCAAAATGTTGACAGTTGTTTTCTCTTCTCTTATTAATATTCATGTAATTTCAAGTTTATTACTAAACATTTTGTTATACAGAGCTGGAGGGTTTAGAAAAGATATCTTCCCAGGGTGTCAAATATGCTAGGTATGCCGTATTCGTTCATTTTTACATATAAAGCATGCTACAATTTAGTGATCACTCTACCACCAACTGTAGGTATAATTATTATTAGCAGGAGTTCCCTGAGATCTTAAAAATATTTCAAGTGTTCCTCTGGGTAAAAAGGTTGAGAAAGGCTGGAATATATACTGAGTTTACCCCTTTTAGTCAGTGGCGGCTGGTGCTCAATATTTGGGGGGGGGCAATCAAACCTGCCCCCCCTCACTCGCACATACATCCACCCCTCCCCCGCTGCACAGGCTGGCCTCTGCTCCCTGCTCTTCGCACCGGCTCCCCCTCATCCTCCCATCTGCAATCAGGACAATCTCTGCATCCGTCCGCTCTGTCTCTTCCCTCCCGTTACAAAGACTATCCCTTATGGAGAGCTGCGGCCAATACACGCTCCTGGCCCGGGCTTCTGACTGGGAGGACTCGCTTGTTTGAGCTATGGGCTCTGCTAGGAGGACGGTGCCCAGCGCAAGCTCTATGGAGCCAGCAAGGCGGCGATCAGTCTTAGGAGGCCGATGCTGCTCTTCGCTCCAGCTTGCCAAGGGGCTGTTGCTTCTCCCCACGGCTGATTAGGAAGTGGATCCTGAGACCCGATTGGCTGGACTCCGTGGCAAACAGGGTCCCAAGACTTGCTTCCTGATTGGCCAGAAAGAGAAGCAGGAAGACATCAGTGAATATTAGTTCACTAATGTCACACAACTGGGTGGGCTAAGGGCGCAGTGCTCTGCGCCCCAAGCCCACTCTTTTTTAAGCCAATTAAAGCCTTAGGCTCTAATCATGTGCTTCAAAGAAGAAAAAAAAACATTGAAATCCATTCGACCGGTGCCCTACATGTAGGGGCAGGGTGCTTGGATTAGGGGCCCCTAATGGAGCAGCCACCACTGCTTTCAGTCATTTATGATAAAAGGTTTAAGGCTGGATTCACACATTTCTTCATCTATTTTCATGTGTTTTACGTGTGTTAACAATGATATGTTTAAAAGCTCTGTAGTTGTCTTCAAAGGGCCCTGTAATGCATGTTGAAGCTTTCAAAATAAACAACGCACATGAACACATCACACAGATGTGAATTAGCACCATATAAAACAATGGTTAACCTCTGTACATCAATTGACAAGCATTAAAATGCTTAGGTGTGATTGAGCCCGGGTCAAAACGCCCCAAAAATGTAAAGCCACAGAACAGACAATGCGCCTTGTCCTTGTGAAATACACATTGGCTTAATATAAATAATTTAGAAGAGGGCACTTGCAAAGATAAAAATATATTTCACTTTAAATAATTCACACTCAGTAGCAATCAAGCAGGCACGACCAGACTAATCCAAAAACAAAAATGTAATATATTGAAGCGTATCAGTCCTTAGATGTGGTGATTGCATTTTTCTTTTTTGGGGCTAAAAAAGGCAGATATATTTAAAATCCAGCCTGGATGGCAACTAAGGCTATCTCTACAGAAACAGGATGTCAGTTGAGCCACCCAGGGTCAGCAAATGTTTTAGGCCAGTCCTACAAGGAGCACATTTCTTTCTACAATCCTTTCTAATTGCCAGTCATGTGATAAATGACACGACATTGGTCACTTATTATAATTACGGTATACAGGATTTATATAGCGCCAACAGTTTACACAGCGCTTTACAACACAAAGGTAGACAGTACAATTACAATACAATTCAATACAGGAGGAATCAGAGGGCCTTGCTCATTAGAGCTTACAATCTAAGAGGGAGAGTCAAGAGATACAAAAGGTAAAAACTCTGTGGGATGAGCTGATGGAGAAAATAAAAGTACAGTTGTTAGGTGGGGGCAGAATAATCCTCTCTGAAGAGATGAGTTTTCAGGGATCGTCTAAAAGTGGACAAAGTAACAGATAGTCAGACAGCTTGGGGTAAAGAGTTCCAGAGGATGGGAGAGGCTCTGGAGAAGTCCTGTAGGCAAGCATGGGAGGAGGTAACAAGAGAGCTGGAGAGCAGGAGGTCTTGGTAAGAACGAAGAGAACGATTTAGTTGGTATTTTGAGATTAAGTTAGTGATGTAGCTGGGGCAAAGTTGTGGATGGCTTTGTAAGTTATTGTTAGTATCTTGAATTTAATTTGTTGTGTGAGCGGAAGCCAGTGGAGGGATTGGCAGAGAAGGATACCAGACTCTGACCAGTTGGTAAGGTGGATGAGTCTGGCGGCAGCATTCATGATGGACTGTAGACATGTGCAATTCGTTTAGTTCCAAATTAGTTTTTCAACGAAATTCGACAAATCAATTAATTATATTCGAATTAACAACAATGAATTTTTCCAAAAATTCTAAAATCCGAAATTCGAAAATTGGGAAATTCGAAACTCCGAAAATTCAATAAAAAGAAATCTGAAAATTCAAAAGAATGAAAATCCGAAAATTACAAAACCCGAAAATTCAAAAATCCAAAATAATAACGAACTAACTAATAATAACTATTACTAACTATTAAATTATAGGTATTGGAATTTTCTTTCAAGTTTGGCTGTTAGTGAACGTAACAAATACGAATTTATCCGTAGTTACGAATTATCCAAAATAACGAATGCTGCATCTAAACGAATGGAACATAACAAATTAATAATAATAAATAATAATATATATTTTTTAATTATTATTTTTATTAATTCATTACATTCCATTAGTTTAGCTGCGGCATTTGTTATTTCGGATAATTCGTAACTTCAGATAAATTCGTATTTGTTACGTTCACTAACAGCCAAATTTGAAAGGAAATTCCAATACCTATACTTTAATAGTTAGTTATTATTAGTTAGGTATTATTTGGGATTTTCAAATTTTTCGGATTTCCGTTTTTATTTTTGGATATTTGTTCTTTTGAATTTTCGGATTTTAGTTCTTATTTTTGGATTTTCGAACTTTCGGAGTTTCAAATTTTCAGATTTTCGAATTTCAGATTTTTACAAATTATCTAAATAACGAATACCACATCTAAATGAATGGAATGTAACAAATTCAAATTTTTCCGAAGTTATGAATTTATGCGAAATAAATTTCGATCATAACGAATGACCCGAAAAGCGCAAATAAAAAAAAAATAAAAATAACGATTGAAACGAAAACAAACAAATTTTTTGGCAATGCACATGTCTAATGGACTGAAGAGTTGTTAACCTATGTAAAGGTCAGCCAATGAGGATTGAGTTGCAGTAGTACAGGTGAGAGATGACCAGGGAGTTAATTAGTAGCTTTGTGGTGTCATTGGTTAGAAAGGGGCGTATCTTGGAGATCTTGCGTTTGTTGAGAGCTTTGGACAACGATTGGATGTGGGGCCAAAAGGATAGTTCAGAGTCCAGGATTACACTTAGAACTTTGGCATGTGGAGATTGGTTGACAGTTGAGCCATTGGGGATTATCATTATGGGCAGAACTTTATGGTCATGCCCACAGATTTCCCTGGGCAGAACCCACTTGACCAGTGTCTTTATAGTTGTCATATGACATGATTGCCAGAGGGAGATAAAACCTATTTCTAAGACCCCTTTCACACTGAGCCACCCCGGGTGTCAGCAGTTAAACGCCACAATTTTTAGCGGCGTTTCTGCGGCGCTTATCGGCCGCTAGCGGGGCGCTTTTAACTTCCGCTAGCGGCCAAAAAAGGGTTAAAACCGCCAGCAAAGCGTCGCTACAGCGGCGTTTTGGCGGCGGTTCGGCAGCGCTGCCCATTGATTTTAATAGGCAGGGGCGCTCCTAATGCGCTCCAAAGAAGCTGCTGGCAGGACTTTTTCTGACGCCCTGCCAGCACACCGCTCCAGTGTGAAAGCCCTCGGGCTTTCACACTGGAGTGAATGGAGCTGCTGTTTCAGGGCGCTTTGCAGACGCTATTTTTCCCGCTAGCGGCCGAAAAAGGGTTAAAACCGCCGGCAAAGCGTCGCTACAGCGGCGTTTTGTTGGCGGTTCGGCAGCGCTGCCCATTGATTTTAATAGGCAGGGGCGCTCCTAATGCGCTCCAAAGAAGCTGCTGGCAGGACTTTTTCTGATGCCCTGCCAGCGCACTGCTCCAGTGTGAAAGCCCTCGGGCTTTCACACTGGAGTGAATGGAGCCACTGTTTCAGGGCGCCTTGCAGGCGCTATTTTTAGCGCTATAGCGCCTGCAAAGCGCCTCAGTGTGAAAGGGGTCTTACAGATGTAGAAATATTTTCAGGCATTTTCTAAACATTTTTATGATCCATTTGCCCTGAACTTTAAAAAGAGAATGTGGTCAAAATAAATCACAGTGTTGTTTTAAAGGAGAAGTATAGCCAACGCTAATTTTGGCTGTACTTCTTCTGTTGATCACATGAGTGCAGTTTGTTCTGCACTGCTGTGACCCATTTTCAGCAGACAGTGAGCTTAAGAATGCTGTCGGCTGACGTCATAGAGCTGGTCCAGGCTTGGGCAAGATCGCGAGAATGAAGTTGGGTTCTGCCCATATGCCTGGACTGGCACCGGGCTCAGGCTCTCAGCGAGCCACTGAGAGCCTGAGCCACCCGCTCCCGCCCCCTTCACAGCCCAGCACTCCAGGGAGCATGCAGGGGGGGCAGAGCAGAGATCTGCTGACTGACAGTCACCAACTCTCTGGTCAGGGAGCTGTAAGAACAGAGCAATCGGTGGTGTTCAATCACTCGGTTCTCAGTGTTAGAGGCGCTGGGGGACAGATGCAGCATCGGAGCCGATGCTGCATCCACCTAGGTAAGTATGATTATTAAAAAAAAAAACACAGTTGTACCTTGGATTACAAGCATAATTCATTCCAGAAGAAAGCTTGTAATCCAAAGCACTCGTATATCAAAGCGAGTTTCCCCATAGGAGTCAATGGAAACTCAGATAATTTGTTCCACAGTGACGGCTATTGTATGCAGTATCGCATGTGGCCAGAGGTGGGGGGCGCCGGAGATAGTCGGAAACACTCTGAGACACTCAGAGAGGTGTTTCCGACCGAGTGTCTCTAAGCGGCTCCGGGTGCATCCGAGTGTCTCTGAACGGCTCCGAATGTCACCGCACCCCTGGCCTAATGCGGTACTGCACACCCCATTGGCTTGAATCCTGCTCGTGTTGCGAGACAACGCTCGCAAACCGAGTCAGGATTTTTTTTAAATAGTAGCTTGTATTGCGAAACGCTTGTATACCGCGTTACTCGCAATCTGAGGTATTACTGTACATCTCTTTTAAGTCTCTCTAACAGTCCACTCGTACATCTCTTTTAAGTCTCTCTAACAGTCCACTCCTTCTTTGCTTAAATTGCTTTGGCTAATTACAGCCTTACACACGCAATATATTTAACAAGATCATTAAATCTTCTAAACTTTTATATGCACTTTACTGTAAAATGTATTTACTCTGCCCTTTTATATGCTTTTTTTTATTACATACAAATGAATTGCCGTCTCCCCAGTATTGTACATTTTTTTATTTTAAACAAGGATCTATTTAAATATAACATTTTAAGACCTGTTGCTTCAAACATCTTACTCAATTTTTTTAAAATATTGCACAATAGTGTGTAATACTTACAAAATGTTTTTTATAAATCTATACTCTGCCAACAAAAGAAGAAGAAAAACGAACAACAAAGCACTACAAAATGCATTCACAGTTTGCCAGAAAAAAAACTCTTTAAGGATTACATAGACGGAGGTGTTACAGTGACACCTTTTGGATTGTAGAGACAGACATAAATATCTCTTCATTTTTAGACACACGGTTTTTGCTTGTTGTAGATAGCTACAGAATTGTTCACTAAACTAGTAATATCGTATACTGACAATATTAGTATAGAATATTTGTGTATGTCACATGCTGCGTGTAAAATACACTAAAAAACATTCAAGATGAGCCAAAGGTTCAACACAATTGGATTTTATATAAAGGAAATTATTGTTTATTTTTATCAAATATTCTTTTTGGAGTTATCATTATAAAATTTACCTGAAAGTCATTTTGACATTATATTTTTACATTGATTCCATATTTAGCTTGTGGATTTAGATTTGAATTTTTTTTTTTTATACCGGTAATTAAATATGATGAAATCCCTTTCTTTCAGTTGTTCTGTTCCTTGCTATCCATATATGAATTAAAACCAAGATTTTGAATATCTTTTGAAATCATAGTACCTAATAGAACTGGTGAAGACGATTGTGAAATCTTGGGGACATATTGGGCAATCTGGGGTGGGTGCTGCTATAGAGGCTATTTGCTGGACAGTGCAATCAGCGACCTTAGTAAATTATTTCTGAGCGTAAATCAATTACAATCATTTGACTGGGATTAAATTGACCCATGAAATCATAGTAATACAAGGGGATCAGTAAAGCACAGTCACTGTATTAAGCTGTAATAATAAAAAAAAAAAACATTCCTTTTTGTGTTCAGTCCAATTTTTTTTTTTGTTTCTTTTTGGTATCTGGACATAAAGTGATAATAAACTGATTCATTTTATTTTTTAGGTTTGCACATTTTTAACTGTTTTATTTCTTATTTTTTTACTAATTATATTAAATGTCGAGCTGACCACTCCTCTTCCTGCCCACTTCATAAGTATGAACATATATTATTATTATTATAATACAGGATTTATAAAGTGCCAACAGTTTACGCAGTGCTTTACAATTTAAAAGGGAGACAATACAGTTATAATACAATACAAGAGGATTAAGAGGGCACTGCTCAGAAGAGTTTACAATCTAGAAGGGTGGGGTAGTTGGTACAAAAGGTTGTAACTGTGGGAAATCAGCTGATGGAAGTGGTACAAAGATTAGTTGGAGACGTGATAGGCTTTCCTTAAGAGATGAGTTTTCAGGGATCGCCTCAGGGTAGCAAGAGTAGGGGATAGCCGGACAGGTTGAGGTAGCGTGTTCCAGAGGATGGGAGAGGCTCTGGAGAAATCCTGGAGACCAGCATGGAAGGAGGAGATGAGGGAACTTGAGAGTAGGAGGTCTTTAGAAGAGCAGAGAGGACGGTTTGGGATATGTTTGGAGACAAGATTGGTGATGTAGCTCGGGGCAGTGTTGTGAATGGCTTTGTATGCTGTGGTTAGTAATTTGAATTTAATTCGCTGGGCGATTGGGAGCCAGTGTAGGGATTGGAGGAGAGGGTTGGCAGACACTAAGCGGTTGGTAAGGTGGATAAGTCTGGCAGCAGCATTCATGATAGACTTAAGAGGGGATAGCCTATGGAGAGGCAGGCCAATGAGAAGGAAGTTGCAATAGTCAAGGCGAGAGATAACAAGGCAGTGAATGAGGAGCTTGGTGGTTTCATTTGTTAAAAAGGGGCGAATTTTAGAGATATTACGGAGGTGAATTCTACAAACTTTGGACAACGATTGGATTTGAGGCTGAAAGGACAAGTCAGAGTCTAGGATTACACCTCATACCCTGGTGGGAGGGGAGGGACTGATGGTTGCATTGTTGATTTTGATGGAAAAGTCATGGAGGGGGGCACGGGCACTTGGGGTTAACTGTCTTATAAACACATATATGTGTTTATAAGACAGTCAACCATAAGATAAGCTGTGGTTTGCATGTCTGAGCACCCCTATAGGTCCTAAAGCAGATTTACTGTAATTATTTAAAAAAGGTTTAGAAGACAGTTGAAAGTTGCTACCCTTACATAATCATGATCAGTCTACTTCATCCATTACACATATTTCAAAAGTGTAATAAAAAAAGTGTAATAAAAAAAAAGGAACCACAAATTACCTAAATATGTTTGTTGAGACCTGAAGTTCCCATAGGTTATGGATCACTTGTTAGGCATAGCGGTAAAGCTTACAAATTTTGCTATTGCTTTGAGAATCCATCTAACCACAACTGGCCAGATAAAATAGTGAAGGTACACCAAATATTTGTGCCAAGTCGTTGATGGTGCAAGACAGTTACACATTCTACTATGTACCAAATAACCTGTATGTACTGCAACATAATGGGGTTGATTTACTAAAACTGGAGAGTGCAAATTCCGAGACAGCCGTGCATGGTAGCCAATCAGCTTCTAACTTCAGCTTGTTCAATCAAGCTTTGATAAAAAAAACCTGGAAGCTGATTGGTTTCTATGCAGAGCTGCACCAGATGTTGTACTCTCCAGTTTTAGTAAATAAACCCCAATGGTTTTTATTGAGTGGCACCAAATTAAGATGTCACATGTGACAATTTGCATTCTACAACAACCGCCAATCTCAGTTTATCTGGCCATATACAGGTGTAGACTTTAAAGGAATCCCACCTTGCAAGTGGAAGAGCTTGTAAAGGCCTAATGCCTCTTAAAGTTAACCTTTGAACATTTTAAAGTGCCTTAAACTGCCCCCAGGATCAAAGACCTATAGGTACTTGTACACACATTTAGGTACAGGGCCCCCTTTTATCCTGATGGCTTTGAAAATATGACCCCAGCTTGGAAGTAGGGGCTTTGCCCTACCTTCCCATACTTCTGTGCTTTATTATTGTTTAGTCAGACTGCCTGTAACAATGATGAGCCAATAGCCAGGTGCAGATGGCATTACTGAGTGCCCCAGGTTTCGTAGAATGGGAAAGGGGAGATTGTTTCTCTTTACACATACCAGGTCTACTACCAGAGCCAGGACCCCTATCTATGACAGGACCTGAGCCAGGAGTACTACCTATAACAGGACCACTACCTATGATAGGACTACTACCTGAGCCAGGACCACCACCTATGAGAGGACTAGTACCTGAACCATGAACACTACCTATGACCTATGACAGGACCACTACTTGCTAGGAGTTAATTTAGTGAAAGCTGCAGATTTGACAATATTGAAAATTACTATTAATTACTATTAATTAATATTAATGAAATTAGTGATTAGGTTTACATCTAATGCATACTTCTACATTTGCAGTAAAATTTGAGAAATACCCAATTTATGTTCCCATATGGCATAACTACATTTAAAAATATATATATTTATCACCTTTTATCTACTTATAAGGAGGTGTAGCTGCTGATCCTAATAATTTCTGGACAGAATTAAGTGTCTTTGTCCCCACACTATCCCCACACTATCCCTCATTACCATACAATGTAAGAGACAGGGGTTGATTTATTAAAACTGGAGAGTGCACAATCTGGTGAAGCTTTGTATGGTGGCCAATCAGCTTCTAACTTCAGCTTGTTCAATTAAGCTTTGAAAAAAGCTGGAAGCTGATTGGTTTCTCTGCAGAGCTGCACCAGATTTTGCACTCTCCAGTTTTGGTAAATCAACCCCATAGTGTTCAACTATAGTTTAAAGCTGATAATGAAGAATTGCAAAAATAGTACAGGCAGGGTTAATTATGTTAAACATTACTCTACAGTTCCCTTTGAAACATTACAAAGCAGGGAGAACATCTAAGGATTTTAAAGTAGAATGATACGCAAAACTTCTGTGTCCCATAGCCAAACAGGAAGTGGGAGGAAATCCCTGCAAATTAAAGGAATCCATTGGGGACCCTTGGAAGATATCCCCTCTATTATTTTTCTGGGGACAACCCAAAATTTTAGATTATTTTTTACTTTCACTTTCAATGATAATGGTGTAGCGGGTATTTGAATTTAGGGGAAGCATCTGGGTGGTAGTGTAACCCAGATGCACTGATTGCTAGGGAATCCGAGACCCTTTTATGGTTTTTGGAGGACTCTGGTGGTGTGAGGTTCCCTGCGGCCTGCAGGTGGCATTGTCCCCTAGCCGGAGTTGAACCCACACCGCAAGACTGTGCCTTTTTGTCCTCCCCTGGCGCTGGTACGCGGGTGGGGAACCCGCTGTGACGCAAAGGGAGAGGGGATAAAAGGGGCGGACGCCCTTACCACGGGGTTCAGAGTTCGGAGTCGGAGGACACGGCTGCACTCAGGCACCCTCAGCCTGGGTGCTGGCGTTCCGGTGTTCCGGGCCCAGGTGCCCTTGACCTGGCCGGAGCGGGAGATGGAGTCCATCTCAGGCACCTTTAGCCTGGGGTTAGGTACTATGGCGGATGCCTGGGGCTCAGTACCTTCGACTGAGTTCCGCGAGGGTGGAGGAATCCGAGGGGGCCCTAACTCCTTGGGTGCTTGTGTCTGAGGTCGAGGAGAATGGTGAGCGGAACTTCTCTGGAGAGCCTGGCGCAGCATTGCTGGTGACAGAGAGGCCTCCGGTGACTCCCTTGGACGGATATCCTTCCCCTGACAGGGGCTGTGCTAGCGAAGGTAATTCATGTTCTACCTCATATAGTCAGTGGCAGTGACTATTCACCATTGGTGACACCACAGTGGTTAGCGATACTTTAAAGGATTGTGCCTCGATCTACTCCCATTAATACTGAACTGTTGCAAAGGTCCCAACTTGACTGTGCTGTATGTTTATTCGCTGAGAAGAATAAAACTGTGTTGGACCTATTCAGTGTGTGGAACTCTGGTTACTAGAAGCAGAGGGAGTCAAGGACGGAGGAAAGGATTTGACTCTAGGACACCTACACAAAGCCCAATCTTTCTGGCCTTCACCTCTTCACTATGGAGGACATGGGCCATGGTGTATCTCATCCCTCCCCCCGGTACTAACACCCCTAGACAAAGACAGACAAGCCGAGAAAGAGAAGGGGTGAGAGGGGTGAGGTCGCTACAATGGTAAAGAAGACAAATTGAGAGGGTGAATCTCCATAAAGGGGGCACAGACAGCAATAAAAACTGACAGGTGTTCTAATCCATCTCCACTATATCCAAAACTAAAAAAAAAAGTTTTGCATTTAATTGTACTTTAACCTTCCTGGCGGTATGATTATGTCAGATTTTTTAAATCTCAAAGCGGTACATTGTTTTGCATAGAAATGGGGCGTTTTATATTGTAGGCCTGTAATTCTTAGTAATAACACACTTAAATCTGTCCAAACAAGAGTCTAGTAGACATCTCGGGTATGATAACGTTTGAAACATGAAATCTTAAACTTTAATTTAATAAATAACTCTAAATAATTATAAAACATAATAATATAATAATAATAAAATGAATTTCCCCACAAATCACTATCGCTCCTTTCTGCAAGTGTTCTAATTTATTATCGCTGCTTTCTAGCTGGTCTAAAACCACTTTTGACGTAAAGGGACACTTTTTGGATGCCATGGACAATCTCAAGTTTCCAGGCAGAAAGAACAGTATATGTAATATAAAAGTGCATGCAGGGCACTGGACAGACCACTAGGGACAAAAGGGGTGTAAAATAATTTGATACAGTAATGTAATCTGTATGATTACAGTGTACTGTATGTGCAATGTTTTTTGTACGTTTTGAATTTTCCGCCGGGCTCCACCCCCGTGCGTCGCGTTGCTCGCAGGGAACGGAGCCCGACACACAGTACATCGGGCCCACAGACACAGTAGGGGGACATCGCAGGATCCTGGTGACAAGGTAAGTAACCTGGATCAGGATCCTGAGATGCAATCCTGAGTGTGGCTCGGGGGTTACCGCTAATGGTACTGAAATTTAACCCCGAGCCACACTCGGGATTACCGCCAGGGAGGTTAAGCAAGTAAAGAGCACTTAACCTCCCTGGCGGTATTCCAGAGTCAGGCTCGGGGTGAGTTTTTTATGCTAAAATCGGTAACCCAGAGCCAGACTCGGGCTGCATCGCAGTATCCAGGGGAAGTTACTTACCTTGTTCCCTGGATCCTGCGATGTCTCCCCGCAGTGTCTGCGAGCCGTGTCTCGCTCGATCCTCACTGCCGAGTGCCGAGCTCCGTTCCCTGCGACGTTGCGGCGCACGGGGGGGCGGAGTTCGGCGCCAAATTCAAAAAGTGAACCACATAGTATACATACAGTATACTGTAATCTTACTGATTACAGTATGCAATAATTACACACCCCCTTTGTCCCTAGTGGTCTGTCCAGTGTCCTGCATGCACTTATATATTATAAAAACTGTTCTTTCTGCCTGGAAACTGGAGATTGTCCATAGCAACCAAAAAGTGTCCCTTTATGTCAAAAGTGGTTTTAGACCAGCTAAAAAACAGCGACAATAAATTAGAATCACTCGCAGAATTGAGCGATAGCGATTTGTGGGGAAATTCGTCATCAAACAAAAAATCTAAAGACAGCGACAATTCTGCAACTGAGCAAATTTCAGTGTTTTTGATTTGATTACATTATTGAATAATTTTTATTATAAATACATTACTATTTGTTATAATTATTTATAGTTATTTATTATATTATAATTTAGTGTTTCAAACTTTATCATACCCGGGATGTCTACTAGACTCTTGTTTGGTCAGGTTTAAGTAAGTAATTACTAAGAATCGCAGGCCTACAATACATAACACCAAATTTCCATGCAAAATAATTGTACCGCTTTTGGTACGTAATTCCAGACAGAATCATACCACCAGGGAGGTTAATAAAGTAACCAGCAATTTTTTTTTTTAATTATGCTATTTTATTGGGCACCTATAACAAATATAAAGTAGATGTTATCCCAATTTGGCTGCAAAAGTGGAAATACACTTTAAGGGAATTTGTCAAGACAGAAGTAAGGGAACTGCCACTGACAACTTGTGCGAGCATCAGGGTTGTGATCTGTAAGATTTCTTCATTGTTCATTTAGTTGACCCGGGGAAAACTGATAAAGTCTGAACTCCAGACTCCATGCCTATAGGTCATTGACACACTAAGCAATGAATGGAATTGACAATCCTGGAGCTTTCACCTACAAAAGTCGGAAACATATCAGTATCCTGATTCTCTTTAAATCCACCTCAAGTATACTTATTTATCAGAAAATAATAAATTGAATGGAGCTGCTGTTTAATGTACACAGTGCATTAACTGTAACTGTAGTACATTTATTTGTGCTGTGAGAAGACTTGAAAATGATTAAAAAATCAATATCTCGCTGTCAAGGAAGGTAGTGTTATGATGCATTTCAGCAGTTAATTGCCGAGTCCTTAGAAGAGCTCCAGGTTTGGTTAGTAAGGACTCTTCCCCTCCATACAAAGGCCATTTATATGTGATTTGGGTGTGTTGTCACCGCAGGCTTGACAAAGCCACATTCGTCCATTATAAGGAATAAATAATACATAGCAGAATCTGTTTGCATCCTGATCAACTCGTTTTGCTTGCATTTCAGACCGTGGGATGTTATTAAATTGTCGTAAACCTTAAGATAATCAAATTATGGCAATGACAGTTCACCTTACCGGCACGTAAAGAAAGTCGCGACTTGTGTCATGTTCAGTTTGAATGACACTAATTAATTTAATAATGTGCTTGATAGTAAAGCTGTTGTCTTTTCATTCTTCTTCTTTTTTTTCTTTTTTATTTAAATTCTAACATAAATATAGATGAATTGAAAATCGGTCTGTGCATTTTTTTTAAAGGGAATACATTTGTGGGTTATGTTTGATTTAAAATAGACACGACAAGCAGAAGTGTATTTAATAGTAAAGGTGGCCTCTCTTCTCAACTAATGTAGGCAAAAGGTAATAAAATGGAAAAACTGTTTATATCGGCAACACCACAACAAGAATTGGCAGATTTTGGCAGCATTTATTATTTTGGGGAAATACATTGGAGTCAATAGCGAAAAATTACATTAACCAATAATTTTTTGCTGGAAATTACTGTAAAGTGTAAGTTCACCTTTTCAGAAAAAATTAAAAGGTGAACTTACACCCTACACCCTTCCAACCCAACACAGCTTCCTGATGACGTCAGATTGGCAAAACGTACAGAGGCGGAACACCGGTGCGTAACTACCGCTCCCAAACTTTCGGTCACTGCAATGCACGCCGGCTCCAGGACATGAGCGGAGCGGCGGCATTCTTGTAACTCTATACAGGCAGATGATATCAGTACCGATATATAGGCGCTTATTAATGTGAGCATTTTTTTTATATTTGTTGTCACTGTTTTTTTTAAAGTAAAAATTACTACACTAAATACGTACGATCATCATCTTTTGGTTTTCATGGTGGAGTGGAGGAGACATCAGAGGACAGATCTGGTATCTGTGCCCAAATATAAATATTTATTGAAGGAAGGATCAGTTACATACATCTAAGGAGCCAGCATGGAGAAAGGATAGAGATATAAAGTATTAAAGCACTAATTGACCTTCTTTTTGCTAAAGAGGTCATCATCATTTGGTGAGTGATCCATTCACATGAGCACATTGGGTGTGAAGTAAACAGCATGGTGGAAGAGATATATATAATTTTTTTGGAATACACTGAAGAGTTGTATTCTTATGGACACTTCATATTATGGACACTGCATTTAGTAATTTTATTTATTAAAGCGGGGTTCCACCCCCGATTTTCTTTTTTTAAGTCAGCAGCTACAAATACTGTAGCTGCTGACTTTTAATAAGGACATTTACCTGTCCTAGGCACCCGCGATGTCGGCCCCCCAAAGGGCGATCCCTCGATTGTGCCAGGTCCCGGCGCCGCCATCCTCACTAAGGGAAACAGGCAGTGGAGCCTTGCGGCTTTACTGCCCATTTCCTACTGCGCATGCGCGAGTCTCTCGGCGCTGTATGAATGGGCGGCTGCTCTCTGGGATACACACAGTTCCCAGAAGGCAGCGCGCCCCATTCACCAGAAGACAATGCGAGGATGACGACCAGTTGCGGTATAGGAAGAGGCAGATTAGGAAGATCCACATAGCAACCACAATTTCTGGTAAGTAAAAAAAAAAAATTTCAATTTTTTTTTTAGCATTTTGGTGTAATTTTTTTTTCCGGGTGGACCTCCACTTTAAGTATATATGGTTTATTCTCATATATGTTTGGATATTGGTCTTATGGATATTGGCATATTACTGTTACTGATATAGGGTGTAGGATAGGGTGGGATATTTACATCACTACTATCGCCCCTTTTATTTTCATTATTCACCCTTCCAACCCATATTTTTCCTGCTGCACTCACCTCTGTGGATGATGCATTTTCACCACTCACGTACTGCAGTGGTCCTGGGGTTTGAATACCACGCTGTTCTTCCTCGTTCTTCTCTAGGGAGTATGGAACGGATCAGAGTGGTTCTAATTGATCAGTGCAGTCACGTTGTCAGCATTGGGGCCCTCTCTTACACAATGAGAAAGTTGCAAATGCAATGTATTGTATATTGACTGTATTTGTTACACAAATGAAAAACTTTAAAGCACACTTTAACATTATTTTAACACTTAACATTATTTTAACAAGCAGCAAAATAGCTTCAAAACCAGCCAACCCTCACCTCTCTAGCTGCTTGTAGTGTGGAATAATTCATCATCAAAAAGCACACTAAAGACTCTGAAGTCAATTTCAGTCTTAGACATCATGCAGATGGGCATCGACACCTGTTATGCATTTGGACCACATTTGTTATTGCACGTGTATCTGAGGTGCAATATTGGTGTTATTGTACCTGTATCTAAGGTGCGTGCAGGCAGCCTATAGAAGTGGATGCAGACACAGTGACTGTCCATGCAGCCACTGCATCTGCATTCACCATAGATACAGGTGCAATGCCAAACTCAGCCTGCAAGCAGACTGAGTGTCAACACCTGTCTGAATAAAGCCTTATTGTAAAAGTTTACAGCATATGCTATATGTTTGCTTTACAAGGCTTCCGAATCCATACTGGAGAAAACAAAGAGAGAGGAGCTGTGATTTTAGTACCTCTGTTGGGAATTTTGAAGATTCATTACTCTACAATGCCTAAAGCGGTCAGTGAGGGGTTTTTTTTAACTGAAATTGGACAGCACACCAAGAACAAGAAATGTAGCATAGGGTGACCGGACACCCCCGGTTTCCAGGGACAGTCCCCAGAATGAGGACACGGCCGCCGGAGGAAGTCTGTCCCCGGTTTTGTTGCCACTTTGCAGGGCCGGGGACATCTGGTCAACCTGCTATATATTTGCCTGGGCTGTGAAATGTCGATCCAGTGTGGCGGCGCCCCCCATTCTCTGTTAAGACAAAGTCCCGCCTCCTGGGCCGGCTCATATGATAAGCAGCACACTGGTGATGTCTATCATAGGAGGCAGGGTGCATGGGGTAAACAGGAGATTCCAGCTCTGTATAATCCAACTCCTCTCCTCTAGGTAAGACTAAGATGATGGGCACTGAATAGGCTGAGCTGTTGGTCACCGAACAGGCTGAGCTGCTGGGCACTAAACAAGCTAAGCTGAACAGAACAGGCTGAGCTGATGGGAACTAAACAGGCTGCATTGATGGGCACTGAACAGGCTGAGCTAGTGGGCACTGAACAGGCTGCATTGATGGGCACTGAACAGGCTGCATTGATGGGCACTGAACAGGCTGAGCTGATGGGCACTGAACAGGCTTAGCTGCTGGGCACTGAACAGGATGCATTGATGGGCACTGAACAGGCTAAACTGATGGACACTAAACAGGCTTAGCTGATAGGCACTGAACAGGCTGAGATGATGGGCACTGAACAGGCTAAGCTGATGGGCACTGAACAGGCTAAGCTGATGGGCACTGAACAGGCTAAGCTGATGGGCACTGAACAGGCTGAGCTGATGGGCACTGAACAGGCTGCATTGATGGTCACTGAGCAGGCTGCATTAAATGAGCACTGATCAGGCTGAGCTGATGGGCACTGAACAGGCTGCATTGAAGGGCACCAAACAGACTGCATTGATGGACACTGGTGAGGCTGCATTGATGGGTACTGATCAGGCTGAGCTGATGGACACTGGTGAGGCTGCATTGATGGGCACTGGTGAGGCTGAGCTGATGGGCACTGATGAGGCTGCACTGATGGGCACTGATGAGTATAATACACTCTTCAAATGTGCTTTAAAATGCATGGTTTTCTCTTTTAGGAACAAGAAAATAATTACGTTATGCAGTTAGGCTTGTATAATAATGCTATGGGGCTGGTATAAAATGATTTCCAGAAATAACGTATATATCATACAACCATTACATAAACCCATACCACATACACTGCATATATCATTTGAGGAAAATATGCTTATAAATGCTTATATATGCATCAAATTTTAGTTTTCAGGATTTTTTTGCAGTTAGACTAGTTGAGGGTCATTTGTGATTTTTGTTATGGTTTTATGTATTTTTCTAAATGGCTTTGGTGTATGTGTGTGTATATACTATATAATATCATAATCCAAAACAGAGAGTGGCACTCACGGGTCTTGAAAAGTGAACACACTGTGAAGATTTTATTTTGGCGAGGCGCTCATCTTCCTTTATTTGGCGGTAGCCCTTTATGCTGTGTAATATAGGGCTGACGTGAATTGCTAATCAATTAAAGCACTTCTTCTGTTACATATGAAAGGAGATTTATTTTTTCAATAAGTCTCAGCGCACTTCAGGTTACAATTTCTTAAATAAAAAAAATATATCCCCCCCCCCCCCCCACCCACTACACTATAAATTCATTTCCTGTCTTTCCTTTTTTTTTTTTTTTTGTGGTGATGTAACCATTGCCCGTTCAGTACAGAAACAAATATTACCTAATGTTATCATTATCATTAATATTAAAGTAATTGTGAACTCTAACTTGAAAACATTTCGTTTACTGAATCCCTATGGGGCTGGTAGAGTGCAAAATCTTTCTATGCACAGCTACACCAGATTTTGCACTCTCAAGTCTTAGTAAATCAACCCAATGTATCATAAACAATTGCTGTGTGTTTTTCCCATAAAATACTTTTTTCACGTTTTTTTGCACCTCTGTGCTGCTGATCTCCTTCAGCCTCTTTCAGCCAATTCCTGTCTACATGCACTTTCTCCAGCATCAAAAGCGCATCATTACTCCGAACCAGCTTTCTAATAGCGACAAAATTAAACCATGTCTGTGCAATGAGTGGCTGCATGACCACTTGTAGCCTCCACCAGGAGCTCTTGTGACAGGGTAACAAAGCAGCAGCTGAGTTAGGAGCAGGATTAGCAACCGTCAGTAAATTAACTGACAGTTTGTAAAAATCTTAGATTTTTTTATAACTGTCTATAAATATCAGGGGCTGATAATTTGTCATGCTGTGTTGACTTTTTAAGTGTAAACGAGGCAAATTACTTGTTAGGGGTATTGTCAGTGTGTCCATATTGTGTTTATACTGTTTAAATATCAGTTATCTTGGTTTTAATAAGAGTTCTGTCTTTTTTTTTCAGACTGCCAGTAAAAAATGTGATCCACCAGTAAATTTTACATGTTTTGTCAGTAATAAAATGCTGTAGGAGGTTGGCAACAGTGGTTAGCAGACAGTTGTCACTCCATAACAGGAAGAGCCTGAGCAAGGACCCTCATGGCAGGATCAACTGTTTATGTTTTAACGAAAGCAGAAAAAGATTTAAAAAGAAGCTTTTTAATAGCTTACAAGAGATTTATGTGACTGGGTTTTCATGTACTTTAACATTTGTGTTCTTTGCAAGCCCCCTTTAGCTTTTCTTTTCACTATTTACTATAACAAAAGTATATCTTATAATTGTATATAGTAGTAGTGTTGCTATGGCTTATTTGTTGGCATGGGCCCCACCTCACTCTCACCCTACACCAGTTATGCTCCACCAGTAGGCAGCTGTCACATTCGACCCTGCTCTAGTTTACATCTAGCGTCAGTGCACAGCGGCCACTGGAGTCTGCAGAAGGTACTGCACTATAGGCAACATGAGACGCGTGACAGTATTGAAGAAAAGGGCAACAGTCTTCTCCAGTGTGGAAATAAAATCTTTAGAAGAGCACATTTTTGTGGTGCATAACATTCTTTATGTTATAGCTCCCAACTGTCCCTGATTCTGAGGGACTGTCCCTGATAAAGAAAAAAGTCCCTCTGTCCCTCTTTCCTCCTCATTTGTCCCTCATTTTGGTCTGATCTATAAAAAAAAAAATTCTCCAAAAGTGTTTCCCAGTGCTAAACCTTTCATCCAAATTCTAAATTGCTGCATTTGTAAATTTCAAAAGTCAGTATAAAGGAATAGTAAGTGTAAAAAAGCACTTGTGGGTCTAACTAATTAATTTTTTTTGTATAATTTTCCTTTAAGGGGGCATGGCAAGGGGTGTGCCCTATGCATACTTTTGCGGATAGGTGTCCCTCGTTCCCATCTCAAAAAACTTGGGAGGTATGTTAATGTTCTGCCTTAACCACTTAAGCGCCGGACCATTTTGTAGCTAAAGGACCAGAGGTGTTTTCAGAATTTGGCACTTCCCTGCTTTAACCACTTAAGCCCCGGACCATTTGGTAGCTAAAGGACCAGAGGTGAATTCAGAATTTTGCACTGCGCTGCTTTAACTGTAAATTGTGCGGACATGCAATGTTGTACCCAAACAAAATTTGCGTCCTTTTCTTCCCACAAATAGAGCTATCTTTTAATGGTATTTGATTGCCTCTGCGATTTTTATTTTTTGCGATATAAATGGAAAAAGACTGAAAATTTTGAAAAAAAATGATATTTTCTACTTTTTGTTATAAGAAAAATCGAATAAACTCAATTTTAGTCATACATTTAGGCCAAAATGTATTCAGCCACATGTCTTTAGTAAAAAAAACGTCAATAAGTGTATATTTATTGGTTTGCGCAAAAGTTATAGCGTTTACAAACTAGGGTACATTTTCTGGAATTTACACAGCTTTAAATTTATGACTGCCTATCTCATTTCTTGAGGTGCTAAAATGGCAGGGCAGTACAAAACCCCCCCAAATGACCCCATTTTGGAAAGTAGACACCCCAAGGAAATTGCTGAGAGGCCTATTGAGCCCATTGAATATTTTTTTTTGTCCCAAGTGATTGAATAATGACAAAAAAAAAAAAATTACAAAAAGTTGTCACTAAATGATATATTGCTCACACATGCCATGGTTATATGTGGAATTGCACCCCAAAATACATTTTGCTGCTTCTCCTGAGTACGGGGATACCACATGTGTGGGACTTTTTAGGAGCCTAGCCGCGTACGGGACCCCGAAAACCAATCACCGCCTTCAGGATTTCTAGGCACAAATTTTTGATTTCACTCCTCACTACCTATCACAGTTTCGAAGGCCATAAAATGCCAAAATAGCACAAAACACCCCCAAATGACCCCATTTTGGAAAGTAGACACCCCAAGCTGTTTGCTGAGAGGCATGGTGAGTATTTTACAGCTCTCATTTGTTTTTGAAAATGAAGAAAGAATTTTTTTTTTTCTTTTTTTTTTTTTCAATTTTCAAAACTTTGTGACAAAAAGCGAGATCTGCAAAATACTCGCAATACCTCTAGCAAATAGCTTGGGGTGTCTACTTTCCAAAATTGGGTCATTTGGGGGGGTTTTGTGCCATCTGGGCATTCCATGGCCTCCGAAACTGTGATAGGCAGTGAGAAGTGAAATCAAAAATTTACACCCCTAGAAAGCCTGAAGGCGGTGATTGGTTTTTGGGGTCCCGTACGTGGCTAGGCTCCCAAAAAGTCTCACACATGTGGTATCCCCGTACTCAGGAGAAGCAACAGAATGTATTTTGGGGTGTAATTCCACATATGCCCATGGCATGTTTGAGCAATATATCATTTAGTGACAACTTTGTGCAAAAAAAAAAAAAAATTGTCTTTTTTCCGCAACTTGTGTCAACATATAAAATATTCCATGGACTCGACATGCCTCTCAGTATATACTTTGGGGTGTCTATTTTCCAAAATGGGGTCATTTGGGGGGGTTTTGAACTGTTCTGGCATTTTATACACAACATTAGGAAGCTTACATCCACTCTTCTATTACCACTTGAAGACAAAGCCCTTTCTGACACTTTTTGTTTACATGAAAACATATTTTTTTTTGCAGGAAAATTATGTTGAACCCCCAAACATTATATATATTTTTAAAGCAAAGGCCCTACAGAATAAAATGGTGGGTGTTGCATTTTTTTTTTCTACACAGTATTTGCGCAGCGATTTTTCAAACGCATTTTTTGGGGGAAAAATACACTTTTTTTTATTTTAATGCACTAAAACACACTATATTGCCCAAATGTTTGATGAAATAAAAAAGATGATCTTAGGCCGAGTACATAGATACCAAACACGACATGCTTTAAAATTTCGCACAAACGCGCATTGGCGACAAACTACATACATTTTTAAAAGCCTTTACAGGTTACCCCGTTAGATTTACAGAGGAGGTCTACTGCTAAAATTACTGCCCTCGATCTGACCTTCGCGGTGATACCTCACATGCATGGTGCAATTGCTGTTTACATATGACGCCAGACCGACGCTTGCGTTCGCCATTGGGCAAGAGCAGGGCAGGACAGGGGTGCTTTTTTTTTTTTTTTTTTATTATTAATTTTGCTTTTTTATTTTATTTTTAAATTGTTCCTTCCATGTTTTTTTTTTTTTTTATCATTTTTATTGTTATCTCAGGGAATGTAAATATCCCCTATGATAGTAATAGGTAGTGACAGGTACTCTTTTTTTGAAAAAACTGGGGTCTAGACCCTAGATCTTTCCTCTGCCCTCAAAGCATCTGACCACACCAAGATCGGTGTGATAAAATGCTTTCTCAATTTCCCAATGGCGCTTTTTATATCCGGGGGGGGGGACATTCCCTCCCACTGCTTGTAAAAGCAGTCCAGAGGCTAATTAGCCACTAGGGTTGCTTTTACATTAAAGCCGGCCGCTGGCTGAAAAGAATGATACCAAGATGATACCTAAACCCGCAGGCATCAATCTGGTATAACCATTCAAAGTCCAGCAACATACCAGTACGTTGCTGGTCCTTGTTGGACATGTATTGTAATCTCTTTTTTCATGCAGCCTGTTGGCTGAACGAAAAAAGAGATTGATCGGTGGGTATGCCCACCATTAGAATACCGCTCTTCATCCACCCACTTCTAATGATGGGCATACATGCACCATTTATATATGCCGAAGCATGGGGGCATCCTCCCGCAAAAAAGTTATGCCGCACACACATGGTCGGACTTTTCCACGGGCAAGCCTCCGTCGGAATTTCGACCGTATGTACGTGGCATTAGGAGCAAAATCGCTCCTCCGCCCCTGCTGCCCCAATGCTTCGGCATATTTGCTTCTTTTTTTTTTTAACTGTGGTGGTGAAATCACCTCCTACAGCACTGGAGTCGCAGGGATCAGGCCTGTCTCTGCGAACGCTGCAGTTATGTGTGTTGTGTTTTGTAAGTGACAGTGATCGATCGATACTGCACTTGGGTGGCCTGGGCTGGACGGAGGGGCAAAACGCAGGTGCTAGCAGGTATCTGGGCTGATCCCGCTAACACTGCGTTTTTGGGAACCCTAAACTGCTGGGGACGCTAGTATAGATCTGATCAGATCAGATATTGATCTGTTCAGATACTATACCACTAAGGGAGGTGTATGCTTCACGCGTGGGTGTTAGCGTTACTGGCACTAACCTGACGCTGCCTGGGGTGTGACGCAGACCCTCTCTGACGCTAAAACCTAATTGATATCACCCGCCGGGCGATCAGGGGGTTAAACCTTTATTGGGTTATATACGGCGGGTGCCCTGACACTATAAAAAGCAAACTAACTAACCAGCGTCACCCGTAACACTTATATGATGATTACTGGTGAAAGGGTTAACTAGGGGCAATTAGGGGGTTAAAACCTTTATTAGATAATATATGGGGGTACCTGACGCTATAAAAACCTGCGGCGAACCTAAAAAAAATTACTGGCTACCGATCTGCATCACCGACGCTAAGACATCGATCAGAAAAATGATCGCTTAGCGACAGTGGTGATAGGGGGTGAAAGGGTTACCTGGGGGGCGATCAAGGGGATTAAACCTTTATTAGATAATTTATGGGGGGTACCCGACGCTATAAAAACCTGCGGCGAACTTAAAAAAATTACTGGGTACCGATCTGCATCACCGACGCCAAGACAGCGATCAGAAAAATGATCGCTTAGTGACAGTGGTGATAGGGGGTGAAAGGGTTACCTGGGGGGCGATCAAGGGGGTTAAACCTTTATTAGATAATTTATGGGGGTACCCGACGCTATAAAAACCTGCGGCGAACCTAAAAAAAAAATACTGGCTACCGATCAGCATCACCGACGCTAAGACATCGATCAGAAAAACGATCGCTTAGTGACAGTGGTGATAGGGGGTGAAAGGGTTACCTGGGGGGCGATCAAGGGGGTTAAACCTTTATTAGATAATTTATGGGGGTACCCGACGCTATAAAAACCTGCGGCGAACCTAAAAAAAATTACTGGGTACCGATCTGCATCACCGACGCCAAGACAGCGATCAGAAAAATGATCGCCAAGCGACGGCGGTGCTAGGGGGTGAAAGGGTTATCTGGGGGGTGATCAAGGGGTTAAACCTTTATTAGGGGGGGTTAGGGGGCTACACTGGACCTAAAACTAAATGTAGTGACACTTTTACAGTCACAAATGTCACTGATTGCAGTGATCAGTAAATAAATGGTCACTGCAATCAGTGACACTGTGACTGGGGGCTGGGGGGTGATCTGGGGGGGCTGGGGGGTGATCTGGGGGGGCAATTTATGTGCCTATGTGTGCTGGTGTTAGTGTAGTGTTAGTGCACTGACCTGTGTGTCTTCTCTTGTACGACGCTCGGTATATGTGAGCGCCGCACAGGAGATGACATCACTTCCTCCTGCTTTCTCTATCTGTGTAAACATTACAGGCATACCCCACTTTTAAGTACACAACGGGACCAGAGCATGTATGTAAAACGAAAATGTACTTATAGTGAAACAATACCCTTTTTCACTTCTAGGGTGTAGTGGGGTCTCAGTGGCTGTAGTGGGGGTGTCAGGGGCACACTGGAACAGGGCGGGCTATGCTCTCTGAGCTTCAGCTCCTTCTACTGCGGCTGCAAAATGTCTGTACAGTACTTGTAAGGCACTTTACATACACTCGGGGGTATGTCCTTACTCGCGAGTGTATGTAAAGTGAGTGTACTTAAAGCGGGGTATGCCTGTACACAGACAGAGGGGGCATTTCTATTCGCCGGGAGCGATCGCGGAGGGGTGGTCGGAATCGAACGGCCGCCCCCCCATCTCGGAACGCTCCCAGACGAATTCCGACCGCTCACTGTACAGAAGGGGGGTCCGATCGGACCCCCCAACTGTACAAAGGCAATCACGTATGCTCTACGTGATTGTGCCTGTCGGTGCCATTGTGCCGACGTATATATACAGTGAGCGGTCGTTAAGTGGTTAACTGGAAATTGTGCGGACATGCAATGTTGTACCCAAACGAAATTTGCGTCCTTTTCTTCCCACAAATAGAGCTTTCTTTTAATGGTATTTGATTGCCTCTGCAATTTTTATTTTTTGCGATATAAACTGAAAAAGACAGAAAATTTTGAAAAAAAATGATATTTTCTACTTTTTGTTATAAGAAAAATCCAATAAACTCAATTTTAGTCATACATTTAGGCCAAAATGTATTCAGCCACATGTCTTTAGTAAAAAAAAATGTCAATAAGCGTATATTTATTGGTTTGCGCAAAAGTTATAGCGTCTACAAACTAGGGTACATTTTCTGGAATTTACACAGCTTTTAGTTTATGACTGCCTATCTCATTTCTTGAGGTGCTAAAATGGCAGGGCAGTACAAAACCCCCCTCAAATGACCCCATTTTAGAATGTAGACACCCCAGGGAAATTGCTGAGAGGCATGTTGAGCCCATTGAATATTTTTTTTTTGTCCCAAGTGATTGAATAATGACAACAAAAAAAAAAATTACAAAAAGTTGTCACTAAATGATATATTGCTCACACATTCCATGGTTATATGTGGAATTGCACCCCAAAATACATTTTGCTGCTTCTCCTGAGTACGGGGATACCACATGTGTGGGACTTTTTAGGAGCCTAGCCGCGTACGGGGCCCCGAAAACCAAGCACCGCCTTCAGGAATTCTAAGGGCACAAATTTTTGATTTCACTCCTCACTACCTATCACAGTTTTGAAGGCCATAAAATGCCAAAATAGCACAAAACCCCCCCCAAATGACCCCATTTTGGAAAGTAGACACCCCAAGCTATTTGCTGAGAGGCATGGTGAGTATTTTACAGCTCTCATATTTTTTTGAAAATGAAGAAAAAAAATAATATTTTTTTTTTTTTAAATTTTCAAAACTTTGTGACAAAAAGCGAGATCTGCAAAATACTCACCATACCTCTCAGCAAATAGCTTGGGGTGTCTACTTTCCAAAATGGGGTCATTTGGGGGGGGGGGTTTGTGCCATCTGGCCATTCCATGGCCTCCGAAACTGTGATAGGCAGTGAGAAGTGAAATCAAAAATTGACACCCTTAGAAAGCCTGAAGGCGGTGCTTGGTTTTTGGGGTCCTGTACGCGGCTAGGCTCCCAAAAAGTCTCACACATGGGGTATCCCCGTACTCAGGAGAAGCAACAGAATGTATTTTGGGGTGTAATAAAATGCTTTCCCAATTTCCCAATGGCGCTTTTTATATCCGGGGGGGGGGGACATTCCCTCCCACTGCTTGTAAAAGCAGTCCAGAGACTAATTAGCCACTAGGATTGCTTTTACATGAAAGCCGGCCGATGGCTGAAAAGAATGATACCAAGATGATACCTAAACCCGCAGGCATCAATCTGGTATAACCATTCAAAGTCCAGCAACATACCAGTACGTTGCTGGTCCTTGTTGGACATGTATTGTAATCTTTTTTTTCATGCAGCCTGTTGGCTGAACGAAAAAAGAGATTGATCGGTGGGTATGCCCACCATTAGAATAACGCCCTTCATCCACCCACTTCTAATGATGGGCATACATGCACCATTTATATATGCCGAAGCATGGGGACATCCTCCCGCAAAAGTTATGCCGCACACACATGGTCGGACTTTTCCACGGGCAAGCCTCCGTCTGAATTTCGACCGTATGTACGCGGCATTAGGAGCAAAATCGCTCCTCCGCTCCTCCGCCCCTGCTGCCCCAATGCTTCGGCATATATGCTTTTTTTTTAAACTGTGGTGGTGAAATCACCTCCTACAGCACTGGAGTCGCAGGGATCAGGCCTGTCTCTGCGAACGCTGCAGTTATGTGTGTTGTGTTTTGTAAGTGACAGTGATCGATCGATACTGCACTTGGGTGGCCTGGGCTGAACGGAGGGGCAAAACGCAGGTGCTAGCAGGTATCTGGGCTGATCCTGCTAACACTGCGTTTTTGGGAACCCTAAACTGCTGGGGACGCTAGTATAGATCTGATCAGATCAGATATTGATCTGTTCAGATACTATACCACTAAGGGAGGTGTATGTTTCACGCGTGGGTGTTAGCATTACTGGCACTAACCTGACGCTGCCTGGGGTGTGACGCAGACCCTCTCTGACGCTAAAACCTAATTGATATCACCCGCCGGGCGATCAGGGGGTTAAACCTTTATTGGGTTATATACGGGGGGTGCCCTGACACTATAAAAAGCAAACTAACTAACCAGCGTCACCCGTAACACTTAAATGGTGGTCACTGGTGAAAGGGTTAACTAGGGGCAATCAGTGGGTTAAACCTTTATTAGGTAATATATGGGGGTACCTGACGCTATATAAAAACCTGACGGGGAACCTAAATAACAAAATAACTAACTGGCTAACCAGTGTCACCAGTAACACTTATACGGTGATCACTGGTGAAAGGGTTAACTAGGGGCAATTAGGGGGTTAAAACCTTTATTGGGGTACTTGACGCTATAAAAACCTGCGGCGAACCTAAAAAAAATAACTGGCTACCTATCGGCATCAGCATAACTAATACAGCGATCTTAGTGACACTGGCAAAAGGGGGTGAAAGGGTTACCTGGGGGGGCGATCAAGGGGTTAAACCTTTATTAGGTAATATATGGGGGTACCTGACGCTATAAAAACCTGCGGCGAACCTAAAAAAAATAACTGGCTACCTATCGGCATTACCGACACTAAGACAGCGATCAGAAAAACGATCGCTTAGCGACACTGGTGATAGGGGGTGAAAGGGTTACCTGGAGGGCGATCAAGGGGTTAAACCTTTATTAGGTAATATATGGGGGTACCTGACGCTATAAAAACCTGCAGCGAACCTAAAAAAAATAACTGTCTACCGATCGGCATCACCGACACTAAAACAGCGATCAGAAAAACGATCGCTTAGCGACAGTGGTGATAGGGGGTGAAAGGGTTATCTGGGGGGCGATCAGAGGGTTAAACCTTTATTAGAGGGGGGGTTAGAGGGCTACACTGGACCTAAAACTAACTGTAGTGACACTTTTACAGTCACAAATGTCACTGATTGCAGTGATCAGTAAAAAAATGGTCACTGCAATCAGTGACACTGTGACTGGGGGCTGGGGGGTGATCTGGGGGGCCATTTATGTTCCTATGTGTCCTGGTGTTAGTGTAGTGTTTGTGCACTAACCTGTGTGTCTTCTCTCGTACGACGCTCGGTATATGTGAGCACCGCATGAGAGATGACATCACTTCCTCTGCCTGTGTTTACATTACACAGGCAGAGGAAGCTTTCTCATTCGCCGGGCGCAATCGCGAGGGGGTGGCCGGAATCGAACAGCCGTCCCCTAATCCCGGATTGCTCCAGAACAACTAACGACCGCTCACTGTATAGAAGTGGGGTCCGATGGGACCCCCAAACTATACAAAGGCAGTCACGTACAGGTACGTGACTTTGCCTGTCGGTGCCATTCTGCCGACGTATATATACAGTGAGCGGTCGTTAAGTGGTTAACATGCATTGCGTTAAGGCAACACATCAAACTAATTTGGGCTGCCAGCACACCCTAATATGCCAAAAATAAAACAAGTCCTTTTTTTGTAATGTGGACTGCAAAGCAGGTGCCTTGCCTTAGTGTGTTTGCAGTTCCTATACAGCACCACAAAGCAGTAATGCTTGTTACATGCGGTAACACATGTTGCAGTATTGGGCATGATAACATGTGCATAACATGCAACGTGCATTACCTTGGTACATTAGTATACATGGGTCCTAAATGAGTAGAATGGAGCTTACTAGTTTAAGGCTACACTCTTGGGGGGTTGATTTACTAAAGGATAACAGAATCACTCAGCTTAAGTGAATTCAGAGCTTTAAATGCCTAATTATGCATAATGAATTTTTACTTGGATGATTAAAGTAAACAAAAGCTTCTTATTCACTAATACAATGCTGTGAAAAAGTAATTGCCCCCTAAACCTAATAACTGGTTTTGCCACCCTTGGCGGCAACAACGACAATCAAATGTTTGCGATAACTGGCAATGAGTCTTTCACATTGCTGTGGAGCAATTTTGGCCCACTCTTCTTTGGAGGGTTTTCCAGCATGAGCGGCCTGTGTAAGGTCGTGATACAGCATCTCAATTGGATTTAAGTCTGGGCTTTGATTAAGCCACTCCAAAACCTAAATTTTGCTTTGTTTGAACCATTTGGAGGTAGACTTTTGGCTGTTGTGTTTTGGATCATTGTCCTGCAGCATAACCCAAATGCACTTGAGCTTGAGGTCACGAACTGATGGCCGGACATTCTCCTTTAGGATTTTCTGGTAGAGCTCAGAATTCATGGTTCCATCAATTATGGTAAGTCGTCCAGGTCCTGAAGCTGCAAAGCAGCCCCAGACCATCACACTACCACCACCATGTCTGACTGTTGGTATGATGTTCTATGTTTTATGCCAGATGTAACGGGATGCACACCTTCCAAAAAGTACAATTTTTGTCTCATCAGTCCACAGAATATTTGCCTAAAATTCTTGGGGATAATCAAGATATTTTTTGGTAAATGTGAGACGAGCCTTTGTGTTCTTTTTGGTCAGTAGTGGCTTTGGCCTTGGAACTCTCCCATGGATGCCATTTTTGCCCAGTCTCTTTCTTATTGTTAAATCATGAACACCGATCTTACCTGAGGCAAGTGAGGCCTGCAGTTCTTTAGATGTTGTTCTGGGTTCTTTTATGACCTCCTGGATGAGTCGTCGTCATGCTCTTGGAGTAATTTTTGTAGGCCGGCCACTCCTGGGGAGGTTCACCACTGTTCCAAGTTATGTCCATTTGTGAATAATGACTCCCCCTGTGGTTCACTGAAGTTCCAAAGCCTTAGAAATGGCTTTGAAACCCTTCCTAGACTGATACATGTACTTTGTTTCTAATCTGTTCTTGATTTTTTTTTAGATTGTGGCATGATATGTGACGTTTTGTGATCTGTTAGCGTGCTTTACTTTGTCAGACAGCTTCTATTTATGTAATTTCTTGATTCAACAGGTCTGGCAGTAATAAAGCCTGGGTGTGGCAAGTGAAATTTAACTCAGCTTTCCAAAAAAATTGTGGTTAATCACAGTTTATTCACGATTCAGCATGGGAGGGGGCAATTACTTTTTCACATAGGGTCAGGCAGGTTTGAACAGCTTTTTTCCCTTAATAAATGAAATAATAATTAAAAAACTGCATCTTGGATTTACTTGGGTTATCTTTATGTAATATTAAAATTTGTTTGATGATCTGAATCATTTAAGTGTCAGAAATATGCAAAAAAAAAAAAAAAAATCAGGAAGGGGGCAAATACTTTTTTCACAGCACTGTATATGTGAACATTCACTTTGTAAACTTAACTTTTATTTTGTTAAGTTAACTGTCCCTACTCCCTTAGTAAATCAACCCCAGTATGAATGCCAGAAAGACTGGAACTGAAAGGGCTGTTCATTGAGAAAAGTGAATGTTAGAAGATACGGTGAATCTGTGTATACTATGAATACTCAATCATGTGCCAGCAAAAAAAATGATTTTTATAAAAAAATTTCTCCATACATGATTGGTTAGTCAAAATGAACATATGTATATGTGATTTACTAATATTCATTTTGCCATATATCCTTCAATGAGACAGAAAAACAGCCTTAGCTTTGAATTAAGTGGTTATAATTATGATCTGACTTCCATTATTCGTGCCAATCTGGAATACAAGTGGCATTAAACCCAAAAGTGAAAAATATAATATATTGCAACCTACCAATTATTAGTTGTGGTGGCTGCATTTGTTTTCTTATTTTTTTTGTCTTTTTCCCCTTTGATTTCGCCTGGTCATTTGGACAGTAACACACCTCCTGTATTGGAGTGCCCCCACTCCACCTTTGGACAGCAGCATTGTCAGTTGAGGCGGAAGGAAATGTTAGATGTAACACACAGCCAAAGCTAAACTCCAACTCACACTTTATAAACAGTTACAGCAATAGTTTTTTTTCCTTTTCAGATAAAGGTTTTACCCCTGTCAGTGTAAATGGTTTGTCTTATCACAGTAACTGATACACATAGGCGTGCACACAGGGTGTGCAAGGTGTGCCCGGGCACCCCTTAATCACCCCATGGGCATTATCGCTCTGTGTGCCATCAGAAAGATGTTTACACATAAGAGATGTTTACACACTTCTCTTTCATTGTGCCAGCAGGGAGATCAATGTGACAGGGTCATGTATATGTAGACACACACACACGTGTGTGTTTGAGCTTTAGGGTGCACACCCCAATGCAATAGGCTGCGTACACCAATGTTGATATATCTGCAAGAGCAACAACTGACTTACCTGTCAGATCACCAGATGAAAATACAGTGGATTGCGAGTAATGCGGTTAACAAGTGTTTCGCAATACGAGCACTGTATTTCTAAAAATCCTATCTCGGTTTGTGAGTGTTGTCTCGCAAAACGAGCAGGATTCAGGCCAAAGTGGTGTGCAGTACCGCTTTTGGCCTGAGGTGAAGGGGGCGCCGGGGCCGAACGGCGCCTATTGGAAATGCACGGAATGGCCCGAGGACAGTTCAGCTGACCTTGGCAAACCTCCAAAAGGGAGTCTTTCCATGGTTTGCCGAGGTCAGCCGAACTGTCCACGGGCCTTTCCGAGGCTCTCCGGCGCCCCCCACCTCTGGTCGCATGCGGTATTGCATGCCATTGAAGTCAATGCGGAACAAATTATTTTCATTTCTATTGACTTCAATGGGGAAACTCGCTTTGATAGGCGAGTACTTTGGATAACGAGCATTCTCCTGGAACGGATTATGCTCGTAATCCAAGGTTCCACTGTAGAAAAAAGAAAGTTAAAAAAATAAAACGAATGCAGCCATTACATCTAAGCATTGGTAAGCTGTAATATAATAAATGTTTGCTTTTGGGTTTAATACTGCTTTCAGCTTTAAAGTTTATATGATAACGTGTAATATTTAATAGTGTCTCTAATATATATTTGCCTCATACCCCTCGTGTACAGAATTCCAATCTCTGTCCTGTAAAATTTTACAGGTTTTAATGACAATTAACCTTAATTTCTTTCAGCACCAGAAAACATACACCCACCACTGGTAGAGGGGATCAATAGCACTTCCATGAGGATTGCATGGTCAGCACCTGTAAAGCTTAATGGACCTTCACTGTACTACCAGCTGGAGAGAACAGAGCCATCGCTGACCATAGAAGGTAACATGGACTATATCAAGGGGACTCACTTTCCCGGACATGGCTACTACAAATTCCCTGCATCCACCCTGCCTGCAAACACATATTTCACAGGTAATGGTTTCATAGAGATATAATTTATGTTTAATAAAATTGGAGGGAACCAATGCTCCCCCCTCCCTTCCCTGGTCCTGGCCACTATTTGGCTTTGCATTTTCTTTTTTGGAAACCTGTCAAGCATCTGGAAAATTCAAACTGAATATGTGATTAACAAATATATAAGCTGAGGCTGCCTTCAGTGAAAACCAGATATGACAAAAAAAAAACACATCCAGAGATACTGACAGCTGAAGTTATATGAAGTTTTCTTTTCTTGTTAAATGGAACTAAACCCTCCTATTGTTTTCAGCCAAGGAAGCTGCTATCTTGGCCTCTGTTTTATCTTCAACAACCATGGTGCTGCACATGTGATCAGTAATGACACCAGCCAGCCATTTGATGGTCTGACAGTTTGGTAGAGAACACAACCAATGTGACAGTTACATTTCCAGCATGTGCCTGAAATGTAACAGTTTTTTTGAAACTGTTAAATTGATGGGTTTAGTTCCGCTGTAAATCAAAGTTGACCTTGAGACTTCTACCGCCTCAACCTTCTACCTGGTTAACTAGGATACCCAAAAAAGGTATGTGTGTGCCGCTCAGGCTTGGCAGAAAGGGGGATATGCAGATAGTGCATCCACAGCTGCTGTTTGGAGTGCTGAATGGGGTTGGAGCCCGTCCTGGCTCCTGCAATGATACGAAAGAGAAAAGGGTGGCCCCTAGGAGTCGCACATCCAAGATGTCCTAGCAAGGTGAAGAGAGTGGTAACCTCAGCCTGGACTCCAACCAGGCCCATCCCCCAACGTGTTTCACTCTGCCCCCCCAGAGCTTAGTCCTGGGGATTCCCATGACTAAGTTTGGGGGGGGGGCAGAGTGAAACGCATTGGGGGCATGGCCTGGTTGGAGTCCAGGCTGAGGTTGCCACTCTCTTCACCTTGCTAGGACATCTTGGATGTGCGACTCCTAGGGGCCACCCTTTTCTCTTAAGTAACTAGGATACCCACTTAATCAAAGAAACAATGGGGAATCTTAGAAAGTAGGAGTGGGTGGAGTCAAGTCCAGCTTTTACAGGAAGGGTCAAGATATGAGTTTTTTTGACAGTTTTTCCTAAAATTAACCTCCAGTTACAAATTTTTTCATCATATGCTCACATCATATGATCACTTTGAATTTAAAAAGCCCAGGTTTAATAGAAATTGTTCATGTGATAAAAAAAAAACTGTAAAAAGATGTAACTCTTAACCTTAATGTTCTCGACACAGATGCCAGCTTAAACCTGTACATACAAAAGTCCCCAAATGCAATGTATATAGTGGATCTGCAGCAGTAACTCATTTAGACGGATAGATAATAGAAAGAGATGTAGATAGATGCGTGATCAGATGCATATCTAGCGCACCCACCTATCCCCCTCCTGCATTTAACTCGGCTCCTCGCAGGGGGAGACAGGCACAGTCTGCAGGCAGAGTCAAAGTCCTCCCGAGAATGATTCTCACCTCTACCATGTGTAGATGCAAGTCCTTCACTTCCCCAGTAATGTAAATGTCCACACCAGCTGAAACTTCAACTCAGTATTTATTCTCACTTTGCAATAAACAGTCTCTTTGGATAGGAAAGGGTTGGAGCAAAGAAAACAGAACAGCCTAAGGCGTGGAGGGGGTCCAGGCACAAACGTAGCTCAAACTCTTCACTGCTCAGATTCTCAAACAGTTTTAGGCACACAGTCTCTGCCACAGACCGTGAAGTTGGTCTCTGCCACGGACCTGATGAACTTGAACTCCCTTCCTAGAACATAGCCCTTATCAAGGAGAAGATGTCCCCCCAGAGAGTCAACAGACCCTTCCTTCACCGTGACTCCCGCATCAGTTCCTCAGAATGATCCTCCCTTCTCTTAGGGTGTGGGTCCCCTCGCAAGGCGGCACCCTGGACTCCTCAATCCCTAGCGGACCCCAGCCGAAAGCGCTGGGCCCCGAGCCATCGCTGCAGCTCCCGGGTCTCCATACCCAGGCGGACAGGAACTGTGAGGTAGTACCCCAGCCCAGGCTAAAGGTGCCTGAGGTGGAACCGGAACACAGCCTCCGGGCCGAGAGCACCCGGAGATGAGCCACACGCACTCCCAGGCTGAAGGTGCCTGGGGGTGGACCCAGCTCAGAAGATGTCTGCCCCTTTTATATCCTCTCCCGGCATGCACAGCAGGTTCCCCGCCCCACTGTACGGCTGCCGAGAGGGGTCACAAAAGGCACAGCACTGTATTGATAGTTCAACCCGGCCCAATATGGCAGCGCCACCCATAGGCCACAGGGAACTTCACACCAATACTATCCCCTGAGGACAAAAATGGTCCATAACTCATAACAATTTAAGGTGTCTGAACACCCCGCTACACATAGATAGATAAAGAGATAGATACATACAAAAAAAAGTACTATATATATATATATATATATATATATATATATATATATATATATATATTTATTTATTAGGGATGCACCGAAATTTCGGCCGAAAATGGCCTGCTGGGCGGGGCACCACCCCTGGTGCCGCCCATCGTGGGGGTGTCGTTCTGGAGCGCCTGTCCTTACTCTCTCCTCCTCCCCTCTCCTCCCTCCTCACCCAAGCTGCAGGGGCCGTGGTGTCTCCGTGTGTCCCCCCCCCCGAGCGGTGGCTGCATATGGAACCGGGCTCCCGTGCAGGAGCTCGGTCACGCTGTGTTTACTCTGATCTGAAAGTGAAAGCAAGGGAGAGGTGTCTAGCAGTGTGTGCTGTGCTCTCTGCCTCCCCCTACAGTGCAGTACCCGGCATGGAGATTGAAGGTACAGTGCTGCAGCTGCCGATTTTTAAAAAGGCTGTCTATATATGTTTGTATGCATGTGTGTGTGTTTATATGTGTGTGTCTGCATGTTTGGATGTGTGCATGTGTGTGTCTACATGTGTGTGTGTGTGTGTGTTTTATATGTGTGTGTGTTTATTTGTGTGCATGTTTGTGTGTGTGTGCATATGCAGTGGCGGCTGGTGCTCAAATTTTTTGGGGGGCGCAAACAAACTGAAAAAAAAAAAAAAACATCATTGCCGCCACTGTGCCCATTAAACGCCACTAGTTTGTCCCCAAATGCAGCCAGTTTCCCCCCCATATACAGCCAGTTTCCCCCCAAAATACAGCCAGTTTGTCCCCCAATATACAGCCAGTTTGTCCCCCAATATACAGCCAGTTTCTCCCCCAATAATACAGCCAGTTTCTCCCCCATAATACAGCCAGTTTCTCCCCCATAATACAGCCAGTTTGTCCCCTATAATACAGCCAGTTTGTCCCCTATAATACAGCCAGTTTGTCCCCCAAATGCAGCCAGTTTGTCCCCCAAATGCAGCCAGTTTGTCCCCCAAATGCAGCCAGTTTATCCCCCATATGCAGCCAGTTTGTCCCCAATATACAGCCAGTTTCTCCCCCATAATACAGCCAGTTTCTCCCCCATAATACAGCCAGTTTCTCCCCCATATGCAGCCAGTTTCTCCCCCAAATGCAGCCAGTTTCTCCCCCATAATACAGCCAGTTTCTCCCCCAAATGCAGCCAGTTTCTCCCCCAAATGCAGCCAGTTTCTCCCCCATAATACAGCCAGTTTCTCCCCCATATGTAGCCAGTTTGTCCCCCAAATACAGCCAGCTTGTCCCCCAAATACAGCCAGCTTGTCCCCCCCCCCCAGCCCTGCACTTACCTTCCTCGAGTCAGCGCCGTCCTTCTTCCATCCTTGATGTCTTCTCCCGCCCTCTATGTCACTTCAGCCAATCAGGTTACCGGTAACCAGACCCGGTGAACCTGATTGGCCAGGGAACGCACCCCTGTGCGTCCTCTCATTAGGTATTTAGAAGCTGATTACAGCCCTCAGGCTGTAGTCGGGAAGCCTATCAGAGCCTGCTGGCTCTGATAGGCACTTCTAAAGGCCAATCAGACGCTGTTATTCAGATGGCCGGCGCTCAAGGGGCCGGCCATCTGAATAGTGGGTGGCAGCAATACATAGGTTCATGCAATGCATGAACCTATGTATTGTTGTGAGTGACGGCCGGGCGCAGAAGCGAGCGGTAGCGGCGCTTCTGCGCCCACTATGGTCGCGCCGCCATGTTTAAAAAAAAAGACATAAAAAAAAAACTCTTAAAGGGCCCGTTTTTTTTTTCTTTTTGGTGACCACAGGAGGGGGGGCAGCGCCCGGGCGCCCTCTATGGACGGGCTGCCACTGTGCATATGTGTGTTTTATATGTGTGTGCATTTATGTGTGTGCATGTGTGTGTTTTATACGTGTATGTTTATATGCACTGATGAGGCACAGGCAGGCTGCAAGACGGGCACTAGTAGGCTGCTGGGCACTGGTGAGGCACAGGCAGGCTGCAAATGATGGGCACTGGTAGGTTGCTGGGCACTGGCAGGCTGCATATGATGGGCACTGGTGAGGCTGCCTTGATCTCCTGTACCATGTCTGCAGTCTCTGACCATCTCCTGTACCATGTCCCCAGTCTCTGACCATCTCCTGTACCATGTCTGCAGTCTCTGACCATCTCCTGTACCATGTCCCCAGTCTCTGACCATCTCCTGTACCATGTCCCCAGTCTCTGACCATCTCCAGTACCATGTCCCCAGTCTCTGACCATCTCCTGTACCATGTCCCCAGTCTCTGACCATCTCCTGTACCATGTCCCCAGTCTCTGACCATCTCCTGTACCATGTCCCCAGTCTCTGACCATCTCCTGTACCATGTCCCCAGTCTCTGACCATCTCCTGTACCATGTCCCCAGTCTCTGACCATCTCCTGTAATGTGTCTGTAGTCTCTGACAATCTCATGTACCATGTCCCCAGTCTCTGACCATCTCCTGTATTAAAATATTTTTTAAAAACAGTCACTTTCGGTATCAGTCCTGTTTCAGTATCGGTTTCGGTTTTCGGCATCTTGTACTTTTCATTTTCGGTATCGGTTTTGGCACCAAAAAACCCATTCGGTGCATCCCCAATATATATATATATTGAGTGATAGATAGATAAAAAGATATGCTCAGTATGAATTTGAAATGACCAGGTTTAATAAGTTTATCGTATGATTAATAAAACTCTACCACATGTAGAAAGACGTAGAATGGTACAGATACCAACAGAAACCTATATGTACATGTACTGAGAGAGACAGATAGATGGATAAGTAGATAGATAGAAATCATAGATAGATAAACATATGAAGATAGATCAATAGATAGATATATAAATATACAGTATATGTAGATAGATAGATAGATAGATAGATAGATAGATAGATAGATAGATAGATAGATAGATAGATAGATAGATAGATAGATAGATAGATAGATTTTTTTTTAAATAGTTCTGACTTCTCAATCATTTTTTGTCCTGAAAGTTTTCCTCGCCCTGCTGCGAGTGTGGCAGTGCCGGTAATCGGATGAAATATGGTGCCCGGTGCACTCTTCATGCTTGGCTATGAATGATGTACATAATCAAGATTTATTATGTCTTTGAATCCTAATTGCCTGTTATGAATCACAGTTAATCACACAATCAATGTGCAGTAAATGCAAAGTTCATTTAAACATATGCATTTCCCTTATATTTCCAGCACTGACATAGAGGTGACACTCTGCCTTATTGTATGATTGTTTATTGTACAGTGTTCATGTCACCTCTATATTGAAATCTACCTGCGAGCATTTAAAAGAATCCAAAATATAAAAACACCATTCAGATATTGTTGAAAGTTATCACTATATCCAGAGATACACTATATTGCCAAAAGTATTGGGACACCTGCTTTTACACGCACATGAACTTTAAGGGCATCCCAGTCTTCGTCCGTAGGGTTCAATATTGAGTTGGCCCATCCATTGCAGCTATAACAGCTTCAACTCTTCTGGGAAGGCTGTCCACAAGGTTTAGGAGTGTGTCTATGTGAATATTTGACCATTCTTCCAGAAGCGCATTTGTGAGGTCAGGCACTGATGTGGACGAGAAGGCCTGGCTCGCAGTCTCCGCTCTAATTCATCCCAAAGGTGTTTTATTGAGTTTATGTCAGGACTCTGTGCACGCCAGTCAAGCTTGCTCCCAGAAGAGTTAAAGCTGTTATACTTGCAAAGGGTGGGCCAACTCTATATTGAACCCTAAGGACTAAGACTGGGATACCATTAAAGTTCATGTGTGTATAAAGGCAGGTGTCCCAATACTTTTGGCAATATAGTGTATATGAGAGACTGTTTTTAGACTGCTTGCACAGCTTTTCACCTCTACCAGTTACAGGTTTGCAGTCTGATACCTGCTGGTATACGGGTATTAGATTCACAGAAGGAGTAGACAATATACACTATGCAAAGTGAATCCTGGTTCACTTTGAATAGCCCCCCCCCCCCCCCCCCCCCAGCAATAAAATGAAATCATTAACATTTGTTCTTGTCTAAAAAAAGAAAAAACACACTTACTAGACCATGAAGCCCAGTCTTGTCTTGCTTGAAGTAAAAGTTCTCCCTTGACTCATCTTCTTTTGCACCGCCATCTTTAATTGAGATCCAGCACATACGTAGATTCTAGGAGCATGCATAGACATCAGACATTCTGCGGGTCTCTTCCAATTCTACGGTTGAGACTCTGTGGCGTGTGTGCAAATGCATGACATCTTGCAAACGGCTCCTGGTATGGCTATTGCATGATCTGTCTGTGAATGTGTGCATGATCTTACATCATTTTGGCTTAGGCTGGAATTAGGCAGTAAAAAAATAAATTCATTAATTACATTTTTTTAATAAATGGGCAAGAGGGAGGTCAATATAACTCGACTTGTTAAATTGAAATTGTTTGCTTCTTTACTGTAACATTTGATCTCAGTGAGATGCTGTGGGATCAAATTGCCATTAATTTTTGTTTGGATCTAAACTCTATGACCAAAACTATGATGACAACCCATACAAATGATTCAGTCCTGGTGTTTTCAGTGAAGGGTTCTTTTAATGCCACAGCATACAAAGGCATTTTAGACAATTGCATGCTTTAACCTTATGCAAACATTTAGTGGTGATAAGAACCAGCATAAATCACTGGCGACTGTCCTCATAAGAAGTCAAGTGTTGGCGTGACGTAACACGCAGGGGTGGAGTACAGTGTTGCATGACCGCGTAAATGTCATTCAAAGTGCAACAGCGCTGAAAGATGTAAATTAGCCTGGGCAGGAAGGGGGTGAAAGTGCCCAGTATTGAAATGGTTAAGTATGTTTCTAGCGTAATATCAAACACAAACATAAGGGGCAAACACAACTTTTTTCTTGTTGATTTGTGATGGAATAAAGTATGCTTCAAACCTTCTCTGTGCTCCATTTGGTGAGAATTTTCTTCACTACCAGTCTCGAGACAAAGCAGGCAGTGAGAGGAGATCTCAAAGTAAGGGAAATCCTCTCTGGAATAAACGTCCCCATAGAAAGCCTGTGTGTTTTACTCACTTTTAGTCTAGTTGACAATGGTCACCAGGACAAACAGAGATGGTAAAACAACAATGAAAGCTCAACAGAGTCTCTACTTCTTTTCTATGCTACTCTTCTCTGCTCTACTATCCAAAACAGAAAAAAAAGCTAAATATGTATTACACTTAATTTTTAAATTGATTGACTTGATTTATTCTAACAATTTATTGACTCCATTTGGTATGGCCACCTGCTGGTGAGTACCAGCTACTCATTAAAGTAGAAAGGTGTGTCTGGTTAGTTGGTTGGTTGGGTAGTTGGTACCTTTCAGAATAAATCCTACAGTTTCAATGAGTGCTCATTTTTTAAAGACTTCCTAGAGATTATATAGCAGTTAGATGGAGGGAACGTTCGTTTTTATTTTTTGTATCTTTCATTTTCTAATTATAATAACTGTATTTAAAATATTTTATGTATATTTTAATTATTACATAATGGGATTAAAAGCTATTTTAGCCTGCAATTATAATATCATCAAATCTTCTGGCTTGCTTGGAGTTTTACTTAACGAAAGATGCTCAATACTTTTTTTTTCCTATTCTTTTAAGCTCTTCCCTCCTTATACTGTATATGGATCAGATAACCATTGCCATAGCAGTGGTCATATAGGCCTTGCAACAGGATTAGTTTCAGGCAAATCCAGTGGTTGCCTGGCTGTTCTTGAACATCCTACAACTAATAGAATGGCAAAGAGAATAGTTCAGTAAAGTCCATTAAAAAAATGAATCTAGAAGTTAAGGTAAGTAAATTTGGAAGCAAGGAAAATAAACAAATGGATCCTTCAACAAATCAAGTCCAAACTTTTACTACAGGCCCAGATGACTAGACTAAAGCTGCCTTATTTTGGACACATTGGATTTAATTTACTAAAAGCAAATAGGCTGTTCACTTAGCAAGGGAATCTGCACTTTGTGAAGGAATTTTCTCTAGAGCTTAGTGAATGTGGTGAAGTTTCACTTTTCAAAGAATACCCAATCAAAATAAAAAACAAACACCTTGCTTGCATGTGATTGGATGATGTAAGTCAGCAGAAATTCAGCTCATTCATTAATCTTTGGGGAAAATTCCCTTGCAAAATAAACAGCATATTTGCCTTTACTAATTCAACCCCCTTATGAGAAGAGACAACTTGCTATATAAAAACATTATAAAAATGTTGGGAGGAAAATAAGATAGAAAGATCATCAGTAAGGAGATTAGATACAGTTACGGAAAGTGTGAACATGCCGTGGCAAAAGCTGAAATTTATTAAAATATTTTTTTTCAAATGGCAGCGATATAAATACTTGAATCTGACTTCGTACCAGTTTTTTCCAATCCGTTTACAAAAGAACTAAGACTGGAGGAGGGAGAAGCAGCACCAGGAGCCACTCAGCTGTACTTCAGTGTTCATGTACAAACAAGGAACATGGTGATAGAAGGATTGAGTAGTCGGACAGAAGGGATGAGCCGAACACCCCCCCCCCATTTAACACCGTTGTGCCGCATACACACGACCATTTTTCACGACGTTAAAAATGCTATTTTTTAAATTGGGCATTAAAAACGATTGTGTGTAGGCTCCAGAGCATTTTTAACGACGTGAAAAATGGCCTAAAAAAAATGAGAACCTGCTCTATTTTTTCACGTTGTTTTTCACGTCGTTTTTTTAACGACGTGAAAAACGGTAGCGTGTATGCTTTTACGAGGGGGAAAAAAACGCGCATGCTCAGAATCAAGTATGAGACGGGAGCGCTGGGTCTGGTATAAATATTAAGGGGAACACTGAACCAAAGTAAAAAAAAAATGCTTGGGGGTCCCCCCAAATTCCATTACCAGGCCCTTCAGGTCTGGTATGGATATTAAGGGGAACCCTGTGCCAAATTAGAAAAAAATTATGTATGGGGTCCCCCTCAAAATCCATACCAGACCCTTCAGGTCTGGCATGGATTTTAAGGGGAACCCCGCGCCAAAATAAAATAAAAATGGCGTGGGGTTCCCCCCTAAAAATCCATACCAGACCCTTATCCATGCACACAACCTGGAAGACCGCAGGAAAAGAGGGGGGGACAAGAGTGCGCCCCCCCTCCTGAACCGTACCAGGCCACATGCCCTCAACATGGGGAAGATATCCCCATGTTGATGGGGACAAGGGCCTCATCCCCACAACCCTTGCCCGGTGGTTGTGGGGGTCTGCGGGCAGGGGGCTTATCGGAATTTGGAAGCCCCCTTTAACAAAGGGGAACCCCAGATTCCGGCCCCCTCTATGTGAATTGGTAACAGGGTACATTGTACCCCTACTATTTCACCCAAAAAAGTGACAAAAAAGGTAAAAAAAACACACACACAGCTTGGGACAAGTCCTTTAATAATAAAAAAAAATTCCAGCGCTGTAATCCTTCTACGACCCGCAGCCATGATCGATACAGCCTCCATAGGAAGCGCCCGCCGAATGATGCACGACCAGAGGGGTCGGGGTCATCCGTCCACGTCACGGGTGGCCCCGCCCTCGGTTATTTAAGAGCTGTCAGACGGGTCGCGCGTCATTTGGCGGGCGCTTCCTATGGAGGCTGTATCGATCGTGGCTGCGGGTCATAGAAGGATTACAGCACTGGGATTTTTTTTCTTATTATTAACCTCCCTGGCGGTATGATTAGTTCTGATTTTAGGTGCTGAAAGTGGTACAATTATTTTGCATGGAAATTTGTCGTTTTATATTGTAGGCCTATAGTTCTTAGGAATAACACACTTAAATCTGTCCAAACAAGAGTCTAGTAGACATCCCCGGTATGATCAAGTTTGAAACACAAAATCATAAATTATAATATAATAAATAACTATAAATAATTATAACAAATAATAATGTAATTATAATAAAAATTATTCAATAATGTAATCAAATCAAAAACACTGAAATTTGCTCAGTTGCAGAATTGTCGCTGACATTACTTTCAGTATTTTATGACGAATTTCCCCACAAATCGCTATCGCTCAATTCTGCAAGTGATTCTAATTTATTATCGCTGTTTTCTAGTTGGTCTAAAAACACTTTTGACATAAACTGACACTTTTTGGTTGCTATGGACAATCTCCAGCTTCCAGGCAGAAAGAACAGTTTTTATAATATAAAAGTGCATGTAGGACACTGGACAGACCACTAGGGACAAAGGGGATGTGTATTTATTTGATACAGTACTGTAATCTGTAAGATTACAGTACACTGCATGTATTGTGTGTTTTAACTTTTTTGAATTTGGCGCCGAACTCCGTCCCCATGCGTCGCAACGCTCAGAAACGGAGCTTGGCACTCGGCAGTGTGAATCGAGCGAAGAGACAGCTCGCTCACACAGCGGGGACACATTGCAGGATCCAGGGAACAAGGTAAGTAACTTCCCCTGTATCCTGCAATGCGATCCCGAGTCTGGGTTGGGGTTACCGCTTTAGGTACTGAAATCTTACCCCGAGCCAGACTCGGAAATACCGCTAGGCGGGTTAAAGGACTTGTCCCAAGCTGTGTGTGTGGTTTTTTTTACCATTTTTGTCACTTTTTTGGGTGAATTGGTAGGGGTAAAATGTACCCCGTTACCAATTCACATAGGGGCGGTGGGATCTGGGGGTCCCCTTTGTTAAAGGGGGCTTTCAGATTCCGATAAGCCCCCGCCCGCAGACCCCCACAACCACCAGGCAAGGGTTGTGGGGATGAGGCCCTTCTCCCCATCAACATGGGGACATCCTCCCCATGTTGAGGGCATGTGGCCTGGTATGGTTCAGGAGGGGGGGCGCTCTCTCATCCCCCCCTCTTTTCCTGCGGCCTGCCAGGTTGCATGCTCGGATAAGGGTCTGGAGTGGATCTTTGGAGGGAACCCCACGCCATTTTTTTAAAAAATTTGGCGCGGGGTTCCCCTTAAAATCCATACCAGACCTGAAGGGTCTGGTATGGATTTTGAGGGGGACCCCTACGCCATTTTTTTTTTATTTGGCGCAGGGTTCGCCTTAATATCCATACCAGACCTGAAGGGCCTGGTAATGGAATTTGGGGGGAACCCACGCATTTTTTTTATTTTGGTTCGGGGTTCCCCTTAATATTCATACCAAACCCAAAGGGCCTTTTTTTTTTACTTTTTTTTTGCATTGATACATGTCCCCTGTTGCAGGACCCAGGTCCTCAAACACTTTTTATGACAATAACTTGCATATTAACCTTTAAAATTAGCACTTTTGATTTCACCCATAGACTTTTAAAGTGTGTTCCGCGGCTTTAGAATTTGCCACGAACACCCCAAATTGTTCACTATTCGGCGAACGGGCGAACAGCCAATGTTCGAGTTGAACTTATGTTCGACCTGAACATAAGGCTCATCCCTATTGGACAGAGAGATGAGCTCAACATTCTCATCATTGGATGGAGGAGTGACAAAGCTTGTTTTACTTAAAGTGGAAATTCAGCCTATTCCTTTTTTTTTTTTCAAATCAATCATTTTTATTCTATAAAAAAAAAAAAAAAGAAAGATACAGAGGGGTACAGAAAAGTACACAAAAAAAATACACAACAATGAGAAAAAAAAGAAGGATGAAATAAAGAAATTGATTAACATCCGGCTATATGTTCAAGATCCGATTTAAGAACAAGTAATAAGGAAAAAAAAACATGAAAAGCTGAACCCATAGGTATTCAGGAGAGGGGCGGCACCCTCCCCTAACCCTAGTCATCTTAAGTTCAAAAACCTCTTTTCTACCCATTCACCGGTTCAGTCACAAATTATAATATCTAATTTCCCTCTGGTTCCTGCTACATCGAAATAGCTTATTTATGTGTAGCGGGGTGTCACTTTAAGGAGCTCAAAAGACTACCATACCCAGTTTACAGCGGGACACCCAGAGTGCATTGCCCGGCGCAAGGTCTGCTGGGGCAGGGCTATATAAGGAGAAGCAGAGCTACACGCAGGTCTCTTTGGATGCCGCCCCTAGCAAGTGGAACCAACGCCGAGTCTGCCGCTGGACTGGGCCTAGGAGTTTGGGCCTTGAGATCCAGAGAGCCCTCCGACCTTCACGGGAGAACCCAGGTGTCGTTTTTGTCCATCAGCCCTTCAAGGACTGTCGGGAGGATCAGAGACTACGAGTGTCGTGAGACGGTGTGCTGGAGCCCCAGCTGCGCAAGTCGGTTGTACGGACTGGTCCAGTCGGGTGAGAGAGCACCTGCTCAGAGATTAACTGACTAATCTTAGGCCCAGTGTCCTTAGTTCAGAGACCACCAATACCAGAGTGTTATTTCACACCAGAGGGACCGTGTGCTGTGCAGCGTTAGCTGAACTCTTTAGTACATGCCAAGAAGTTACCTGTTTTGTTGCCTGTGGATTACAAATAACCTACAAAGTGCACCACCATTGCTAGCGAAGATCCTTCCCAACGGAAGCACCATATCTGCAATAGTCAGGCCTGACTGTAGAACTTTAGACATTGTTTGGGCGCCATCTTGCCCATGAGCGGGAAGCTCGCGAGCATAGTTAAGTGACATTTAGCGTGTGTAATTGCTATTGAAACATAGTGCTTGTTATATGCTGAATAGTTAACATTGCAGAGCTCTGCATATGCACATGTATTGCTGTTTAACCTGATACGATATATTCAGTAAAAAGTACTTGTGGTTAAGCCAATTTACTGTGTGGTTATATGTTTACTGCGGCATTGTGATCCCCATAGCTAACGGGTTTCATAATCCCATCTTTACTACTATTTGTGCCAAGGGAGGTTAGAGCCAGTTAACTGGGGATTGGCAGCAGTGTGTACAGGCCCAAATCTATACCAGCAGCCCTCTTAGCTGGGGGTATTGCTACATATGGATCGTCTTAACTTGTTTCCAGAGACAACATCAAATTCCTATGCCTATCCCCTGTATATTCTCAAACTTATCCTTCTCATTTCTTACGACCTTTCATATAAAGTTAGTCTATAACATAACCATAAGCCAACACAACAGCAATAAGGGAGAAAAAAATAATATTTTTTTTATATTCTTTCTCTCTATGACTGTCAGAGAATAGCAGACCTTTCTTGTGTTCCTCATTTACAACAATGGATGGGCTTAAAACTAATTAAACCTCTCACCCATTCACTTCATTCTCAAGGAGGGTTTTCCCCTCATCCGAGGCCAGAAAGGTATTCCAGGCAGACCAAGTCTCGGAATAACTTCTGTGCTGGTGTCGTGCGGAGAGAACTTGATCTTCTAGTTTGCTGACCTCCTTCACCTTACGGATCCACATCTCTATTGTCGATGGCGATAATGATTTCCACTTCAAAGGAATACATGCCTTTGCGGCGTATAAAAGGTGGGAAATGCATGATTCCTTATATACCTTCTCAGGTACCTGGTTTACATGTAGGAGGTATCGTTAGATCTGTACAGAGTTGGAGAATTTGTTTAATCCCCAACCAGAAACGCCTTAGCTTGGGACAGTCCCAAAAAATGTGTAACATAGTGCCCTTGTCTTCCTGACATCTCTAGCACCGGTCTGAGGTATCAGGATTTTTTTTTCAAGTTTCTCTGGTGTTCTATACCACCTAGAGAGAATCTTAAAGTTGGTTTCTTGTGTTTTTACACAAATTGATGTTTGATGTGTAAACCTAAGCATCCTTTGTCGCTGTTCCAAGCTAAAGGTCCTCCCCAGTTCCCTTTCCAATTCCTGAATACATTTCAGGGAGTAAGTTTCCGGCTGTGTGATTAGTAATCCGTAGCTTACGGATAATGTATGCGATATTGCTCCCTTCCCGTTACAAAGTTTCTCAAATGTAGTAAGGGGTCTAGTAAACCGTCCCGGGCTTGGAAGAGTACCAAAAAAATTAGTGATCTGTAGAGCATTCCAAATTTTTAATCTAAATATATTTCCTTGTTCAGCTCCCTTATTGTCAACCATGCTCCTGTATGAATATAAGCCTATTCCTAACTAAGCTTAAAGCGGCGGTCCTACAAAAAAAACATAACAAATACTGCAGCTGCTGACTTTTAATAAATGGACACTTACCTGTCCAGGGTGCCCACGATGTCGGCAGCCGAAGCCGAGCAATTGCTCGTCTCACGGCTGCCCCCGCCGGCATCGTCGGTGAGGGAATCAGGAAGTGAAGCATTGCGGCTTCCCTGCCCGGTTCCCTACTGCGCATGCGCGAGTAGCGTGGCACGTTCACAGTGGTCCCCGCTGTCTCCTGGGACCAGTGTGTTTCCCAGAAGACAGCGGGGGGGGAGTGGAGTGACTCCCGTGGGAGTCTCTCCAGGGAAGTGGGTGCAAATACCTGTATTATACAGGTATCTGCACCCCCCTCCCCCATGAAAGGTGCCAAATGTGAGACCGGAGGGGTGGGAGGGTTCCAGAAAGCGGAAGTTCCATTTTTGGGTGGAACTCCGCTTTAAACCTGCTCCCACCTCCTTCTAAACCCTATTCTATCTACCCTGTAATGTCTATACTTACCTATTCTAAAAGGTATCCGGTCCGGTCAAATTATCTCTTCGGTGGCTGGCTATAGTGAGGAGGAGAGATCGTAGACAACAGCTGTAGTGCCTGGGCGACTTACTATGGGGCATCCATTGTTGGCTGTCCCTCCTCTACACTGAAGCCACTGCTGACAGCTGATCATGTGACTAGAATGGATCTCTTTCAAAATAGGTAAGTATGCACATCTCTATTTCACAGGATAGATAGAATAGGGTTTAGAGGGGGTGTGGGAGCCGATTTAAGCTTAGTTAGTTATAGGCTGATCTTCCACTTTAAATGCAGCAGATAAAATTCAGGCCTACTCCTCTGCCTTATATGTATTTCATCTTTAAATTTATCTGCATGACTGGTATAGCTTCTACCCCCGGAGGGGCTGCAGACACTATGTCAGGGACTCCCACAATAGTACAGAGGCTGCCAGTCTCAAGTTCAGTTCCATGCACACTAACATTTCAGTCTAGGAGGATGTCTATTTAAAATCTATTGCTTAATATCTAAAACAGGAGAGGGGTTTATGGTCACAGGATACTCCAAAACATTAATAGCAATCAATGGGAGGACACATTACTTAGTAGAAAATCCTTACCAGAGCCACACACACTACAGTGCCAAATCAGGTCTTACTTACTACAGTGTCCTCCAGCCAAATCCATTAGCGATCTTCCTCAGGCCCTCAGATCAGCTCCTGCTGAAGTTCAGACTGCAATTTCTTGTCTCAGTAGCTAACTCCCAGGGTCTCCAGCTCCAGGAGGACTGGCATCCTCCATGAAGTGGAAAGAACACTCTTCTCAGCCCATCTTCAGACACCTTCTAGATGCCATCTTCCAGGGACTGGCTAGACTAGAACATGATAAATATTCGCTCTAGTTATTTGAATACCCTTGCCCAATATTCTGGAAGCTTCTTCCAGAAACAGGTGAGACCAATCAAACACCCTGTTCAGGAAACCCTGAACAGACAAAACAAATAGATCACTGCTCCACTCACTACAGTAAAGTCAGAAACTAAATTTAGTCTAGCAGCCTAACCGAGGAGAGTGCTACACTAGAATTTAGCTTAAATAATAAATATGGAAGTTCTATCTGACAGATATGGGAGGTGGGGGTAGATAATAACTGAAACATATGCAGATAGTAGAGGCCTGGTGTAGTTAAAGAATTTGTGACTTATATTCATGGGTTGCATATTCACAAGCTTGGGAACAATGTATTCCAGGGAATCTGGTTTCCAACCACTACAATGAATCACTGAGCGTGGTGGTCTAGTGCCAGGAGTAAGTGGATGAAAATTAGAGGGGTTATGTAGGTAAGCCATGTCCCTGGTGCCCATTTAAATGAAAAGTGTCCATATCTGACTGAAGCGTGTCTTTAATTAGCATGAAATATAATATTAATGGGTAAAACGAAGAGACTCTGGCTAACATTGAACAAGTCTTCCCTGATTTAGCAAGCATTAACCTGGTATTGATTTATTTGGGATATAAATGGTCGTGCCGACAACCTGAAGACTAGACTTCTTAAAATTGCTGACCCAATTACTATTAAACCGTTTGATGACACATTAATATGTCCATTTGGACTAGTAAAATACAGCACTCTAGAAGTCTGCTGGATGTTCCGGGTTTGAAAAATGGAGACATAAGTTTATTTAAAATAATTATTGACCTGAGCTGACCTCTTCATTTCATATCCACTGATCATTCCTGAGGTAAGTAATTAGATTTTTATAGCTGGAGATTATAATCAATGTTATACAGCCATCTTTATTGATTCAATCAAGGCCTTTGCTCTAGCACTCACTAACTATTTCAACAAAACTTGTAACTCTTCAATTACAAATACAATCAGGAAAATTGATACTCGAAATGCAGAGGTGAAAGCTGAACGATATCAGAGTCTTAGATAGTTTGGTAATAAGGGAAGTTATTAATTACAGAATATGAGTTGAATTATCCGCTCAAGCTTAGACTGGAGTTGGATCCGGATGATTTCAAGGAAGTCAAAGATTCAAAGTGTAAAACTTTTTGTGTAACACTACTACCTTTCTATCGATCTTTCTCACCATTTCCAGAATGTACTACAAGGGCTTTTTAATCGGTATTGTGCCTACAGTCCCACATTCATGACTAGGGTAGTAAAGGTGAATTTTTGTCTCTCATGCTGTCTGTCCACCCCTCCATCACTTGTCAATACCTGAATAACCCACACAAAGAACCAAATGGAGTTCTATTATTATTATTATTATCATTATTAATATTATTATTATTATTATTATACAGAATTTATATAGCGCCAACAGTTTGTGCAGCTCTTTACAAAATCAAGGCAGACAGTACTGTTACAATACAATTTGATACACAAGCAATCAGTGAGCCCTGCTGATTAGAGCTTACAATCTGAGAGGGAAGGTCAAGTGATACAAAAGGTAATAACTGTGGGGGGTGAGCTGATGGAGAAAGTAAAAACACAGTGGAGGTTATTAACTAAAGCCGGAGCGTGCAAAATTTGGTGCAGCTCTTCATCAAAACCAATCAGCTTCCATGTTTTATTGCCAAAGCTCAATTGAACAAGCTGAAGTTAGAAGCTGATTGGCTACCATGTACAGCTGCACCAGTTTCAGTAAATCTCCCCCAGTGTATTAGTTAGAAGTAGGATAGGTTTCTTTAAAGAGAAGGGTTTTTAGGGATAGTCCAAAGATGGATAGATTAGGAGATAGTCAGACAGATTGGGGTAAGGAGTTCCATAGGATAAGAGAAGCTTGAGAGAAGTCCTGTAGGAGAGCGTGGGAAGAGGAGACAAGGAAGCTATACAGCAGGAGGTCATAGGAGAACCGAAGAGATCGGTTTGGTTGGTATTTTGAGACCAGGTTATAAATTATATAGGGTCTGGGGTTAAAAGTATCATTTCAGTCTTTGCAGATTACACCAAGCTATGTAGTGGAATAACCTCCTTACAGGATGTCTCCAATTTACAATGCACTGTTTAATTGGGCAACTATGGGGCAAATGAGGTTTAATGTTGATAAATGTAAAGTTACGCACTTGGGGGCTAAGAATATGAATGCATCATACATACTAGGGGGAGTACAACTGGGGGAATTCATAGAGGAGAAGGATCTGGGGGTTTTAGTAGATCATAAGCTTAATAATAGCATGCAATGCCAAGCTGCGGTTTCAAAAGTGAGCAAAATCCTTTCTTGTATTAAGAGAGGTATGGACTCCAAAGAGAGAGATATAATTTTGCCCCTGTTCAAATCATTAGTAAGACCTCATCTGTAATATGCAGTTCAGTTTTGGGCCCCAGTTCACAAAAAGGATACCAGGGAACTGGAGAAAGTGCAGAGAAGGACAACCAAACTGATAGGAGGCATGGAGGAGCTCAGCTATGAGGAACGATTAGAGGAACTGAATGTATTCTGTGGGCCATATAGTGAACTTGGGGTTGCGTTATTCCCTTTAAGGTCATCACAGAGGACAAGGGGGCATTCTTTACATCTGGAGGAAAAGAGATTTCATCTCCAAATATGGAAAAGCTTTTTCCTAGTAAGAGCTATTTAAATGTGGAATATAACACCTTTAAGGGCTGGTTCTGACTAGCTCAGTAGATTGTTTTTTTAAAAAAAAAGCCTGGATTCTTTCCTAGATACATATATTATAACTGGATACTAATATTTATAGGTAAAGTTTATCCAGAGAATATCCGATTGCCTCTTGGGGGATCAGTAAGGAATTGTTTCCCCCGTTGCAGCAACTTGGATCATCCTTATTGTGCTTTTTTTGCCTTCCTCTGGATCAACTGTGAGTATAGTAGTGTATATAGGATTATAAAAAAATTTCCCTTCTATTGATTAAACTGGATGGACTTGTGTCTTTTTTCAACAAGACTAATGCCGCGTACACACAATCGTTTTTCACTTCGTTAAAAAAGCAATTTTTTAAATTGGGCATTAAAAACGATCGTGTGTAGGCTCCAGAGCATTTTTAACGACGTGAAAAATGGCCTAAAAAAATGAGAACCTGCTGTATTTTTTCACGTTGTTTTTCACATCGTTTTTTTTAACGACGTGAAAAACGGTAGTGTGTATGCTTTTACGAGGGGGAAAAAACGCGCATGCTCAGAATCAAGTATGAGATGGGAGCGCTCGTTCTGGTAAAACTAGCGTTCGTAATGGAGATAGCACATTCGTCACGCTGTAACGGACGGGAAAAGCACGAGGCTGAGAAGCGCGAATCGTCGCTCAAAAAACTTTACTAACATGAAGGGTGGCGCCATTCGAACGGAACTTCCCCTTTATAGTGCCGTCGTACGTGTTGTACGTCACCGCACTTTGCTCGAGCATTTTTTTTAATACATACATGAGCAGCATATCGCTCATGTATGGGAAAATCAAAGAAAGCTAAATTGCTTATAAATCACTTTATTATAAAAGAGTAACAGTCACAATAAAACAACTTGTAAAATGCAAACTAATCACAAATGGGTACCGGGCTGTGTTTGCCTCTGCTCTCGCCCTATGCGTTAGGTCACAGACATGTGACTTCACAAGAGGATAAATGGCATGCAGGCTGTCCTTAAATACCTATTGGAATCTCAATAGATGGGTGGTCATTTTCTTGAAGCCAAGAGACCCATGAGAGCTTCTGCTTTCATGCACACCACTGAACCGGGATTGGCTCAGGTGAGTATTAGGGGGGCTGTGAGGGGAGCTGCACACTGAATGTTTATACCTTCATGCAAAAAGGTAAAAAACCTTCAGCCTTTAGAACTACTTTAAAGCGGCGTTCCATCCAAAAATGGAACTTCCGCTTTTCGGAACCCTCCCCCCCTCCAATGTCACATTTGGCACCTTTCAGGGGGGAGCAGATACCTGTGTAATACATACCTGAGCCACCCGTGGGTATCTACGCCACTTCTGGTGCCTTTTCCGTCCCCCCGCTGTCTTCTGGGAGACACACAGGTCGCAGAAGACAGCAGGGGCCAGTGGGACCGTGCAGCGTGAGTCGCAATTGCGCAGTAGGGAACCAGGAAGTGAAGTCGCAAGGCTTCACTTCCTGATTCCCTTGCCGAAGATGGCGGTGGCAGGACCTGAGAGCCGAGGGAAAGATCGGCTTTGGGTGCCGACATCGCGGGCGCCCTGGAAAGGTAAGTGTCCTTATTTTAAAAGCTGCAGTATTTGTAGCTGCTGACTTAAAAAAAATATATATATATTTATGGTATACAAATCACTAAAATAGCCATAGCACATAGTAAGGTAGGCATCCAGTTGCACAACACCGACTCAGAGACAATTGCACCAGTAACAGCAAATACTGTGTTGCCAGGAAAGATCCCAGTTCACTGTTACTAAACCATACAAAATAAGGGGAGCCCCATCCCTACCAATTCACTTTTTAACATACTGTACAGTAATAACAATCTTCAAGGACCTTTAACCCCCCCCCCCCCCCCCCCCCCAGCTGCTATGACTATACATATCAATCTGACACAGTCCACACCAGAAGGGCAATACCCATCAAATAGCATTAAGAAGGAAATGGAGGTGGTAAATTCCCTGACGTCAGCTATCCTCTGCCTGAGGACTCTCTAGAGATCTACCTATATTTGTCCTCTGAAACCCGATCCGTTCCTGTCTGACCCACAAATCAGGTAAATACCCAGACTCTACGTTTTTTTTAATTACCAAAAAACTCCTCTTTTAACCCAATCATGTCGCTATTCTGTCTATGTATTTTGCTTTACTCTGTTTCTAACTTTCCATGTGACCAGGTCTGCATTTGTGGCATCAAGAACCCCTTCCATTTCATACCTCAGTCTTAGATTGGCTCCATTGTAAGGATGAGTTAAACTGAGAGTTTTTATTTCCCCATCATTTTGGCCAAAATTGGAAGATTTGCACTAAATGTTGCCATTTTGATAAAATGCATTGGAGCTAAAGGGGAAAGAAATTTAGGTATTTTTTGGTGGATTTTAAGGGAATTAAAATCGTGTCCTAATTGGATAGATTGATAGCAGCGCAGCCATTGGCTCCCGCTGTTGTCAATCAAATCCAATGACACAGCACTGGGGGCGGGGCCAAGTCCTGCATTCTGTGTGAATGGACACAATACAGGACTCGGGAGCGCGCCCACATGGGTGCCCACCTTAGGAGAGCCTTCTCCAATGTAGACACTCAATGCGGAGAGGAGCCACCAGCGCCGCTGAAGGACCCCAGAAGAGGAGGATCGGGGCCACACTGTGCAAAATGAACTGCACAATGGAGGTAAGTATGACATGTTTGTTATTTTTTTAAAAAAAGTTTAAAGTGATTGTAAACCTCAGTCATGAAATCTGAACAAAATCACATATCTGTAGTGTTTACTTATGTCTCTCCAAAGCTCTAATGCCTTGTACACACTATCGGATTTCCGATGGAATAAAATCTGATGGAATTTTCCGGCGCAATTCCGACGAAGCTGACTTCCATCAGTCTTGCATACACACTGTCAGACTAAATTCCGGCCGTCCAAAATGCGGTGACGTAAAACACTACGACGAGCCGAGAAAAATGAAGTTCATAGCTTCCGAGCATGCGTCGACTTGATTCTGAGTATGGGTGGATTTTTCTCCGATGGAGTTCCACCCAGACGATCGTAATTTCCTATCATTTTTTTTTCCATCGGAACAATTTAACACATGTTCTATTTTTTTACACCAATGGAAAAAAGTCAGATGGGGCCCACACACTTTTTTCATCGGAAAAAAGGATCGTGTGTACAGGGCATAAGTGTATTTTCTCTCTGGTTCTGCGTTCCTCTGTTATCAGCATGTCTCACTTCTGAGAAGTTTTCCTGACACATGAGATAAATTTGTGACATGGAGGGAGCTCAGCACACAGCTTGTCTATTCAGAACACAGCTCTATATCCTTCCTTCGCTCCTGTTTGCTGTGGAGGGGGTGTGGCCTTTGCTCCAATCAGTTCTCACACAGTGTAACAGCAGCTCTCCGCCCCCTCCTCTGTGATACTAATAGATGAAGAAGGATTTTAACACGATTCTGCCCGTTTGAAGGGTGTAGGGAAGAGAAGGCTGCAGATAAACATGTAAAACCTATGTAGGAGGAGTTGTTTCATCTCTGTGTATCACCTGAGGCCATTCACTTCATTGAGTATATGTGTGTGTTTACAACCACTTTAATTTTAGCTTGGAATGCACATGTTCTTCAGTAAGAACACGGAAGAGTATGCTGGAGTGCAACCATAAGTAGAGAAATCTCAGATGCATTCCTCATATCAAAGTGATTGGAGAGACAGAGGGTACTGAAATGGCTTCCAATAAATAGTGTGGTCAATATCAATCTGAAAGTACATAATTTGTTATCAGCAAACAAAGATGCTTGTGATGAACACTTTTTAATTATAAAAGAGTTACCTTTTGGTTTCAAAATGTCACTTATGTGTTCAATAAAATGGACAAGCATTGCTGTGCTGATGGTGAACAGAGCATTTCCAAGCTGTAGTGCAATGCCAGGCACCCACCACTCCATTAGACCACTTTCACACTGAGGCGCTTTTCAGGCGCTCTCACGCTAAAAACAGCGCCTAAAAAGCTCACGAAAACGTATTTCCATTAAAATCAATGAATGCTTTCACACTGGGGCAGTTTCCTGGCAGGGTTGTGAAAAACTCCCCTCTCCATTAAAATGAATGGAAAGCTGTTCAAAAGCGCCTGAAAAGCGCTTCAAAAGCGCTCAGTGTTTTTACTGGCAATTTAGAAGCACCTCAGTGTGAAAGTGGCCTTAGAGACCTCTCTTTTTTGTATAACTTAACCACTTCAGCCCCAGAAGAATTGCCTGCCCAATGACCGGGCCATTTTTTGCGATTCAGCACTGCGTCGCTTTAACTGACAATTGCGCGGTCGTGCGACGTTGCACCTAAACAATATTTTTTGTGCTATAAACAAAAGAATAGCGACAATTTTGAAGAAAAAAAAAACACAATATCTTTTACTTTATAGTTAAAAAGAAAAAATGCGCTAATGAGTCCAAAAGAGAAAGTTCAAAGTCCAAAATTCCCAAATACAGGTGCTGGAATAACCAAATGTCGAGAGTTTTATAAATCCTGAATGAATCTATGTGATATATGCTTACCAGATAGCAAGCCAAACAGACAAATGGCTAAAACCCAGCCCAGGCCTTTGATTGACACACCAGTGTCAAATTCCTCAGAGATGGTAATGGAAAGATGACTCCACGATTTGGGCAGATATATATTCCAAAAAAATGTTGATATCACAAAAAGAAGGAAAGAAAAAACATAGCGTAATCCTGCCACATACATTAATCCCAAATAGGGTAAGTGCTATATAAAGTGAAAACACAACCGCACCAATTGTGTGTTTGAAAATGAGAGTGAACCACCACCCTATAGGAAATCTCCTTACCAAACGGATAATTTTGTGCAAGCCTTAATCCATTTATTGAAAAACAATAGGAGAAGAAAAGAGGGAGTGAAATGATCCGCCACAAAGTGAACCGCCACCTCTTAGGTAATCTCCTTACCAGATAGCCCTGGGATATAGGCAAAACACATCAACTGTCAGCAGAGATTGAATTGCAGATATAAACGGCTCTGTGAGTATGGCTGCTGAATCAGATGAATATGACTCACAACTTCAAAGGACGTTATTCCATGGAGCCCGCGAAAGGTGTACCCAAAAATATATAGAGACTATTTCTTTTTCGTACATCACGGGACACAGAGCGACTTAGTCATTACTAATGGGTTATATAGTTTACCTTCAGGTGTTGGCACTGGCCAATTCCAAACCGGAAGTACCCTCCCCTATATAAGCCCCTCCCACCCGGGAGCACCTCAGTTTTTTGCCAGTGTCTAAGGTGTTGGCCAAAGAGTAACATGTGTTTTCACTGGGCTTGCGTACAGGTTCTTTTGGGCCTTAGTAAGCTGTTCCGGATCCCACCAAAAAAAGCTTCATAGCTAAACGGTCGGTACCCGGGCCTTGCAGCAGAAGAGCAAGGTTTTGCCTGTAATGCTTCTCTTAGGAGGGCTGGACCCTGGGATCCAGAGCTCTGGTCATACCCACGACCAAGACGCTGTCTGTGCAGGGTGCTATACAGGTCCAGGGGAGTGGAATCCTTGGGAACCCGGTCCCTGAAGGTTTAATTACAATGCCTGCCGTGATAGGTGAAGTTTGGACTTTTGTGGACCAAACAAAGTCCTGCGGCGGGGATCAGGTAAGTGGGGGCCCTCAGGAACTTGGTTCTATTGGGGGACCCCCAAGCCTAATTTGTCTTTCTGTCTGTTACCTAACGGTATTCCCGCTAAATATCTGTGTTTGCCTATAACTACTGAAAATGTAAAATTTTAATAGTAGTCAAGAAAAAAAAAAAAACAGGGACCGCGGTACCTGTGTTAAACCACTAGAGGCCGCTGTAGTCCATTTTTCTTGTAAATGTGGATCTTTGGTTTTCTCAACTCAAAAGATCCAGGCAGCTGGTAAGTTTCTCTGAGGGAATCCACTTCCTCTGCCCTGTTGCTGCGTTCATCCACCGCACAGGCCCTCCGGCAAAAAGGGCCCTGGCTCCTAGTCCTCTGTTGGTTTTCGAAAAGGGCGCCATTGGCGCACGGGCGCGCGCGCGGGCGCGTGCACGCGCCTCCTATGAAAAAAAAGGGGCGGGGCGGGTGGATGACGCTCGATGCGCGCCGCGGCGCTTCTGCGCATGTGCGGGCGTCCCAGCATGGTTAAAAGACACAGTACAAGTGTCAGCTGCATGCAAACAGAGCTAGCAACAAACAGTGGCACACAGAGGCGGTTGATGCAGGCATCCCCATAGAAAGGCACTTTAGTGGACACCAGCTGGTATATAGCAGCACCTGTGTTAGACTATTACCAGCAAAAATTGGTGTATGACGACGGGAATACCTCAGCTTTGTGCTTAAAGGATATGTCGTCCAGACGCTCCGGAAATAAATCTTCCAGGAAGCCAAAGGGGTCTCCATCGGGCTCTGAGGATATTGGGCATGCTTGCACTGCACCAATCTCCCCTGAGAATGCAGAGGTCAGTAGCCGTAGAAACCCCGCAGGAATGTCTGGTGCTGCGGCTGTCCCCAGTCCACCTGCTCCTGTATATATAACAGAGGAGGTTTTATCCTCAACTCTGGGAGGATTGGAAGAGAGATTAACAGCATTGATCGCTGCTTCCCTGTCACAGGAAAAGCGCGTCCGATCTCCGTCTCCTCCTTCAGAGTGCCTGTTAGTGGAGGAACAGCCCCACACAGAGATCGACCTACCTGAAGGGGATCAGGATGAGGTTGATTCACTTATAGAGGAATCAACAGTGGAAGAACCTTTCTCAGCTTCTCAGGCTGAAAGATTATGGGTTCAGTCTCTGACTAACATGGTCCGATCAGCATTTAAAATGCCTCTGGCGGAACCACCATCCACTACGGTTTCCTCGCTGGGGTCGCTAAAAGCTCCCCAGGCGGTCTGTTCCTTCCCAATCCACCCTTTATTAGAAGGGCTTATTTACCAGGATTGGGAGCATCCTGATAAAATATTTGCTCCCCCCAAGAGATTTCCGGTGATCTATCCCATGGAGGATAAGTTCATAAGAAAATGGAGGGTCCCTATAGTGGACGCAGCCATCTCTTCTGTTAACAAATCACTGACATGTCCAGTAGATAATGTTCCAATGTTCAAAGACCCAATAGATAAAAAATTGGAGTCTTTACTAAAATCTGCTTTCTCTACAGCAAGTATGGTGACACAACCTGCGGTAGCAGCGATTGGAGTCTGCCAAGCAGTGAAAGATCAGTTGAAACAAGTCTTAAGGGACTTACCAGATCAGCAGGCTCATGCCCTAGCTGACCTGCCTAGAGCCTTGTGTTTTGCGGTGGACGCCATAAAGGATACAATCCAACAGGCCTCCCGCTTTACGCTGTCTATAGTACATATGCGTAGGCTTTTGTGGCTCAAAAACTGGTCTGCTGAAGCTCCCTGTAAAAGACTGCTGGTTAGCTTCCCATTTCATGGAGAACGCTTATTTGGAGAAGATCTGGACAAATATATCCAGAAAATTTCTGCCGGTAAAAGTTCACTCTTACCGGTTAAGAACAAGGGTAGAAGTCCTTCTTTTAAGAGGCCTACCTCTCCAGTCCCGGGCACATCGGCTGTGAAGCAGTTCCGACGGCCTCCGCGGTCAAATTCAGGGGGCAGAAATCAGGGACAATCACAGGGTAACAAGAAGCCCTGGATCAAGAGAGGTACAAAACCTCCCCCTAAGGCATGAAGTATTGCCCCCGCTCAATCGGGTGGGGGGAAGACTTCAGTTGTTCACAGAGACCTGGCGGGACACCATCAGAGACAGATGGGTGCTCTCCGCAGTAAGTCTGGGATACAAGCTGGAGTTAAAAGGCACTCCTCCTGCCCAATTTATGAGGTCAAACGTGCCAAGAGATCCCCAAAAGAGAGGATCCCTCCTTCTGGCACTAGAACAACTATTGCTCCAAGGGGTAATCATGAAGGTTCCCCTGGAAGAAAGCGGATTCGGGTTTTACTCGAACCTTTTCACAGTCCCCAAACCAAATGGGGACGTGAGGCCCATATTAAATCTAAAAGGGCTAAACAAGTTCCTAAATATCAGGACCTTTCGGATGGAGTCGATCCGATCAGTGGCCACCGCCCTACAAGGGCAGGAATGGCTAGCCTCGATCGACATAAGGGATGCTTATCTGCATATTCCCATCTTTCCGGCCCATCAGAAATTTCTACGCTTTGCAGTAGAAGGGCGCCATTTTCAGTTCAGAGCCTTACCTTTCGGTCTGGCCACAGCACCACGAGTGTTCACAAAAATTCTGGCCCCATTATTGGCCAATCTAAGAACACAGGGTGTAACGATAATGGCATATCTAGACGACCTGCTACTAATAGACCACTCAGTGGAAAAGCTGGAAGTAGCTATTCACAAGACAATCGAGTATCTGGAATATCACGGTTGGATTATCAACCGGGACAAGTCAGCTCTAAGACCAGTCAAAAGTCTGGAATACTTAGGGCTAAGGCTGGATTCAAATCAGAGAAAGATTTTCTTACCTCCAGAGAAGGTGTCGTCTTTAAGAAATTTGACCCACTTAGTGGGTACAAAAAGAAAACCATCCATACGTCTCTGCATGAGGCTGCTGGGAAAGATGGTGGCTTCATTCGAAGCGGTACCCTACGGTCAATTCCTTTCAAGGAATTTGCAAAGGGCCATACTGTCAGCCTGGAACAAAAAAGTTCAGGCTTTAGACTTACCAATGTCCCTGTCCCCTTCCGTTCGCAAGAGCCTCCATTGGTGGTTGGTGCCCCAGAATCTGGAAAGAGGGAAACCCTTCAGTCCGGTTTCTTGGAAGGTGGTCACTACAGATGCCAGCCTCATCGGCTGGGGGGCAGTGCTGGAGCAATGGTCTCTCCAGGGCAGGTGGTCAGAAGCAGAAAAGGCCCTGCCCATCAATCTCTTAGAGATACGAGCAGCCCGGTATGCCCTAGTAGCATGGACATCCAAACTCCAGGGGTCCCCTGTCAGAATTCAATCAGACAATGCCACGGCAGTGGCATATATCAATCATCAGGGTGGCACCAAAAGTCGTGCAGCCCAGAAGGAAGCAAATTGCATCCTGGAGTGGGCAGAAAGATATGTCCCAGCCATATCTGCGGTTTTCATCCCAGGAGTGGAAAATTGGAGAGCGGACTTTCTAAGTCGCCAACAATTATGCCCGGGGGAATGGTCTCTTCACCCCGAGGTTTTCCAGGCAATATGCCAGCGGTGGGGAACACCGGATGTAGATCTGCTAGCATCCAGATTCAACGCAAAGGTGGACAGGTTTGTGTCTCGCACAAGGGATCCCCTAGCTTGCGGCTCGGATGCCCTAGTGTTCCCTTGGGATCGGTTCAAGCTGATATATGCATTCCCACCGCCACAATTGTTACCGCGATTACTCCGCAGAATCAGGGTAGAAAAGAAACCAGTGATTCTGGTGGCTCCAGCGTGGCCCCGAAGGGCATGGTACGCGGAGATGGTAAAAATGTCAGTGAGGAGTCCTTGGACCCTCCCACTTCGTCCGGACCTGCTTTCGCAGGGACCGATATACCACCCTTCCTTACCAGCCCTAGGTTTGACGGCCTGGCTATTGAAGCCCACATTCTGAAAAAGAGAGGGCTCTCTAATTCTGTGGTATCTACCATGATCAATGCCAGGAAACCGGTATCCAGGCAGATCTATTATAGGATCTGGAAAGCGTACATTACGTGGTGTGAGACCAAGAAATGGCATCCACGTAAGTACATGATAGGGAGGATTCTGGACTTCCTACAGTGGGCTGTAGATAGGAAACTGGCCTTGAGTACTATCAAGGGTCAGATTTCGGCCTTGTCAATATTTTTTCAAAGGCCCTTGGCTTCGCATTCACTAGTCAAAGCCTTTATACAAGGAGTGATGCGTATTAGCCCTCCGGTTAGTATTCCCATATGTCCTTGGGACTTAAACCTGGTTCTGTCGGTTCTACAGAAACAACCGTTTGAACCATTACAACACATTTCCTTGGTTCTTCTCACCAGGAAATTGGTTTTCTTAGTAGCCATTTGTTCGGCTAAAAGAGTGTCGGAATTAGCAGCTATGTCCTGTAAGGAGCCATATCTGGTTGTCCATAAGGACAGAGTAGTATTACGTCCTCATCCAGCCTTTCTTCCTAAGGTGGTATCGAGGTTTCATTTGAACCAAGATGTGGTTCTTCCTTCTTTTTTCCCCAAACCTAGCTCAGTAGAGGAAAAGTTATTACATTCTTTGGATGTGGTAAGAGCAGTTAAAGCTTATCTAAAAGCCACTGCTCAGATTCGCAGAACGGATTCTTTGTTTGTTCTGCCGGAAGGCCCCAGAAGGGGTCAGGCAGCATCAAAATCTACTTTAGCCAAGTGGATTCGACAGGTCATAATACAAGCCTATGGCTTGAGAAAGAGACCGCCTCCGTTCAAAGTTAGGGCGCACTCCACAAGAGCGGTTGGAACTTCATGGGCAGTGCATCACCAGGCCTCCCTGGCTCAAGTATGTAAGGCCGCAACATGGTCTTCGGTACACACGTTTACTAGATTCTATCAGGTAGACGTTAGAAGTCAGGAGGATGTCGCCTTTGGGCGCAGTGTGTTGCAGGCCGCAAAAGATCCTCATGCCTGATGGCGCCCAGCTTATGTACCCCCCCCTCATTTGGCATTGCTTTGGGACGTCCCATTAGTAATGACTAAGTCGCTCTGTGTCCCGTGATGTACGAAAAAGAAAAAGGGATTTTTATAACAGCTTACCTGTAAAATCCTTTTCTTGGAGTACATCACGGGACACAGAGCTCCCACCCCTCTTTTTGGGACACTTATTGCTTGGCTACAAAACTGAGGTGCTCCCGGGTGGGAGGGGCTTATATAGGGGAGGGTACTTCCGGTTTGGAATTGGCCAGTGCCAACACCTGAAGGTAAACTATATAACCCATTAGTAATGACTAAGTCGCTCTGTGTCCCGTGATGTACTCCAAGAAAAGGATTTTACAGGTAAGCTGTTATAAAAATCCCTTTATAGTGTAATAAAGTCACTACATTTATTAAGAATGAATAAAAACACACTTACATTGCATAAGCGATATACAGACACGTGTATAAAAAGCCGGCCAGCTGTAGCAAACTCCCGTCCAAACGAGCGTGGTGACGTCAGCGCGTACCCCCTTAGACGTGTTTCGTCATCGTAGACGTTATCAATAAGGGACGGGTAGCGAGCTGAATCACCACTAGTTATAGGACCATGCCTCGTTGTAACCACAAGACGTGAGCGCTCAGTGGCCATTTTGGAAAATGGCAATCCGCCTCGACCTGGATCCCGGATGTGCTGCATTTCCCTCACCTATATGCATAATAAGCCATCTTGTTTGATGGCAAGCAAGGTATAAACATGCCACGCTAAGTCTGGCAATGTAAATAACAGCTTTTTAAAATTGCTAAGAACAAAAATAACGATGTTGGTCCTGATCTGAGTCACAGATACGAACCAATATTTAACGTCTCTCATATCTGCAAATCATTATAAGCAGTATGAAAGAATGTTTATATCATTAAATGAAAACCCATAGTGAATGTTTAATTTATATATTAACAAAAAAAAAATTCATATATGGCCCACATGTAAATTTATATGTGAGATAAAAATATAACATGCGTAATAATCAAATTGGATGCTCTATTAGTTATTATTTATATTATTATATTATAGACATCCCGTGTGGGTATATAAATAAATACCGGCAATAACCGATACCGTGAGAATTAAATATAAGAAATATAGTAAGTGTCACAAAAGTGAAAAAATAAACTATTTATGAGTGAGCTCACAATTATGTTCCACTAAAGGAACCAGACAATGTTGTTATATAAACCCCTAGCCTAGCCAATCTATTCATGGCTAGATGGGAGGAGGCTGTCATCTATGCCCACAGCACATCACAATTGTGTCTGTGGGCGAGGTATATAGATGACATCCTCCTCCTATGGGATGGAGATCCCCCGTCTCTCCATGCCTTTATGACCTCTCTTAACGACAACCAGAGGGGCATAGAGTTAAAGTATGAGATGAGTTACTCCGAAATCAACTTTTTAGACCTAAGGATTAAGGTCGAGGACAATAGATTGGTCACGTCCACATTCTTTAAGTCTACGGACAGAAATTCTTTTATACCTATTACGAGTTGCCATCATAAGCCATGGCTTGGATCAATTCCAAAAAGCCAATACATTAGGCTTAAAAGGAATTGCTCAAGCCAGGAGGAGTTTCTACAACAAGCTCAGACACTCACTCATAGGTTTAAGGAGAAAGGTTACTTAGAGTCTGACTTGATGTCTACCCTTGAGACGGTCAAACAACTGGATCGCGGTGATCTTTTGGTTGAGAGACCACGTCAACAAGAGAATGCTTTTTTCAAAAGGTGTCCCATTTGTTACCACTTACTCCTTACAGCACAAAAAAAATCAAACAAATGCTATTCAAACATTGGCATATTGTCAACAATGATCGGATACTGAGGGATATTTTGCCTGAAAGGCCGCAGGTGGTTTTTAAGGGTGCTTCCTCCTTAAGGAATAGTGTAGCACCCAACATTATTGATCCTCCATCTAGATTGAGTTTTTTTGGTCATTTTACAGGTTATTACAAATGTAATAAATGTAGAGTCTGTTCCCTAAACAGCTGTACCAACAGAAGGACAACTAGTTTTGTGTCCACTAGTACACAAACTACACATGATATTAAACCCTTTATAACCTGTTCCACAGAGGGCGTTGTATATTTGTTGCAATGCCCCTGTGGTTTGCAATATATAGGGAGGACGAAACGCCCCCTACAGGTTCGACTAAACAAACATATTACAAACATCAAGTCGGGGTTTAAAAATCATTCAGTGTCTAAACACTATAGATTAGTACATAAGAGGGATCCTTCAAATACGCTGTTTTTAGGGATAGACAAATTTAGCCCTAAGTGGAGAGGGAGCTCTCTGGTAAGGGACATCTCCAAATTAGAGATGTCCTGGATTTTTAGGGCTAAAACTTATGTACCTTATGGAATGAATGTTGATGTTGATGTCAATGCTTTGATCGACAATTCCTAAATTTTATTAATATTTTTCATTGTATTTATTTGTTTTAATTTACTTATTTATTTTAGTGTATGATATCTATTTTGGTTTAATGTGGTTGTGATCTGAGTCATATATGTGACTTATTGGGGGGTGAGTGGGGTTTTTTGCATAATCACTGTATATTATTTCACATATTGCATATCAATATTTGCGATATACTGTTTTTAATTCACATTTGTTTATATAAATGAAATGAATTAATTACTATATACACCATATAACAACATTGTCTGGTTCCTTTAGTGGAACATAATTGTGAGCTCACTCATAAATAGTTTATTTTTTCACTTTTGTGACACTTACTATATTTCTTATATTTAATTCTCACGGTATCGGTTATTGCCGGTATTTATTTATATACCCACACGGGATGTCTATAATATAATAATATAAATAATAACTAATAGAGCATCCAATTTGATTATTACACATGTTATATTTTTATCTCACATATAAATTTACATGTGGGCCATATATGAATTTTTTTTTTTTGTTAATATATAAATTAAACATTCACTATGGGTTTTCATTTAATGATATAAACATTCTTTCATACTGCTTATAATGATTCGCAGATATGAGAGACGTTAAATATTGGTTCGTATCTGTGACTCAGATCAGGACCAACATCGTTATTTTTGTTCTTAGCAATTTTAAATAGCTGTTATTTACATTGCCAGACTTAGCGTGGCATGTTTATACCTTGCTTGCCATCAAACAAGATGGCTTATTATGCATATAGGTGAGGGAAATGCAGCACATCCGGGATCCAGGTCGAGGCGGTCGGAGTCATTCCTCCGTTTGGTTGTGGTTCCCCGGTGTGTGTGCGAGGAGTATGGGCAAGTTTGTACCATATGCATTGATGTGAGTGCGGATTGCCATTTTCCAAAATGGCCACCGCGCGCTCACGTCTTGTGGTTACAACGAGGCATGGTCCTATAACTAGTGGTGATTCAGCTCGCTACCCGTCCCTTATTGATAACGTCTACGATGACGAGACGCGTCTAAGGGGGTACGCGCTGACGTCACCACGCTCGTTTGGACGGGAGTTTGCTACAGCCGGCCGGCTTTTTATACACGTGTCTGTATATCGCTTATGCAATGTAAGTGTGTTTTTATTCGTTCTTAATAAATGTAGTGACTTTATTACACTATATAGTCTCTATATATTTTTGGGTACACGTTTCGCGGGCTCCATGGAATAACGTCCTTTGAAGTTGTGAGTCATATTCATCTGATTCAGCAGCCATACTCACAGAGCCGTTTATATCTGCAATTCAATCTCTGCTGACAGTTGATGTGTTTTGCCTATATCCCAGGGCTATCTGGTAAGGAGATTACCTAAGAGGTGGCGGTTCACTTTGTGGCGGATCATTTCACTCCCTCTTTTCTTCTCCTATTGTTTTTCAATAAATGGATTAAGGCTTGCACAAAATTATCCGTTTGGTAAGGAGATTTCCTATAGGGTGGTGGTTCACTCTCATTTTCAAACACACAATTGGTGCGGTTGTGTTTTCACTTTATATAGCACTTACCCTATTTGGGATTAATGTATGTGGCAGGATTACGCTATGTTTTTTCTTTCCTTCTTTTTGTGATATCAACATTTTTTTGGAATATATATCTGCCCAAATCATGGAGTCATCTTTCCATTACCATCTCTGAGGAATTTGACACTGGTGTGTCAATCAAAGGCCTGGGCTGGGTTTTAGCCATTTGTCTGTTTGGCTTGCTATCTGGTAAGCATATATCACATAGATTCATTCAGGATTTATAAAACTCTCGACATTTGGTTATTCCAGCACCTGTATTTGGGAATTTTGGACTTTGAACTTTCTCTTTTGGACTCATTAGCGCATTTTTTCTTTTTAACTGTTTGTTGTTTATCTCACTATTATTGCTGCTTGAGGAGTCCCACAATTGTTTATTACCAACTAGCGCAGTTTTTTCTTTTAATATATTTTACTTTATGCTATAATAAATATGCCAATTTTTTTTTTAAATACTTTTTTCCAAAGTTTAGGCCGATATGTATTCTTATGTATACGCAATAAGCGTATATTGATTGGTTTGCGCAAAAGTTATAGCGTCTACAAAATAGGGGGTAGTTTTATTGCATTTTTATTATAATTTATTTTTTACTAGTAATGGCTGCGATCTGCGATTTTTATTGTGACTGCGACTTTATGGCGGACACATGGGACAATTTTGACACATTTTTGGGACCATTTATACAGCGATCAGCGCTATAAAAATGCATTGATTACTGTGTAAATGACACTGGCAGGAAAGGGGTTAAACACTAGGGGGAGCTGAAGGGGTCAATTGTGTCCTAGGGAGTAATTCTAACTGTGGGGGGGTTGGGCTACCAGTGACATGACAGCGATCACTGCTCCCGATCACAGAGAACAGTAGATCTCTGTCCTGTCACTAGGCAGAACAGGGAAATGCCTTGTTTACATTGGCATCTCCCCGTTCTGCATCTCCTGACCACAATCGCGGGCTGCTGGCAAACATCGAGTTCCCGGTGCATGCGCACGCTGGGCGGCAGATTCAAAGGGACGTACAGGTACACCCATTTGCATGCCCGTGCTATTCTGCCAATGTATATTGGCGTGCGGCGGTCGGGAAGTGGTTAATTTGTACAACAGTATGTAGGTTTTAATTTGCATTATATGTTTGGGTATTCATTGGAACAGAAACATATTCCCTGGAATTCATAAAGACTGGTGCAGGCAGATTTTGTGAAAGTGTATCTCATGAATTCTAAAAGTGGGGAACAATGTGCCAAATTTATGTACCTCTATAGAACTTGTACTTGAATTTGGCTCGTGCTGCGTCACTTTTAGAATCTGTCTGAGACAGTTTTTCTCTCTGTATGCCAAAAGAGAATTGGTTTTAACTAGCTCCACTTTTAGATTTGGCGCAATTTAATGTGACACAATGTAAAAGTCGCTCAATTGAGAACTACCTAACTTTGATGCACGAATGGCTGTCAGAACCAAAACTGTTGCGTATGATTGATCAATTTGGCGCAATACATTAACAAGAGGGATTAACGCCAGAAAAGTGGCACAGCAGCTTTATTGAATTCCCCCCATTGTCTTCTATAAGTGGTTTTAAAGGGATCAGTGAGCTTTAAATGGTTCCTGAAGGTTGCATAAGGTCCTTCCCACTATCCTGGACCGACTCTTATTCCAAAAAACAATAATTAGCCTCATTGTTTATTCACAGAAAAAAAAAAAAAAGAAAAAAAAAATTAAACATTTAAAAGAAGATTAAGTTAAATAAATACAGCTCTAAATAAAACAAAAAATAAATAAAAATCACACCCTATATACAAAAATAAGAGTAGATTGGAGATTTGTTGCCCAAAAAAAATTCACCTATTCAGCTTAAGCAGAATCAGTGAAATTTCACCTACATTTAAATGCATTTTGACTAAATAAATGTAATTGTAATGATTTCAATCTCTACTCCAGCAGAAGGATTTCCTACTGCTTTCCCTCTAAAGTACTAGATTGGTAGGGTTATTCCCCAGTAGTTTGTGTCCCCAGTTTGTGTCTTCACAACGGCGCTTCCCGGCCCTTTAATAGGTTTAGGTTGCCGGGAGGCGGGGCTTAAGCCAATCACGGCGGTCACGCGATCCGAAAACTTTCAGTTAGGCACTGGTAACTGTGCTGGGAGTGCACTCTCTGCACCGCTGTACTGACTGCACTTCACGGAAAATTTGCAGCCTCTTGGTGCCAATGACCAGACAGCAAGAGGCTGCACGCCAAGGGGTTAAATACAGATTTGCATAAATGTGTGCCTTTTATATCTACCTGGAGTTCAGTTTTAAATAGAACATTGTACTTCATTCGGTCACCCACTGGTCTAGTAACTGTTTAGTAACGATGAGAAGAAATAGAAAGCTGTAATCATCACTTTGTTTGGTGAAGCCGCGTTAAATCCTGGTGAGGCAGAGTGATGTGTATGCTGGCTACAGAGAATACAGTATTGATTATGTTATTCTCCCTGTTGCTTTTTGTTGCAGCCCTAATAATCATTAGTTAGGCCTTCCATTGTGCTCCTTAAACTAGTATATTTATTACAAATAAAAAGGGATAAATGAGCCTGACATTAAATAAATAAATAAAAAGTAAACTCGGTCATTGTCGGCGCTGGATAACCGCGTAAAAAAAATCTTTAAGATGTAAAAATTTTCGGACTCCTCAATTACTCTAATTGATTGTTCGGCGCACTCAGTCAGCCAAAAGTAGAGAGAAACTTTGTCCAGAGATCATTAGCTTTTCTCCATTTGGAGATTAATCATGAGGAGCTCTGGCTCTTTAATTCCGTAATTTGTATATTTAATGGGCTGCTGCAGAATCTATGACAGTAATTAGCATTGCCTGAAAACTCATTAATACGCAACAACATGATTAATGCAGCATTAATGCAAACATGACTGAACTTATTTGGGTTATGTGGTGAAGAGACTCTAGTTAAACTATCCTGTTTGTTTTACTAGTGGTGGGAATAATGAGTTCGTTAAAAGAAAGACTTAGGCAAATAATATGTACACATTCGTTTAAAGGAGGAAATTCAGGAAAGAAAAAATTCTAGATTGGGGGTTGGAGGGTGTTATGAAGTTAATTACCCTTTGTGCTCTCCATTTAAGTATTTCCAAATTCGGTGTCCACTCTTAGCGCCTTTGTGCCCACTGCTCTGCGCAGGGACGGTTGTCGAAGCAATCCCCTTGGACATCTGTGAAATCAACAACTAATTTGGGGCCTACACAGTGCAACAGGCAGAGTGCGTACGGCTGATTGGAACCAGCATTTGGAGGATGGCGCTCTTTAGATCTGGAACACAAGTCTAATTTATGTCTAATAATTACAAAGGGTAATTAACTTCATAACAGCCTCCAACCCCCAATCTAGAATTTTTTATTTCCTGAATTTCCTCCTTTAAATTAATGTGTACATATTATTTGTCTTTCTTTTAACGAACTCCAGGCAGATATGGGAAATTCAAATGAATGCAGCTCATTATTACATCAATATATATTTTCTATTTTTTTATTATTAAGGAACTTTTATGGCACTATACATCAAAATATGAGTCATATGCCATACCATGAGAAAACCTCATCGATTTTCACCTCCCGACGCGCCGGGATATGCCATACCATGTTGTATAAAACCACCTTTCAATTTCTGTTACCAGATATTTTAAAATTAAGGTGCTAAAAGTTTTGTGTAGTTTTGCTAAATATTTGAATAAAAACAATAACCTCCTAATTTGTATCCCGCCAAGCTTATGAAATTTTAAACAACTAACCTCCATATCTCTTGTAGACCAGTGGTTCTCAATCTCAATCCTCAAGTACCCCCAACAGGCCATGTTTGCAGATTTTCCTTTATCTTGCACAGGTGCGTTAAATCAGAGTCGATGGCATGGTTTTTTGGACAGCTTTTTAATCTAATGCCCCATACACACCGTCTGACATTTTGACAACAAACTTCTAAATTCCCAGGTTTTCAAAAATCCGACCATGTGTACGCTCCATCGGACAAAAGTTCGCTCTGCAAACGGACAAACTTTTCGGCAACAAAAGTCCTACGGTGCAAAGTCCTGCCGCGTGTACAGAAATCCATCGGACTTTAGTCCAAAGTACAAATACGCATGCTCAGAACCAATGTTAAAATCAACCAACAATAGGAGAAGTTGACCAAAGGGTGGCGGTAAAGAGCAGAAAAGAGCAGGAAAAACCACAAGATTTTGGGAAAGTTTGCTGAAAAAGTCCTGTCGTGTGTATGCATACCAAGTTCACGACCAACGCCCTTCAAACAAAAATCCACAGAAAAGTTTGAAGTCCGATCGTGTGTATGGGCCTTTAAAGAAATTCCCAAAACATGGCCTGTTGGAGGTACTTGAGGACTGAGGTTGAGAACCACTGTTGCAGACCATTGGTCTTAAATCGTGTAAAGAGCTTTGCTATCCCAACATACACTATATTACCAAAAGTATTTGGACGCATGTCTTTACTCGCACATGAACTTTAATGGCATCCCAGTCTTAGTCCATAGAGTTCAATATTGAGTTGGCCCACCCTTTGCAGCTATAAAAGCTGCAACTCTTCTGGGAAGGCTGTCCACAAGGTTTAGGAGTGTGTCTATGGGAATGTTTGACCATTTCTCCAGAAGCGCATTTGTGAGGTCAGTCACTGATGTTGGACGAGAAGGCCTGACTCACAGTCTCCACTCTAATTCATCCCAAAGGTGTTCTATTGGGTTGAGGTCAGGACTCTGTGCAAGCCAGTCAAGTTCCTCCACCCCAAACTCGCTCATCCATGTCTTTATGGACCTTGCTTTGTGCACTAGTCCAAATCATTTGGTGGAGGGGGGATTATGGTGTGGGGTTGTTTTTCAGGGGTTGGGCTTGGCCCCTTAGTTCCAGTAAAGGGAACTCTTAAAGTGAAGTTCCAGACTTTTTATGTTTATTAAAAGTCAGCAGCTACAAAAAGTGTAGCTGCTGACTTTTAATAAACAGACACTTACCTGTTCCACAGTCCAGCGATGTGCCCGAACGGAGCGTCGCTCCTCTCCACTGGCGCCTCCATTGTCCCTCTGGACACCCGGCCGTGGCAGCTTTCGGCTTCATGGCCGGGCACGCACGGTGTCCCAATACTTTTGGAAATATAGTGTATATGCCTATCCAATGAGCTTGACACACTTGATAAAGCAACAACTTGTTTGTAGTGATGAGCTGAATGTACCTTGGTTTTCATTACTAAACAGTACTGAACGTTACTGAATGCCAAAACTAAAGCCCCGTACACACGATCGGATAACCTATGGATTTTCGTCCGATGGATTTGTCCATCGGAAATCCGATGAAACTGTTTTTCATCAGTCTTGGCCACACACCATCAGTCAAAAAACCGACCGTTCCAAACGCGGTGACGTAAAACACTCTGATGAGCCGAGAAAAATGAAGTTTAATGCTTCTGAGCATGCGTCGACTTGATTCTGAGCATGCGTGGATTTCTTAACCGATGGACTTGCCCATAGACGATCGGAAATTTCCATCGGAAAATTTTAAAACAAGTTCTATTTTTTACAACCGATGGAAAAAAGACCGATGGGTACCATACACGATCGGTTGGTCTGATGAAAACCATCCATCGGACGGTTTTCATCAGTCAAACCGATCGTGTGTACGGGGCTTAAAACCCCATTGATGTCAGTGGGAGCTGAAAGTTAAACAATAATGACCATTTACTAGGCTAATATGGAAGGGATTGTCATACAAATGAAATAAGTGGCTGGGCAGTGCCCTGGGGAATGTGTGTCAAAGCAAAAAAAGTTTAAGAAACTCAGTTTTGTTGGGGGGGGGGGGGACGACGCAATGGTTTCCATAAGGCTTAAATTCCAACACTAAAAATTATTTAAATGACATGCCTGGGGGATACCCTTAACCTGCCTGGAAAGCTGCACATATATATGATGTATGCAACCTACACAAGAAAAAAATGCTTTTTAAATTGCCGGTAAATGACAGTTCTGGCTGCTTTGTTCTGTTTGTAAATAAACCAGCTGGGGATTCCATTCGTTTATAGGGTCTGAGGGTCTGGTATGGATGTCAAGGGGGGCTCAATCAATGCAAAAAAAATTACACGTCTCATTGTATGTGTCTTCTGCAATAAATAGCTCTAGTTTCACTTTACGATTATGTAGAATCACATCTTTAGAGCTCATTTACATCTAGGTGGTCCTTGGTGGTACATTTAACACACATGCCTTAATACACTTTGTCGCTCCTTAACCCAGGGTTCCTCAACCAGTGTTCTGTGAAACCCTAGGGTTCCTCCAGAGGATGCAAGGAAGGAAACAGACAGGTGCAAAAGCCACCATAATGTAGTAAGTAAAATCCAACAATTTATTATAAAAGCAGTTTCACTCACATGAGCAAGTAGATAGAAGGCAGTGTAACAAGCATGAGGACATCAGGACTTGGCCGCCTAGGATGGATGGCTCGACAGCAACTGACACAGCTTGGAAGATGGTGAATTGCGCCGGGTGTCGCTGTGTAATTTCCAGGACTCAACCGTCCAACAGGAAAGCAGCTGTGATGACAGGGACCGCCTACATGTGACATCACTTTTGGAATATGTGCAGCCGGGGATACGTTTTGAGGCAATCACACCTTTTTAACAGCCTCCAGAGGATGCTAGGGCTTCCATGAGCAATAGACATGTGCACACTGAAATATTTCGTTTCGGAATTTCGTTTTCGTCCGAAAAATAAATTTATTTAGTTACTCCCGAAATTCGTTTTTATTTATTTCGTTTTTCGTTAGAAATTGCATTCGTCCGAAAATCTGAATTAATTAAGGTCGAATCTGTCATTGAAGGCTTATGGTGTCTGTCGAATGTTCAAAGAAGATTCGACGGAGCAGTGAAACTGTACGACACTGCAATCATACATTTCCGGTCGAATGTTCCGCCCACAAGCTATAGAAGAATTCTAATGTTGTATGACTAGTAATAATTATATTTATTCATTACTATTACTAGTCAACCAACATTAGAATTCTTCTATAGCCTATGGGCGGATGCATTTGACCGGAAATGTACGATTGCAGCGTCGTACAGTTTTGCTGCACCGTCGAATCTTCTAACTTTCGATGGTTTGTCGAATCTTCGTCATTCTAGCTATTTTACTGCTCCTCCTCTTTGGTTACAATCAGCCAATAACATTCATCATCAACTTTATTTTTATTTTACTTCCCCCACCCAATTCCAGCAGTGATCTTTTCTCTCTATGTCGAATCTTTTCTCTCTATAATAACAAATCTTTTCTCTCCTATGTCGAATCTTTTCTCTCTATAATAACAAATCTTGTCTCTCCTATGTCGAATCTTTTCTCTCCTATGTCGAATATTTTCTCTCTATAATGTCGAATCTTTTCTCTCCTATGTCGAATCTTTTCTCTCCTATGTCGAATCTTTTCTCTCCTATGTCGAATCTTTCTCTCCTATGTCGAATCTTTCTCTCCTATGTCGAATTTTTTCTCTCTATAATGTCGAATCTTTTCTCTCCTATGTAGAATAATCTTGTACTAATAGAGTTAAGGTTAGGCACATTCGACCACAGGTTCGATAGACACAGATTGTTATTGTCAGCGTCACGTCGAATCTCCTATCTATATCGAACTGTTGTAGCAACGAAAACGAAAATAAAGCATTTGTTTATGTCGGATCTTTCGGTTTTCGGATTCTGTGCTTTCGTTTTCGTTTGTTAAAACGATAACGAAAATAGCTGAAATTCGGACGAAAATGCATTCGGACGAAAACAAATGCACATGTCTAATGAGCAATGAAGAATTTCTAACTCCCAATAACCACTGATAATAATGAGCTTTTAGCTGTGTGTAGTTTTCCTACTGGTCAACATTGTAATGCCGCGTACACACAACCGTTTTTCCTGTCATGCAAAAAAACGACGTTTTTCTCAACGTGATTTGTCGTGATTCCTCTCAAGCCTGCCTTTCAGGAAAAAAAATGCTCGAACAAAGTGCAGTGACGTACAACACGTACGACAACATGTACGATGGCACTGTAAAGGGGAAGTTCCATTCGAATGGCGGCACCCTTTGGGCTGCTTTTGCTGATCTCGTGTTAGTAAAGTTTGCTGAGAGATGATTTGCGCTTTTCAGCCTCGTGCTTTTCAGTCCGTTACAGCGTGACGAATGTGATATCTCTATTATAAACGCTAGTTTTACCAGAACGAGCGTACCCGTCTCATACTTGATTCTGAGCATGCACGTTTTTTCCCCTCAGAAAAGCATACACACGAGCGGTTTTCGCAACGAGAAAAAGAATGACGGGAAAGTTTTTAATCTTTTTGCGGGCAGTTTTCTCGTCGAGAAAACTGATATGGAGCATACACACGACCGGTTTTCACGACCAATCTAAAAAATGGCAGTTTTCTCGTCATGAAAAACGGTCATGTGTACGCGGCATAAGAGTGTCCTATTCCCATTGACCATTAATATGAGGGGTAATTTTTCTATTTATTACCAATGTATGGGACCACTACACTGCCTACCAATATAAGAAGGCACTTTTCTACTCACCACCAACATGAGGGATACTACAAATTGCACTGTCTATGTTTCTTTTTTGGCCATTATTATTTGTTACATTTCATGATTGTTACTGAAACATTTTTTTCTTATAGGGCAAAAAAACAAAACAAACATTCTGCTCAAAATTGCTAGATAGATTCTTTATTCTTTGATGTATTATTATAATTACAACTTACTGACTTTGCAATTGTACCGTGAGCTAGAGATGTTATAATTTAGCAGGGGTTCCCCAAGACATGACAATTATGTGAAGGGTTCCTCTATATTATAAAGTTAGAAAAAGGCTGCCTTAACCTCTTGCCTCTTGCCCAGTCTCTGCATATATGCATCCATAGTGGCATAAGGTTGAGTGCTGGAAGTATGCTCCCAGCACACTGACCAAACGGTCACTGACAGCTCCGGGTCAAGACTTCTGAAGGGGAGCTAGCGGGTGGGCTCCTGATCATGTGAGCACTCTTAGAGCCAATCACAGCGTTCACATGATACAGAAGCCACACCACTGACATTAAGGGGTTGACATGCATTGTGTTAAGGTAGCCCATTAATTTCAATGGACTGTCAACACACAACAACCTACCTATCGTCAGTTTATGTTTTCACATTTTTATATATTTTTTGAAAAGTAGCATTTAAAATACAATAAGCAGCTTCTGTTCTCCAAATAATAAGCATACAGTAACAGAGTATGCAGCGTTCAATGGTGCTCTGACACAGTACTGTGGAACACACGTTTAGGCACAGCAGCGTCTATGTCCCCTGTAAATAATTTTACAATGTTGGCAGCTATGCAATAGCCAGTTAGCCACAATCACGAGTCTCGCAGTCCAATAAATAATAAAGTATTCCACTCACAATATGATAAAATGTTTAATGGTCCTATAAGACAAACATATAGATCTCTTTGTGAATCCCTGTTATCTCCTGTAAGTTGCGTTGGCATTACATTAGATTGTGACTGGGAAATGGATGCTCGCTTCCATTTGTCTGCCTGGGAAGTTAATTCGTTTCCATGTAAATATTTTTCATCCTGCCTGCACAGTATTCCTCTCCTTGTTCCTCTTGTTTTCTTGAGATAAGATTTCGACATCTTCATGTCCATCTGCATGACAAAGGATAGGCTGTTGTTCCAATCTTGTAGCAATGAAGACAGGCAGGATTGTGCATTTATATATGTCTGAACGTCCTTCCCGGACTATGTATAGAACTTCACGCACCAAGGAAGAACTCTTCTAATGCCTTGAACACACGATCGGAATTTCCGATTGTGTGTGGGCCCCATCGGACTTTTTTCCATCAGAGTTTAGAAATAGAACATGTTTTATTTTTTTCTGATGGAAAAAAATCTGATAGGAACTCCGTCTGAGAAAAATCCATGCATGGTCAGAATCAAGTCGACGCATGCTCAGAAGCATTGAACTTAATTTTTCTCAGCTCGTCGTAGTGTTGTACGTCACCGCGTTCTTGACGGTCGGAATTTTGTCTGACAGTGTGTATGCAAGACTGATGGAAGACAGCTTGAACGGAATTCCGACGGAAAATTACATCGGATTTTATTCCATCGGAAATTCCGATCGTGTGTACAGGGCATAAGGATTGTTGACTTGTATCCAGGTATAGCTTTAGAAACCCACAGCCCACTCTGTGCACACAGACTAAAGAACATACTGTGGTTATAAGAAGTGCTGTTTGGGCTGTACTCAGTTCTGATCATGAAGCTTTTACTTCATATTGGAAGGTTAACGCAGAACACCAATAAAGTCCATTAACCACTTGCCGACCGTCTGACGACGATATACGTCGGCAGAATGGCACAGCTGCGCAAAGCAATGTACCTGTGTGTTGCTTTGAATTTGCCGTCGTGCAGGCGCCGCGTGCCCGCCGCGTGCTCCGTGACCTTCTCCGCGGGACCCGCGGACTCGATGTCCGCCGGTGTCCCACGATTGTGTCACGGAGCTGCAGAACAGGGAGATGCCTATGTAAACAAGGCATTGCCCTGTTCTGCCTTGGTGACAGGACACTGATCTACTGCTCCCTGTCATCGGGAGCAGTGATCACTGTCGTGTCACTTGTAGCCCATCCCCCCCACAGTTAGAATCACTCCCTAGGACATACTTAACCCCTTCCTCGCCCCCTAATGTTTAACCCCTTACCTGCCAGTGTCATTTACTCAGTAATTAGTGCATTTTTATTGCACTGATCGCTGTATAAATGACAATGGTCCCAAAATAGTGTCAAAAGTGTCCGATGTGTCCGCCATAATGTCGCAGTCGCGATTAAAAAAAATAATAATAAAAATGCCATAAAACTATCCCCTATTTTGTAGAAGCTATAACTTCTGCGCAACCCAATCAATATACGAATATTGACATTTTTTTTTTATACCAAAAATATGTAGAAGAATACATATTGGCCTAAACTGAGAAAGACATTTTTTTTTTTTACATATTTTTTGGGGATGTTTATTATAGAAGTAAAAAAATATTGCTTTTTTTTCAAAATTGTCACTCTTTTTTTGTTTATAGCGCAAAAAATTTAAACCGCAGAAGTGATCAAATACCACCAAAAGAAAGCTCTATTTGTGGGACAAAAGGGACGTAAATTTTGTTTGGGTGCATCGTCGCACGACCGTGCAATTGTCAGTTAAAGCGACACAGTGCCGAATCGCAAAAAGTGCTCTGGTCAGGAAGGGGGTAAATTCTTCTGGGGCTGAAGTGGTTAAAGGAGAAGTCCAGCCTGGGCTCGTTTGGCTGGGCTTCTCCTAAGGGTCACAGGAGTGCAATTTGTTTTGCACTCCTGTGACCCGTTTTCAGCAGAGACTAATCTGGGGGACATATGCAGCATCCACCTAGGTAAGTATTATTATGGAAAAAAATTAAAAATACTTCTCTTTTAAAAGATGAAATAACAATTTTCAGCCTCTATTTCCCCAGGGATGCTTTTTTCTGCCACTAGAGGTCCTCAGTTGGCCAGCATCATTCAACCCACTTCCTCTGAGCCCTGTCCTGGATGCACCCCATCCAGGGACTGGACAGTGAAAGGAGAAGCAGCACAGTGATGAGCTCATCCCTCTGACACTCTGCTTTCTTCTCCCATCTGCTTCTTCTAAACTCACAAGCTGATTGGCTAATTTTGCTGCTAATTTGTGTATTTTATATCTGCCTAAAGCTTTAAATCTGAACTTTAGACAGGTATAAAAGACACAAATACTCTTCATTTATCAATACATCATTAAATATATTTTTTAAATGCAAGCAGTGTGCTTGAAGTGTTTGAAATAGACCTGATGCTAGCAGTCCCCGTATGTGACTGGACACTCCGTCATACTGTACATCAGAGTTGCGAGAAAGAAGAAGCAGTATAAGAAGCCAATCAGTTCATGTGCTGCCAAGGAGCATGCTGATAGCAGGAGAAAGCAGAGTGACAGAGAGGTGAGCTCATCGCTGTTTTGCTTCTTCCCTCACTGTCCATTCACAGGCTGGGGCAGGTCCAGGAGAACGTGGGCTCGAAAGATGTAAGTTGACTGATGCTGGCCATCAGACTGAGGACATCTAGCAGCAGAAAAAGTCCTGCAGAGTAAATCTTTGGATTGAAGGAAAATATTGCATCAAAAACTCTTTTTATTCAATTTCTTAAAAGGCTCTTTATTTTTAATAGGCTATTATTATTTTTTTTACGTTCTTTGAGGACTAGACACCAAATTGAAGCAGTGGAAAAATAATGAATTTTACATTATTGTAACCTTGCTGTGCAGCCTGACGTGGGTAGTTCTCCTCCTAGGGATTGCTGGACAGTCTCCTGTGTGTCAGAAAAAAACAGATTTTTTTTTTTTTTTTTTTTTACTTTTTATCCTACTGCATTTAAATAATTTGTTATTAGGCTTAACCAGTTCCCACCTGGCCAGCAGCAGATTGATGGCCCGGCTTTGGCTTTCTTATCCTGAATAGACGTCATATGATATCCTGTCAGAAAGCGCTGATCATGCGGCTGCGGGGCCACGCATCGGTGTGATCTGTCACTGGCTGTGTCCATGGGTGTACCAGCTCGCTGCCGGTACCATGTGACCGCCGTGACCAATCACAGCAGGCCACATGACAGTTGTACACAATAGATGGCTTCCTTTCATGCCATCCATTGTACAGTATCCAATTGTGTTGCTAGCTGTGATTGGTCAATTTGATCACATGGTACTGACAGGTCAAATCACAGCCCATCTGTACCATGTAATTAGCTTTGATCAATCACAGCTAATCACAACAAAACAGACTAAATGATTACATTTCATTCAAAAAAATGCTTTCTAAGGCTACTTTCACACTGAGGCACTGGATGCGCTGGCGGTATAGCGGCGCTATTTTTAGTGCCGCTATACCGTATTTTTTGCCGCGATTTGCGGGCGCTAGCGGGGGATTTTAACCCCCGCTAGCGGCCGAAAAAGGGTTAAAAACGCCCGCAATAACGCCTCTTTGCGGCGTTTTGCGGGCGTTTTGGAGGCGCTACCCCATTGATTTCAATGGGCAGGGGCGCTATAGGAGCGGTATTTTTACTGCTCCTATCGCGCCTCAAAGATGTGGCTTGCAGTAGTTTTTTGACCCTCCTGCAAGCGCAACGCTCCAGTGTGAAAGCCCTCGGGCTTTCACATTGGATACAATTGAGTGGCTTTTTTGGGGCGCATTGCAGGCACTATTATTAGCGCAATAGCACCTGCAAAGCGCCTCAGTGTGAAAGCGGCCTTATAGCAATGTAACTCACTGCTATAAGCAAAAAATCCTGATCACTTCCCCAGAGTAGTACAATCCATGTTGCTATGATAACATCATATTGCACTGGTCACACAAAAAAATAAAAATAAGTAAAATAAATTAAATAAAAAATTCATACTGTCACCAGTCAGTGTCACTGATCATCACCACACCAGTTATATGACGATGCTGTACTGCACTGGCGACAGTATGTAAAAAAATAAAAATAATATGTAATTTTTCTAATACTTATGACAAAAAAATTACAACTTCACAAAAAACTCACCATGACTCTTACTAAATACGTTGGACTGTCTACTTTCCAAAAAGTCATTTGGGGAGTATTTTCAGATATATACCATAGTTTGTGGAATCTATAACTTTTGTGCAGACTAAATAATATACACTGATTTGGGTTATTTTCACCAAAGAAATGTAGCAGTATACATTTTGGGCTACATTTATGAAGAACAATTATTTATTTACAAAATTTTATAACAGAAACAAAGAAAAACGCATTTTCTTTTTTTTCAAAATGTTCCGTTTTTTTTTCATTTTTTACCAAATTATATATATAAAAAAAAAACATTGGTGCTTAAAAAAATACCAAAAGAAAGATCTATTTGTGTGAACAAAATGATAAAAATTTAGTTTGGGTACAGTGTTGCATGACCGCGCAATTGCCAATCAAATTGTGACAGCGCTGAAAGCTGAAAATTGGCCTGGGCTGGAAGGGGGTAAAAGTGCTCGGTATTGAAGTGGTTAAAGTGGAACTAAATTTAAAAAAATCAAATAAATAGCAAACAGGCAGGCCCTTTATTGCAGAAGGGAATGGCAATGTCATTCTGCAATAAAATAAATGTATCTACATGTAGCAATCCACTGCAGAATGTACACAAATATGTGCATGCGCAGCTCTGTTCACATTTCTGTACCGGCTAATCAAGATGGCTGAAGACCTTCACCCAGAAGCCGGGAAGAAGATGCCAGTGCTTTTGGAGAACCTCGCGGGCCTCAGACCATTGGAGCACAGGTGAGTATTTCTTGCCACAAAGTTAACACCGTGATAGGGATCCTTATTTTCTAAAAATGACAGTTATTTCCAGCTGTGTCCAACTGGATTTGGAAATTAAAGACGCATGGTGGTATTTAAGATCCTTATCCATGTGTTAAAGCTTTTTGAATTGAGCCTATTCTGTAGACATGCACAATTAGTTTTGTTCCAAAATCCTTCTACGAAATTCAACAAATTAATTATTTCAAAAATATCCGAATGAATGAAAACCTGTTTAACGAATATTGTGGGACGTCTCCGTGGGACTGTCTGCCGCGGCTCCCGGTTGGGGGTATCCCCGGATGGCCTGCGGTACCCGACCACCACACCATCAACATAAAAACCCCAGTAAGTCAGCCTGCACTCGATGCAGGGTTCTCAGTACCCCTCTCCTGTCCATGCTTCTTTTACTTTATTATTTATATACATCATTCTCATTCCAGATACATTACGGGCTTGCTCCTGATGAGTGGAACAAAGGCCATGAAATGCGTTGAGCTACCAGAAGCCGTATCTCTATTAACAATTACCCAGTACTTCTAGTGTTACATAATATGTACCTCCACAGGCTCAGTGAGGCCATAGGCCCTGCAGGCATTACTCTCTTTATGATTCTACACAATCTTGTCTCTGTGAACCATGGAATTTTATTATGGTTAATCATGTAATACTTGTGTTACTATTTTACTCATTGTTAACCCTAAGACTACCATGTGTCTTTAAAATTAACTCTATACCCTTGTTAATATTGTAATATGCAATAAATTTCTATATGTTTACCTATCTACGCTCTCGCAAACACGTGCTTCATACAAAGTCCCACCCTTCTCGCTCTCCTCCTTTGAATTAACGAATATTAGAAAATTTGTCATTCAAAAATTAGAAAACCCGAAAATTCAAAAATCTGAAATAACTAACTAATAGTAACTTAACTATTACTAACTATTAAATTATAGGTATTGGAATTTCCTTTCAAATTTGGCTGTTAGTGACCATAACGAATACGAATTTATCATGGCCATGGCTTCCTCAAAGTCCCAAACAAACCTCCTCATTTTATTAAAACATAATTAGGGATGGAAGCACGTGTCTTTGCTTTATTGGTTTAACTCTATTATCTATCCTATTATCTATCTTGCAATCAGTGACCTAATGTTTAGCCTTCCCTGACCTAATTGTTTCATCTACGTACCAATAGTAATCTATTATACTTTTATTAACATTATTTATATTTTTCCTAGTACAAAGGTAATTTTCACTGCGGTTCGTTTTCATGGCTTGGTGATGTATGTGTGGCTGGGCTGATTTGCCGTTTGGCTGCCTGTCTCCCTCTGGGAGCTGTGATGTGCTTTGCGGACCCCCTCCCCTGTCTCATTGATGCCGGGATGGACGGTGGTGCCGTCACTGCACATCAAGTCCACGCTATCCACCCTGGACGTGCGGCGTCTTCGTGGCGCTGTTGCGCCCTTGCAGTTGGTCTCCACTCTCGTAAGCAACGGGAGTCACGAGGTGCCGATTGGCCGAAGTTAGTTCTCCGACTCGCTGGCGCCTCTCTCTCTACCTTGCTACACGGCGTGACATTGGTGGGCCGTCCCGCGGCGTATTTATGGGTGTCTCCCCGGGCGGCCTGGTCTTTCGAGTATCCTCTCACTTCGGTTCACATGCAGCTTGGGAATTCTATTCCCTCTCTCCTCCCGGTCTTCTCATGCACTGAGGTAACTCTTCACTTTCAACCACCATTGCTGTTTGACTTCCTACCTTCACATCCTCTGACACACCCTCTAGTCACTTTTTCCTTGACTCTCAACTTTACCCTTTTCCTCATCTGGCAGCCAATGGTCGCCAGCCCTCCCCCTCTCCCTCTTCCCTGCACCCCGTCTCCCTATCACAAGCATGTACCCACTGCCCCCTTACTCTCACTTCCCTGCACTCCTTCATACTTTTCCAGGTGCACCTTTTATCACCTTCATTCAATCCTGGTTTCCCCCACTACTCATTCTCTACACAGGGGCGCCTCGTCTTTCCATGCCTGCCCTGGTTGTGGCCTGTGGGCCATCTCCGTGGGACTGTCCGCCATAGCTCCCAGTTGGGGGTACCCCCCGGATGGCCTGCGGTACCCGACCACCACACCATCAACATACAAACCCCAGTAAGTCAGCATGCACTCAATGCAGGGTTCTCAGTACCCCTCTCCTGTCCATGCTTCTTTTACTTTATTATTTATATACATCATTCTCATTCCAGATACATTACGCGCTTGCTCCTGATGAGTGGAGCAAAGGCCACAAAACGCATTGAGCTACCAGAAGCCGTATCTCTATTAACAATTGCCCAGTACTTCTAGTGTTACATAATATGTACCTCCACAGGCTCAACGAGGCCATAGGCCCTGCAGGCATTACTCTCTTTATGATTCTACACAATCTTGTTTCGGTGAACCATGGAATTTTATTATGGTTAATCATGTAATACTTTTGTTACTATTTTACTCATTGTTAACTCTATGACTACCATGTGTCTTTGAAATTAACTCTATACCCTTGTTAATATTGTATTATGCAATAAATTTCCATATGTTTACCTATCTACGCTCTCGCAAACACGTGCTTCATACAAAGTCCCACCCTTCTCGCTCTCCTCCTTCGAATTAATGAATATTAGAAAATTCGAAAATTTGGCATTCAAAAATTCAAAAACCCGAAAATTCAAAAATCTGAAATAATAACTAACTAATAATAACGTAACTATTACTAACTATTAAATTATAGGTATTGGAATTTCCTTTCACATTTGGCTGTTAGTGACCCTAACGAATACGAATTCATCCAAAGTTACGAATTATCCGAAATAACGAATGCTGTATCTAAACAAATGGACCGTAACAAATTAATAATAATAAATAACAATAATAATAAAAACTTTTTATTATTATTATTATTATTTATTATTAATTAGTTCCGTTCCATTTGTTTAGATGTGGCATTCGTTATTTTGGATATTTCGTAACTTCATATCAATTCGTATTTTACATTCACTAACAGACAAATTTTAAATGGAATTCCAATACCTATAATTTAATAGTTAGTTATTATTAGTTAGTTAGTTATTCCTTTTAATTTTGAGGATTTTCTTTCTTATTTACGGATTTTAGAATTTACAAAGTTTTGAATTTACGAATTTATGAATTGCTATCATACCGAATGACCTAAAAAACGAAAAAAATAAATAAAAAACTAACAAATTTTTCCGTGCACATGTCTACTATTCTGTGTGTTTTAATTTAAGTGTGACATCACTTACGTAGTAACTAATATTATCACTCTTTAGTTATAGAAAGTTACGTTTGTGAAATGTCTTCCATGTGCAGATCCTCAGGTTGGTGTGCACCGATGCTGAAGTGACCCTTGTTAGCAATAAAGTCAAGAGCTGTCCATGGTGCTGATGTATGAGTTGAACTGTGTTTCACTTTTCCCATGTACTACTTTTTACTTTGTTTTATTTCCCAGCATTATAGTTAAAACATATCTAAATCCAAAGACAACATTGTGATATATTGCAGTTTACCAGCCCTTAGATGTGTCTGCATTTTTTCCCCGTTATTTTTACCTGGTGATCCTGCCAATAACACACATCCTGACCTAGGATGACAACACTTACTCACTCCCTGTACTGTATCTATGGATCAGCAATATCACTCTAGAATAGGAAGTGTGTTGGGACTACACGACACCTACCCATCTCCTCATCTCCATAACTGATGGGAGATGTTCTGTAGTCCACAAAGAGCTGGGAGCAATGTAACTATTATTAATTATGTATTATTATTATTAGTATACAGGATTTATATAGCACCAACAGTTTGCGCAGCGCTTAACAAAATGAAGGCAGACATTACAGTTACATTACATTTTGGTACAATTTGGTAACTAATAGCCAACTAAGGCAGAGAGGATACAAAGTTATCAGCAAAACTAACAGGTATATTTTCACTCATTGGATATAACATAACACTTTCATTCACTTTATATTATCCGTGGAGTTCTGGGCATTGAAAGCATTTTATCTGTTCAGATGTGGCATTTTTTTCTTGCACATCCATGTCAGGATCAAAACATTTCACACTGACTTTGATATAAACCTGAATATTAGGCTGCTTATTTTTGACTTCTCTGGTTCCTCCCCATCAACATTTATTATTTGATTTATTACAGGTATCTGTAGCACACGGACCCTTTTCCCTTGCTTTGGCTCAATTGCAGGAAAAAGGCACACCGTACTATATGCCCGTACCCTCCTGGATGAGGAGGTTAAGCGGTGTTATGTATTTGGGTCCCACAGCTAGGTTCTCCATCAGTTGGTTCTCGTCTCCTAGGATATAGGGACAAGTCTCTGTTTCCCCCCCCAGTAATTCCAATGTCCACACCACTTTAAACTCCAACGTTAAGTTTATTTTCTCAATGTTCAGCAGATAGGAAAAGGGTGGATAAGAGACAGGACAGCAAGGTTTGGGAGGTTAGTCCAGGCACAATGGATAGCACAATCACTACTCTATCCCAGAGTGGGTTTAGCTCACCCGGATAGTCTCCTACAAGTGGATCCTAGCAGCCGAAGTGATGCTCGGACGTTTGATCAAGTTCTTTCCTAGATACGATCGGGAGACTCTCTGCCACAGAATCTATCAGACCCCAAACCTCTTAGCTTCTGGTACCTAAGGACAGGTGCCAGGAGTAGCACATTACTAGGCCCTTGGTGGATAGAAGAATCCCTCCAGAGAGTTACCGGGCCCCTTCCTTCACCGTGAACTCTCACCGGTCTGTCAGAAAGGTCCTCCCCCGGCCTCCTCTTCTTAGAAACGGGCTCCCTCGCGAGACACACCCTGGGACTTCTCCTCCTGGAAGCGGGCTCCAGCTAAAGGTGCTGGGCCCAGTGTTGAAGATGCAGCCCCAGGACTAAAGGTGCCTGGGACTGATGCACACGTGGCCCCATGGCCTGGAGGGCCATGCGCCACGCACCAGGACTCCGACTCTGGAACGAAGACCCCTCCCAAGCGGCGTCTGCCCCTTATGTATCCTCTCCTGGCATGCACAGCAGGTTGACCACGCCCACTGTACAGCTGCCGAGAGAGGACACCCAAGGCACAGCACTAATACCAGCGGTTCAACCCTGACCCATTATGGCAGTGCCACCTATAGGCCACAGGGAACTGCACACCAGTATACCACCCTGGAAATAAACAGCACAACCTATAAATTGAGAATGGTCTGAGCCTAACTACTATCTCAGACCAGCCCCTAAATTTGGGTATATAGCACCCCTAAATGGGGTGGGCGCTACATATCTATAGACCACCAAACAATTGACACAGCACTTTACATAGTTATTGTACTTTCACATGCAGACACAGGAAGACCGTGCAAACTCCATGCAGGTAGTGCTGTGGTTGGGATTTTAACCGACAACCCTAGTGCTGCCAGGTAGAAGAGCTAACCACTTAGCCACTGTGCTGCCCATCACCATGCTAATTAAATAGAAAAAAAATCAACAGCTCTATTTTCATTACATACATTATTTTAGACCCAGTGATATCATCACTGCTTCTCTGTGCTTCTTTATGCAATGCAGACAGATCATGTCTTGTGGGAGGGGCTAGCAGGGTTCTTTAATGGCTTAATGACCGCCCACCGCAAATATAGTGCAGCAGGGTAGCCGCTCTGCGCTGGATCACGTACCTACGGGGTACGTACGGGGGTAGAGAGCGCACCTATGCCGCCCCGTTGGTCGACGCCGCCCGACGATCTGCTCTGGACATTACCAAAGACAGCCCTGTGTAGGTAAACAAACACAGGGCTCTCTTCTGACAGCATAAATGTGCTTTTTTTTTTCTTCCTGCAAAGCACATTGCTTAGTAAAAAAAAGCACACAGCACGCGCAGTAACACTTGTTAGGCACACATTTAACCCTTTGATCACCCTAGATGTTAACCCCTTCCCAGCCAGTGTCATTAGTACAGAGACAGTGCATATTTTTAGCACTGATCACTGTATTAGTGTCACTGATTCACAAAAAAGTGTCAAAAGTGTCAGTTAGTGTCAGTTAGTGTCAGACTGCCTGCCGCAATATCGCAGTCCCGCTACGAGTCTCTGATCGCCACCATTACTAGTAAAAATGTAAAAATAAATGAAAATTCCATAAATATATCCCATAGTTTGTAGACCCTAGAACTTTTGCCCAAACCAATCAATATACGCTTATTGGGATTTGTTTTACCAAAAATTTGTAGCAGAATACATATTGGCCTAAATTTTTTATTGAGTATGTTTTATAGCAGAAAGTAAAAAATATAGTTTTTCTTTCAGAATTGTTGGTCTCTTTCTTTTTTTGGCACAAAAAATTAAAACCGAAGGGGTGATCAAATACCACCAAAAGAAAGGACAAACAAATTAATTTGGGTACAGTGTCGCACAACCGCGCGATTGTCAGTTAACCACTTAAGCCCCGGACCAATACGGGCCATTATGACCAGGCCCCTTTTTGCGATTCGGCACTGCGTTGCTTTAACTGACAATTGCGCGGTCGTGTGACGTGGCTCCCAAACAAAATTGGCGTCCTTTTTTTCCCACAAATAGAGCTTTCTTTTGGTGGTATTTGATCACCTCTGCAGTTTTTATTTTTTGCGCTATAAACAAAAATAGAGCGAAAATTTTGAAAAAAATTACATATTTTTTACTTTTTGCTATAATAAATATCCCCAAAAAATATATAAAAAAACATTTTTTTTTCCTCAGTTTCGGGCCAATACGTATTATTCTACATATTTTTGGTAAAAAAAATCGCAATCTGCATTTATTGATTGGTTTGCGCAAAAATTATAGCGTTTACAAAATAGGGGATAGTTTTAAGGCATTTTTATTAATTTTTTTTTTTACTAGTTATGGCGGCGATCAGCGATTTTTTTCGTGACTGCGACATTATGGCGGACACATCGGACACTTTTGACACATTTTTGGGACCATTGTCATTTTCACAGCGATCAGTGCAATAAAAATGCACTGGTTACTATGAAAATGACACTGGCAGTGAAGGGGTTAACCACTAGGGGCGCTGGAGGGGTTAAGTGTGCCTAGGGGCGTGTTACTAACTGAGGGGGGCGTGGCTACGACTGACACGTCACCGATCTCCGCTCTGATTACACAGAGCGGAGATCGCTGACATTGTCAGTAGAGGAGCGGGGAGATGTTGTGTTTACACTGACATCTCCCCGCTCCGAGCCTCCGTCCCACTCACGGGGAAGGCAGGGGGGTCGCGAGCGCGCCGCCGGCGGCGTGCGCGCGACCCCGACGTCAGCAGTTAAAGGGCCACGTACATGTACGTGATTGTGCCTGTACGTGCCATTCTGCCGACGTATATCTCCGTGAAAGGGTCGGCAAGTGGTTAAAGTAACTCAGTGCCATATCACAAAAAATGGTCAGGTCATGAAAGGGGGGTAAAACTTCTGGAGCTGAAGTGGTTAAATAGCTTCCTGAAAACTTCACAGCACCCTGCCTCAGCATAACTCTCAAGTACCTGGATGGGTGGATGTCAGTTGGAGGAGTGAGCATTCATTTGTATGTAGACTACTCTGCGTGACATCCACACCTCCATGATTGAAAGAAATTAAATCCAATGAAAGGGGCAGGCCAGGGACAGTAAGGTTTGGGAGAAAAAGGCTAAATGATGCTGGTCTTTTTTCACTCAGGAAATGAAATAGGCTGCATCTGACTTGCTGCGTCTAATACACACTGAGAAGCTCACAATGTGCACAACTATTTGTTGATAGTGAGATTCACCTTCTCAGTTTGTCCTAGGACAAGAAATAATTGGAGATCCAAAATTTTAGAGTCTACAATCTTACTGTATTGGGATTCCCTTCACTTTGGAGGAATTTCCACCAACTTCTTAAAGTAGAACTATAGGCAAAACTTTTTTTTTTTTTTTTTTTACATTTTGGATAGAGTAAGGAAGGCTTATATTCCCTGTCAGATTTTTTTTTGTCATCTGTGTCCCATTGGGGAGATATACCTTCACTTCCTGACCCATAGCCAAACAGGAAGTGAAAACACATCTCTGCAAATTAAAGTGTTACCAAACCCACAACAGTAAAATCAGTGTGTATATGCAGTAAAGCATGCTTGTTATAATCACTGTGGAACCTAAGGGGTTTAACCACCGCATTGTGTAAAAATGCTGTTTGATCCTGTATGCACAGATCTTCCTCTTCTTCCACTGACTCCAAAACAGGTCCCAATAAGACAGAGCCTTTGGAGTCAGGCTGCACATGCTCAGTTTGGTGTGTATTGCTAGATAGTTTTTTTTCTTGGGAGGGTGCATGTGATCAGCACAGGGCCAATCAGCACTGTCCAGACAGAGGGTTAAGGGGTCCTGGATCCTGACAGACAGCTCTGAGCAGTATGAAAACTCCTCCTACAAGCTTCATTATGAACTAGAAGTCACACGACTGCTATATACTTCTGATGAGAAAAGAGATTTAGCAGTTTATATTTACTAAAATAATTGCATTTCCATGTTCTGTGTACCGTGGCAGACCAGATATAGTGAATGCAGGGCCCTGGGTTTAGTCACACTTTAAGGGAATCTCTTGGGGCTCCACAGGTCATCAGGACTAGTGTCCCCATTGCAAGATTTCCACTCTATTACTTTTTTGGGGACAACCCAAAATTTGGGATTTTTTTTTACTTTCACTCTTAATGATAATGGTAAATAGACAAATAGAGAGGATGACAAAAGACAGCAATAAGGACCTAACAGGTGTTCTATTACATCTCCACTTGTCTTTACTTACACTTTAATGTGTCTGTAGAACACCACAAGATAGGAAATCTGTCCAACAAGAAAAATACTTGTTTTAACTATTCCCTACCCTATCTAAAAGTTGTTATAGATGGCTTGAATTTCTCTCATTCAGCAATCAATTGATTCCCCCATCCAAGCTTCCAATGTGTTTGGAGAACTCTCCAGTCCTGGCTACTGTATTCAGGCAGCCATAGCACCCACAGCAGCCTGAATATACAAACAGTGATTGCATCTGAGAGGGTGAGTGGCAGTGGCGGCTGGTGCTCAAAACATTTTTGGGGGGCGCAAACTAACTGAAAAGTTCTGAAAAATACTGAAACAAAAACATCAATTGCAGCCACTGTCCATCAAATGCAGCCACTGTGCCCATCATATGCAGCCAACTGTGCCCAGTGAATGCAGCCACTGTGCCCATCATATGCAGCCAACTGTGCCCAGCGAATGCAGCCAACTGTTCCCATCATATGCAGCCAACTGTGCCCATCATATGCAGTCACTATGCCCATCATATGCAGCCACTGTGCCCATCATATGCAGCCAACTGTGCCCATCATATGCAGCCTCTTGGCCCATCATTGACAGCCACTGTGCCCAGCAAATGCAGCCAACTGTGCCCATCATATGCAGCCAACTGTGCCCATCATATGCAGCCAACTGTGCCCATAATATGCCGCCTCTGTGCCCATCATATGCAGCCTCTGTGCCCATCATATGCAGCAACTGTGCCCATCATATGTAGCCAACTGTGCCCATCATATGCAGCCAACTGTGCCCAGAAAATGCAGCCAACTATGCCCATCATATGCAGCCAACTGTGCCCATAATATGCAGCCAACTGTCATGGCATGTATACACCCCAGCTGCTGCTGCCTCTGCAACTAAAGGGTGTAGCGGTTGGAACAGTAAAAGCGCAGCTTAACTGCAGGGTTTTTCCTCCTCCCCCAGCCTCACGTGTGAACGAATCTTAAGTTCTGCATTTTAGGGCTTGTTTATGCCAACTGCATTGGGCAACATTACCCAATGAAGTTCCGATGCAGGATAAAGCATTTACAGTAAAACCTTGGATTGCAAGCATAATTTGTGCCAGAAGCATGCTTGTAATCCAAAGCACTTGTATATCACAGCAAATTTTCCTATAAAAAATAATGTAAACCCAAATGATTCGTTCCACAACCATTTATTCATAAATTCTTCAGTTTATAGTCCAAATAAAAAGATTATAGCAATGTAATTTTTTAAAATGTACATCCACAAATGGAAGCCTCCGCAAGGGGATTAGAAGCAAAATCCAGCAGGAGCTCCAGAGTATAAAAGAGAAGAGAGGCGCCTCTAAGTGTAGAAATATGGTTACATTTAATGAAGGTACAACATTTAGCAACTCACATGGTTGATGATTAAAAGAGGCACATCTAAGTATGCAGGCATCTGGGGTAAAGCTGTCCACATAGACCATCCCTCGCACTGCCATCTCTCACTGCTGTCAGTCTGCCATTGTGACCGGGAAGACTACCCTGCAGTAGAGCGATCTGAAAGTGAGGCTTGAATCGCTTGTGGAGCGCAGTGTGGAAGGGATGACATTGATGGCGGTGACTGAGGAGGATGGTCTATGTGGACAGCTTTACCCCGGATGCCTGCATACTTGTGTAGTGGGGGTTAACATTTAGGGGGAATATCTGGGTGGTAGCATGGCCCAGATACACTAATTGTTAGTGATCTATGACCAATTTGATTCGTGGAGAATATAATGGTGTTCAGTTCCCTACGGCCCTTGGGTGGCGCTGTCGCCTTGGGCTGGGGTTGAACCATCATTGTAGGGCCGTGCCCTTTGTGTCCTCTCGCGGCAGTAGTACGGCGGGCGGGGAACCCGCTGTGCCTGCTGGGAGAGGGTATAAAGGGGCGGACATCTTGCACACGAGGTCCGAGCCCCAGGCACCTTTAGCCTGGGGGCTGCTGTTCTGTCGTCCGTGCCCAGGTGCCCTCAGCCTGGGTGCGAGAGAGTTCGAGTTCCATCCCAGGCACCTTAAGCCTGGGATGAGGTACTAGCCAAGGCCTGGGGCCCAGTACCTTCGACTGGGTCCCGCATGGGAGAAGATGCCTAGGGGGCCCACCGAGTGAGGGGACCCGAGTCTCGGGCGAGGAGAACCAGGGAGGTGACCTGGCCTGAAGACCCAGCGCAGCATTGGCTGGTGACAGTGCAGGCCTTTGGGGACCGTCCGGGATGGATCATCTCCCTAACAGGGGTCGCCATTAGAAGGTAGTTCATGTTCTATGGTCTTTGCAGAGACCCAGCTACATCAGGTCGGTGGCAGAGGCCTATTCTAAGGTCTGTGGCAGAAACCTCATCGTTTCACCCGGTCTGTGGCAGGGATCAATCTCACGGTCGGTGGCAGCGACCGTGCGCCAAAAGTTGTTGTGAGTTCCTAACAGCTTCTCTGATCCGAAAGGATTGTGCCTGAACCCTCTCCCCACCAAGTTCGTGTTTGTATCAACCTGTCTGCTTGCAAAGAGGCAGATTTATCTCTGTGGAAATAAATATAGATGTTGTACTGTCACCTGGTGTGGGCTTATTTTTCTGGGAGCAAAGTGTTCTACATTCACCTATCTATTGGTCATTTTTGAAGTGGAATCTCTGGACAGAGACACAGACCCGAAGGTAAAGATCTTAGCTTAAACCTCTACACACATAAGAGGGGCGAGCTGGTGGCAGCACCTCACCCCTCCCCCTGCTCCCCCTAGCCGAGTAAACCAGAAGAAGAAGGGAGAGAGCGGGTGGGACCGCTACACTTAGATGAGCCTCTTTTACTTATCAACCATGTGAGTTGTTAAATGTTGTACCTTAATTAAATGTAACTATATTGCTACACTTAGAGGCACCTCTCTTCTCTTTTGTACCCAGTTGTGACGTAACACTACTTGTATATCATGATATCGCTTGTATATAAATTCAAAATTTGTTTAAAAATTTAGCTTGTCTTGCAAAACGCTCTCAGACCAAGTTACTCTCAAACCAAGGTTTTACTCTATATCCTATAGCTTCAGTTCAAACCAACACGCTGCATTGTGTTGGGCATGTTGCATTTTTGCACAATATGTTCTACCAAACTATAACAGATTGCAACATTCTATAGCTTCTACGATTTACATACAGCTGGGAAAAAAATCAAGCACTGCAATGTGTTTTAACAGAAGATCCCAATGCAAGGTAGCACATGTTCACAATGGGCATCAGGGCGTATGTGTTCTGCACAAATTAATGCGCACTGTGTGGTGTGAATGAGCCCTTGTATATGAGACAAGGAATAACAAATTGATGTGAGTGTTTTTCAGTAAAAACAGCATCAAATATTTACCGCTACCAATGAAATGTAGCTAGTTTGCCGAGTTATCGGTGTCATTAGGTGCCTTGGGAATGCTGGAACAAAGAAGACGGAGAGACAAAGAGCTCCGGACGAGAGGCAGTGACAAGACTGCAGACAATTTTTATAGCAGGAATCCAAAGCCCATTCCGAATTGTGATAGACAGGTGGTTAAACTAGCAGCAGACAATCTGTTTGAACTGCAGCTCATGTCAGTGGCTCTGCATACAAAATATCAAACCTTAGCCTACAGGTCAGACTGATCATTACTATATTATGCACAGGAGGTTACTGGCAAACAATCCTGTCAATGTGTACTTGTGGCCTCAACTGTCTCGCTGCGCTGAGTACACCGTAGATGTGAAACACCTTTCAGTAAACATTCACGGGTAAATTAAATCTGGGTTTTTCCCTCATACCTGTTTTCCTGTTTTTTATCCTTTATTCCTCTGTCTCTGATAGGGTTTTTCATTTTACACTTATTTTCATGTAGAAATCTGATCTTGCTCTTATGAAAAGCAAAGCAGAATTTCTTTCAATCTTCATTGCTTTATTGGCATCTCTAAACCATGGGGTACCTCCCATCCCCCTGCTTTTCCTTCTGTGGCGTTATACATCATAAATATATATATATATATATATATATATATATATATATATATATATATAGGAAGGCCAGTATGCTGGGCTGAAATTATGAGAGGAGTTCAAGGGGTACTTAAACAGACCATCCACGATGGTCAGCGTCGGCTCTAGTGCGCGGTACCCACCCACCCATATCCCCTTTTTTAGGGCACTCCTCTCTAAACAATTCTCAACAGAATTATCCATCATTTCTATTTTAAGGTATGGCCCCTTCTCTTGGCATACCGTCCAGCAGGCCAGGCCACACTTCACGTCTTATTTGTGTTGTTAGTCTTGTAACGTGTTTATGTGATCCATATCTCTTCAGACAGAGGGCTCCGACCATAAATATATGTATATATATATATATATATATATATATATATATACACACAGTATCTCACAAAACTGAGTACACCCCTCACATTTTTGTAAATATTTTATTATATCTTTTCATGTGACAACACTGAAGAAATTACACTTTGTTACAATGTAAAGTAGTGAGTGTACAGCTTGTATAACAGTGTAAATTTGCTGTCCCCTCAAAATAACTCAACACACAGCCATTAATGTCTAAACCGCTGGCAACAAAAGAAAGTACACCCCTAAGTGAAAATGTCCAAATTGGGCCCAAAGTGTAAATATTTTGTGTGGCCACCATTATTTCACAGCACTGCCTTAACCCTCTTGGGCATGGAGTTCCCCAGAGCTTCACAGGTTGCCACTGGAGTCCTCTTCCGCTCCTTCATGACGACATCTCGAAGCTGGTGGATGTTAGAGACCTTGCGTTCCTCCACCTTCCGTTTGAGGATGCCAACAGATGCTCACTAGGGTTTAGGTCTGGAGACATGCTTGGCCGGTCCATCACCTTTACCATCAGCTTCTTTAGCAAGGCAGTGTTCGTCTTGGAGGTGTGTTTGGGGTCGTTATCATGTTGGAATACTGCCCACCACCATGCTTGACTGTAGGCAAGACACACTTGTCTTTGTACTCCTCACCTGTTTCCCACCACACGCTTGACACCATCTGAACCAAATAAATTTATCTTGGTCTCATCAGACCACAGGACATGGTTCCAGTAATCCATGTCCTTAGTCTGCTTGTCTTCAGCAAACTGTTTGCGGGCTTTCTTGTGCATCATCTTTAGAAGAGGCTTCCTTCTGGGATGACAGCCATGCAGACCAATTTGATGCAGTGTGCGGCGTATGGTCTGAGCACTGACAGGCTGACCCCCCACCCCTTCAACCTCTGCAGCAATGCTGGCAGCACTCCTACGTCTATTTCCCAAAGACAACCTCTGGATAGGATGCTGAGCATGTGCACTCAACTTCTGTTCCCCATTTACACCTGAGATCTTGTAACACTAACGAGTCATGACACCGGGGAGGGAAAATGGCTAATTGGGCCCAATTTGGACATTTTTACGTAGGGGTGTACTCACTTTTGTTGCCAGCAGTTTAGACATTAAAGCGGAGCTCCGCCGGAAAAAAAATATTAAAAGCCAGCAGCTACAGCTACAGCAGCTGCTGGCTTTTAATATATGGACACTTACCTGTCCTGGAGTCCAGCGACGTCCGCAGCAGAGGACGAGCGACCGCTCGTCGCTCTGCTGCTCCCTCCGCCATCCTCGCTGAGGGAACCAGGAAGTGAAGCCCTGTGGCTTCATGCCCGGTTCCCTACGGCGCATGCGCGAGTCGCGCTGCGCCGTTCTGATTGGTGCTCCTGTGTTTTGGGAGCCAAGTGTCTCCCAGAACACCAAGGGAAGTCTGCGGGAAGTGACGTAACTCCCGCAGATTCCCGGAGAGAGGACTCCCGGATGTGGGTGAAAATACCTGTCTTAGACAGGTATCTTCACCCCCCTCCCCCCTGAAAGGTGTCAATTGTGACACCGGAGGGGGGGAGGAATCCGATCCGCAGAAGTGAAAAATTAGGGTGGAGCTCCACTTTAATGGCTATGTTCTGAGTTATTTTGAGGGGACAGCAAATTTGCACTGTTATACAAGCTGTACACTCACTACTTTACATTGTAGCAAAGTGTCATTTCTTCAGTGTTGTCACATGAAAAGATGTAATAAAATATTTACAAAAATGTGAAAGGTGTACTCACTTTGTGAGATAAAATATCTATATATATATATATATATATATATCATACATACACATTTACATGCAGCCCAGGCTGTCCAGCAAAAGTGACAGTTACAGCGTCTGGAACAAACCATATAGTGCTGTGTACAATAGTCCTCTTTTATTCATATCGTTGGATACTGTACCTGCTTAAAGAGGAACTTTTTCCTTTCACTCATCGATTACCTGCATCGCTTGTTGTCCTTAAAAACATAGTGACATACCTGACAAATCTTGAATTGTTGGGTGAATCCCGACACTCCGCCAACACAATAGCGATTAAAACAACAATTTCCTACAGCTACTCCCATTTCAAATGACAGCATCTCAGCCAACTGCTGAATGTCAACAAGCTGGCAGGGTGATGTCATTGACTTGCGGACTTGGTCAATGATGTCACACAGGATCCCCAGCCAGTTTGTTGACATTCAGCCTTCAGTCTTGGAGTTGTGATTTGAGAGTGGAGTAGCTGTGGGAGTAGTAGTCAGAGGGATCATGTCGATTATTGTGTCAAAAGGTTGTCGTTCATTGTGATTCATGTTGAATTGAAACCACTGAATGACATGATTTAGGTTGGATTTACATAGTGGGACATTGCAGCATAGCCCAATTCATTTACATGGGAGATCATGATAGGTGGTGCCACTTGTCAAACACAGCATGTAGAGTTAAAATTGGTGCACCATAATGCAAAGCATTGAGGCCGCAGCTATGTGTACTCATCCAAGTGGCACCATATCCACTTATAGGTGGGCCTTGGGGGGGGGTTAAAGACGCGGAACGACCTCCTGTTTTTACCCTCTGTCCCCAGCAATGCCTCATCCCCGCATTCCTGGTCTGGTGGATGTGGGGGTGTATAAGGGTAATTTATCAGAATCTCTTGAATAAGGGAACCCCCAGATAAACTGATACATAAATATGTATCCATGGTTACTCATTCCCTCAAAAAAGTCAATAGTAAATAAAACACCCCATGATGTAAATCCAACTTCATTTGCAGTCATGTTGTCCAGTGAGGCAGATGTAGTAGGCTCCTGCTGCCCTCAGTCAAACTCCTATGAGAAGGGAGCGGGGGTGTGGCTTACTGGCCCTGTGTGTGTCTATGCATGCACAAAGTCCGGATTGTGAATGCACATGCATGGGTACCTCCTTAGCACCTGGCTGCAGGAAGCACCCAGAGGAGGGAGAAGCTGACAGTGCTGGCAAAGGACTGCCAGATAAGGGGGAAAGTGCCCCTCCTGGGCAACATCACTGTTAAAATAAAAGGTAGCCTTTAGTATCACTTTAATACAAGCCATCATTGACAACTGTGTTTTCAGCACTCTGGAGTAATTCATCCTAAAAGTTTCCAGCGGAAAAAGTTTGATTTTCAATTAGCTCATCTGTAAGTTGGCAGCACATGTACATTATATTGGTGAAGGTGCATTATTTTGGTACAGGTGCATTTTATTGGTACAAGTGCAACATTGTTGGCATAGATACATCATATTGCCTTTCCAGAGTATAGTAAACCCTGAATAAAAACAACGGAACAATGAAATACATTTTCTGGATTTCTTTTATCACAAACAGAATGCCATTAAAGACAGTTTATACCAGTATGAACTGTGACGAGGAATAATTTGTCTCTATGGATTTAGATTCTCAAAATGAGATCGCTTTATTCAAAACATTGCTTAGATTTCTAAGAGAATCCCAGCCTTCCAGCTAAAAATCAATAGGCTCTACTCTTTAGTAAATTACTTCATTTGCAGAAAACAAGGCTGAGGTTGCATGCAGTGTTTTCCACAGAACAAACACATGATATCCAACCAAAATAAAATCCCTATGACCATGACTTATATACTTTAGATATTTTGAATAGCTAACAACACCTCAATTATTAGTAGTCACCAAACCCAAAGGAATAAGGACACCCCCTCCCAAAAAAGAAAACAACATATGCACAAAACTACTAGTCATGGAATTTTAACCACTGTCTACCAGGGAATTTTTTGTTTTTATTTTTTGCACACGGTAATATTTGATTTTTTTGCTGGAAATTACCTTAAATCTTCACATATATATATTTTTCCAAAATCAATGGCCCTGTAGAGTAAAATGATAGTAATTTCAATTTTGTATATTACAAGATATTTGTGCAACTTTTTATTAAACGCATATGTACCACATCCTTTGTTACAAGTCACTGAGAAATACATCAAATCCCTAAAAGAAAAAACAAATATTATTATTGTTACTATAATACAGGATTTGTATAGCGCCAACAGTTTGCGCAGCACTTTACAATATAGGGGGAGATAATACAGCAACAATACTATTCAATACAAAAGGGTTAGGAGGGCCCTGCTCCTGCGAGTTTACAATCTAATAGGGAGGGGCTTGTGTAACAAAAGGTAATAACTGTGAGGGATGAACTAATGAGGGAGGCAGAAGATTTGGTTGTTAGCTGAAGGCAGGATAGGCCTTCCTTAAGAGATGAGTTTTCAGGGATTGCCTAAAAGTGAACAAAGTAGGAGATTACCAGACAGATTGGGGTAGTGAGTTCCAGAGGATTCGAGAGGCTCTGGAGAAGTCCTGGAGACAAGCATTAGAGGAGGAGACAAGGGAACTAGAGAGCTGGATGTCTTGGGAGGAGCAGAGAAGACGGTTTGGGTGGTATTTGAAGACAAGATTGGTGATGTAGCTCGGGGCAGAGTTGTAAATGGCTTTGTATGTTATTGTTAGTGTTTTGAATTTTATTAGTTGGGCAATAGGAACCCAGTGGAGGGATCGGCAGAGAGGGGTGGCAGACACTGAAATGGTTGGCAAGGTGGATGAGTCTGCTAGTGGCCTTCATGATAGACTGAAGAGGGGATAGCTTGTGGAGAGGTAGCCCAATGAGGAGGGAGTTACAATAGTCAAGGCGAGAGATAACAAGGGAGTGAATAAGTTGCTTAGGTGCCCGCGCTATAGCCCAAAGACGGCTACAGCGCAGGATTAAAAAGCTGGGAGGACGTCCATGTACGTTCTCCCATTCTCACGCTGCAAGCACGCCCCATGGGGTGCGCGGCTGACACACTCTGTGATCGCCAAGTCCTTGGGACTCAGCTAATCACTGATCAAGGTAAAGGGCCAATCACAGCGGGCCCTTTACCAAGGGAAGTAAACAGAAGCCATCAGCGTGAAGAAAAGAAGAAAGTCATTAACTGGTTTCTGTTAGAGGGACATCGGTCCCCTTAGTACCCACCAGTGCTGCTAATCAGTGCCCATCAGTGCCATCTATCAGTACCCATCATTGCTGCCAATCAGTGCAGATTATCAGTGCCACCTCTTCGTGCTGCCTATCGGTGCCCATCAGTGCCACTAATCAGTGCCCATCCGTGCCACCCATCAGTACAGCCTCATCAGTGCCTCCTGTTAAGTGTCCACAAGTGCCGCCTCATCAGTGTCCATCAGTGCCACCTATCAGTGCCATGAGTGCAGCCTCATCAGTGCTCATCAGTGCCACCTCATCAGTGCCCATCAGTGAAGGAGAAAAATTACCCGTCAACAAAATTTCATAAAATATAAAAAAAATATATATAAAATGTCAGTCTTTTTTTGTTTGTTTAGCAAAAAATGTAAAACCCCAGTGGTGATTAAATACCACCAAAAACAAATAAAGAGAATAGAAAAAAATCATATGGGTAGAGTGTTACATGACCACCTATTTGTCATTCAAAGTGTGACAGTGCTGAAAGCTGAACAGTGACCAGAAAGAGGGTATAAGTGCCCAGTGGTTAAAAAAGGGCGTAATTTTGGAGATGATTCGAAGGTGGAGTCTGGAAGATTTGGACAGCGTTTTGAATTTGGGGTCAAAGTCCAGGATTGCACCTAGCACCCTGGCATGAGGGGAGGGAATGAAGGTTGCATTACTGATCTTAATGGAGAAGTCAGGGGAGGGGGTACGGGTCAGAGTAAAAATTATGTGCTCAGTTTTGGAAAGATTGAGTTTGAGGAAGTGGTGTGACATCCATGCTGATATGTCAGTTAATAAGTTAGTAATGCGAGAGAAGACTGAAGGAGTGAGGTGAGGAGATACAGTAGATTTATGTGTAGTCAGCATAGAGATGGTACTGGAAGCCATGGGAGTTTATTAATTGACTAAGGGAGGAGGTGTACATTGAGAAGAGGAGGTGTCTGAGGACAGAACCTTGGGGTACCCCTGCAGAAAGAGGAAGTGGAGAGGAGGAAACAGAGTTATAGGTAACACTGAAGGAACCCTGTGATAGGGAAGAGGAGAACCAGGAGAGAGCAGAGTCTTGAAGGCTGGAGTTGAAAGTGGAGTTTTTTTTTTTGAGGAGGAGGGGATGGTCAAAAGTATCAACGGCGGCAGAGAGGTCTAGTAGTATGAGTATGGCGTAGTGGCCATTGGTTTTAGCAGTTGGTAGATCATTAGTAGGAATGAGCTTGGTGTTCGAGTCAAATGTAAGGTCGACTTGAACATCGGGTGTTCGCTCTTTTGCCAAACAGCAAACATTATGGCGTGTTCGCAAGAAATTGGAGTGCCACGGAACGCCTCATAATGCACTGCGAGATCGCAGTGCATTAGCGTCTGATGGTTTGGCCAAAGCATGCACCTGCCCTGCATGCTTTGACCAATCACAGCGCGCTCTGCTGAGAGAGCCTTAATTGCCAATCATGGCTCAGAAGGACTAATGCCGCGTACACACGACCGCTTTTCTCGACGAGAAAAACGGCATTTTTTCATTTCGCCGAGAAAAACGATCGTCTGTGGGCTTTATGTCATTTTTCTCGTCGAGAAAAACGACATAAAAAACGACGAGAAAAATTAGAACATGTTCTAAATTTTCTCGTCGTTTTTTCCAGCATTTTTTTCCGCGGCAGTTTTCCCATAGGGAAACACTGCCGCAGAGCCCACAGACGGTCGTTTTTCTCGTCAAGAGAAAAAATGACGGGAAAAACGACCGTGTGTAGGGAACCAAGCGGTTCCCTCGTTTTTCCTGTCATTATTCACGGCGGTTTTTTAACCGCCGTGAATAATGATCGTGTGTACGCGGCATAAGTCCACGCCCCACACTATATAAGGCTGCTTACAGAGCGGTCGCGTGTAGTGTTGTTGGCGTGGACAGAGAGATGGCTTGAGCTAGATTGGGTAGGCAGCTTATTTAGTTAGTTGTATTTGATATATATATACTGTATATATATATATATATATATATATATATATATATATATATATATATATATACAGTCAGTCTAGTACATACCGTATATACTCGAGTATAAGCCGACCAGAATATAAGCCGAGGCACCTAATTTTACCACAAAAAAATGGGAAAACTTATTGACTCAAGTATAAGCCTAGGGTGTCCATCTGCATGCCTCACTTTGCCTCACTGTGTCCATGTGCATGCCTCACTGTGTCCATGCCTCACATTGCCCATGCCTCACTGTGTCCATGCCTCACTGTGCCCATGCCTCACTGTGCCCATGCCTCACTGTGTCCATGCCTCACTGTGTCCATGCCTCACTGTGTCCATGCCTCACTGTGTCCATGATTAGACTTATGTTTAACATGGGAGTATATGGAAGGGGTGCCCGGCTTTGAAAAATCGGTTCTCCCTGGCCAAAGGTCCTCTAGACAGAAAACTTTGCACACTTGTAGAGGAGAACTGGGGCTATATGTGTGCCAGTTTTCGGGTCCAGGGGACCTATGGACGGCCGGTACCGGGTCCCCAAATTTACCAGAGAAATTACCGTTTAACATGGGAGTCTATAGAAGGGGTGCCCGGCTTTGAAAAATCGGGGTTCAGGGGATCTACGGCCAGCCGGTACCGGGTCCCCAAAATTCCGGGAGATCAGGCACAAAAAGGTGACTCGAGTATAAGCCGAGGGGGGCATTTTCAGCACAAAAAAATGTGCTTAAAAATTCGGCTTATACTCGAGTATATACAGTATATATATATATCTATATATATATATATATATATATATATATATATCTATATATATATATAGATATATATATATATATATCTATATATACTCTGCATTTAGCATAGACTATATATTCAGTGTATACTCTATATTCAGTCAGTGCAGGCAGTGTATTTGATATATATATATATATATATATATATATATATATATATACACACTCTGCATTCAGTGTAGCCTATATATACAGTGCATTCGGTGGTGTACAGTTTCTAATACACTTCAGGCGGTGTACACAATATATAATACAGTGCAGCCGATGTACAGTTTCTAATACAGTGCAGGTGGTTTACACAGTGTATAATACAGTGTAGTGTGCTGTGAAAAGAAAAAATCCCCATCATGTCCAGAAGGCCACCAAGGAGAGGCAGACGCTCACAGGCCACTAAAAGAGGGCAAGCAGCCTCTGTGTCTACAGTCAACAGTGGTGGTTGTGGACGTGGGGCACGCTTGCCCTTTTTTTCTGCTGCTGGCCGTGTTGTTGAGCCACAACATGCAGAAGTGTTGGTGGAGTAGATAACGAAGCTGTCCTCATCCTCCTCATCCTTTGTCACCCAGTCTCATAGTAGTGTGCTTTCCAACGCAGCTGCCAAAAGGGGCCTATACCACCGGCTCCTTGTCCACAGTTACTCCTTCCGTAGCCCCACCATCATGCACGGAGGAGTCCCCAGAATTATTTGACCACAGTGTCGGTTACATGCTGCTGAAGGATGCGCAGCAATTTGAAGGCTCTGATGTTGGTTCCCAGGTTGGGGAAGGGAGTAACGTGAGCCTAGAGAGAGGGGGTGCCACAGAAGGACAAAAAACTGGCAGTCATGTTCCCCAAGCTGCAACATACTGCCAGGTTTGCTCCAGTGACGAGGAGGGAGGGGGTAATGAGGTCACTGACTGTACTTGGGTGCATTAGAGAAGATAGGAGGAAAGTGAGGAGGAGGAGGATGAGGGGGTTTTAACTCCAACGAGGCAGGATGTCCTCCAGGGGGCAGCTTAAGGGCAGCTACCCTATTGCATCACACTGCAGAGCTCCACAGGTGCATGGCGCTGCTGACTCCCCGCTGACGTGTGCAGCAGATCGCACCCTTGCTGTTTGCAACCTATGTCTGAAGCAGATCAAGCATGGCCAGAACAGCAGCCGCTTGGGCACCACATGCTTGACCAGACATATGACAACCTGCCATTCAGTCCGTTGGCAGCAGCACCTGAAAGACCCACAGGATAGAAAAAGGCAGACTTCTCCTTGCTCCTCATCTGGGATCTCAAACCCTACTATACCTCCAGTCCTCTCAAGGAAAGGAATGAAGGTATAGCAATAGATGTACTTGCTATAGAAGTACTTGCAGCCACCAGCAGTTTAATTCAGCAGGTAAATCTTTCTACCCCAGTTGCTGAACCGTAAAAATTAATTTGGTCCCAGCCATCCACATGCTCAGCGTCTAAATGCTAGCTTTGCCAAATTGCTAACACTGCAACTGCTGCCTTTTTAGCCGGTAGACTCAGCCCCCTTTCGTGAATTTGTGGAATGTGCTGTACCTCAGTGGCAGGTTCCAAAATGACATTTTTTTCATGGAAGGCCATCCCAGCTCTCTACCGGCATGTGGAAAGAAATGTTTTGTGCCTCGTTGGACAGAGCGGTCAGCAGTAAGGTTCATATTACAGCTGACTCATGGTCCAGCAGGCATGGGCAGGGACGTTACCTTTCCTTTGCGGCGCACTGTGTAACTCTGCTGGCAGCTGGGAAGGATGCAAGATAGGGTTCAGTGTTGGAGCTTGTTCCGCCACCACGCCTCCAAAAAGCTAGTGGTGATTCTGCCACAACATCTGTATGCTCCCCTCCCTCCTTTTCTTCTTTCTCTATGGCCTCTTCTGCAGATTTGTCCTCTGAACCATCAGTGCTCCCTAAGGGGCTACACAAGCAGTCAGGCTAACAGATGCCATGCAGTGCTTGAGTTGGTCTGAGTAGGGGACAAGAGCCACACTGGGGCAGAGATTCTGTCAGCTCTGCAGGGGCAGGCTCTGAGGTGGTTGACGCCATGCCAGCTTCAGCCAGGAATGGTTGTATGTGACAATGGCATCAACCTTCTCTCCGCCCTCCGAAAGGGACACTTGACCCATGTTCCATGTTTGGAACACATCCTGAATTTGGTGGTGCAGCGGTTCTTGACCAGGTACCCAGGGTTACAAGATCTCCTGAGGCAGGCCAGAAAAGTCTGTGGTCATTTTTGTTTGTCATACAATGCCAGTGCTCGGCTAGCTGACATTCAAAGGGAAGGCAACCTGCCCACCAACCGCCTCATTTGTGACATGCCCACCAGGTGGAACTCAACGTTGGCAATGCTGCAGCGGCTGCACACACAGCAGAGGGCCATCAATGAGTACCTGTGCGGGGGAGCTTATCTTTATTTTGCCACGCCAGTGGCTACTGATCAAGGATGCATGCACTGTCACCATTTGAGGAGGCCACAAGGATGGTGAGCAGTGCATGCATCAGTGACACTGTCCCTCTAGTCTTCCTGCTGGAGCACACGCTTCATGGAATCATGGACAGGGCACTTGAGGCAGAACAGCGGGAGCAAGAGTAGGACTTCCTTTCCTCTCAAGGCCCCCTTTATCCAGATAGCATTCCTGCGTGCCTGCCAAACACACAGGAAGAAGAAGAGGAGGAGGAGGAGGATTGTGTCAGCATGGAGGTGGAGGATAACACTCAGCATCAGCAGCAGTCTTCAAGGGATCGTTTTCAGTCCTCTGAAACCCAAGGAGTTGTACGTGGCTGGGAGGAGGTAGTTATGGATCATGTGATCCTTAGTGACCCAGAGGACTCAGAATCGAATGCCTCTTCAAACTTACGCTGCATGGCCTCCCTGATTCTGCAAAGCCTGCGAAAGGTACCTAGGATTCGTGGTATCAAGGAGAGGGATCATTACTGGCTGGCAACCCTTCTTGATCCATATTACAAGGGTAAAGTTGCAGAACTCATCCGGTCTTCACAGAGGGAGCAGAGGATGAAACATCTTAAGGAGGCCTTGAAGAAAGGTTTGTGTAATGCATTTTCAGACCCTGGGAGGTTGCCATTACCTGGTGCTGAACAACGTGTTGCTGAGGCTTCGTTAAGTCAGAGCAAGAGCGGTGGAGAAGTGGCCGGCTGACCGATGCCTTTAAACAATTTTTCAGTCCTCAGCACCAAGGTCTGATCGGTTCATGCAACCATCGCCAGTGCTGCATTATATGGTGCATGAATATCTAGGGGCAAGAGCAGACTTGAAGACCTTTCCAACAGAGCATCCACTGGGTTACTGGGTCTTGAGGATGGACCACTGGCCAGAACTTGCTCAATATGCAATTGAGCTACTGGCCTGTCCTACATCCAGCGTGCTTTCTGAATGCACATTCAGTGCTGCTGGAGGGTTCGCAACGGATCAAAATGTGTGCCTGTCCACAGACTCCGTTGATAGGCTCACATTTATAAAAATGAATCAGTCTTGGATCAGCAGCTATCAAGCACCTGATGCTGATGTAACTGATTGAATTTGCTATGGATCTGGGATCCCTTGAAGACTGCCTATGCTGACTATCCTATTCCTCCTCAATCTTGATGATGCTAGCTTCCAACAATATTTTTGGTTTAGGGTACCACCACCACCACCCAAGGCCCAATTTTTCTGAACCTGTTTAATAGGGGTATGTAATTCAAATTTTTGATCTAATATTTCACAGTAGGGCCCGTTCCTGCACCCAACAAGATTATCTGTGAGGGGTTACAGTGTTGTGGCACCACCACCACCACCCAAGGCCCAATTTTTCTGCCCCTGTTTAACAGGGGCATGTAATTAAAATTTTTGATATAATATTTCAACGCACTGCCCGTTTCTGCGTCCAACAAGTGTAACTGTGAGGGCTTACATTGTTCTGGCACCACCAAAATCAAAGGCCAAATTCTTCTAACCCTGTTTAACAGGGGCGTGTAATTACAATTTTTGATATAATATTTCACAGCATGGCCTGTTCCTGCGCCCAACAAGAGTAACTGTGAGGGGTTAAAGTGTTCTGGCGCCACCAAAACCAAAGGCCCAATTTTTCTGCCCCTGTTTGACAGGGCCATGTACTTACAATTTTTTATATAATATTTCACAGCAGGGCCCATTCCTGTGCCCAACAAGAGTAACTGTGAGGGGTTACACTGTTCTGGCATCACCAAAACCTAAGGCCCAATTTTTCTGCAGAGTATATAGGGCAGGCCGAATAGTATATATACTGCTGTTTAGATTATATCGTGCCTGGGGGACCCCCACGCCATTTTTTTTTATTTTGGTGCAGGGTTCCCCTTAATATCCATACCAGAACTGAAGGGCCTGGTATGGATTTTGGGGGAAACATCCACGCCATTTTTTTTTTTGGTATTTTTGGTGTGGGGTTCCCCTTAATATTCATACCAGACCCAAAGGGCCTGGTAATGGACTGGGGGGAGGAACCCATGCTGTTTTTTTTTTTATTATTATTTTTATCTTTATTGCCGGGATCTGACAATACATTACAGCCGCAAGCAGTTTTAAATTAAAATTTTTCCTTTAGAAATTAAATTTTGCTGTGGTACTGTTATAAACATGGGAAAGATGCGCTACTTTACAGGCAGATTAAGGAGACCCCCAGGCACGATATTTAAAGGAATATTTAATTTTAATTGTTTCACTTTAAGCATTATTAAAATCACTGCTCCTCAAAAAACATTTTCTTGCATTGATTCATGTCCCCTGGGGTAGGACCCGGGTCCCCAAACACTTTTTATGGCAATAACTTGCATATAAGCCTTTAAAATGAGCACCTTTGATTTTTCATGTTCGCTTCCCATAGACTTTAACAGTGTTTGCCTGTTCATATGTTTTGCTGCTAACCGAACCAGGAGGTGTTTGGCTCATCCCTATTTACAGGCCTCCTCAGACCATCGTCCAGAGCACTGTGCATTACAGGCCTCCTTAAACCACTTTCCAGAGTGTTTATGTGGTTTGTTCAAACCTTAATACCATAAATAATGACTTGATATTAGATTTTTTTTTACTCCAGGAGTATATAAGGAGTTTGGAAATGCTAGAGAAATGCTTAAATAATGCATTACAATTTAACTAAACCCATTAAATATTAGTCGGCTAAAATGTACTGGAGATTTTAGCCGACTAAATACGACTAAAGCTAAAACAATTCAGATAACTAAAATACGACTAAAACTAAAATGGCATTTTAGTCAAAAGACTTTAACTAAAACTAAATCGAAATTTGACATCAAAATGAATATTGTGCACCCTCCTTACTTTATCCTGTTGCTCAGACTTGCACGTGCAGAGCCCGCCAGGTAGTAGACACTGCACAGCGCTAATCAAAGGCAGTGAGACATTCCTCGATCTCTGCAGCCGCACATCGGAAAAATGCTGGCGGGCTCTATACGTGCTAGTTGCGAACACGCCTGAGCTCATCCTTACTGAGTCGTAACTACCCCCTGCAAATTTTTTTGCCAATTGTTTGTAATAGTTAGCATTATTGCACACTGAATGACACCCCTGAACCTAATGTGACAGCATCTGGACCTGAAGATGGGCCACTAAGACCACCATGCCCTACTTTGTTGAGGGACAAGTGGCATGTCCTACACTCCACCATACTTGAAGGTTCCAGCTATTTTACAGAGAGGCAGTGGACTGGGGGGGGGGGGGGGACACAGCAGCAGTAAAAGTGTCTACTACAATGTGGGAGGTTGTTTTTTTAATTTTATGACAGGTTTGCTTTAATAAAGAAGATCACCTGAATTTCTTCACCTGAAAAAAGTCATCCGGGGTCATTAACATAAGTTATGTGAATAGCTTGTGGCAGTAACTGCATTTCTCTGGTGTTCACAAGACAACTGGACTATATAAGTAATTATAATAACTCCCTTCTCTTCCTGATCAATAGGTATTAAAATACAATTCAGGACGAAGGAAGCGGACGGGTTGCTGGTGTGTGCTGTGTCAGCGGGAACTCAGGAAGAATACGTTGTGCTCCAAATAAGACGAGGGCGCCTTTACTTCCTTTTTGATCCACAGGTAAGAGTCAGTCAATGAAGAAACCAGTGAAAAAGATCTCTATCAAGCCTCCCAAAGGCATCTGGTACATTTAATGGTCTCAGATGATGAGGCATTCGCTGTTTCCATTTTTCCTATTGATCCAGGTTAATGGGTTCTTTAAAACCTTTGAAGATTGGAGTTCTTTGGGAAGGAACTATTGAAACACCTGAGGCAGTTTCCAATTTAATTAGTTATCTATTTACTACGAGCTCACATTTTAAGGATAACACAGGCAAGTGCGGAAATATGTTGACCTTGATAATGACGTTGTATTTATTGTATTTCATCAGGGCTTGTGTTTTCCTATATGTTTTCGTCAGTTTTTTTTTTTTAATCCAAAAAACACATTTAATCAAACCCTTATAAATAAGAAAGAACAAGATATAAATGTACCCATACACAAACAGGGACAGTTGTGTCGAAAGCTGACCAAGTATGGACAGGAAGGGGCAATGGGGGATGAGTGAAAACCAACAAAGTTCATGATTGGACAGATTGGGAAATCACTTTGAAATGCTTCCTGTTCTTTTTAAAGAGAGCTTCCGACTAAAATAGTATTGCTTTGTAAAATCCAAAAGTGACTATAATATCACTTTGTAAGGCCTTCTTTACAAACTTTTGATAATCCATACATTAACCTGAGCTGCCTTAAGGCGGTCTATTCATTATGAATGTGCTGCCAAAGCATGGCAATAAAACAAAAAAACCCGACCTGAACTTTTTTTAAGGCTGGGTTCACACTAGTGTGAATTGGATGTGTATTTCTCGCATCCAATTCGCATGACAGGAGATTGTGATATTCACATTTCTGGGGTGGCTGCAAAGCAGCTTGCATAGGAGTCCTGTGTGTCTTTGGCTCAGTTTCAGGGCCGAATTCAGGCAAAAATTTGCCCCTGAATCGTCCCTGAAACGAAGAACAGGGAACCCTGCTGCGAGCCACATTCGGCAGCAGTGTGAACCCAGTCTAAGGCATTACACCAAAATGTATGTTGGGTGCCATTATAAATAATTGTGCCATCCTCCAGCTCAAAAGTCTAACAGTGCCCTATGGCCAAGTTCACACTTGCGGTGGCGTAAAAATGCGTGTGTGAGTTGCGCCCCCCCCCCCCAAATCGCTCTTAATTAAAGCAGAAATAAACTCTGTGATACTTAACCTCCTTATAACAGCCCAATGGCCTCTACTCGAACTGGCATCCTCTAACCTGCTGGCATCCTCTAACCTACCAGGCTGCAGCCATTCTAATTGGCCAGCATGAGATGATGTCAGGTTGATGACTCTTCCCGTCGCCATCTTTTTGTATTGCAGCGTGACTTGTCTCTTAGCTGTCAGTGAACCTGTGCCCACCTGACAGTTTCTGAAACAACACATTATAGGGCTTAACGAGCGAATCTTAGACATGACTACCAAACTAAGAGTAAGAAATCTTCTTCACGTACTCAATGCAACATTTGGAATGCTGCATCATTTGTAACAATTTTAACGCTAACTAAGGACACTTTGATGAGACAGCATTTAATAAAATGCTCATTAATTTCATCATTAGCAAGGGTATGCCAAGAAGTAAGCCAGTTCCTTATGTCACGCCCAATTAGCATCTCATGCTCATAATCCCATTAGTATTGTTGAATTCACTAATGGAGAAACTAATAGGCATAATACCAGGGCACATTAATTGGGCATGACACCAGTTCTGGTTTTAATTATTAAACTACAATAATGAAATGCATGTTTGTAAAATATCAAATGTTTAAATAAGGCTGAAGATGAGATAAAATGTATCGGAAATGCCGCAGTTTAGGCTGAACTCGTTTGGCTTTTAATTCGTAGCCGCAGTTTTTTTTTTTGTACTTGTAAAGTTTTTCTCCAGCGTTATATGAGGGCTTGTTGTTCAGTGAGGGAAGACCCGTATCAGAGTAAGAATCTGATGTAAAAGAGTTTCTCACATGATGCACTTTGATAGGAAACACCATACAGTACTGCAGCACTCCTGTTTACAATTTTGGGATAAAAAGCCCAGTTACTAGGCTTGTGCAATTCGTTTCGTAACGAATCGAAATTCGTCCGAATTTAGCAACTTTCGGACATTCGGAAGCATTCGATTTTCCGAACAGAGCAATTACGAATAAAACCGAATCCGAAATAAATTATACCGCAAAATAGCGAATGCCCGAAGGTCTTCGGCATAATTCGTTATGAAAAAAGTTACGAATGTACGAATCCATTCGAAGCACAATAACACTCACTCTGCTCTCTGCTTCTCCCTCACCATGCTGAACTCCCTCTCAAAATGGTGTACAGGGGGCGGAGGCTATAGCCGCATGAAAAAACGAAAGTAAAATACGAGATTTCGAATCCATTTGAAGCACAATAACACTCACTCTGCTCTGCTCTCTGCTTCTCCCTCACCGTGCTGAACCCTCTCAAAATGGTGTACAGGGGCGGAGCCTATAGCCGCATGTAAAAAATGAAAGTAAAATACGAGATTTCGAATCGTTACAAATAACCGCTATGTATTTAGAAAAGTACAAATCCATTCGAAGCACATTAGGCATAATAGGCAGCGTCGTTGTGAGAGAGACACGGAAAATTACGAATCAACGAACCCAAAAAAAGTTACGAAAGTAGGAGTTGTGTCCAGAATCAACGAAAAACAACGTACTCTACCGAAAGTACGAATTATAAAGCAACAAAAAATTCAACGAAAAATGTCGCTTGCAAAAATACGAATGAGTCCGAACACGAAAAATCCCGTCTAGCAAAATTACGAATGATTACGAATCAACAGGACCGGAAAGAAACGAACCGAAACGGAACAAATTTTTCCGTTGTGCACAAGTCTACCAGTTACCACTCCTGGTGGGTCCAGGAGACATCTGGGTATATATAAAGCTCATCATTGTGCAGTATTGTGCTGGGGCTTTGTGGTCCACAGACCTGAAGGGTGCAGTTCCAATGTCCACCAGTGGGTGTCTCCTAGCAAACAGCAGGTCCAAGGAACCGAACTTCACCCTCATTATAACCCGCATGTGAATCACTCAGGAACCGCACCGCATTCCTGTGCAATTCACATGCTGCCTAGTGCAGTGCAATTTGAGCCCATTCATTTTAAAGAGGAAGTAACCTCCCCTTGTTTGTTTGTGCCTATAGGGAAGCCTAGAATAAGGCTTCCCTATAGGACTGTAAATATCTCCTAAACTTACACAGTTTAGGAGATAATTACTGTATACTGGGCCGATTACGTCATCGGCGCATTCGCTCTGAAGAAACAGCCACCTGTGCCATTTCTTCAGGGCCTGTGCCGTGACCAGTGGCTCCCATGCGCATGTGCGGGAGTGACATCATCGCGACTCCGGCCAATCACAGCGCCAGAGCCTGCGAGCCCGGAAGTAAGATGTCGGCCATGTGAGCGGTGTGCGGGCGCTGCTGCAGGGCTTAGTTTTAAGGGAAGTAGTTTTAAAGCAATGCATACTAGCTCATTATGCCTTTGTCTTACAGGGTTTTTTTTTTTTTTTTTTGAGGTTTATAACCTATTTAACCACTTAACAACCACCTGCCGACAAATAACGTCGACAAGGTGGTTGCTTAACTCTGGGAGGACGTTATATAACGTCCTCCCAGAATCGCGCTCCCGCGCGCCCCCTGGGGCGCGCACACGGGAAACTCCGTGACCGCCGGGTCCAGAGGACCCGGCGGATCACGAATCGCGGTAAATCGCCGCTGATAGCGGCCGTTTACCACGTGATCGCTCCGTCAAATGACGGAGCAATCACTTGTAAACAGACCGGCGTCATTTGATGACGCCGGTTCCTCCCTCCCCTCTCTGTACCGATCGGTACAGTGTGAGAGGGGAGGGGGAGAGAGCGGATGGCAGCAGCAGCTCTGTGGGCTGGATCTGTGACAATTGCAGTCACAGATCCAGCCATCCATCCATCCCTGCTCAGCCATCCCTGGTGCAATACCCTGCCAATACTCTGCAATACACCCTGCCAATACTCTGCAAAATACCCTGCGCAATACTCTGCAAAATACTCTGCAATACCCTGGTGCAATACTCTGCAATACCCTGGCGCAATACTCTGCAATACCCTGCGCAATACTCTGCAATACCCTGCGCAATACTCTGCAATACCCTGCGCAATACTCTGCAATACCCTTCAAAATACTCTGCAATACCCTGCGCAATACCCTGCAAAATACTCTGCAATACCCTGCGCAATACTCTGCAATACCCTGCGCAATACTCTGCAATACCCTGCGCAATACTCTGCAAAATACTCTGCAATACCCTGCACAATACTCTGCAAAATACCCTGCACAATACTCTGCAATACCCTGCGCAATACTCTGCAATACCCTGCGCAATACTCTGCAATACCCTGCACAATACTCTGCAATACCCTGCAATACCCTGTGCAATACCCCGTGCAATACGCTGCCATACTCCACAATACCCTGCCATAGTCCGCAATACTCCGCAATGCCCTGCAATGCCCGGCAATACTCCGCAATGCCCACTTCCCGCCCGCCGGCCGTCATATGACGTCCTTGATTTTGTGCAGGGATATCTGAATGATGGGAGCAGCTACAAGCATCATTCAGCTTTTTCAGCCGGCGATTCCCTACACCATAAGAACGATCATAGCGGCTGTTCTGATGCTTGATCATTCTTACGGGAGGCGAGAGGGGATGTCCCCCCCTCCCGCTGCCCTCCGGTGCTTCTACCGACTCACCGCTACGATCAAAGCCAGGATTGTTGTTTTTTTTTTGTTTGTTTTTTCAGGCTTCCCAGCCTAGAGGTGGGATGTGGGGTCTTATTGACCCCATATCTCACTGTAAAGAGGACCTGTCATGCCATATTCCTATTACAAGGGATGTTTACGTTCCTTGTAATAGGTATAAAAGTGATCAAAAAAATTTTTGGGGCGGAAAAACTAAAATAAATAAAGTAAAATGAACAATAAAAAAAAATATATATTTTTTTAAAGCGCCCCTGTCCCCGTGAGCTCGCATACAGAAGCGAACGCATACGTAAGTCCCGCCCACATATGAAAACGGTTTTCAAACCACACATGTGAGGTATCTCTGCGAACGTTAGAGCGAGAGCAATAATTCTGGCCCTAGACCTCCTCTGTAACTCAAAACATGTAACCAGTAAAAATATTTAAAGCGTCGCCTATGGGGATTTTTTTAAGTAGCGAAGTTTGGCGCCATTCCACGAGTGTGTGCAATTTTTAAGGGTGACATGTTAGGTATCTATTTACTCGGCGTAACTTCATCTTTCACATTATGCAAAAACATTGGGCTAACTTTACTGTTTTTTTTTTTTTTAAGCACAAAACATTTTTTTTCCGTAAAAAACGCGTTAAAAAAATTGCTGCGCAAATATCGTGCGAGATAAAAAGTTGCAACAACCACCATTATATTCTCTAAGGTCTTTGCTAAAAAAACATATATAATGTTTTGGGGTTCTATGTAATTTTCTAGCAAATAAATGATGATTTTTACATGTAGGAGAGAAATGTCAGAATTGGCCTGGGTGCTCCAGAACGCCTGAAGGTGCTCCCTGCATGTTGGGCCTCTGTATGTGGCCACGCTGTGTAAAAGTCTCACACATGTGGTATCGCCATACTCGGGAGGAATAGCAGAATGTGTTTTGGGGTGTAATTTGTGGAATGCATATGCTGTGTGTGAGAAATAACCTGCTAATATGACAATTTTGTGAGAAAAAAAAAAGAGAAAAAAAAAATCTTGATTTTGCAAAGAATTGTGGGAAAAAATGACAACTTCAAAAAACTCACAATGCCTCTTTCTGAATACCTTGGAATGTCTTCTTTCCAAAAAGGGGTCATTGGGGGGTATTTGTACTTTTCTGGCATGTTAGGGTCTCAAGAAATGAGATCGGCCGTCAGTACTTCAGGTGTGATCAATTTTCAGATATTGGCACCATAGCTTGTGGACTCTATAACTTTCACTAAGACCAAATAATTTGCACCAATTTGTACTTATTTTTACCAAAGATATGTAGCAGTATAAATTTTGGCCAAAATTTATGAAGAAAAAATAGTAATTTGCAAAATTTTATAACAGAAACGAAAAAAAAAAATTTTTTTACAAAATTTTCAGTCTTTTTTCTCTTATAGCGCAAAAAATAAAAAACCCAACAGTGATTAAATACCACCAAAAGAAAGCTCTATTTGTGTGAAAAAAAGGACAAAAAATGCATATGGGTACAGTGTTGTATGACTGAGTAATTGTCATTCAAAATGTGAGAGCACCGAAAGCTGAAAATTGGTCTGGTTATTAAGGGGGTTTAAGTGCCCAGTGGTCAAGTGGTTAAATGGGCTCAGATCGCACCACATGACACCAAAGAAGTGCAGGCACCTTTTTTTTGGAGCCACTTCGCAACCAGCTTGCATGGTTGTTTTGTACCATGCGATCCAATGCAGGCAAATTGCATTGCATTTTTTATTAGTTTGGGGTGTCATTAACTTTATATTGACACTCACAGCAGATCGCAAACACAGTGTGATTGCAATGTGGTGCAGCATATGTATGTGTATCGCACCCACCTTTCCCCCAGCCTGCATTTAACTTGGCTCCTCGCAGGGGGAGAAAGGCACACCGCACTATCAGCCCGTACCCTCTTGTGTAAAAAGGTTGAGCGGTGTTGTTGTTGGGTCTTGTCTGCAGCCAGGGCCAAAATCCTCCTGAGAATGATTCTCACCTCTAAAGTGAGTAGAGACAAGTCCTTGACTTCCCCAGTAACATGAATGTCCACACCAGCTGAAACTCCAACTTAAGATTTATTCTCGCTTTGCAATAAACAGTCTTTTGGATAGGAAAAAGGTTAGAGCAAGGAAACAGGACAGCCCAAGGTTAGGAGGAGGTCCAGGCACAAACGTATCTCAATCTTCACTACTCAGATTCTCAAGCAGTATACTAGGCGCACAGTCTCTGCCACAGACTGGGAGTTTGGTCTCTGCCACAGACCTGGTGAATAAGGCCACTGCCACTGACCTGGTGAAATAGTCTCCCTCTTAGAACATGGCCCCTATCAAGGAGAAGACGTCCCCCTAGAGCAGTGTTTCTCAACTCCAGTCCTCAAGGCGCACCAACAGGTCATGTTTTTAGGATTTCCCTCAGATAAAACAGCTGTGGTAATTACTAAGGCAGTGAAACAGATCAAATCACCTGTGCAAAATAATGGAAATCCTGAAAACATGACCTGTTTGTGCGCCTTGAGGACTGGAGTTGAGAAACACTGCCCTAGAGAGTCAACAGACCCTTCCTTCACTGTGACTCCCGCATCGGTCCTTCGGAATGATCCTCCCTTCTCTGAGAGTGCAGGTCCCCTCGCAAGGCAGCACCCTGGACTCCTCAATCCTTAGCGGACCCCAGCCAAAGGTGCTGGGCCTCAGGCCTTCTCCGCAACCCCTAAGTCTTCATATCCAGGTGAACAGGACGGCAGGGTAGTACCTCATCCCAGGCCAAAGGTGCCTGAGATGGAACAGGAACACAGCCTCCGGGCCTAGGGCAACCGGAGATGAACCTCACTCACTCTCAGGCTGAAGGTGCCTGGGTGTGGACCCCGATCAGGAGATGTCTGCCCCTTTTATATCCCCTCCCGGCATGCACATCAGGTTCCCCGCCCCACTGTATGGCTGCCGAGAGGGGACACAAAAGGCACAGCACTACGCTTGCGGTTCAACCCTGGCCCAGAATGGCAGCGCCACCCGCAGGCCACAGGGATCTCATCACCAGCATTATCCCCTGAGGACAAAAATGGTCCATAACCCCTAACAAATTAAGGTGTCTGAGCCTAATTACCACTCAGAGACTTCCCCTAAATTGACCACCCCGCTACACATGAATCTAGGTTAAAGAAGGAGTTCCGCTTTATGCCCTCCTCCCCTCCTCCTCTACTAAATTGGGCACATTCAATTTTTTTTGGGGGGGGGTACCTAGTTTTGATAGGTACCCGCTCCCACTTCTTCTCGGGTGACAGGAACAGCACTGGTTTCCTGGACAGGTAAGTGTTTTTTTATTAAAAGTTGGCAGCTACAGTATTTGAAGCTGCTGACTTTATTTATTTTTATTCTAGGGTGAAGATCCTCTTATCTGTATCTGTTTTTTAGAAAACGAAAACACTATTTATGTCATTGTTAATATTCAAAACAAACTCACCCATCCATCCATATCTCCACTTTTAAAAACAACCCCTAGCACAGTGATGGTGAACCTTGGCACCCCAGATGTTTTGGAACTACATTTCCCATGATGTTTGTGCACTGTGCAGTGTAGCTAAGCATCATGGGAAATGTAGTTCCAAAACATCAGGGGTGCCAAGGTCCGCCATCACTGCCCTAGCAGTTCTAGCCACGGCCATCTTGAGTAAGGGCAGATGATTCATGTTCCTTCAATCCCTTCATATGTAGGGATTTCCACACACAGAGAGGGATGCTCTGCCTGATGTTGTTGCCAGAGTCTGAATGGCCTGGATCCTGGGGGAGGGGGGGTTTACACACACACACACACACACAGATGCTCTGCCTGATGCCATAGTCAGAGTGTGGATGGTCCGTGTCCTGCCAAAACTGGAGCTAAACTCCAGACACGGACTCAACCAAAACATGGACTCTTTTCTGTGCAGTTATGCTGGGGCAGCCACAAGCCTGTAGTTAGGGACTAGGGATGTTAGGGAATGTTTGTACTTTACCTTGGACTATCGATTGTTTTTGTTATGTTCATTTATTCTTCAAGTAAAATGTTTGAAATGTTGCCTTTGCCTGGTCTGAAGTTACAAAAGAGGTGTAATGCAAGTAACTGATACATATAGTCTACAGCTCAGGTCACTAAACATATTGGGGTATTAAGACATTAGTACACAAGCTAATACAGTGTGAAGATACAATTGGTTACCAAGGGTAACAAAGGTTTTATTCAGCAGCCTGTCGTTAAATGTATAGTTCACCTTTAGACACCTTTCACACTGGGACATTTTTTTAGGCTCTTTTGGGCTAAAAATAGCGCCTTTAAAGCCTGAAAAACGTCTCTCCTGCAGTCTCAGTGAGAAAGCCTGAGGGCTGAAAGGGGTGTGAAAGGGGTCTTGCAAAGAACCTGCCTATACAGGTAAAGGATGTTTGTAGTTAAAAACAAACTGTGCAGCTCTGACTAAACATGAATAAAGCCCTTGCTATAGGTGGAGGCCATTTGCATACCTTATGAAACCTGACTGGACTACTCCCAGGATGTTATTAAGTGGGACCTAATCATCAGGGGCGTTGCTAGGTGGGGAAAAGAAAAGGGGCTCCAGCGGTGCTTTGCAGGTGGTCTTAACCCTTTTTCGGGCGCTAGCAGGGGTTAAAAGCACCCCGCTAGTGGCCGAATACCTCCGCAAAAACTACGGTAAAGCGGCGCTAAAAATAGTGGCGCTTTAATGCCGACACCGCCGATGCCTCGGTGTGAAAGGGGTCTTGCAAAGAACCTGCCTAGCAGCCGGGATGGAGCACTGATAAATTGTGAACTTTTTAGGGGATGCGATCAGGAATCCTCTGCCACAGGATTGTCAGTCTCGAACCTCCCAGCCAAGCAATAGTAAAGAACCTTTAAGCCGGATTGGTGTATTGCAGGGCTTGTAATGATGGATCCCTCCTTAGGTGAGCTCCAGGCCTCCCCCCGACACAGCAGTACCGTCGCTAGTCTCCTCCGGGGCAGATCCTCCCCTGGTCTCCTTCCCTAAGCGTGGCTTCCCTGACATGGGTAGCTGAGGATCCCTCTGAAAAGTATAGGCCTCAGCCAGCAGAGCTGGGCCTATCATGCAGCGATGCAGCCTCGGGCTAAAGGTGCCCGGGACTATTCCACACAGGGCCATGAGGCGCACAAGAACGAATGAACAATTAATGGCATCTGCCCCTTATGTACCCTCTCCCAGCATGCACAGCGGGTAGACCACGCCCACTGCACGGCTGCCGAGAAATGACACCCAAGGTGTTGTGATACCCCCTGTAGTTCAACCTATGCCGGTGATGACAGTGCCACCTACAGGCAAACAGGGAACACTATTGCCAGGCAGTATCACACCCAGAGCAGAAGCAAATACAGAACAATCAATTGGTCTGAGCCCAACTACTGGCTCAGACTACCCTTAAATTTACACATAGCGCCCCCAAATATTGGGGGGGGGGCGCTACACAAAGAATGTAATCATCCCTTGTAATAGAAATAAGGATTCCCATTGAGAACGTCAGTGTATGACGAAACGCGTCTAGAAGGACACGCAGTGACGTCACCACGTTGTCTGAAGGGCCTGATATGGAATTTGGGGGGACCCCCACGCATTTTTTCATTTAATTACATTTTGGTTCAGGGTTTCCCTTAATATTCATACCAGACCCAAAGGGCCTGGTAATGGACTGGGGGGGGAAACCCATGCTGTTTTTTTCAATGACTTTTATCTGTATTGCCGGGACCCGACAATTCATTATAGCCACGAGTAGTTTTCCTTTAGAAATGTCATTTTGTGCAGGGACTGTTATAAACACGGGAAACATGCGTTACTTTACAGGCATACTATAGACACCCCCCAGGTACAAAATTTAAAGGAATTTTTCACTTTTATTGTTTCACTTTAAGCATTATTAAAATCACTGCTCCCGAAAAAGGCAGTTTTTAAAACTTTTTTTGCATTGATACATGACAATAACTTGCATATTAACCTTTAAAATTAGCACTTTTGATTTTTCATGTTTGTTTCCCATAGACTTCAACGGTGTTTGCATAATCGCACACATTTGTCCCATAGACTTTTAAAGGGTGTTCCGCGGCTTTCGAATTTGCTGCGAACATCCCAAATTGTTCGCTATTCGGCGAACAGCCAATGTTCGAGTCGAACTCATGTTCGACCTGAACATAAAGCTCATCCCTACCTAGGACACACTTAACCTTTGATCACCCCTGGTGTTAACCTCTTCCCTGCCAGTGTCATTTATACAGTAATCAATGCATTTTTATAGCACTTATAGCACTGATCTCTGTATAGATGTCACTGGTCCCAAAAAAATGTTCGAACTGTCCACCGCAGTGTCGCACTCTTGCTAAAAATTGCTGATCACCGCCATTACTAGTAAACACAATAATAATAATAAAAACGCCATAAATCGATCCCCTATTTTGTAGACGCTATACCTTTTACCAAAAATGTGTAGAAGAATACATATTGGCCTAAACTGATGAAGAAATTTGTTTTTTTTACCTTTTTTTGGGGGATATTTATTATAGCAAAAAAGTAAAAAATATTGCTATTTTTTTTCAAAATCGTCGCTCTATTTTTGTTTATAGCGAAAAAAATAAAGACCGCAGAGGTGATCAAATAACACCAAAAGAAACAGCGTTGCACGACCGCGCAATTGTCAGTTAAAGCAACGCAGTGCTGTATCGCAAAAAATGGCCTGGTCATTAAGGGGGCAAATCCTTCCGGGGCTGAAGTGGTTAATAAATACAGGGCTGCATTACTTTGCCTATAGAAACGTCTGAACATTGGAAAATACACATATGTGTTTCACTATGTGTTATTTAAACAAATGTATGCAAATTGAGATATAGAATAAAGATGGTATTCCAAAAAAAATTTTTCATTGATTTCATTTTTTTTTCTATTGGTCAGGACTCAGCAGTGGCTGTAACACCCAGGAACAATGGCAATAACCTCTACAATGACAACAAATGGCATGAGGTTATTGTCAGAAGAAGCCAAAACACGGGATACATCATTGTGGATGGAAAGTATACAGGTAGAGTCACATCTCTGAGAGAAATGGCAAAATGTTCCACATTATACTGGAAAAAATGGATTTGTGCCCATTCACACCAGCGGGCACACAATATAGTGAGCATACCAGCACATGGTGACACATTGCCATGCATTGTAACATGTTGTGTTGCAAAAAAATGTATGCCTACATCATGTTATCCCAGCGCACACCAACGCAGCAACTTGTTCCTTAATTTCTTTCTCCAGGCTTTGGCTCCTCGTCTGGTGCTGGCACAGTGATTGGTGATAACACCGGTGTTTATATTGGAGGACTCCCAAGGCACTTTTCAATAGAAAGAGATGACACAGGTAAGAACTTGCATGCATACAGTATATGATTGTCAATCCGGGGTAAAATATGATGTCATCTTATTTAGTCACCACATAGCCCTGCTAAGCAGCAAAGGTGACCTAATTGTAATCCAACTCTATGACAAAAACAGAGGTCTCTGTTGGATAGATTTGTAGACATGTGAAAGCTGCACACAAGGTGCCTCTGTAAAATGGTTCCTACAGCATTCTATAGCACAGTGTTTTTCAATTCCAGTCCTTAAGCATAGTTGCCAACATTGCAAAAAAAAATCCAGGACACTTTTTTGCATGTAGGTGGAGCCTTGCTATAATTAGGGGTGGGGCATTCGTTTGTAGGCGTGTCACACCCTAGTAGAAAAATGTGAAGCCCGGCGCTGCGAAAAATGGGCGTGGTTTACGTGGGTAGTGGGAGTGGCTTAAATGGGCGTGGCTCAAATGGGGTGTGGTTAGAGTCTGAGATGAATGAGGGATGGAGGGAGAAAGGAAGAGAGAAATAAAGGGAGAAAGAAAGAGGGAGGGAAGGAGAGAGAAGGAAGGATGGAGGGACAGCAGGCCCAGATCCTACACCACAATAGAAATATATGTGTTCCAGAGTTTAACAATCAGCAGATAAAGATACTCCAAACATTTGGTGTTAGCGATTCAATCATCCCGGCACCATGGTTGTTATGGTGTCAGGATGATTGAAGCGCATTATTTCTATTATTACATTGTAATATAGAATGAAATTATTCAACTCACCATAATGCCGAATCAGTATGCCATCAGGTGCCCTCAGCGGAGTCCGTCCTTACATCAGGTGCCCCCAGCGGAGTCCGTCCTTGCATCAGGAATCCCCAGCGGAGTCCCTCCTTACATCAAGCATACCCAGCGGAGTCCCTCCTTACATCAGGCATTCCCAGCGGAGTCCCTCCTTACATCAGGCATTCACAATGGAGTCCCTCCTTACATCAGGCATTCCCAACGGAGTCCCTCCTTACATCAGGCATACCCAGCGGAGTCCGTCCTTACATCAGGCATTCCCAGCGGAGTCCCTCCTTACATCAGGCATACCCAGCGGAGTCCCTCCTTACATCAGGCCCCTTTGTGTCTGCCCAAACTTCAATCCCTGGCGCTGTGCCTCAGAAAAGGGAAGTGGGGGCCAGAAATTTGAAGTCCAGCAGCCTGAGATATATCTGGATGAGAGGTGCTGACTGCCAAGGGGTGATTGTGCTCACCATCCATCCCTGCCTGTGGCTGAAGTCTCCCCCCTTCTCTTTCCTGCCTCTAAATGAGTACACTAACGTAAATCAGAGTTCTCAGAGCACCCCTTACATCAGAGTTCCCCTTTACACCAGAAGCGAAAGTGATTCCCCTTACATCAGAGTCCTCTCCGTGCATCAGCATTCTCAGTGTTCCCCCTTAAATCAGGATTCCCAGAGCATCCCTTATGTCAGGGTCCCCAGAGTTCTTCCTTACCTCAGAGTCTGCAGAGTCCCCCCTTACAGTGTAAGGGAACTCTGCGAGCTCAGATGTAAAAGGGGAACTCTGCGGATTCAGATGTAAAAGGGGACTCTTGAGATTTAATCTATATTATTAGAAATGTTATTTAATTGATTGCAAAATATATGTATATATGTGCGCCGCTAAAGTGTTCGGGTTTGAAGAAAAAGTGGCAACCCTACTAAAGTCCCACCACTCCTCCTTACATGAGATACTCAGGCTTGCCAACGGCAGCTGAAGATCTCACACATGTGCTCAGTTTTGGTATTGCTAAATATCTCCACATTTTGGAATGCTATGGCAGTGTTTCATTGCTGTAGCTGGCAGCTCTCCATCCATACAGAGGCTTTTAAAGGTGATCCTTGTACCCACAACCCACTAATAAGTGTCCAGAATGGTCTTTATTTTGTAGCACCCTCGTCAGGCTAAATTTCATTTTTGGCTGAATGGATTTACAATCTGTTTCTTTGGTCTAGTCAGCTTTCCCTAAGCTTGGTGGTTGCTTGCTCCCAGGGCTGGCCCAAGATATTGTGCTGCCTGGGTCCAAGAATGAAATGCTGCCCCCCACCCCCCCAAAAAAAATTATGCCCACCAAAAGGCCCCTACGTTCATTATTTTATATCATGATAATTACAACTAAAATGTAATTTATTAGGAAGTCAGATTTACATGCAACAGCACCTTGTCTATATGCAAAATTATATGGCCTACCATTATGTTCAATTCCAAGGGGCGGGCTAGGGCAGTATATAGACAGGCTAGGGTAGTATATGAACAGGCTAGGGTAGTATACAGACAGGCTAGGGTAGTATATGGACAGGCTAGGATAGTAAATGGGCACGCTAGGGCAGTATACGAGCAGGCTGGTGTAGTAAATTGACAGACTAGGGTAGTATATCCACTTGTCCCCCGCCCACTGTCAATTGACGGCGGGCGGAGGATACTCTCGTTCTGGGAGGACGTCATATGACGTCCTCCCTTTAAAACGAGCTAGGAGGCGCGCGCTTGAAGCCAGCGGCGCGCGCGCGCGCCCGCCACGTTCACGAGGCCCCGGTGCGCGTGCCCGGCGGCCGCGATTGCCCGGGAAACGAGCAGGAAAGTGGGTCTCTGTGTGTAAACACAGAGATCCACGTCCTGTGAGGGAGAGGGGACCGATGCTGTGTCCCTTGTACATAGGGACAACCATCGGTCACCTCCCCCAGTCAGTCACCTCCCCCCACAGTAAGAACACATTGAGGGAACATATTTAACCCCTTCCCGCCCCCTAGTGGTTAACCCCTTCCCTGACAATCACATTTATACAGTAATCAATGCATTTTTATAGCAGGGATCGCTGTATAAACGTGAATGGTCCCAAAAATGTGTCAAAAGTGTCCGATGTGTCCGCCGCAATATCGCAGTCACAATAAAAAATCGCAGATCGTCGCCATTACTAATAAAAAAATAAAAAAATAAAAATGCTATAAATCTATCCCCTATTTTGTACACGCTATAACTTTTGCGCAAACCAATCAATACGCGCTTATTGCGATTTTTTTTTTTACCAAAAATATGTAGAAGAATATGTATCGGCCTAAACTGAGGAAAATTTTATTTAAAAAAAAAAAAAAAAAAATGGGTATTTATTATAGCAAAAATTAAAAAATAGTGTTTTTTTTCCAAACTGGACTCTTTTCTTATGTTTATAGCGCAAAAAATAAAAACCGCAGAGGTGATCAAATATCACCAAAAGAAAGCTCTATTTGTGGGAAAAAAAGGACGCAAATTTCGTTTGGGAGCCACGTCGCACGACCGTGCAATTGTCATTCAAAGTGTGACAGCGCTGAAAGCTGAAAAATGGCTTGGGCAGGAAGGGGGTTTTCGTGCACAGTAGAGAAGTGGATATAGACAGGCTAGGGCAGTAGGGATGAGCTTCGTGTTCGAGTCGAACATACGTTCGACTCGAACATCGGCTGTTCGATCGTTCGACGAAGATCGAACGATTTGGGCCGTTCGCGCCAAATTCGAGTGATGCGAACGGCCCACAATGCACTACGCCATCGCAGTGTCATCCAGGCGCTGTGATTGGCCAAGCATGCACTGTGACCCCGCATGCTTGGCCAATCACAGCGCCGGCAGCGAGGAGAGCAATGATTGGCCACAGGCAGGATGCCTGTGGCCAATTATTGCTGATGGGGTTTAGTACACGCCCCACACTATAAAAGGCCGCCAGTGCGGCGGCCTTGTGTAGTGTGTTCCGAAGCAGGGAAAGAGAAGCATAGGCAGGGACAGTGTCATTATTTTTCCTTTACTATTCCTGGATTCCTTGTGTTTAGGGACAAATAAGGATAGGTAGGGAGAGTGTCAGTGACAGTGTGCTATTCTGTGCTTATCCTTGTTTGTAGGGACAGAGAGGTACAGTGAGGGAAAGTGTCAGTGTGCTATTCTGTTCTAAAACTATTTTGCTGAACCATATTTTCAATCCTTGAGTTTAGGGACAGAGAGGTACAGTGAGGGAAAGTGTCAGTGTGCTATTCTGTTCTAAAACTATTTTGCTGAACCATATTTTCAATCCTTGAGTTGAGGGACAGAGAGGTACAGTGAGTGAAACTGACAGTGTGCTATTCTGTTCTAAACCAATTTTGCTGTTCCATATTTTCAATCCTTGAGTTTAGGGACAGAGAAGGACACTCGTAGAAATTATCAGTGTGCTATTCTGTGCTAAATCTTGTTTGTAGGGAGGGACAGAGTAGGACAGTGAGGGAAAGTGTCAGTGTGCTATTCTGTTCTAAAACTATTTTGCTGAACCATATTTTCAATCCTTGAGTTGAGGGACAGAGAGGTACAGTGAGTGAAACTGACAGTGTGCTATTCTGTTCTAAACCAATTTTGCTGTTCCATATTTTCAATCCTTGAGTTGAGGGACAGAGAGGTACAGTGAGTGAAACTGACAGTGTGCTATTCTGTTCTAAACCAATTTTGCTGTTCCATATTTTCAATCCTTGAGTTTAGGGACAGAGAAGGACACTCGTAGAAATTATCAGTGTGCTATTCTGTGCTAAATCTTGTTTGTAGGGAGGGACAGAGTAGGACAGTGAGGGAAAGTGTCAGTGTGCTATTCTGTTCTAAAACTATTTTGCTGAACCATATTTTCAATCCTTGAGTTGAGGGACAGAGAGGTACAGTGAGTGAAACTGACAGTGTGCTATTCTGTTCTAAACCAATTTTGCTGTTCCATATTTTCAATCCTTGAGTTGAGGGACAGAGAGGTACAGTGAGTGAAACTGACAGTGTGCTATTCTGTTCTAAACCAATTTTGCTGTTCCATATTTTCAATCCTTGAGTTTAGGGACAGAGAAGGACACTCGTAGAAATTATCAGTGTGCTATTCTGTGCTAAATCTTGTTTGTAGGGAGGGACAGAGTAGGACAGTGAGGGAAAGTGTCAGTGTGCTATTCTGTTCTAAAACTATTTTGCTGAACCATATTTTCAATCCTTGAGTTGAGGGACAGAGAGGTACAGTGAGTGAAACTGACAGTGTGCTATTCTGTTCTAAACCAATTTTGCTGTTCCATATTTTCAATCCTTGAGTTGAGGGACAGAGAGGTACAGTGAGTGAAACTGACAGTGTGCTATTCTGTTCTAAACCAATTTTGCTGTTCCATATTTTCAATCCTTGAGTTTAGGGACAGAGAAGGACACTCGTAGAAATGATCAGTGTGCTATTCTGTGCTAAATCTTGTTTGTAGGGAGGGACAGAGTAGGACAGTGAGGGAAAGTGTCAGTGTGCTATTCTGTTCTAAAACTATTTTGCTGAACCATATTTTCAATCCTTGAGTTGAGGGACAGAGAGGTACAGTGAGTGAAACTGACAGTGTGCTATTCTGTTCTAAACCAATTTTGCTGTTCCATATTTTCAATCCTTGAGTTTAGGGACAGAGAAGGACACTCGTAGAAATTATCAGTGTGCTATTCTGTGCTAAATCTTGTTTGTAGGGAGGGACAGAGTAGGACAGTGAGGGAAAGTGTCAGTGTGCTATTCTGTTCTAAAACTGTTTTGCTGAATCATATTTTCAATCCTTGAGTTGAGGGACAGAGAGGTACAGTGAGTGAAACTGACAGTGTGCTATTCTGTTCTAAACCAATTTTGCTGTTCCATATTTTCAATCCTTGAGTTTAGGGACAGAGAAGGACACTCGTAGAAATTATCAGTGTGCTATTCTGTGCTAAATCTTGTTTGTAGGGAGGGACAGAGTAGGACAGTGAGGGAAAGTGTCAGTGTGCTATTCTGTCCTAAAACTATTTTGCTGAACCATATTTTCAATCCTTGAGTTGAGGGACAGAGAGGTACAGTGAGTGAAACTGACAGTGTGCTATTCTGTTCTAAACCAATTTTGCTGTTCCATATTTTCAATCCTTGAGTTGAGGGACAGAGAGGTACAGTGAGTGAAACTGACAGTGTGCTATTCTGTTCTAAACCAATTTTGCTGTTCCATATTTTCAATCCTTGAGTTTAGGGACAGAGAAGGACACTCGTAGAAATTATCAGTGTGCTATTCTGTGCTAAATCTTGTTTGTAGGGAGGGACAGAGTAGGACAGTGAGGGAAAGTGTCAGTGTGCTATTCTGTTCTAAAACTATTTTGCTGAACCATATTTTCAATCCTTGAGTTGAGGGACAGAGAGGTACAGTGAGTGAAACTGACAGTGTGCAATTCTGTTCTAAACCAATTTTGCTGTTCCATATTTTCAATCCTTGAGTTGAGGGACAGAGAGGTACAGTGAGTGAAACTGACAATGTGCTATTCTGTTCTAAACCAATTTTGCTGTTCCATATTTTCAATCCTTGAGTTGAGGGACAGAGAAGGACACTCGTAGAAATTATCAGTGTGCTATTCTGTGCTAAATCTTGTTTGTAGGGAGGGACAGAGTAGGACAGTGAGGGAAAGTGTCAGTGTGCTATTCTGTTCTAAAACTTTTTTGCTGAACCATATTTTCAATCCTTGTGTTTAGGGACAGAGAAGGATAGGCAGGGGACAGTGTCAGTGTCATTGTTGCTAAGCCTCCTGCACAATATACACCTGAAGGTAGCCCTTATTGCTGTTTTTCCCATCTCCCTGCAGGCCATCCATTAAAATGTCTGGAAGGCAACCAAGGAGAGGCAGACAGTCAGGAGGCAAAAAAAGAGGGCAAGCAGGCTCTGTGTCTGGGGGCAACAGTGCTGGTCGTGTACGCGGTGTATTGTCATCAGCACATGGCCATGGGACACGCTTGTCCTTGTTTTCGGCAGCTGGACATGTTGAGCCACATCATGCCGAAGACTTGGTAGAGTGGATGACCAAGCCCACCTCATCCTCCTCATCCTCTCTCACCCAGGCTCAGGGTACTGGCAAAGCAGCTGCCAAAGCGTCCTCTTCTCTGGTATCATTATCTTCATTAGTCAATCGTTCCCTAGACCCACCATACCCTCCTCCTGAGGAGTCCCCCGAACTGTTTGAGCACAGTGTTGGGTACATGCTCCAGGAGGATGCCCAGCGTTTGGAAGGATCTGATGATGATACCCAGCTAGAGGAAGGCAGCAGCGTGAGAGCAGAGAGAGGGGATGCTCAAGAAGGACACCAATCTGGCAGTCATGTTCCAGCAGCTGCAGCATACTGCCAGATTGGCTCCAGTGATGAGGAGGGAGGGGATGATGAGGTCACTGACTCCACGTGGGTGCCTAATAGGAGAGAGGAGGAGGCACATCTCCAACGAGGCAGGATGCCCTTGAGTGGCCAGCGTATGGGCAGCACACCGACGGAATCACACCGCAGAGCTCCGCCTGTGCAGGGCGCTGCCTCTGCCCGTCATTCAAAAAGTTCTTTGGTGTGGGCCTTTTTTGAGGCTAGTGCATCAGATCGCACAGCTGCTGTTTGCAACATATGTCTCAAGCGTATATCGCGTGGCCAAAACATCAGCCGCTTGGGCACCACATGCTTGATCAGACATATGTTGACCTGCCATGCAGCTCGTTGGCAAGCCTACCTTAAAGACCCACACCAAAGAACAAAGCTGACCTCTTCTTGCACCGCATCAGCTGGGATCTCCAACCCCACTATACCTTCACTCCTCTCTGAAACCTGCTCTGAGAGGAATGAAGGTGTAGAATTAGGTGTGTCACAGGCAAGTACTTGCTGGCACTCTGCTAGCAGTACACCAACGTCCGATTCTAGCAGGCAAATTTCCCTGCCCCAACTGCTGGACCGTCGAAAGAAGTTCACTTCCAGCCATCCACATGCCCAGCGGTTGAATGCTAGCTTGGCTAAATTGCTAGCGCTTCAACTGCTGCCTTTTCAGTTGGTAGACTCGGCCCCCTTCCGTGAGTTTGTGCAATGTGCGGTTCCTCAGTGGCAGGTTCCCAAACGACACTTTTTCGCACGGAAGGCTATTCCGGCTCTCTACAGGCATGTGGAAGGCAATGTCTTGGCCTCGCTGGACAGGGCGGTCAGCGGTAAGGTGCATATTAGACATGTGCATTCGTTTTCGTCCGAATGCATTTTCGTCTGAATTTCAGCTATTTTCGTTATCGTTTTAACAAACGAAAACGAAAGCACAGAATCCGAAAACCGAAAGATCCGACATAAACAAATGCTTTATTTTCGTTTTCGTTGCTACAACAGTTCGATATAGATAGGAGATTCGACGTGACGCTGACAATAACAATCTGTGTCTATCGAACCTGTGGTCGAATGTGCCTAACCTTAACTCTATTAGTCCAAGATTATTCTACATAGGAGAGAAAAGATTCGACATTATAGAGAGAAAAGATTCGACATAGGAGAGAAAGATTCGACATAGGAGAGAAAAGATTCGACATAGGAGAGAAAAGATTCGACATAGGAGAGAAAAGATTCGACATAGGAGAGAAAAGATTCGACATAGGAGAGAAAAGATTCGACATAGAGAGAAAAGATCACTGCTGGAATTGGGTGGGGGAAGTAAAATAAAAATAAAGTTGATGATGAATGTTATTGGCTGATTGTAACCAAAGAGGAGGAGCAGTAAAATAGCTAGAATGACGAAGATTCGACAAAGCATCGAAAGTTAGAAGATTCGACGGTGCAGCAAAACTGTACGACGCTGCAATCGTACATTTCCGGTCAAATGCATCCGCCCATAGGCTATAGAAGAATTCTAATGTTGGTTGACTAGTAATAGTAATGAATAAATATAATTATTACTAGTCATACAACATTAGAATTCTTTTATAGCTTGTGGGCGGAAAATTCGACCGGAAATGTATGATTGCAGCGTCGTACAGTTTCACTGCTCCGTCGAATCTTCTTTGAACATTCGACAGACACCATAAGCCTTCAATGACTGATTCGACCTTAATTAATTCAGATTTTCGGACGAATGCAATTTCTAACGAAAAACGAAATAAATAAAAACGAATTTCGGGAGTAACTAAATAAATTTATTTTTCGGACGAAAACTAAATTCCGAAACAAAATATTTCAGTGTGCACATGTCTAGTGCATATTACCGCTGACTCATGGTCCAGCAGGCATGGACAGGGACGTTACCTTTCTTTCACGGCCCATTGGGTCACTCTTTTGGCAGCTGGGAAGGATGCAGGACAAGGTGCAGTAGTGTTGGAGGTTGTTCCACCGCCACGCCTCCAAAATGCTACTACTGGTTGTGACACACCTCTCTCCTCCACCCCCTCCTCTTCTTCTTCCTCCATGGCCTCTTCCTGTGGTTTGTCCTCGGAACCAGCGGTGCTCCGTAGGCGTTCAAGGGGCTACGCAAGTACGCAGGCAAAAAGATGCCATGCCGTGCTTGCGCTGGTGTGTTTGGGGGACAGGAGCCACACTGGGGCAGAGGTCCTGTCTGCTCTGCAGGGGCAGGCCGAGAGGTGGTTGACGCCACGCCAGCTTAAGCCAGGAATGGTGGTTTGCGACAATGGCACCAACCTCCTCTCCGCCCTCCGACAGAGACAACTGACCCATGTGCCCTGTATGGCTCACGTCCTTAACCTGGTGGTGCAGCGGTTCTTGGGCAGGTACCCGGGCTTACAGGATGTCCTGAGGCAGGCCAGGAAAGTCTGTGTGCATTTCCGCAGATCTTATAATGCCAGTGCTCGCCTGGCTGAGCTTCAAAAGGAGTTGAACCTGCCCAAGAACTGCCTTATATGTGACATGCCCACCAGGTGGAACTCAACGTTGGCCATGCTGCAGCGGCTGCACACGCAGCAGAGGGCCATCAATGAGTACCTGTGTGACTACGGCACCAGGACAGGGTCAGGGGAGCTCGGGTTTTTTTCACCACGCCAGTGGGGCATGATCAGGGATGCATGCACTGTCCTGGCACCATTTGAGGAGGCCACGAGGATGGTGAGCAGTGACAGTGCATGCATCAGTGACACTGTACCTCTTGTCCACCTGTTGGAGCACACGCTGCGTGGAATAATGGACAGGGCACTTGAGGCAGAACAGAGGCAGGAAGAGGAGGACTTCCTTGCCTCTCAAGGCCCCCTTTACCCAGACAGTGTTCCTTCTGTCCCACCCATCGCACAGGAAGAGGAGGAGGAGGAGGATTGTGTCAGCATGGAGGTGGAGGCTGGCACTCAGCATCATCAGCAGCAGTCTTTTAGGGATGATTTACAGTCCCAAGAAACCAGTGGACTTGTACGTGGCTGGGAGGAGGTGGCTGCGGATCATGTCGTCCTTAGTGACCCAGAGGACTCCGGACTGAATGCCTCAGCTAACCTACGCTGCATGGCCTCCCTGATCCTGCAAAGTCTGCGGAAGGATCCTTGTATTCTTCGGATCAAGGAGAGGGACCATTACTGGCTGGCCACTCTCCTTGATCCACGGTACAAGGGTAAGGTTGCGGACCTTATCGTACCGTCGCAGAGGGAGCAGAGGATGAGACAACTCCGGGAGGCCTTGCAGAAAGGTCTGTGCAACACGTTCCCAGAGACTGGGAGGTTACAAACTCCTGGTCCTGGACAACGAGTTGCTGAGGCTTCGGGCAGTCAAAGAAGGAGTGGTGGGGAAGGTGGCCGTCTGACCGATGCGTTCAGACAATTCTTTAGTCCGCAGCCCCAAAGTATGATCGGTTCCAGCAACCATCGCCAGCGTCTGATATACATGGTCCAGGAATACCTAGGGGCAAGGTCAGACTTGGACACCTTCCCCACCGAAAATCCTCTGGCTTACTGGGTCTTGAGGATGGATCACTGGCCAGAGCTTGCACAGTATGCAATTGAGCTACTGGCCTGTCCTGCATCCAGCGTTCTTTCAGAACGCACATTCAGTGCTGCGGGAGGATTTGTCACGGATCACAGGGTGCGCCTGTCCACCGACTCGGTTGATCGACTGACTTTCATCAAGATGAACCAGTCTTGGATCACCACCAGCTACCACACACCAGATGCTGATATAACAGACTAATTGATTTTAAAATGTCACATCCCTTCAAGACTGATGCTGATGCTGAGTGCCTGTGCTGTTATGTTGACTGGCTATCCTCCTCCTCCTCCTCAATGATACGATTAACGATGATAGCTTGGAAGATCATTTTGGTTTATGGGTGACGCCACCAGTGGCTAAGGCCCAATTTTTCAGCCCCTGTTTAACAGGGGCGTGTAATTAAAATTTTTGATGCAATACTTTGCAACAGGCCTCATTGCTGTGCTCCAAGTACAGTATCTGTGAGGGGTTGCAGTGTTGTGCCACCAGTGCCTAAGGCCCAATTTTTCAGCCCCTGTTCAACAGGGGCATGCAATTATAATTATTGATCTAATAATTCACAGCAGGGCCCATTGCTGCGCCCACCAAGAGTAACTGTCAGGCCTTACAGTGTTGTGGCACCAGCTATGCCATTTTTCCTAAAGATTTTCATCCATATTACCGGGACCAGACATTGCATTAAAGCCGCAAGCAGTTTTAAATGACTTTTTTCCCTTTAGAAATGTTATTTTGTGCAGGGACAGTTCTAAACACGGGAAACACGTGGCACTTCACAGGCATACTTTAGACACCCCCCAGGTACAATATTTAAAGGAATATTTGACTTTTTTTTTTTCACTTTATGCATCATTAAAATGACTGCTCCCGGAAAACGTCCGTTTTTAAAACTTCTTTTTGCATTGATACATGTCCCCTGGTGCAGAAGCCGGGTTCCCAAACTCTGTTTCGGACAATAACATGGATAATAGTCGTTATAATTAGCACTTTAGAATCCGAACGTTCGCATCCATTGTATTTAATAGGGTTCTAATGTTCGTGCGAACTTTCGGTCCGTTCGCGGGTTCTGGTGCGAACCGAACCCGGGGGTGTTCGGCTCATCACTATAGGGCAGTATAGGGGCAGGCTGGGGTAGTATATGGACAGGCTAGGGTAGTAAATGGCTACGCATCTCAGTCGCATCTCAGTCGTCAATTTGCTGGGTAAATAGAAGAGAAGGAGAGGCGGCCGTGGTTCAGTTTGCTGCCCATCTCAAAGTGCTGCCTGGGTCCAATGGACCCACTGGGACCCATGGTAAGGCCCGGCCCTGCTTGCTCCTGCCTGCCTCTGGAAGAAACTTCCATAAATAGCTTGGAGGGTCAGCCACTGAAGTTATGAATGTTCATCTGACCTCAGCCAATCCCTGGGAGGAGGCACACAGAAGGTGGCTGGGAGAAGATAAGTGTTTGGGAAGCTTGTCTAGAGTGGTGTCTTCCTGGGTTTGCCACTCCTGGGAGGCAGCCTGTGTACTAAAGTTGCTGTTTGGGCCTCAGAATTTGCATCGTTGATGGCCTGAAGGAGATCTGATGGAGAGACATTTGCTGGAGCGTATCACCTGCAGAGACTCATCTGGAGAAGAACCTTTTCTTCCTCACTGGGGAGTGTCGCCTGGAGGCTGGGTGTCAGACAGCTGTCCTTGGATTTTGTGAGTTAAGCCTCGTACACACGACCGGTTTTCTCGGCAAGAAAACTGCTGGGAGAGCTTTTTGACGAGAAAACCGTGCGTGTGTACGAGGCTACATGCTTATCTGTCCGCAGGTAAGCCTGCGCATGCTCGATGAGACTTTGACGCATGCGCGGTAGCTTACAATGGTAGTGTAGGGTGAAGCAAGATGGCGGCGATGGCATCGAATGTGACAAGCGCATGCAATGACTTCACCGCGTTCTTGCCATTCAAAAGAACGGTGGTTCTATTGAATGTGCGTGTGTACACAGGGCTTGGCAAGAAAAGCTTGCCAGGAATCCCGTCGAGAAAACCAAAGTTTTTTTTTTATGGGATTCTCACCCGTGTGTACAGGGCTTAAGACTTTGATTATGGATCCCAGGTGTGCATGTGCTTGGGAATTAAAGTGCCAGAAGTTGCTGTAAGGAATAAGACAACTCACATAGCGTTCCAGAGGAACGCTCTCTTATTATCCAATGCTGCACTGAAAACACAAGAGGGGAAATACTGGTTAGGTACTGAAGGTGGAATGGACAGACTTTTTTGTTGATGAGATTTCCATGAGCATAGTGGAATACAAGTTGTTTTTATATCTTAGGTGACACTGAAATTGTTCGGAAGAGTTTTGTTGGCTGCCTTGGTGACATATATATACAGAGCCGTGACAGCTCTACAGAAGAATGGGACCTGCTGGACTGGGATATTGCAGAAGAAAGACACAATGTCTATGAGAAGTGGGAAGGATGTCCAGAGACTTCAGATGATGGAGCACATTTCCTTGGCTTTGGTAATATAAATGACATGTTTTCTGCTTTTAAGTAAATTAGCGGCTAAAAGAAAGTGAAAGAAAAGCTGTTTGTGTCACCCAGAGTGTTCAGTTGTCACCATCATTGTCATTGTTAGAGCGTCTTAAGCGAGCCATACATTGATCAAAATTTGCCAGGGATCAGCCAAATTTTGACCCATGATTGGGCAAGCTAATTGTAACCAAGTCGATCTATTGACCGACTTGGGTACAACCAGGCAGTCATAGCCGCTAGCAGTAATCATTATGTTCCGCTCGCTGGGAAGGCTCCCCTTGCCCCCCCAGCCCGCAGAACACAATAGGGGGAAGAAAGGAAGTAAGGAAGGAAGGATCGATCGATCATCTCTGGGCTGCCTTCGAGTAAAACTATCATTACTTCTGAAAATACTAGTTATGTTAATCTAGTAACTAATATTTTCCAAATATACCATAACTATACAATAAGGGGACACACCTATCTATCCTATCACTCTGCATACAATTAGGCAGGCCCCTGCACTACATAGTTGATGGTAGATGTAAAGGAGATTGTACAATCAGATTGTAAAGTGCATAGTGAGCTTAAGTGTGTGGCCAACTTTGGCTGTTGGCAGTGAAAAAATGACAGGGACACAATGTGGACATTTACATGTATTATTTCTGTGTCATTGTAGGCTTCCTGGAACTTTATCCCATTGTATTTCCTGGTGGTCCGGATATTGAGATATCTTTCATGTTTAAAACTGACCAGCTGAGAGGGCTTCTGCTTTTCATGTATGACAAGGACAGGCCGGACTATATCATGGTAATTATGATCAGATTTGCTGAGGAACATAGGGATACATGTGCAACGTGCAAAATAATTAATTTCACCCAATCAGACTGCATCTTTTATTGATTTCTTTACAAAAAAGTGAAATATGATTGATTCCCTTTTGGAGAATTTAAAAACCGATTTGCCCAGAACATGTTCTTGCAGGAGGATAAACTAGACAAATTTAACCAAATCTGTTTCTGTGAATAAAAACCTCTTGCCACCCACTTTAGGCCTTGTTCACATGAGCGTATGTAATTGCATGGGTGTTCTGTTCATCCCCTTGCAGGCGGTCCCATTCCTGTCAATTGGGATGCAGAGGCTGCAGGGCTACAGCTGCTGCTCTCAGTCTGACAGCCATGTGGGTGTGTGTCTCTGAATGCAGACAATGTACATTTTGGGACACACCCACACCTGCATTGATGTCAAATCGGGAGCACTGGCTGTATCTGTGCAGCTTCTACCTACCAATAGACATCAATGGGACTGCCTACATGGGGATGTATGGAACACCTGTGCATCCTCCTGTGGGCATACACAGCCCATGCATGCACATTCACTTAAGTATGCCTGTGTTTTCTAAAAGTAATTGTAAAGCTTTGTGTTTTATTCAATTAAAATAACAAACATCTTATACTTATCTGATCTGTGTTATGGTTTTGCACCGAGCAGCCCTAGTCCTCCTCCTCTGGGGTCCTCTGCTGGCACTCTGGACTCCGCCTCCCTGCTGAGTGTCCCCAAAGCAAGCCACTTGCAATGGGGGCACTTATGCTAGTCACTCCTGAGCTCTGTGTGCCCGAAAGACAAACAGAGCGGGGCTCGGCCCCACCTCCCCTCCCCCCCGCTCCTTCATCACTGGCTCTGATTGACAGCAGCAGAAATGAATTGCTCCTGCTGTTGTATCTGAGCCAATGAGGTGCAAGAGAGAGCCTCAGCTCTCGTGCACATTGCTGGATCAAGATAGAGCTCAGGTATGTATTTGGAGGGGGCTGCGGAGAGATCTGTAAGTTTACGTTTTATTACCTTACTGCATACAATGCAGTAAGGTTAAAAAAAAACTTTGCCTTTACAACAACTTTATTGACCCCTATAACTCTGTGACTACTTTGCATACCCAAATAATTTTCTATGTTTTTTAAGGACTGTGACAGCAGGAAGGTAAAGTCACCTGGTTGCATCCAGGGGGGTAGATATATTTCGCCCAGATTCAGGCTTTACGCCGACTTATACAACTAGGTGGAGAGTTGTATAAGGCTAGTGGGCTCATGGATGACTCATACCTCTAGGGAGAGTGTGGGGCGTCGTGCAGACAGAGATGAGGAGACCAGCTGAACCTTGTCAGCTCATTTAGGCCTCTATAAGAACTCCCAGCTTCATTAGATGTTAGCTCATGCCTGGAACCAGACCTGTGTGGACTGTCTAGGGAGAGTGAACCCCTGTGCGGTGAGACAAAGCCTGTGTGGCTATTTGCTTGGACATTTAAAACCAGGGACTTAGGGACTAGGACAGCACTAGGCTGATCCCAGTTGTTAGTTAGGAAACCTGTATGTTTAGTCAGAGGTCAAGTTGACCAGGATTTATTTTGTTTATATTTCTTTTGCTTTGCTGTGTTTTGTCACTGTAAATAGAAAATAAACCGCACCTTTTTGATTTTGAAAACCACAACCTCCGTTTGCTGGGCCTGTTTTTGTGTGGGGAGCCCATCTCGGGGGTCACACACACCCGCTGCCGAGCTAACCCCCTCACAGTTGGTGGAGAACCAGTGGCAGTTTTTTTTTTTAAGCCAGCATGGAGGAGATACTGAAGCAGCTGGCTCTAGCAAATGCCAATCAACAGCAGACAAATGCAGGTTTGCAAAAGAACTTCGCAGCCCAGCAGCAAGCTCATCAACAGAGCCTTGCAGCCCAGCAGCAGACAAACGCAACTTTGCAACAGAGTCTGGAGGCTCAGCAACAAGCCCAGCAGCAATCTGAGGCCCGCTTCATAGACCTGTTGCAGAAGCAAGAGCAGAGACTACAACAACAGATGGAAGCAGTAATGCAGCAACGTCCGCAGACCAGTGAGGAAAGCCGTCCCACTAATACCGCGTCCTTTGGGGTGAGTCGTTTATTGACAAAAATGACTGGAGAGGATGATCCAGAGGTATTTTTGACCACATTTGAAAGGACCGCTGAAAGAGAAAAGTGGCCTGAGGAGCAGTGGGCTGGACTGGTGGCTCCTCTGTTAACTGGTGAATCGCAGAAAGCTTACTATGACCTAGAGCCTAACCAAGCAAAAGACTATGTGATGCTAAAAGCTGAAATATTGGCAAGGCTGGGTGTCACCCAGGCTGTCCGGGCTCAGCGTGTGCATAACTGGACTTTCCAGCTTGGAAAACCCCCCAGGTCTCAAATGTATGATCTCATTCACCTGAGCAGAAAGTGGCTACAGCCAGAGACTTTGTCCGCACCAAAGATTGTGGAACGTGTTGTAATGGATCGGTTTTTGAGAGCTCTTCCTACTGCCATCCAAAAGTGGGTAAGCCATGGAGACCCAGAGACGGCCGATGGTCTTGTGGATCGTGTGGAGAAATACTTGGCTACAGAGAACCTGACGGCCTCTTCCAGAGACACTCGGACTTTCCACCCTAAGACCAGACCATCCCCAGGGGCGGATAAGAGGATTCCAAGGGGTGAGGGTGGAGAGAGTGAGAGGGTGGGAGCTCTACCCCAAGTTTGGCGAGAACAGCCTGGGAAATCAGCGGCTCAAGAGGCCGCAAGAAGGATCGTTTGCTACCGCTGCCGGCAAGCGGGACATATTGCAGCCAATTGCCCGGTTGTGGAGGAACCCATGCAGTGTGACTTTCTGACGGGCAGACGTCAGTCGCTGTGTGCGACAGTCGCATGCACTGCCATTCGAGGAACTGAGAAACATTTATGCAAAATGTGTGTTAATGGTAGAAATGTTGTGGTATTGTTGGATTCAGGTAGCCTTGTGACCCTGATAAAGGCTGAGTTAGTTAAAACAGAGGTCTCTGGGAATAGCAAGGTAGCTGTTATTTGTGTGCATGGGGACACCCGAGAGTATCCAGTGACTACAGTGTGTTTCGAGACCCCCAAAGGTACCCTCTCTCATCCAGTGGGCTTAGTATCTCAGTTACCGCATGACGCCATTGTGGGAAGGGATTTTCCGAAGTTCTGGGAACTGTGGGATGATCCTGAGCCCCCCACTGGTGCCCCTATGTACCAGGAATGTGATAGCCAGAACTCCCCTGAGAGTGGTGAGGACTCTCCGGAATTTCCCTTATCAGTATTGGCAGGGGAGACTCAAGAAACTGGAGAGGAGCCCACCTCCTCAGACGAAAACCTACCGTCTGTGGAGTTTTCTGATCTTGAGGTTCACAGGGAAAACTTTGCCACAGAACAGTTGAAAGACCCCGCCCTAATAAAGGCACGGGAAAACGTAGTGAAAATAGATGGCGAGTTAGTGAACCCAGATAATACCTGCACTTACCCATACTTCAGCGTAGAGAAGGACCTACTGTATCGGGTGGCAAAAAGGGCAGAAGAAACCGTTGAGCAGCTTGTGGTGCCCAAACCTTACAGGAAGTTGGTGTTGGAGTTGGCCCATGGGCACATTCTTGGAGGTCATCTGGGGACAGAGAAAACCCGAGAGAGGGTATTACAGAGATTCTATTGGCCGGGGGTGATGAAGGACATAGAAAATTATTGTTCCTCCTGCCCTGTGTGTCAGAGGTCGGCCCCGATGCCACATTTCCGTAGCCCGCTGGTCCCTCTACCCATCATTGAGGTCCCGTTTGAGAGGATCGCCATGGATTTGGTAGGTCCTATAATCAAGTCCGCTAGGGGGCACCAGTACATATTAGTTATAATGGACTATGCCACCCGTTATCCAGAAGCGATCCCTCTCCGAAATACCTCGGCCAAAACCATAGCCAAAGAGCTATCTCTTGTGTTTAGCCGGGTGGGTATTTGTAAAGAACTGCTTACGGACCAAGGTACACCCTTTATGTCCCGGGTTATGAAGGAGCTGTGTAAATTGTTCAAAGTGACGCAATTACGTACATCTGTGTATCACCCCCAAACCGATGGGCTGGTTGAAAGGTTCAACAAAACCCTAAAACAAATGTTGAAGAAAGTGGTGGATAGAGATGGAAAGGATTGGGACTGTCTACTTCCTTATCTGATGTTTGCTATTAGGGAGGTGCCCCAATCCTCTACGGGATTCTCCCCCTTTGAGTTACTGTATGGGAGACACCCAAGAGGGCTGTTGGATATTGCCAAGGAAACTTGGGAAAGTGAGAGTTCTCCCCACAGGAGTGTGATTGAGCATGTCGCCCTGATGCAAGACCGAATTGCACAGGTAATGCCCATCGTGAAGGAACATTTGGCCCAAGCGCAGTTAGCACAGCAGAGAGTGTACAACCGTGGAGCCAAGACCCGTACCTTTTCCCCGGGGGATAGGATACTGGTACTTGTCCCTACGGTTGAAAGTAAATTCCTTGCCAAATGGCAAGGCCCCTACGAGATAATGGAAAAAGTGAGCGAAGTGAATTACAAGGTCAGACAACCAGGAAGGCGAAAGCCCGAACAGATCTATCACGTTAATCTGTTGAAAGCCTGGAGGGATAGAGAGTCCCTAGACACTTGGTCACCAGCTCAAACTGGTTGCGTGATTCCTGAGGTTGGAATAGCAGCCACCTTGTCACAACCCCAACAACAGGAGGTTAAGGAGTTTGTGCTTCGCAACAAGGAGGTATTCTCTGAGCTGCTGGGACAAACATCTGGGGTAGAGCATGACATCATTACCCCGCCCGGTGAAAGGGTGAAGTTAAAACCCTATCGGATCCCAGAGGCCCGACGGGAGGCAATACGGGAGGAAGTACAGAAAATGCTGAACTTAGGGGTGATAGAGGAGTCCCAAAGTGATTGGTCTAGTCCCATTGTGTTGGTGCCTAAACCGGATGGGAGCTGGCGATTTTGTAACGATTTTCGTCAGTTGAACAAAGTTACAAAATTTGACACCTACCCCATGCCACGTATAGATGAGTTGATCGACCGGCTGGGAACAGCCCGATACATGACGACTCTTGACCTCACAAAAGGGTATTGGCAAATCCCCCTGGCCAAGTCGGCCAAAGAGAAAACCGCATTTGTAACCGCAGACGGGGCGTTCCAATATAAAAGAATGCCGTTCGGGTTACAGAATGCGCCGGCCACATTCCAGCGGAAAATGGACCAGATGCTGAGGCCCCATCGGAAGTATGCTGCGGCTTACCTGGATGACATAATTGTCCATAGCACAGATTGGGCCTCACATCTGCCAAAAGTGCAAGCAGTCCTGGACTCTGTTCGGGAAGCGGGGTTTACGGCTAACCCCAAGAAGTGTACCATTGGGCAGGAGGAGGCCAAATATCTTGGGTACACCATTGGGAGGGGAGTAATAAAACCCCAACTCAACAAAGTCGAGGCCATCCAGAGTTGGCCACGTCCCAACAGCAAGAAGCAGGTACGAGCCTTTCTGGGAATCGCTGGGTATTATCGGCGATTCATTCCCCACTTTGCTTCTAAGGCTGTGCCCCTAACCAACCTGACGAAGGGGAAAGGGTCGGTCATGATTAAATGGACCCCCGAGGCTGAGGCAGCATTCCAATTCTTGAAACAAGCCTTATGTAGCCAGCCAGTGTTGTACTCACCCGACTTCTCTAAAGACTTTGTCGTACAAAGTGATGCGTCAGATGTGGGGTTAGGAGCAGTATTGTCCCAGGTCTGGAACGGGGAAGAGCACCCAGTCATTTACCTCAGCAGGAAGTTGAAGTCCCATGAGGTAAATTACGCCACCGTTGAAAAGGAGTGTTTAGCGGTGAAGTGGGCTCTAGATTCCCTTCGGTACTACCTGCTAGGTAGGCACTTTGACATGGTTACGGATCACGCTCCGTTAAAGTGGATGGCTCAAAACAAGGAAACAATTAGAAGAGTGAATAGGTGGTTCCTGGCCCTCCAGGAATTCAACTTCACAGTAAAGCATCGCCCTAGCGTTCAAATGGGGAATGTGGATGCTTTGTCTCGAGTACATGAATGCCTGATTGCTGGTGTTCCAACCCCGAGGTTAAAACAAGAGGGGGGGGTATGTGACAGCAGGAAGGTAAAGTCACCTGGTTGCATCCAGGGGGGTAGATATATTTCGCCCAGATTCAGGCTTTACGCCGACTTATACAACTAGGTGGAGAGTTGTATAAGGCTAGTGGGCTCATGGATGACTCATACCTCTAGGGAGAGTGTGGGGCGTCGTGCAGACAGAGATGAGGAGACCAGCTGAACCTTGTCAGCTCATTTAGGCCTCTATAAGAACTCCCAGCTTCATTAGATGTTAGCTCATGCCTGGAACCAGACCTGTGTGGACTGTCTAGGGAGAGTGAACCCCTGTGCGGTGAGACAAAGCCTGTGTGGCTATTTGCTTGGACATTTAAAACCAGGGACTTAGGGACTAGGACAGCACTAGGCTGATCCCAGTTGTTAGTTAGGAAACCTGTATGTTTAGTCAGAGGTCAAGTTGACCAGGATTTATTTTGTTTATATTTCTTTTGCTTTGCTGTGTTTTGTCACTGTAAATAGAAAATAAACCGCACCTTTTTGATTTTGAAAACCACAACCTCCGTTTGCTGGGCCTGTTTTTGTGTGGGGAGCCCATCTCGGGGGTCACACACACCCGCTGCCGAGCTAACCCCCTCACAGGACATATAAGTACACTATTTTAATAAAAACCCTGCTCCTTTTTTATTTTATTTTTTTTATTTTTATCATTAACCACTTAAGCCCCGGACCATTTGGTAGCTAAAGGACCAGAGGTGATTTCAGAATTTTGCACTGCGCTGATTTAACTGTAAATTGTGCGGACATGCAATGTTGTACCCAAACAAAATTTGCGTCCTTTTCTTCCCACAAATAGAGCTTTCTTTTAATGGTATTTGATTGCCTCTGCGATTTTTATTTTTTGCGATATAAACGGAAAAAGACCAAAAATTTTGAAAAAATATGATATTTTCTACTTTTTGTTATAAGAAAAATCAAATAAACTCAATTTTAGTCATACATTTAGGCCAAAATGTATTCAGCCACATGTCTTTAGTAAAAAAAATGTCAATAAGCGTATATTTATTGGTTTGCGCAAAAGTTATAGCGTTTACAAACTAGGGTACATTTTCTGGAATTTACACAGCTTTAAATTTATGACTGCCTATCTCATTTCTTGAGGTGCTAAAATGGCAGGGCAGTACAAAACCCCCCCAAATGACCCCATTTTGGAAAGTAGACACCCCAAGGAAATTGCTGAGAGGCATGTTGAGCCCATTGAATATTTTTTTTTTTTTGTCCCAAGTGATTGAATAATGACAAAAAAAAAAAAAAAATTACAAAAAGTTGTCACTAAATGATATATTGCTCACACATGCCATGGTTATATGTGGAATTGCACCCCAAAATACATTCTGCTGCTTCTCCTGAGTACGGGGATACCACATGTGTGGGACTTTTTAGGAGCCTAGCCACGTACGGGACCCCGGAAACCAAGCACCGCCTTCAGGATTTCTAAGGGCGCAAATTTTTGATTTCACTCCTCACTACCTATCACAGTTTCGAAGGCCATAAAATGCCAAAATAGAACAAAACCCCCCCAAATGACCCCATTTTGGAAAGTAGACACCCCAAGCTATTTACTGAGAGGCATGTTCAGTCCATGGAATATTTTATAAGTTGCGGGAATATGACAAACTTTTTTTTTTTTGCACAAAGTTGTCACTAAATTATATATTGCTCAAACATGCCATGGGCATATGTGAAATTACACCCCAAAATACATTCTGCTGCTTCTCCTGAGTACGGGGATACCACATGTGTGAGACTTTTTGGGAGCTTAGTCGCGTACGGGACCCCAAAAATCAAGCACCGCCTTCAAGGTTTCTAAGGGCATAAATTTTTGATTTCACTCCTCACTACCTATCACTACCTATCACAGTTTTGAAGGCCATAAAATGCCAAGATGGCACAAAGCCCCCCCAAATTACCCCATTTTGGAAAGTAGACACCCCAAGCTATTTGCTGAGAGGCATGTTGAGCCCTTTGAATATTTTTTTTTTTGTCCCAAATGATTGAATAATGACAAAAAGAAAAAAAAATGTACAAAAAGTTGTCACTAAATTATATATTGCTCACACATGCCATGGTTATATGTGGAATTGCACCCCAAAATACATTCTGCTGCTTCTCCTGAGTATGGGGATACCACATGTGTGGGACTTTTTGGGAGCCTAGCCGCGTGCGGGGCCCCAAAAACCAAGCACCGCCTTCAGGATTTCTAAGGGCGTAAATTTTTGATTTCACTCCTCACTACCTATCACAGTTTTGAAGGCCATAAAATGCCAAAATAGCACAAAACGCCCCCAAATTACCCCATTTTGGAAAGTAGACACCCTAAGCTATTTACTGAGAGGCATGTTGGGTTCATGGAATATTTTATATTTTGCCACAAGTTGCGGGAATATGACAAACTTTTTTTTTTTGCACAAAGTTGTCACTAAATGATATATTGCTCACACATGCCATGGCCATTTTGGAAAGTAGACACCCTAAGGAAATTGCTGAGAGGCATGTTGAGCCCATTGAATATTTTTTTTTTTGTCCCAAGTGATTGAATAATGACAAAAAAAATAAAAATGTACAAAAAGTTGTCACTAAACGATATATTGCTCAAACATGCCATGGTTATATGCGGAATTGCACCCCAAAATACATTTTTCTGCTTCTCCTGAGTACGGGGATACCACATGTGTGGGACTTTTTGAGAGCCTAGCCTCGTACGGGCCCCCGAAAACCAAGCACCGCCTTCAGGATTTCTAAGGGCACAAATTTTTGATTTCACTCCTCACTACCTATCACAGTTTTGAAGGCCATAAAATGCCAAGATAGCCCAAAACCCCCACAAATGACCCCATTTTGGAAAGTAGACACCCCAAGTTATTTGCTGAGAGGCATGGTGAGTATTTTACAGCTCTCATTTGTTTTTGAAAATGAAGAAAGACATATTTTTCTTTTTTTTTTCTTTTTTCAATTTTCAAAACTTTGTGACAAAAAGTGAGATCTGCAAAATACTCAACATACCTCTCAGCAAATAGCTTGGGGTGTCTACTTTCCAAAATGGGGTCATTTGGGGGGGTTTTGTGCCATCTGGGCATTCCATGGCCTCCGAAACTGTGATAAGCAGTGAGGAGTGAAATCAAAAATTTACACCCATAGAAATCCTAAAGGCGGTGCTTGGTTTTCGGGGTCCTGTACGCGGCTAGGCTCCCAAAATGTCTCACAGATGTGGTATCCCCGTACTCAGGAGAAGCAACAGAATGTATTTTGGGGTGCAATTCCACATATAACCATGGCATGTTTGAGCAATATATAATTTAGTGACAACTTTTTGTACATTTTTTTTTTCTTTTGTCATTATTCAATCACTTGGGACAAAAAAAAAATATTCAATGGGCTCAACATGCCTCTCAGCAAATAGCTTGAGGTGTCTACGTTCCAAAATGGGGTCATTTGGGGGGGTTTTGAACTGTCCTGGCATTTTATGCACAACATTAGGAAGCTTATGTCACACATCATCCACTCTTCTAACCACTTGAACACAAAGCCCTTTCTGCCACTTTTTGTTTACATGAAAAAAAAAAAAAAATTTTGCAAGAAAATTATGTTGAACCCCCAAACATTATATATTTTTGGGTGGGTGTTGCATTTTTTTTCCACACAGTATTTGCGCAGCGATTTTTCAAACGCATTTTTGGGGGGAAAAACACACTTTTTCTATTTTTAATGCACTAAAAAACACTATATTGCCCAAATGTTTGATGAAATAAAAAAGATGATCTTAGGCCGAGTACATGGATACCAAACACGACATGCTTTAAAATTGCGCACAAACGCGCAGCGGCGACAAACTACATTCATTTTTAAAAGCATTTAAAAGCCTTTACAGGTTACCACGTTAGATTTACAGAGGAGGTCTACTGCTAAAATTACTGCCCTCGATCTGACCTTTGCGGTGATACCTCACATGCATGATGCAATTGCTGTTTACATATGACGCTAGACCGACGCTTGCGTTCGCCTTTGCGCAAGAGCAGGGGGGGACAGCGGTGCTTTTTTTTTTTTTTTTTTTTTTTTTTTTATTATTTATTTTGCTTTTTTATTTAATTTTTAAACTGTTCCTTCCATATTTATTTTTTTACCATTTTTATTGTTATCTCAGGGAATGTAAATATTCCCTATGATAGCAATAAGTAGTGACAGGTACTCTTTTTTTGAAAAAAATTGGGGGGTTAGACCCTAGATCTTTCCTCTGCCCTCAAAGCATCTGACCACACCAAGATCGGTGTGATAAAATGCTTTCCCAATTTCCCAATGGCGCTGTTTATATCCGGGGGGGGGGACATTCCCTCCCACTGCTTGTAAAAGAAGTCTAGAGGCTAATTATCTGCTAGAATTGCTTTTACATGAAAGCCGGCCACTGGCTGAAAAGAATGATACCAAGATGATACCTAAACCTGCAGGCATCATTCTGGTATAAACATTCAAAGTCCAGCAACATACCAGTACGTTGCTGGTCCTTGTTGGACATGTATTGTAATCTTTTTTTTCATGCAGCCTGTTGGCTGAACGAAAAAAAGAGATTGATCGGTGGGTATGCCCACCATTAGAATACCTCCCTTCATCCACCCACTTCTAATGATGGGCATATATGCCGAAGCATGGGGGCATCCTCCCGCAAAAAAGTTATGCCGCGTACACACGGTCGGACTTTTCCACGGGCAAGCCTCCGTCGGAATTTCGACCGTATATACGCGGCATTAGGAGCAAAATCGCTCCTCCGCCCCTGCTGTCCCCCATGCTTCGGCATATATGCTCTTTTTATTAACTGTGGTGGTGAAATCACCTCCTACAGCGTTGGAGTCACGGCTTTATGTATCGTGGGAGCAAACACTGTTGCTGTCAAGATAAATAGATCCACTCTGCAACTGAATGGTGTACCTGCTAAGCAAATGATGGTTAACATTAAAACAAAGTAACATTACAGTACAACAGTAAGACCTTACCATACCATACCTGCAAAGCAAATACCAAAACAAAACCTAGTAAAAAATAAAACATTTTTTTAACGCAACATGTGCCTAAAATATTTATATGCCGAAGCATGGGGGCATCCTCCCGCAAAAAAGTTATGCCGCGTACACACGGTCGGACTTTTCCACGGGCAAGCCTTCGTCGGATTTTCGACCGTATGTACGCGGCATAAAAGGTTATGCCGAGTACACACGGTCGGACTTTTCCACGGGCAAGCCTCCGTCAGAATTTCGACCGTATGTACACGGCATTAGGAGCAAAATCGCTCCTCCGCCCCTGCTGCCCCCATGCTTCGGCATATATGCTCTTTTTTTTTAACTGTGGTGGTGAAATCACCTCCTACAGCACTGGAGTCACGGCTTTATGTATCGTGGGAGCAAACGCTGTTGCTGTCAAGATAAATAATTCCGCGCTGCAGTTGAATGGCGCACCTGAAAACAAAAAATTACATACCTGAAAAGCAAGCATGATAAAACATTGCAGAATGGAATACAGTAAAAAAGAGCAGAACAATAGAGAGAGAGAGAGAGAGAGAGAGAGAACAATAAAACGACAACTATTTTTGGTTTTTTTATTTTATATTTTTTTGTGTTTTGTTTTTTACGTATTTTTTTCTTTTTTACACTTTTTTTTTGTAACTTTAACAACTGTAATGGTTCGGGTCTCTCAAAATGTAATGGCATCTTGGGAGACCCTGTGTAAGTGTGTCCTAGTCTGTGAAATGCTGTACCCTACGCTAAAACTTCACTTTTGAGTGGTAGCGTTCAAAACATTCACCAAGGCAAAGACCAGGCTTGTCAGGACAGAGTGGACAATAATGACGGGTGTCACGCCTAAATCCGCGCTTGCTACAGACACGACATCTTTTTTGGGGGGCTCGTTGGGTAGGGGTACTCGGGAGGACATACGTATAATGCCTCTCATGCAGCCGGCTTACTGCATTTGGTTGGGGATGATGAGGTGCAGAACCGCCTGGATACAGGAGTTCTGTGACAATCTCATTCTAGAATTTTAGAAGAGATAAAGTCCCGCCTGAAGCTCTGTATAGCACATGAGCGTTCAGCAAAGCCAATTGAAATAAGGATAGAGACACTTTTTTGTACCAGCGTCTCGCCTTACGGTCAATTAGATACGGCGCCAACAACTGGTCGTTGAGGTCCACCCCTCCCATATTTTTGTTATATTCGTGGACACAGAGGGGTTTCTCCACAACACCAGTCGCCGTAGGAATTTGGACTGTCGTGTCTGCATGAAGGGAGGTAAGAAGGAAAACATTCTTATTGTCCCTCCACTTCATAGCGAGCAAGTTATTACACTTTACGCAGGCTCTCTCCCCCAGCCTAAGACGGGCATCTACAAGCCGCTGGGGAAAGCCCCGGCGATTAGGTCGCACGGTGCCACATGCTCCAATCTGATGATCAAACAAGTGACTAAACAGTGGCACGCTCGTGTAATAATTGTCCACATACAAGTGGTACCCCTTTCCGAATAAGGGTGACACCAATTTCCACACTATCTTGCCAGCGCTCCCTATGTAATCCGGGCAGTTGACCGGCTCAACCTGGCTATCTTTTCCCTCATAAACCATAAAGCTCCATACATAGCCTGTTGCCCTGTCACAGAACTTATAGAGCTTGACCCCGTATCTGGCACGCTTGCTGGGAAGGTACTGCTTGAAAGCCAAGTGGCCAGAAAATTTAATCAGGGACTCATCAACGCAGACAACTTGATCGGGAGTAAACAAGGCTGCAAAACGTTCATTGAAGTGGTTTATGAGGGGCCGAATTTTATAGAGCCGGTCGTATTCAGGGTCCCCAAGTGGACGACAAAGTTCATTGTCGTTGAAGTGCATGAACCGCAAAATCTGCTCGTATCGTTTCCTGGGCATGGAGGCAGAGAACACGGGCATGTGGTCAATTGGGTGCGTGGACCAATAAGCACGCAATGACGGGAATTTATGTGTGGCCATGTTGAGGGAAAGGCCCAGAAAGGTCTTAAATTCGGAAACCGTAATTGGTTTCCAATCTTTGGCAATGGAAGGCAACTGGGGATTAGCGGCGATGAATTGACCAGCATATAAATTACTCTGGTCCACAATAGATCTATAGAGATCTTCCGTGAAAAACAGCGAATAATAATCAATTGGCATAAAATCAGCTGTATCCACCTGAATACCGGGTTGGGCAGTGAATGGGGGAAGTACGGGTTCTGCAGAAGTGGTGGGGACCCAATCAGGATAGGCGAATTCTGCAGGAAGAGCACTATGGGTACGACGGGCCTGCCTTTGAATTCTTATTGGTGGCAGCGGGACACTACTTGTGCTTGCCACCTCGCCAGCTTGAACTGCACTTATGGGACTCGCCACGTCACCACGTGATACTGCAGTGCTGGATGTACGCCCAGGCTGTACTAGGCCGCTGGTGCTTGCCAATTCACCAGAAGGAATAGCGGCGCTAGTACTACTCTGCTCCATGATACGAGAGCCCTGCGGTTCTTGCTCCTCAACAACCTCAGAAGATCGGGATCGGGTACGCCTGACCTTAGCAGGGACCTCAACTTCGTCGTCAGAGCTATCTGACGTGGGGCCGCTGACATCACTGTCTTCTACGGGAAGATATTCTGAGCCTGAATCTGACAGATGCGTGACCTCCTCTTCACTATCTGTCATGCTCAGAATCTCGTAGGCCTCTTTACTAGTGTACCTTCGACTTGCCATTTTGGGCTCTAAATTTAGGGGTACACTAGTAAGATTCACAGGAAAAAAAGCACCTGACTGTCGTCAGCAAATATATCAAACGCTACAAAAAAAACTGTTAGCGATCGCAGGGATCAGGCCTGTCTCTGCGAATGCTGCAGTTATGTGTTTTGTGTTTGGTAAGTGACAGTGATCGATCGATACTGCACTTGGGTGGGCTGGGCTGGGCTGGGCGGAGGGGCTAAACGCAGGTGCTAGCAGGTATCTGGGCTGATCCCGCTAACACTGTGTTTTTGGGAACCCTAAACCGCTGGGGACGCTAGTATAGATCTGATCAGATCAGATATTGATCTGTTCAGATACTATACCACTAAGGGAGGTGTATGCTTTGTGCGTGGGTGTTAGCGTTACTGGCACTAACCTAACGCTGCCTGGGGCGACGCAGACCCTCTCTGGCACTAAAACCTAATTGATCTCACCCGCCGGGTGATCAGGGGGTTAAACCTTTATTGGGTTATATACGGCGGGTGCCCTGATGCTATAAAAAGCAAACTAACCAACCAGCGTCACCCGTAACCTTTATATGGTGATCACTGGTGAAAGGGTTAACTAGGGGCAATCAGGGGGTTAAAACCTTTATTAGGTTAAATATGGGGGTACCCGACGCTATATAAAAACCTGACGGGTTACCTAAATAACGAAATAACTAACTGGGTAACCAGTGTCACCAGTGACGCTTATACGGTGATCACTGGTGAAAGGGTTAACTCTAGGGGCAATCAGGGGGTTAAAATAATATATGGGGGTACCTGACGCTATAAAAACCTGCGGCGAAACTAAAAATAAATAACTGGCTATCTAGGGCACCACCGGCACTAAATACAGCGATCGAAAATACGATCGCTTAGTGACGCTGGCGTTAGGGGGTGAAAGGGTTACCTGGGGGGCGACCAAGGGGTTAAACCTTTATTAGGGGGGGTTAGGGGGCTACCCTGGACCTAAAGGGGCCTAGACTTAACTGCCCTGCAACTTTTTACTGTCACAGATGACACTAAATGCAGTGATCAGTAAAATAAATGATCACTGCAATCAGTGACACTGTGATTGGGGGCTGGGGGTGACCTGGGGGGTGATCTCGGGGTGACTGGGGGGTGAAATATGTGCCTATGTGTACCTAAGTGTCAGTGGACTGTTGGTGCACTAACCTGCTTCTTCTCTCCTCGGCGCTGTGAACGAAAAGACCGCCGCGAGGAGAGATGACATCACTTCCTCCTGCTTCCTCTGCCTGTGTTTACATTACACGGGCAGAGGGAGCATTTTCATTCGCCGGGAGCGATCGCGAGGGGGTGGCCAGAATCGAATGGCCGTCCCCTCATCTCGGATCGCTCCCCAACGCTAAACGGCCGCTCACTGTATAGGAGGGGGGTCCGATCGGACCCCCCAACTGTACAAAGGCGATCACGTACACTGTATGTGATTGTGCCTGTCGGTGCCATTCTGCCGACGTACATATACAGTGAGCGGTCGTTAAGTGGTTAAAGGTTGACAAACATTTAAACATTTTATATTTTTTGTAGAATCTTTTTAAATACTGTAATTGTATGTGAAAATTACAGTATTAAACAGATAGACACTGTCCCTTTCAGGCTGCAGTGGCATCTACAATGAAATTAATTATGTTAGCTTCTAACTTCCTGTAGTGGACTTACAATGTAGGTATTTTTCTCTACTTGTAGTGTTTTAAAAATAGATGTGGGGCAATGTGTATTCATTGGAAAAATGTACTGAATATGTTTTCTTTATTTTGCCCAGACACGCGCTTTAAATGTCACTTCTTTGGTTCCTATAAATAAACAGGCATTAAAATGATTCTGGAAAAATAAATTAAAATTGCGCAGCCCTATGCATTAAATATCTAATACAATTAAACTGTGTAAACATTAAAGTCCATATAGTGTTTCTGAAATAAAACTGGTGATATCAAGCATTTACGTTGTGATTTGAGACTTCTTATTCGATGTTGACTAATAAGGGGGGCCGCTTACCGGATAAGGTGGATCTCAAGTGATAGAGATCAAATGGGCTCAGCAATATGTCAGTCTGACCATGGATATTCCTTCCAAGACACCTCCAGAACCGATGTTACACTCGCTCAAGGATGGGTCGGTCCGACCATAGATATTCCTCCTAGTACACCTCCTGAGCCAGTATTCCTCCCGATACAGCAGACTGCTGTTATATGCAATATTTTTCACAAAGCATTAACCGATCCTCCAATATGTCTTCCAAACTCAGATTAATTTACCAGGTAAAGAGAAGAAGAAGAGACTTCATGGTGCAGTATTTCTCTGACGTCACCACGCACCAGCTGGCTGGCTTGAGCCGCTGCTAAAGCCTTTGAATGTCAGTGTTTTATGGAAGTTTTTGCAATAAATTATTTTAAACGGAACTACTGCTCCATGAAGCCTCTTCTTTTTCTCTTTACCTGGTAAATGAGTCTGAGTTTGAAAGACACTTACCTTATGCGCCAATGAATGCTCAGAGAAGCCTGGCCGAGAAGCAAGCGCGTTCACGGTGCGGGACTTTCGAGGGGTCAGGTAAGTATGTTGGGGCTCGGGGGGGGGGGGGCTAATACACAGATGTTTTTTCACCTTAAAGCATAGAATGCATTAAGGTGAAAAAACGTTTACCTTTACAACCCCTTTAAGGAATTAACCCCTTTTGTTAGTATCTTAATTGTTTTTCACTTATTTCTCACTTAAAGGGGTTGCTCCGCCGGAAAAAAAAAAAATTAAAAGCCAGCAGCTACAGCTACAGCAGCTGCTGGCTTTTAATATTTGGACACTTACCTGTCCTGGAGTCCAGCGACGTCCGCAGCAGAGGACGAGCGACCGCTCGTCGCTCTGCTGCTCCCTCCGCCATTCTCGCTGAGGGAACCAGGAAGTGAAGCCCTGCGGCTTCATGCCCGGTTCCCTACGGCGCATGCGCCGTTCTGATTGGTGCTCCTGTGTTCTGGGAGCCGAGTGTCTCCCAGAACACCAAGGGAAGTCTGCGGGAAGTGACGTAACTCCCACAGATTCCCGGAGACAGGACTCCCGGATGTGGGTGAAAATACCTGTCTTAGACAGGTATCTTCACCCCCCTCCCCCCTGAAAGGTGTCAATTGTGACACCGGAGGGGGGGAGGGTTCCAAATAGCAAAAGTTGCTATTTAGGGTGGAGCTCCACTTTAATTTGTTGAATAATAAATAGTTGGAGGCAGCGCAGATTCTCTACCATATACCATTAACCACTTCTCTACTGTGCACGAAAACCCCCTTCCTGCCCAAGCCATTTTTCAGCTTTCAGCGCTGTCACACTTTGAATGACAATTGTGCGGTCGTGCGACGTGGCTCCCAAACGAAATTTGTGTCCTTTTTTTCCCACAAATAGAGCTTTCTTTTGGTGGTATTTGATCACCTCTGCGGTTTTTATTTTTTGCGCTATAAACAAAAGAAGAGCGTCCAGTTTGGAAAAAAAACACTATTTTTTAATTTTTGCTATAATAAATAAATACATTTTTAAATAAAATTTTCCTCAGTTTAGGCCGATACGTATTCTTCTACATATTTTTGTTAAAAAAAAAAATCGCAATAAGCGCGTATTGATTGGTTTGCGCAAAAGTTATAGCGTGTACAAAATAGGGGATAGATTTATAGCATTTTTTTTTATTTTTTTTTATTAGTAATGGCGGCGATCTGCGATTTTTTTATTGTGACTGCGATATTGCGGCGGACACATCGGACAGTTTTGACACATTTTTGGGACCATTCACGTTTATACAGCGATCCCTGCTATAAAAATGCATTGATTACTGTATAAATGTGATTGGCAGGGAAGGGGTTAACCACTAGGGGGCGGGAAGGGGTTAAATATGTTCCATCAATGTGTTCTAACTGTGGGGGGAGGGGACTGACTGGGGGAGGTGACCGATGGTTGTCCCTATGTACAAGGGACACACCATCGGTCCCCTCTCCCTCACAGGACGTGGATCTCTGTGTTTACACACAGAAATCCACTTTCCTGCTCGTTTCCCGGGCAATCGCGGGTGCCCGGCGGCAATCGCGGCCGCCGGGCACGCGCACCGGGCCTTGTGAACGCGGCGGGCGCGCGCGCGCGCCGCTGGCGGCAAGCGCGCGCCTCCTAGCTCGTTTTAAAGGGAGGACGTCATATGACGTCCTCCCAGAACGAGAGTATACTCCGCCCGCCGTCAATTGACAGTGGGCGGGGGACAAGTGGTTAAAGTGATTCTAAAGGATTTTTTTTTTTTTAAATAACAAACGCTATACTTAAAGTGATTGTAAAGTCAAATTTTTTTTCTATAACAATAACAAACATGTTATACTTACCTGCTCTGTGCTGTGGATTTGCACAGAGCAGCCCTGATTCCCCTCTTCTCGGGTCCCTCTTCTGTGCTCCTGGCCCCTCCCTCCTGTTGAGTGCCCCCACAGCAAGACGCTTGCTATGGGGGCACCCGAGCCAAGTCACAGTTCCCTGTGTCCATTCAGACACCGGGCCGTGGCCACTTCACAATTATGTCCCACTTTGTGTTGGTCTATCACATAAAATCCCAATAAAATACATTTATGTTTTTGGTTGTAACATGACAAAATTTGGAAAATTTCAAAGGGGTGTGAATACTTTTTGAAGGCATTGTAAGCATTAGGGGGGCTGAGGAGGGCTGCTGACAAATAGCAGACAAATGCATAAAAAATCCAGTAAGGCTGTACGTCCATATATATCTCCACAGCTACTCAGATAAACATCTAACCTGATTCCTACACCATCCTGTCCCCTTCCCAACACAGGGATATGACGTGTCTTCCTCAGTCTTCCTCAGGGGGATTCCCCCTGAGGAAGACACTTCATATCCCTGTGTCGACATGTGTTGGGGAGGTGACAAGATGGTGTAGGAAGCAGCTTAGACATTTATCCAAGCAGCTGTGGAGATATATACGGACGTACGGCCTTACTGTTTTTTTATGCATTTGTCTGCTATAGAGTGGTGCGCTGCAAGAACCTAAAGAGTATGAGTACCCTGGAGAATATTTTTTTTAATAAATAGTTGTTTTAAACGATAATAGACTAGCCTGCTTATTTTTCACATATGTACCATGGATAACATCACTGAACAACCTAGGATCCTGCAGAGTCCATATTATAGAGCCCAGAGGTGGTTCAAATTGTGATTTCAGACCAAACTTAACTGTACAGTCACACACCCTGAGATGAGCAGAATCACACAGGGGGGGGGGGGGGAGCACGAGTTTGATGTCACAGTGGATAATATTGGAGCACCATCACAAAGAATCACTACTTGTAAAATTATAAGAGAACTTTACTGATGTATTAATATTTTTGTACTTAATAATTTGGTACACTTTGTTTCACATTTATTATTGGCACATTAGCACTTTATAAATTGTTTTGGCACATTAAGTAAATAATTACTATAAAAATGGATTCATATTTGAATTGGATATAAGATATATTGCACATTAAGGATGTTGATTTTTTTTTGTACAGTGCGGCACAATATTTTGGTTTATGAAGTTATCCTTGCTATCTGGGATAGCTCAACATGCATTGTACATGATGATTTTGAAAAGGCTGCGACCAGATTAGCTAAAAGCTAAAGTTTTGAAAAGTGGTTTTGATTGTTCGTTGAAAATAATTTGCATATTTATGTTTCCCTATGTATTTTATTCATGCGGGCAATATCATTTTATCTAATTAATAGAAGTGCTATGCGGTAACATGAATTCATGTAGAGAAAGATGTAAATCACACACTCATTTGATAAAATATCACCTCTAGCCCCTTAGAAAGGTCAGGATCAAATAAGCTGGCTGGGGCACTGCTGTTTGTAGGGCTCTATGACTGTCATAGCTAGGGATGAGCCAAACACCCCCCGGTTCGGTTCGCACCAGAACCTGCGAACGGACCGAAAGTTCGCGCAAACTTTAGAACCCAATTAAATACAATGGACGCGAACGTTCGAAATCAAAAGTGCTAATTATAACGGCTAATATGCAAGTTATTGTCCTAAAAAGGGTTTGGGGACCCGAGTCCTGCCCCAGGGGACCCGAGTCCTGCCCCAGGGGACATGTATCAATGCAAAAATACGTTTTAATGATGCATAAAGTGAAAAAAAAGTGAAATATTCCTTAAAATATCGTACCTGGGGGATGTCTAAAGTATGCCTGTGAAGTGGCACGTGTTTCCCGTGTTTAGAACTGTCCCTGCACAAAATGACATTTCTAAAGGAAAAAAAGTTATTTAAAACTTCTTGCGGCTTTAATGTAATGTCTGGTCCCGGCAATATGGATGTAAATCATTGAGAAAAATGGCATTTGGCCCTTAGGTGTTGGTGTTGCCACAACACTGTAAGCCCTCACAGTTACTCTTGGTGGGCGCTGGAACACCCTGCTGTGAACTATTATATCAAGAATTGTAATTACATGACATTGTTGAACAGTGGTAGGAAAAATTGGGCTGTTGGTGGTGGTGGTGGTGCCACAACACTGTAAGTCCTCACAGTTACTCTTGGTGGGCGCAGGAATGGGCCCAGCTGTGAAATATTAGATCAAGAATTGTAATTACATGCCCCTGTTGAACAGGGGCAGAAAAATTGGGCTTTAGGCACTGGTGCCACAACACTGCAACCCCTCACAGATACTGTACTTGGAGCGCAGCAATGAGCCCTGTTGCAAAGTATTGCATCAAAATTTTTAATTACACGCCCCTGTTAAACAGGGGCAGAAAAATTGGGCCTTAGGCACTGGTGCTACAACACTGCAACCCCTCACAGATACAGTACTTGGAGCGCAGCAATGAGCCCTGTTGCAAAGTATTGCATCAAAAATTGTAATTACACGCTGTGACGGATCTCGGATACCCCATGTGGGCACATCCGCCAGACCTGTGTCTCCTGTCCTCCAAACGCATCCGCAGCTTCGCCATAACCAGCCCTTAACCCCTCAATCACGAGACAATCCACACAGGTGTTGAGGGTTAAATATGCAGAGCATCAACTCTTTATTAAATACAAAACATACACTTTTACACACAGTTAGGGACACTCCCTTAGCCTTGTCATAGAGGGGGGTAGGGGACAAGGAAGAACCAATGGGAACTGAACACTTGTACATTGAAACAGAGACTACAGTTAAACATAAAGGGATTATGGTAAGCAGGCAGCCCCTCAATACACATCCCCTGTGGAGAGATGTCTCCAGTCCAGACCATTGTCTACATGCCCTGAACCAACACAATTAAACACAGCAACAAGAGGGGAGATGGGGGAAAAGGGATGTAGCAATATATTACATTATCTCAATGCCTGCTTGTCCCCAAGTCTCTCAGTCTCTTCTGGGCCATAATCTGTGGGTAAGAGGCCAGCCCACAGTCCCTTCCAAAACGAACAGTGACAGTGGATTCTGTCACACACGCCCCTGTTAAACAGGGGCAGAAAAATTGGGCCTTAGGCACTGGTGCTAGTGCCACAACACTGCAACCCCTCACAGATACAGTACTTGGAGCGCAGCAATGAGCCCTGCTGCAAAGTATTGCATCAAAAATTTTATTTACACGCCCCTGTTAAACAGGGGCTGAAAAATTGGGCCTTAGGCACTGGTGCTGGTGCCACAACACTGCAACCCTCACAGATACATTACTCAGAGCGCAGCAATGAGCCCTGCTGCAAAGTATTGCATCAAAAATTGTATTTACACACCCCTGTTAAACAGGGGCTGACAAATTGGGCCTTAGCCACTGGTGGAGGTGCCCAGAACCAAAAATGTTCTTTCAAGCTATCAGCATGATTATTGAGGAGGAAGAGGATAGTCACTCAGCATAACAGGATAGTCACTCAGCACCAGCATAGGCAGTCTTGAAGGGATCTGACATTGCCCCAAAAATTATTCGGTTACATCAGCATCAGGTGCTTGGTAGCTGGTGGTGATCCAAGACTGATTAATTTTTATGAAGGGCAGTCGATCGACCGAGTCGGTGGACAGGTGCACCCGGTGATCGGTTACAAAGCCTCCAGCAGCACTGAATGTGCGTTCCGAAAGAACGCTGGATGCAGGACAGGCCAGTACCTCAATTGCATACTGTGCAAGCTCTGGCCAGTGATCCATCCTCAAGACCCAGTAACCCAGAGGATTTTCGGTGGGAAAGGTGTCCAAGTCTGATCTTGCCCCTAGGTATTCCTGCACCATGTAAACCAGACGCTGGCGATGGTTGCTGGAAACGATCATACCTTGGGGCTGCTTACTAAAAAATTGTCTGAACGCATAGGTCAGGCGGCCACCTTCTCCACCGCTCCTTCTTTGACTGGCCGGAGCCTCAGCAACACATTGTCCAGGACCAGGAATTTGTAACCTCCCAGTCTCTGGGAACGCGTTGCACAGACCTTTCTGCAAGGCCTCCCGAAGATGCTTCATCCTCTGCTCTCTCTGCGACTGCAAGATAAGGTCCGCAACCTTACCCTTGTAACGTGGATCAAGGAGGGTTGCCAGCCAGTAATGATCCCTCTCCTTGATTGCATTAATACGAGGATCCTTGCGCTGGCTTTGCAGGATCAGGGAGGCCATGCAGCATAGGTTTGCTGAGGCATTCGGTGCAGAGTCCTCTGGGTCACTGAGGACGACATGATCCGCAGCCACCACCTCCCAGCCACGTACAAGTCCATGGGTGTCTTGGGACTGTAATTGATCCCTTGAAGACTGCTGCTGATGCTGAGTGCTAGGCTCCACCTCCATGCTGACAGAATAATTCTCCTCCTCCTCCTCTTCCTCCTCCTCCTCGTCCTCTTCCTGTGTGATAGCTGGGCCAGTCTGGATAAAGGGGGCTGTAACGGCACCCCAAATATCAAAGAGGGGTAACGCCGTTTAAAGATTTTCCCTGTCCTGGACACAAATTCACTGTCGATCCTCCACAGCCAGATGACCACTTCCCATAGGATGAATCCTTCCGGAAGAACGAGACAACACGCTCTGTATCTTCCCAAGATAGACTGACTTTATTGCCAAAAACATTGTAACTTTTATACACATCCAATACTGCATTAATCTAAAACGAACAATGGTCCAGCTCCACCCACAATGCAACCAGACCCAATACACATTATTTTGACACCTGTTAGGAGACAACAGGTTCTAATCCCCTTATGTTTAAATAACTATGCATGACCTTTATATTCACCAGACTGTATGTTACTCTACAATACACACAAGGACAGACTCAATTTCCCCAATCCACATCACCACAAACAATGAACAGGTCCCTTAGAAGCTGCGACTCATTAGCACTACACTAGGCAGACAGGTGACCGAGGCTGAACACATCAGTATCTCTCAATTAACCTGTTGAGCTCAGAATCAGCAAATAGTCCTTTACAGATATCCTTGGGATTATGGTGGATAAATATTACATTTTAGGTAGTCCAAGATATATTTCTTAATGTCCATGGTTTCCTGGCTCACCCTGTGTCCAAAGTGACCCTCCTGTCAGGGGCCTTGAGAGGTAAGTAAGTCCTCCTCTTCCTGCCTCTGTTCTGCCTCAAGTGCCCTGTCCATTATTCCATGCAGTGTGTGCTCCAACAGGTGGACAAGAGGGACAGTGTCACTGATGCATGCACTGTCACTGCTTACCATCCTCGTGGCCTCCTCAAATTGTGCCAGGACAGTGCATGCATCCAAAATCCAAGCTCCCCTGACACTGTCCTGGTGCCATATTGCAACAGATACTCACTGATGGCCCTCTCCTGCGTGTGCAGCTGCTGCAGCATGGCCAACGTAGAGTTCCACCTGGTGGGCATATCACAGATTAGGCGGTTCTTGGGCAGGTTGTAATCCTTTTGCAGGTCTGCCAGCCGAGCACTGGCATTATATGACCGGCGGAAATGCCCACAGAGTTTCCTGGCCTGCTTCAGGACCTCCTGTAAGCCCGGGTACCTGCCCAAGAACCGCTGCAAGACCAAGTTAAGGACGTGAGCCAAACAGGGCACATGGGTCAGTTGTCCCTGTCGAAGGGCGGAGAGGAGGTTGGTGCCATTGTCGGAAACCACCTTTCCTGGCTTAAGCTGGCTTAAGCTGGCGTGGCGTCAACCACCTCTGAGCCTGCCCCTGCAGAGCTGACAGAATCTCTGCCCCAGTGTGGCTCCTATCCCCCAAGCACACCAGCTCGAACAGGGCATGGCATCTTTTTGCCTGCGTACTTGCATAGCCCCTTGAACACCTACGGAGCACCGCTGGCTCCGAGGACAAGGCACAGGTAGAGGCCATGGAGGAAGAAGAAGAGGAGGGGGTGGAGGAGAGAGGTGTGTCAGAATCACCAGTAGTAACATTTTGGAGGCGTGGTGGCGGAACAACCTCCAACACTACTGCACCTTGTCCTGCATCCTTCCCAGCTGCCAGCAGATCACCCAATGCACTGTGAAAGATAGGTAACGTCCCTGTCCATGCCTGCTTGACCATGAGTCAGCGGTAATATGCACCTTACCGCTGACCGCCCTGTCCAGTGAGGCCAAGACATTGCCTTCCACATGCCGGTAGAAAGCCGGAATCGCCTTCCGTGAGAAAAACCTGCCACTGAGGAACCGCACATTCCACAAACTCGCGGAAGAGGGCAGAGTCTACCAATTGAAAAGGCAACAGTTGAAGTGCTAGCAATTTAGCCAAGCTAACATTCAACCGCTGGGCATGTGGATGGCTGGGAGCGAACTTCTTTAGGCGGTGCAGCAGCTGGGGCAGGGAAATTTGCTTGGTACAATCGGACGTTGGTGTACCGATAGCAGATTGTCCGCAAGTACTTGGCTGTGACACACCGAATTCTCTACCTTCATTCCTCTCAGTGCAGGTTTCAGAGAGGACTGAAGGTATAGTGGGGTTGGAGATCCCAGCTGATGAGGAGCAAGGAGAGGTCCGCTTTGTTCTTTGGTGTGGGACTTTTAGGTACGCTTGCCAACGGACTGCATGGCAGGTCGACATATGTCTGGTCAAGCACGTGGTGCCCAAGCGGCTGATGTTTCGGCCACGCGAGATACGCTTTAGACATATGTTGCAAATGGCAATGGTGCGATCTGCTGCACACGTCTGAAAAAAGGCCCACACCAAAGAACTTTTGGAATAACGCGCAGAGACAGCAGTGCCCTGCACATGCGGAGCTCTGCGGTGTGATGCGGTCGGTGTGCTGCCCTTAAGCTGGCCCCTGGAGGGCATCCTGCCTCGTTGGAGATGTGCCTCCTCCTCCTCCTCCTCTCTCCTATCAGGCACCCACGTGGAGTCAGTAACCTCATCATCCCCTCCCTCCTCATCACTGGAGCCAATCTGGCAGTATGCTGCAGCTAAGGGGAACATGACTGCCAGATAGCTCTCCTTGTTGGGCACCCCCTCTCTCTGCTCTCACGTTACTACCCCCTCTCTCTGAGCTCACGTTACTGCCTTCCTCCAGCTGGGTTCCATCATCGGAGCCTTCAAAATGCTGGGCATCCTCCTGGAGCATGTACCCAACACTGTGGTCAAACAGTTCGGGGGACTCAGGAGGACATGGTGGGGCTAGGGAAGGAGTGACTGATGCCATTGAGCCGAGGGAAGAGGCCGCTTTGGCAGCTGCTTTGCCAGACAAAGTACCCTGAGCCTGGGTGAGAGAAAATGAGGAGGAGGAGGACGGCTTGGTTATCCACGCTACCAAGTCTTGGGCATGTTGCGGCTCAACATGGCCAGCTGCCGAAAAGAAGGACAAGCGTGTCCCATGGCCACGTGCTGATGAGGATGCACCCTGTCCACGGCCAGCAGCACTGTTGCCTCTAGATACAGAGCCTGCTTGCCCTCTTTTATTGCCTCGTGACTGTCTGCCTCTCCTTGATTTAAAAAGAAGGGCTTGAGGTCACATACCTCGGGATTTTTTACGGTGTCAAAAGTAAGAATAAATATTGAAAAACCAAAAAGGATCAAATGACAATAGATTTATACAAAAATAGAACAATATTTATTTAATAAAAAAGGAAAATGAAGTTTTCCTGAAAGTTCAACATATACAACATTTTAAACTAGGTACATATACAACAACCGTTGAACTCGACATGTTTCGCTCGAAATTGGAGCTTCTTCAGGAGTAATCTACGGTGTAACGGTACACTAAAAAATGAAATAAAGAAAAGAACAAAGGAACATCCATAAAATGTATAGAAAAACACATCTATTGGAATATCCACAAAAAATAGGTTAACAAAAACTGCAAAATTTAATTGCAATATTAGTTACATTATGATAATGTTTTATAATGTACACGTCAAATATTTTTAAATATTATAGAATCAGGGAAACATAAATCTACTAAAAATTATTATAAAGTATATTGAAGTGTCAATAAATGATGTGGTCAAACATGGCACCTACCAATTGTATGTTAAAGATGAAGGAGATGTTTTAGCAATTCCAGATTAAAATCCTAAATTGCCCTCCATCTCCAGCTGCGGAAAAGGGATGATCACCAAAATGCCCCAACTGATGGAAATGAACACGACCTCCCAAAACTTGTTTGTGAAGAGGCAGTAAAACCAACATTGATAATAATCCTGCTAGAAATGATACAGAGAAATTCCTAAGTTGGGACCTGCAGATGAGTAAAAATTATATAATTTAAAAATATATAATATAAGTGAATTCAAAATAATTGAAATCCACAAAAAGAATAAATTTATATTAGAGATTTAAAAATACCTGGTTTATCGAATCATTTGTTTTTGTAAAGTATGGATAGCAGTACTAGATCTTTTTGTTGAGAACCGCAGTGATTCATACAAATTTGCATAAAGATCCTGTGCGTGAAAGTAAGTAGATACCATAGTATCAAAAAAAGTGACTGAAGTAGATATCCATCCTACAGCCAAAATGAGTATATAAGCACGTACCTTTAAGGAGTAGTTAAGTATTGCATTGAAGCCGCTACAATAGCGGCAGTTGTGGCGTATAGAAAACAGAGACGATTTCTGATGTTCTCAACCCAATTATATTTTCTAGAATTATCATTATATTTATTTTTATTTATATTCAATTAGATTTTGCTCCAGCTGCAATGATTCAGAGTTTTTCCTTTTGAGCCTGTATGGACGCCATGGGCAGTCATTTCATTTTCTTTAATCATTAGTTTATGTCATGTCAGCCCTGAAGGGGATACCCTCTTTGGCATCTTTAACGCTATGCCGTTTTCTGTACCATTTGTTAGACCTATTTTTGTTTTCATGAATCCCCTGGTATAGCGCTACCCAACTGCGCTTTCCCTTTCATGTCCTGTACATGATAAGGGATCCGGGGATTTCCCAAAATGGCCGTTCCAGCTTCTTCCGGCCTCATTTAGTCAGGCATTAGCGTTCAGCTGCCTGAGTGCCGCCCTCACAAATGCGTCCGCCGCACGGCAATGACATCAGACGTTAGCCGTGCCGGGATGAGTATAAATTGGCGGTATTTCGCCATATCACTCTGTCATTCCCCTCGAGCTGGGGATTGTGAGACTGCTTGGAAATCGTCTCTGTTTTCTATACGCCACGACTGCCGCTATTGTAGCGGCTTCAATGCAATACTTAACTACTCCTTAAAGGTACGTGCTTATATACTCATTTTGGCTGTAGGATGGATATCTACTTCAGTCACTTTTTTTGATACTATGGTATCTACTTACTTTCACGCACAGGATCTTTATGCAAATTTGTATGAATCACTGCGGTTCTCAACAAAAAGATCTAGTACTGCTATCCATACTTTACAAAAACAAATGATTCGATAAACCAGGTATTTTTAAATCTCTAATATAAATTTATTCTTTTTGTGGATTTAAATTATTTTGAATTCACTTATATTATATATTTTTCAATTATATAATTTTTACTCATCTGCAGGTCCCAACTTAGGAATTTCTCTGTATCATTTCTAGCAGGATTATTATCAATGTTGGTTTTACTGCCTCTTCACAAACAAGTTTTGGGAGGTCGTGTTCATTTCCATCAGTTGGGGCATTTTGGTGATCATCCCTTTTCCGCAGCTGGAGATGGAGGGCAATTTAGGATTTTAATCTGGAATTGCTAAAACATCTCCTTCATCTTTAACATACAATTGGTAGGTGCCATGTTTGACCACATAATTTATTGACACTTCAATATACTTTATAATAATTTTTAGTAAATTTATGTTTCCCTGATTCTATAATATTTAAAAATATTTGACGTGTACATTATAAAACATTATCATAACGTAACTAATATTGCAATTAAATTTTGCAGTTTTTGTTAACCTATTTTTTGTGGATATTCCAATAGATGTGTTTTTCTATACATTTTATGGATGTTCCTTTGTTCTTTTCTTTATTTCATTTTTTAGTGTACCGTTACACCATAGATTACTCCTGAAGAAGCTCCAATTTCGAGCGAAACATGTCGAGTTCAACGGTTGTTGTATATGTACCTAGTTTAAAATGTTGTATATGTTGAACTTTCAGGAAAACTTAATTTTCCCTTTTTATTAAATAAATATTGTTCTATTTTTGTATAAATCTATTGTCATTGGATCCTTTTTGGTTTTTCAATATTTATTCTTACTTTTGACACCGTAAAAAATCCCGAGGTATGTGACCTCAAGCCCTTCTTTTTAAATCAACAAACTATTGGGATTTGGTGTCCATCTTGATTTGCTCACTCCTACTTTTTCTAAATAAATGTCTGCCTCTCCTTGTTTGCCTTCCAGACATACTAATGGCCTGCAGTGAGATGTAGTTGCACAAAGGTGGGATGTGTATATATATATATATATATATATATATATTTGTCTGTACTGATAATGCAGAATCAACTGCCTGCTGTGATATTCGTATAGGAAAAGCAGCAGCAGTTAGTTTTAGGTGAAAACTGTGCAGAGAGGGACACAGTACACTGAAAATACTTGCAGATCTCTGCCTATGGTTTAATTATGAGAACACCACTATTAGTCACTCACTAACTGTATTCAGGTAAGCTTTAGGTGAACGCTATGCAAAGCACACAGTACACTAAGTGAAACACTTACTGTCTGCAGCTAGCACAATCACCTGCCTGCCTGTCACAGTATAGAGAAAATCAGGAATGGATCTAGCTAAACTGAATACAGTGTATAAATATATATACAACACCTAGGATGCATATATATCCTCTACACACTGTAACTGCAGCTAACTGACTCGCCTGCCTGCTCTATCTAACTCAATATAAATGACCTTTCACAACTCCAACACACTACACAAGGTCGCCGAGCCGGCGGCCTTATATAGTGTGGGGCGTGTACTAAACCCCCTGAGCCATAATTGGCCAAAGCCACACTGGCTTTGGCCAATTACGGCTCTCCGTTTTTTCTGCGCTTTGATTGGCAAAGCATGCGGGTCATAGTGCATGCTTGGCCAATCATCAGCCAGCAATGCACTGCGATGCCGCAGTGAATTTGGGGCCGTGACACGCCACTCGAATTTTGTGTGAACGGCCCATAATGTTCGATCTTCGTCGAACGATCGAACAGCCGATGTTCGAGTCGAACATGGGTTCGACTCGAACACGAAGCTCATCCCTAGTCATAGCTACTCTCCCCACTTTTGATAATTCCCTTTATTTGTTTGATCATGGTGCACATGCTGCATGACCTCCTGCTCCTCCAAGTTATTGTATGAATATATTGTATGAATACCTCTTGCTTGCATTGACTAGCAGTGTCCTATTACAGATAAACTGCCCAAGGGCTATTTGCAATAAAGCCTGAGGTATCAAGTGGGTCATGTTAGGTCAACAGGCGTCAAGTACACAACTTATCCATGGTCCCACGACTGAATGGTTCTGCTGTTCAGATCTGAAATATGGGTGGACATTCTGACCAGCAGCCACATCCCATCCCAATGATGTCCCAGTTGGTAGTGCATTGATTACAGTGCAGGTGTCATGGTGTCAATGAGAGGGGTGGTGATAAAACCAGTTGGAGACCAGCATGTACAGGGACTTTAGAGGAACAAGACCCTGTGGAGAAGAAGATTGCTGGACTTGGATTAGGAGAAGTATTAATGGGTGTTAATAACACTGTAAAAAAAAAAAAAAAAAGAAAAAAGCAAGACAGTGCTGTGGAGCCTGTGGATTTATTTTGTTATGTAGCTGGAGTTATGCTTTAATGGACAACTTTACTTTTTTACTGAAGATATCCTTTGTGGACCCCCTTCTTCTTCCTTCTCATATAGTCTTTCTTCAAAAACAGTCCCCGCAGGCATGTGCAGTTAGGATGTTTTGAAGGGAACATTACATAGTTTCAGGCAGGGACCTGCATTAAAGACATCAGGAGTAGGAATGCAGATTAGTATTTGCCCATAGGGAATACACTGAAGAGGGAAGGGGGTACTAAAGCTGTCCTTTTCACCCACACTGTACAGAGAGCTAACTTAAACATGACATATTTTTGTAAATTGTAATGCACAATTACTTGACCAGTGTATATAAGATGTCCCACCTTGTTTTGTGTCTGCCCGACCATGAGTACTCACCACTAGGCTTGTGCAATTCGTTTCGTAACGAATTGAAATTCGTCCGAATTTAGCAACTTTCGGACATTCGGAAGCATTCGAATTTCCGAACAAAGCAATTACGAATAAGACCGAATCCGAAATAAATTATACCGCAAATAGCGAATGCCCGAATGTCTTCGGCATAATTCGTTATGAAAAAGTTCCGAATGTACGAATCCATACGAAGCACAATAACACTCACTCTGCTCTGCTCTCTGCTTCTCCCACACCGTGCTGAACTCCCTCTCAAAATGGTGTACAGGGGCGGAGGTTATAGCCGCATGTAAAAAACGAAAGTAAAATACGAGATTTCGAATCCATTCGAAGCACAATAACACTCTGCTCTGCTCTCTGCTTCTCCCTCACCGTGCTGAACCCTCTCAAAATGGTGTACAGGGGCGGAGCCTATAGCCGCATGTAAAAAACGAAAGTAAAATACGAGATTTTGAATCGTTACAAATAACCGCTATGTATTTAGAAAAGTACAAATCCATTCGAAGCACATTAGGCATAATAGGCAGCGTCGTTGTGAGAGAGACACGGAAAATTACGAATCAACGAACCCAAAAAAAGTTACGAAAGTAGGAGTTGTGTCCAGAATCAACGAAAAACAACGTACTCTACCGAAAGTACGAATTATAAAGCAACAAAAAATTCAACGAAAAATGTCGCTTGCAAAAATACGAATGAGTCCGAACACGAAAAATCCCGTCTAGCAAAATTACGAATGATTACGAATCAACAGGACCGGAAAGAAACGAACCGAAACGGAACGAATTTTTCCGTTGTGCACAAGTCTACTCACCACCCCCCCTTGCTATTAACTAAATTAATGAGACCACACATTAATTGGAGTACAAATGGCCATAGCATCCTTTTTATTAACAAAAACAACTTATCAGCCTGTTGGTCTTATGACGGCACCCAGAATTCCAACTTGTTCCACTTGTAACACTGCGGGACCTTTTTCCATACCAGGCCTCCAGCCGTGACTAGGGATGAGCTTCGAGTTCGAGTCGAACTCATGTTCGACTCGAACATTGCCTGTTCGCCCGTTCGCCGAACAGCGAACAAATTGGGGTGTTCGCGGCAAATTCGAAAAATCTATGGGAGAAATCTAAAGTGCTAATTATAAAGGCTTATATGCAAGTTATTGTCCTAAAAAGTGTTTGGGGACCGGGGTCCTGCCCCAGGGGACATGTATCAATGCAAAAAGAAGTTTTAAAAACGGCCGTTTTTTCGGGAGCAGTGATTTTAATAATGCTTAAAATGAAAAAATAAAAGTGAAATATTCCTTTAAATTTCGTACCTGGGGGGTGTGTATGATATGCATGTAAAGTGGCGCATGTTTCCCGTGCTTAGAACTGTCCCTGCAAAAAATTTCATTTTTGAAAGAAAAAAATGCATTTAAAACTGACTCGCGGCTATTAATGAATTGTCGGCTCCCGGCAATACATACAAAAGTCATTGATAAAAAAAAAAAAAAAAACGTGGGGGTTCCCCAGAATTCAATTACCAGGCCCTTCAGGTCTGGAATGGATATTAAGGGGAACCCCGCCGCAAATTAAAAAAAAAATTGACGTGGGGTTCCCCCACATATCCATTCCAGGCCCTTCAGATCTGGCATGGATTTTAAGGGGAACTCCACCCCAAATTTAAAAAAAAAATGGCGTGGAGTCCCCCTAAAAATCCATACCAGACCCCTTATCCGAGCACGCAACCTGGCCGGCCGCAGGGGAAAAGGGGGGGACGAGAGAGCGGCCCCCCCTCCCTTCTGAACCGTACCAGGCCACATGCCCTCAACATGGGGAGGATGTCCCCATGTTGATGGGGACAAGGGCCTGATCCCCACAACCCTTGCCCGGTGGTTGTGGGGGTCTGCGGGCGGGGGGCTTATCGGAATCTGGAAGACCCCTTTAACAAAGGGGACCCCCAGATCCCGGCCCCCCCCTATGTGAATTGGTAAGGAGTACATTGTACCCCTACCATTTCACGAAGAAAGCGTAAAAAAATGTTTAAAAAAACACACAAACACCTTGAAAAAGTCCTTTAATTAAAAAAAACAAAAAAAACAAACAATCCAGGGTGAAATCCAGTGTCCCGCGGCGATCCCGATGTCCTGCGCTGTCCTTCATTGGTTGTGCCTAAGCGGACCTGATGGGGAACTCCCTCTCAGTATTTTAAATGTATAGACCCGCCCCTTCTAAAGTTCCCCATCAGGTCCGCTCAGCGGACCAGATGCGGAACATGAGAAGGGGCGGGTCTATACATGTATTACCAAAGTGAGAGCAGTTCCCCATCAGGTCCGCCCCCTCGGTATGTCGGACCCGCCTACGTCATTGGCTTGAGCGGGGAACTTCCTTCACTGTGTAATTTAAATTTACATAGTGAAGGAAGTTCCCCGCTCAAGCCAATGACGTAGGCGGGTCTGACATACCGAGGGGGCGGACCTGATGGGGAACTGCTCTCACTTTGGCAATACATGTATAGACCCGCCCCTTCTCATGTTCCGCATCTCGTCCGCTGAGCGGACCTGATGGGGAACTTTAGAAGGGGCGGGTCTATATATTTAAAATACTGAGAGGGAGTTCCCCATCAGGTCCGCTCAGGCACAACCAATGAAGGACAGCGCTGGACATCGGGATCGCCGCGGGACACTGGATTTCACCGCTGGAATGTTTTTTGTTTTTGTTTTTTAAATAAAGGACTTTTTCAAGGTGTTTGTGTGTTTTTTTAAACATTTTTTTACGCTTTCTTCGTGAAATGGTAGGGGTACAATGTACCCCTTACCAATTCACATGGGGGGGGGGGCGGGATCTGGGGGTCCCCTTTGTTAAAGGGGTCTTCCAGATTCCGATAAGCCCCCCGCCCGCAGACCCCCACAACCACCGGGCAAGGGTTGTGGGGATGAGGCCCTTGTCCCCATCAACATGGGGACATCCTCCCCATGTTGAGGGCATGTGGCCTGGTACGGTTCAGGAGGGAGGGGGGCCCTCTCTCGTCCCCCCCTTTTCCCCTGCAGCCGGCCAGGTTGCGTGCTCGGATAAGGGGTCTGGTATGGATTTTTAGGGGGACTCCACGCCATTTTTTTTTTAAATTTGGGGTGGAGTTCCCCATAAAATCCATGCCAGATCTGAAGGGCCTGGAATGGATATTTGGGGGAACCCCACGTCAATTTTTTTTTAATTTGCGGCGGGGTTCCCCTTAATATCCATTCCAGACCTGAAGGGCCTGGTAATTGAATTCTGGGGAACCCCCACGCTTTTTTTTTTTTTTTTATCAATGACTTTTGTATGTATTGCCGGGAGCCGTCAATTCATTAATAGCCGCAAGTCAGTTTTAAATGCATTTTTTTCTTTCAAAAATGTCATTTTTTGCAGGGACAGTTCTAAGCACGGGAAACATGCACCACTTTACATGCATATCATACACACCCCCCAGGTATGAAATTTAAAGGAATATTTCACTTTTATTTTTTCATTTTAAGCATTATTAAAATCACTGCTCCCGAAAAAACGGCCGTTTTTAAAACTTCTTTTTGCATTGATACATGTCCCCTGGGGCAGGACCCGGGTCCCCAAACACTTTTTAGGACAATAACTTGCATATCAGCCTTTATAATTAGCACTTTAGATTTCGAACGTTCGAGTCCATTGTATTTAATAGGGTTCTAAAGTTTACACAAACATTTTGTCTGTTCGCAGGTTCTGGTGCGAACCGAACAGGGGGGTGTTCGGCTCATCTCTGGCCGTGACACACCAGCTCGGAGACAACCCATACCCGCAGTGCAACCATTACCGTATTCCAGCTAACCTTAACCACTTGACCACTGGGCACTTAAACCCCCTTAATAACCAGACCAATTTTCAGCTTTCGGTGCTCTCACATTTTGAATGACAATTACTCAGTCATACAACACTGTACCCATATGAATTTTTTGTCCTTTTTTTCACACAAATAGAGCTTTCTTTTGGTGATATTTAATCACTGTTGGTTTTTTTTATTTTTTGCGCTATAAGAGAAAAAAGACTGAAAATTTTGTAAAAAAATTATTTTTTTTTCGTTTCTGTTATAAAATTTAGCAAATTACTATTTTTTCTTCATAAATTTTGGACAAAATTTATACTGCTACATATCTTTGGTAAAAATAAGTACAAATTGGTGGATATTATTTGGTCTTTGTGAAAGTTATAGAGTCCACAAGCTATGGTGCCAATATCTGAAAATTGATCACACCTGAAGTACTGACGGCCGATCTCATTTCTTGAGACCCTAACATGCCAGAAAAGTACAAATACCCCCCAAATGACCCCTTTTGGGAAAGAAGACATTCCAAGGTATTTAGAAAGAGGCATTGTGAGTTTTTTAAAGTTGTCATTTTTTCCCACAATTCTTTGCAAAATCAAGATTTTTTTTTTCTCTTTTTTTTTTCACAAAATTGTCATATTAGCAGGTTATTTCTCACACACAGCATATGCATACCACAAATTACACCCCAAAACACATTCTGCTATTACTCCCGAGTATGGCGATACCACATGTGTGAGACTTTTACACAGCGTGGCCACATACAGAGGCCCAACATGCAGGGAGCACCTTCAGGCGTTCTGGAGCACCCAGGCCAATTCTGACATTTCTCTCCTACATGTAAAAATCATCATTTGTTTGCTAAAATTACATAGAACCCCAAAACATTATATATGTTTTTTTAGCAAAGACCTTAGAGAATATAATGGTGGTTGTTGCAACTTTTTATCTCGCACGATATTTGCGCAGCAATTTTTTTAACGCGTTTTTTACGGAAAAAAACTGTTTTGTGCTTAAAAGAAAAAAAAACAGTAAAGTTAGCCCAATGTTTTTGCATAATGTGAAAGATGAAGTTACGCCGAGTAAATAGATACCTAACATGTCACCCTTAAAAATTGCACACACTCGTGGAATGGCGCCAAACTTCGCTACTTAAAAAATCCCCATAGGCGACGCTTTAAATATTTTTACTGGTTACATATTTTGAGTTACAGAGGAGGTCTAGGGCCAAAATGATTGCTCTCGCTCTAACGTTCGCAGAGATACCTCACATGTGTGGTTTGAAAACCGTTTTCATATGTGGGCGGGACTTACGTATGCGTTCACTTCTGTATGCGAGCTCACGGGAACAGGGGCGCTTTAAAAAAAAAAAAAAAATTTATTGTTCATTTTACTTTATTTATTTTAGTTTGACATGTTTTTCCGCCCCTACATTTTTTTTGATCACTTTTATACCTATTACAAGGAACGTAAACATCCCTTGTAATAGGAATATGGCATGACAGGTCCTCTTTACAGTGAGATATGGGGTCAATAAGACCCCACATCTCACCTCTAGGCTGGGAAGCCTGAAAAAAAAACAAAAAAAAAAACAACAATCCTGGCTTTGATCGTAGCGGTGAGTCGGTAGAAGCACCGGAGGGCGGCGGGGGGGGGACATCCCCTCTCGCCTCCCGTAAGAATGATCAAGCGGCGGAACAGCCGCTATGATTGTTCTTATAGTGTAGGGAATCTCTGGCTCAAAAAGCTAATATCTGAATGATGCCTGTAGCTGCTCCCATCATTCAGATATCCCCGCACAAAGTCAAGGACATCATATGACAGCCGGCGGGCGGGAAGTGATTATTGCAGAGTATTGCCGGGCATTGCGGAGTATTGCCGGGCATTGCGGAGTATTGCCGGGCATTGCGGAGTATTGCGGACTATAGCGGGGTATTGCACAGGGGGTATTGCACAGGGTATTGCAGGGTATTGCAGAGTATTGTGCAGGGTATTGCAGAGTATTGTGCAGGGTATTGCAGAGTATTGCGCAGGGTATTGCAGAGTATTGCGCAGGGTATTGCAGAGTATTGCGCAGGGTATTGCAGAGTATTGCGCAGGGTATTGCAGAGTATTTTGCAGGGTATTGCAGAGTATTGCGCAGGGTATTGCGCAGGGTATTGCAGAGTATTGCGCAGGGTATTGCAGAGTATTGCGCAGGGTATTGCAGAGTATTTTGCAGGGTATTGCACAGGGTATTGCAGAGTATTGCGCAGGGTATTGCAGAGTATTGCGCAGGGTATTGCAGAGTATTTTGCAGGGTATTGCAGAGTATTGCGCAGGGTATTGCAGAGTATTGCGCAGGGTATTGCGCAGGGTATTGCAGAGTATTGCGCAGGGTATTGCAGAGTATTGCGCAGGGTATTGCAGAGTATTTTGCAGGGTATTGCACAGGGTATTGCAGAGTATTGCGCAGGGTATTGCAGAGTATTGCGCAGGGTATTGCAGAGTATTGTGCAGGGTATTGCAGAGTATTGCGCAGGGTATTGCAGAGTATTGTGCAGGGTATTGCAGAGTATTGCGCAGGGTATTGCAGAGTATTGCGCCGGGTATTGCAGAGTATTGCGCCGGGTATTGCAGAGTATTGCACCAGGGTATTGCAGAGTATTGCACCAGGGTATTGCAGAGTATTTTGCAGAGTATTGCGCAGGGTATTTTGCAGAGTATTGGCAGGGTATTGCACCAGGGATGGCTGAGCAGGGATGGATGGATGGCTGGATCTGTGACTGCAATTGTCACAGATCCAGCCCAGTGCTGCTGCCATGATTCGCTCTCTCCCCCTCTCCTCTCACACTGTACCGATCGGTACAGAGAGGGGAGAGAGGAACCGGCGTCATCACATGACGCCGGTCTGTTTACAAGTGATCGCTCCGTCATTTGACGGAGCAATCACGTGGTAAACGGCCGCTATCAGCGGCGATTTACCGCGATTCGTGATCCGGCGGTCACGGAGTTTCCCGTGTGCGCGCCCCAGGGGGCGCGCGATTCTGGGAGGACGTTATATAACGTCCTCCCAGAGTTAAGCAACCACCTTGTCGACGTTATTTGTCGGCAGGTGGTTGCCAAGTGGTTAATAACTGGAATACACCAGAGGGGCACATACCACGGTTGAGCCCCCCACACTTCCATCTCAACCGTATTTTCTTTCACCGTCAAAAGACCAACCCACCACCACACAATCAGCTGCCATGACGTCCTTTGCTCATATTGCACCTGTAAAGAGATAAAGCAAAACAAAACAAAACACAGGGAGGGTGGGTGGGAAACTGGCTGCTTGTCACCTGTCCCTTCTCTGCTGTTCAGGAGACCCCAGCTATCACTTAACTAACTACCTCAAACCCCTCCTCATCCTGTTGCTCCAACCAATCCACCTCTCCCCCATTCTCCACCTACAATCCTTAACCCCATAGTTGCTTCCCCTTCTCACACTGTCATGCCGGCCCTGCACTATCTTTCATTTTATTTTCTCTCGCTCCGGGCCTTACTATTTATTTGTAACTTTTTTAATATCAATACGTAGAATCTGTAGGGTTTCTATCAAAAAGGCCCATTACTGGCTGCTTATTTGTTGAATGTTTCTATCCAACTGGAAACCTATAGGGTCCGTATGAGCTTGCATAGAGGGTGTGCTCCTCCTCTGAATCATTCAAATGAGTTTGTTGTGAACTGATCAAGTTACAAAGGCTGCTTACAGTATAGTAATAGTAGCCAGCTTCCTGAAAAACAGTAGGGTAACTATGAACAGTCTACTGGCTGGCAGGAAATAAATAAATAGTATATATTAAAAAGATATACATTTTATATGTTTATATTTTAATCCAGAACATAAACAATCAATATAGATAAAATTATATATGTTTTTTTTTTTTTCAGGTTGAATTAAACAATGGGATTGTAACCTTACAATTTAAAACAAAGTTGTCTCTGACACAAGTGAACTTGTGGGCTGGACTCTCTTATTGCGATGGCCGATGGAACACAATGTACATAAAGAGAGAAGGCACTGTTTTTTCTGTCCAGCTCAATGCCTTGGTAGAGCGGGTCATTGACTCTGCAGCCTCACAGATTGAAGCCATCTCTGCAGTGTATGTCGGTGGAGTCCCAGAGACGGTGGGGAGCTCATATCCAGAACTTCATAGTCAACGAGGTAAGCAGGTCAATATCAGAAGCTGTTCCACAACTGTAGCCTGAATCCACACCTAAAGCAAGACTTCATTTTGTTACTAAAATCTAGTAAAAACAAGAATAATTGACTTACCCGCTCAATGATGCTTACAGTAGGCCATCCATCTATGACGGTTTGTCTTCTTATTCAAAAACTAAACTGGACCTTAACTGTATCTGAGTGCCAGAAACTGAAAACACTATTTAATTTATTTAAAGCGGAGCTCCGCCGGAAAAAAAAATATTAAAAGCCAGCAGCTACAGCTACAGCAGCTGCTGGCTTTTAATATTTGGACACTTACCTGTCCTGGAGTCCAGCGACGTCCGCAGCAGAGGACAAGCGATCGCTCGTCACTCTGCTGCTCCCTCCGCCATCCTCGCTGAGGGAACCAGGAAGTGAAGCCCTACGGCTTCATGCCCGGTTCCCTACGGCGCATGCGCGAGTCGCGCTGCGCCGTTCTGATTGGTGCTCCTGTGTTCTGGGAGCCGAGTGTCTCCCAGAACACTACGGGAAGTCTGGGGGAAGTGATGTCACTCCCGCAGATTCCCGGAGAGAGGACTCCCGGATGTGGGTGAAAATACCTGTCTTAGACAGGTATCTTCACCCCCTCCCCCCTGAAAGGTGTCAATTGTGAAGGTTCCGATTAACAAAAGTGAAAATTTAGGGTGGAGCTCCACTTTAAGTTCATTCAAAGTAAACACACCCATTAATACATACCTCTATGCTGTTCGTTCGCATTTGTGTGCACGGGGGAATCATGGTGCCCTAATTTTTTTTATATATTTTATTTAGTTGTTTACTTGTACACTGTATCTTTCTTTTTTTCTTGGATCAACTTTATTGATATCACCATGAATGAATGATATCTCTTGTGATAGCATGGGCCGTGGTAGGTCAACTTTATGAAGAGATCAGGGGTCGTTTCCGGTTTCTGATGACACACAGTGCGAGGAACAACATCAGTTACACTCACTGTGTACTAGGAAACCAATGCTTCATTCTGCATCCTTATCAGGCTTCCCGATGGGGCAGCAGGGGGACCACCTTCCGCTGCCTGTAAATGTGATCCAGTGGTTGTATTGCTAGGATCACTGTTATATGATAGGAAATTGCCATCTGAAAATAACTATACCTGGATCATGACTGGTGAACGGATGGGAAGTAATTAAAAGAGAAGCAATGACCAAAGATTTTTTGGTTATACTTTTCTTGTGGGTCACAGGAGTGCACTTACCTGTGACCCAGAATCAGCTGACAGCAGCCTAAAAACTGCTGTCATTTGACATCACAGAGCCGCTCCAGGCTCTGGAAGGATTACGATTTTGGTGAGCCTATGCAAATTTTAGCCTCAGTTTCCTGTTCTTAGCTGACAATAGTGGCACCCAGTGTGGTCTTCTGCTGCTGTAGCCCATCTGCTTCAAGGTTCGATGTGTTGTGCGTTCAGGGATGGTATTCTGCATACCTTGGTTGGAACTAATGGTTATTTGAGTTACTGTTGCCTTTCTATCATCTCAAACCAGCCTGCCCATTCTCCTCTGACCTCTGATATCAACAAGGCATTTTCATCCGCACAACTGCCACTCACTGGATATTTTCTCTTTTTTTTACCATTCTCTGCAAACCCTAGAGATGGTTGTGCGTGAAAATCCCAGTGGATCAGTTTCAGACAGCCCATCTGGTACCAACAACCTTGCCATGTTCAAAGTCACTTAAATCCCCTTTCTTACCCATTCTAAAGCTCGGTTTGAACTTCAGCAAGTCCTCTTCACCACGGCTAGATGCCTAAATGCATTGAGTCGCTGCCATGTCATTGGCTGATTTGTGTTACCAAGCAATTGGACAGGTGTACCTAATAAAGTACGTGTATATTCCACAATTGTTCTATAAAACGATCAAGTGATATCTCATGTCTATGGACACCTCTAAGTAAAAGATCAGTTATAAACTGTAGGTCAGCCTTCTACCTGTTTCCTTTTGCATAATTTAAAATAAACGTAAAAAGTCCAGCAGAGGAAGTGTGGGGCCCCATAATGGTTACGGTTCCATACAAACCTGCAATATTGTACGTTGCACACCCTTTTCTGCATATCCCATCAGCATTTTATCTGTCTGAAAAATCCTCATCATCTAGTCTTCCAGAGGGGCCACGAAACTCCAGCTTAAATGTGTAATTGAGCACAATGAATTTCAAAGGTCAGCTTTTAACTATATGAAGTCGGGGCAATTTAATTTGCAGACTTAATTATAAATGGTCCACACAATGATGACTGTATGCCCAGTAGATAAACCAGGAGAGGTGTCATGCGAATCTGTATACCAGTGCTGGGAGATTTAATTACCAAGGATACATCAATAATATTTTTCATATAATTGTATCCCCGCACAAGGAATAATTGAATAGCTTAAGGCAGTAGTAGTTAGTTCCTAGTTTCCATTTTCTCCCCTCCTGATTTACTGATGGAGGTAAAGAAGATGCATGCAGGAAACTAGACATTGTTATATAAAACATAATAATGGACCCTTCTGATTGAAAATTGGTAAGTGTATGTAAAGCCATTTCCGCACTTTTGGATTGAGTGGCGAATGATTATTAAGAAACGTTTGCATCAAGTTTTTTTCTTGTCTGTGTCCCGTTAGGGAGCTTTCCTATCACTGTCCCAAATGTACAACTGGAATTAAAGTAGGAGTAAACACCCTTGTATGATTTTCACCTATAGGTAAACCTATAATAAGGCTCACCTATAAGGACAGTCAGGGCTTTTTTTCTCAGAGAATAGGTGCAGGAACTCCCCCCTTTTAACCCACCCCTTGTCTCCCCCCCCCCTACCCTACTCCAAGTACCATCCTTTGTCTTCCCCCTACCCACCTCCAAGTTCCATCACTTGTTTCTCCCCTACCCACCTCCAAGTACTGTCCCTTGTCTCCCCCCTACCCACCTCCAAGTACCGTCCCTTGTCTCCCCCCTAGCCACCTCCAAGTACTGTCCCTTGTCTCCCCCCTACCCACCTCCAAGTACCGTCCCTTGTCTCCCCCCTACCCACCTCCAAGTACCATCCCTTGTCTCCCCCCTACCCATCTCCAAGTACTGTCTCTTGTCTCCCCCCTACCCACCTCCAAGTACCATCCCTTGTCTCCCCCCTGACCACCTCCAAGTACCGTCCTTTATCTCCCCCCTACCCACCTCCAAGTACCGTCCTCTGTCTCCCCCCTACCCACCTCCAAGTATCGTCCCTTGTCTCCCCCCTACCCACCTGGAAGCAAATACATGTATTTGACAGGTATCTGCTCCCCCCTCCCCCTAAAAGGTGCCAAATGTGATACCGGAGGGGGGGGGGAGGAACCGGAAAAGCGGAAGTTACATTTTTAAGTAATCTGTATGCAATTTGTTACCGATAACAAAAAAAAACTGTAAAATAGATCTCCTGAAGCCAGCAACAATAGATCCCCCCAGCAACAACAGACTCCCATCCCAGGCACATTAGATCCCCCCATCAATAACAGATCCACCCAGAAACAAAATACTCCCCCCCAGCAACAATAGACCCCAGCAAAAATAGAGCCCCCCAGCAATAATAGACCCCCTCCCCAGCAACAATATATCCAACCCCATTAACAGTAGATCCCCCATCAATAATAGATTCCCCAGCAACAATAGATCCATCACACAACATTATATCCCCAGCCAGGGCCGGGATAAGGGGTGGGCAGGAGGGGCGGCTGCCCTGGGCACTGTGGTATCATGTGAGGTGGGGGGGCGCCACAAGGAGATTGGTGGGGGGGATTTGTGTTGGAAGGGGGAATTGAATTTGGGGAGCAGCTAGGGGTAAGTATTGTTCTAGTAGGGGGAATTTAGGGGCCGGGAGAGTGGTGATTTTGAGGGATTTGTGCTAGGTGGGGGGATTTGGGGGAAATTTGTGCTTGGAGGGGGGATTTGAAGTGGGGGGAATATGTGTACTAGGAGGGGACATGCAAAACATACAAAAACATTTGTGCAAACATGCGAACGTCGTTAAAGTCTATGGGACACGAACCTGAAAAATCAAAAGTGATAATTTTAAAGGTTAATATGCAAGTTACTGCCATGAAAAGTGTTTGGGGACCCGGGTACTGCCCGAGGGGACATGTATCAATCCCCCAAAAAAGTTCTTAAAACTGCTGTTTTTTCATGAGCAGTGATTTTAATAATGCTTAAAGTGAAACGATAAAAATGAAATATTCCTTTAAATATCGTGTCTGGGGGGGGGTCCCCTTAGTCTGCCTGTAAAGTGGCGCATCTGTCTCATGTGTTTTACTGTGCCGCAGCAAAATGACATTTCTAAAGGAAAAATAATTATTTAAAATTGCTTGCTGGTTTTCAATTTTTTTTACAAATAAATATGTGAAAAGTGTGGCGTGCATTTGTATTCAGTCCCCCTGAGTCAATACTTTGTAGAACCACCTTTCGCTGCAATTACAGCTGCAAGTCTTTTTGGGGATGTCTCTACCAGCTTTGCACATCTAGAGAGTGACATTTTTGCCCATTCTTCTGTGCAAAATAGCTCAAGTTCTGTCAAATTGGACGAAGAGCATCTGTGAACAGCAATTTTCAAGTTTTGCCACAGATTCTCAATTGGATTTAGGTCTGGTCCTTTACTGGGCTTTTCTAACACATGAATATGATTTTATCTAAACCATTCCATTGTAGCTCTGGCTGTATGTTTAGGGTCGTTGTCTTGCTGGAAGGTGAACCTCCATCCCAATCTCAAGTATTTTGCAGACTCTAATGCCACATACACACGACCGTTTTTCATGACGAGAAACATGCCACTGTTAAATTGGTCGTGAAAAACGGTCGTGTGTAGGCTCCAAACCATTTTTCTCGACAAGAAAAATGGGCATTAAAAATTTAGAACCTGCTCTATATATTTCTCGTTGTTTTTCACGTCGCTGTTTTTTTCGTCGTGAAAAACGGACGTGTGTACGCTTTAACGACAGGAAAAAAACACGCATGCTCAGAAGCAAGTTATGAGACGGAGCGCTCATTCTTTGTAATGGAGATAGGACATTTGTCACGCTGTAACAGACTGAAAAGCACAAGGCTGAAAAGTGTGAATCGTCTCTCACCAAACTTTACTAACACGAGATCAGAAAAAGCAGCCCAAAGGGTGGCGCACATCCGAATGGAACTTCCCCTTTATAGTGCCGTCGTACATTTCGTACGTCACCACGCTTTGCTCGAGCATTTTTTTTCACGATAGTGTGTATGCAAGGCAGGCTTGAGAAGAATCACGTCGAGAAAAACGTCGGTTTTTTCCATGACATTAAAAACGGTTGTGTGTACGTGGTATAACAGGTTTTCTTCTAAGATAGCCCTGTATTTGGCTCGATCCATCTTCCCATCAACTCTGACCAGCTTCCCTGTCCCTGCTGAAGAAAAGCATCCCCAGAACATGATGCTGCCACCACCATGTTTCACGGTGGGGATGGTGTGTTCAGGGTGATGTGCAGTGTTAGGCTTCCGCCACACACAGCATTTTGCTTTTAGGCCAAAAAGTTGAATTTTGTTCTCATCTGACCAGAGCACCTTCTTCTACATGTTTCTTGCCACTCTTCCATAAAGGCCAGATTTGTGGAATAGTTGTCCTGTGGACATGTTTTCCCACCTGAGCTGTGGATCTCTGCAGCTCCTCCAGAGTTACCATGGGCCTCTTGGCTGCTTCTCTGATTAATGCTCTTCTTGCCCAGCTTGTCAGCTTAGGTGGATGGGCACGTCTTGGTAGCTTAGCAGTTGTGCCATACTCTTTCCATAAATTTTTTTACAACCCAACCCTTCTTTAAACTTCTCCACAGCTTTATCCATGACCAGTCTGGTGTGTTTCTTGGCCTTCATGATGCTGTTTGTTCACCAAGGTTCTCTAAAAAACCTCAGAGGGCTTCACAGAACAGCTGTATTTATACAGAGATTAAATTACACACATTTGTACTCTATTTACTAATTAAGTGACTTCTGAAGGCAATTGGTTCCACTAGATTTTAGTTAGGGGTATCAGAGTAAAGGGGGCTGAATACAAATGCACGCCACACTTCTAACATATTTATTTGTAAAAAAAATTGAAAACCATTTGTTATTTTCCTTCCACTTCACAATTATGTGCCACTTTGTGTTGGTGTATCACATGAAATCCCAATAAAATAAATTTTAGGTTTTTGGTTGTAACATGACAAAATATGGAAAATTTCAAGGGGTGTGAATACTTTTTCAAGGCACTGTAACGTCTCCAAGCGCTTTACAAAGAAAACACAAGAAATACACAGAATAAAGCAAGGAAAAAAATGACAATTACATCAAAGCTTGTCTAAAGAAAAAAGTTTTTAGATTTAATTTGAATGAGTCTAGAGAAGATGGCTCTCTGATGTTCTTTGCAAGTGACATGAAAAATATGTTATATCCTAGAAAGTTTTTTCATTTATATAATAATAATAAAAAAAAATACAGTGGTGATCAAATACCACCAAAAGAAAGCTCTCTTTGTGTGAAAAAATGTATATCAATTTCATTTGCATACAGTGTTGCATGCCAGTTAAAGTAGAGCAGTGCTGAAAAGCAAAAAATGCCCTGGTTATAAAGGGGGTAAAACCTTCCGGAACTGAAGGGGTTAAAAAATGTTACAATAAAAACATAATATATAATATTTTCACAGAAAACACTCTGTAGTTCCCTTGATGTAAACATAATAATCTTTGTATTTCTGAACTACAAGAGAAGAACACAGTATCGATTTTATTGTATTTGCAGGTTTTGGTGGCTGCATGAAAGATATCCGATTTACACAAGGTGTTGTTGTTAACATTGCATCTGTGTCCAGCACCGCTGTCAGAGTCGATCTGGATGGCTGCCCATCAACTGACAGCTCCGTTAACTGCAGAGGGAATGACTCCATCATAGTCTATAGAGGGGGAGAGGAAACAGCTCGTGATCACAGCCTGCAACCCTTCAAAGGTACAGAAAGGAAATCACTCCTCATCAGTGGTGTCTACAAAATTCTTAATTCCATATTATCAGTAGAGATGTTTAATGTGACTTGGAATATTTTCTAGATGCCAAAACAATAGTAACACAATAGTAGATGAACTCTCACAAACTAAGACAATGAATAAAACAATGCATCTATAAGCTACATTTTATGCGTATTTGCAATTTTTTTAAATGCGGCCCTGTCATTGGTATGACAACAAAAATCAAATAGACCCACCTTGTAAAATATTATCTATTCTTCCAGCAGCAGTGGGAAAAATCTTAGTTCTACCCAACAATTCGAAGTGTGTCGGATAGTGTCTCACCTGCTGATAGCTTTAGTTCCTCCTGCCTACCTCTACATCTCTGCAAGGCATGGTAGTATTCACACTTTAAAACAAACCTGTGGCTTTCATTGCTGCCATCTTGTTCTGAAAATGCTGGCTGCCAAGCTAATCCAGTGGATTCCGTGGTGTCTCAGTCTATTGACTTATATCTGATACTCTCTATTGCAGGGATATGCAATTAGCGGACCTCCAGCTGTTGCAGAAATACAAGTCCCATCAGGCATAGCAAGCCACAAGCATCACAACCAGAGGCAGAGGCATGATGGGACTTGTAGTTTTGCAACAGCTGGAGGTCTGCTAATTGCATATCCCTGCTCTATTGGATTGGAACTCCAGAGACATGTCTAAACAGCCAGAGAGAGGGAGGGGAAGAGTCACTTCTCTGACTCATTCAGTTATGTTTGTGAATTAAGGCTTGATCTACTGAGCTCAATAAAAGAACAAGATTATTTTTTTCTTTTTTTTCTTGTTTTTTTTTGCAGGGTTGTTAGCAAAAAGGCTAATGCCGCATACACACGACCGTTTTTCATGACGAGAAAAATGCCATTTTTTTAATTGGTCATTAAAAACGATCGTGTGTAGGCTCCAGAGCATTTTTCTCGACGAAATTTAGAACATGCTCTATTTTTTCTCGTAGTTTTTTTCCTGGCCTTAAAAAAGGCAGTGTGTACGCTTTAATGATGGGAAAAAAACACGCATGCTCAGAAGCAAGTTATGAGACGGGAGCGCTCGTTCTGGTAAAACTAGCATTCGTATTGGAGATAGCACATTCGTCATGCTGTAACGGACTGAAAAGCACAGAGACTGAAAAGCGCGATTCGTCTGTCACCAAACTTTTACTAACACGCGGTAACACGAAATCAGCAAAAGCAGCACAAAGGGTGGCGCCATCCGAATGGAACTTCCCCTTTATAATGCCATTGTACGTGTTGTCGTACGTGTTGTACGTCACCGCGCTTTGCTCGAGCATTTTTGTTTCACGATAGTGTGTATGCAAGGCAGGCTTGAGAAGAATCACGTCGAGAAAAACTTTGTTTTTTTCCATGACATTAAAAACGGTTGTGTGTACGCGGCATAAGAATAGAGAGGTAAAAAGGGTGAAGATGAAACTAAACTCCATCTGTTAGCTGACATCTTGTTTTGAAAATTCTGGCTGCCAAGCTGATCCAGTGGATTCAGTGGTTTCTCAGTCTATTTCCCTATATCTGATGCTCTCTATTGGATTGAAACTCCAGAGACATGTCTAAACAGCCAGGGAGAGGGAGGGGAAGAGTCTATTCTCTGACTCATTCAGTTGTGTCTGTAAAATAAAGGCTTGAGCTACTGAGCTCTGTAAAAAACAAGATTATTTTCTTTTTCTTTCTGTTAGCAAAAAGGCTAATAATAGAGAGGTAAAAAGGGTGAAGATGAAACTAAACTCAATCTTTTAGCTGTAAATGTTATAATAAAATATTTATATCTATTATTTTACATTTATCTTAAAAAAAAAAAGTATATATATATATATATATATATATATATATATATATATATACAGTATCACACAAAAGTGAGCACACCCCTCACCTTTTTGTAAATATATTATTTCTTTTCATGTGACAACACTGAAGAAATTACACTTTTCTACAATGTAAAGTAGTGAGTGTACAGCTTGTATAACAGTGTAAATTTGCTGTCCCCTCAAAATAACTCAACACACAGCCATTCATGTCTAAACCGCTGGCAACAAAAGTAAATACACCCCTAAGTGAAAAAATTGTCCAAATTGGTCCCAAAGTGTCAATATCTTGTGTGGCCACCATTATTTTCCAGCACTGCCCTAACCCTCCTGGGCATGGAGTTCCCCAGAGCTTCACAGGTTGCCACTGGAGTCCTCTTCCACTCCTCCATGATGGAGCTTGTGGACGTTAAAGACCTTGCACTCCTCCACCTTCTGTTTGAGGATGCCCCACAGATGCTCAATGAGGTTTAGGTAAAAGCTGTACACTCACTACTTTACATTGTAGCAAAGTGTAATTTCTTCAGTGTTGTCACATGAAAAGATATAATAAAATATTTACAAAAATGGGTGGGGTGTACTAAATTTTGTGTTATAGTGTGTGTATATATATATATATATATATATATATATATATACACATTTTTTATTTTTATTTTTTAAATCATAAACATAAAAAATAAAACACGTATAAATGGCTATACATTCCCATTTAGTTTTTGCGTGGGTGACACAAAGGCATTCCCAGACTAGGCTGAATTTTTCCTTGCCCATCTATGCCTGTGTGGGTTCTTCCATCACCAGAACATACCTGAATCACCTCTCATGAAGTGCTCAAGCAAAATGTCCAAACAGCTTCATCTAACTGGACCTGTCACTCCAATATGGTAATATGGGGTTTTACAAAAACAAAATACACTTGTCTTTTTCTTGATAACATCATTTGACTCATTAGCCCACCAGATATCTATATAGATTTATATTAACATCTCTATCCTTCTTTACAGAATACTTGTACAGGGTGATTGCATCAAATGAAGGAGGATCCGGAGCTAGCCATTGGATCAGAGGTCGCTCTAAAGCTGCGTGTGAGTATAGAAAAGTAATGCATAGTAATGTGCATAGAATCAATCTGCCACACCTGCAGTATGTGAGTATGTATGAAAAGCAGAGAAAGTAACCAGGTCAGGTTATATTCTCTGTTCATTACTAAAAATCTATCAGCATATTCTAAGGTACATAACAAAAGAACACGGCACGTGTGAAAATGTAAAGTGGATGTTACCTTTTGCTGATTTGCTTAAACAGGTGCTGGGGCTGCCATTTTTGTTCTTGCTTTACTTTTTAAAACAAAATTTGTTCTGTGCCCATGTAGGCCTAAGCAACAGATTCATTTTAAATAGACCTTGTGCCCACAATTTCTAAGCAAAACACACCTTTCAATTCTAAAAATTCAATTATCATATGCATGCCAAGTAGCTTGCATTTGGACAAACTTTCAGGGAAATTAAAACTATCAGTTTCACGCATCCCCTATTGATATATATAAATATATTTTTAATAGGTGCTTATTCAAATTTATTTCTTTCATAAACACAAACAAGAAAGCAATATTCAGAAAACAAACAAAATAGAAGGCACCATTGGAAAAAACATAGTCAGTACAGTGTACAGATTTATACCGTAAAAGAAGGGTTAAACCAGGGATATCCCATCAAGAGCCCACTCATTCCCAAGGAGAATAATGAAGATGGGTGGGGGAAGAAGGAGGAACATCAGTGGGACTAGCATCCTTCCATTGTAACAAGATTACTTTACGTGCATAAAATAGTAACATACGTAACAAAATACGACCATGAGTCCACCCCTATTGATATTACTTGTAGATCTGATTTGCTATTCGTTTACCACTTCAATTCTTTCACCTGTACACCCCCTTTGGACTAGAGCAATTTTTTACAATTTTGTTATAGGCCTTATTATCCTGTAATAACTTTGTCATTTCATAATATAACAAAGTATGACAATTTTTTTAGACAAACACGGCTTTTTTGGATGCTATTGTGTTTTAAATTGCATGATTTTATGCAATCCATAAACAAAAGGCATAAGAAGACAAAAAACAATACATTGGAGTGTAAGTAAAAAAAAAAAAATATATATATATATATATATATATTAATGTTTGTAAAAGGTTGTTTTTTTTACTCTTTAATATGTCTAAATTACATTCAAATAATGATCCTACCTAGCACATTGCATTGTAAAGTTATTTATAAATATAAATACTAAAAATAGTAGGGTTTACATAGGAGCAGTTATTATTTAAAAAAATACAAAACTGTTTTTTTTTTTACTTTAGCTGATATAATATGCAGATCAAAGTTCATCTTTGATCTATAGATTGATGAAACAGAGTAAACACAAAAGTAACAATGTTACTTCAAATATTGTTGGTGCCTGAACGGTGTTTATAAACACTGTATCAGCCAGTCTGTTGACAGCAGCAGTTATTACAGCTGCTGCTTTTACACAGCCTGTCATTTTGACAGCTGGGAACTATCCGCAAGTGCAATGTGGGAAGCAATGGAAGGAGAGGATGTAATACACATCTCCTGTGTACGTTGATTAAGTTCTTTTTTTGGGTGATTGTTTAGCAGGCCCAATGTCCACAACTAGTTAAAAAAACAATGCAAAGGGACCTGTATAGACCTGTATAGAGCAAATTCTGGGAGCTTTGTTTTGTATAAATGTGCTGTTCATACATTTCTGCTCCTTAGTACTTTTATTTTATCATTTTATCCAGCTGCACAAATGTAGCTAGCGAATTGAGAAACAGCCAATGAGATCATAATAAATGTCAATTTTCCTGTAAGAGTTTTGAATAAATACCAGAAAGACAGAAAGGAAATTCTTGTTAATGGTAGGTAGAGCAATGATAAAGTATAAAGTGAGATTAATTTCCATTGGTTGCTCGGAGCTCCTGCACAGTATAGCTACACTTCTCACTGCCTTACTAAATTAGACCAGCCATAGGCTGTGCAAATTTATTTTCTCCAACCAAGTGTGGCAGGAAAAAATTTGCACAATTCCTTCATCAACACAGACAGTGTTGATGCAGCAATCCCTCCTGCCGAATCATTGTCTGCCGCTGGGACAAGACAGTGATTATTGCTTGCGGCTATAGCAAGTAAAATCCGGCAGGCTGTTTGTACCCAAGATGAACGATCGATTGATCAACTTGGTACATTCAGCCTGCCCATGCACAGTGGTTCCTGCTGAACTGGCCAAGATTAAAACCATCTATGGCCAGCCTAAGCCTGAGTGTAAACTGCTCATCCACGATCTTGCCAGAAATATTTTGCGCTTTCCTCCACCACCCCTTAAAAAAATTCTTTCTACGCAAACCTTTCACATCGTATTGTGATATCTAATAAATACTTAAAGGTTATATGTAATTGATGGCTTTTTTTCTATTAGCAAATGGCGGGATATACCATTCTCAGTTCATCTTCCCTTTAAACATCTTCATTTTCTATACTTTTTTTTTTCTGCGTTGATTAAGAATGAATTCTATGCGAAGGGCTTGAATAAGAGATTAAGCTAAATTCGAGGTTGCATACTCATTAATGTATCCATATTTCTCATGTTCCATGCCTTGACTCCGCTGTTTAATTGGATTTAAAGACATTCAATACATGAAAAATGAAACTTGGAAGATCAACAATAGCTTGTTTCGCACGCTTTTGTGTCTTGATACGCTCAAAATATGAATGTGTCAGATGTGTTTAGAAAGAGTAATATATAGCTAATTATTTTAGAGTTCAACCATTGCTATGTTTGTAAATATGTGAGACCGGATCAGGAGCCTGTTTAGTATTTTGTGGTTCATTACTGTATGTACATTAACATGCGGTATATCGCGGTTTAACATGCTTTGCCATAAGACAACCCATTTACCTTGAACAAAATGGCATCATCCAATTTGCAGGTTTTAATGGAGCTGCAGCATTTTATTTACACAATACAAGACAACATACAAATGCTTTACACGTGTGCATGAATGCTGGTTAGGGGACACACTGGGCACCTTTGCTGCCATTGTGCTATGTGCTGGGTGTCCAATGTGCCCCTGTGTCTTTAAGGAGGATTAGGCTACCTCCAGGCCCACCTACCCCTTATCTACCTGTTAGAATGTATGTGCTTCCATTGTGGAGACCCTCATAAATTTAGAAGGTTAGGACTGCAAAGTGATACAGGGTGTTGTGAAGAGGCCTTGCAGCTGACCCATGTGTTTGCAAATGCGTGCTAACTAAACCCCTGTTTCTGAATTTAAGTTAAATAGCTCCAAAATAATATTACTGCTCAAAAAGGAAGAAAAAAAACAGGGCTTAATATCAAAAATGTATGAGATACTAAATTGTAAGTTAAAAAAAAAAAATAGCGACCCAACCCAAAAACGAACACAACTGTTCATTTTACACAGGTCATACCATACCCCGGAAAAACGATTTAAGTGGAAACAAAAGGGAATCTCCCCTGTGTCCTGGATGTAGAGGCGCCCAAGTTAATATTATACGCATGCTTTGGAGGTGTCCCAAACTCCAAAGATATTGGGAGGATATAATTCAAAATATTAATAATACACTTGGTATAAAACTAATATCAGACCCAAGAATATGTCTGTTAAATATAGTAAATAAACCTAATGTATCAGCAAACATCTATAGTGCAATAGCGAAATGCCTGTTTTTGGCACGAAAATTGATAGCGCAGAAATGGATCTCCATATATCCAACGACTTTGGAGGAATGGAGAACACAACTAAGGGCAACTACAGTAAAGGAGAAATATATGTATTTACATAGAAATAATCAAGGGAAATTTGAAGCTATTTGGAAAGATTGGTTGGAGGTCTGGGGCCTTGAGCCATGAGCGACCTTGCTAAACGAGGGTGTGGGGAGACGGAGGGGAGGAGGGGGGGGGGTAGGTGCAGGTGAAGGAGAGAGAATCACCAAAATTTTAAATATCAAATAAAGGAGATTTTTTTTTATTCCCATTTTTTTTTTGGGGGGGGGGGATAATGTAAGAGGTAATATGTGTATGCCAGAGCTGTATCTGGTTCTTATGAATGTGAAATGTTAATTTGTATTGGTTGCAGCAGAAAACAATAAAAAATAAATAAATACTGAATTAGAAAAAAAAAAAAGAAACTGTTTTTAACACATACTGTTAGACAGGTTTTTTCGGTTGGTAAGCAGGCTGGTTGGTGAGTTGAGCTGGGAATTTTCTCTCGTTTTGTCTTTCATGCTTTTGCCCTTCCATGTGCTCATTGCTGTTAAGGCCAGTACCTTGCCCAAAATTTACACAGGGGCTGATAAAGTTGGAAAAGGGACAAGGTCACAGCTTTATTTATGAATACGTGAATTAACAATTGATATTGTTAAATGAAAGGTAGCCTGATATACATTTAACTGTGCTTCTAATTTGCTTGACGAATGTCCCAATCTATAGGTAAAACAGTAAGAGCCCATTCACACAGGGACGACTTTGGATCCGACTTCAAGTCGCCCCAAGTCGCGCTGTTGAGAAAATCAATGTAAGTGAATGGAGCCGTCTTAATGCACACTACTGCAGTCGCTCCGACTTCAGAAAAGGTTCCTGTACTACTTCAATCCGACTTCTAGGCAACTTGTACTCATTGATTTCAATGGAAGTCGCTTCAGAAGTCGGATCACTGTCTTAACAGAAGCAACAATACAGGAAGAGAACATACATTTCTCAGGCAAACCCCTCCCTCCCACAGAACTGATTCTTGTTTGATTGGCCACTGGAAAGCCTCCTGTCCTGGAGGCAACTTGAAGTTGCCTTGTAAGTTGCCTGGAGTTGCGCTGTGATTCATGCTCAAGTCGTGTCCAAGTTGCCTCCCAAAGTTGTGCTGGAAGTCGTGTTGCCCTTGTGTGAATGGAGTCTAAAAATAATGTAATGCAAACAAGTGTTTTAAAATAGCAACAGAATATTGAATATTTATTCTAAAACATATTCTTACTATGTAAGTGAGTCGGTGTCTGTCCTAATTTTTCTGGTATTTTTTACCTCCAGTTCCAGTAAATGGGCAAGCTCCCCTGAGAGTTCTCAGTGTAAGCGGACGCAGCGTTGAGGTGACCTGGGACAGTCCAGCTGGGATCAGAGGAGTAATTGAGCGCTACATTTTGAAAGCAATTCCGGAGAACAATCCTAATATATCTACAGCAAGTACTCAGTTTCACGATACCAGCCACCTCATTGGTAAGTTTTTCTTATTATAAGCTTGATAGGTTTGGCTCCAGTCAAATCTGTTGTGTTGGTTTTGTATAGACACCAATGAGCTAAATCACCTGGACCGGGCATTAATGGTATGGAGGAGGTGGACTGGTTTGCCAGCTTCAGGTTCCACTTTACATATGGTCAAGAATGCCCAACAGCACCTCCTTTTTTACTGAGGATCTTGAGGAGCAGCAGACTTCCCACAAAACTGTTGTTACATTTTTGCTGTAGCATGATAGGAAGCATTTTGTAGCATTTTGTAAACCTGGCTCAGTGGATTGTCAATTCCCTACTCTCTAACTTATTATCTCTCTAAATTAGCAATAACATATTCATTCCAATCATTCCCACAAATGAATCGCTAATATTATAGGAGACCTTACACACCCTGGAAACCCTCTTCTTGCTACCTTCCGCTCAAGTAGGCTGGGAACCATCCTCATATGAGCCAGGAGGCTTCCCTGAGTCATAGACAAGCTGCTAAACCAGTGATTCTCAACTCCTGTCCTCAGGACCCACTAACAGGCCAGATTTTAAGTATTACCTTGGGGAGATGCAGATTAGAATACTTCAATCACTGAGCAGCAAATGATATCACCTGTGATGTATTTCAGTTATCTTGCAAACTTGGCCTGTTAGGCCCCTTTCACACTGAGGCGTATTTCTTATTTAAAAATAGCGCATAAATAACACCTGAAATAATCCTGCCTCAGCATTCTCAATGTGAAAGTCTGAGGGCTTTCACACTGAGTCGATGCGCTGGCGGGAGGAAAATAAATCTCCTGCAAGCCACATCTTTGGAGCGGTGAATGAGCGGCGTGTATACCGCTCCTTTACAGCTCCTCCCCCATGAAATCAATGGGACACCGTGGCTATACCGCCCGCAAACCGCCCGCAAAACGGCGGTATTAACCTTTTTTTGGCCGCTAGCAGGGGTTAAAACCGCACTGCTAGCGTCCGAATATCGCAATAAAAACGACGGTATAGCGGCGCTAAAACTAGCGCCGCTATACCGCCAGCGCACCTGCCCGCCCCAGTGTGAAAGGGGCCTAAGTGGGTCCTGAGGACAGGAGTTGAGAACCACTGTGCTAAACCAATACTCTTCCTCTTAATTATTACAGGTACATATACTGGTCCTTCTCAAAAAATTAGCATATTGTGATAAAGTTCATTATTTTCTGTAATGTACTGATAAACATTAGACTTTCATATATTTTAGATTCATTACACACAACTGAAGTAGTTCAAGCCTTTTCTTGTTTTAATATTGATGATTTTGGCATACAGCTCATGAAAACCCAAAAATCCTATCTCAAAAAAATAGCATATTTCATCCGACCAATAAAAGAAAAGTGTTTTTAATACAAAAAAAGTCAACCTTCAAATAATTATGTTCAGTTATGCACTCAATACTTGGTCGGGAATCCTTTTGCAGAAATGACTGCTTCAATGCGGCGTGGCATGGAGGCAACCAGCCTGTGGCACTGCTGAGGTGTTATGGAGGCCCAGGATGCTTCGATAGCGGCCTTAAGCTCATCCAGAGTGTTGGGTCTTGCGTCTCTCAACTTTCTCTTCCCAATATCCCACAGATTCTCTATGGGGTTCAGGTCAGGAGAGTTGGCAGGCCAATTGAGCACAGTAATACCATGGTCAGTAAACCATTTACCAGTGGTTTTGGCACTGTGAGCAGGTGCCAGGTCGTGCTGAAAAATGAAATCTTCATCTCCATAAAGCTTTTCAGCAGATGGAAGCATGAAGTGCTCCAAAATCTCCTGATAGCTAGCTGCATTGACCCTGCCCTTGATAAAACACAGTGGACCAGCAGCTGACATGGCACCCCAGACCATCACTGACTGTGGGTACTTGACACTGGACTTCAGGCATTTTGGCATTTCCCTCTCCCCAGTCTTCCTCCAGACTCTGGCACCTTGATTTCCGAATGACATGCAAAATTTGCTTTCATCCGAAAAAAGTACTTTGGACCACTGAGCAACAGTCCAGTGCTGCTTCTCTGTAGCCCAGGTCAGGCGCTTCTGCCGCTGTTTCTGGTTCAAAAGTGGCTTGACCTGGGGAATGCGGCACCTGTAGCCCATTTCCTGCACACGCCTGTTCACGGTGGCTCTGGATGTTTCTACTCCAGACTCAGTCCACTGCTTCCGCAGGTCCTCCAAGGTCTGGAATCGGTCCTTCTCCACAATCTTCTTCAGGGTCCGGTCACCTCTTCTCATTGTGCAGCGTTTTCTGCCACACTTTGTCCTTCCCACAGACTTCCCACTGAGGTGCCTTGATACAGCACTCTGGGAACAGCCTATTCGTTCAGAAATTTCTTTCTGTGTCTTACCCTCTTGCTTGAGGGTGTCAATGATGGCCTTCTGGACAGCAGTCAGGTCGGCAGTCTTACCCATGATTGCGGTTTTGAGTAATGAACCAGGCTGGGAGTTTTTAAAAGCCTCAGGAATCTTTTGCAGGTGTTTAGAGTTAATTAGTTGATTCAGATGATTAGGTTAATAGCTCGTTTAGAGAACCTTTTCATGATATGCTAATTTTTTGAGATAGGATTTTTGGGTTGTCATGAGCTGTATGCCAAAATCATCAATATTAAAACAAGAAAAGGCTTGAACTACTTCAGTTGTGTGTAATGAATCTAAAATATATGAAAGTCTAATGTTTATCAGTACATTACAGAAAATAATGAACTTTATCACAATATGCTAATTTTTTGAGAAGGACCAGTATAGTGCCAACAATTTACACAGCGCTTTACAATAATATTGTACATTCACACCAGTCCCTGCCCCCAAGGAGCTTACAATCTAAGGTCCCTAATGCCGCGTACACGCGGTCGGAATTTCCGATGTAAAAAGTCTGATGGAAGTTAGATAGAGAGCAGGTTCTCTATTTTTCCATCGGAAAAAAATCAGATTGGAATTTCCGATCGTGTGTACAAATTCAGACGCGCTAAATTCCGACGCATGCTCGGAAACAAATTGACGCATGCTCGGAAGCATAGAACTTAATTTTCTCGGCTCATCATAGTCTTTTACGTCACCACGTTCTTGGCAGTCGAAAGTTTACCGAACTTGTGTGACCGTGTGTATACAAGACAAGCTTGAGCGGAATTCCGTCAGAAAAACCAACGGAAAAAACGGTCGTGTGTACGCGGCATAACTCACATTCATACATACACAAACTAGGTCCAATTTACACAGGAGCCAATTTACTTACCAGCATGTCTCTAGAGGGTGGGAGGCACAGGGAGAACATGCAAACTCCAGGCAGGTACTGTAGTGCCGTTGTTGAGATTTATACCAATGGTCCCAGTGCTGCCAGGTGGAAGTGCTAACCACTTAGCTAGTGTACTGCCCCACTTCCTTTTGATCATAATTGTAATATATAGGGCTGAAACATCTAATCGATTAATCGACAACTAATCGATTATGAAATTAATCGATTACAATTTTCATAATCGATTAATCGGCCAGTAACATAATGAGGTTAAAAATAAACTAAAATTAACCCTTTATAGTACAAAAAGAGCAAATTGCTACTGTAAATATTACGTTCACTGTCCCACAGTAAAAAATGAACCCGTAACAGTAGCGATTATTTGCTCTTTTTGTACTAATATTTTAGTTTTTTTAACCCCCATTATGTTACTAAACATCTCAGGCCTGGGTCACACCTCCGTGTTTTTTGGTGCTTTTTTCAGAAACACACTACAGTTCATTTACATGGTTTCCTATGGGACACGTTCACATCCATGATTTTTTCAGCTGCTGCGTATTTGGAAAGGGCAAGGACTTTTTTTAACGCAAAACGGTGCTATTTTAGTTTTTTCGTTTAATATACTTCAATGGAGAAGCTGCAGAAAGGCATGTAATGTGTTTTTGCAGCAATTTGTGTTTTGTAATCTGCCCAAAAAAAATGTAAAAATGCAAAAAATTTCCTTTTTTTTTACGGTTATTAACTGATTAGTCGATTAATCGAAACAATAATCGGCCAACTAATCGATTTTGAAAATAATCGTTAGTTGCAGCCCTAGTAATATATATTTCTGGTACATACAATACCTGCCAGTGCTTATGGCATTTACTGATTTAACTGTAATTAAATATGATTTTCTACTATATTTATACACTATACGGTACAGTGTATATACTGTGTCTCTATATATACAGTGGGTACGGAAAGTATTCAGACCCCCTTAAATTTTCCACTCTTTGTTATATTGCAGCCATTTGCTAAAATCATTTAAGTTCATTTTTTTTCCTCATTAATGTACACACAGCACCCCATATTGACAGAAAAACACAGAATTGTTGACATTTTTGCAGATTTAAAAAAAAGAAAAACTGAAATATCACATGGTCCTAAGTATTCAGACCCTTTGCTCAGTATTTAGTATTTTCACCCTTTTGATCTAATACAGCCATGAGTCTTTTTGGGAAAGATGAAACAAGTTTTTCACACCTGGATTTGGGGATCCTCTGCCATTCCTCCTTGCAGATCCTCTCCGGGTCTGTCAGGTTGGATGGTAAACGTTGGTGGACAGCCATTTTTAGGTCTCTCCAGAGATGCTCAATTGGGTTTAAGTCAGGGCTCTGGCTGGGCCATTCAAGAACAGTCACGGAGTTGTTGTGAAGCCACTCCTTCGTTATTTTAGCTGTGTGCTTAGGGTCTGTAACGGCACCCCAAATACGAAGGGGGTTAACGCCGTTTCCTCTGTCCCCTCTCCAGGACACACATCCACTCGCTACCAATCTTCCACAGCCAAACGACCCCTTCCCATAGGAATTAATCCTTCTGAAGAACGAGACGCACTCTGTATCTTCCTAGATCGAATGCCTTTATTGAGAAACATTGTAACTTTTATATACATCCAATAGTGCATTAGTTTAACATGAACAATGGCCCAGCTCCACCCACACATCACAAGACTCAACACATCATCCTGACGTCTGTTAGGCTTCAAAAGATCCCACACAATAGAATATAACGATCCCCAATACACATCTTATCACAAAGTGTTGGCAGCCAGTCTGTCTGCCGGATACCATACACACAGGCATAGTGTTAATTATCTCTATTCACACCAGACCTTCCCAAGTCATAATGAACAATAGAATGCAAATCACCTTAATTCCTCCCAGCAATGATTACACAAAGGCAGGGGCTGGGGGTGATGACATTAGCATCTAACAGTATGTGTCCCAACATCATGAAGGCGTCACTTTTCAATTACCCTGTTGAGGTCATAATCAAACAGTAAATAGTTCTTTGCAGATATCCTGAGGAATATGGTGGATCAATATTACAGACCCAATCTAGATAAAATGTATGTACAGCATTGAATATGGCTATCATAGACCATATTGGGGTTTTTCCATTCACCCTGTGTCCAAAGTGACCCCCTTCTCACAGGGTCATTGTCTTGTTGGAAGGTAAACCTTTGGCCCAGTCTGAGGTCCTGAGCACTCTGGAGAAGGTTTTCGTCCAGGATATCCCGGCATTTTTTTTTAGGCATTCCAACAGTCGCCTTATTGCAATATAACACTCACTTGTTTGGGCTGCTTAATCCCCCAATGTCCGTTTTCATATCTGAAATTAACTTTTAAAAAATTATACTGGCCGGTTCCATCTTCCTTGTGGGCATGTGAAGCCCACAAGCATTGATTTCATTGATGCGGTGAATGCTGAGCTCCCAGCATTCACCGCTATTTCCAGAGCATGCCCAGTGTTAACGCAGAGCGCCGTAAAACTTCCAGGTTGCCATCACAACGGGCGGCATCGACGGAAGTTCCCGCCCCGTTGTGATGGCAACTAAACCAATGCAAACAATGCGTCACGCGTCACTTCCGGTCTCACGATCTCTGGATTTCACAGCGGCGTTCCGCACTGTCTCATGGGAAGCATGACACTAAGCTCCCAGGAGACAGTGCGCCTCGGGGGAAACGCCTACTCCCGCGGGAGTGACGATCAGGAAGTGCAGTAATACAGACCGATTCTAAGGTAAATATACCATCAAAAAAAAAATGTCTTTCCATTTGAGCATCTGTTCATAGCGCTGATGGGGATAAGGTGAACTTAAAAAATTGCTTGAACCTCCGCTTTAAGTAAAGCCTTCCTAAAACAGGAAGTATTGACCTGTCACATTCCACCACTTATCTGAAAAATAAGAGGATTATTCCTAATAATGGGTAGAGCCATGAAAATCATTGCTTTATGCCCCATCATATAGATGTACATTCAAAAGTGCTGGTTTATAGTGCACAAATAGCCTAATATTATTAGGGCTCTTTTTTCCCAAACAGCATAAAGCTGTTTCAGGCCTTTTGTCCATCTTCCATGCAGTTTACAGAAAACACGACTTCTATGGAGTAGGGTATGGAACCCAGTGCAACAGTATAACCATACAGATTATAGTAAGGAGGAAATAAAGCAATCAAAAAGCCAAACAAATCAGTACATACAGTGAGGGAAAAAAGTATTTGATCCCCTGCTGATTTTGTACGTTTGCCCACTGACAAAGAAATAATCTATAATTTTATTGGTAGGTTTATTTTTACAGTGAGAGACAGAATAACAAAAATCCTGAAAAACGCATTTCAAAAAGTTATAAATTGATTTGCATTTTAATAAGTGAAATAAGTATTTGACCCCTTCACAAAACATGAATTAGAACTTGGTGGCTAAACCCTTGTTGGCAATCACAGGGGTCAGACGTTTCTTGTAGTTGGCCACCAGGTTTGCACACATCTCAGGAGGGATTTTGTCCACTCCTCTTTGCAGATCCTCTCCAAGTCATTACGGTTTTGAGGCTGACGTTTAGGAACTAGAACTTTCAGCTCCCTCCACATATTTTCTATGGGATTAAGGTCTGAAGACTGGCTAGGCCACTCCAGGACCTTAATGTGCTTCTTCTTGAGCCACTCCTTTGTTGCCTTAGCCATGTATTTTGGGTCATTGTCATGCTGGAATACCTATTCACGACTCATTTTCAGTGCCCTGGCTGAGGAAAGGAGGTTCTCACCCAAGATTTGATGGTACATGGCCCCGTCCATTGTCCCTCTGATGCGGTGAAGTTGCCCTGTCCCCTTAGCAGAAAAACACCCCCAAAGCATAATGTTTCCACCTCCATGTTTGATGGTGGGGATGGTGTTCTTTGGGTCATAGGCAGCATTTCTCCTCTTCCAAACACAGCGAGTTAAGTTGATGCCAAAGAGCTTGATTTTTGTCTCATCTGACCACAACACTTTCACCCAGTTCTCCTCTGAATCAATCTCAGATGGCCCTGTACATGTGCTTTCTTGAGCAGGGGGACCTTGTGGGCGCTTCAGGATTTCATCCTTCACGGCCTAGTGTGTTACCAATTGTTTTCTTGATGACTATGGTCCCAGCTGCCTTGAGATTGACAAGATTCTCCTGTGTAGTTCTGGGCTGATTCCTCACCGTTCTCATGATCATTGAAACTCTACGAGGTGAGATCTTGCATAGAGCCCCAGCCCGAGGGAGATTGACAGTTATTTTGTGTTTCTTCCATTTGATAATAATCGCACCAACCTTTGTCATCCTCTCACCAAGCTGCTTGGCGATGGTCTTGTAGCCCATTCTAGCCTTGTGTAGGTCTACAATCTTGTCCCAGAAATCCTTGGACAGCTCTTTGGTCTTGGCCATGGTGGAGAGATTGGAATATGATTGATTGCTTCTGTTGACAGGAATCTTTTATACAGGTAACAAGCTGAGATTAGGACCACTCCCTTTAAGAGAGTGCTCCTAATCTCAGCTCGTTACCTGTATAGAAGACACCTGGGAGCCAGAAATCTTGCTGATTTGATAGGGGATCAAATACTTCTTTCACCCATTAAAATGCAAATCAATTTATAAGTTTTTTGAAATGCGTTTTTTGGGATATTTATTTTGTTGTTATTCTGTCTCTCACTGTTAAAATAAACCTACCATTAAAATTATAGACTGATCATTTCTTTGTCAGTGGGCAAACATGCAAATCAGCAAGGGATCAAATGCTTTTTTCCCTCACTGTAGTACAATAAAGCCTTAGGCCTAGTTCACACAGGACATATGCTCCAGGTCCATTCCCTGCGTGAGGGCCTTCTTTAACCATATGGGGATGTACAGGTGTTTCACACCCACAGTGTCACATTGGGAGCAGTGGCTGTATCTGTGCAGCTGCTGCATCCCAATTGACAGCAATGGGACTGCCTGCACAGGAATGTGGGTAAACATGGCCCCGTGTGAATGAGGACTTAGTAGAGCAGGAAGTATTTATGTCTCATTGGGATATATCAAAAATAATTGGATTATGCCTCATTTAAGGACAGTGGACAGAGCAAAGCAAATAAATTCTTTATTACCCATCAGCCAGAACTGTTGCTACATAGTGAATATGTAGCCTAATATTATAGAGCCATTTTTTCCAAATTGCATACAGCGCGTTCAGGCTTAAAGGGTAGAAATGCACTTTAGTCAAACACATAAGTACATTTAAACTTTTCTCTTTGGCACAAATCAAGCTAATAGTCTTCAAGTGTTAATTGTTATTTTTCTGTAGCTTTTAAATAGACAGACTCTTTAAATGTGAAGTTAGCAAACAGCCTGTGACACATATAAGTGCGTTGTGTATGGTTATTTCTCCTCTTAAGTGCGCCACCGGAGCAGCGGGGATGAAAAATGTGGCTATTTTGCTATAGCAAATGATAGCGGAATTAGTCCTTGACAGGTCCAAACCTTGGACTTTATCACATGTAAAAGATGAAATACAGGTTACGTCTCCACAATTTTTCCCCATAAAATATATTTATGATTTGGAGAAAAACAGGGTGACTCAACATCACTAAAATTGTCTGGTGAAAATAATTTAGTATGGTTTTCTCCTGGTACAAATACACCTTGCTATCAATCTGCTTAACTAGTCCTCTATACTGAATTGATTTTCTAATTCTAAGAAAGGGGGTGCAGGGTTGGGGGGGTTCAGCACGATAAGTTTGGCTATGGAAGTTGACGGATTATCTGACATTTTTTGCTAAGCAGCACGGAGATGTTAAGAGAAGGAATTTGATTGAGGGCACCAAAGTCTTGAAAGCAGATTTTCTAGGATAGGCTGTGATATACTGCAATAACTTTGTCATTATATCCTAGAAGCACTCAGTTTTATACTGTGGTTTATTGTATTCCTAGGAGCAGTGCTTTACACAGATACGTTCACAATCTGTTATAGAAGAGCTGTAGTCTTTTTTTAATGTTTTTTTTATAAATATAGAAATTGAATATATCACCTGAATGTAGACATATACTGAAATGTTACAGCCCAGTTCTAGCTTTTTTATACAAATAAATTACTGCCCAGGCCTTTTTAAATAAAAAAAAGCAGCTTTCACTGCATTATTAACCTTTTGGGGTTGATTTACTAAAACTGGAGAGTGCAAAATCTGGTGCAGCTCTGCCTAGAAACCAACCAGTTTCTGTTTTTTTCTGATCAAAGCTTAATTGAACAAGCTGAAGTTAGAAGCTGCTTGTCTACCATGCACAGCTGCACCAGATTTTGCACTTTCCAGTTTTAGTAAATTAACCCCTTAGGCCCCTTTCTTATGTGGCACATCCGTTTTGATGGACCCTGCTTGCTCAGCAGGGATTGATCTGTTGAGCAGGGTGCATGACAGGTCCATCCCCGCTCATTGTGCAGAGATCAACCTTTTTAGAGTCCCGCTCTCCGCCAAGGGGAGATCGGATGAAAACGGGCCACCTGTCCATTTTCATCCGATCCCATCTGATCCGATCCGCCAGACGATGGAAAATAGGACCTCCATCCATCTGGATTTGATAGCAGCGGGTGTCAGCGGACATGTCCCCGCTGACATCCATCTTTTCATAAAGGTGAATGGAGTATCCGATCAGGTCAGTCTGAAAAACAAACAGGCGGACCTGATCGGACAGCCCGTGTGAAAGGGGCCTAATTGAACGAGCTAAAGTTGGAAGCTGATTTTCTACCATGCAAAGCTGCACCAGATTTTGCACTCTCCAGTTTTAGTAAGTCAACCCCTTAGACCCCTTTCACATTGGGCGCGTCTGTTTTGACGGACCCTGCTTTCTCAGTAGGGATCGATCCATTGATCTCCGCTGAGCAGGTGGATGACAGGTCCATCTCCGCTCGCTGTGCAGAGATGGACCTGTCAGAATCCCGCTTTCTTCTATGGGGAGATTAGATGAAAATGGACCACCTGTCCGTTTTTCATCCGATCCGCCAGACGGATGGAAAATAGGACCTCTGTCCGTCTGGATTTGGCGGACCGGATTTGATTGGATAGCAGCGGGGCTCAGCAGACATGTCACAGCTGACATCCGTCAATCCATGGAGGTGAATGGAGTGTCCGATCAGGTCCACCTGAAAAACGAACAGGCGGACCTGATCGGACAGCCTGTGTGTAATTGCACAAGCTGAAGTTGGAAGCTGATTGTCCTCTATGCACAGCTGCACCAGATTTTGTACTCTCCAGTTTTAATAAATGAACCCCATAGTCTAGCTTTTTCTTCTGCAGACTCAACACTCCAGCACCAGTTGTCTTGCAGATGAAATGACCCACCATTACACATGTTCCTGGTGAAGGCTAAGGGATAGCGGGTGCTGCAGCAACAGCCAGCTGGAGACTGGAAAATTCACAGATCAATGTGCAAGGGCGAAGGCGCCCTGCATTGCCCAAAAACGTTTCACTTTTCCAATGTGATGCAATCACTTTAAATAAAGATCTTTGGATTTTATTTGAAGATTCACAATGTGCTGGCAAATATGTACTCTCAGGGGGTATTTCAAAGGGGCTTTTCAAGGGGCTCAAACAGAGCAACAAAGTGGAGTGGGGCAAAGGTGAGTGTCAGTGGGTGGGAAATCGTTATTAAAGGATTGCAGTGCTCTTTGGTAATTATAATGTCTTGGTGATGCACAGAAACTTCAGGCCAGGACCAATTTATGTTACCACCTGGGAAAATCCAAAACTGGAGTGCGGTTTCACTAACCTTGGGCAGTCCCCTTTAACTAAAACTGCTTTGTAAACATACCAGCAATATTACTTTCTACATTTGGGACAAGGTCAGTCTATCAGGGACAAGGTGAGGCTAGCATTGGTGAAAGTTTTAGCCGGACTGTCAAAGTGACGATGTTGTCACTCAGCAGTATGATGGCTGTCTTGCTCGTTTATCTTATTTAGTAATGTCCTATCAAAATCAACAACATTGTCCGCGCAGGAATAAACAAGATGGCTTTATGCCAAACTAGATATAAATAGGTTGATTAAATGAACTTCATACCATTGAAAAGATGTTTTACATATTTTAGGTTTAAATTTGCATCTTTATTACAAACAGTTTAATAACATTTGCTGTTTGTTTAGGTAACGTTTACAACAAACTGATACCTGAGCAGTTTTTGCCGTATGGTAAAGGGAAAATATTGAATTTGTATATATTCACAAGGCAGCTACTTTCAGCACTGGAACCCTGCTGCTACATGTTTTCGCCATACACCCATACACTATGACTATTTCACATAGAAGGCTCCCATGAAATCATTTTGTAGCCATTCCCAGTCTTACAAACTCCAATAACTCTTCCTCTGAAGTTCTTTGAAATCTCCTTTGATTTAGCCATATTGCAGTTCAACAACATTCAAATCTGAACAGCATGTAACAGAATTTGGATGATATGTTTTATACAGAAGGACAGGAAAAATCCACATCTAAGTAGATTCAAACAGCTGATTATTCAATTGACTGCCTACTCCAGTTGCTCCTTTTTAGGGTGTCATTATGCTAGATATTCACATATTGTTTCCATCAGTGATCTTGAATTTTTAAAGTGCATCTGCAGAAAAAACAAAACTTCTTTTTGAGTTTGCAAGAGTGGAGAGATGTGCACAGCACACATATGCCACAATCCTTATACTCACTATGCTTTAACCTCCCTGGCGATATGATTATGTCAGATTTTTGATGCTCAAAGCGGTACAATGTTTTGCATGGAAATTTGGCGTTTTATATTGTAGGCCTGTAATGCTTAGGAATAACTCACTTAAATCTGTCCAAACAAAGAGTCTAGTAGACATCCCGGGTATGATAAAGTATGAAACATGAAATCATAAATTATAATATAATAAATATCTATAAATAATTATAACATATAATAATATAATAATAATAAAATGTATTCAATAATGTAATCAAATCAAAAACACAGAAATTTGCTCAGTTGCAGAATTGTCGCTGTCATTACTTTCCGTGTTTGATGACGAATTTCCCCACGAATCACTATCGCTCAATTCTGCAAGTGATTCTAATTCACTATCGCTGTTTTCTAGCCGGTCTAAAACCGCTTTTGACTTAAAGGGACACTTTTTGGTTGTTATGGACAATCTCCAGTTTACAGGCAGAAAGAACAGTATATATAATATAAAACTGCATGCAGGGCACTGGACAAAGCATTAGGGACAAAAGGGATGTAAAATAATTTGATACAGTAATGTAATCTGTAAGATTACAGTGTACTGTATACAGTGGTGTATTTAGGTTTTGTGCTGCCCTAGGCCTGACTAAACTTGCGCACCCCCTAATTTAAATATGACCCACCCCTTCCTGTCAAAGCCACACCCCTTCCTTTTTAAGACCCGCCCTGTTATCTTCATGGGAGGAAGACAGAGGGACGCCGTGGGAAGAGGACAGGGGGACGGCGTGGGAAGAGGACAGAGGGACGCCGTGGGAAGAGGACAGAGGGGACACCGTGGGAAGAGGACAGAGGGGACGCCGTGGGAAGAGGACAGAGGGGACGCCATGGGAAGAGGACAGAGGGACGCCGTGGGAAGAGGACAGAGAGGGATGTTGTGGCGTCACTCTCTGGTGGTGCGGGTACAGCGTGGCTCTCTGGTGGTGCGGGGTACAGCGTAGCTCTCTGGTGGTGCGGGGTACAGAGTGGCTCCCTAGTGGTGCGGGGTACAGCGTGGCTCCCTGGTGGTGCGGGGTACAGCGTGGCTGTCAGGGAGAGGAGAGCTGTGGGCTGTCTGTATTTCCCCCGCCGCCCCCCTTCCCTTTCTGTAACCCGAAGAGAGAGAGTGAGCGGCTCTAATTGGATTTGCCGCGCCGCCGCACAGCTTCCTGCCCGCTGTTTCCCTCCCCACAACAGAATCACGGCTGTAGGGGGGGGGGCGGCGGCTTGACGGCTCTTATTTGAACTGCTTCCTGGACCCCTCCGCACCCGGCGCGAGCCACTGCACTGCTAAGCAGTACTCCCCTGATAGTGGCCCTGAGTGCGGGTGCAATTTTTGTGGGGGGGGGCGGGCGGCTGCCCCCCCGCAAAGTGCCGCCCTAGGCCTGGGCCTTGTCGGCCTAGGCCAGAACACAGCACTGACTGTATATATTATGTGTTTTTTTTTCACTTTTTGCGTTTGGCGCCGGGCTCCATTCCCATGCGTTGCGACGCTCACAGGGAACAGAGCCCGGCACTGTGATAGATCGAGTGGAGGACACAGCCCACACACACAGCGGGGGGACATCGCAGGATCCTGGGGAAAATGTAAGTAACTTTGCCTGGATCCTGCGATGCAATCCCGAGTGTGGCTCGGGGTTACTGCTTTTGGTAATGAAAATTCACCCCGAGCCACACTCGGGATTACTGCTAGGGAGGTTAAAGTAGAGTTCTGGGCTTATTTTTTTATTACAGGTACTTGTATAGCTCCATCAATTTACATATATATTGTACATTCACGGCAGTCCCTGCCCTCAAGTAGCTTACAATTTATGGTCATAACTAACATTCATACAAACAAGGTCCAATGTAGACAGGATCCATCTAATTAACCTACCAGCATGTCTTTAGAGTGTGGGAGGAAACCAGTGTACCCAGAGGAAACCCATGCAGGAACATGCAAATTTCAGGCAGGTAGTGTCAAGGTTGGGATTTGAACCACCAATCCTAGTGCTACTAGGTGGAAGTGCAAACCACTACGCCACTGTGGAGTTTATACTAACTATGCCTAAGTGAAGTGGTTAGGGGTGTGTCGTGTGCAGCCCAGTGTACAGAGTACAGTGGTGAGGGATATGTAGTCAGAATATAGAATGCAGTGTCCATAAGTATGTAAGATACAAAAGTAAAAGGTACAGAGCACAGCATAGAGAGAATGGTCAGGAAATGTAATGTACACTGTACGTTACATAATCTTGATTGTTGCAATCTTTATGCTGTTGGTACGTTCAAAAGGAATCTGCAAATATAACCTGTCGGTGCTCCAGTCAGCAGAGGCACCCAATGTTTTATGTCTAAGGAATGGGTTGGCGTCATCAGGCCTAATAAACATCACATTTCTTTATTTCACCAAAAATATTTTTTCCTTCATTTTTGGTGAAGTAAAGAAATTTGAGGTTCATTAAACCAAACGACTCAAACCCATTCCTTAGACATAAAACATCTTGAGGAAAGATCAGAGGAACTGAATTTATTCACTCTTGAGAAGAGGAGATTAAGGGGGGGATATGATCAACATGTACAAATATATAAGGGGTCAACACAAAGGACAAGGGGGCACTCTTTATGTCTAGAGGAAAAGAGATTTCATCTACAAATACGGAAAGGTTTCTTCACAGTAAGATCTGTGAAAATGTGGAATAGACTCCCTGCAGAGGTGGTTGTGGCCAGCTCAGTATATTGCTTTAAGAAAGGCCTGGATTCTTTCCTAAATGTACATAATATAACTGGGTACTAACATTTATAGGTAAAGTTGATCCGGGGAATATCCGATTGCCTCTCGGGGGATCAGAAAGGAATTTTTTTCCCCTGCTGTAGCAAATTGTATCATGCTTTGCTCTGGTTTTTCGCCTTCCTCTGGATCAACTGTGGGTATAGAATTGGGTATATGGGACTGTAGGATATTATTTTATTTTTTTATGGTTGAACTGGATGGACTTGTGTCTTTTTTTCAACCTGACTAACTATGTAACTATGCAACCCATATCTTAATATAAAATATTGAGCTCCTCTGCCGACCAGACCATCGACAGTTTAATCTTACAATCTCCATTTGAACTTACTGATTCTACACACCTGCAGAGGACCCTGTAACCTGAACCCTGTGGAGGACCCATGCTGGGAACCCCTGAGGCATAGAGAGCAACCACATGCGTGGAGACAGGTATTCTCACCCATATACTTGGAAGATTGCGTGTTCCCACCCAATTTTTTACTTTCTCTTTTCCTTTTTATTCAGTTTTTACAAGTAGGGTTAAAATGCAAAAGTTATGCCCACGCAGGGGCTAGCATTGAAGTTGGAACAGGTAAGGGCAAGACTAAAGCGACACAAGCAGAAAAAATGCAAAAGTAGTAAATTTAAGGGAATGTTACCGTCAGGATCCAGGGGTCCAAGAGAGGCTCCCCATAACTACAGGGCACCCCCTAGGCCCCCTGAAACCCAAAAGGTGGTGCAATGTACAGCCCAAACTAAACTAACAAGGATAGAGTTGCAGAAAACAGAAGAAAGTTAGGCAGAAAGGTGAAGCTAAAGAGAGGGAGGTCGCACACCTACTGTGTAGGGAGCTAGAGAAGGGATAGGGGAGTCTAGGAAAGAAGGGAAGGTCAGAAGGATGTGGACCAGGAGATGGGGAAAAGGGAAGGGCTCTAGATCACCCAGACCATCTATCACAGACGGCCCAAGCTAGCTGAGGGGAGGGTAGAAAAGACATATGACAGCCACGGTTCCCAATTTTTAAGGCATGAGTGTCCCCGCGGATGCGCAAGCGCGACATCTGTTCATTTAGCATTAACGCGGTCATGCGATCTTTCACCCCCTGAGAGGGGACAGAGGGCTTTTTCCAGACTTGGGCAATAGTTCTTTTGGCTGACAGAAATAGGTAGGAGGCAAGTTTCCGCTGATAAGAAAACAGGCCTGGAATTGGACAGTGTAATAAGGAAAACTTGGCATCTTTTGGTGCTGGCAGGTGAAACAACGTGAATAGGAGGCCAAATACCCGGACCCAGGGCTGGTGCAAGGATTTTTGACACCCTAGGTGAAACCTCATTTTGCCGCTCCCTGGCTCCACCCCCTTTTCCCTGCCCATATAAACACCACCTTTTTAATGAAGCGTCCATCAATGCAGCCCACCAGCGCCCATCAAATGAAGCCTACCAGCGCCCATCAATGCAGCCTCACCAGCACAAATCAAATGCAGCCTACCAGCGCCCATCAATGCTGCCTCACCAGCGCCCATCAATGCAGCCTCACCAGCGCCCATCAATGCAGCCTCACCAGCGCCCATCAATGCAGCCTCACCAGTGCCCATCAAATGTAGCCTCATCAGCGCCCATCAAATTCAGCCTACCAGTGACCAGCAATTAATGTTTGCTTGCTTCCATTCATTCGGGAGTCGGGACACAGTCCTCCGCCGCCACTGCGCCTCTGACACTATGGGACTGATTTACGAACCGTTTGCGCCTTGAGCTGAGGCGCACGCCGAGGCGCAACGTACGTTTTGGTATTTACGAAAGGTTTGCACCGGTAACACATCGCTATTCCCCATTTACTAAAGTGATCTTGGCGCACAGGAGGAGGTGATCAGTGCGCCACTATGGACATGTCGCACGGCATCTTCAAATCAAATTTAAAAGAAGCTGGAAGTGCCAATATTATGGGGTGATGTGGGGTGATGTGAGAAAATATTGTAACATCTGCCCAAGTAACAAATATGCCCAAAATAGAATGAGAAAGTAACTTTTTCAGAACAAGCCTGCTGCGCCTGCAAGTATGTTTAGAACTGCGTGAGATCTATTTGTGCACTGCGCATGGGCAAGCGGCATTTGCGCACGTTCAAATGCGTTGGTTCACTGCGCCGGCAAAATCTTAGTAAATGTCAAGTAACGTAAATGCATTTGTGTGGGTTGAACCGGCGCACCTCTAAACTTGACATTTTTTTTTTTAACGCTGGTTCACTTTTATGTCTTTTTTTAAGGATATTTGCACACAGGTCATGTTAGCGTGTTACGTGTACCTTGTTAAAATTATGTACTCTAGCTCCTCCTAAAAGGTTAGTTAACCTTCCCCCTCTAATTTTCTTTGGGCTATTTTTTGCTTTTAAAGGGGAACTCTACACTCCACTCCATTCTCCAATGCTCTTGTCTCCCCCTTCTAATGCATATGTTTTCTTTGGGCTATTTTGGGCTTTTAAAGGGGAACTCTACACTCCATTCTCCAATGCTCTTGTCTCCCCCTTTTAATGCATATGTTTTCTTTGGGCTATTTTTGGCTTTTAAAGGGGAACTCTACACTCCACTCCATTCTCCAAAGGCTGGGAGCTGCCTTCACGAATCCAAACCACTTTTGGGGTTCCCGAACCCCTCCTGCCCCCAAGCATCAACCCCCTTTCATTAGCTGGCTTGCTGTGTTTGGCTAGGGGTTTGTTAGTGCGTGGGAGGGGATGGTATTTTTTATGTGGGGGTTCTCATTTTATGCCTTTCCAGACCCAAATGGCCTTGTATGTATTGGGGGGCAGGCTTTTTTTTTTTTTTTGTTAAAATCTTGCAGCTGCAATGTCGATTTTTTAAGTTTGCTCTAAAGCAGCATTTTGGATACATGCTACAGATGCACCACTTCCATGTAGAGTAAATCCCTCCCCAAGTTAATAGCTTTAGGGCAAGTTCACTCTATAGAAACGCAGTCCAGATGCTTTTCTGCATGTGCGTTTTTGATGCGTTCCTGTGCGTTTATGATGTGTTTTTTTAGCATTTTACAGCGTTCCAGTACAGTCCAGTGAAGGAAAAATGCAGCATGTTCTACTTTATTTTCTGGAACTGGAACGCACTGGAACTGCAAGAAATGGTGTGAACTATGCCATTGTAAAACATATAACCTACTTTCCATGCGTTTTTGAGGCATAAAAAAACGCACTGGACTGCATGTGGTGTGAACTGGCCCTTACGCAATTTGGCATATTTAAAGGCACTTCTCGTTGTTTTGTTTTTGGGGTTCTCCAAGTTGGTGACATTGATATATGTCCCTTAGGGTGGGACCTGGGCCCCCATACCCATTTTAAGGCCAACAACTAGAAGATAAGGCAGCCAAGTGGGGACTAGCAAAATTAACAAGTCAGTTCCCATAGACTGCAATGGTATTTGTTGTTGTCTAACTTTTGCCCATGTTAGGCTCTTTGTTTGCCCCCCTGGACCGGGGGGTGTTTGTCCCATCTCTAATTTAGTTGCATGCTGGATGATGTGCTTAATTTTGGACAGGGGGTGGCTTATTTTGTGCTAGCTGCATTTGGGTTGGTCTGGGCATGCTCAGGGACTTTGGTTTTTTCATGTGCCTTTTGGTGTGTGAAATACATTTGGGTTGGTCTGAGCATGCTCAGGGACTTTGCTTTTTTTGGTGCTTTTTGTGTGTGAACAGCACTTGGATGTTTCTGGGCATGCTCATAGAGTGTGTTTTTTTGGGTTAGTTAGTTTTCAACATTGGGTGAACTTGCGTTTTGTGTGTTTCGTGGACTGTGCATGTGTTTTCAATTGCCTCATTAGCACACAAACCTATGTTATATAAAGCTTGCAGATAGCATTCTCTACCTTGCCCTGAAAAGAGGCAAGATTGTGTGTGTGTGTGTGACCGGCCGGCAAGACAGTACATTTTGGTGTCCTTATCGAGTTTGTAACACATGTATTTTCGCTTTGTATTTTGTTTGTTACGTCTTTGCAAAACAGATGTTTTTTTTTACTTTGGTTTATTTATATTTTTAGGGTGGGGGATATTTTCCCCTGAAATATGTTTGATGCTGTTAATGTGTGTCGTTTCTAGGTTGTTCACTTTGATTTAATTGTCTGTGCTGCATTATTTTGCAAAATCTGTCTCAAGATGTTGTGACTAATGTTTAAATTCTTAATAGATGTCCATTTGTGTGCAGTCCTTTTAACTCCTGTTAATTTCCAATGCTAAATGGTCAGACCTCAAAAAACATATTCTGTTAGTGTCTTAACCACTTCCCTACCGCCCATAGTCATATGACGTCCACAGATGGGATCTCCCATCCTGGGTGGACGTCATATGACGTCCTCGGCTTTGTGGGGGGATATCTGAATGATGCCTGCAGCTAGAGGCATCATTCAGATATCCTTTTCTTGTGCCGGCGATTCTGCGCACCATAATAACGATCATAGCGGCGGTTCTTCCCCCCCTCCCGCCGCCATCCGGTGCTTCTCCGGGCTCTCCCGTGCCATCGGGGACCTGGAGAGAATCGTCCGGCACCGGTGGTGGGTCACGTGACGAGCATAGAGATGACTGGTGACCAGATGGTCACCAGTCATCTCTATGATAGTCGGAGGCCCGGGCGCGATGTGATAACGTCATGCCCGGGTCCTCAGATGTAAACAAAGCCGCCATTGCGGCTAGTAAGTATGAGATCAGTGAAAAGAAATTCACGATCTCATGCTTTCCAGCCTGGAGGAGAGATGTGGGGTCTTATTGACCCCGCATCTCTCAATAAAGAGGACCTGTCACACACATTCCTATTACAAGGGATGTTTACATTCCTTGTAATAGGAATAAAAGTGATCAAAAAAAAAAAAGTAAAATAATTGTAAAAAAAAATTAAATAAGTAAAAAAATAAAATAAAAATAAAAAAAATTAAAACGCCCCTGTCCCTGGTAGCTCGTGATCAGAAGCGAACGCACACGTAAGTCCCGCCCACATATGTAAACGCCGTTAAAACCACATATGTGAGGTATCGCCACGTGCGTTAGAGCGCGTGCAACAGTTCTAGCACTAGACCTCCTCTGTAACTCTAACCTGGTAACCTGTAAAAAAAATTAGAGTGCGCAATTTTAAAGCGTGACATGTTAGGTATCTATTTACTCGGGGTAACATCATCTTTCATATTTTCCCCAAAAATTGGGCTAACTTTACTGTTTTGTTATTTGTTAATTCATGAAATAATTTTTTTCCAAAAAAAAGGCGTTTGAAAAATGATTGCGCAAATATCGTGCAAGAAAAAAAGTTGCAATGACCGTCATTTTATTCCCTATGGGTGTCTGCTAAAAAAAACATATATAATGTTTGGGGGTTCTGAGTAATTTTCTAGCAAAAGAATGATGATTTGTACATGTAGGAGAGAAGTGCCAGAATAGGCCCGGTATTGATGTGCAAAAAAAAGCCCAATGTTGAAGTGGTTAAATTAACATACATGTTTTTTTTTTTTGCTTTCTTTGCTTTTTTCCAAGTCCTGTTTTGTTGACCAATAAAATTTGATGCAAATTTGGATATTTGTGTTTTTTGTTATTTTTCATGCAACAAATATCACAGCTGCAGCTTAACTAGGCTGATTGGCATGTCAAAACAAAACAGGTGTGATTTGCCTAAAAGTTGCTTTCCTGGTGCCTTCATGGTAGCATATGCATGGATTGTGTGTATGCTGCCATGGATAGTCACCAGGAAAGAAAAATTACAGAGCGGTGAGTATTCAATTTTCCATTTTACTGCAGTGGTTCTCAGCCTCAGTCCTCAAGTACCCCCGACAGGACATGTTTTGTGAATTTATCTTATCTAGAATAGCTGTCCAAAATACCAAGCCATTGACTGATTTAAAGCACATGTGCAAGATGAAGGAAAACCTGCAAACATGGCCTGTTGGGGTACTTGAGAAGCACTGATTTAGAGCACTGTGCTAAAATCTAGCTCAAGGCAATCCTATTCTAATTGTGGGCATTTTAGGGAAACCAAGTGAGTGTTGGAACCCCTGCTTGTCTTTTTTAGGTTGGGCTTTGTGTCCCTTTTCTTAAAATTGGCTTCACTTCCTGTCACACAACCAAACAGGAAGTGAGGGTAAAACCCTACCAATGTCTTTTCTTGGGGACACACAGATCAATCTAACTAGTGTCCCCATTAAGCAAATTGCACTCTAGCACTTGTACACCCCAAATCATTAGGTAATTTGGGGTTTAGTAAAGGCAAATCCACTCTGCAGTAAAGTGTAGTCGCTGAAAATCTGAGAGGAAGCACTGGTGATTTTAACATCCAATAATGTCCCCCTCGGATCTCCAGCAAGTGCACTTGTAGTGCAAAGTGGATTTGCCTTTAGTAAATAAACCCCAAAGTCCAAGATACCTAATAATTTGGGCTGTACCCAGCAAAATGCTGGAGTGCAATTTACCTAATGGGAAACTATTTAGATTGACCTGTGTGTCCCCAAGGAAAGACATTGGTAGGGTTTTACCCTCACTTCCTGTTTGGCTATGTGACAGGAAGTGAATAAATTTGAAGGAGAAAGTGGCAAAATTTGGTAGTTGTTTTCACCCTATCAGGGGTGCAGACATTCCCAAAAAATGACCAGACCTAATCCCTCTGCACTCTATCCCCAAGCAAAAATAAGAAAGGATTTCATTTAGTTTAACTTTGCAAAGACGCATTCCTAAGTACAGCTGTGATGCATGTCAATGGCCCATTTAGCCCTTGTTTAATAGAAAACACCAATTGCCTTTCAATAGAAACATTTGTTAGTCTAGTCCTTTAAATCTGTATCTGCTTTACTATTAATTTCCATAAAAATTTTGTTTCTGCAGCTAGATGCGCCAAATGCATGTAGACGTGTATATGAGATGCGCAACAGCTGTGTGCGCACAGGTATGTGCATATGTGGTTCTCGGAAAGTGGTGGCCAGCACACAGGAATGACATCCCTCCCCTACAGGAAGTTGCTTGTACTGCTGCTAAGTTCTCTGAGGAAGAGATGATCCTTATTTGCAAATTAAGAAGAAAAACAACAGCGACCCTTTTTGCTGCTAGGTGAAAGCGCTAACCACTACACCACTGTGCTGCACGAACATTTATCTAGAGATGTAGGTTCTTGTGTCCACTTGTGAAAATACAAGTGGGTCAGGGCACATCTACATTCCAAATTTGGCACTTAAGATGGTCATGCACTATGCAATCTGATTGGCCAATCTCTGTACAAATCAAGATTTCGGCAAAATAGGTAATAGGAAGACGCACTTGAACAATTAATTAAAATTTTGGGAAATCAAACAGGCTCTTGCCTAATCTGATTTTTATAATTTTTATAATTTTTTTAAGATTGCAGTGTATGGTCACCTTTAAAGATCAAGATCTGAAAATATAAATGTATTGGGTTTAGAAACACTTTTCTGTTCTTTGTAATGTATTGAAAGATTTGTATGAAAATAGAAAAAAAAAAAAATTCTAAGATATATTAGAAGTAATAGGAATGAGATTAGCATCAAAAGGGTTAATTAAGTGAGAACACCTACTAATTGCCTAACAAGACACTAGTGATGAGCCGAACACCCCCGGGTTCGGTTCGCACCAGAACCCGCGAACGGACCGAAAGTTCGAACGAACATTAGAACCCTATTAAATACAATGGATGCGAACGTTCGAATTCTAAAGTGCTAATTATAACAACTATTATGCATGTTATTGTCATAAATAGGGTTTGGGAACCCGGGTTCTGCACCAGGGGACATGTATCAATGCAAAAAGAAGTTTTAAAAACGGTCGTTTTTCGGGAGCAGTCATTTTAATGATGCATAAAGTGAAAAAAAAAAGTCAAATATTCCTTTAAATATCGTACCTGGGGGGTGTCTAAAGTATGCCTGTGAAGTGCCACGTGTTTCCCGTGTTTAGAACTGTCCCTGCACAAAATGACACTTCTAAATGAAAAAAAAGCCATTTAAAACTGCTTGCGGCTTTAATGTAATGTCTGGTCCCGGTAATATGGATGAAATTCTTTAAGAAAAATGGCATAGCTACCCCATGACCCCCCCCCCCTACCCCAGCCCATTACCAGCCCCTTTGGGTCTTGTATGGATATTAAGGGGAACCCCGCACATAAAATAAAAAAGGCCCTATATACTCTGAACAGCCGTATACAGGCGGTGCATACAAGACAGGGACTGTAGGTTTGTTCTTATGTAGAATCTGTTTGTAATTTTGAACAGGTACATTGTTGAAGTGTAGCTCCAGCCCAAAAATCTATTTTTAAACTTTTTGGGAAACATAGGTAAGGGTTATCACCCCTGTAACATTTGTTTTGCTGTCTGTGCCCCTGTTCAGAACATTTCACCTCACTTTCCGTCCCAATGACAACTGTTTTTGAAATGTGGTGTTTTTCTTGAAACAAGGATTGCTGATAAAGCATCAGTACAGATGAGACCCCTTTCTCCCATATTTATTCTTACAGGAGAGAATTTTCCTTTCTAGGGGTAGATTTCCTCTCACTTCCTGTTGTCTTCTTTCGTTTGCAAGTAGGAGTCGTTTGTAAGTTGGATGTTTGAAAGTAGGGACCTGCCGTATATACTCTGCAGAAATAGGCCCCTTAGTTGTTGGTGTTGGCACAACACTGTAAGCACTCAGTTACTCTTGGTTGGTGCTGGAACGCCCTGCTGTCAACTATTATATCAGGAATTTTAATTACATATAATTGTTGAACAGTGGTAGTAAAAATTGGGGCTTTGATGGTGGTGCTGGTGCCACAACACTGTAAGCCCTGACAGTTACTCTTGGTGGGTGCAGCAATGGGCCCTGCTGTGAATTATTAGATCAAGAATTGTAATTACATGCCCCTTTTGAACAGGGGCTGAAAAATTGGGCCTTTCGTGGTGGTGGTGGTGGTGGCGTTGCCACAAGACTGTAAGCCCTCAGAGTTACTCTTGGTGGGTGCAGCAATGGACCCTGCTGTGAATTATTAGATCAAGAATTGTAATTGCATGCCCCTGTTGAACAGGGGCTGAAAAATTGGGCCTTAGGCACTGGTGGCACAACACTACAACCCCTCACAGATACTGTACTTGGAGCACAGCAATGAGCCCTGTTGCAAAGTATTGCTTCAAAAATTGTAATGACACGCCCCTGTTAAACAGGGGCTGAAAAATTGGGCCTTAGGCACTGGTGCCACAACACTCCAACCCCTCACAGATACTGTACTTGGAGCACAGCAATGAGCCCTATGGCAAATTATTGCTAAAAAAATTGTAATTACACGCCCCTGTAAAACAGGGGCTGAAAAATTGGGCCTTAGCCACTGGTGGCGGCACCCATAAACAAAAATGATCTTCCAAGCTATCATCATCAATCGTATCATTGAGGACTCGGAGGAGGAGGATAGCCAGTCAACATAACAGCACAGGCACTCAGCATCAGCATCAGTCTTGAAGGGATGTGACATGTTAAAATCAATTAGTCTGTTATATCAGCATCAGGTGTGTGGTAGCTGGTGGTGATCCAAGACTGGTTCATCTTGATGAAAGTCAGTCGATCAACCGAGTCGGTGGACAGGCGCACCCTGTGATCCGTGACAAATCCTCCAGCAGCACTGAATGTGCGTTCCGAAAGAACGCTGGATGCAGGACAGGCCAGTAGCTCAATTGCATACTGTGCAAGCTCTGGCCAGTGATCCATCCTCAAGACCCAGTAAGCCAGAGGATTTTCGGTGGGGAAGGTGTCCAAGTCTGACCTTGCCCCTAGATATTCCTGCACCATGTTTATCAGACGCTGGCGATGGTTGCTGGAACCGATCATACTTTGGGGCTGCGGACTAAAGAATTGTCTGAACGCATCGGTCAGACGGCCACCTTCCCCACCGCTCCTTCTTTGACTGGCCGAAGCCTCAGCAACTCGTTGTCCAGGACCAGGAGTTTGTAACCTCCCAGTCTCTGGGAACGCGTTGCACAGACCTTTCTGCAAGGCCTCCCGGAGTTGTCTCATCCTCTGCTCCCTCTGCGACGGTAAGATAAGGTCCGCAACCTTACCCTTGTACCGTGGATCAAGGAGAGTGGCCAGCCAGTAATGGTCCCTCTCCTTGATCCGAAGAATACGAGGATCCTTCCGCAGACTTTGCAGGATCAGGGAGGCCATGCAGCGTAGGTTTGCTGAGGCATTCGCTCCGGAGTCCTCTGGGTCACTAAGGACGACATGATCCGCAGCCACCTCCTCCCAGCCACGTACAAGTCCACTGGTTTCTTGGGACTGTAAATCATCCCTAAAAGACTGCTGCTGATGATGCTGAGTGCCAGCCTCCACCTCCATGCTGACACAATCCTCCTCCTCCTCCTCCTCCTCCTCCTCCTCCTCTTCCTGTGCGATGGGTGGGACAGAAGGAACACTGTCTGGGTAAAGGGGGCCTTGAGAGGCAAGGAAGTCCTCCTCTTCCTGCCTCTGTTCTGCCTCAAGTGCCCTGTCCATTATTCCACGCAGCGTGTGCTCCAACAGGTGGACAAGAGGTACAGTGTCACTGATGCATGCACTGTCACTGCTCACCATCCTCGTGGCCTCCTCAAATGGTGCCAGGACAGTGCATGCATCCCTGATCATGCCCCACTGGCGTGGAGAAAAAAAACCAAGCTCCCCTGACCCTGTCCTGGTGCCGTAGTCGCACAGGTACTCATTGATGGCCCTCTGCTGCGTGTGCAGCCGCTGCAGCATGGCCAACGTTGAGTTCCACCTGGTGGGCATGTCACATATAAGGCGGTTCTTGGGCAGGTTCAACTCCTTTTGCAGCTCAGCCAGGCGAGCACTGGCATTATAAGATCTGCGGAAATGCACACAGACTTTCCTGGCCTGCCTCAGGACATCCTGTAAGCCCGGGTACCTGCCCAAGAACCGCTGCACCACCAGGTTAAGGACGTGAGCCACACAGGGCACATGGGTCAGTTGTCCCTGTCGGAGGGCGGAGAGGAGGTTGGTGCCATTGTCGCAAACCACCATTCCTGGCTTAAGCTGGCGTGGCGTCAACCACCTCTCGGCCTGGCCCTGCAGAGCAGACAGGACCTCTGCCCCAGTGTGGCTTCTGTCCCCCAAACACACCAGCGCAAGCACGGCATGGCATCTTTTTGCCTGCGTACTTGCGTAGCCCCGTGAACGGCTACGGAGCACCGCTGGTTCATAGGACAAACCACAGGAAGAGGCCATGGAGGAAGAAGAAGAGGAGGGGGTGGAGGAGAGAGGTGTGTCACAACCAGTAGTAGCATTTTGGAGGCGTGGCGGTGGGACAACCTCCAACACTACTGCACCTTGTCCTGCATCCTTCCCAGCTGCCAAAAGAGTGACCCAATGGGCCGTGAAAGAAAGGTAACGTCCCTGTCCATGCCTGCTGGACCATGAGTCAGCGGTAATATGCACCTTACCGCTGACCGCCCTGTCCAGCGAGGCCAAGACATTGCCTTCCACATGCCGGTAGAGAGCCGGAATAGCCTTCCGTGAGAAAAAGTGGCGTTTGGGAACCTGCCACTGAGGAACCGCACATTGCACAAACTCACGGAAGGGGGCCGAGTCTACCAACTGAAAAGGCAGCAGTTGAAGCGCTAGCAATTTAGCCAAGCTAGCATTCAACCGCTGGGCATGTGGATGGCTGGGAGTGAACTTCTTTCGACGGTCCAGCAGCTGGGGCAGGGAAATTTGCCTGCTAGAATCGGACGTCGGTGTACTGCTAGCAGAGTGGCCGCAAGTACTTGGCTGTGACACACCTAATTCTACACCTTCATTCCTCTCAGTGCATGTTTCAGAGAGGACTGAAGTTATAGTGGGGTTGGAGATCCCAGCTGATGCGGTGCAAGGAGAGGTCCGCTTTGTTCTTTGGTGTGGGTCTTTGAGGTAGGCTTGCCAACGAGCTGCATGGCAGGTCAACATATGTCTGGTCAGGCATGTGGTACCCAAGCGGCTGATGTTTTGGCCACGCGATATACGCTTGAGACATATGTTGCAAACAGCAGCTGTGCGATCTGATGCACTAGCCTCAAAAAAGGCCCACACCAAAGAACTTTTTGAATGACGGGCAGAGGCAGCGCCCTGCACAGGCGGAGCTCTGCGGTGTGATTCCGTCGGTGTACTGCCCTTACGCTGGCCACCAAAGGGCATCCTGCCTCGTTGGAGATGTGCCTCCTCCTCATCCTCCTCCTCCTCCTCTCTCCTATTAGGCACCCACGTGGAGTCAGTGACCTCATCATCACCTCCCTCCTCATCACTGGAGCCAATCTGGCAGTATGCTGCAGCTGCTGGAACATGACTGCCAGATTGGTGTCCTTCTTGAGCATCCCCTCTGTCTGCTCTCACGCTACTGCCTTCCTCTAGCTGGGTTTCATCATCAGACCCTTCGAAACGCTGGGCATCCTCCTGGAGCATGTACCCAACACTGTGCTGAAACAGTTCGGGGGACTCCTCAGGAGGAGGACATGGTGGGTCTAGGGAAGGAGTGACTGATGATGAGTCTGACATTGATACCAGGGAAGAGGACGCTTTGGCAGCTGCTTTTCCAGTACCCTGAGCCTGGGTGAGAGAGGATGAGGAGGAGGAGGAGGGCTTGGTCATCCACTCTACCAAGTCTTCGGCATGATGTGGCTCAACATGTCCAGCTGCCGAAAAGAAGGACAAGCGTGTCCCATGGCCATGTGCTGATGACAATGCACCGCGTCCATGACCAGCACTGTTGCCCCCAGACACAGAGCCTGCTTGCCCTCTTTTATTGCCTCCTGACTGTCTGCCTCTCCTTGTTTGCCTTCCAGACATTCTAATAGATGGCCTGCAGGGAGATGGGAAAAAAGCAATAAGGGCTACCTTCAGGTGTCCTTCTCTGTCCCTTGAAACAAGGACTTTGACAGTGAAAGAAACTGACACACTCTCCCTACCTACAGTTTTCTGTCCCTAGAAAAAATGTTTTTTTTAAGCACAATTTAGCACAAGGAGAATTCACTCACTGTCCTTCCAGGTCCCTGGAAACAAGGACTTTGACAGTGAAAGAAACTGACACACTCTCCCTACCTACAGTTTTCTGTCCCTAGAAAAAATGTTTTTTTTAAGCACAATTTAGCACAAGGAGAATTCACTCACTGTCCTTCCAGGTCCCTGGAAACAAGGACTTTGACAGTGAAAGAAACTGACACACTCTCCCTACCTACAGTTTTCTGTCCCTAGAAAAAATGTTTTTTTTAAGCACAATTTAGCACAAGGAGAATTCACTCACTGTCCTTCCAGGTCCCTGGAAACAAGGACTTTGACAGTGAAAGAAACTGACACACTCTCCCTACCTACAGTTTTCTGTCCCTAGAAAAAATGTTTTTTTTAAGCACAATTTAGCACAAGGAGAATTCACTCACTGTCCTTCCAGGTCCCTGGAAACAAGGACTTTGACAGTGAAAGAAACTGACACACTCTCCCTACCTACAGTTTTCTGTCCCTAGAAAAAATGTTTTTTTTAAGCACAATTTAGCACAAGGAGAATTCACTCACTGTCCTTCCAGGTCCCTGGAAACAAGGACTTTGACAGTGAAAGAAACTGACACACTCTCCCTACCTACAGTTTTCTGTCCCTAGAAAAAATGTTTTTTTTAAGCACAATTTAGCACAAGGAGAATTCACTCACTGTCCTTCCAGGTCCCTGGAAACAAGGACTTTGACAGTGAAAGAAACTGACACACTCTCCCTACCTACAGTTTTCTGTCCCTAGAAAAAATGTTTTTTTTAAGCACAATTTAGCACAAGGAGAATTCACTCACTGTCCTTCCAGGTCCCTGGAAACAAGGACTTTGACAGTGAAAGAAACTGACACACTCTCCCTACCTACAGTTTTCTGTCCCTAGAAAAAATGTTTTTTTTAAGCACAATATAGCACAAGCACAAAACACACTGACACTCTCCCTACCTATCCTTCTCTTTCCCTAAACTAAAGGAATCCAGGTTAAGCAAGAAAGAAATAAAAGTCACTGTCCCTGCCTATGCTGCTCTATCCCTGCTCCGGAACACACTACACTAGGCCGCCGTGCTGGCGGCCTTTTATAGTGTGGGGCGTGTACTAAACACCCTCAGCAATAATTGGCCACAGGCATCCTGCCTGTGGCCAATCATTGCTCTCCTCGCTGCCGGCGCTGTGATTGGCCAAGCATGCGGGGTCACAGTGCATGCTTGGCCAATCACAGCGCCTGGATGACACTGCGATGGCGTAGTGCATTGTGGGCCGTTCGCGTCACTCGAATTTGGCGCGAACGGCCCAAATCGTTCGATCTTCGTCGAACGATCGAACAGCCGATGTTCGAGTCGAACGTATGTTCGACTCGAACACGAAGCTCATCCCTACAAGACACATCCAATGAGATGGGCGTGCGCTATTATCAATGAGAAAACAGCAGTTACCCTGGTACCAGTTGCCGTTTACATATTTATTATCGTGTTGCGCGTCTGTGTGCGCCGATTTGCACGCCCAATCAATGATTTATCCGGCGCACCAATTAAGGTATGAACTGGCGCAATGCATTGTTCTTAGTAAATCAGCCCCAATGTGCGAACAGAGCGGCAGCTGCCTGCTGATGCTGAGACTTAGTTGCTTGCTGCAGAGAGAAGAGAGTAGGAACCCCAGTAGCCTGGTGCCCTAGGCAGCCTAGTGGTAGCACCGGCCCTGCCCGGACCAGAAGCCAATTCATTTAGGACATTTCCACCATATATGTATAACGTCCCCCTGATGGCCACAACCCCAGAAGCAGCGGTAACTGTAGGATGGTTTGATATGGGCAATGCAAGCAAGGACCAAATACCAGTGTAGAAGCACCTTATATGCCGCCCCCAAGGTGGCTGTGTCAAATGAGAATTTGGCCACAGAAGACCAGGCCCTGCTCCATTCCACCAAGTCTATTACGGTCTCTAGATCCCGTTCCCACTGAGCTACAAAAGTGAGAGAGGTATGAGATGAACGATCATTTGGAGAAGCATAGAGAGCCAAGACAAGGCCTGGGGATCCCAGGGAGTGCAGGCAAATGTATTCAAATGCGGTTTTCTGGAACGGGTACGTAGCAGTCCTGCGCAGTCAGGTGAGCCAATGCTGAAGTTGGAGGTAGCGGAAGATCTTCTCTTTTGGTACATCATGAGTCTCCTAAAGTGAAGCTCACGTGGGAAGTGATCTGGTGGTCAGGAAGTGTCGAACATGTAAGGACCCATTAGCGACCCACCAAGAGAATGTCCATAGTTGGTCCAAGAGAGGGTTTTTAGTGATTGGGAGCAAGGGCAGAAAGGTTAACATGAGGCGAGCGAAGTACCGCACAGAGTCCCAGACTTGTAAGCTATGATGCATGAGTGGACTCAAAATTGAAGGGCGGAGGTTATAGGGTAGCCAGAGGAGGGTGTGGAACCACTTTTCGAGCCAATTATCCTTTTTGAAGCAATTTACTACACTATAAGTTCTCTCCCACCTCCTTCTTTTCTTTTCCTGTGGACACTCTGAGCCACACAGAGATCACTGGGCAGCTCTTCACATACAATCCCTTTGGGCCACAGTTAATCACTATGTTGTGTCCTGCAGCATACCCCTGTATACTAACCCTGTATACTGAGTTATACATTAAACAGCATAATCCTTCCCCATGCTCTTTTAACACTAAGTTGTATATTACATACTCTTGACCACTGCACTGTCAGCTGTGCTGTACATTACATACTCCTAACTGATGAACTCAGTATGCTGTGATGTGCTTTGCAAACTCCTGATAGATGTATAGCCTTGCATACAATGGACAGGAGTGTGTTACAGAGAGCCCAGCCCACAGACTGCACTGTTCAGGCATATGTAACTTATACTATAATAGTGTACAAAAATAAATAAATTCCCCTCTTCTTCCCTTATACACTCCACTGCGCTTCGGGAGCGAGTCTGCTAAATCAGACCAAAACACCTTACTAGCTGCTACTTTACAAAAAACATACAATGACAAATAAATTTGAATAACCAAAATTAGTAGCGCTTTGTGTATCACAACACAGATCTAAATATTTACAAATTATATATCCTATATAAAGGTGTTACATATATGTGAAAATTATATATAAATGTGAAAAAATATATATATAAACATATACTCTCGAAAATATATGTGCATACAAATAATACATTAATTAGTTTCCATAGCTTTCCAATGGTGTTTTCAAACCAATTGCTGTAACAAATATTTTAAAGAAAGTCCATCAGTGAAACAGGTGTTCCAAATATAGTGACTTCAAAATTACATAAAATTCTTCCTGTGTTCTCTTGAATAAACCTTCACCACACCAACGTGATTAGTGATTCCACTCCCTAAGGACTTGCACTCACCAATAGGATATGCCTCGCACTCTCATGCTCGGCCTTACAGCTTAGTCACCCCTCAGGGTATCAAAGACAGATCCAACAAGATGTTTAAGCAGGTCAGTCAAGTATCCCACATGAAAAAACAAAATGCCTCCAATACTGAAGTACGTAAAATTTTTTACTAAAATGGGAGAAGCTACACGGCGCTCTTTTACAGTGAGTAGCGTTTGGATTTTTCGACCGCTCATCGAATATTCAGTCCGGTGTTTGGGCGGAAGTCTGCTGTGTTTTCGATTGGAGTGGAGAGGCGGGCATACGTGAAGGAGGGTGAGACACACATAGTTGGTCGGTCCGCCGAGACCGCAATACATCGCGGCTACCTGTCATATGCCTGTCTGGCGTTTTGAAGTGTTTTTGCTGAAATGCCTAACTTTAATCTACTAGATGTGAGTGAAACCATTGAAGGTTACCTGTGCTGTGTTTTAATAAAAGTTTTTACGTACTTCACTTTTGGAGGCATTTTGTTTTTTCATGCAGTAAAAATTAAAATTGAATACTACCATGAAGGCACCAGGAAAGGAACATTTAGACAAAATCACACCAGTTTTGTTTTGACATGCCAATCAGCCTAGATAAGCTTCAGCTGTGAAATCTGTTGCATGAAAAAATAACAAAAAAAACAAACATCCAAATTTGCATCAAATTTTTTTGGTCAACAAAACAGGACTTGGAAAAGAGCAAGGAAAGCAAAAAAAAAAACATGTATGTTAATTTGAAACATTAGTCACAACATCTTGAGAAAGATTTTGCAAAATAATGCAGCACAGACAATTAAGTCAAAGTAAACGACACACATTAACAACATCAAAAATATTTAGGTGGAAAATATCCCCCACCTTAAAAAATACAATAAACCAAAGTATAAAAAACATCTATTTTGCAAAGACATAATAAATAAAATACAAAGCGAAAATACATGTGTTACAAACTCAATAAGGACACCCAAATGTACTCTCTTGCGGGCACACACACACACAATCTTGCCTCTTTTCAGGGCAAGGTAAAGAATGCTATCTGCAAGCTTTATATAACATAGGTTTGTGTGCTAATGAGGCAATTGAAAACACATGCAAAAGCCATGAAACACACAAAACACAAGTTTACCCAATGTAGAGACTGAACTTCAAAGTGGGTACACCTGTTAAGGATGTACTTAAATTACTAACCCAAAAATGACACTCTATGAGCATGCCCATGCCAAAAGGCACAGGAAAAAAACAAAGTCCCTGAGCATGCCCAGACCAACCCAAATGTAGCTAGCACAATAAGCCACCCCATTTCCAAAATTAAGCACATCATCCAGCATGCAACTAAATTAGAGATGGGACAAAAACCCCCGGTCCAGGGGGGCAAACAAAGAGCCTAACATGGGCAAAAGTTAGACAACAAATAACATTGCAGTCTATGGGAACTGACTTGTTAATTTTGTTAGTTCCCAATTTGGAGAACCCCAAAAACGAAACAAGGAAAAGTGCCTTTAAATATGCCAAATTACTTAAGGGCCAGTTCACACCACATGCAGTCCAGTGTGTTTTTTTTATGCCTCAAAATCGCATGGAAAATAGGTTATATGTTTTACAATGGCATAGTTCACACCATTGCTTGCAGTTCCAGTGCGTTCCAGTTCCAGAAAATAAAGTAGAACATGCTGCATTTTTCCTGCACTGGACTGTACTGGAACGCTGTAAAAGCATCATAAACGCACAGGAACGCATCAAAAACGCACAAGCAGAAAAGCATCTGGACTGCGTTTCTATAGAGTGAACTTGCCCTAAAGCTATTAACTTGGGGGGGGGTTACTCTGCTTGTAAAGTGGTGCATCTGTAGCATGTATCCAAAATGCTGCTTCAAAGATGTACAGCTTTAGAGCAAACTTACAAATCGACATTGCAGCTGCAAGATTTTAACAAAAAAAATAGCCTGCCTCCCCCAATACATATAAGGCCATTTGGGTCTGGAAAGGCTTTATATGAGAGCCCCCACGTGAAAAATACCACCCCCTCCCACACACACTAACAAACCCCTAGCCAAACACAGCAAGCCAGCTAATGAAAGGGGGTGGGGGTTGATGCTTGGGGGCAGGAGGGGCTCAGGCACCCCAAAAGTGGTTTGGATTGGTGAAGGCAGCTCCCAGCCTTTGGAAAATGGAGTGGAGTGTAGAGTTCCCCTTTAAAAGCAACAAATAGCCCAAAGAAAACATATGCATTAGAAGAGGGAAGGTTAAATGCCCTTTTAGGAGGAGCTAGAGTAGCGCGAGTCTTTTTACATAATTTTAACAAGGTACATGTAACATGTTAACAACGTAACACGCTAACATGACCTGTGTGCAAAGATTTTGCCGGCGCAGTTAACCAACGCATTTGAACGTGCGCAAATGCCGCTTGCGCATACACAGTGCACAAATAGACCTCATGCAGTTCTAAACGTACTTGCAGGCACAGTAGGCTTGTTCTGAAAAAGTTACTTTCTCATTCTATTTTGGGCATATTTGTTACTTAGGCAGTTGTTACTAGTGATGAGCCGAACACCCCCGGGTTCGGTTCGCACCAGAACCCGCGAACGGACCGAAAGTTCGCACGAACATTAGAACCCTATTAAATACAATGGATGCGAACGTTCGGATTCTAAAGTGCTAATTATAATGACTATTATCCATGTTATTGTCCGAAACAGATTTTGGGAACCCGGCTTCTGCACCAGGGGACATGTATCAATGCAAAAAGAAGTTTTAAAAACGGACGTTTTCCGGGAGCAGTCATTTTAATGATGCATAAAGTTAAAAAAAAAAAGTCAAATATTCCTTTAAATATTGTACCTGGGGGGTGTCTAAAGTATGCCTGTGAAGTGCCACGTGTTTCCCGTGTTTAGAACTGTCCCTGCACAAAATAACATTTCTAAAGGGAAAAAAGTCATTTAAAACTGCTTGTGGCTTTAATGCAATGTCTGGTCCCGGTAATATGGATGAAAATCTTTAGGAAAAATGGCATAGCTACCCCATCAACCCCCCCCCCCCCCTACCCCAGCCCATTACCAGCCCCTTTGGGTCTTGTATGGATATTAAGGGGAACCCCGCACACAAAATAAAAAAGGACCTATATACTCTAAACAGCCGTATACAGGCGGTGCATACAAGACAGGGACTGTAGGTTTGTTCTTATGTAGAATCTGTTTATAATTTTGAACAGCTGCATTGTTTAAGTGGAGCTCCATGGCAAATTCCTTTTTTTTAGCTTTTTGTAAAACATAGGGAACGGTTATCACCCCTGTCACATTTTTTTTGCTGTCTGTGCCCCTGTTCAGAACATTTCACCTCACTTTGCGTCCCAATGACAACTGTTTTTGAAATGTGGTGTTTTTATTGAAACAAGGATTGGTGATAAAGCATCAGTAGAGAGGAGACACCTTTCTCCCATATTAATTCTTACAGGAGAGAATTTTCCTTCCAAGGGGTAGATTTCCTCTCACTTCCTGTTGTCTTCTTCCGTTTGCAAGTAGTAGTAGTTTGTAAGTTGGATGTTTGAAAGTAGGGACCTTCCGTATATACTCTGCAGAAATTGGCCCCTTAGGTGTTGGTGTTGGCACAACACTGAAAGCACTCACAGTTATTCTTGGTGGGTGCTGGAACGCCCTGCTGTCAAGTATAATATCAGGAATTGTAATAACATATAATTGTTGATCAATGGTAGTAAAAATTGGGCCTTTGATGGTGGTGCTGGTGCCACAACACTGTAAGGCCTGACAGACAGTTACTCTTGGTGGGCGCAGCAATGGTCCCTGCTGTGAATTATTAGATCAATAATTATAATTGCATGCCCCTGTTGAACAGGGGCTGAAAAATTGGGCCTTTGGTGGTGGTGGTGGTGGTGATGGTGGTGCTGGTGCCACAACACTGTAAGGCCTGACAGTTACTCTTGGTGGGCGCAGCAATGGTCCCTGCTGTGAATTATTAGATCAATAATTATAATTGCATGCCCCTGTTGAACAGGGGCTGAAAAATTGGGCCTTTGGTGGTGGTGGTGGTGGTGATGGTGGTGCTGGTGCCACAACACTGTAAGGCCTGACAGTTACTCTTGGTGGGCGCAGCAATGGGCCCTGCTGTGAATTATTAGATCAATAATTATAATTGCATGCCCCTGTTGAACAGGGGCTGAAAAATTGGGCCTTTGGTGGTGGTGGTGATGGTGGTGCTGGTGCCACAACACTGTAAGGCCTGACAGTTACTCTTGGTGGGCGCAGCAATGGGCCCTGCTGTGAATTATTAGATCAATAATTATAATTGCATGCCCCTGTTGAACAGGGGCTGAAAAATTGGGCCTTAGGCACTGGTGGCACAACACTGCAACCCCTCACAGATACTGTACTTGGAGCACAGCAATGAGGCCTGTTGCAAAGTATTGCATCAAAAATTTTAATTACACGCCCCTGTTAAACAGGGGCTGAAAAATTGGGCCTTAGCCACTGGTGGCGTCACCCATAAACCAAAATGATCTTCCAAGCTATCATCGTTAATCGTATCATTGAGGAGGATAGCCAGTCAACATAACAACACAGGCACTCAGCATCAGCATCAGTCTTGAAGGGATGTGACATTTTAAAATCAATTAGTCTGTTATATCAGCATCTGGTGTGTGGTAGCTGGTGGTGATCCAAGACTGGTTCATCTTGATGAAAGTCAGTCGATCAACCGAGTCGGTGGACAGGCGCACCCTGTGATCCGTGACAAATCCTCCAGCAGCACTGAATGTGCATTCTGAAAGAACGCTGGATGCAGGACAGGCCAGTAGCTCAATTGCATACTGTGCAAGCTCTGGCCAGTGATCCATCCTCAAGACCCAGTAAGCCAGAGGATTTTCGGTGGGGAAGGTGTCCAAGTCTGACCTTGCCCCTAGGTATTCCTGGACCATGTATATCAGACGCTGGCGATGGTTGCTGGAACCGATCATACTTTGGGGCTGCGGACTAAAGAATTGTCTGAACGCATCGGTCAGACGGCCACCTTCCCCACCGCTCCTTCTTTGACTGCCCGAAGCCTCAGCAACTCGTTGTCCAGGACCAGGAGTTTGTAACCTCCCAGTCTCTGGGAACGCGTTGCACAGACCTTTCTGCAAGGCCTCCCGGAGTTGTCTCATCCTCTGCTCCCTCTGCGACGGTACGATAAGGTCCGCAACCTTACCCTTGTACCGTGGATCAAGGAGAGTGGCCAGCCAGTAATGGTCCCTCTCCTTGATCCGAAGAATACGAGGATCCTTCCGCAGACTTTGCAGGATCAGGGAGGCCATGCAGCGTAGGTTAGCTGAGGCATTCAGTCCGGAGTCCTCTGGGTCACTAAGGACGACATGATCCGCAGCCACCTCCTCCCAGCCACGTACAAGTCCACTGGTTTCTTGGGACTGTAAATCATCCCTAAAAGACTGCTGCTGATGATGCTGAGTGCCAGCCTCCACCTCCATGCTGACACAATCCTCCTCCTCCTCCTCCTCCTCTTCCTGTGCGATGGGTGGGACAGAAGGAACACTGTCTGGGTAACGGGGGCCTTGAGAGGCAAGGAAGTCCTCCTCTTCCTGCCTCTGTTCTGCCTCAAGTGCCCTGTCCATTATTCCACGCAGCGTGTGCTCCAACAGGTGGACAAGAGGTACAGTGTCACTGATGCATGCACTGTCACTGCTCACCATCCTCGTGGCCTCCTCAAATGGTGCCAGGACAGTGCATGCATCCCTGATCATGCCCCACTGGCGTGGTGAAAAAAAACCGAGCTCCCCTGACCCTGTCCTGGTGCCGTAGTCGCACAGGTACTCATTGATGGCCCTCTGCTGCATGTGCAGCCGCTGCAGCATGGCCAACGTTGAGTTCCACCTGGTGGGCATGTCACATATAAGGCGGTTCTTGGGCAGGTTCAACTCCTTTTGAAGCTCAGCCAGGCGAGCACTGGCATTATAAGATCTGCGGAAATGCACACAGACTTTCCTGGCCTGCCTCAGGACATCCTGTAAGCCCGGGTACCTGCCCAAGAACCGCTGCACCACCAGGTTAAGGACGTGAGCCATACAGGGCACATGGGTCAGTTGTCCCTGTCGGAGGGCGGAGAGGAGGTTGGTGCCATTGTCGCAAACCACCATTCCTGGCTTAAGCTGGCGTGGCGTCAACCACCTCTCGGCCTGCCCCTGCAGAGCAGACAGGACCTCTGCCCCAGTGTGGCTCCTGTCCCCCAAACACACCAGCGCAAGCACGGCATGGCATATTTTTGCCTGCGTACTTGCGTAGCCCCTTGAACGCCTATGGAGCACCGCTGGTTCCGAGGACAAACCACAGGAAGAGGCCATGGAGGAAGAAGAAGAGGAGGGGGTGGAGGAGAGAGGTGTGTCACAACCAGTAGTAGCATTTTGGAGGCGTGGCGGTGGAACAACCTCCAACACTACTGCACCTTGTCCTGCATCCTTCCCAGCTGCCAAAAGAGTGACCCAATGGGCCGTGAAAGAAAGGTAACGTCCCTGTCCATGCCTGCTGGACCATGAGTCAGCGGTAATATGCACCTTACCGCTGACCGCCCTGTCCAGCGAGGCCAAGACATTGCCTTCCACATGCCTGTAGAGAGCCGGAATAGCCTTCCGTGCGAAAAAGTGTCGTTTGGGAACCTGCCACTGAGGAACCGCGCATTGCACAAACTCACGGAAGGGGTCCGAATCTACCAACTGAAAAGGCAGCAGTTGAAGCGCTAGCAATTTAGCCAAGCTAGCCTTCAACCGCTGGGCATGTGGATGGCTGGGAGTGAACTTCTTTCGACGGTCCAGCAGCTGGGGCAGGGAAATTTGCCTGCTAGAATCGGACGTTGGTGTACTGCTAGCAGAGTGCCCGCAAGTACTTGCCTGTGACACACCTAATTCTACACCTTCATTCCTCTCAGAGCAGGTTTCAGAGAGGAGTGAAGGTATAGTGGGGTTGGAGATCCCAGCTGATGCGGTGCAAGAAGAGGTCAGCTTTGTTCTTTGGTGTGGGTCTTTAAGGTAGGCTTGCCAACGAGCTGCATGGCAGGTCAACATATGTCTGATCAAGCATGTGGTGCCCAAGCGGCTGATGTTTTGGCCACGCGATATACGCTTGAGACATATGTTGCAAACAGCAGCTGTGCGATCTGATGCACTCGCCTCAAAAAAGGCCCACACCAAAGAACTTTTTGAATGACGGGCAGAGGCAGCGCCCTGCACAGGCGGAGCTCTGCGGTGTGATTCCGTCGGTGTGCTGCCCATACGCTGGCCACTCAAGGGCATCCTGCCTCGTTGGAGATGTGCCTCCTCCTCATCCTCCTCCTCCTCCTCTCTCCTATTAGGCACCCACGTGGAGTCAGTGACCTCATCATCCCCTCCCTCCTCATCACTGGAGCCAATCTGGCAGTATGCTGCAGCTGCTGGAACATGACTGCCAGATTGGTGTCCTTCTTCAGCATCCCCTCTCTCTGCTCTCACGCTGCTGCCTTCCTCTAGCTGGGTATCATCATCAGATCCTTCCAAACGCTGGGCATCCTCCTGGAGCATGTACCCAACACTGTGCTCAAACAGTTCGGGGGACTCCTCAGGAGGAGGGCATGGTGGGTCTAGGGAAGGATTGACTAATGAAGATAATGATACCAGAGAAGAGGACGCTTTGGCAGCTGCTTTGCCAGTACCCTGAGCCTGGGTGAGAGAGGATGAGGAGGATGAGGTGGGCTTGGTCATCCACTCTACCAAGTCTTCGGCATGATGTGGCTCAACATGTCCAGCTGCCGAAAACAAGGACAAGCGTGTCCCATGGCCATGTGCTGATGACAATGCACCGCGTACACGACCAGCACTGTTGCCCCCAGACACAGAGCCTGCTTGCCCTCTTTTTTTTGCCTCCTGACTGTCTGCCTCTCCTTGGTTGCCTTCCAGACATTTTAATGGATGGCCTGCAGGGAGATGGGAAAAACAGCAATAAGGGCTACCTTCAGGTGTATATTGTGCAGGAGGCTTAGCAACAATGACACTGTCACTGTCCCCTGCCTATCCTTCTCTGTCCCTAAACACAAGGATTGAAAATATGGTTCAGCAAAAAAGTTTTAGAACAGAATAGCACACTGACACTTTCCCTCACTGTCCTACTCTGTCCCTCCCTACAAACAAGATTTAGCACAGAATAGCACACTGATAATTTCTACGAGTGTCCTTCTCTGTCCCTAAACTCAAGGATTGAAAATATGGAACAGCAAAATTGGTTTAGAACAGAATAGCACACTGTCAGTTTCACTGACTGTACCTCTCTGTCCCTCAACTCAAGGATTGAAAATATGGAACAGCAAAATTGGTTTAGAACAGAATAGCACACTGTCAGTTTCACTCACTGTACCTCTCTGTCCCTCAACTCAAGGATTGAAAATATGGTTCAGCAAAATAGTTTTAGAACAGAATAGCACACTGACACTTTCCCTCACTGTCCTACTCTGTCCCTCCCTACAAACAAGATTTAGCACAGAATAGCACACTGATAATTTCTACGAGTGTCCTTCTCTGTCCCTAAACTCAAGGATTGAAAATATGGAACAGCAAAATTGGTTTAGAACAGAATAGCACACTGTCAGTTTCACTCACTGTACCTCTCTGTCCCTCAACTCAAGGATTGAAAATATGGAACAGCAAAATTGGTTTAGAACAGAATAGCACACTGTCAGTTTCACTCACTGTACCTCTCTGTCCCTCAACTCAAGGATTGAAAATATGGAACAGCAAAATTGGTTTAGAACAGAATAGCACACTGTCAGTTTCACTCACTGTACCTCTCTGTCCCTCAACTCAAGGATTGAAAATATGGAACAGCAAAATTGGTTTAGAACAGAATAGCACACTGTCAGTTTCACTCACTGTACCTCTCTGTCCCTCAACTCAAGGATTGAAAATATGGTTCAGCAAAATAGTTTTAGAACAGAATAGCACACTGACACTTTCCCTCACTGTCCTACTCTGTCCCTCCCTACAAACAAGATTTAGCACAGAATAGCACACTGATAATTTCTACGAGTGTCCTTCTCTGTCCCTAAACTCAAGGATTGAAAATATGGAACAGCAAAATTGGTTTAGAACAGAATAGCACACTGTCAGTTTCACTCACTGTACCTCTCTGTCCCTCAACTCAAGGATTGAAAATATGGAACAGCAAAATTGGTTTAGAACAGAATAGCACACTGTCAGTTTCACTCACTGTACCTCTCTGTCCCTCAACTCAAGGATTGAAAATATGGTTCAGCAAAATAGTTTTAGAACAGAATAGCACACTGACACTTTCCCTCACTGTCCTACTCTGTCCCTCCCTACAAACAAGATTTAGCACAGAATAGCACACTAATAATTTCTACGAGTGTCCTTCTCTGTCCCTAAACTCAAGGATTGAAAATATGGAACAGCAAAATTGGTTTAGAACAGAATAGCACACTGTCAGTTTCACTGACTGTACCTCTCTGTCCCTCAACTCAAGGATTGAAAATATGGAACAGCAAAATTGGTTTAGAACAGAATAGCACACTGTCAGTTTCACTGACTGTACCTCTCTGTCCCTCAACTCAAGGATTGAAAATATGGAACAGCAAAATTGGTTTAGAACAGAATAGCACACTGTCAGTTTCACTCACTGTACCTCTCTGTCCCTCAACTCAAGGATTGAAAATATGGAACAGCAAAATTGGTTTAGAACAGAATAGCACACTGTCAGTTTCACTCACTGTACCTCTCTGTCCCTCAACTCAAGGATTGAAAATATGGTTCAGCAAAATAGTTTTAGAACAGAATAGCACACTGACACTTTCCCTCACTGTCCTACTCTGTCCCTCACTACAAACAAGATTTAGCACAGAATAGCACACTGATAATTTCTACGAGTGTCCTTCTCTGTCCCTAAACTCAAGGATTGAAAATATGGAACAGCAAAATTGGTTTAGAACAGAATAGCACACTGTCAGTTTCACTCACTGTACCTCTCTGTCCCTCAACTCAAGGATTGAAAATATGGAACAGCAAAATTGGTTTAGAACAGAATAGCACACTGTCAGTTTCACTCACTGTACCTCTCTGTCCCTCAACTCAAGGATTGAAAATATGGTTCAGCAAAATAGTTTTAGAACAGAATAGCACACTGACACTTTCCCTCACTGTCCTACTCTGTCCCTCCCTACAAACAAGATTTAGCACAGAATAGCACACTGATAATTTCTACGAGTGTCCTTCTCTGTCCCTAAACTCAAGGATTGAAAATATAGAACAGCAAAATTGGTTTAGAACAGAATAGCACACTGTCAGTTTCACTGACTGTACCTCTCTGTCCCTCAACTCAAGGATTGAAAATATGGAACAGCAAAATTGGTTTAGAACAGAATAGCACACTGTCAGTTTCACTCACTGTACCTCTCTGTCCCTCAACTCAAGGATTGAAAATATGGTTCAGCAAAATAGTTTTAGAACAGAATAGCACACTGACACTTTCCCTCACTGTCCTACTCTGTCCCTCCCTACAAACAAGATTTAGCACAGAATAGCACACTGATAATTTCTACGAGTGTCCTTCTCTGTCCCTAAACTCAAGGATTGAAAATATGGAACAGCAAAATTGGTTTAGAACAGAATAGCACACTGTCAGTTTCACTCACTGTACCTCTCTGTCCCTCAACTCAAGGATTGAAAATATGGAACAGCAAAATTGGTTTTGAACAGAATAGCACACTGTCAGTTTCACTCACTGTACCTCTCTGTCCCTCAACTCAAGGATTGAAACTATGGAACAGCAAAATTGGTTTAGAACAGAATAGCACACTGTCAGTTTCACTCACTGTACCTCTCTGTCCCTCAACTCAAGGATTGAAAATATGGTTCAGCAAAATAGTTTTAGAACAGAATAGCACACTGACACTTTCCCTCACTGTCCTACTCTGTCCCTCCCTACAAACAAGATTTAGCACAGAATAGCACACTTATAATTTCTACGAGTGTCCTTCTCTGTCTCTAAACTCAAGGATTGAAAATATGGAACAGCAAAATTGGTTTAGAACAGAATAGCACACTGTCAGTTTCACTCACTGTACCTCTCTGTCCCTCAACTCAAGGATTGAAAATATGGAACAGCAAAATTGGTTTAGAACAGAATAGCACACTGTCAGTTTCACTGACTGTACCTCTCTGTCCCTCAACTCAAGGATTGAAAATATGGAACAGCAAAATTGGTTTAGAACAGAATAGCACACTGTCAGTTTCACTCACTGTACCTCTCTGTCCCTCAACTCAAGGATTGAAAATATGGTTCAGCAAAATAGTTTTAGAACAGAATAGCACACTGACACTTTCCCTCACTGTACCTCTCTGTCCCTACAAACAAGGATTAGCACAGAATAGCACACTGTCACTAACACTCTCCCTACCTATCCTTATTTGTCCCTAAACACAAGGAATCCAGGAATAATAAAGGAAAAATAATGACACTGTCCCTGCCTATGCTTCCCTTTCCCTGCTCCGGAACACACTACACAAGGCCGCCGCGCTGGCGGCCTTTTATAGTGTGGGGCGTGTACTAAACCCCATCAGCAATAATTGGCCACAGGCATCCTGCCTGTGGCCAATCATTGCTCTCCTCGCTGCCGGCGCTGTGATTGGCCAAGCATGCGGGGTCACAGTGCATGCTTGGCCAATCACAGCGCCTGGATGACACTGCAATGGCGTAGTGCATTGTGGGCCGTTCGCGTCACTCAAATTTGGCGCGAATGGCCCAAATCGTTCGATCTTCGTCGAACGATCGAACAGCCGATGTTCGACTCGAACGTATGTTCGACTCGAACACGAAGCTCATCCCTAGTTGTTACTATACTTTCTCACATCACCCCATAATATTGGCACTTCGAGCTTCTTTTAACTTTGATTTGAAGATGCCGTGCGCCATGTCCATAGTGGCACACTGATCGCCTCCTCCTGTGCGCCGAGATCACTTTAGTAAATGGGGAATAGCGCTGTGTTACCGGCGCAAATGTTTCGTAAATACCAAAACGTACGTTGCGCCTCGGCGTGCGCCTCAACTCAAGGCGCAAACGGTTCGTAAATCAGCCCCAGATTGTAGCATTCAGGAATACAGTGTAGGAGCCATTAATATGTAACATATGACAGTAAGAGTTATGTAACAAAAAGCACATCATGCATACCTAGTATAGCGATCCAGAGACTCCAATGCACAAGATAGGTTACAAAATTTTGACTGCTGCACCCTGTATTCCGTACCATACATTACCTACTCTTGGCTGTTGACTTCTGTATTCTTTGCTGTCCTCCAGTAAATTTCTCTGCTTCTCCCCAAGCAAAAATCTTACATCCCTCAAAAAAACTCCCCCACAGTAACCATCCAATGCTTAGCTCTGCACCCCTCGTTCACTGTAATCCCATCAGCAATTCAATTTTGGGTCCTCCATCGATAGCTCACCTCTGCACCCCCCTCCACAGCTCAGGTTTACTCCCCCCTCCACAGCTCACCTCTTCACCCTTTAGCTACACATTATCTCGGCTCCCGCTTCCACATTTCACTTCTTCACCCCCTGTCTACAGCTCACCCCAATCCACACCTCTGCTCCCAGTTCCCCAATTGCTCTCACCTCTGCACCCTCACCTTCCTTATCTGCAGCTTTCAACTCTGCATCCCCCTTCCAAATTTCTCCCATCTGCACCCAACCCCACCTCCAGAACTCTTACTTCTTCACAAAGCATTCCCTTCACAGCTCTTAACTCTACAGCTAGCTCCCCACCCCTCCACAGCATTCACCTTTGCACATAGCCTCCCCTTCACAGCTTTTACCTCTTCAACCAAGCCCCCATCAGAAGCTCTCACATCTGCATCTCTCTTTTCATCCACTGCTCTCACCTGTGTCCTTACAGAGGCTGCAGCCGGCATGGCTCTATTATGTGGGCACAGTTTTTCTTTTCAATACAGTGCAGTTTACACAGCACACTGATTCAACGGCTTTGCCTATCTTACTGGGCTGCTCAGCTTGTCAGACCTATAGCCAGGGGCGGATCCAGAGTCTAGTCTCGGGAGGGGCACTACCAGAAAATAATTTTTTTTGGGGGCAATTTATCAGGGAAATCACTGGTGTTAGCGCTTCAATGATCACGGCACCATGGTTATTATGGTGTCAGGATGATTGAAGCACATTATTTCTATTATTACATTGTAATATAAAATGGTTCAACTCACCATAATGTAGAATCAGTGGGAGTCCCGAGTGTGTCACTTGCCATGTCACCTGCCACCAGATGCAGCTTGTCACTTGCCACGTCACCTGCCACTAGATGCAGCATGTCACTTGCCACGTCACCTGCCACCAGAGGCAGCTTGTCACTTGCCACGTCACCTGCCACACGTTACGGATTGTCACTTGCCACGTCGCCTGCCACACGTTGCGGATTGTCACTTGCCACGTCACCTGCCACACATTGCGGATTGTCATTTGCCACACATTGTGATTGTCACTTGACACCCCACCTGCCACACGTTGCAGATTGTCACTTGCCACATCACCTGCCACAAGTTGCAGAATGTCACTTGCCTGCCACCAGATGCAGATTGTCACTTGCCACGTCACCTGCCACATGTTGCGGATTGTAACTTGCCACGTCACCAGCCACAAGTTGCAGATTGTCACTTTCACATCACCTGCCACATGTTGCGGATTGTCACTTGCCACCTCACCTGCCACACCTTGCGGATTGTCACTTGCTAAGGTGGTGTTTTGCTTGTCAGAGTCAGGCAGCAAAGAGATGATGTAATCTCTCTGCTGCCTGCACAGTGAGGGCGGAAGTTACTGCAGGGATGCAAGGCGGGCACGGGCGGTGAGAGATGATGTCATCTCTATGCTCCCCTGGGCCACTGGCTTGTTGATTGGCCAGCTGCCCGCACACCCACAGAGCACAGAGCCAACCAGCTGACCGCCCACACTCTGACTCTCATTTGCCGCGGAGTCGCCCGCTCAGACTCCCTGGCGCCCGCAAATTCCGCAACTAGAACTAATTTCTCTGAGCCGCCCGCTCAGATTCTCCGGCGCCCGCAAATTCTGCAACTAAAACTAATTTCTCGGAGCCGTCCGCTCAGACTCCCCGGCGCCCGCGAATTCTGCAACTAAAACTAATTTCTCGGAGCCGCCCGCTCAGACTCTCTAGCACCCGCAAATTCCGCAACTAAAACTAATTTCTCGGGGATGGCAATTGCCCTGTTGCCCCCCCCTGGATCCGCCCCTTCCTATAGCACAGGGCTGAGGAGCAGTTTTGGAGCATTTCTCTGGAATCAGTGCTACAGGTCTGACAGGTGGCATTTGGTCAGGTAGATAGGCACAGAATCCAGCAGTAAATTAGGGAAAAAATAAATGCATGCAGGCACAGCATCTGGACCCATGGCACTGACAGTGGCATGAGCCCTGGGTGCAAGGTGCTAGCAACGCACCTGGCCTATACTGAGTGCCCTTATTTACAGTTCACACAAACTGATGAAGGGGGACTGCCAGAGCCCCCAAAACCCATTGGCTCTTCTACGTTACTTTGTTATAAGCTAACAATGATAAAATGTTTTGAACTTGTGAATCATTGGTCTGGCACTCTCATTAAACTTGAGGATTTTAAAAGAGGTGTCCCCCCCAGCCATCGGTATGTCAAAAAAAGCCAAAGAAAAATTCCCAGCTCAACTTACTGACCAGCCTGCAATGAACTAAATTATCCTGTCTAACAGTATGCATTAAAAACAACTGTTTCATTTGCATACATTTGCAAATACATGCCTAAACTGCAGAGCCACTTCACGGCACCCCAGTATTATCTGCAGTCCAAACTCTAAATTTTGAGAGCCTCCATAGTAGAAGAACATGCATTATAACGGATAGACAGAGGGCAGGATAGCCTGGATGGAGCCCGCCCCTTCTTAAAGGCACATGGACACACTGGACACCCAGCAGATCACATAATGGCAGCAGATGTGTCTAGTGCATCCCCTCACCAGTATTCCAACAGTACAAACAAAAGGCCACTGCCCGCACCTATAACTGGCCTTTGCAGCAAGGAGCACATGGAAGGGTAATGCATGTCAAACAAAACCAAAGAAAATCCCCAGCTCAACTTACTGACCAGCCTGCAACCAACCAAATTATCCTGTTTCACAGTATGCATTAAAAACGGGTTTAGTTTACACACATTTGCAAATACATGCATAAGCTGCAGAGCCACTTCACGGCACCCCAGTATTATCTGCAGTCCTAACTCTGAATTTTGAGAGCCTCCATAGTGGAAGCACATGCATTATAATGGAAAGGCAGAGAGCGGGTGAGCCTGGAGGGAGCCCACCCCTCCTTAAAGGCACAGGGGAGCACTGGACACCCAGCACAATGGCAGCGTATAGGTACCCTGTTTTCTTTAGAGCAGCCTCACCAAAGCTCCACAAAACTTGACTGACCTTCTACAGTCACAAAGTTCTGAGAACTTAAATCCAGCACATTTTCCCACCATTTCTTTGTCTGCCTTACCACACCACTGATTCTTACTCTAAACTGCCTTTCTCTATTAAATCCAGCTAAATACACACCTACCACAGAGAGCAGACACTCCTACTATATGTATTATATCATCTTTTCGATTAACTTTTTTTACATCTTCACTGGAAGTCTGATTTCAGTTCATGACATTTGATGATCTGTCATTATTTTTGACGAATAATTCAGCAAACTATGGATGGTATTTACTGTATAAAATTGCATGGATCTGTCCTTTAAAACTTTCAGCCATGTCTAGAAAATATACTAATACAAAAAGGCCACAGCATTGTGTGATTATAGAACAGAAATGTATTTTCTTTACATTATTGGCCTTTTTTTTTTTTTGTTCTTGTACTTTAGCACTTAAAAAAAAAGATACTGCACAAATGTCAGCGGTGATCTTTGTTATGGAACTGCTGACTTTGTACTCCAATGCGAACACTTGCTGAGTGTAAATTTCACAGGCAGGCGATAAGATCAAAGGGAATCAGTGGGTAATGAGAGCGGAGTAGCCAGGTTTTTAATTGAATTAAAACCTAGGTGACACCGATGCAGACACCTGTCCAATTACAGACAGGCCTAGGTGTTTACTGCTGCTGTACAAGCGATTTGAAGATGACAGATCTCTTTCCGCCCACAGATTAACATAATGAAGGAGAACAGATTACAGTGGATGCTGGCCAAACAGCTACATTGGCAGCTCGGAGGGGAAGAGAGGTAGATGGGTGAAATATGTAAATAAAAATGGTACACACTCCGTTATCCTGCATTTGACCTTTTTGTACTTGTTAGGGAGAAATGAACAGGTTTGCATTTATAAATGTCAAATTAGAGCTCTGAAACTGCGCGCTGTTACGCTCATCTACAGAAAGAGGAAGAAGAAGAGTTTGTGTGGGTAAGATCCAACACAGAAGGTGGGTGGGACTTACTGACCAATGGCTTTATCCAAGGGGCAGTAGGCTTGCCATATCCCCACCAAACAACATGTGGACCTTACCGCCTCCTCACACCCTGTTGTCTCTGCACAAGCACTCCTCAACCGCATGCATAGCACGTGGTGGCAGGGCACTCACAGAGCAGCCCCTTTCACATGAATGGGTCGCATTCAGCAGGTGCTATGCCCTCCATAATTGACAGGGGGTATAATCCTGCTGCAGCCACGAAGAAAAGCATTGCAGCAGCACGTGTACACCCCCTGCTGCTGCCTCTGCAGCAAAAGGGGAAACAGTTGCAGGGTGGTACAAACACGGCTCAATCACCTATTGTTGACAGCATAATACCAGACCATTTTTTCAGTGGCCCATCGTAAGTCAGACCTATAGCTCCGCAGTCAGCAAAGTTCACACTCCATGCTGATTGGTGAGCTCTAGCTCTGACTCTGAGCAGGGGGCATGTCAGACTTCAACAGAGAGACCACTGCTTATACACAGAGATCAAGGCTCCTTCTCTACAGTATGCTGGCAGGGGGCAGGCAATTCTACTCCTAAACTGAACTTTAAGACTTTGCACACCTGTTTTGTTGATGAACCTGGAATGCAATTAGCTAATTCAACTGAAAGTTCAGTTGGGCTCTAAGGGTTAAGTTCACCTTAGTAACCATGTCAGTTCTAAAACTGGAAACTGAGTGATCACATTGAGAGCAAGGTGCAGCATGGTGGGGCGGGCAGGCTTAATCAGGCAGCAAAGTTATATTGTAAAAATGTTCAACACAACTTATTCAGGTCTAGCTGGCACCCCCGTTCAGAGCCACTTGTGACCTGTGACAGCGGTCTGAAGACTTGAAGATATCCAAAATCATATGAAACAAGGAGCAGAATGCAGCTTGGCTGATTCACACCCAAAGGAGAGGCTTCCTGGAGAAAGGTAGACGTAGACCTTGCACTCTCCCTACTCCTCTGGAACCGTCCCCTACCTATAAGCACTTTCCCTGCTAGATGGGGATCCTGTCCCTACACTAGCCACTCATATAAAGCATGCCAAACCCAGGAGTCTGCCTGACCCAAGATGGCCACTGAAGTCACATGGGGTGCCAGCAGCCAATCGGACAGCTGTCTTTCTGTGACCACAGAAAGTCATTGAGGAACCCAGTTCCTCACAACTTCCTTCCCTTTCTGCATTGCCGCTTTGGTTGCATGCCACCTGCAATGTGGGGGGGGGGGGGGGGTACAGACTGCACTTGCCTACAACATGACTGCTGATTGCTCAGTTTTGGGTCTTCTCAGAAGCAGAGAGTTGTGACTATCAGTCACTGCCCTTCGCTCTGCTCCTCCAGTGCTCACTAGAACATTGGGCATGAGAGGGGGTGGGCCATGAGATGGGAGGCAGAGCCAGCTGTCAATCAGACATCTGGGTGGATCCTGACAATATGGTTGGGATCCTTCAAGAGCTTGGAGAGGCTCTGTGACCTCAGCTGATAGTTGGCTTTAGCCCATTGCCAGCTGACTCTGGGCCACAGGAGTGCAAAAGTAGGTGAACTCCTGTCACCCAGAAGAGAAGTATAACCAAAAAAAGCTTTGGCCATACTCCTGTTTTAAAAAAAAAAATATTGTTTTGTCTTTAGATACACTTTAAATGTTCAATCAGGATGATGCACTATCTGTTCTTCTACATCCAACGCCCATTTGCTAAAATCCTAACTAAGCACTGGAAAAAGAATGAGATATTACAATGTTCTGCTTGCCTCTCATGAAGGGCTCTTTCACACCAGTACCCACGCTGAATGCATAGGCGCTGGTGATCTTTTATTACATTATATTGCAGTGGATTGATCTCACCACACTGCACTAAAACAAGTACTGCATGGTGTACTTTTTTCAGCGCACATCACCACAGCGCAGTCTTGCGTTGGGAATACACTGAGCAAGGATTCCCAGTGCAGTCCTAGGGCACCTGGTGTGAAAGGGCCCCAAAGAATACTCAGGCTGCAACTACATTCCTTCCTGGCTACCATACTAAGTCTCTCCACTTCTTGTTCTTGTCATAATTTTTGTATGTCCCATCACTTTTCAGGGATGATGGTCTACAGGGCAAATAAAGAGGGTGAATCTCCCCAGCGCAGAAACAGACAGCAATAAAAATCTTAAAGGGGGCTCAATACTTCTCTATTCTATCCAAAAAAATAATAATTAGCTAGAGACTATGTCAGGCTGAGCTACTTCCAAAGAAGTGAAAGTTAGCAGAAGTTGAAAACGGTTAAACCATATTTTCATGTTGCACAGTGAACCCTCTCTTCTAATCTTCTTCTCATATCACAAGCACAACTGCACACGAACATGGAGGAGGGCAAACACTTTCATAAAGTTAAACTTCCCAGTAAAAAGCCACTCTTCTTTATCTGAATTTCCAAGGTGAAAAGGGTCATTTTTCACACTGCAGGTTTTTTAGTAATTTAAGTGACATTTTCTCTTCTTTCATGTCCGTGTTGTTGCCAGTAGGAATTGAAGGAAACAACAACAAAAAAAGATCTTGCAAGTCTCAAGCCTTCGAAAAAAGCACACTGGTTAAGACATCTTTTTTAAGCTTCAGTTAAAGCAAAAATAAAGCAAAAAAAATTGCTGTATATATCAGGTTAGCAAGTGAACTAGAAATGTATGGACAGTCCATAAAAAATATAGATCATTGAAGGCCAGCCAAGAAAAGACATCATCAGGCTATGCCAGACTCAGCACAGCTTGAGCTCTCCCCCAAAGCAAACCACTGCTTATATGGGTGTATACTGTACATGCACTGGCTCTTTGACCGAACACAGTGCAGAACATCTCAACCCAGTACTGGACGACTATTTAAAAGGCCCTATGGATGTCCATTAAGTCAGTGAATAGCTAATCTAGGCCATCCCAGCAGTGCCACCATCAAGCTCAGCACTGCTTTGACCCCCTCCCCACCTAATGCTTATATGATTTCCTTTGTGTATGCATGCCCAATGGGGACAGAGCTCGGATGGGCCCTTAAAAAGACCCTCTATGTGAGCCCTAAAGTCGATGAAAGAAAGTTAGAGCTGAACCCAAACAAAGAGCAAAATAACAGTTGACAAAACTTTCTGTTCAGCCAGTCTTGTAATCGAAACACCTCTGCCAGATAGCATAGACAAGTCAATTACCTAATTTGTCACCGCTTCAGTTAAAGTAAAAATACCTTATGTGAGTTGCCTCCTGGTCTCCTTCTAAAAATGCTAATTGAATCTTAACTGTGCTAGAAACTCAAAAAATTTCTAGAAGGTAGAATTTTCTTCTGAAAACAAACATATACACTCATCTTTCAAAATGCAAATTATCAATTTATTTTCCCTTTTCTAGAATGTTTTTGAAGTTTATACTGCTGGCCCTTTCTCGCAGAGGCGGCTCTAGGCTTTGTGAGGCCTAAGGCAAAACTTACACATGAGGCCCCACTCACGCCCATAATTGGAAAAAAAATCAAGGAATAAAAATGTCTAGAGAAATATGCAGGGATCTAGCACACAGTTCATCAGCACCACTTCCAGGACACCCTCCTAACCCATCAGACATATGCAGCCAATAAAACATCTGGGATCCAGTAAGGTGGCAACCCAACCCTCTAAGAATGGGTGGAGCCAGTGAGCACAAGGAGAGGCCGGAGAGCACAGGGGTGCAGAAGAAATTAGATAGAAGGAGCCGTGGGCGGCTGCAAATAGAGGAATAGATTTTTCCATATTCCTCCTGCAGCCGCTAAATGCTCACTTCTTCTCCTCTCCCTCCTGCAGACATTCAACAGCTGCAGAAGGAATATGGAAAGATCAATTTGTCTATATGCAGCCACCCACCGCTCCTCCTATCCAGGCACACAGGGAGGCTGCAGGGCACTCACGTTCTCTCTGGTCGGCCAGGGAGCATCCAGAGATTGGAGGCGGAGCTCCTTCATCTTTAGTCACGGGGCAGCTCAGCTGGAGGCAGGTGTGGAGAGGTTGGGTGAGCGGCGCAGGCTGAAGGAGCAGCCCAGCTGCAGGTCCCACATGGACATGCCGCACGCATGCCATGTAGAGATGGCACATGGAGTCGGGTGCTGTCATCCGGCTGCTGCTGCCACCTAGAGGCCTCTACTGTCCCGCTCCCCGCACCTGCTGCCACCAGACCGGGACGCTCCGTGATGAGGCAGCTATTTGTCGGGCAGTACCCGATTTGCCAGTCAGCCCCTGGGCCACAGAGTCCCAGCAAGGGTAGGCAGAGCCGTCGGCGTCTACATCAGTGACTGAACACAGGAAAATTAGGCAGCCGCGACGCCCCTGTGAGTGCGAGGCCTTAGACGACCGCCTAATTTGCCTAATTAGAGAGCCGCCTCTGCTCTCTCGATATATGATACCGAGTGTGCAACCCAGTTCAGCAGAAGATTCAGGCCTAGAAAGACAGAATAATTCTAGACCAGAGGAAAAATGTCAATCATTCCAAGACAGCCTGTTTCATCAGCATGTTTTTTTTTTTTCTTGGATAGAGTAGGAAAGAGTTAAAACTTTGGAGAGGAAATATCTCCAAAGCGAGGTAAATCTCTTAGACAGTTGTCACTGCCACGTGAATGTCCACTGGAAAACGTTCCCTCTATTTCTGTTCCGATGACAATTCAAAACGTTGGCATTTTCCGCTCACTTCCATTACTGGTGACAATGTTGCTGGAGCAAACAGAGAGAAAGTCAATCTCTTGGGGAAAGCAACAACAAAATAAAACTGGCAGGGGTTCTAACACTTTATTACTCTAAAGTCAAAACTTTTTTCTATGTTTTGAATAGATACACTTTAAAACTGAACTCCAGCCTTCCCTTCAGTCTTGAACAGTTGTAAAGACTCCTCTCCAATACTGAAATTCCATAGTCTGATCTATGTGCACACTGTGAGCTTCTCACAGTGTGCATTGGAAGGTGCAGCAAGTTAGATAGAGACTGCTTCATTTCCTGGCTAGAGGACATCAAGCATCATCTAACCTTTTCCTCCCCAGCTTGACTGTTCATGGGCCACCCTTTAATTCATTGGATTTTAGTTATTTCAATCATGGAGGCTCAGCACCACATGGGGGTGTTACATAGGGTGGTCTGCATGTACACAGAGCCTGCCTAGGATAGCCCACACCTCCAGGCCGACTGCCATCCATCAAGGCACTTCAATATTTGCATAACCCCTCCCAAGAGTCGGCCCACTACTTGGAGGACTAAGGACTCTTAGGCCTGGTTCACACCTATGCAGGATGCAGTTTGCATATTCCAGGTGCATTTTGTGTTTTCAATACACATTTTTTTTTTTTTTTTTATTGTTTATTTATATATTTTTTTCAAAACATACAAAATAGACATGTAATCCAGACCATTGCATACAATCAGACATGGTAAATGTAGTCAGGTATGATTAACAAAGCATCAGAGATCTTGGGCACATATTTCAAGGAAAGAAAGAGGAAGTAATACATCCTGAAACTTATAAAAAGAACAGGGAATGAGCATGGGGTCTGATGTATCTAATAAGTCATGGTTGTGCCAGTTAAGACCTCACCCATACGAAGAGGCCATTGTTAAAAGAAGAAAAGAAAAAACACATCCTACTGTAAGATAACAGAAAAACAGGGGTCAGCACTCTGGAATCAAGACGAATTTGGGTCAGAATCTGCACCGTATACCGAGGTGTCCCAACCATCCCAAATGCAATCAAACTTGGGTATAGCATCCTCAATTATAGCGGTAAGGCGCTCCATCCTCCTAATATCAGCTACGGTTGCTAGGAAATGTGCAAAGGTGAGGGGAGCAGTGTCTCTCCAACATTGAGGAATAACTCTTTTGGCTGCTAACAAGAGAAAGGCCATCAACTTACGATGGTGCTTGGGCATTCCTGAGAGGGAGAGAACTAGCAACATGTATAGGGGTTGGAAGGGAATCGAAACTCCAAGAATCCCCTCCAGACACAAATGAACTTGCGTTCAGAAGGGAACCAATATCGAACACTCCCAAAAAATATGGAGATTGGTGCCAATTGAGGAACCACACCTCCAACACTGGCATGTGGGGTTAACTTTCGAGCTGCCAGGAATTCAGGGGTCCTGTACCAAAACATGAGTATCTTGTAAGTGGTTTCCTTGTGGGCCACACATCTGGAGACCTTAGATGTCGCGACCCATATCCTTCCCCAATCTAGCAATGATATAGGCCTGTCCAGTATGTTAGACCACTTCTTCATGTATAAATGCATATGTTCGGTGAGAGGGGGGGCCGAATGTAAGATTTGGTAAATAGTAGATATTTGATGGAGCTCATACGCCCCTCTAGAGCATAACCGTTCAAAATCAGTGGGGGAGTCCAGTGTTAATTTGGGAGATTTAGAGGCAAAAAAATGTCTAATTTGGAGAAAAGAAAAAAAGAGGGATTTCGGGATCTGGTGTTTGGACTGTAACTCAGAGAAGGAGAGTAGCGCACGTGTCACTGGGTGTACTAGGTCTCGCAGTTGAAAGATACCCGCCTGAGTCCACGGCAACATAGAGTCATAAGAGAGGCTATCAGGGATGTCAGGATTAAAAAGGACATTCGTAAGGGGGGGGGCAAGGGGATGACAGGGAGTACTTATTAGAACAACGCTTCCAGATGGAAAGAGTCAAAAGCATGGGGTTCAAACAGATTTTACGCAATTGGGGAACAAATTTATCAGAGGAGGGCCAAAGCAAGGAGCATGGGTGAGCAGGAACCGTAATTCCCACCTCAATCTCTGACCACCTATTTCGGGCTTTTCTAGACATCCAAGAAGTTATAGCTCTCAAATGAGTGGCATAATAATACTTTATGATATCTGGTGCCTTTAGACCTCCACGAGAATGTGGAGCCATGAGGACTGAGCTAGCTATCCTGTGAGAAGCATTGTTCCAAATAAAGTTTAGAAAATGTCTGTGTAGAGCCTTCAGTTGCGTCATCGGGATCGGGGTGGGGAGAGTCTCAAAAAAATACAACAATTTAGGAAGTATGGACATTTTGAGGACATTTATCCTCCCTAGTAAAGACAGGGGCAATTTCGTCCAGGACTTTAGCAGTCTATGTATTTCTGAAAAAAGCGTGGGGAAATTTACCTGATATAAAGTAGAATATGAGGGGGATATGTGAACACCTAGGTACTTGAGGGATTGAGTGCACCAGCGATATCTAAAAGTATTTTGTAGATGGGTAAGAACATCAGCCGGGACATTTATTGGTAAGGCCTCTGTTTTAGACGGGTTAACTTTAAAGCCCGAAAGGCTGCCAAATAGATCAAGAAGTTTATGGAGAGAAGGTAGTGAAATGTGTAAGTGCGTGATGGTCAGCAAAATATCATCAGCAAAGAGGGACAGTTTGTATTCTCTATGTCTCAACGCCACCCCCCGTATATCAAAATGAAGTCTAATGGCTGCAGCCAAAGGTTCCAGGCTGAGAATAAACAGCAAAGGGGATAAAGGGCAGCCCTGCCTGGTCCCATTGCTGAGGGGGAATGGCGAAGAAACAGAAGAAGACAACCGGACCTGGGAAGTGGGAGTGGAGTATAATGCGGTAAGAGCTTGAACAAATGGACCTGAAAAACCGTAACTTGACAAGGTAGCAAACATAAAGGACCGGTTCAAACGGTCAAACGCTTTTTGTGCATCTAAGCTCAACACCAGGGCCTGCGGTTTACCAGTCTTGGTTAACAAGTCAACAAGGTCCACAGTCCGTCTGGTGTTATCCCCAGCATGTCTAGAAGGGACAAATCCAACTTGATCCCTATGTATCAAGGTTGGGAGGAGAAGGGACAGCCTATTTGCCAGTATTTTAGTGAATATTTTATAGTCGGAATTTAAAAGGGCTATTGGGCGATAGTTGTCTGGTAAAGAAGGGTCCTTGTCTGGCTTCGGGATAACCGTGATGTAAGCATGTAAAAATTGGGAGTGGGGAACCGTCCCATCCATCAGGGATTTAAACAGGGCCAGCATATGGGGGAGAAAAATTGGAAGAAACGTCGAGACCTGGTGCTTTATGGGATGGGAGCTGCTTAATGACCAGGGAAATCTCTTCAGCCGTAATAGATGTATTAAGCCCTTCAGGGATCTGCTGAAGACAATTTTGGTAAATTTAGAGATTCAATAAAGGAGTTGAAATTTTCCTGGGTGAACTGGGACTCTGGCTCTGAGGAGAGACAATTATAAAGTTTTTGATAATAGTTCTCGAAGACCTTGGTCATAGCTTGAGGGCAGTAAGTAGGTTTCCCATCCGGTTGAGTTATAAAATTTTAGGTAGGGAACTATAGGGACAAGGTTTTAGTCGATTAACCAGTATACTGTGGAGTTTATTGGCATACTCATAAAATTTTTGCTTCGACCAAAGCATGGATTTAGTAATTGCATTCATATCTAAAGACTTGATACGATTTCTCAGGGAGACCACACGGCGGAGACGATCCACCGTGGGGTGTACCAGAAGGTCTCTCTCGGCCCTCACCAGGTCAGCTAGAAGGGTCGAGCGCTGCAGAGCATGATCCCTCTTAAGGCGAGATCTAGAGGCTATGCATTCACCCCTGAAGACCGCCTTATGAGCCTCCCAGAGGGTGGAGGCCTTTGACACCGAGCCCAAATTAAGTTGGAAAAATTCGGCCAAGTGATTTTCTAGGTGTGAGTGTATTTTAGGGGTGTTCAGGAGAGATTCATTAAGGCGCCAGTGGAAAGTCTTAGGTGTAGGTGTGGACAACACAAGATCCAAGGTAATAGGCGCATGATCAGACCATGTGATCGGGCAAATGTTAGAGTCAACTAAGTGTGTCAGAAGGGGTGGTGAGATGAAGAAATGGTTTAACCTTGTATACAATTTGTGTGGAGGGGAGAAAAAGTAAATTGCTTAGCTGTCGGAGGTTTCACTCTCCAAGAGTCAAGCAACTTGTGGGTTCTAAGCAATCTACGAAATGAGGTGGAGGATTTCTGTACCTGTATTGAGCGGGGATTTTGAAGCAAGGAGAACCTGTCCTTGGTTGGAGACAAACATAAGTTAAAGTCTCCACCGATTATCATAAAGGGTTGCTAGAAAGCCTTGAGCCCCTCAAAGAAATCTTCAAGGAACCCAATCTGTCTTGAGTTAGGAGCATATAAATTCGCAAGTGTAAAGGATGTGTTCATGTGGTCACAGTCCAGGAGAATGAACCGGCCATGAGGATCCAAAAATGAGGACTTGACTCGAATGGAAGAGGACCGTTTAAAGAGGATGGCAACCCCTGCTTTACCAGAGGGGTCAGAGGCTACAAATGTAGTGGGGAAATGTTTAGATGCAAATTTAAACGAACCACCTGCCTTGAAATGGGTCTCCTGGACCATGACCACATCCGCACCAGAGGACCTGAACTCCTTCCGTGTCATCCAGCGCTTAGAAATGGAGCCCAGGCCCTTAACATTATACGATAAAATACTGATGGCCATTCATAAACATGAAAAAGAAAGCATAAGTTACAGTTACATACCATATTTAGGGCACCAACCATGATGCAATAGAACTATTATCTGGAGTACGACATATAAACATTAGAAAACATTGAAAATTAGTGGAAACACAGCCGTGTTTCTTGAAAGGGTCAAAAATGGACCCAAAAAAAAGTAGGTAACAGGAAAAACACAAAAGTATAAATCGGAGCATTACAGATAGAGTCCAACAATGTTGTAAAAGGTAGTCACTGACCAAAAAAGGTCTGACAAAAAGAGATGGTTGTATGTAAGATCCATTCAAAAACTGGACCAGAAATATATGAGGACATAAACAAAAATAAAAATAAAAACACCCCAAAAAAATTGACCAAAAAGGTATAGTGCCCGAAGAGGAAGGGTTCCTCAGGGGGCCATGATCGCAATTAAGGACCATGTATGATGGGGGGCACGGTAGCCCGCAGGATCCAACTCACCGGCCTCAGTCCATTCCAAACAGCCTTGTCATGGGAAGAAGAGAATAAACAGGAATTTATTAGCAGAGATCAGTTCAGGGACTCCAGTCCCAACGGAGGAAAAAGCAACAATGCCATAGGCCGCAGTCAGTAAAAACTGAAAACAGTGAAGGGGAAATAAAAAAAAAAAGAAACAGAACAGGCATGGATCAGGGCCTCTGGTGAAGAAAGGAAATAACCACACATCATTCTAGTCAAGTTAGGCCTCTCGATGAGGAAGCTCTCTGGGGAGTGAAGGTGGCAGCACGGGGTCTTCGACGAGCTGGGGTCCAGATAAAGGTCTGGGGAGCGTTGGTTGCGGCAGCAAATCCTCCTCAGGTATAGGAAGAAGACCCAGATTCCTGATGAAAGAATCACATTCATGCATGTCTCTTAGAGAATGCTGTGAGCCATCCATAGTCACAGTGAGACGAAAGGGGAATCCCCAGCGATAGGGAACCTGATGGCGCTGTAGATGAGCTGTGACAGGTTTCAAAGCGCAGCGTTTAGCCAGAGTGATGGGGGATAGGTCACTAAAAAGCTGAATTTTAGCTCCCTTAAGTCAATTCTCGATCTGTTGTGGGTGGTGATGGTCAGGGCCTCCTTGCTCTCATAGAAATGGAAACGCACTATGATATCTCTGGGGTTAGCACACTGGGGAGGTTTAGGGGCCAGAGATCTGTGTGCCCTGTCAAGCCGCCAGTCTATATCGGGTATGTCAGGGGCCAGATGGATGCACAAAGCAAGCAAATATGAACGGATGTCCTTGTCATTAACTGATTCGGGGACCCCACGGATCCGCAGGTTCTGTCTCCGTTCTCTGTTCTCGAGGTCTTCCTGTTGAAGTTGTAACTGCGTCACCGCATTTTTCAGGGAAGCATTCTCATCCTCCATAACATGTAGATAACTGATCACATCATCAAATTTAGTCTCTAGGGTGTCAGTAAGTTCCCCTAGGTGATCTATCTCCCCCCTGAGTTCATGGGCTAGTTTGCTTACCGCCTTAGTAATGTTGTCTGTGAGGCCCTGAAGCAAGGCCTGGAGCCGGAGGTCAAGAACTTCCACAGTCACTAACTAACGTCATTGCAGGCTGTTCAGAAGCTTGCGGGTATTGTGGCTGCTGTTTAGTTTGGATAGAAGAAGAATCCTCCAACAGGGTTGCGTCCGGAGCCTTCTCCGCGATCGTCGGGGTACCCGAGGCCGGGGATTGAGGCCTGTAAGCAAAACGATCCATGAGGAGAGAGAGATGGGATGCGGCCTGCGGTGCGGTCGTCTTGTAAAAGCGTTGCTGATCCCCAATTTTACCCATAAAAGGGATCAGTTGATAGCTGAGTAGTTCCCGGAGCTAATGAGGCTGCTCCCGGAGCGAAAGATGCAGATGTAGCGGAGCGGGAGTCACGGAAGGACGAGATGAGGCCGGAGCTCTGGTCCTAAGCGTCCGCCATCTTCACGAGCCACGCATGCGCCCCTTCAATACACGTTTTTGATCCATTGAAGTCTATGGAACCAAAAACCAGAAAAAAAGTCCCTGGTCCTTTCCATAAAATGCACAGATGTGAACGTGACCCATAAAAAATCATGTTAAATGGACTGTAGCAAGTTTCTGTAAAACTGAAAACGCACAAAAAATGCATAGGTGTGAACCAGGCCTTAGGAGGAGTACAAAGGCAGGTTCTGTAATGGTTTTAAAAAGTTATGTACAGAGCCTGCACTCCTCAACCCCCCCTCCCGCCCCCCACCCACACACACACACACACAAACAAAATCAGCTTGCATTGCATAGAGAATCACAGAGGTCTACAATAAGGTATTAAAGAGGAAGTAAACCCTCCCTCTTTTTTTTTTTTTGTGTCTGCATACTAGCAAATTATGTGAAACGGCACGGTTGGCCGTTCCTTCAGAGCGCATGCGCAGATAACGTCATAGGCGCAGTATACAGTAAATATTTCCTAAACGGTGCAAGTTTGGGAGATATTTACAGTACCTATAGGTAAGCCTTATTATAGGCTTACCTAGAGGTACAAACAATCAAGGGAAGTTTACTTTCTCTTAAATTAAATTCAAAAGGTTTTATATTAAAAAAATTATCATTTTAATGAAGGGGGAGGGAGAAACTAGGAAGGCTTTAAAGAGGAAGTAAACCCTCTTTTTTTTTTCTGAAAAAAAAACCCTGCAAGAAAAAAGCATAATGAGCTAGTATGCATAGCATACTAGCTCATTATGAATGACTTACCTGAGATCCGCCATGTTGCTTACGAGTCCCTTCCGTGTATCACCGCTCTGGCGCTGTGACTGGCATGCGCGCGGTTCCGGCATTATCCCTATGATAAAACCGGCACGCTCTGTGCACCTGCGCATGCGCCGTAGACATCGGTGCAGTCCTTTCTGCAAATATCTCCTTAACCGTGTAGGATAAGGAGATATTGGGCGTGGCCGAGATGGCGGACTGAACAGACATGTGCTCTGAGCTCTGCTGGAAAGAAATCTGTTATTGCTATCCGAACCTGGGTAAAACCTTTATCCTGACTGTTTTATTCCTCTTGAATGCCTTCTAAACGCTCTGGAGGCCCGTTACCGGGGTAAGAAACTGAAGTTCCCCCAGGGGGTGGAAGTTGCTACGAGCCCGGTATCTGATCTGCAGCTACCGCCAGCGTGCCTTCACAACATGGCATCACAGACAGACCATGAGGAGGGGTTGGGAGTCTCCCCGCCAGGCATCCCAGAGGTGATGGCGGCTATTACAACTTGCCAAGCCGCTGTTTTGACCTGTCAGTCCGCCCTCACCTCCAAGATAGAGGCCGTTCAGCTGGATGTGGGGCTGCTGAGGCAGGACATCGACAAGATCCGTTCCCGACTGACGGTGGCTGAGCAGCGTGTGGGGGATGTGGAGGACTCCGTAGCGGATCACGCAACTTCTATCCAGACTCTACAGACCAAAGTGCGGGCCCTTGAATATCGTGCGGAGGACACCAAGAACCGGAGCAGGAGGAATAACCTCCGTATCGTCGGCCTGGCGGAGGGAGTGGAGGGGCGCAATCCGACGGTCTTCACCGAGGAGCTGCTGCGATCCTTACTGCCTGCGGCCCAGCTCTCTCCGTATTTCACCGTGGAGAGGGCCCACCGGGTGCCGCCGCGGCCTGGTCCAGAAGGAGCGCCCCCCGTACGTTAATTCTCCGGTTGTTGAATTTCCAGGACCGCAACAAGGTTCTAAGAGCGGCTCGAGTGGCAGGAGAAGTCCAGTACTGCAAAACCCGGCTGATGATGTTCCCGGACTACACCATCGAGACCCAGAAGCAACGTAGATCGTTCAAGGCGGTCAAAGCTGCTCTCCGCCGCAAGGGTATCCGGTACAGCATCCTGTTTCCGGCCAAGCTGCGGGTGGTTGATTTAGAAACGGTGAGGATCTTCACCAGCCCCAAGGATGCCAGCGCATGGATGGAGGCGCTGCCGCCATAGTGCTTAGTGGCCCTCCCTGCGGTATGCCTTTTCCTGTGTTTCTTTGCCTGTTCGGACTGGGTTAGAGGTATGTTACTCTGAACTTATGGTTCTGTGCCTTTTGCCCTGACGTTCAGATGGGCCTTGCATTATGTGACTTTTAGGCTGTGTCCCTCTGCACTAACCGGATGACACTGTTCTCTATCCCATGTTTGCTTCATAGTTTCACAGTGACTTGCAGGTATGACCCCTGCTTTACCCAGGTGACCTTTTTTAATGTACCCTGGTCGATATATCTGACTGCCTACTTTTTTCTAAACTCTCCAGCACCTCTGATTTGTGACAGTTCCTACTACTTTTTGTTTTGGTAACCTTCTCTTGTTTTTTGGATTTTTGTGCCGCCTTGATGGAGGAGTCCTAGTCGGGTACCACTCCTCCCGATTGAGGGAACTGTTCTAGAACATGTTATGGGAACCATGTGCCGCCCGCAGTTCAGGGGTTGGATGGCCGTTGCTGTCTGCTTTATTTTTGGTTTGCTTGTTCTATGTTTTATTGGGTTCCTGGTTGGTCTATGTTTTTTTCTATGCTCACACACCTTGGGTATACTTGGTGAGGCTTGGGTGTCCCGCCTTTCCTGTACCTTGGCTTGTGGGGTGCGGTGAAATGCGGGACACCCTACGCGTGGGGACGTGATATGGGCGATGTGGTGGTTGCTTATCCTATTGAAATCACTGTTATTTGATTATGGCTAATTTTACAGTATTATCTTGGAATGTGAGGGGACTTAACTCAGCTATTAAGCGGTCAAAAGTGTTTAAATATTTGAAGATTCATAACCCCCAGATTTGTATCCTGCAGGAGACCCACCTGGGGGGGGCGTGGGTCCTAGGTCTGAAGAGGGCCTGGGTCGGTGCCCACTACCATGCTTCCTACTCCTCGTATGCGGGGGGGGGTGGGAATCCTGGTACATAAGTCTCTCCCCTTCCAGCTTCTGGCGGTGAGGATGGACCCCGGGGGGAGATATGTCCTGCTGCATGCAATGATTTCAGGTATTCCATATGTAATTGTAGGACTATATTTACCTCCCCCGGCTGATGTTACTTGCTTAGACACCTTAATGCATGACGCTACACAGTATGGGGTGGACAGGGTGCTGCTCGTGGGGGACTTTAACTTGGTGATGTCTGTGGAGCGGGATAGGCTGAAGCAGCGGGCCCCTGCCCCCTCCTGTCTGTCTCACTGGGTGGACTCGTTCCACTTGACAGATCTCTGGCGTCATTTTCATCCCCCGGAGGCCGTATTTACCTGTCTCTCGACCACCTTCCGGACGCTATCTTGTATAGACTTGGCATTTGCCTCGCCTGCTCTCTTACAGGAGGTGGTATCTACCGAGATCTTTCCCGCGGTATCTCAGACCATGCCCCGCTTTTGGTGGGGGTCCAAGCAACCCTGGCCAGTAGTCCAGGGTTATGGCGTTTATCCTGGTACTGGATTATGGACTCAGAGATCCAAGAACAACTCCCTGAAGCAATTTATAACTTCTGGTTGACTCTGATGGCTCTTCTGGGCCCCTAGTACTATGGGATGCCTTCAAGACGTGGTTGAGGGGGGAGTGCATCTCAAGGATAGTGGCCCGGAAGAGGGAATTTGGGAAGTCACTTAAACAGCTGGAGGAGCGGGCCTGGGAGAAGGAGCGGGATTATGTCCTAGACCAGAACCAAACTACCTATGAGGCCTGGCAACATACATTAAGGGACTTGTCTCTGCTTAGGATTGACCTTACCAAGAAATCACTGCTAGACAAGGCACAGAGGGTGTTCGAATACGGTGATCAGAATGGCAAACTGTTGGCCTAGCTGGCCAAAGGACAGTTCGCGACGACGCACGTGGGTAGGATACGTGACTCCGACGGCCAACATTTGACTACTCCTGAGGGAATCAGTAACAGATTTCTTCAGTTCTATCGGGCGCTCTATACCTCTAGGGTGGAGTACAGTGCCGCTGACTTGACTCATTATCTAGACCAGGTCCAGCTCCCAGTCTTGGACCCGGATAAAAGCACAGAGTTGGAGAAGGATATCTCGCTAGAGGAGGTTCAGACAGCAATGCATGGTATGCAGGCGGGAAAGGCTCCTGGGCCTGACGGCTTCCCTATTGAGTTGTACCCTGTCCATCAGGAGGTGTTGGCTCCCAGGCTCACTTTCCTCTTAGCACAGTTCTCTGCCATGGGCTCTCTACCAGATTCTATGTCAGAGGCGGTGGTGGTGTTGGTGCCCAAACCCGGTAAGGATCCAAAGGAATGTACCTCATATAGGCCGATTTCCCTGATTAAGCCAAGTTGCTGGACAAAATTCTGGCTATACGGTTGGCGTCGGTCATTGAAGACCTGGTCCATCAGGACCAAATAGGATTCATGCCAAGGAAGGGCATGGACATCAACATCCGATGACTATTTCTTAACTTGGACGCACCCCACGATAACGGGGGCACTAGAGTCATTGCTTCACTGGACGCGGAGAAAGCATTTGACTCCATGAAGTGGGAGTATTTGTGGGAAGTCCTTAAACGCTTCGGCATAGGACCTCAATTCCTGCACTAGTTGGGCATGCTCTACAAGTTGCCCAGGGCCAGGCTCCGCTAAAATGGCACCCTATCTGAGACTTTTCCCCTCAAGAGGGGCACCCGACAAGGATGTCCGCTATCTCCTAGTCTGCTCGCCCTGGCTCTTGAGCCATTGGCGACATGGATCCGAGAGTCCCAGGTAAGCCTATAACAAGGCTTACCTGTAGGTACCATGAATATCTCCTAAATTTGTGTAGCGCCCTGCTCCCAATGAGTTTGCGCTATGTGTTAAAATTATAGTTGTCTGAGCAATAGTTTGGCTCAGAAGGATTGTGTTAAAATTATACTTCTGTTTCAGTTCAGCTGGTTGCATGAATTTCCCCCTGACGGTGGGTGTCGCTGTCACCACTGGTCAGGGTTGGAAAACCAACAGGCTGGATGCATTGGGTATCTCTTTCCCAGAAGCAGCCCAGGGGGCGTGGTCAACCCGCTGTGCATTCTGGGAGAGGGTACTTAAGGGACAGACACCATTTTGTGGGGTCTTTCGTTGGTGGTGGGCACCTCCCGATCCCAACCTGAGGGCCCTCCTGGCCTCAGGGATGTGCTGGCAGTTTCCTCCTTGGGGCCACGTTAGCCTGAGGCTCCATTACTGAGATGTAGGCCCTGGAGTCACTGGGGCCTACTGATCCAGGGATGATCCTGTGTCGCCTTTCCTGTGAGAAGGGACCGAGCAATTGAGAACTCAATTGGAGGATGTATCCGGATCAAAATCTACCCCACAGTGCTGCCAGAACGGCTGAAAGATCCTGGCACTGAGAGCTGTGTTCTTTTTCATCAGAAGGTAACCCAGTGAGTGGTTGCACAAGTCTGTTGCAGAGACTATTGAGAAAATTCTATTTTCACAACTCTGTGGCAGAGACTGCGATCGAGCTACACACCGGTTGCTAGGCCCTAGAGAGTGGGCCTATCCGGTGGTTGCTGAGTCCAGCGTGGAGACAGTTGTTCCTCTGGACCTAAGAAAATACCTGTGATCCTCAAGTAAGGTACCTGAGTCCTCCCCATCCCTTCACCCCCTCTGTTGGAAACTTTAATCAATAAAACCCCTTGAATGAGACCTTTGTGTTGGTGCGAACTTCCTTCTGGACAACTCTTCAAGGAGAACCCCTGAGACGAGCGTATGGAACAGTAAGGTAACGGCAGGCCCAAAAGTAAACCAGCAGCTCCTACGGGGGTATCGCTACACTTGTTAACACAGTTTAGGGGATAATCCGTATATGCGCTGCTGCCGACGTCATCGGCGCATGCGCACTGAAGAAACAGGCTGCTGGTGCCGTCTCTTCAGTAGCCGTGCCATGACGTCATCGCGGCTCCGACCAATCAGAGAGCTGGAGCCGCGAACCTGGAAGTAACTCCGGTGGAAGATGTCGGCCCTGTACTCGGAGTGCCGACTCCGATTCAGGGCATCATTCTGAGGTAAATATTTCATAGTGAACTAGTATGCTATGCTATGCATACTAGCTCATTATGCCTTTGTCTTGCAGGGTTTGTATTATGTTTTTTTTTTTTTTTTCCGAGGTCTACAACCTCTTTAAGAGCAACAAAGAATAATCCGTTGTCCTACCCTGCCAAACAGAGTTGTGCTGTGTGGCAAAGCTGTGTAAATTTTGGGAAAAAAATAAATAAATTCTTATTTATAAAATAAGACCCTATACATGCATTTTGTCTGTGCATTTGCCTAGAGTTCATCTTTAACAACTTTTTTTTTGTTATTAGACTGGAGCTCTTGTTCGATCAGTTATAACTCTGTTTACAAAGTGTACAAATTTGGACTTTACAAGAGCTTCAGTCGTTCCTCATGAGCTTTCATAATGCTCTAACATAATAGCAAGTGTTTGGAAGCAGGGCTCTCTTAATGGTGTTTATGCAGTCTAAACATGACAGTCAATTTAGCATCTCATACATTAGCCTGTCTAAGGTGTAGTGATTCATGTCATATAAATCATGATACAGCGTCGTACCTCTGACAACCACATACAGATGTTGTTTTTTTCTGTTTTGTTGTTTTTGTGTTGCTCATTAAATTGATCGCTCTCGTGCTATTAGCTTGCTTGTCTTCAAACTTGTCTTGTACTTTGCATTATGGTGCCGTGATCTGTTTACCTTTTAGGCTGCAGCAATGTTTCCTGTCACTATTTGCTGGCTTGGGAGAACAGCCTGTCATCTCGTTGCACATAACTAATATAGCACAGATATGAACAATCGAATGCTGTGGATTTTCAACTAGACCACTGTAGCACACAGACCCCTATCCCTCACCTTTGGCTTGACTCTTGGGAGGTTGCTAGCCAGTTGAAGTTCTAGTAGATGCAGTGGTGCTGGTGATGGTCATTTGCACTGTATGGGCTGGATGTAGACCTGGAGTCTGTAAGTATTGCAATTGGGTATATTATGCCCTTACCCTTCTCTCCCTGTTAGCATGGAAGAAAAAAAATATTTAAAAACCTTTAAAGTGACATTCTCCCATCCTTGGATATGGACTAGTTCAAGCTGCCACCAGAGGACCCCTACATACCCCTTGGGCTCCGATGGGTGCCACATATTTAATGAATAGCAAATAATAAAGTGTAACGCTACCCCTAGAGGGCCGCTGGATTTTGGGTCCCCCTATTCCTGCACAGCCAGGTAACATACATTTTCATCTCTCATTCAGAGACAAGGAAACAGTTCAATAACTTGTTTTTGCTGTTTTATTGGGGAAAACAACTTGGATAGGGTATAGGGTTTATGGGATGCCCAATTTGACTTGAACAACGAAGGAGGACAACTTCCTTCTCGATGTAATCCAGAAAAATTAACATATACTTGACTATATTCCCTGCGGAACAGCAACAGTCTCTATGAACTTAAAGCGGAGCTCCACCCTAAAGTGGAATTTCTGCTCATCGGAACCCTTCCCCCCTCCGGTGTCACATCTGGCACCTTTCAGGGGGGAGGGGGTGCAGATACCTGTCTAAGACAGGTATTTGCACCCACTCCCGGGAGTCCTCTCTGCGGGTATTCTGCAGGTAGTACGTCACTTCCCGCAGAATACCCGTTGTGTTCTGGGAGACACTCGGCTCCCAGAACACAACAGGGACCAGTGAGAACGGTGCAGCGCGACTCGCGCATGCGCCGTAGGGAACCGGGCAGTGAAGCCGCAAGGCTTCACTTCCTGGTTCCCTCACCGAGGATAGCGGTGGGGGCAGCAGAGTGACGAGCAATCGCTCGTCTTCTGCTGCCGACGTCGCTGGACTCCAGGACAGGTAAGTGTCCTAATATTAAAAGTCAGCAGCTGCAGTATTTGTAGCTGCTGGCTTTTAATATTTTTTTTTCAGGGGAAACTCCGCTTTAACAAAGAAAAAAATACCCCTTTATGGGAGCTCTGTGACCCCACGGTAGAATTTTAGCAAAGTCACCAATTTTAGGAGCACTATGTCCCCTCTCTTGACAATACCAGCCCACCTGGCTGCTGGGTGAAATGCCCCAAGATAAGGGCCTGGGTCACAGCTTGTTGGCACAGTCCCAGAAAGGCTTTCTTGATATTGCATTCGGCAGCTTTAACCCTTTTCGGCTCTGGGGATGTAAAGGCACTCACACTGTCCCCGGAAATCCTGCTGCCTCAGAAGAGACGACAGGCCTCTTGCTGTACAGGTCTTCCTTTACAAGCCAGAGTGTCTCCCAACTGAGACTGTGGGATAGTAGAGATCCCTCTGTCCTTCTTCTTTTCTCAGCTCTCAGTCTGGAGGCAGAGCAAGCTCAACTTGAGGCCCCCACCTAGGCCACGATACAGCTTCCTCAATACATCTTCCACCTGACTCCCCTGCTGGCCAGGCTCCACCACATTTAAGGGCTGATCCTGCCACCCTGCCAGGCCTTCTGTCTGGGGATTTTCCACATTCCCTCAAGTATGCAGATCAAGACCTCCTGGCCTCCACCCACTAGCTTCTAAAAACGTATCCAAGCTTCTAGAACCAGAGGGAGGTACCAGAGGCCTGCCCTGTAGAGCCATCCAGCCTGACCTGCAGTAACATAATTGTCTACACTAGTTACACACTAGAGGGTGCTACAAAACCAGTAGTTATTCTTAAGTATCCCTAAGAAAAGTAAGGCACTTGTACAGTTCCATAACAAGGCAATTTGAAACTTACGTGCAGCAGTATCCATGAAGATAGCTTAGTTAAACGGGTCCCCTCAGGCTTGCACAGCGGCTTTCCCACATAGGGTGCTGCGCTGATGGCACAGGGTACAATGATGCACCAAACCAGATGCAGGTTAGCAGAAGGGTCCTTCCCTAAACTTGATAGTTTTTAGGGGTTACAGGACCAACATTAAAAGAGAAGTATGTTTTGTTTTGTTTTCTGCCCATTTATACTTACCTAGGTAGCTGCCGCATCTCTCCCCCCGCGCCTCTGCAGTGAGAACCGAGCGATCGAACACCGCCGATGGCTCGGTTCTCACAGATCCCCAAGCAGAGAGCTGCTGACTGTCAATCAGCAGCTCTCCCCTCTGCTCCTCCATGCTCACTGGAGCTCTGAGCTGTGGAGGGGTGGGGAGCGGCTGTCTCAGGCTCTCAGTGTTGCAATGACGCTGTGCCTAGACTGATTCCTGTGAGATCAGCAGAGAGCGGACTACAGTCCGCTCTCTGCTGAAAACGGGTCACAGGAGTGCAAAAAGAACTGCACTCCTGTGACCCATAAGAGAAGCTCAGTCAAACGAGCTCAGACTGGACTTCTCCTTTAAGCTGGCCCTCCTCCACAAGAACTTTTCCCTGTACTAATCGTTCCCCTTCCTAGCTAATGGGTCTATGTTCCTACCCAACACTCCCCACACTGAAGGTTGCACTATAATGACCAAGCAGGTATAAATATATTGTTTCTGTCCAAATCTAAAATGGCTGCTATTTTTTTTATTTTTTATTCTTTATTTTATTTTATCAAGATTTGTAATACATCAAAGCATTTCCGAACTTCGAGTAAAGGAAAATACATAAAAAACAATATGATAAATACTAGAAAATCTCTCAATTCAATTTTCTTATACACACTTCTCTAAAATCTGTTTCCCCCTCCTATCTCCACCCCTCCCCCCTATCTAACCTCCCTTCCTCCCTTCTACCTCTTATTTTCTACCTATTTTTCCTCTAGCGTCTCAGGTTTTCTGTGTAGCTCCATGTTTGCTTAAATTCTTTCCAGCATTTCCACTTATTTTGAAATCCTATTTTTTCTTCCTCCACCCCATATTTCAGGCCCTCCATACTGTATGTTTCTTCCACAGAGTCAATCCACTCCCATACTGATGGACTTTCCACATCTCGCCATTTTTTTGGGATCAGTCTTTTGGCCGCGTTTAACAGATGAGGGATCAGTGACTTTTTATACTGTCTCACTCCTCCCTCTCCTCCGTGGAATAGAACTATCCATGGATCTTTGTTAATCTCCTTCTCGGTAATTACTTTTATCAAGTCCAGGATTTTTTCCCAGTATTTTTTTATTTTGGGGCACTGCCACCACAGGTGAGCCATTGTTCCAGTTTTCCCACATCCTCTCCAGCACTCAGCATTCTGTCCTACTTGATACTTACTTAGTTTATCTGGTGTGATATACCATCCTGTAATACACTTAAAATTCATTTCTGCGGTCCTGCTGTCCATAGCAGACGAGTGGGTCAATTTTATTATTTTATCTATAGTTCTTTTATCCCTTTGTGTTCCCAGTTCCCTTTCCCATTTTTTTATATATGGGGGCACCTCCAGTTCATCCACTGTCGACAGCAGTTTATATTGTTTTGATATGATGCCTTTTGTGTTCTCGGCTGTGCATAACTGTTCCATCGTCGTAAGCTCCTCCCCCGACCTAATTGGCTGGGGCAGGCTTTGTACGAAGTGGGTCAACTGGTGATACTTCCATTCATCTATTATCATTAAGTCCCTTTTGTGTCTTAAGCCTCGTACACACGACTGAGTTTCTCGTCCAAAACCGGCAAGAAAAGTGCCGCGAGAGCTTTTTCCTCGAGAAAACCGTTCGTGTGTATGGTTTTACGACGAGAAAATTGCCGTGAATCTCGACGAGAAAATAGAGAACCTGCTCTCTATTTTCTCCTCAGGATTCCAGATTTCCTCGTCGTGTTTCTCGTCGGCCTGTTTTGTGACGAGAAAATGGTTCGTGTGTATGCTTTTACGAGCATTCGTAATGGAGATAGCACATTCGTCACGCTCAAAATTATTGCATTGTTTAAATGTTGTGCATTGAAATCTTCTTTAGAATGTTACATTAATCCAAACGAATGAACTTCTTTTGCTGCTGATATTCACACAGAGTTATGACTATCTTTTTTTAACCTTTTTCATGCTGCTCTTAAGAAGATTTAGGTGTATTATATTGTGCAAGATCTTCTGAATATTTTAAATTTTTTGATTTTTCAAACTGATGTTAATTGTAATTTGCCAATGTTTTGATAGTGATCTCCCATTGAATATTTTAATATATATTTGTTAAATTTTACACCCAATTTTTTTTAAATAAGATTGTTATTCTTTTTTTGGGGTTGTTATCTGTCCCTTTTTTGGCTGTCAAATGTCTCTGCTTACTCCAAAGCTAAATTTAAAATATTTAAAAAATACACATAGTCTAGTATGAACCTAAACAAAAATAACATTTATTCATGTTTGAAATAAAATAAAGAGAAGGCAGCGCTGGAGAACCTGCTGCCATTTGTGCATCCCAGGGACCCCACAGCACACATCAACCCTGTGTGGACACTAAAATTGGGAGCTTGAGAGAAGGCCAACATTTCTGAGCACAATCTGATGCTGGCCTCCCAGAGGTCAGGAACAGCAGCAGGTGAGATATATGTCCCAAGTGTGTGGTACTACAACAGGCTGTCTTCTGTCCGACCACAATGAAGCAAGGCCATCACTTCCTCGTCTTCCTGGCAACCTTCCCTGCAACCTTCTCTGAAGCCTTCCCTGCAGCCTTCCTTCTCCATTTGGCTGGAGGCTGGGCCACTGGAGGGGTACTCCTGTCAGGAGGAGGAGGAGGTGGAGGAGAAGGGGGTGGCGCAGAAGAACAAGGTGGAGGTGGAGGAGAAGGGGGTGGGGCAGAAGAACAAGGTGGAGGTGGAGGAGAAGGGGGTGGGGCAGAAGAACAAGGTGGAGGTGGAGGAGAAGGGGGTGGGGCAGAAGAACAAGGTGGAGGTGGAGGAGAAGGGGGTGGGGCAGAAGAACAAGGTGGAGGTGGAGGAGAAGGGGGTGGGGCAGAAGAACAAGGTGGAGGTGGAGGAGAAGGGGTGAGGCAGAAGAAGAAGGTGGAGGAGGAGGTTGAGGAGAAGGGGGTGGGGCAGAAGAAGAAGGTGGAGGTGGAGGAGGAGGTTGAGGTTGGGACAGTTGTGCCACCTCACAAATCGCGGTATTGGGGGTAATTTTTTCCATCACCCCCTTGTTCAGCAAGGTGATTAGCAGGGGCTCGCATAGGAGGCGTTGCTCCATGCTCATCACCTTGAACTTTGCCTCCACTAGGCCGGCAATGGCCTCTTCAGGGGATGTGGGCTCCTTGAGGGTGGCATGGGTCTCTCGAATAAGGGCCATTGCTGCCTCACTGGTGGTCCTGTCCCTCCTGCTTCTTTTGGGAAGTCGGATGGGAGGCACCTGTGATCTGGTGCTTCTCCTTTGCCCTGCCACCTCCTGGCTGCCACTGGGCCCTGCCACCTCCTGGCTGCCACTGGGCCCTGCCACCTCCTGCCTGCCACTGGGCCCTGCCTCCTCCTGCCTGACAGTTTCCAGACCCTCCTCCTGACTGATTTCATCCTGTGTATGAAAAAGGGACATAGTTTAATATGTTGGTTTAATCTTTGCATCCAAAATTCAGATCATGATTGAAGCAATTCGAATGTAAATCCAGAAATCTTTTTGACCAATTTACAACTACATCAGATTGACTATTTTGCACCCAATTTAGGCCAGACTAATGTCTCGAGATCTTGATTTCACTTGTGGAACCCAAAATAGTTTATGTTTGTCATCTAGACATATTTGTCAAACATTAATTTTATCCCAATACATTTTCTATAAATACTATACCTGGCTCCAGATGGCCAAATCAGGTTCATTGCTGCCTCCTCTTGCTCCAGAGAAGGCCCAGGTTGGCTGCAGGTGTCATGGATATGCAGTAGTGTTTGTCTGTCAGCTTACCTTCCTTCCCATGTGTTCATCTTAGAGGCCTGAGCCCTTTCACCTGGCTTCCTTTATAATCTCCTCCCAGCCAGACTCCACCCCAGGCCCTATCACAGAACACTATATTAACCTGTGCACTGCAAGCCTGCTTTGCTGATCAACGTGTTTGTTAGGCATTGTGTGTTTGGGTTCCTGCCTGCCGTGTGCTACGTCTGTCTCTCTGTTACATATTTGGCTTGTCCCCGACTATCCCTGTCTGCTCGTGACCCTTGACCTTCGGCTCGTTCTTTCGTTATCCTTGTCTGCTTGTGGCCCCTGACCTTCAGCTTGTTATTCGGTTCTCTCATATCTTGTGCTGCTGCTTCCCCTCTTTTCCCCTTATCCTACGGGGCGTGAGCTAGGAAACTCCAGGGGCCGCGACCTGGTCCCAGCCTGCAGCATAACATCCTCACCACTAGAGGCCCTGGAGAAGACCTGCTGGGTCTTAGACTCCGCGCCCTGGGGAATCTTGGCTCTAGCTTCCGTTAGGATCCCGGTTGTGCTCCTCTGGTCCCGCTTTCCACAACCACCCAGTTTCCTATCCGCAGCAGTCAGCCATAGGGTTCACTACCTTGCGGTGCACTCCTGTCCCCCTACGGTGTGCATCTGTCACCTGGCCACAGGTGACCTTGACAGTTTGATCAGCCATGAACCCGGCTGACATCCCGTTACCCGTGGATGATCCGTTGCAGGGCATAGTTTGCAGACTTGAAACCCAGGAATCGAATCAGACTCAGGTGATGCGATTCCTCCAGGATCTGGCTTCTCGCTTTGAGCAGCTTCAGGCCTCCTTGGGAACCCTGAATCCGCAACCTCAAATACAACCAGCGGCTGCACCTATTGCACCAGTCGCAACCACACACTCACTACAGCTGCCAGCTCCGTCCCGTTTCTCTGGGGACTCCAAGGCTTGCAGGGGGTTCCTTAACCAATGCACAATTCATTTTGAGCTCCAGCCCCAAAACTTCCTGTCTGATCGGGCTAAGGTAGCCTATATCATTTCCCTCCTCTCTGGTGAAGCTTTAGCCTGGGCAGCCCCTCTGTGGGAACTGAATGATCCAGTGGTTTCTAGCCTGTCTGGCTTCTTTAAACTTTTTCGGAATATCTTCGAAGAACCGGCTCGTGTCTCTTCAGCGGCCAGCGCCCTTTTACGTCTCCGCCAAGAGTCTGCTTCTGTGGGACAGTATGCCCTTCATTTCCGCATACTGTCGGCTGAGTTGAGCTGGAACAATGAGGCCTTAGTCGCAACCTTTTTGCATGGCCTGTCTGATAGAGTGAAGGATGAATTAGCAGGAAGAACCATACCCACTGATCTGGCCGGCGTTATCTCCTTGTGTAACCAGATCGATATTCGCTTTCAGGAGAGGGCCTTAGAAAAGCAACGCCAGCACTCCTTGGTTCTTAGTCAGCCTGAGCTCCCCTCTCTTCGACCCGTAGAGCATCTCCTACCAGCTGAGGAACCCATGCAGCTGGGTCGGACCAGGCTATCCCCCGAGGAACGTGCTAGGCGCAGAACTCTTGGTCTGTGTCTTTACTGTGGGGGCAAAGGTCATTTTCGTGACACTTGCTCTCTTTGTCCAGAAAAACGTTCGGGTCCACTTCATCTGGAAAGTGGAGTATTGGACCCAGAAATATCACCTTCCCCTTCTCGTCTTCTGCTTTCTGTGTTCCTTCATGTTGGTGCTTCTTCTCATTCGGTCTCAGCATATCTGGATTTCCGAGCCGCTGGTAATTTTATGGACTGGGAAATCGCATCGTCCATGAGACTTACTCTTTTGCCCCTCACCACACCATTGGTGGTCTTGGCGATTGATGGTACTGTTCTCCCCGGGGGACCTATCCGCTTCCAGACCCTCCCTGTTAAGATGTCGGTAGGGACACTCCACCAGGAGTGGATATCCTTCCTTATCTTACCCAAGGCCTCAACGCCTATAATTTTGGGTCTCCCATGGTTACAGCTCCATTCTCCTCATGTGGACTGGACTACTGGACAGATCCTGGCTTGGGGTCCCTCCTGTTCCTCGTCCTGCCTACCCAAGGTTGCCCCCTGTGAATCTGAGCCGGTCATTCATTCCAGGTTGCATAACCATTTACATTTCTCTGTCCCTAACCACCCTTGGACGCACAGCCAGGCTAGCTTGTCTACAAGTCCTGCAGTCGCTACGTCTTGCGATGCGATTCAGGTAGTCGCTACACCTGACTCAGCTATTCACTCTGCCTCTGTACTAGTTATGCCAGTCCAGCCCATGCCCAGTGAGCCTCCTACTTTTTCTTGTTCGGGACATTCTGCTTGTCCTTCAGCTATTCAGTTTGACTCCGGCGACATGTCACCTTCTAACCAACCTGACTTCAGGGTTCCACTGACATCTGCCCAGTCTGATGGTCCTGTACAAGATGACCAGTTCCCCTTTAAGGGTCTAGGGGACCCTCCTCAGATTCCTGTTGATCCTCTCATGCCCTTGCTTATTCCTAGAGAGCCTTTGGTCCTCAATAGATCTTCTTGTCATCTCCCTACCTCGTTTTCGGTCTCTGAGGATAATCTTAAGTACGAGGTTAGACAAGTTCTGGATTCTCGGCTCTGCAGAGGCATTCTTCAGTACCTTGTGCATTGGAGAGGTTTTGGTCCTGAGGAGGCGTCTTGGATCGCTGCATCTGATGTCGCTGCACCTCATCTGTTGAGAAGGTTTCATCAGAGATTTCCCTTTAAGCCTGGGCCCAGGTTGGGGAGGGCCCATAAGAGGGAGGGTACTGTCATGGATATGCAGTAGTGTTTGTCTGTCAGCTTACCTTCCTTCCCATGTGTTCATCTTAGAGGCCTGAGCCCTTTCACCTGGCTTCCTTTATAATCTCCTCCCAGCCAGACTCCACTCCAGGCCCTATCACAGAACACTATATTAACCTGTGCACTGCAAGCCTGCTTTGCTGATCAACGTGTTTGTTAGGCATTGTGTGTTTGGGTTCCTGCCTGCCGTGTGCTATGTCTGTCTCTCTGTTACATATTTGGCTTGTCCCCGACTATCCCTGTCTGCTCGTGACCCTTGACCTTCGGCTCGTTCTTTCGTTATCCTTGTCTGCTTGTGGCCCCTGACCTTCAGCTTGTTATTCGGTTCTCTCATATCTTGTGCTGCTGCTTCCCCTCTTTTCCCCTTATCCTACGGGCGTGAGCTAGGAAACTCCAGGGGCCGCGACCTGGTCCCAGCCTGCAGCATAACATCCTCACCACTAGAGGCCCTGGAGAAGACCTGCTGGGTCTTAGACTCCGCGCCCTGGGGAATCTTGGCTCTAGCTTCCGTTAGGATCCCGGTTGTGCTCCTCTGGTCCTGCTTTCCACAACCACCCACTTTCCTATCCGCAGCAGTCAGCCATAGGGTTCACTACCTTGCGGTGCACTCCTGTCCCCCTATGGTGTGCATCTGTCACCTGGCCACAGGTGACCTTGACAGCAGGGAAGTCTGGGGGGAAGAGTGGAGAGTGATGGCCTTGCCTCAATGTGGTCATCCAGAAAGGACATCCTGCTGTAGTACCACAAATTGGGGACATACACATCATCTGCTGCTGCTCCTGACCTCTGAGAAGCCAGGACCTTAGAGCGTTCATTCCTGTATGTGCCTCTCAAGCTCCCAATTTTAGTGTCCACCTGTTTTGCTGTGGCTGTGGGCACCTTGGTATGAACAAATGGGAGCAGGGTCTCCAGCGCTGCTTTTCTCACCCCTTTTTTTTTGTGTATGGGGTTTTTGGTCTCCCACAGAGCGGGCAGCTCCCTTACCCGGTCTATAAATTCCGCCAGGAATTCTTTGTCGCTAATAAAGACATTCATATTGTATCTGCAAGTAAAAAAAATAATATATAACTAATGTGAGGCACACAGTCTAACCTCCTTAAAATCGTAGTCACCATATATATCCTACAACATTCTCCAGACAGTATAGGCTAACAATTTGTCAAAGTCACAAAATCACATACCTTCGTTCGCACGTCCGTCACTTGAACTCCTCTCTCCGCACAACGAACGTAGTATAGTCACATGTGTGTTTGCTATATATACACCACGCGTGCGTCAAACTACGCACACGTCGCTCCGCACATGTCGCCCGCCCATGACGTTCTAAATAACATCTTTTCCCCGCCCCTTCACTTTCGGCGCGCAGACAGATATGGCGGATTTACAGCAGGTGTCTGATAATTCCTCAAATAACGAGGAGGAGACAAGCCCGGAGACTGAGGAAACGTCACGATCAAGGAGGAGATTCAAGGCATCTAATATGTCATTTGCGGAGATGGCGGAGATGGTGGACATATTGCTCAAGTCGGATTATGACGCAAAGCATGGGCCGTATAGCAAACCTAATAGAAGGAAGGCCAAAATCCTGAAGAAAGTCGTGAAGAGTCTGAAGAATAATTTCGGGGTGAAACGCTCAAATGAGCAGCTCAGAAAGAGGTGGTCAGACCTCAAACTGAAGGAGCCAGAGCAGTTAAGGAGCATTAAGAGAATGCTAGCAAAAAGTAAGTAAAATGTACACTTTTCTGCTATTAATGTTTTTCTCAAATTACATCTTGCCCTTTTTTTTTTTTTTCATATTGGACTCCCTTCCAAAATTTCCTAATTTGAACTTGGTTTGGCACAGTAATCGTTCGTTACGTTACAGACACTTCGTTCGGCCACTATCCGCTGTTTTGGCTTATTTTACAGCCACAAAAGAAAATAGACATCTGCCTGTTTTTTACAAATTGTTGTTCCTAAATTTTCGGCTAGATGATGTGTTTGTAAAGAGAATGAAATGCAAACTTTAATCAGTGTAAAGGAGAGGACACTCAGCAGCTGGTACCACATTTGTACTTTGGAGCACTATAGTGTGGGCCACCATACCCGCCTTTTTTGGGTGTCCCACACAGGTGCATCAGTGAATTTTTGTGGTGCCTCCATGTCTAAAAATTTACATCCAAAAGGTGAATACTAAACATATTTTTGTTTCCAAATAATGCATTCATCTTTAAAATCCGCACAAACACACACTTGTACCCCACTTCCAAACAATTTAGCCTGTTTTTATTTTTCATAGAGAATTTCAGTGTGATAAATAGACCTTTTGTTTGATTCTCATAGGGGAGAGAAGACTGGGAGGAGAACACTCCAGGGAGCACAGGAACCCTACAGCTTCACAACAACCCCAAACTCCCAAAGACCCACAACCGAAGGATGTTGAGGAAGTTGAGGTGGAGGAAGGAGAAGTGCAGGAAGGAGAGGTGGATGACGTTGTGGAACTGGTCACCACAACAGGTCAGTATCTGTCCCCACAGCTTCAGGTAAGAGATGTAGGCCTGCAGAGTTATAATACCTTTTGTATTTTGTTTTTAGGGGATGTAAATGTTGTGGTGAATAGTGATGAGCCGAACACCCCCGGGTTCGGTTCGCACCAGAACCCGCGAACGGACCGAAAGTTCGAACGAACATTAGAACCCTATTAAATACAATGGATGCGAACGTTCGAATTCTAAAGTGCTAATTATAACAACTATTATGCATGTTATTGTCCTAAAAAAGGTTTGGGAACCCGGGTTCTGCACCAGGGGACATGTATCAATGCAAAAAGAAGTTTTAAAAACGGTCGTTTTTCGGGAGCAGTCATTTTAATGATGCATAAAGTGAAAAAAAAAAAGTCAAATATTCCTTTAAATATCGTACCTGGGGGGTGTCTAAAGTATGCCTGTGAAGTGCCACGTGTTTCCCGTGTTTAGAACTGTCCCTGCACAAAATGACACTTCTAAAGGAAAAAAAAGCCATTTAAAACTGCTTGCGGCTTTAATGTAATGTCTGGTCCCGGTAATATGGATGAAATTCTTTAAGAAAAATGGCATAGCTACCCCATGACCCCCCCCTACCCCAGCCCATTACCAGCCCCTTTGGGTCTTGTATGGATATTAAGGGGAACCCCGCACATAAAATAAAAAAGGCCCTATATACTCTGAACAGCCGTATACAGGCGGTGCATACAAGACAGGGACTGTAGGTTTGTTCTTATGTAGAATCTGTTTGTAATTTTGAACAGGTACATTGTTGAAGTGTAGCTCCAGCCCAAAAATCTATTTTTAAACTTTTTGGGAAACATAGGTAAGGGTTATCACCCCTGTAACATTTGTTTTGCTGTCTGTGCCCCTGTTCAGAACATTTCACCTCACTTTCCGTCCCAATGACAACTGTTTTTGAAATGTGGTGTTTTTCTTGAAACAAGGATTGCTGATAAAGCATCAGTACAGATGAGACCCCTTTCTCCCATATTTATTCTTACAGGAGAGAATTTTCCTTTCTAGGGGTAGATTTCCTCTCACTTCCTGTTGTCTTCTTTCGTTTGCAAGTAGGAGTCGTTTGTAAGTTGGATGTTTGAAAGTAGGGACCTGCCGTATATACTCTGCAGAAATAGGCCCCTTAGTTGTTGGTGTTGGCACAACACTGTAAGCACTCAGTTACTCTTGGTTGGTGCTGGAACGCCCTGCTGTCAACTATTATATCAGGAATTTTAATTACATATAATTGTTGAACAGTGGTAGTAAAAATTGGGGCTTTGATGGTGGTGCTGGTGCCACAACACTGTAAGCCCTGACAGTTACTCTTGGTGGGTGCAGCAATGGGCCCTGCTGTGAATTATTAGATCAAGAATTGTAATTACATGCCCCTTTTGAACAGGGGCTGAAAAATTGGGCCTTTCGTGGTGGTGGTGGTGGTGGCGTTGCCACAAGACTGTAAGCCCTCAGAGTTACTCTTGGTGGGTGCAGCAATGGACCCTGCTGTGAATTATTAGATCAAGAATTGTAATTGCATGCCCCTGTTGAACAGGGGCTGAAAAATTGGGCCTTAGGCACTGGTGGCACAACACTACAACCCCTCACAGATACTGTACTTGGAGCACAGCAATGAGCCCTGTTGCAAAGTATTGCTTCAAAAATTGTAATGACACGCCCCTGTTAAACAGGGGCTGAAAAATTGGGCCTTAGGCACTGGTGCCACAACACTCCAACCCCTCACAGATACTGTACTTGGAGCACAGCAATGAGCCCTATGGCAAATTATTGCTAAAAAAATTGTAATTACACGCCCCTGTAAAACAGGGGCTGAAAAATTGGGCCTTAGCCACTGGTGGCGGCACCCATAAACAAAAATGATCTTCCAAGCTATCATCATCAATCGTATCATTGAGGACTCGGAGGAGGAGGATAGCCAGTCAACATAACAGCACAGGCACTCAGCATCAGCATCAGTCTTGAAGGGATGTGACATGTTAAAATCAATTAGTCTGTTATATCAGCATCAGGTGTGTGGTAGCTGGTGGTGATCCAAGACTGGTTCATCTTGATGAAAGTCAGTCGATCAACCGAGTCGGTGGACAGGCGCACCCTGTGATCCGTGACAAATCCTCCAGCAGCACTGAATGTGCGTTCCGAAAGAACGCTGGATGCAGGACAGGCCAGTAGCTCAATTGCATACTGTGCAAGCTCTGGCCAGTGATCCATCCTCAAGACCCAGTAAGCCAGAGGATTTTCGGTGGGGAAGGTGTCCAAGTCTGACCTTGCCCCTAGATATTCCTGCACCATGTTTATCAGACGCTGGCGATGGTTGCTGGAACCGATCATACTTTGGGGCTGCGGACTAAAGAATTGTCTGAACGCATCGGTCAGACGGCCACCTTCCCCACCGCTCCTTCTTTGACTGGCCGAAGCCTCAGCAACTCGTTGTCCAGGACCAGGAGTTTGTAACCTCCCAGTCTCTGGGAACGCGTTGCACAGACCTTTCTGCAAGGCCTCCCGGAGTTGTCTCATCCTCTGCTCCCTCTGCGACGGTAACATAAGGTCCGCAACCTTACCCTTGTACCGTGGATCAAGGAGAGTGGCCAGCCAGTAATGGTCCCTCTCCTTGATCCGAAGAATACGAGGATCCTTCCGCAGACTTTGCAGGATCAGGGAGGCCATGCAGCGTAGGTTTGCTGAGGCATTCGCTCCGGAGTCCTCTGGGTCACTAAGGACGACATGATCCGCAGCCACCTCCTCCCAGCCACGTACAAGTCCACTGGTTTCTTGGGACTGTAAATCATCCCTAAAAGACTGCTGCTGATGATGCTGAGTGCCAGCCTCCACCTCCATGCTGACACAATCCTCCTCCTCCTCCTCCTCCTCCTCCTCCTCCTCTTCCTGTGCGATGGGTGGGACAGAAGGAACACTGTCTGGGTAAAGGGGGCCTTGAGAGGCAAGGAAGTCCTCCTCTTCCTGCCTCTGTTCTGCCTCAAGTGCCCTGTCCATTATTCCACGCAGCGTGTGCTCCAACAGGTGGACAAGAGGTACAGTGTCACTGATGCATGCACTGTCACTGCTCACCATCCTCGTGGCCTCCTCAAATGGTGCCAGGACAGTGCATGCATCCCTGATCATGCCCCACTGGCGTGGAGAAAAAAAACCAAGCTCCCCTGACCCTGTCCTGGTGCCGTAGTCGCACAGGTACTCATTGATGGCCCTCTGCTGCGTGTGCAGCCGCTGCAGCATGGCCAACGTTGAGTTCCACCTGGTGGGCATGTCACATATAAGGCGGTTCTTGGGCAGGTTCAACTCCTTTTGCAGCTCAGCCAGGCGAGCACTGGCATTATAAGATCTGCGGAAATGCACACAGACTTTCCTGGCCTGCCTCAGGACATCCTGTAAGCCCGGGTACCTGCCCAAGAACCGCTGCACCACCAGGTTAAGGACGTGAGCCACACAGGGCACATGGGTCAGTTGTCCCTGTCGGAGGGCGGAGAGGAGGTTGGTGCCATTGTCGCAAACCACCATTCCTGGCTTAAGCTGGCGTGGCGTCAACCACCTCTCGGCCTGGCCCTGCAGAGCAGACAGGACCTCTGCCCCAGTGTGGCTTCTGTCCCCCAAACACACCAGCGCAAGCACGGCATGGCATCTTTTTGCCTGCGTACTTGCGTAGCCCCGTGAACGGCTACGGAGCACCGCTGGTTCATAGGACAAACCACAGGAAGAGGCCATGGAGGAAGAAGAAGAGGAGGGGGTGGAGGAGAGAGGTGTGTCACAACCAGTAGTAGCATTTTGGAGGCGTGGCGGTGGGACAACCTCCAACACTACTGCACCTTGTCCTGCATCCTTCCCAGCTGCCAAAAGAGTGACCCAATGGGCCGTGAAAGAAAGGTAACGTCCCTGTCCATGCCTGCTGGACCATGAGTCAGCGGTAATATGCACCTTACCGCTGACCGCCCTGTCCAGCGAGGCCAAGACATTGCCTTCCACATGCCGGTAGAGAGCCGGAATAGCCTTCCGTGAGAAAAAGTGGCGTTTGGGAACCTGCCACTGAGGAACCGCACATTGCACAAACTCACGGAAGGGGGCCGAGTCTACCAACTGAAAAGGCAGCAGTTGAAGCGCTAGCAATTTAGCCAAGCTAGCATTCAACCGCTGGGCATGTGGATGGCTGGGAGTGAACTTCTTTCGACGGTCCAGCAGCTGGGGCAGGGAAATTTGCCTGCTAGAATCGGACGTCGGTGTCCTGCTAGCAGAGTGGGCGCAAGTACTTGGCTGTGACACACCTAATTCTACACCTTCATTCCTCTCAGAGCATGTTTCAGAGAGGACTGAAGTTATAGTGGGGTTGGAGATCCCAGCTGATGCGGTGCAAGGAGAGGTCCGCTTTGTTCTTTGGTGTGGGTCTTTGAGGTAGGCTTGCCAACGAGCTGCATGGCAGGTCAACATATGTCTGGTCAGGCATGTGGTACCCAAGCGGCTGATGTTTTGGCCACGCGATATACGCTTGAGACATATGTTGCAAACAGCAGCTGTGCGATCTGATGCACTAGCCTCAAAAAAGGCCCACACCAAAGAACTTTTTGAATGACGGGCAGAGGCAGCGCCCTGCACAGGCGGAGCTCTGCGGTGTGATTCCGTCGGTGTACTGCCCTTACGCTGGCCACCAAAGGGCATCCTGCCTCGTTGGAGATGTGCCTCCTCCTCATCCTCCTCCTCCTCCTCTCTCCTATTAGGCACCCACGTGGAGTCAGTGACCTCATCATCACCTCCCTCCTCATCACTGGAGGCAATCTGGCAGTATGCTGCAGCTGCTGGAACATGACTGCCAGATTGGTGTCCTTCTTGAGCATCCCCTCTGTCTGCTCTCACGCTACTGCCTTCCTCTAGCTGGGTTTCATCATCAGACCCTTCGAAACGCTGGGCATCCTCCTGGAGCATGTACCCAACACTGTGCTGAAACAGTTCGGGGGACTCCTCAGGAGGAGGACATGGTGGGTCTAGGGAAGGAGTGACTGATGATGAGTCTGACATTGATACCAGGGAAGAGGACGCTTTGGCAGCTGCATTTCCAGTACCCTGAGCCTGGGTGAGAGAGGATGAGGAGGAGGAGGAGGGCTTGGTCATCCACTCTACCAAGTCTTCGGCATGATGTGGCTCAACATGTCCAGCTGCCGAAAAGAAGGACAAGCGTGTCCCATGGCCATGTGCTGATGACAATGCACCGCGTCCACGACCAGCACTGTTGCCCCCAGACACAGAGCCTGCTTGCCCTCTTTTATTGCCTCCTGACTGTCTGCCTCTCCTTGTTTGCCTTCCAGACATTCTAATAGATGGCCTGCAGGGAGATGGGAAAAAAGCAATAAGGGCTACCTTCAGGTGTCCTTCTCTGTCCCTTGAAACAAGGACTTTCACAGTGAAAGAAACTGACACTCTCCCTACCTACAGTTTTCTGTCCCTAGAATAAATGTTTTTTTTAAGCACAATATAGCACAAGGAGAATTCACTCACTGTCCTTCCAGGTCCCTGGAAACAAGGACTTGCAGAGTGAAAGAAAAAAAACACTCTCCCTACCTACAGTTTTCTGTCCCTAGAAAAAATGTTTTTTTTAATCACAATATAGCACAAGGACAATTCACTCACTGTCCTTACAGGTCCCTGGAAACAAGGACTTGCAGAGTGAAATAAACTGACACTCTCCCTACCTACAGTTTTCTGTCCCTAGAATAAATGTTTTTTTTAAGCACAATATAGCACAAGGAGAATTCACTTACTGTCCTTCCAGGTCCCTGGAAACAAGGACTTGCAGAGTGAAAGAAAAAAAACACTCTCCCTACCTACAGTTTTCTGTCCCTAGAATAAATGTTTTTTTTAAGCACAATATAGCACAAGGACAATTCACTCACTGTCCTTACAGGTCCCTGGAAACAAGGACTTGCAGAGTGAAATAAACTGACACTCTCCCTACCTACAGTTTTCTGTCCCTAGAATAAATGTTTTTTTAAGCACAATATAGCACAAGGACAATTCACTCACTGTCCTTACAGGTCCCTGGAAACAAGGACTTGCAGAGTGAAAGAAAAAAAACACTCTCCCTACCTACAGTTTTCTGTCCCTAGAAAAAATGTTTTTTTTAATCACAATATAGCACAAGAACAATTCACTCACTGTCCTTACAGGTCCCTGGAAACAAGGACTTGCAGAGTGAAATAAACTGACACTCTCCCTACCTACAGTTTTCTGTCCCTAGAATAAATGTTTTTTTTAAGCACAATATAGCACAAGGAGAATTCACTCACTGTCCTTCCAGGTCCCTGGAAACAAGGACTTGCAGAGTGAAAGAAAAAAAACACTCTCCCTACCTACAGTTTTCTGTCCCTAGAAAAAATGTTTTTTTTAATCACAATATAGCACAAGGACAATTCACTCACTGTCCTTACAGGTCCCTGGAAACAAGGACTTGCAGAGTGAAATAAACTGACACTCTCCCTACCTACAGTTTTCTGTCCCTAGAATAAATGTTTTTTTTAAGCACAATATAGCACAAGGAGAATTCACTCACTGTCCTTCCAGGTCCCTGGAAACAAGGACTTGCAGAGTGAAAGAAAAAAAACACTCTCCCTACCTACAGTTTTCTGTCCCTAGAAAAAATGTTTTTTTTAATCACAATATAGCACAAGGACAATTCACTCACTGTCCTTACAGGTCCCTGGAAACAAGGACTTGCAGAGTGAAATAAACTGACACTCTCCCTACCTACAGTTTTCTGTCCCTAGAATAAATGTTTTTTTTAAGCACAATATAGCACAAGGAGAATTCACTCACTGTCCTTCCAGGTCCCTGGAAACAAGGACTTGCAGAGTGAAAGAAAAAAAACACTCTCCCTACCTACAGTTTTCTGTCCCTAGAAAAAATGTTTTTTTTAATCACAATATAGCACAAGGACAATTCACTCACTGTCCTTACAGGTCCCTGGAAACAAGGACTTGCAGAGTGAAATAAACTGACACTCTCCCTACCTACAGTTTTCTGTCCCTAGAATAAATGTTTTTTTTAAGCACAATATAGCACAAGGACAATTCACTCACTGTCCTTACAGGTCCCTGGAAACAAGGACTTGCAGAGTGAAAGAAAAAAAACACTCTCCCTACCTACAGTTTTCTGTCCCTAGAAAAAATGTTTTTTTTAATCACAATATAGCACAAGAACAATTCACTCACTGTCCTTACAGGTCCCTGGAAACAAGGACTTGCAGAGTGAAATAAACTGACACTCTCCCTACCTACAGTTTTCTGTCCCTAGAATAAATGTTTTTTTTAAGCACAATATAGCACAAGGAGAATTCACTCACTGTCCTTCCAGGTCCCTGGAAACAAGGACTTGCAGAGTGAAAGAAAAAAAACACTCTCCCTACCTACAGTTTTCTGTCCCTAGAAAAAATGTTTTTTTTAATCACAATATAGCACAAGGACAATTCACTCACTGTCCTTACAGGTCCCTGGAAACAAGGACTTGCAGAGTGAAATAAACTGACACTCTCCCTACCTACAGTTTTCTGTCCCTAGAATAAATGTTTTTTTTAAGCACAATATAGCACAAGGACAATTCACTCACTGTCCTTACAGGTCCCTGGAAACAAGGACTTGCAGAGTGAAAGAAAAAAAACACTCTCCCTACCTACAGTTTTCTGTCCCTAGAAAAAATGTTTTTTTTAATCACAATATAGCACAAGAACAATTCACTCACTGTCCTTACAGGTCCCTGGAAACAAGGACTTGCAGAGTGAAATAAACTGACACTCTCCCTACCTACAGTTTTCTGTCCCTAGAATAAATGTTTTTTTAAGCACAATATAGCACAAGGAGAATTCACTCACTGTCCTTCCAGGTCCCTGGAAACAAGGACTTGCAGAGTGAAAGAAAAAAAACACTCTCCCTACCTACAGTTTTCTGTCCCTAGAAAAAATGTTTTTTTTAATCACAATATAGCACAAGGACAATTCACTCACTGTCCTTACAGGTCCCTGGAAACAAGGACTTGCAGAGTGAAATAAACTGACACTCTCCCTACCTACAGTTTTCTGTCCCTAGAATAAATGTTTTTTTTAAGCACAATATAGCACAAGGACAATTCACTCACTGTCCTTACAGGTCCCTGGAAACAAGGACTTGCAGAGTGAAAGAAAAAAAACACTCTCCCTACCTACAGTTTTCTGTCCCTAGAAAAAATGTTTTTTTTAATCACAATATAGCACAAGAACAATTCACTCACTGTCCTTACAGGTCCCTGGAAACAAGGACTTGCAGAGTGAAATAAACTGACACTCTCCCTACCTACAGTTTTCTGTCCCTAGAATAAATGTTTTTTTTAAGCACAATATAGCACAAGGAGAATTCACTCACTGTCCTTCCAGGTCCCTGGAAACAAGGACTTGCAGAGTGAAAGAAAAAAAACACTCTCCCTACCTACAGTTTTCTGTCCCTAGAAAAAATGTTTTTTTTAATCACAATATAGCACAAGAACAATTCACTCACTGTCCTTACAGGTCCCTGGAAACAAGGACTTGCAGAGTGAAATAAACTGACACTCTCCCTACCTACAGTTTTCTGTCCCTAGAATAAATGTTTTTTTTAAGCACAATATAGCACAAGGACAATTCACTCACTGTCCTTACAGGTCCCTGGAAACAAGGACTTGCAGAGTGAAATAAACTGACACTCTCCCTACCTACAGTTTTCTGTCCCTAGAATAAATGTTTTTTTTAAGCACAATATAGCACAAGGACAATTCACTCACTGTCCTTACAGGTCCCTGGAAACAAGGACTTGCAGAGTGAAAGAAAAAAAACACTCTCCCTACCTACAGTTTTCTGTCCCTAGAAAAAATGTTTTTTTTAATCACAATATAGCACAAGGACAATTCACTCACTGTCCTTACAGGTCCCTGGAAACAAGGACTTGCAGAGTGAAATAAACTGACACTCTCCCTACCTACAGTTTTCTGTCCCTAGAATAAATGTTTTTTTTAAGCACAATATAGCACAAGGAGAATTCACTCACTGTCCTTCCAGGTCCCTGGAAACAAGGACTTGCAGAGTGAAAGAAAAAAAACACTCTCCCTACCTACAGTTTTCTGTCCCTAGAAAAAATGTTTTTTTTAATCACAATATAGCACAAGGACAATTCACTCACTGTCCTTACAAGTCCCTGGAAACAAGGACTTGCAGAGTGAAATAAACTGACACTCTCCCTACCTACAGTTTTCTGTCCCTAGAATAAATGTTTTTTTTAAGCACAATATAGCACAAGGACAATTCACTCACTGTCCTTACAGGTCCCTGGAAACAAGGACTTGCAGAGTGAAATAAACTGACACTCTCCCTACCTACAGTTTTCTGTCCCTAGAATAAATGTTTTTTTTAAGCACAATATAGCACAAGGACAATTCACTCACTGTCCTTACAGGTCCCTGGAAACAAGGACTTGCAGAGTGAAAGAAAAAAAACACTCTCCCTACCTACAGTTTTCTGTCCCTAGAAAAAATGTTTTTTTTAATCACAATATAGCACAAGGACAATTCACTCACTGTCCTTACAGGTCCCTGGAAACAAGGACTTGCAGAGTGAAATAAACTGACACTCTCCCTACCTACAGTTTTCTGTCCCTAGAATAAATGTTTTTTTTAAGCACAATATAGCACAAGGACAATTCACTCACTGTCCTTACAGGTCCCTGGAAACAAGGACTTGCAGAGTGAAAGAAAAAAAACACTCTCCCTACCTACAGTTTTCTGTCCCTAGAAAAAATGTTTTTTTTAATCACAATATAGCACAAGGACAATTCACTCACTGTCCTTACAGGTCCCTGGAAACAAGGACTTGCAGAGTGAAATAAACTGACACTCTCCCTACCTACAGTTTTCTGTCCCTAGAATAAATGTTTTTTTTAAGCACAATATAGCACAAGGACAATTCACTCACTGTCCTTCCAGGTCCCTGGAAACAAGGACTTGCAGAGTGAAAGAAAAAAAACACTCTCCCTACCTACAGTTTTCTGTCCCTAGAAAAAATGTTTTTTTTAATCACAATATAGCACAAGGACAATTCACTCACTGTCCTTACAGGTCCCTGGAAACAAGGACTTGCAGAGTGAAAGAAACTGACACTCTCCCTACCTACAGTTTTCTGTCCCTAGAATAAATGTTTTTTTAAGCACAATATAGCACAAGGACAATTCACTCACTGTCCTTCCAGGTCCCTGGAAACAAGGACTTGCAGAGTGAAAGAAACTGACACTGTCCCTACCTACAGTTTTCTGTCCCTAGAATAAATGTTTTTTTTAAGCACACTATAGCACAAGCACAAAACACACTGACACTCTCCCTACCTATCCTTCTCTTTCCCTAAACTAAAGGAATCCAGGTTAAGCAAGAAAGAAATAACAGTCACTGTCCCTGCCTATGCTGCTCTATCCCTGCTCCGGAACACACTACACTAGGCCGCCGTGCTGGCGGCCTTTTATAGTGTGGGGCGTGTACTAAACACCCTCAGCAATAATTGGCCACAGGCATCCTCCCTGTGGCCAATCATTGCTCTCCTCGCTGCCGGCGCTGTGATTGGCCAAGCATGCGGGGTCACAGTGCATGCTTGGCCAATCACAGCGCCTGGATGACACTGCGATGGCGTAGTGCATTGTGGGCCGTTCGCGTCACTCGAATTTGGCGCGAACGGCCCAAATCGTTCGATCTTCGTCGAACGATCGAACAGCCGATGTTCGAGTCGAACGTATGTTCGACTCGAACACGAAGCTCATCCCTAGTGGTGAAGGATAGTACACGTTTCTCTGCTGACAGTGCCCTCCGAATAATACAGCAAGTGATGGAATGTAGCACGGAACTGGACAGAATAAAACAAATAATTCATGTGATGGATCAAACATTTAAAGACATTCTAGATGTATTGGGGAGAATCGAATAAGTCAACCAAACCCCCATTTTTGTTTCAGGAATGACTGTTCTTCAACCTTTTAAACTCTTTTTGACAATCAAACCAGCCAAAAATTGAATAGGCACACAGTGTGTCAACATGTGCTATCTGCCATCAGGGGATATCCATGTACGTCTTTTGGGGGTGCAACCCCTTCCTCGTATCTAAAGTAGGTGAACTGAGGAAGGGGTTGCACCCCCAAAACACGTCCATTGATCACCCCTGATGGCAGATAGCACATGTTGACAATAGGGATCAGGAGTCTAAAATCCCTATTGAAAATTACTACAAAATGTGTGCATATTCAATTTTTGGCTGGGCAAGGGGTGGCAAGACCCCATATTAAGGACGGGCACATAGAGACATAGTTTGTGTAAGTGAATGTCTCAGATTGCTCAGAGATATCCAATGTTGTACTTTTTGGAATGCAACTATTGTTTTGTATTTTCCTAAGAAAAGAATTGGCGGTTTGTGGCCAGGACAAAAAAATAAAATAAAAAAGTAAACATGTGTGTGAATGTGCACAGAGTAAAATGTTTGAACACAAACAACGTGTAGCTTCTTTTTTCAATACGCTCTAACCTTATTTGTGTTTTTTTGAAGGTTACATAGTGAAATGGTTGTTATTTACTAAAGGAAAATACACTTGGCACTACAAATGCACTAAGACAAACTAGGAGACAGGAAACAAACAAAAGTTAAAAGTTGAAATCAGATTTTTATATAGCTCATTCTCCATGAATCTTTAGGCATAGCCTGGCATAGAAATTGCCCCCCTACCCGTGAAATATTGCATATATTTCTCCCGAACCTCACGGGCATTTTGGGGGGGCAAGCCAGGATGGGCAGATTCAAGGCCCAGCAGGGGATTTGCAGATTAGGGATGAGCTTCGTGTTCGAGTCGAACATACGTTCAACTCGAACATCGGCTGTTCGATCGTTCGACGAAGATCGAACGATTTGGGCCGTTCGCGCCAAATTCGAGTGACGCGAACGGCCCACAATGCACTACGCCATCGCAGTGTCATCCAGGCGTTGTGATTGGCCAAGCATGCACTGTGACCCCGCATGCTTGGCCAATCACAGCGCCGGCAGCGAGGAGAGCAATGATTGGCCACAGGCAGGATGCCTGTGGCCAATTATTGCTGAGGGGGTTTAGTACACGCCCCACACTATAAAAGGCCGCCAGTGCGGCGGCCTTGTGTAGTGTGTTACGGAGCAGGGAAAGAGAAGCATAGGCAGGGACAGTGTCATTTTTTTTCCTTTACTAATCCTGGATTCCTTGTGTTTAGGGACAAATAAGGATAGGTAGGGAGAGTGTCAGTGACAGTGTGTTATTCTGTGCTAAACCTTGTTTGTAGGGACAGAGAGGTACAGTGAGGGAAAGTGTCAGTGTGCTATTCTGTGCTAATCCTTGTTTGTAGGGACAGAGAGGTACAGTGAGGGAAAGTGTCAGTGTGCTATTCTGTGCTAAATCTTGTTTTTAGGGAGGGACAGAGTAGGACAGTGAGGGAAAGTGTCAGTGTGCTATTCTGTTCTAAACCAATTTTGCTGTTCCATATTTCAAATCCTTGAGTTTAGGGACAGAGAAGGACACTCGTGGAAATTATCAGTGTGCTATTCTGTGCTAAATCTTGTTTGTAGGGAGGGACAGAGTAGGACAGTGAGGGAAAGTGTCAGTGTGCTATTCTGTTCTAAACCAATTTTGCTGTTCCATATTTCAAATCCTTGAGTTTAGGGACAGAGAAGGACACTCGTGGAAATTATCAGTGTGCTATTCTGTGCTAAATCTTGTTTGTAGGGAGGGACAGAGTAGGACAGTGAGGGAAAGTGTCAGTGTGCTATTCTGTTCTAAACCAATTTTGCTGAACCATATTTTCAATCCTTGAGTTTAGGGACAGAGAGGTACAGTGAGTGAAACTGACAGTGTGCTATTCTGTTCTAAACCAATTTTTGCTGTTCCATATTTCAAATCCTTGAGTTTAGGGACAGAGAAGGACACTCGTGGAAATCATCAGTGTGCTATTCTGTGCTAAATCTTGTTTGTAGGGAGGGACAGAGTAGGACAGTGAGGGAAAGTGTCAGTGTGCTATTCTGTTCTAAACCAATTTTGCTGTTCCATATTTCAAATCCTTGAGTTTAGGGACAGAGAAGGACACTCGTGGAAATTATCAGTGTGCTATTCTGTGCTAAATCTTGTTTGTAGGGAGGGACAGAGTAGGACAGTGAGGGAAAGTGTCAGTGTGCTATTCTGTTCTAAACCAATTTTGCTGAACCATATTTTCAATCCTTGAGTTTAGGGACAGAGAGGTACAGTGAGTGAAACTGACAGTGTGCTATTCTGTTCTAAACCAATTTTGCTGTTCTGGAACAATGCCGCCCTGCGCCACCAGTTCCGTATGGGCCTCTCCGAGCCCCTTAAGGATGAACTGGCTCGAGTTGGCATCCCAGCAACACTGGACGCTCTAATTCTTCAGTCTACCTTAATTGACAGGCGGTTAAGGGAACGAAGAGCTGAACGTACCGCTGGTCCCTCTCGTCCTGTATGGATGCTACCTCGTGTGTTCAACCCTGCTCACTCCGCCCCTCTGGCTCCCGCTCACCCGTCCGCTGATACTTCGGAACCCATGCAACTTGGCCTGCTTCGCCCCTCGCTCACCCCCGAAGAGCGCCAACGGCGGCGATTCAACAATCTCTGCCTCTACTGTGGGGAACCAGGTCATTTCGTGAGGACCTGTCCTGCTAAGACCCGTAAGTGTTCCTCTATCTTTTCTACCTACTCACCTACTTCATTTGACAACTCAACTCATCTGGCTGTCTCTGTCTCCTTACAGCTTCCAGGAAGGAATATACTAACTACCGCAATAATTGATTCCGGAGCATGCAGCGGTTTTATGGACGCTTCCTTTGCCAACAGATTCCAGGTCCCCTTGCAACCCCGAGCTAAGGGACTTTCTGTACACCTGGCCGATGGATCAGCTATTAAGTCAGGGCCAGTCATACTGGAAACCGTCCCTTTAAGTGCAACCATCTCCGGTAATCACCGGGAGTTACTTCGCCTGGACATCATTGAATCCCCCCTGTTTCCCATCATACTGGGTATGCCCTGGCTGAGGGCACACAACCCACAAATTGACTGGACCACGAGTAAGATCAGCTTCCCTTCTCCTTACTGTCGTCAGCACTGTGTGCCAGAAGTCGCTGACGCTCCCTCCTCACTGCTCTGCTTAGACGCTGACTCTGAAACCCGCCAGTCCGTTCCCGAAGTTTACCATCATTTTTTGGATGTATTCAGCAAAAAGGGTGCAGAAACACTTCCCCCGCACCGATCCTATGACTGTCCGATTGAGCTCCTCCCCGGGGCAGAGGTGCCATTCGGAAGGATCTTCCCTCTAACCGAACTAGAGCTCGGGACCCTCAAGACCTATATCGACGACAACCTGGAGAAGGGGTTCATCCGCCCTTCTACTTCACCAGCAGGAGCAGGAATCTTTTTCGTCGAAAAAAAAGACCATTCCCTACGCCCTTGCATAGACTACCGTGCGCTAAATAAGATTACAATTAAAAACCGGTACCCTCTCCCTTTGGTGCCAGAACTATTCCAGAGACTCGGGGCTGCAGCCATATTCACTAAATTGGCTCTTCGTGGGGCCTACAATCTGGTCCGGATTCGTAATGGGGACGAATGGAAGACTGCCTTCCGTACCCGATTCGGGCATTTTGAATATCTCATGATGCCCTTCGGTTTGTGTAACGCTCCTGCCACATTCCAACACTTTGTGAATGACATTTTCAGAGACTACCTAGACTTGTTTGTGATAATTTACCTGGACGATATCCTGATTTTCTCCTCGTCCTTGTCCATTCACCGAGAGCATGTCAGGAAAGTGTTAACCCGACTCCGTCAGCATGGCCTTTACGCGAAACCCGAGAAATGCGAGTTTGAACAACAGAGCATTCAGTTTTTGGGACTAATTATCTCCATAGAAGGTGTCAAAATGGACCCACAAAAAGTTTCCGCCATCTTGGATTGGCCAATTCCAACAGACAAGAAAGGGATCCAACGCTTTGTAGGATTTGCAAACTTTTATCGCAAGTTTATCCGGGGATTTTCTACCATCATCTCGCCCATCACCAGTTTGACGAAGCAAGGCATACGATTCCATTGGACCCCGGAGGCCCAAGTTGCCTTCTCCACCTTAAAGGATCAGTTTGTCTCGGCCGCGGTCCTGAAACATCCAGACCCCGCTCTGCCTTACATTTTGGAAGTAGATGCCTCTGAGATCGCAGTGGGGGCGGTGCTCTCCCAGAGACAGGGTCCCAAGTCGCAGTTGCATCCAGTCGCATTCTTCTCTCGGAAGTTGTCCGAAGCTGAGAGGAACTATGATGTGGGGGACAGAGAGCTACTTAAGGCCGCGTTGGAAGAGTGGCGCTACTTACTAGAGGGGGCAGCACATCCTATTTTGATCTACACAGACCACAAAAATCTGGAGTACTTGAAAGTAGCCAAAAGATTGAAACCACGTCAAGCCCGATGGGCACTTTTTTTCACCAGATTTTCATTCCATATAACCTACAGGCCCGGGTCCAAGAACACTAAGCCAGATGCGCTTTCACGGATGTTTAGCGGAGCTGAAGCTCTCTCACCCCCAGACACCATCCTGACTCCCGGAAATTTCCTTCTGCTGCAAGGAGACCTACTTTCTCAGATTAAGCAGGCTTCTACCAATGAGGCCTACCGACCGGATGTTACCCTACAGTTGAAAGTCGACCTGCTGTGGTTCAAGGACAAGATCTTCGTGCCTCCACAATTACGGATTAACGTTCTCAAATCTTGTCACGATCATGAACTGGCTGGCCACTTTGGGGTGCACAAAACATCTGAACTTCTCCAGCGCACGTTTTGGTGGCCTCAACTGTCTAAGGACTGCAAGGACTATGTGGAATCATGCATTACATGCATTCAGAACAAGGGCAGCAAGACCAGAGCTTGGGGTCTGTTGAGGCCTTTACCCATTCCAGACAGACCTTGGAGAATGATTTCGATGGACTTTATTGTGGAACTACCATCATCAGAAAATTGCACTACCATTTTCGTGGTAGTGGACAGACTTTCCAAGATGGCCCACTTTCTGCCCATGAGGTGTACACCTTCTGCCCCCGAGACCGCAAAACTATTCATCAAAGAAATCGTAAGACTGCACGGCATTCCTGTGAACATTGTATCTGATCGGGGGGTGCAGTTTACATCCAGATTCTGGAGGGCGCTCTGCGAATCTTTAAAGATTGACCTTTCCTTCTCTTCAGCTTACCATCCCCAGACCAATGGTCAGACGGAACGCACAAATCAGACCCTGGAGCAATATTTGCGCTGTTTCTCTTCCTTCTCTCAAGACGACTGGGTACCACTATTACCCCTCGCCGAGTTCGCCTACAACAATTCCGTTCATTCAGCGACCAAGCAGTCACCGTTCTTTGCGAACTACGGCTTCCACCCTCTGTTCCTGTCTAATAATATTCCAGAGTGTGCGGTCCCAGCCGCCCAGGATACCCTGAACTTCCTCAGTACCAACAGTAAGTTGCTTCAGGAGACAATGGCAAGGACTCAGGCGCATAATAAGGAGGTGTTCGACAAAAAGAGGAGGGGGGAACTTAACCTTACACCCGGAGATCTAGTCTGGCTGTCCACAGTGAATCTAAAGTTGACATGCCCCTCTAAGAAACTGGGCCCCAAATTTGTGGGTCCCTTCCCTGTAACAAGGAAAATTAATGACGTGGCATACGAGCTGAAATTACCGGAATCTTTTCGGATACACCCGATATTCCATGTGTCGCTACTCAAATCTGCAGTCCCAGATCCCTTTCCCAATCGAGGTATTGGCCCTCCTGAGCCCGTGCTCATCGATGGTGAGGAAGAGTTCGAAATCGAGTCTATCCTGGACTGCAGGAAGAGACGCAACCAAACCCAATATCTGGTTAAGTGGAAGGGCTATGGCCCCGAGGAAAATTCCTGGGAACCGGAAACCAACATTCATGCCAAAAGATTGATCACGGCCTTCAAAAGGTCTCACCCAGGTAGGCTGGCTCAGTTGGGCATCCGGAGGCTGCCCGTAGGAGGGGGGCAATGTCAGGAAAGACGTTCTCTCACTCATCCCAGCAATCGGGGTCTCAGAATCTCTATGCACAGGCAGACCCGTTCGGCGCATGCGCGATAGCGGCAAACGAGCGTGCGCGGGCACGCAATAGTGGCGAGCGGGCGCGCGCGGATGCGCGGTAGCGCGCGCGCGCCTATGACGCAGTTTGGCGCCAAAGACTGCCTATTTAAAGAGAGCTGTCACTCTGCATCCTTGCTGTCCGGTCTACAGCGTTTCCTGAAGACCCTTGTTACCTGAACCTCTGATCTAATTGCTCTGGTACCTGACCCGGCTTCCCCTGGCTTCTCCTGTTTGCTGCCCGCCTCTGACCACGGCTCGTCCCGACTTCTCTTCTGCCTTCTCCTCTAACCAGTTTGCTGCCCGCCTGATACACTGACCCGGCCTGGACTTTAACTATTCTTGGATTCTGCTTGTACTCATCTGCCCGCTTGTGTCTGACCCGGCCTGTCTTCACCAAGTCTGCTTCCTGATCCTCTAGTGCCTGCTGCGGACCGCTGCACGTCTCCCATCAGTTATCCACCGCTGCAGTCTGCTGCTTCTACTTCCACCTGCCTCAGTTCCTGCCAGGCACTTGTGCTCCTTTGCCCTCCTGAGCCCCTGTCTGCTCTATCAGGGGTTCTCGAGCCAGAGGTCTACGAGAGGCCACTCCCTGCACGTCGGGCTCACCTACCAGGTACGTGACAGAAAGTGTCAGTGTGCTATTCTGTCCTAAACCAATTTTGCTGTTCCATATTTTCAATCCTTGAGTTTAGGGACAGAGAAGGACACTCGTGGAAATTATCAGTGTGCTATTCTGTGCTAAATCTTGTTTGTAGGGAGGGACAGAGTAGGACAGTGAGGGAAAGTGTCAGTGTGCTATTCTGTTCTAAACCAATTTTGCTGTTCCATATTTTCAATCCTTGTGTTTAGGGACAGAGAAGGATAGGCAGGGGACAGTGTCAGTGTCATTGTTGCTAAGCCTCCTGCGCAGTATACACCTGAAGGTAGCCCTTATTGCTCTTTTTCCCATCTCCCTGCAGGCCATCCATTAAAATGTCTGGAAGGCAAACAAGGAGAGGCAGACAGTCAGGAGGCAAAAAAAGAGGGCAAGCAGGCTCTGTGTCTGGGGGCAACAGTGCTGGTCGTGGACGTGGTGCATTGTCATCAGCACATGGCCATGGGACATGCTTGTCCTTCTTTTCGGCAGCTGGACATGTTGAGCCACATCATGCCGAAGACTTGGTAGAGTGGATGACCAAGCCCACCTCATCCTCTCTCACCCAGGCTCAGGGTACTGGCAAAGCAGCTGCCAAAGCGTCCTCTTCTCTGGTATCATTATCTTCATTAGTCAATCCTTCCCTAGACCCACCATGTCCTCCTCCTGAGGAGTCCCCCGAACTGTTTGAGCACAGTGTTGGGTACATGCTCCAGGAGGATGCCCAGCGTTTGGAAGGATCTGATGATGATACCCAGCTAGAGGAAGGCAGCAGCGTGAGAGCAGAGAGAGGGGATGCTCAAGAAGGACACCAATCTGGCAGTCATGCTCCAGCAGCTGCAGCATACTGCCAGATTGGCTCCAGTGATGAGGAGGGAGGGGATGATGAGGTCACTGACTCCACGTGGGTGCCTAATAGGAGAGAGGAGGAGGAGGAGGAGGATGAGGAGGAGGCACATCTCCAACGAGGCAGGATGCCCTTGAGTGGCCAGCGTATGGGCAGCACACCGACGGAATCACACCGCAGAGCTCCGCCTGTGCAGGGCGCTGCCTCTGCCCGTCATTCAAAAAGTTCTTTGGTGTGGGCCTTTTTTGAGGCGAGTGCATCAGATCGCACAGCTGCTGTTTGCAACATATGTCTCAAGCGTATATCGCGTGGCCAAAACATCAGCCCCTTGGGCACCACATGCTTGATCAGACATATGTTGACCTGCCATGCAGCTCGTTGGCAAGCCTACCTTAAAGACCCACACCAAAGAACAAAGCTGACCTCTTCTTGCACCGCATCAGCTGGGATCTCCAACCCCACTATACCTTCACTCCTCTCTGAAACCTGCTCTGAGAGGAATGAAGGTGTAGAATTAGGTGTGTCACAGGCAAGTACTTGCGGGCACTCTGCTAGCAGTACACCAACGTCCGATTCTAGCAGGCAAATTTCCCTGCCCCAGCTGCTGGACCGTCGAAAGAAGTTCACTCCCAGCCATCCACATGCCCAGCGGTTGAATGCTAGCTTGGCTAAATTGCTAGCCTTCAACTGCTGCCTTTTCAGTTGGTAGACTCGGCCCCCTTCCGTGAGTTTGTGCAATGTGCGGTTCCTCAGTGGCAGGTTCCCAAACGCCACTTTTTCGCACGGAAGGCGATTCCGGCTCTCTACAGGCATGTGGAAGGCAATGTCTTGGCCTCGCTGGACAGGGCGGTCAGCGGTAAGGTGCATATTACCGCTGACTCATGGTCCAGCAGGCATGGACAGGGACGTCACCTTTCTTTCACGGCCCATTGGGTCACTCTTTTGGCAGCTGGGAAGGATGCAGGACAAGGTGCAGTAGTGTTGGAGGTTGTTCCACCGCCACGCCTCCAAAATGCTACTACTGGTTGTGACACACCTCTCTCCTCCACCCCCTCCTCTTCTTCTTCCTCCATGGCCTCTTCCTGTGGTTTGTCCTCGGAACCAGCGGTGCTCCGTAGGCGTTCAAGGGGCTACGCAAGTACGCAGGCAAAAAGATGCCATGCCGTGCTTGCGCTGGTGTGTTTGGGGGACAGGAGCCACACTGGGGCAGAGGTCCTGTCTGCTCTGCAGGGGCAGGCCGAGAGGTGGTTGACGCCACGCCAGCTTAAGCCAGGAATGGTGGTTTGCGACAATGGCACCAACCTCCTCTCCGCCCTCCGACAGGGACAACTGACCCATGTACCCTGTATGGCTCACGTCCTTAACCTGGTGGTGCAGCGGTTCTTGGGCAGGTACCCGGGCTTACAGGATGTCCTGAGGCAGGCCAGGAAAGTCTGTGTGCATTTCCGCAGATCTTATAATGCCAGTGCTCGCCTGGCTGAGCTGCAAAAGGAGTTGAACCTGCCCAAGAACCACCTTATATGTGACATGCCCACCAGGTGGAACTCAACGTTGGCCATGCTGCAGCGGCTGCACACGCAGCAGAGGGCCATCAATGAGTACCTGTGCGACTACGGCACCAGGACAGGGTCAGGGGAGCTCGGGTTTTTTTCACCACGCCAGTGGGGCATGATCAGGAATGCATGCACTGTCCTGGCACCATTTGAGGAGGCCACGAGGATGGTGAGCAGTGACAGTGCATGCATCAGTGACACTGTACCTCTTGTCCACCTGTTGGAGCACACGCTGCGTGGAATAATGGACAGGGCACTTGAGGCAGAACAGAGGCAGGAAGAGGAGGACTTCCTTGCCTCTCAAGGCCCCCTTTACCCAGACAGTGTTCCTTCTGTCCCACCCATCGCACAGGAAGAGGAGGAGGAGGAGGAGGATTGTGTCAGCATGGAGGTGGAGGCTGGCACTCAGCATCATCAGCAGCAGTCTTTTAGGGATGATTTACAGTCCCAAGAAACCAGTGGACTTGTACGTGGCTGGGAGGAGGTGGCTGCGGATCATGTCGTCCTTAGTGACCCAGAGGACTCCGGACTGAATGCCTCAGCTAACCTACGCTGCATGGCCTCCCTGATCCTGCAAAGTCTGCGGAAGGATCCTCGTATTCTTCGGATCAAGGAGAGGGACCATTACTGGCTGGCCACTCTCCTTGATCCACGGTACAAGGGTAAGGTTGCGGACCTTATCGTACCGTCGCAGAGGGAGCAGAGGATGAGACAACTCCGGGAGGCCTTGCAGAAAGGTCTGTGCAATGCGTTCCCAGAGACTGGGAGGTTACAAACTCCTGGTCCTGGACAACGAGTTGCTGAGGCTTCGGGCAGTCAAAGAAGGAGCGATGGGGAAGGTGGCCGTCTGACCGATGCGTTCAGACAATTCTTTAGTCCGCAGCCCCAAAGTATGATCGGTTCCAGCAACCATCGCCAGCGTCTGATATACATGGTCCAGGAATACCTAGGGGCAAGGTCAGACTTGGACACCTTCCCCATCGAAAATCCTCTGGCTTACTGGGTCTTGAGGATGGATCACTGGCCAGAGCTTGCACAGTATGCAATTGAGCTACTGGCCTGTCCTGCATCCAGCGTTCTTTCAGAACGCACATTCAGTGCTGCTGGAGGATTTGTCACGGATCACAGGGTGCGCCTGTCCACCGACTCGGTTGATCGACTGACTTTCATCAAGATGAACCAGTCTTGGATCACCACCAGCTACCACACACCAGATGCTGATATAACAGACTAATTGATTTTAAAATGTCACATCCCTTCAAGACTGATGCTGATGCTGAGTGCCTGTGCTGTTATGTTGACTGGCTATCCTCCTCCTCCTCCTCAATGATACGATTAATGATGATAGCTTGGAAGATCATTTTGGTTTATGGGTGACGCCACCAGTGGCTAAGGCCCAATTTTTCAGCCCCTGTTTAACAGGGGCGTGTAATTAAAATTTTTGATGCAATACTTTGCAACAGGCCTCATTGCTGTGCTCCAAGTACAGTATCTGTGAGGGGTTGCAGTGTTGTGCCACCAGTGCCTAAGGCCCAATTTTTCAGCCCCTGTTCAACAGGGGCATGCAATTATAATTATTGATCTAATAATTCACAGCAGGGCCCATTGCTGCGCCCACCAAGAGTAACTGTCAGGCTTTACAGTGTTGTGGCACCAGCACCACCATCACCACCACCACCACCACCAAAGGCCCAATTTTTCAGCCCCTGTTCAACAGGGGCATGCAATTATAATTATTGATCTAATAATTCACAGCAGGGCCCATTGCTGCGCCCACCAAGAGTAACTGTCAGGCCTTACAGTGTTGTGGCACCAGCACCACCATCACCACCACCACCACCACCAAAGGCCCAATTTTTCAGCCCCTGTTCAACAGGGGCATGCAATTATAATTATTGTTCGAATAATTCACAGCAGGGCCCATTGCTGCGCCCACCAAGAGTAACTGTCAGGCCTTACAGTGTTGTGGCACCAGCACACCAGCACCACCATCACCACCACCACCACCACCAAAGGCCCAATTTTTCAGCCCCTATTCAACAGGGGCATGCAATTATAATTATTGATCTAATAATTCACAGCAGGGCCCATTGCTGCGCCCACCAAGAGTAACTGTCAGGCCTTACAGTGTTGTGGCACCAGCACCACCATCAAAGGCCCAATTTTTACTACCACTGATCAACAATTATATGTTATTACAATTCCTGATATAATAGTTGACAGCAGGGCGTTCCAGCACCCACCAAAAATAACTGTGAGTGCTTTCAGTGTTGTGCCAACACCAACACCTAAGGGGCCAATTTCTGCAGAGTATATACGGCAGGTCCCTACTTTCAAACATCCAACTTACAAACTACTACTACTTGCAAACGGAAGAAGACAACAGGAAGTGAGAGGAAATCTACCCCTTGGAAGGAAAATTCTCTCCTGTAAGAATTAATATGGGAGAAAGGTGTCTCCTCTCTACTGATGCTTTATCACCAATCCTTGTTTCAATAAAAACACCACATTTCAAAAACAGTTGTCATTGGGACGCAAAGTGAGGTGAAATGTTCTGAACAGGGGCACAGACAGCAAAAAAAATGTGACAGGGGTGATAACCGTTGCCTATGTTTTACAAAAAGCTAAAAAAAAGGAATTTGGCATGGAGCTCCACTTAAACAATGCAGCTGTTCAAAATTACAAACAGATTCTACATAAGAACAAACCCTGTCTTGTATGCACCGCCTGTATACGGCTGTTCAGAGTATATAGGTCCTTTTTTATTTTGTGTGCGGGGTTCCCCTTGATATACATACAAGACCCAAAGGGGCTGGTAATGGGCTGGGGTAGGGGGGGGGGGGGGTTGATGGGGTAGCTATGCCATTTTTCCTAAAGATTTTCATCCATATTACCGGGACCAGACATTGCATTAAAGCCGCAAGCAGTTTTAAATGGCTTTTTTTCCTTTAGAAATGTTATTTTGTGCAGGGACAGTTCTAAACACGGGAAACACATGGCACTTCACAGGCATACTTTAGACACCCCCCAGGTACAATATTTAAAGGAATATTTGACTTTTTTTTTTCACTTTATGCATCATTAAAATGACTGCTCCCGGAAAACGTCCGTTTTTAAAACTTCTTTTTGCATTGATACATGTCCCCTGGTGCAGAACCCGGGTTCCCAAACTCTGTTTCGGACAATAACATGGATAATAGTCATTATAATTAGCACTTTAGAATCCGAACGTTCGCATCCATTGTATTTAATAGGGTTCTAATGTTCGTGCGAACTTTCGGTCCGTTCGCGGGTTCTGGTGCGAACCGAACCCGGGGGTGTTCGGCTCATCACTATTGCAGATGAAAGTCCAGCCTCAGGCAATACTGTGGCCATATAAGAAGTGGATTTTCTGCTGAGAAAGTTGTGTAGCACACAGCAGCATAAAACTACATAGTTTATTTTGTAGTCCGCCAAGTGGATAGAAGTCATAAAAATGCAGAACCGGCTGGCCATTATGCCAAAGGTATTTTCAACGACTCTTCGGCCCCTGGCCAGCCGGTAATTGAACACCCTCTTCTCTGGGGTCAGGGTCCTCTGAGGAAATGGCCTCATAAGATGCGGTCCGAGCCCGAAGGCTTCATCAGCCAAAAAAACAAAGGGGAGTCCTACAACATTCCCTGCATCCGGTGGCAATGCAAGGTCGTCACTCTGGAGATGGAGGGCAAACTCCGTCTGGATGAAGGATCCCCCATCGGACATCCGGCCATTCTTCCCTACATCAACATAGAGGAATTCATACCGTGCTGACACCACCGCCATCCGCACAATGCTATGAAACCCCTTGTAGTTGAAGTAGTAGGACCCAGAACGGGGTGGCGGCACGATGCGGACGTGCTTCCCGTCTATGGCACCACCGCAGTTGGGGAAGTCCCACCGCGTGGCAAACTCTGATGCCACAGTCTGCCATTCCTGTGGCGTGGAAGGAAGCTGGGGAGTCAAACAAGATGAAAGAAAATTCGAATTTTAAAATATTACATTACAAGGAGATTATAATAAAAAACATTAGAGGCCAACATCAATCAAATCCTCCGTTTATTAATCTGTTTTTAAGAAGTATAATGGAAGGCTCATGTTTCATATTCATCACCCCCTCTGATGGTCCATTAAAAAAATATTTTGGGGGGGGGTAGATGTGTTTGGCCACAGGATAGCATTGCAGTGGCGGTGCGTCCAGAGTGGGCGCTGGAGCACTGCCCCCTCTCTCCTGTGCCCGTCACTCCGAACAATACATCGGTTCATGCCTTGCATTAACCTATGTATTGTCAATGCCGCCCACTATTCAGGTGGATGGCCCCCTGTTAAGCGACCAACATATGAATAACTGCAGCATTTATGGGGTGAAAATTGCATATCAGAAACAGGGAGGCAAATAGACTTGCACATTACAGCCTGAGGGATGTAATTGGCTTCATAAAAGTTAAATAGGTGACACAGGGGGGGGGGGGGGACATTCCTTGGGTAAACACTGACAGGCTGCTCTGCCAATCATGTTCACCAAGTCTGTTTAATGGTAACATGATTGGCTGATGCAACATCAAGGGCAGGAGAAGACATCAAGGACAGAAGAAGGATGGCGCTGACCACAAGAAGGTAAGTGCAGGGCTGGGGGGAAAATGGCTGCATTGGAGGGGACAAAATGGCTGCATTGGAGGAAACAAAATGGCTGCATTGGAGGGAACAAAATGGCTGCATTGGAGGGAACAAAATGGCTGCATTGGAGGAAACAAAATGGCTGCATTGGAGGGAACAAAATGGCTGCATTGGAGGGGGCAACTGGGGGCGTTTAATAGGCACAGTCGCAAAAAAGGAGGAAGTTTATTTCCTAAATTGGGGTTGGACCCCCAATCATTTGGAGCAACAGGCGCCCCTGCTGGAAAGGTTAGTGAAGGGAAATATGCATGGAGGAGAAAAAAAGGGCAATCTAAAGCTTCCAGCATCTATGGGGACAAAGGGGACATTCTCAGCATATTACAATCATGGTAATTAGGGAAGGATGAAAGAAATACAATACATCAGCATACATGAAATACATAAAATGTGATGTTAATGGAGAAAACTTACCCTAATATAGTCCTCCTGCAGGACTTGTATAATGGCAGAACAGGTGTCTGGGATTATGAGGCCCAGAGCCTGGGGGGAGATGCCTGTCGTGAACTTCAAGTCCTAAAGACTTCTCCCTGTCGCCAGATAACGTAACGTGGCGATGAGCCTCTGCTCAGCATTGATGGCTTCCCGCATAACGGTGTCCTTCCTGGTAATATAGGGGGACACCAAAGCCAAAAGTTCCTGAAAAACATGGTCAGACATCCGCAGAAAATTCCTGTAGTCCTCAGGATTATTCTCGACGATCTCCCGCAGCAGAGGCATATGGCAGAATTGGTCCCGCTGGAGCAACCAATTCTTGGTCCATGAACTCCTCCTCACACCGTTCATGGACTGGTCTTGGTCCAAAACAAGCAGACCAACACCAATCGCACGCACAGCACGAACTCGACGACGAGAACGTCCAGGCGACATGGCTAGGAAACGGTCGTCTTATCAGAACGTACAGAACAGAACGCACTTTAGAACAGCAAGGCCTATGAATAACGAACTGAAAATCAGAAACGAACGGGCAAGAACGCACTGTAAAACAGATACGACCTGCCTAGACGCCCTGAAAGTCAAGATACGAACCCACAAGCACAAACTGAACCTAAGAAAACGAACTGAAAAGCACAAAGACTGAAAAGCGCGAATTGTCTCTTCCCAAACTTTTACTTCACACGCGGTAACACGAGATCAGCAAAAGCAGCCCAAGGGGTGGCGCCAAGGAAATCGATCTTCCCCTTTATAGTGCTGTCGTACGTGCTGGACGTGACCGCGGAGAACAACGAGGAAATTTGGAATTGTCAGTGTGTACGCATGGAAAGCTTGACGAGAAACTCGTCAAGGTTAACAAGAATCTCGTCGAAAAAAGCGACGAGATTGTTACGACGAGAAACTCGGTCGTGTGTACGAGGCTTAAGTTCCTGAAATGGTGTGATTTTTCCTTTCTTTATTATATCCCTTAACTGTGCTTTATCTTTTTTAATCCCACTGTTTTTTTCCCCGGTGCAAAGTATTAATTTTCTTTTAATTCTATAAGAGGGGAGTTATAGTCCCTATCTATTTGTTTATGTAACCTGTCCCATGTTTTAAGTGCGATTCGTGTCATAACATGAGTGTTTTCACCTAGTGTTCTATGTTCGGGGGGTTCCATATTATACTTCCCAATTGTGCCTTTGCCAATGCCTTTTCAATTTTAACCCACCTTTTTTCGTGTCTGTCGTTGGCCCACTCTACTACACGAGACAGCACCACCGCATTGTAATATTTTTTTTATCTGGTACGGCCAGCCCTCCATGTTTTTTATCCTGTTTTAGTACCGAGAAGGAGATCCTGTGTTTTTTATTTTTCCATACAAAGTTCATTAACATATTTTTTAACACTCTAAAGTATGGTTGGGGTATTGCCACTGGTAGCATCTGAAATTTGTATAGGATCTTTGGTAGGAGAGCCATCTTCAAAATATTGATTCTTCCTAGCCATGATATTGGACGGTTCGTCATCTTTCTGATTTCCAATTTTATTTCGTCTAACAGAGGGATATAATTTATCTTATATATTTTCTTTATTGAATTAGCGAGTTTTACTCCCAGATACTTGAGTTTCCTCTGCCAGGGAAAATTCAACTCTTTTTTTAACTTCTGTTCTTCCTTTCCAATATTGACATTTAGAATCTCAGTTTTCGCTAAATTAATTTTAAAATTTGATATCTCACCATATTGTGGGAGAATTTTAAGTAAATTCGGCAATGTGGTTCTAGGGTTACTAACAAAAAACAGGACATCGTCCGCAAAAGCTGATCATTTATGTTCATCTTCTTCTATTCTAATCCCTTTAACATCGGGGTTGTTTCGTACTAATAAGGGTTCCAAGGACAACACAAACAAGAGGGGGGAAAGGGGGCATCCCTGTCTTGTCCCGTTTTTCATCTCGAAAGCCGGAGACAGTGTACCATTTATTTTAATCCTACCCGTAGGGTGATGATACAGTGTTTTAACCCACTGTATCATCCTAGCTCCAATTCCCATGGTTTCCAGGGTTTGGATCATGAGTCCCCAGTCTACCCTGTCAAATGCCTTTTCTGCATCGACTGACAGGAGTAGACCTGGGGACCCATTCTCATTTATCTTCTGGAGAAGGAACAATGCTCTCACCCCATTGTCCCTCCCCTCCCTTCCTGAGATGAATCCCACCTGGTCCGGATGTACCAGTGTGGTCATCAATTCCTTCATTCTTTTTGCCAAAACTTTCGCAAATAGTTTTATATCCGCGTTTAGTAGCGAGATCGGCCTGTATCCGGAGCATAGCATTTTATCTTTTCCCTCCTTCGGGATAACCGTTATTGTGGCTACTGAGGCCTCCCTACTCATTTCATAGTCCAGCCCTAACCCATTCATATATTTACATAACCTGGGTATCAGTATCTTCTTGAATTTTTTAAAGTATGGCACTGTAAACCCGTCGGGACCAGGGCTTTTCCCTGGGGCTGAATCCATCAGCGCTTTACTTATTTCCTCCTCCATTATGGGTTTATCTAATGCCTGTTTTTCATTCTCGTTAATCTTGGGCATTCTCGCCTTTCCTAGAAATTCCTTTATCTTTTGTTGCTTCTCTCCTAACCTCCATCCCTTCTGCTCCACTGAATACAGCCCCTCATAGTAGTTCTTAAATGTATCTGCTATCTCCTGTGTTGAATGTACTACCTCTCCGTTCTTTTTTTTGATCTTTTCTATAAAATTTCTCGTCTTTTTCTTTTGTACCATTCTTGCTAGGTGTTTGCTAGGTTTATTTCCCCACTTGTATCTCTCTTTTGCTATGCGGTTTAGTGTCATTTTAGTCTCTTGATCCATAAGTTCTTTTAGTTCGTCCCTTTTAATCGCTAATTCATGGTATAACTCTTGTTGTTGCCCCTGTTGTTTTTTATGTTCCTGCTCGGCTTTAAATATTTCTCCAGTCAGTAAATTAAGTTTTCTGTTTCTTTCTTTTTTTTCCTTGCCCCTTCCAAGATCAAAATCCCCCTAATGTATACTTTATGTGCCTCCCATAAGGTTGCCCCTGAGATCCCTTCCGTATCGTTTGTCTAAAAGTAGTACTCTAGTTCCTTTTCCACCCTCTCTAATCTCTCCTCGTCCCGGAGCAATTCTTTGTTTAATTGCCAAGTATAGGGTTGCTTTTGATAGTCGGGGGTTTTTAGTTTCATGCTTACAGGAGCATGGTCCGATAGGGAAGCAATTTCTATGTTTGATTCCACCACCATATCCAGCATTCTATGTTCTACCATTATATAGTCTATCCTTGAGTACGTCCCGTGTACAGGGGAGAAAAACGTATAGTCCTGTGTTTTGGGGTGCATGGTCCTCCATATGTCAACCATCTGATTGTTATGCATTTTCTGTTTTATCTTTGTCAGTTGTAAGTTATTTGTCCCCTGTACATGGGACGTACTATCCACTGCCGGATCTATACAAAAGTTCATATCTCCCATCATGATAATATATCCTGCCCCAAAATCCTTCAATTTACCCAACATTTCATTGAAATATTTAATGGGGTTTGCGTTGGGGGCATAGATGTTTGCCAAGGTGCATTTCATTCCGCCTAACTTCCGTTTTAGAAAAATATATCTACCTCTATCGGTCATTCTTTCCTCCAACGCGAACCTCATTTCCTTAGCAAACCCAATTGCGACCCCCCTCGCTCTCTTAGAGATAGTGTCCCCATAGAACCACTTCGGGAAGCTAGGTGAGTATAATTTGGTGTTTGATTCTAGGGTCAGATGAGTCTCCTGTAAGAACACTACGTCCGCTCTGTAATGTTTTAGTTCTCTTAAAATCTTATGCCTTTTGGTAGGTGTGTTTAGTCCTCTGACGTTGTAGGTTAGGAAATTTATTACTGACATTTCTTCTTTTTTTTCCTGAGCTGCTTATATTTTATCTGTCTATCATCGCCTTCTACATTTCTTTCTTGTAGAATCAAAAAGGTAGAATCCCCGCCTTTCCCCCACCCCCTCCCTTTCCCACAGGTTCCTCTCTATTTCCTCCCCCCTCCCTCCCCCCTCTCCCTCCAAGGCCCCCCTCCCCTTCCCTCCCTCCCCCCTTTTGGCCCATTGTTGGCCTTAGAACCATTGATGGTCTTGTTCTTTGTCACTTGGTTCTCTCGTTGTAGAGGTGTGACTCTGACCTTGTCGCTCAGGCTCCCCCCGCCCCCCCCCACGCCTTGTTGGGGGGGCGAAGTAGCCCCGGAGTGCCTGCCAGAGCCCAGGTCGGCCGTTTTCCGCCTCACCGTCCTACCCAACCCTCCCAGCCTCCCAGAGAAGATCCCCTCCTCCCCCCCTCCTCCCGCTCCCCCAGCCCCCCATAGTCTCCTCCAAGCCCTTAATTTTAAATGACCTCTTTATTTTTAAATGTCTCAATTCTCTCTCTCAGTCCACCCGGGTAGGTCTGGAACCTGTAGGTCTAGCTTGTTACAGAATCCCTCCAGTTCTTCCAGAAACCTTAGTCTTGCTGATTATCCTTCTTTCTGGCCTATAAGACAAGCCGGGAACCCCCAAGTGTATTTGACGGTTTTTATCTTCATTTGCTCCAGGAGGGGTTTCAGAAGTCTCATCCTTGCCAATGTCTCTGGTGCTAAGTCTGTAAATATCTGTAGCTCAGTTCCTTGAAATTGGATAGGGGGTTTTCCTCTTTTTTTCATTTGGATGTCCGCTTTGTGTTCATAATGCCTAAACCTCACAATAATATCTCTTGGCCAGTCAGCTTCCCCATTTCTAGGTTTGCCCACGCGATGTACTCGCTCAATTTTAAGGGAGTCTTCTGCTTCCATACCTAGAAGGGGATTGAATATTGTATTTATGATCTTCCTCAGGTCTTCTTCTTTTTCCTCTGGAAGGGAGCGGATTCTTAGGTTTTGCTTTCTATTTCGGTTTTCTTGATCTTCTAGTCGGTATAGTATATTTCTCTGGTTTTGTTGTGTTATTTGACTTGCTCCTTTAAATTACTTAGTTCTTGGTCCTGTTTTTCTACTCTTTCTTCCGCTACTTCTACTCTTGCCAAGAGGTGACTGAGGTCAGTTCTTAGCGTATTAATTTCCGCCTTTATTGCATTTTCCAATCTCATTAACATCTCATTCATTTCTCCTTTTGTAGGAATTTGTGCATCCGCCCATTGTTCTTCTGCTCTACTTTCTTCTAGTTCACTCTCTAATGTTTGATAATTTTTGGTTCGGTCCGATGTCCCTCCTCCTTTTTTTTCCGTACTTTTTGTCCTTTTCTCCGTTGTCTTATCCCTTCTATCTTGCTGTTGTACTGCCACTCCAGGACTTTTTAGGCTTACCTCCTGTGTCATGTATTGTTTGATATTACTGTTTGCTGTACTGGTCCTGGGGGTTTTGGGGGCCGTACCCTTCGTAGTTTTACACGTAGCCTTACTCATCGTGTTTTTATTTACGCCTCTTATTCGTTTCCCCAGTTTTACTTATTTAGGCTAGTGAGTACACCAATTTCCCCTTTCCTCTCTTTTTTCCCTTTAGGCGTGATAGTAAACTAACAGTTAGGTAGACCAGTAAACAATCAAGTAGCCTCAAATTCTGCTAACGCATATAGTATTGCTACTGTATCTCAGTCTTCAGTCACACCTTTTGGGTCTATAGCTGGTATACTGACCACTTTCCAAAGAAGCCACGCACCAAAAGAAACAAAAAAACGCTACGGCAAAGGGGGCAACGAAGCAGGGCTTTGCTTTGCCAGGTTCTTCCCGGTTTATGGGCTATTTATGGGCTATTTAACCTCAGTTTTCAGGCTTAGGTGGTAAAAATGCGGTAGTAGCGGTGCAATGTTTCCGCTGCTGAGGCTGAGTATTTTATTTCATACGAGTCTTAATGCTGCGCGGCTAGGTATATATAAATACACCTAGGTTATGTCCGACAAATACACTCTATTTTTTTAAGATTGTAGGTTTTTCCTTTCAGGGTCGCCAGATCTGGCTAATACTTTGCTTGCTTACAGGGAGGCTACAGATTTTCTGGGTACTAAATATACCCTTCTGCTTCAGTGAAAGTATGTTGGTAGCTTGTATTCCCAGTTATGTTTTAACTCACAGATGTTTGAACTGTCTCTACAGTTCGGTCAGTCCTAGCTGTAGGGGCCGGGTGATCTCACGAAAAGTTTAGATAGGTAGGTAGCGGTATGGACATCTATCTGAGTATGCTCCTATTGCAAGCAAATACTTGCACGTTTTGGTCTGCTGACAACTTGCTTGCAGATAGTCCTCCTTCTCAGCTCCCCCCTGCTCCTCTTCTCCGCTCCTCTTCTCCCCTTTGTTTCTCTCTAATTCTTCTCTGATACTCGGGTCAGACACCTGCCCGACACCTGTGACTGCTTGCGTGTTCCAAAGGGCCTGGCTTACTCCTAGGCAGATATATAGTTTGGGAGGTAAATCTGCGGCTCATCCATGGAACTGCTCCAGGTTAAAGCCAATTATACTTATGCAGCCTGATAGCCTAACAGCCTGCAATTCGACAGGTGGCTATCTCATTCAGGGAGAGAACGCAGATAAGAAAAAAGACCAAAAAAAAAAAAAGAAAAGAGGGCATATAATAAATTCACGCTGTATGCAGCCGGAGGGAGATCAGGAAGCTAGCTTTGTACCACAATACCACAATGTATCACAGTTCAGTTCTCACCAGCATTTCTACTAAGGTCGGCACAGCAAGCCGTTATCTCCTTCAGCTGTCAGCATATCAATGTGTATACAAAAAATGTAGCGCTATACATAAAAAATAAATAAACACCCAAGTGTAGTGCTCAAAGTGAATGAGTCTTGAAAAGTCTGTACAAATAAATCCAAAAAAGTGCTGAAAAAGTCTCTGATGACCATTCAAAAAGTGGATAGTGTTGAAGCTTCCAAGGTATAATGGTGACTTTCAAAAAAACAAGTGACTGTAACGTGACCACCACCACTCGAAAGGAGGCTTACCAGATGAAGTGGACCCAATGGACATACGTCTATAGGGTCAACTAGGCTTGATATATGTATATCTATGGATATGGGGTCCCAGCTGGCATTGCACACATCTATATCCAAGATCCAGGATCAAATGATGTCACCAAATCTCCAAGCCCGATGGAATGGTAAAATGACTCACAGGGGGACCATAGTAGAAGAAAGAAGGAGAGGGCACATAGCGTAATACAGTCGATAATATTTATTAGATGTAGGTAGATACACTTACATTCAATCTGTAGAAATAGCGCTTTGCAAAACACTCAGTGGCAGCAGTAGAGTCTCCCGACGCGTTTCGCAATACCTTGCATCGTCTGGGGTGTAACCTCCACTGTTGCCTTCATGATATTTATAAATTTCTAGGACCTCCCCCTCATTCATCCATTGAGCAATAACTTCCTGGGAAATCCTAAATCCAAGATGGCGCATCGGCGTGCGTTCCACGCCTCTCTATGAAATCCCTACATAGTGCGCCAACATACCCATAATGTACGGAAGCTGTACTGGCGATGAAGGGGAATGGCCTCATAAGAATATCCAAATACCAGCCTATTATTCAATACCTGGTGCAGGGCAGAGGTAGATTAGATGTTAGGTTAGATGTAGGTAGATACACTTATAGCGCTACATTTTTTGTATACTGTTTGTTTTTGCTCTTTTCACAGGTATTGTAGCTGCTCATATGTGTTAGTAGCGCGAATATTTTTTTGTATTTTAAGCATATCAATGTGTCACAGTTCAGTTCACACCAGCATTCCTACTAAGGTCGGCGCAACAAGCCGTTTTCTTCATCAGCTATCAGCTGTCTGCATATCAACATATCATAGTTCAGTTCAATTCAGTTTACAGCAGCGTTACCTTATTTTCTTCTGAGTTGCGCCACCCTTTAATGACCTCTCACCTGGCCTTGACTATGGAGGTTTTCAGCTGTCTGTCCGGGTAAGTCTCTCAGACGATATGCGGGGAGAACATGCAGGGCTTATGGGGGGGGAGGAGGTTGACACGGGAATCAATCTTCCGGTGTTCGTCTGCTTCCCATGCTGCGCTGAGCCTTCCGTGTGTCCGTTAGCTGGTTAAGCTGAGAAGCCGCTTGGTTTTCAGTCAAGCCGGAAATCTGGGAGACAGGGGACATGAGGGCATCATCCGTGGCATTGCAGCCCCTCGCGCTGCACTACAGCCACAGCTCGTCCCGGAGCTCGCCTCGCACCCTCCTTCGGCAACACTGTCAGGTCCCTCCCTCAGAGCGTGAGAGTCACGTCATCACGCTTTCCACCTCCTCCCAACCTGCCTGGCTGCTAATTTTTAATGCCAGCAATTCTTGTGTTTACATTCTGCTGTCACGGGGAATTCCTCCTGACAGTAGATGAGTCATGGTTGCTAAGGACGTGGCGGTTGCCTATTCTATAACAACCAGCTATTTACAATTTTGTTATAACTTTTTATTCGTATTCGTTGACACTCATCAACTTTACTATGTCCATTCGAAAATTCGTTACTATGCCCATCAAATTTTCGTCGGGAAAACGTATAAATGAATGAAACTAAATGCAAATGTCTACTTGGTATGATCAGGGGATACCCTTAAACTTTGATGACATGTCCCAGATCTGTATCTGGGTCCAAATCAGGTAACATTTAAGCTTTTGTCCATACTGAGTTAGCCTGAGTGAGAGCATGATCTAAATGTCAAACGTGGCCATCAAAGGTCTTGAAGAATATAATGCTGTCTTCCAGATGAATAAAAGTCAAGTCTCCATGACACTGCTCAGTCAACCTCCACAAAATACTGGGTGCGATTGACAGGCCTAAGAGCATTCTCTTAAACCAGTATAACCTCAGAAGGGTAATGAAAGCAATCTTTTCACAGTCTTCTTCCTTTACGGGGAGATGCAGTATCCACTGGCCAGGTATAGTGTGGCAAAGTTACAGGACTGCCCCAAGGCCATGACACAGGTGTGATTGAATCATGGACCTCCCTTGACCACAATTTCTTGCAACATGTCCCAGACAACCGCACTGCCAGCATCTCCAGCCTGAGTTAGGGTACCTTCCAAAGGAAATTGCTTCTCGGTGAGACAAGTGAATGTATTTGATTTATAGCGGCCACCTCATGCTGGACAGAGGCCTAAGTCTCAACTAAGTCTTTCATCGCTCTCTCCGAGGTTGTTACATGAAGTAGGCTTGTGCAATTCGTTTCGTAACTAATCAAAATTTGTCCGAATTTAGCAACTTTCGGACATTCGGAAGCATTCGAATTTCCGAACAAAGCAATTACGACTAAAACCGAATCCGAAATAAATTATATCGCAAATAGCGAATGCCCGAATGTTTTCGGCATAATTCGTTATGAAAAAAGTTACGAATGTACGAATCCATTTGAAGCACAATAACACTCTGCTCTGCTCTCTGCTTCTCCCTCACCGTGCTGAACTCCCTCTCAAAATGGTGTACAGGGGCGGAGGCTATAGCCGCATGTAAAAAACAAAAGTAAAATACGAGATTTTGAATCGTTACAAATAACCGCTATGTATTTAGAAAAGTACAAATCCATTTGAAGCACATTAGACATAATAGGCAGCGTCATTGTGAGAGAGACACGGAAAATTACGAAAGTAGGAGTTGTGTCCAGAATCAACGAAAAAACAATGTACTCTACCGAAAGTACAAATTATAAATCAACAAAAAATAAGGCTTACATTAATGCGAATCATTACGATTCAACGAAAAATGTCGCTTTCAAAAATACGAATTAGTCCGAACACGAAAAATCCCGTCTAGCAAAATTACGAACGATTACGAATCAACAGGACCGAAAAGAAACAAACCGAAACTAAACAATTTTTTCCGTTGTGCACAAGTCTAACAGGAAGGAGTTTCCCTGACAGTGGAAATGACATAACAGCCTCCTCTATCACTAGTGGCCACACCTCTCCCCCCCCCCGAGTGATTGCCACTTGAGGCTTTATCTCTTCCTGCTCTCGCTTGACAGCCTCTTGTATGATCGGGGCAAATTTTACTGCATTTTCAGCTCTTGCTTGGTCCTTCAGGGCTTGTTTTAATGGCCTGGACTAGACCTCGAAAATAATTTTTCATGTCTCAGAGAGCCAAATGACCCTGTGGGCACATAGCAGACACCCTCTAGAACATTGCTCCAATCTGTCAGTTCAGTTGCTATGCAAGTGACAACTTTTTTTAAGGCTGATATTTTTGGCACTGGAGGACTCAGCTATGTACTATTAAGGTTAAGGTTATAATCCATTCTGGACAGATTTATCAAGCTTATCAATTATCATTATTTTCTGAGCAACCTCCCTTTATAAGTCAACAGGTGTATGACCCAGAGAACGCATCATACACTGAATGTCCACAGGCTCCAATGCAGGGTCTTATAAGAACACTGGCAACTATGGCCCTATTCAAACTTACAATTAGGGGTGTAGTGCAAAATTCGACCAGGAAGAATCAGAGGCTTCCAGAGGCCAGAATAACAGGTAATCAGTGGATGTCCAGCTGCATCTGAACAGCCATGGACATCTGTTATTCTGGCCACCAAAAGCCTCTCATTCTTGTTGCCAGAATTTGCACTATATCCCTGATCGCAAGTGTGAATGGGGTCTATGGGATTTGACCGATCAGGCAGCCAGGTGCAGATGGAAATCAGTCTAAAAAATAAAGCCACTAGGTTATGTAGCCTGCTTCAGATAACATGCAGATGTCTAAATGGTCTATGGTATCTTATATTTTTACATTGTAAGTGTTCCTATAAAAAGTGAATAATCAATGCTCATCTAGCTGACTTGGAAGGCAGAAGTCATGATTGGTGAATGTAATGATTTTGGGTACTGTAGATATTCTGACTCACCCATCCCAACATAGTTCACTGCAATGGAGATTTTTTTCAGGTCCGTACCTATTAAAGCAATCCTGATACAGAGATTGTCCAAGCACAGTAGTAGAAAGCATCTAAATATATCAGTAGAGAGGTGTCTGAGTGCAGTATATAAATGCATATCTAAACTGATTGCATGGTGATTGGATTATGTAACCTCTGTCTAATGTTAATTGTCAATAGCCATTTTTATAGCCTAGGTAAAAAATAAAAAGAAAGCAAATATGTCTAGTCTTCCAGTTCAAGCAAGTGACAAAGAAATTGTGTGTAAATCAGAAAAGAGGCAGTTTCAAAACAAATGCAAATGAAATCTTATTTGAATCTGCTACTTGTTTTTCAGACTAATGCACTTCTTTCTTTTAGTCACTGTCTTGATGTGCTCCTATGTCATGGGAACTGCTTGACAAGGAAGCATATCTCTGCATAGAAATCATATACACTTGGTGAGTTTCTGCATTCACGGCATGTGACTACAAATTCATGGACAGTAGCACTTGTGGACCTTGGCTTAGGTCTGCAGGGTAAGAGAAGTTAGCACCAAAGCATGACTTACAATATAAAATTGCATTTTTTATTATTTTGGCCTTCTGGACTAATCTTTGGACACATATGAGTAAATCCAGCAACAAAACGAAAGAGCATTATGGGGCAGAAGCCTCCAATGGGATAATCTGTAGCTCAGGCAGTTTATAGTAACCTTATATTTTTCTGTAGGCTCTATGTTAGTGAACGGCACAGATCAAAGGTAGCTTTGTGCAGGGATGGACTGGCCATCGGGGCTACCGGGAGTTTCCCGGTGGGCCGATGGCTCAGTGGGCTGGTTGTCACTCAGAGGCATCATGAGGGGCTGGCTAGAGCCCCAAATGGGTCCCCAAAAAGCCCTGAGTCTTGCCCCGAGTGTAAACATCCAGTGATGGTGGGCAAGCGGGGGCGTGCGGCCGCAGTGAGAGTGGAGCTGTCAAAACGAAGCACTGATGTCGAGTGCTTAGATTTGACAGCTCCACTCTCACTGCAGCCGCATGCCCCGATACCGATGTGCAGAGCCCTTTCGTCCAGTACATAGCAAACACTGCCTGTATACACTCTGACTGCTGCCTGGGGAGGAAGGTGGCGGGGCCCGTTGCAACTACTGCACATGCACGGTTCCAGTGCAGGCTGCAGAGTATCGCTGCTGGAGGGGGTGCATGGCGGGTGGAGTGCATGTGCAGGGTGACAACAGTGAACCTGTTGAACATCCTGCCTGGGTGTCCTCTTCTCTCCCGTGTAACTCCTCCTTCCCCCCACCGCCGCTTTCATCCATACAATAAGCAGGTAGAAGACAGAATATCCAAGCAGAAGGCGGGAGCTGTCAAACTTTTTAAGTTAAAAAGCCTGTGATTTGTTGCTAGGGGCGGTCCTAGCAACCAATCGTCTGTCTGTTACATGGAAAGTTGAACAGCTCCCGCCTTCTGCTCGGACATGCTGAATCCTTTGTCTTCTCTCTGCTGTGTAAGGTAAGGGAGGGGGCACTAACATAAAGGGAACTGTGTTTATTGCAAAGAAAGAAGATGGCTGTAAAGGATACCAGAAAGGAGGGGACTGTGAAAGGAAGTGGGTGTCAGGGGGATCAGTGTATGTGTCAGGAGAGGGGGATCAGTGTATGTGTCTGTGATTTTTTTAATATGCAGCAGGGGGGGGGGGTAAATGCACTGCCACTGGTCATAGTAACTGATGTATTAATGTCCTGCACTGGTCATAGTAACTGATGTAACTGATGTATTAATGTACTGCCACTGGTCATAGTAACTGATGTATTTAATGTACTGCCACTGGTCACTGATAAATTAATTTACTGGTCACAGAATAAAAAAGCCGTTTATACTTGGTGCCGGTTCACACTGGGGTAGCACGACTTGCCGCGCGACTCAGCAAGGCGATCTGCACACGACTTCAGAGGCGACTTGCAAAATGACTTCTGTATTGAAGTCAATGGAAGTCGCCCTGAAGTCGTCCCAAAGTCTTACAGGAACCTTTTTCTAAGTCGGAGTCGCCCCTGTGTGAACCAGCACTTACAGTGGAAGGTTTTTACTTATGTTTTTTTGCGCAATTGCGTATAGTTTATATACTGTTTTTGTGTGTGTTTGCAAAAATAAAGTGGACCGGTCTGGTTTTTGTCCCAGTCCAGCCCTGGCTTTGTGTATAAAGGGAACATCAAAACTGCTTCCCCTATACAGATCAAAAGCAGCCATGAAGCAGGTTGGTGCAGCTTAGTGGGGCTTCACATGCAGGCTAAAAGCATCAATGAACTCTTAATAATCTCAGAAGCATCTCTAACTGATGCTAGTTGCTAGTAGAGTGCACAAGGTAACCTGCAGTTGCCAATTGTCACCAACCCAAAGCTGGTCAACTTAGGCCCTAATACAACAGGGGATAAATGAATTTACAAGAGAATTCCATTGGAGATTTCTTCACGGGCCTGGCCCTAGGGCATCCGGGGTTCGTCCTGGGAGGAGGGGGTGCTATCATGGCCTGGACATGCATAGTTGCCAACATTGCAAAAAAAAATCAGGGACACTTTTTTGCATGTAGGCGGAGCCTTGCTATAATTAGGGGGCAGGGTATTCGTTTGTAGGTGTGTTACACCGTAGTAGAAAAATGCGACGCGCAAAGCGTGCCGTGGCAAAAAATGGGCGTGGTTTACAGGGTTAGTGGGAGTGGCTTAAATGGGCGTGGCTCAAAGGGGTGTGGTTAGAGTCTGAGATGAATGAGGGATGGAGGGAGAAAGAAAGGGAGAAAGAGGGAGGGAAGGAGAGAGAAGAAAGGATGGAGGGACAGCAGGCCCAGATCCTACACCACAATAGAAATATGTGTATTCCAGAGTTTAACAATCAGCAGATAAAGATACTACAAACACCATTGTCTCCGCCGGCTGTGGACCTCTAGCGGCGGCAGCCCGTGGCGGAAAATCGCGAAAACCTGGAAAAACGGATTTGCCGGGACATCTCCCGGGACAAAATAAATCCGGGAAAAGGGTATGCATCCCGGGATTGTCTTGGCCAATCCGGGACAGTTGGCAACTATGGACATGAGCCTGGGACCTCTGCTGTGTCTGACAATGACTCTTCTCGCTGAGCTACCTGAGATTCTGCATCTCAGGTAGCTTAGCAAGAAGAGTCATTGCAAGACACAGCAGAGGTCCCAGGTTCAAGTCCAGGCTCTGACAGTACTCCCCTCCTCCCTGAATATCTTAGGGCCAGATTTGTGAGGAAACCTCTGGTGGAACTCTCTTGTTACTCTACAGCACCGACAAATGGAAAAGGATGTAGCCTATATGTAAAAGGTAATTATTCATGTTTACATTAGGAGTTCATTTGCAACCTAAAAGTGCAGAAAGATGAATTCCTTCAGTTCTTATTATGTCTGAACTAAATTCTTCAGCCGGGGCAACCCTTCTTGTGCCTTAAATCTAAATTCCTCATTTCCTGTCAAGCTGGCCCAAACAAACTATTTCTATTACTAAGTGATGTGGACACTATGAGGTTGATTTACTAAATGCAAATTGACCATGCACTTTGCAAAGTGCAGTTGCGCTCTGCAAGAGCAGTAGCTCCAGAGCTTAGTAAATGAGCAGAAGCTCTGCCAACTTCCATTATCCAATCATGTGCCAGCAAAAATGCAATTTTTTTTTTTCCCGCATGTGATTGGGTATTCTTTGGAAAGTGAAGCCTTACCTCATTTATGAAGTTCTGGAGCAACTGCACTTGCAGAGTGCAACTGCACTTTGCAAAGAGCACCGTCTAGTTGCCTTTAGTAAATCAACCAATATGTGCACTGGATCATGCTGTAGTTACATAGTTACATAGTTAGTCAGGTTGAAAAAAGATACAGGTCCATCTAGTTTAACCAATAAAAGGGAAAAATAAGAAAAAAAAATTCATACAATCCCATATACACAATCTTATGCCCCATACACACGATCATTTTTCATGCCGTTAAAAATGCCATTAAAAAAAATGGCCATTAAAAATGATCGTGTGTATGCTCCAGAGCATTTTTAACGACGTGAAAAACGGGCATTAAAAATTTCGAACATGCTCTCTTTTTTCACGTCGTTTTTCATGTCGTTTTTTTTAACGACGTGAAAAACGATAGTGTGTATGCTTTAACGACGTGAAAAAAAATGCGCATGCTCAGAATCAAGTATGAGACGGGAGCGCTCGTTCTGGTAAAACTAGCGTTCGTAATGGAGATAGCACATTCGTCATGCTGTAACGGACTGAAAAGCACTAGACTGAAAAGAGCGAATCGTCTCTCAACAAACTTTACTAACATGAAGGGTGGCGCCATTCGAACGGAACTTCCCCTTTATAGTGCCGTCGTACGTGTTGTACGTCACTGCGCTTTTCTTGAACATTTTTTAAAATGATGGTGTGTACGCAAGACAGGCTTGAGAGGAAACAAGAAAAAAAATGACGAGAAAAACGTCAGTTTTAAAAATGACATTAAAAATGATCGTGTGTATGGGGCATTATACCCATAGTTGATCCAGAGGAAGGTAAAAAAAAAAAAAAAAAAACAGCAAAGCATGATCCCATTTGCTCCAGCAGGGGAAAAAATCCTTCCTGATCCCCCGAGAGGCAATAGGATATTCTCTGGATCAACTTTACCTATAAATGTTAGTATTTAGTTATATTATGTACATTTAGGAAAGAATCCAGTCCTTTTTTTACCACTTACGGACTGCCTGCTGTCATTATACGGTGGCTCTTTGAAGTGGAATGCCATTGTTATGGCAGCAGCTAGCTGACATAACCCAGTATCCACTTCTTCAGCAGACGGTCTGCTTTTCAGATTGCCGCAAGATCACTTTTATCGGTGGCGGGAGAGGGCCCCCCCTACTGCCACGCTCTGGTGCCCTCCGTTGCATACCGGCGGAGGCGATCGGCTCCTGTCCCCTGCTTGGCTGACTGCCGAGTGAGGGGAAGATGGTCCTCACCCTGCTCTATACCATTGCAGGGCGGAAGCGATGTCAAAACATCACTTCCACTCATAGATCTTAAAGGGACATATTTTAAAAAAATATATAATTTTTTTTTTTTTTAATTATTGCATTCTAGTGTAAATATGAGATCTGAGGTCTTTTTGACCCCAGATCTAATATTTAAGAAGTCCTGTTATGCTTTTTTTCTATTACACGGCATGTTTACATTCATACAAAAAAAAGTGTAAAAAAAATAAATAAATAAATAAATAAGAAAAAATAAAATACAATTTTAATGTGCCCCGTCCCGCCAAGCTCGCATGCAGAAGTGAACGCACCCATGAGTAGCGTCCGCATATGAAAAAGGTGTTCAAACCACATATGTGAGGTATCCCTGCGATCGTTAGACTGAGAGAAATAATTCTAGCCCTAGACCTCCTCTGTAACTCAAAACATGCAACCTGTAGAATTTTTTAAATGTCGTCTATGGAGATTTTTAAGGATAAAAGTTTGTCGCCATTCCACAAGCATGCGCAATTTTGAAGCGTGACATGTTGGGTATCAATTTACTCGGCGTAGCATCATCTTTCACAATATAAAAACAAATTGGACTAACTTTACTGATGTCTCATTTTTTAATTCAAAAAAGTTTATTTTTTCCCAAAAAAGTGTGCTTGTAAGACCGATGCGCAAATACGGTGTGACAAAAAGTATTGCAACGACCGCCATTTTATACTCTAGGGTGTTAGAAAAAAGTATATAAAATGTTTGGGGGTTCTAAGTAGTTTTCTAGCAAAAAAAAAATTTTTTAACTTGTAAACAACAAGTTTAAAAATTGGCCCGCTCCTTAAGTGGTTAAAGCAATCTACTGAGCTGGCCATAACCAGCTATTGAGGGACTCCATTCCACATTTTCAGCTCTTACTGTGAAGAAACCTACACATTATGTTCTGAATCAGTATGGGCGACTTCCCGTCTGCTGCTGAAACTATATTGAGTCGGCCTGAATGCTTCTGAGCCATTTAGGAGAAGCCTTGTATTTTGATCAATGAATACAATGCTTCCTATGATTGCTCAAGTTGGAGAGGTGGGTGGATAATGTCACGATCTACACACGATTCTGTATTTGAAGAGTCTACGTCTTCTGAATTTTTTTTTGGAAAGTAAAACAAACCAACTATCCAACCTGGAGCTTTAAGCACTTTTATAATGACGATGGTGGGTGGGAACTCTGGAGTGGTCAGGAGATACAGGGTGGTTGTAGGTGGTTTAACGTGCCGGCACCTATCCAGAATTACATTATTAGTTTTGTATAAACTTTGAGGGACAAAAATCACACCTTACTGGATTAAAATAGATGCCATCATCACACAGTGCCAGAAATGGCTTTAGCAACTCTGGTGTTTTCGAGGAGAAGGCTACCTCATTTAATTACCTAATTTATTTATCTTTTTGTGCAAGTCTTCAGAAAGAAAATGTCAGGGTGTTAAAGCATTTTCCCCACCCCTGTTCTGAAGAAGCCACTGATTCATGACGATAAAACCATTTTCCCCACTCCTGTTATGAAGAGGCCACTGATTCATGATGGAGGTCATGTGACCTAAGCATTGGCTACATGATACTACCCAAATTGGCTATTTTTAGGTTTAGGTAATATTTAATCACAGTCAACCAGTCACTAGCTCTTTATATTCATTGATCCTTTGCTTTGGCTCAAACTACGTGACATTTGGTGCCATGACCAGCACCAGAACGAACACAGGGCAGCAGTTTAGCATCATCATTTACCTTCTATTAGCATACTGGTTCAGAACAGCAAAGATATAGGGCCAGTGTTATTATACTATAGGTCTAATATTACAGTATTATTTTTTAACATAGAAACTTTAAAGAGGTTACTTAGGATTAAAAACCTATTGCTTATCAAACAAAAATATTTGCTGCTATCAAAGTCTCACATTGACTGGCCAGGAACCTCACTGATGATGTCAGCGATCTTTGTTGTCACTCATACTACATTATTGAAGTTTTTCTTTCCTTTTTGTTTTGTGTAATCATCTTGTCTGTATATGTTCTGAACATCCCCTGATTATTATATGAAAATCTATAGGTTGAATATTGCTTCTGAAAGTCTTGTGCATGTGCCACTGACTTTTTATGTATAAGAGCTCCATTGAGTCTGGTGATTACCTATCCATTTATGTTGTACGGCAGTGGTGGTGGCTTTTTAGAACAATCAGCAATCAGATTCTGGACTAAATGTATAAATTATGGCTGATTTATATACTGTGGACTTCTAACTGTGTTGATCTGGGGATACACTCTGTAGTTATCATACACTTATACAAGTCATGGGTGGAGGCAAAACAGAAGTGATCGTGGGCCCATAACTGATGCCAGATCATGGACACCACTGGCTCTCAGGCTCAACCAGGTAGATGTATGCTCTTAAGAAATTTTGTTCAATGTCCTAATCTCATTGATCTTCTTTCTTTGCAGGAACCCTAACAGGCTTGCTGCCCTTTACAAAGTACGCAGTAACATTATCCGCATGCACTTTAGCCGGCTGCAGCGTGATCTCCCATGTTGTGAACGTCACCACTCGGGAAGAAGGTAAAGCAATTCCAAAGGTCTTGACTTCCACATCTTAGTCATGAATAATAAAACAGAGGGATCTGAACACTGCCGAGCCATTTGCTGCAAAACTAAGAACCTAATTTGATGACAAAGTGCATTGCCAGAGTGTAATTGCTTCATTTTTTTGGGGGGTGCTAGAATGAATCAAACTCCATACCCTTTAATGACATGCATCTTTAATAGCTGTAATGCAGATTAATGGGCTTTTTAATTGCTGTTACATTGTTCATGCAAGAGCCTTGTCATTAATACGAAGCATCTGAAAGATTAATGAAAGCTTCCTCATTTTACTGTGGCTCGCAAGTAAATCTAGAGACAGTCTGACTAAAAAGAATTGATTGTATGGCACAGTATGAAATCGAGAATCAAACGGACGCTTTCTATGGTCTCTTTTAATGGCTAAAGACCAGTACAGGCAACAATTATTTCAACTTAGTAGCGATACCAAATGCCAATTGGAAGCCATATTAATCATGTTGGCGTGTGTACCATTAATCAGATCCTAGTGCTTCTAATGTAATGCCCGAAATGATTGTTTCACTTAAAGGAAGAATTCTGGGTTCAGAAGAAACTGTTCTGTAGTTTCTATTTCTATATCTGTTTAGATATCTGAATATAGCCTGTTAAAGGAAGGAAGGCCATTCAGGGCTTCAGTAGGACTTCACCAGTTCTTCTACTCCTTGTTATCAGTAACATGATGATATGAGATCCCTAAGCCTGGGTTTAATGTTGGAGAAGTTTCTAAGCACACCCAATGTAAGCCCTCGTGGTCTACTATTGAGATTTAAAATGACCTTTTGCTCTGTTGACACATCAAGCAGACCCACCCACTGCACATGTAAGGAGCTCTGCGGAATCTTGATGCAGTGTATTATAGAGATCTCAAATTAAACCCTAACTCTGGGAAAAATATGTTTATTAAAAGAGACCACTAGCAGGTGTTAAAAATAGAAAAAGCAGTTAAGCGCTCGTTCTCACCAGTGCGATTTGTCATGCGATTTGACAGCTCCAAATCGTATGACAAGTCACACCCCATTGCAATGACTCAAGTCGCAGCAACTTTGAAAAAGGTTCCTGCACTATTTTTTTCCCCTTTCATTGTGACTTACACAGACTTCTATTCAACTAAGTCATAAGCCACAATGAAAAAGCCGCACTGGTGTAATGCTCGCCTTCAATCCGGAACAGTCCTTCAAGCATGGTGTCGTTTATTCACAGTACATTAAAATCTTTGTTTGAGAGTAACTTGGTTTGAGAGCGTTTTGCAAGACAAGCAAAATGTTTGAATAAATTTTGACTTGATATACAAGCGATGTCTTGATATACGTAGCATCATGTCACAACTGAGTATAAAAGAGAAGAGAGGCACCTCTAAGTGTAGCAATATGGTTACATTTAATGAAGATACAACATTTATAAACTCACATGGTTGATGATTAAAACAAGCACATCTAAGTATGCAGGCATCCGGGGTAAACTGTCCACATAGACCATACTCCTCACTGCCATCGTCCCTTCCACACTGTGCTTCACGAGTGGTTCAAGCCTCGCTTTCAGATTGCTCTACTGCAGGGTAGTCTTCCCGGTCACGACTGCAGGCTGACAGCATTGAGAGCTGGCGGTGCAGAGGACGGTCTATGTGGACAGCTTTACCCCGTATGCCTGTATACTTAGATGTGCCTGTTTTATTCATCAACCATGTGAGTTGCTAAATGTTGTACCTTCATTAAATGTAACCATATTGCTACACTTAGAGGCGCCTCTCTTTTATACTCTGTAGCTCCTGATGGATTTTGCTTCTAATCCCCTTGTGGAGGCTTCCATTTGTGGATGGACATTTTATGGTTACACAACCTATAACATTGCTATAATCTTTTTATATGGACTATAAACTGAAGGACTTCATTTGAGTTTCCATTATTTCTTATGGGGAAATTTGCTTTGATATATAAGTGCTTTAGATTAAAAGCATGCTTCTGGAACGAATTATGGTCGCAATCCAAGGTTTTACTGTATAATCATGCAGTAATAACCAGCTACAGGTAAGCATCTGAAAGTGCATGCTCACCTATAGGCACATAAAACCTGGAGCCTCAGACTCCACCCATCATTGCATAGCACACCCTAAGCTACACCCTTTTTTAATGATTAAAATACAATTTTTTCATGAACATTTGCTGTAATAAAAGGCATGCAGATATGTGTATTCCTGACCCCTGAATTTATAATTATTTCACAATGTGCTTGCTGAAGGAAAAAATCAGTTTTCTAAGAAAAGCAGCTTATACAGAACAGAGATCAAATAATAAACACGTTTTCTACTATATTTTATGATAAAAAATAAGTAAAATTTTTCACAATACATTGTTTGTGCCACCCATTCAGTGAGGAGGGAAATGTTCAATGCAATGTACAATCCACAACATACTTATTATGTCATGCATAATACTCTACATACTAACCTACTAATCAAGCATTGGCAAAAATACTATATTTACTATACATTCACGATATCTTTTTCAAAAATAACTACCTGACACCCACAATAAAACTCAAAATAGTAATATTACTAATAACGTAATTCAGGCAGAATAATATATGACATTAAGAAATACACACGGCAAGATCAGCAAGCTTTATCTAACAAGATTGCCCAATTTTCCCCCTGGGTATCACTTAAATGATGTACTGGAAATGATAGTTATGTAGGCATTTTCACCTGTCTTACAGATTCTGATGTTAACATGCAGTTTGCATGTTTCCCATTATGCATTCAATGGCTGGGAAAGAGAATTCCAAGCTTTAGTGGCTTGTGAACTGGATTTTGCATATTTCCTGCCTTTTAGTTTTGTTTTTTTTTTGCCCTATTTCTCCTGGAGTTTAGTGTTTTCTTTTTTGCCTGTCTCCTCCTGGCACTTAGCACAAAATAAAACAAATAAACTTCCATTTGAAGTATGTGAATTTTGGGTCAAGGTTGTGTGAATATTGGGTGAAAATTGTGTAAATGTTGAGTGAAAATATTAAAAAAAGGACCCATTAATAGGAATAAACACAGCGATTATGGCTAAAATTACGGATTTGGAACTCTCTGTTATGCAGATGGAGCTGTTTAGGTGAAATTTGCTTAAAAAAAATATTTAGAGATTTTTAAGGTGTAGTTTGGATAGTTTACATATTTCATTTAGGGCTACATTTATCAATGTTTTACCAATATTTACACAACTGTCCTCCAAGATTCACTCAAGATTCAGTTACGGAAAACACTTGAATCTTGGGTAGACATGTGCACAACCAAAAAATTAGTTTCCTATCGTTTCGTTTCGTCTCGTTCCGTATGTTCGTAAAGATTCGTAATTTCGTAAGACGCGAGTTTTCCTATTCGGACTCGTTCGTATGTTCGTAACAGTTTAATTTTCGTTGATACTGAATGATTCGTAGTTCTGTCTAAGTTATTTTCGTTGATTTGAAATTCGTAATTTTGTTGATATTGAATGATTCGTATTTCTGTTTAAGTTATTTTCGTACTTTCGTAACAGTTTGATTTTCGTTGATACTGAACGATTCGTAATTCGTAATTTTGATAGATAATAATTTTCGTTTTTCTGTACACTACTCTGCCGTTTCTGTTGATTCGTAACATTGTTTTGTTTTCCTTGATTCGTGTCTACTACCGTGCTTCGAATGGATTCGTAATTTTTTTATACTTTCGTAAATACATCTCGGCGCGGTCATTCGCAATCTCGCGTTACTAGTTATTTTTATTTTCAACACGCGGCTATAGCCGCGTGTTGAAAATGAAACTAAAATACGTCCACGTGCTTCGAATGCATTCGTACTCCCGTAAATACATCGCGGCCATTCGCAATCTCGTATTTTAGTTTCGTTTTCAACAAGCGGCTATAGCCTCCGCCCCTGTACGCCATTTTGAGAGGGTGTAAGTGGTGTGGTGAGGGAGGAGCAGAGAGCAGTGCAGAGAGCATAGTTGCCAAGATTGCAAAAAAAAAATCCGTGACACTTTTTCGCATGTAGGCGGAGCCTTGGTATAATTAGGGGGTGGGGCATTCATTTGAAGGTGTGTTATACTTTAGGAGAAAAAAGTGGCGCACGAAGCGTGGGCGTGGTTTACACGGGTAGTGGGAGTGGCTTAAATGAGCGTGGCTCAAAGGGGTGTGGTTAAAGTCTGAGATGAATGAGGGATGAAGGGAGAAAGAAAGAGGGAGGGAAGGAAAGAGAAGGAAGGATGGAAGGACAGCAGGCCCAGATCCTACACCATAATAGAAATATGTGTATTCCAGAGTTTAACAATCAACAGATAAAGATAATCCAAACATCTGGTGTTAGCTCTTTAATCATCCCGGCACCATGGTTGTTAGGGTATCAGGATGACTGAAGTGCATTATTTCTCTTATTACATTTTAATATAAAATGAAATCATTCAACTCACCAAAATGCCGAATCAGTGTTAGCCCCGAGTGTGTCACCTGCCACGTCGCCTGCCACCAGATGCCATCAGGTGTCCCCAGCGGAGTCCCCCCTTACATCAGGCGTCCCCAGAGGAGTCCCTCCTTACATCAGGCGTCCCCATCGGAGTCCCCCCTTACATCAGGCGTCCCCATCGGAGTCCCCCCTTACATCAGGCGTCCCCAGCGGAGTCCCCCCTTACCTCAGCCGTCCCCAGCGGAGTCCTCCCTTACCACAGGCGTTCCCAGCGGAGTCCCCCCTTACATCAGGCGTCCCCATCGGAGTCCTCCCTTACATCAGGCGTCCCCAGCGGAGTCCCCCCTTACATCAGGCGTCCCCAGCGGAGTCCCCCCTTACATCAGGCGTCCCCATTGGAGTCCCCCCTTACATCAGGCGTCCCCATCGGAGTCCCCCCCTTACATCAGGCGTCCCCAGCGGAGTCCCCCCTTACCTCAGCCGTCCCCAGCGGAGTCCTCCCTTACCACAGGCGTTCCCAGCGGAACAAAATAGAGGCGGAGCCGACAGTGTGGCTGCAAAAAAAATAAAAATTAAGCTGTGGCGCTGCCGACCCCCGCCCCTTTCCATTACAGACAGACCTGCAGCGGGGTGGGGTGGGGCGGGGGGGTGGACGGCCGGCCAGCCAAAACACAGATGTAGTACAATAGAAGATAAAGCTGCTGCGGCGCCGCCCACCCCCGGGGAGGTGCGGGGTGTGGGCGGCGCCACAGCGGCTTTATTTTCTATTGTACTACATCTGTGTTTTGGACTTCTTGAACATGGCGGCCGGCCGAGACATTGTCTCCGCCAGCCGTGGACCTCTAGCGGCGGCGGCCTGCGGCGTCCAAATTCGGGGAAAACGGGAAAATTCGGATTGGCCGGGACATTGGCCGGGACAAAATAAATCCGGGAAAAGGGTTTGAATCCCGGGAACGTCCCGGCCAATCCGTGACTGTTGGCAACTATGAGAGAGTGATATTGTGGTTTTTGTAGTTGTTTTTGTGTGGTTTGGTGGTTTTATTGCAATTAGAATGTCTGGGAGTGAGAATGGACGTGTGAGTCTTGTAAGTGAGAATGTTGGTGTTAGTGAGTGTGTTGGTATGAGAGTTGGTGTTGGTGTGACTGAGAGTGGAGGGATTGAGGACTGGAGTATTCTTATTTTACCGGTCCATGCAAAAAAAAAAATATACTAATCTACTTCTCCTACCATGAATACGTAGTATATGCTGCCTGGGCTGGCCTAGTAGTGGCACTGGCTAACACAACAAAAAAAAATAGGTAGGGGCAGACAGACAGCAATATAATAAAACACAGTCCCAGAAAAGGGAAAAAAACTAACTTTAGAAAATCCTAGGAGTAATAGAAATAGTAAGAAATTTATAATTTCTATATCAATCTCTTTGAATGACTCACAAATCAAACACCACCCACACCCTGTCTAGAATGTAGTCTGACAAAGAAGAAAAATACAATATGTCAGAGATATTACATAAATAAAATTATAAATTAGAATGTAGACTCTAGAATCTCAATCTAATATCCTTAAGAAACAAAGAATTTCTCTCTCCCAAGTAAAAAATTTACTCACAAAATCCAACAGAACAGTGCAACCTACCCAACCACACCCTATCTGGACTCTGGATGGAATGCACTGCAGTCTAACACAGAAAAACACACATACACACACATTATAGCACATGTCTATAAGAAACAAGCTCATTGGGGGAAGAGACGACCTCTTCAGGGGAAGGGACAAGCTTATTGGCCATTGGCCAAAGTCCAGAACTAATTCAGAACTAACGAAATAGAATTTAAGTTTTTACGAATTGTCGTTGTTTTCATTTCCGTTTTCCGAAGATTCGTAAAAAAAATTCCGTTCATTTTGATATTCGTTAATATGGATCTTTGTTCGTTATTCGTTGTTTTGTTTTTCAAATATTCGTAATATCTCGTTTTCGTTCATTTTTATTTTCGTTATTTTTTATCTTTTTTCTGTGTTTTCGTTGTTTTTATGTTTTCGTTTTTCACTTTTTCGTTTTTTGTTTGTTTCAAATTTACTAAATTCGTATTTTATTTGTTTTCCATATTCGTTCGTTTAGATTATTCGTTGTTCGTTTGTAATGTTATCGAACCGTTCGTTCATTCGTATGTTTACGAATCAACGAATATAACGAATTTTGACGGATAACGAATTCGTAACTAAACGAATTGCACATGTCTAATCTTGGGTGAAAACAATGATAACCCCTTAGACCCTGTTCATACCTGAGAAATTTTCTGCTTGAAGCTTGGAGATCTAAAACGCTCAACAAGCCAAATCCCAATCATTTCAATGGCCACTGTTCACATATGAGCGTTCCATCGCCTGAAGCAAAATGCCTGAAGCTCAAAAAAGTACATGAGCTTCTTTTTGGCAGATTACAAGCGTTTTTGGCCCCATAGACTTCAATAGAAACTCCTGACCTGAGCAGAAAAACGCTTGTAAAATGCTTGTAAAATGCTCAAATAGCAGCTCTCCACTCTAATTTCCTCTCCCCTTCCTAGCCCCTAGTGATTTCTATTGGCTAAACAAAAACACCTGAAGCTGTAAAACTCTTGCAATACACTTCTAAGCTAAAAAAAAAAAAAAAAAAACGCCTAGAATTTTTGTGCGTTGAATTGTGTACACACGGTCGGAATTTCCGACAACTTTTGTTGTCGGAAAATTTGAGAACCAGCTCTCAAATTTTTGTTGTTAGAAATTCCGACAGCAAAATGTCCGATGGAGCCTACACCGTCGGATTTTCCGACAACAAGCTCACATCGAACATTTGTTGTCGGAAATTACACATTAGTGTTTGTGCTTTTAGTCTTTTCCTTTTTTCTGTACACTTAATCGTTATTTGTATTCTGTTGCTTTTTGCTGTTTTTGGAACAAGTTCAAGAAAGTTAAAAGTAGCTCTATAGCTCCACTAACTCCCTGGAACTATTGAAACTTCATTGCACTATTAAAAGTGTATTTGCTTTCTCCTTTGACTCCAGTGCATTTTGCCACAATGGTAAAGTTTCAGTTAAATCTCCTTTTCTTTCTTGTACCTTGAGGAACACATCTTTAATGTTTGAGTTATACTGCCATCTACAAGAGCATTGGACACTGGCTAAATAACTGTAGGCCAGCCCAGGATAATCCCTCCCACTACCAGCATGCATCAGTTTTTTGCTGGTAATTTAAGAGGATGGACATCTTTAAGACTTTAAGAGATTTTCTTTCTTGTTGCTAGCAACCATTTCCTGAATTAGCAAGGCTGCCACCTAATCTTCTATTTACACATTCTCTAAGTTCTACCAGGTGGATGTTTTGGCCTCACTTGATGCCAGCTTTGCGTGTAAAGTTCTACAAGTGGCTGATTGAGCTGCAGGCAGTCCCCAGTTTCTCATTGTTTTCTTGGGCCTGTTAGCATTTTGTTTTCTTTATTGCCCACCGAAAGACTTGTGTAAAATCCTTGCCCATTGAGAGACACAAGTCCTACTCCTCTGTGTTTATGATCATGCTGTTGGTACTGCTTTGCTCTAAAACCGAGGCATGCTGGCAGTGGGAGGGGCTAGCCTGGGTTTGCTAACTTTTTTTTTGTTTGCCAGTGTCCAGTCCTCCTGTATGTGAAAGTATAACTCAAAGGTTAAAGACTTTTTGAGTCCCTCAATGGACTCCAAAATAGGATTTCACAGTGAATACAAAAATCCTAATATTTTCAAGAAAACTAAAATGTTCTATTTCACTCATCCCTATTACCTAGAGTGCTACAGCCTTTATTAGAAAGTCTTTCTGGAATTGTTATAGCTCACCCAACCAGCCCAATGCATTTCAATGGTTAGAATTTAGTTTGCCTAGTAAAGAAACCTGCGGGCTACGAGAGAGCACTCTCAGTGGAGGGATCCCAATGCAATGTTTCCTGAAAATCCCTCTTAGCATTCAGTTCATCAGTCTGCCCTGACCCTAAGAAAAAAAAAATCCAATTTATTAAAAAGCCATCACACTATAGTGGAAAATTTAGGTATGCAGATTCCAGCAGTATGTCACCATATTGCATCCATTTTCTGCCTGTTAGCGTAGTGGAATAATATAGAAATCCACTCCATTGACTTTGTGTCTAGTCTGTGCCATGGTAAAAAACACAAACTCCCAGTAGTGTTATCTGATTTCTGGAGAAAAAATCTATTTCTGCATAACAAGGGCCCATTGGATAGTGCCTCTGCATTAATCCCTGATTTCTACTCTTATATTTGCAATTCATATGCGGCATCTTTACTTCAATATGCATATTAGCATTAGGGAGAGCGAGCATTAAATAGCTCTTTTTTTTCCGCCATTAATGCACCACATAATACACATAGCCATGTCAGATTGTGGTCTTCATCAATGCAGTTTTTTCTTTAATTAACTAAACTTTGAGGGAAGAGTTTAACATCTTTATTATAATCAAGGGGACTGAAATTGGAGAAAAGTTTTCCAGGCCAATAAGGTTTCAGCTGTTAAGTGAGCCAATAAATGTATTTACTATATACACAGTATGTATTGCTTCCTTTACAGGCAGTCCCCGAGTTACGAACACAATAAGGACTGTAGGTTTGTTTGTAAGTGGAATTTGTGTGTAAGTCGGAACACTGCATTTGTAAGTGTAACTTCCGCCTGTGCATGGATGTGGGATGTTCCGGGCGCTTCTGGGCATGCAGTTATGTTATCTGTCACTCTTTTGGCCATGCAGTACATGTAGTACTGTAGTGTGGGATGTGTCTGGCGCTGTAAGATAGCTGCTCGGTGGTATCCAGGACCAGCGTGGAGCACAAGCGGCCAGCATTGAGGCCGTTTGTAAGTAGGAGTCGTTCGTAACTCAGGTACTGCCTTTATTATGCACACACCAAAAACACACACATATCATAAAAAGTCTAGGCACACTCACCACTTTGCAGTAATCAGTGTTGTCAGTCCAGAGGTCCCCATGGACCCAATATATATAAACCAACAACAAAATTTGCAGCATGTTAGTGCTTGAGGAAGCATCTTGTGGATTGTTTTATGTGTGTTATCCACACTCAACAATACATTTTCAAGATGCTGCAGTGAAGCTTAGTTGTAAATATATATGTATATACGTATGTTTGTTAACATTGCACCTACTGTATATACACCTACACTATATTGTCAAAAGTATTGGGACACTTGCCTATATACACACACATTAATGGCCATGGTTTTGAAATGGGATGTCCAACAAACTCGTATACACTATTTTGTTAAAAGTATTGGTATGCCTGCGCACACACATGAACTTTAATGACATCCCAGTCTTAGTCCGTAGGGTTCAATATTAAGTTGACCCACCCTTTGCAGCTATAACAGCTTCAACTCTTCTGGGAAAGCTGTCCGCAAGGTTTAGGAGTGTGTCTATGGGAATGTTTGACCATTCTTCCAGAATCGCATTTGTGAGGTCAGGCAATGGTGGACAAGAAGGCCTGGCTCACAGTCTCCACTCTTCACTCCAAAGGTGTTCTATCGGGTTGAGGCCAAGACTTCCTCCACCCCAAACTCGCTCATCCATGTCTTAATGGACCTTGCTTTGTGCACTGGTGTGCAGTCATGTTGGAACAGGAAGGGGTTATCCCCAAACTGTTCCCACAAAGTTGGGAGAATGAAATTGTCCAAAATGTCTTGGGATGCTGACGTCTTAAGAGTTCCCTTCACTGGAACTAAGGGGACAAGCCCAACCCCTGAAAAATAACCCCACACTATAATCCCCCCTCTACCAAATGATTTGGACCAGTGCACAAAGCAAGGTCCAGAAATACATGGATGAGCGAGTTTGGGGTGCAGGAACTTGATTGGCATGGAACATAGGGTGAGCACATAGATTGAAAACTGGCGAAGGACGAGTTCAGAGAGTGGTAATAAATGGGGAGTACTCGGAAAGGTCAGGGGTGGGTAGTGGGGTCCCCCAGGGTTCTGTGCTGGGACCAATACTGTTTAATTTGTTCATAAACGACCTGGAGGATGGGGTTAGCAGTGCAATCTCTGTATTTGCGGATTATACTAAGCTAAGCAGGGCAATAACTTCTCCGCAGAATGTAGAAACCTTGCAAAAAGATCTGAACAAATTAATGGGGTGGGCAACTACATGGCAAATGAGGTTCAATGTAGAAAAATGTAAAATAATGCATTTGGGTGTCAAAAATACGAATGCAATTTATACGCGGGGGGTGAACCTCTGGGGGAATCTAGGATGGAAAAGGACCTGGGGGTCCTAGTAGATGATAGGCTCAGCAATGGCATGCAATGCCAAGCTGCTGCTAACAAAGCAAACAGAATATTGGCATGCATTAAAAAGGGGATTAACTCTAGAGAAAAAAAGATAATTCTTCCGCTCTACAAGACTCTGGTCTGGCCGCACCTAGAGTATGCTGTCCAGTTTTGGGCACCAGTCCTCAGGAAGGATGTACTGGAAATGGAGAGAGTACAAAGAAGGGCAACAAAGATAATAAAGGGTCTGGAGGATATTAGTTATGAGGAAAGGTTGCGAGCACTGAACTTATTCTCTCTGGAGAAGAGACGCTTGAGAGGGGATATGATTTCAATTTACAAATACCATACTGGTGACCCCACAATAGGGATAAAAAAAAATTGTGAAATGGGGGTTTAACAAGACACGTGTCCACTCATTAAAATTAGAAGAAAAGAGGTTTAACCATAAACTATGTAGAGGGTTCTTTACTGTAAGAGCGGCGAGGATGTGGAATTCCCTTCCACAGGCAGTGGTCTCAGCGGGGAGCATCGATGGTTTCAAGAAACTTTTAGATAAGCACCTGAACGACCACAACATACAGGGATATACAAGGTAATACTGACATATAATTACACACATAGGTTGGACTTGATGGACTCATGTCTTTTTTCAACCTCACCTACTATGTAACTATGTAACTATGATTGGCCTGCACAGAGTCCTGACCTCAACCCGATAGAACACCTTTGGGATGAATTAGAGTGGAGACTGCATACCAGGCCTTCTCGTCCAACATCAGTGCCTGACCTCACATATGTACTTCTGGGAAAATGGTCAAACATTCCCATAGACACACACCTAAACCTTGTGGACAGCCTTCCCAGAAGGGTTGAAGCTGTTACAGCTGCAAAGGGTGGGCCAACTCAATATTGAACCCTACGTACTAAGACTGGGATGTAATTAAAGTTCATGTGTGTGTGCAGGCGTACCAATACTTTTGACAATATAGTGTATATGAGTTTGTTGGACATCCCATTTCAAAACCATGGCCATTAATGAGGAGTTGGTCCCCATTTGTGGCTGTTCTCCATTCTTCCGGGAAGGCTTTCCATAGGATTTTGGAGTGTGTCTATGGGAATTTGTGCCCAGTCAGCTAAAAGTGCATTTGTGAGGTTAGGTAATGATGTTGGGAAAGAAGACACAGCTTGCAGCTGGCATTCCATTTCATCCCAAAGGTGCTCAGCAGGGTTGAAGTCAGGACTCTCAGATTTCTCCGCACCAAAGTCATCAAATCATGTCTTTATAGATCTGGTTTATATCTTGCAGGACACAGTGCATGGAGTAAATGCCGGCATATGCAAATGACTTGCGGCTAAAAATCCTCATTTGCAATGTGATAAGTGTGTACATGGTTGAATTAGTGGGATTTACTTTATAGGACAAGTTAAGCAAATTTATAAAAACACCCTTAGCCCTCTAAAAAATACACATAACTGAACCACCCACCCCCACAGCTGCATACTTACCTCCTCCAATGGTGGTGCCCCCCATGTTTTCGACAGCTTGGCCGGTAAATATCGATATTGCTCCTGCTGTATGAGTTTGTCCCTTTCAGGTCTATCGGATGTGCTCAGAAGACAGGCTGGTTTTTGTTTTGTTTTTTTAATTTTCAAAATGTATTAAAATCAAAATTTATTTCAAATCATTTAAGTTTTCATCAAATGCTACTTGAATAAAAGGTAATGATGCATAATTTTGTTCCAGCTCCAGAAGGTGTTCAGTCACCTACTGCAATGTCATCTTCTAACTCATTACTTGTGCGGTGGTTGCCCCCGAAACAACCAAACGGGGCTATAAACACATATGTATTATACATGGATAGAACCCAAGTTTACACCGGAGAAAAGACAGAATATAACATTACTGGTAAGTAGTGGCTGTGTATTAATGTACTGTATATATGTAAAATGTTTATAAATGTACTAAAGGATCTAAATAAAAGAGCAAAACAACTTAAAAATACTTGGTGGACACAGGGATACATTACATGTGGGTTGAGGCCAAAATTTTTTTTAATTTGCAGGCATGCCCATAATGTAATTTAAAGAAATAAAGAATAATTTACTTATTTGCATTATTAGGTGTATTATTCTATTCTATTAACAAAAAAAAAACGACTCCATTTTTTTTTTTATTAGCATGAATTGCTAAGGGAATAAGCTGCTTAAAAACACACCAAAAGTCGCACATTGCATGCACATTTAGATGCATCAAGCATTTGTGCATTCATGGATTCCGTTGGCCAGCATATTAAAGGGGTTGTAAAGTCAGAGGGTTTTATAACTTAATGCATTATGCATTAAGATAAAAAGCCTGTGTGCAGAAGCCCCCCTCAGCCCCCCTAATACTTACCTGAGCCCCATCTCTGTCTAGTGATGTCCACGAGTGTCTCAGCCCTCCTGATTGGATGAGACACAGCAGCGGTTCCATTGGCTCCCACTGCTGTCAATCAAAATCAGTTAGCCAATCAGGGGAGAGAGGGGGTGGAGCCGAACCGCAGCTCTGTGTCTGAATGGACACACAGAGCTGCAGCTCGGCTTGGGTGCCCCCATAGCAAGCTGCTTGCTGTGGGGGCTGTCAACAGGAGGGAGGGGCCAGGGGCACAGAAGAGGCACCCAAGAAGATGAGGATCTGGGCTGCTCTGTGCAAATCCACTGCAACAGAGCAGGTAAGTATCACATGTTTGTTATTTTTATAGAAAGAAAAAAATGTGACTTTACAATCACTTTAATTTATTCTGACTGTTAGGCCCCTTTCACACTAGCGGACCATATGTCCGCTTTTTCATCCATCCGTTTACGGATGAAAAAGGGACATACATTGGTCCCTATGAGATCGCGGGTGTCAGCGGATGAACATCCGCTGACACCCGATCTCATCCGGGTCCGCAATCCTCCGATTCTGCAGACGGAGGAAAATCCTATTTTTCAATCCATCTGCAGAGCGGATCGGATGAACGCGGACAGACGGTCCGTGTTCATCCGATCCCTCCATAGGGGAGAGCGGATATCTGACAGGGCGGTCCCTGCACAGTGTGCGGGGACCGCCCTGTCATCCGCCCGCTCAGCGGGGATCAGCGGAGCAATCCCCGCTGAGCAAGCGGAGGTTCATGGGGCGGATCTTCACGGATCCGTCTCATGTGAAAGGGGCCTTAGAATGATGAACACTCAAGCACTAAACGCTTCTAGTGTTTAAACGTGATTAGATGTACTTACATGCGTCAACGAATATTTTCTGCTCAAAACCTCGTCTCCTGAATGTGCTGATGATGTGTTTTTTTTTTTTTAGCCTGTAAACGTGTTGCTTCTGTTACACCTGGAAACACCTACAGTTGATATAAAAAGTCTACACACCCCTGTTAAAATGTCAGGTTTCTGTGAGAATGAGAATGAGACAAAGATAAACCATTTCAGACCTTTTTCCACCTTTAATGTGACCTATAAACTGTACAACTCAATTCAAAACAAACTGAAATCTTGTAGGGGGTGGGAAGTAAAAATAAAAAAATAAAATAATGTGGTTGCATAAGATGCACACCCTCTTATAACTGGGGATGTAGCTGTGTTCAGAATTAAGCAATCATTTTCACTCATGTTAAATAGGAGTCAGTACACACCTGCCATCATTTAAAGTCCCTCTGATTAACCCTAAATACAGTTCAGCTGTTCTAGTAGGTCTTTCCTGACATTTTCTTAGTCGCATCCTACAGCAAAAGCCATGGTCCGCAGAGAGCTTCCAAAGCATCCGAGGAATCTCATTGTTAAAAGGTATCAGTCTGGAGAAGGGTACAAAAGAATTTCCAAGGCATTAGATATACCACAGAAGACAGTCATCATTGTGAAGACAGTCATCATCAAGTGGAGAAAATGTGGCACAACAGTGACATTACCAAGAACTGGACGTCACTCCAAAATTGATGAAAAGACTTGAAGAAGCGGCCTACAGCAACATTAAAGGTGCTGCAGGAATATCTGGCACTGGTTGTGTGGTAAATGTGACAATAATCTCCCGTATTCTTCATATGTCTGGGCTATGGGGTAGAGTGGCCAGACGGAATCCTTTTCTTACAAAGAAAAACATTCAAGCCCAGCTAAATTTTGCAAACACACATCTGAAGTCTCCCAAAAGCATGTGGGAAAATGTGTTATGGTCTGATGAAACCAAGGTTGAACTATTTGGCCGTAATTCCAAAAGATATGTTTGGCGCAAAAACAACATTACACATCACCAAAAGAACACCATACCCACAGTGGAGCATGGTGGTGGCAGCATCATGCTTTGGGGCTGTTTTTCTTCAGCAGGAACAGGGGCCTTAGTCAAGGTAGAGAGAATTATGAACAGTTCCAAATACCAGTCAATATTGGCATAAAACCTTCAGGTTTCTGTAGAAAGCTAGACATGAAGAGGAACTTCATCTTTCTGCATGACAACGACCCAAAGAATACATCCAAATCAACAAAGGAATGGCTTCACCAGAAGAAGATTAAAGTTTTGGAATGGCCCAACCAGAGCCCAGACCTGAATCCGATTGAAGGGCTGTGCACAGGAGATGCCCTCGCAATCTGACAGATTTGGAGTGTTTTTGCAAATAAGAGTGGCAGAGTCAAGATGTGCCATGCTGATAGACTCATACCCAAAAAGTTTTATGTGTCATCGGCGCCAAGATAATGTCAGTGTTCTCTTTAAGTCCTGCTGCAATAAAGTGATATACAGCCCAAAAGGGTTGGATATGAAAAAATAGGTTTGTGAATGAATTGCGCTAACTTATACCTGTATGTGTTTAATCACTACTACTCCTATGAACTTATAAACATCAATCTGTGTATCAAATTATTAATAAAAATACTACGTGTAACATATATTACTTAACGTGCAAAAAACCATATCATGTGCAAAAATGCCAATAAAGTGCAATGTGCAAACAATATCATACACATTTTCCAACGATCAAATAAACATAAAAGTTGTGGATACCACAACAAAAAAAAAAACTGATCAAGCAGCAAACGAAAATATATATAAATGTGCAAAAAGTTCTTTATGGTGATTCTTTTCAATATTGATCAGCTGTGTTTCCACCTTCACCACTTATCGTGCCTACACCGACACCAGATACAATGGCCACTCACCACATGGGCCGGATAATTATGCCTTTGGTTCATATGGATAACCACTCCCTCTCTCAGGTTTTCCAGCAGTCACTCCCAATGTTATAGGTGCAATCTCGCTCTATATCAGCTCATGTAATCATATAGAAGACCATCATGGTACAGTACAGTGATGGCGAACCTTGGCACTCCAGATGTTTTGGAACTACATTTCCCATGATGCTCAACTACACTGCAAAGTGCATGAGCATCATGGGAAATGTAGTTCCAAAACATCTGGGGTGCCAAGGTTCGCCATCACTGGTATAGTATATCAACATATTTATTACAATTTAAAACATAAATTCTGTGCACTCACATGACAGGGTGCCGCGGTACCATTGCCAACTCATCATGTCCGGTCTGAGTACAAACGGAGCTGGGTATACAAGCTAGGAGTGAGGCATCACACGTGTGGACCAGACATCCATTTGTGTACTTCTATATACGGCTGGATTAGCTCAGTGCCAGCTTCAAGGCACCCTGTCATGTGAGTGCACAGAATTTATGTTTTAAATTTTAATAAATATTTTGATATACTATACCATGATGGTCTTCTATATGATTACATGAGCTGATATAGAGCGAGATTGCACCTATAACATTGGGAGTGACTGCTGGAAAACATGAGAGAGGGAGTGGTTATCCATATGAACCAAAGGCATAATTATCCGGCCCATGTGGTGAGTGGCCATTGTATCTGGTGTCGGTGTAGGCACGATAAGTAGTGAAGGTGGAAACACAGCTGATCAATATTGAAAAGAATCACCATAAAGAACTTTTTGCACATTTATATATATTTTCGTTTGCTGCTTGATCAGTTTTTTTGTTGTGGTATCCACTACTTTTATGTTTATTTGATCGTTGGAAAATTTATATGATATTGTTTGCACATTGCACTTTATAAGAATCACCATAAAGAACTTTTTGCACATTTATATATATTTTCGTTTTTGCTACTTGATCAGTTTTTTGTTGTGGTCAACACACTCAAATCCGTGAATAAGAACTGTAGTTTAGCCACAACTTTTATGTTTATTTGATCGTTGGAAAATGTATATGATATTGTTTGCACATTGCACTTTATTGGCATTTTTGCACATGATATGGTTTTTTGCACGTTAAGTAATATATGTTACACATAGTATTTTTATTAATAATTTGATACACAGATTGATGTTTATAAGTTCACAGGAGTAGTAGTGATTAAACACATACAGGCATAAGTTAGCGCAATTCATTCACAAACCTATTTTTTCATACCCAAAAAGATTGAGTGATGTAATAAAATCAAAAGGTGCTTCAACAAAGTATTAGTTTAAGGGTGTGCACACTTATACAACCATATATTTTTTTCTTTTACTTTCCTCCACCTAAAAGATTTCAGTTTGTTTTTCAATTGAGTTGTACAGTTTATAGGTCACATTAAAGGTGGAAAAAGTTCTGAAATGATTAATCTTTATATCATTTTTTTACATCACAGAAACCTGACATTTTAACAGACTTTTTATATCCACTGTATGTGTGCATGGACACCCAGGCTAACATAGTGGTGCTTTTTACTTCTGAAGCCTCATACACACAACCGTTTGTGTGTATGGTTTCTCGTCGAGAAAACTGCCGGGAATCTCGACGAGAAAAATAGAGAACCTGCTCTCTATTTTCTCGTCAGGATTCTCGTTTTTCTCATCGAGATTCTCGTCGGCCTGTTTCCCGACGAGAAAACCGGTCGTGTGTATGCTTTTCCGAGTCTTAAAAAATCGTGCATGCTCAGAATCAACTATAAGACGGGAGCGCTCCTTCTGGTAAAACTAGCGTTCGTAATGGAGATAGCACATTCGTCACGCTAAAACGAACTGAAAGCACGAAGACTGAAAAGCGCGAATCGTCTCTCCCCAAACTTTTACTAACACGCGGTAACACAAGATCAGCAAAAGCAGCCCAAGGGGTTGCACCATTGAAATCGAACTTCCCCTTTATACTGCCGTCGTACGTGCTGTACGTGACGCGCTTTCCAACGATGAGATTTGGAATTGACAGTGTGTATGCAAGGAAAGCTTGACAAGAAGCTCGTCAAGCTTGACAAGAATCTCGTTGAGAAAAACAACGGGTTTTTTTACGACGAGATTCTCGGTCGTGTGTACGAGGCTTAAGGCTCCATGGACACTGAAGCTCATAAACTGCAGTTTATTGGCGTTTGGGTGTTTTTTTTAAAAGCCCATAAACTGCACTCTATGTTAGCCTATGTGTCCATGCACACATGGACGTTTTTTTGCGTTAATGAGCAGTGGAGTTAATGAGCTTTTTTCGGAACTCAAGAAATTCGCGTTCAAAGTGCCGTTTTTCGACGGGAAAAAAACTCAAAACGCCGAAAAACGCTAATAAACGCTAATAAACGCTCAAAAACACAGCTCGCCAGCATTTTTGAGCGTTTTTTTGATCCATTGAAAAAAAAAAAAACCTGCAAAAAAAAAAAAGCTAAAAAACGCTAACACTGAAAAACGCTAATAAACGCTATTGCAAAAACGCTAAAAAACGTTGAAAGGCTCCTTGCAAATCTACTGGCGTTTCTTATAGCTTATTTTTGCGTCCAGTGTGCATGGAGCCTTAATCACAAGAAGTCAGAACTCTACTTGCATTCTGTACTGATGTATGGACATCAGACATAGTATAGTACAGTAGTAGTATAGTAAAGTACTTGCACATATTTGGGCACATGTGTACACACAGATAAAAATTCTTCTAGCTTTATTTTAATCAAGGGAATGTGGTGTATGTGCATATTTGAGTGTATATGTGTGTAAAAATACTGACTGCCAATGCAGAATTTTTTAATTTTTATTACTCATCTATATGCAGCGTATGTTTACACATCTGTTTGTAGGGGCAGGAACATTGACAGCAATGGTCTGCATTTACAATCAGTTGCAAAAATGCTTGTATGCTTTGAGATGCTGCATTTTTAGGCAGCAATGTACAAGTATAGATGCCAGATCTGAGTCTCTGAACACAGCATTTCCTATTGCAGATGCAGTTAGAATGCAAGCAAAGCAGGTCAAACGCAACCTTTTGCATTCAAACACATGTGTTTTAGCACACATTTTAAAGTGACACTACTGTATATGAGCCCTTAAAAAGATCGAAGGCAACTTTTGAAATTGAATTACCATGTTAAATGTATATAAGACTTTAATGATTGGGTTTAGAGGTTTAGATCTACCTAAACAAAATCAGTGCAGTACGCCTGTATGCAGTGTTCCTTCGTAGGTTTTATTGTTTGGCTACAATCGGGCACATTACAGCAATTTCTGTCCATTATTTTTTTACCTTTTTTCCCCCTTAATGTAAAACATGCAAAAGAAAATGACATAAATCTTCAGTCCTCATCTTGCTCAGGTTTGAGCTAGTGCTGCGGTGGGTCAGTTGTGACACTGAAAAATGACTGCAGTTATAAAACCTCCTGAAGGCCATTGAATTTTTACTATAATAAATAGCATACATTTTAAGTCAAACTTTTTCATTCTTTATTCAAAGGTAATGGGTTTTTGTATCCATAGAAACCTTGTTGTACTTTTTCTTAGATGAATACATAAGGGATGAGAACACTTATTCGTGAATATAAATGACCGTATTATGGATTATTAGTATCTCAAAGAAAAAAAAAAGCCAGATCCAGGTTAGAATAAGAACATTTAAGCTAATGTTGTTGGCGATGATGAAAACAAGTGTTTATACTTACGCTGGGGTATTGAGTACCGTACAAGGCTATATTGGTTTACAGATTCAAAATCTCATTGCAGTGATTTGAAACACTATCCTAAAAAGACCTATGATCAGAGTTTTGAAACTATTTGGAATAGTAGCAGAAGAAATTTTATGCATTGTTGTTTTTGTGGTATATGTTTAAAGATAGATTCCAGACAAAGCTTAAAATTACAGCCGAACTCCAGTTGTAAAATAAAATAAAAAAAAAGAATAGTTTAATAAAAGATAAAATAAGAAATAAGAAAACCAGCTTTTGCAGCAATACTTCTTCAGTCCGAAGTTGTCACTCAGGGTTCTTCATTTCCATCATTAGATGTCCATAGGTTGAATGACAGTCAACATCAACCAACCGCCCGACCACCTCAGAGCCTAGGCTGTTGTGGACCCGTCCCCAGTCTCTCTAGTTGGGCGTTCTTTAGATCTCTGCTTTATCTGCTAAGTGACTTCAATTGGAAAACTGGCAAACCAAGAAGATGCAAAACTGATGAATAGGACAATTTCTAGTGTGAGTGTCCACGCACCAACTCTATATACCTTATTTACAAATACCGGTAGTTAAGTGCAAATGCATATTATAAAGATACAAAAAATTTCTAAATAATGTGCAAACATATATCATAAAAGTGCTAATGCATCAAATGAATACTCTGTAAACAATACCAAATTCCTGGTATATTCTTGCATAAAAATGTGCAAATATATAAAAAGTGCTAGTGTAAAAATATTGTGCATAATAATCAATGCCCCTTGGGTGGGGCAAGGACGCTGACGTCACGGCACATACTGGTTCGTGCTCACGGTCCGTGGATTGACCGAGACGAACGAGCAACATAATCAAGTGTTTAACCCTAGTGTGGGGTGGACCCTTGTTACATGTGAGTGTAATATTTACTATTTTAAATAAAAGCCGGTTTTATGATCTCACATGATGGGAGCCTCCTTCCTTGTTTTTATTTCCTTCCTTGAAAGTTATGGCATATGAGAGGTGATATAGAGGATCCGCTTCCTGAGTCGAGAGGAGAGGCAGGAAGACAAGCCTCAGGCTCTAATCATGTGCTTCTAAAAAAAAAACTCCCATTGGAATCCATGCGTCTGGCACCCTGCATGTAAATTAGGGGCTAGACGCATGGATTAGGGGGACGGCCCCTGCGCCCCGTATGGACAGGCTGTTGGCGTGTGTGCTGGTTTATAATCTGACCAGCCTATTGTTCTGGTGAGTTTGATTTAGTGAGAGCGGGTGCTGCACTACATTTGGAGGAACACTGTGGTAGATTCATATGCTTTCTGGACACTTCACAGAATTGGAGGATTTTGGGACTTTATATTGAGCCATCCTTTTACTTTTTGAGTCCATGTACTGTCACTGCAGCACTTTACAGATATTTTTCGGGCATTGATTATATTGCACAATCTTTTTACACTAGCACTTTTTATATATTTGCACATTTTTTATGCAAGAACATACCAGAAATGTGGTATTGTTACAGAGTAATAATTTGATACATTAGCACTTTTATGATATATGTTTGGAAATTATTTAGCAATTTTGTATTTTTGTATCTTTATAATATGCATTTGCACTTAATTATTTGTAAATAAGGTATATAGGGTTGGTGTGTGGACCAGCACTGCTCACATTAGAAGTTGCCCTATTCCAATTGATTTTTTATCAATAGCCTGAGCAGCAGCGGTCTATCAGACCATTTGTATTCAGTATATCTATCTGTGGCAATGTTATTTGAATAAACCTGATGAATGTTTATCAATAGGCCTCAAAGATAACTTTAACCACTTTCTATGTGGGGAAATGTTAAAATTTTTCACACACATGGAAAAATCTGAATTTTTTGATAAAATATTACTTAACCATTTAAAGTGGAGTTCCACCCTAGAAAAAAAAAAAATACACAAAAATCCTGCAAAAAAAAAATGGAAAAAAAATGTTTTACTTACCAGAACAGGCGGTTGCTATGCGGATGTTCCTAATCTGCCTCTTCCTAGTCCTCGGCTGGTCTTCTTCCTCTGCCTACTCACGGTGTCTTCTGGTGAATGGGGCGCACTGCCTTCTGGGAACTGTGTGTATTCCAGAAAGCAGCCGCTTATTCACAAAGCGCCGCGCGACACGCGCATGTGTAGTAGGAAATGGGCAGTGAAGCCGCAAGGCTCCACTGCCTGTTTCCCTTAGTGAGTATGGCGGCGCCGGGACCTGCCAGGATCGAGGGATCGGCCTCGGGGGACCGACATTGCGGGCGACTAGGACAGGTAAGTGTCCTTATTAAAAGTCAGCAGCTACAGTGTTTGTAGCTGCTGACTTTTAAAAAAAAATTATCGCGGTTGGAACCCCGCTTTAAGGACCGAGCCTCTTTCTGAGATTTGGTGTTTACAAGTTAAAATAATTTTTTTTTGCTAAAAAATTACTTAGAACCCCCAAACATTTTTTTTTCCAACACCCTAGAGAATAAAATGGCGGTCGTTGCAATACTTTCTGTCACACCGTAATTGTGCAGCGGTCTTACAAGCACACTTTTTTGGGAAAAAATACACCTTTTTGCATTAAAAAATAAGACAACAGTAAAGTTAGCCCAATTTTTTATATTGTGAAAGATAATGTTACGCCGAGTAAATTGATACCCAACATGTCACGCTTCAAAGTTGCGCCCACTTGTGGAATGGCAACAAACTTTTACCCTTAAAAATCTCCATAGGTGACTGGTAAGCGGCAGAGGGCACCGGAGAGTAGCAGGAGGGGGGGGGGCTCTACCGCCACTGATAAAAGTGATCTTGCGGCGAACCCGCTGCAGAGACCACTTTTATCGGAAACCGGACCGCTCACTGAAGAAGAGGATACCAGGGTTATGGTAGCTAGCTGCTGCATAACAACAATATCTCTCTTAAAAGTGCCGTATATCGGCGTGAGTCGGTCCAGAAGTGATTAAAATCCCCAAACATTATATATTTCCTGAAAGCAGAAGCCATGGAGAACAAAATAGTGACTGCTACAATATTTCCGCAGCTGTTTATGAAATGCTAATTTTCAGGCAAAAAATTATACAAAAAAATAAATTTTAGGGCACACAAACACAATATAATACCCAATTTTGTTGGTAAAATATCAAAGATGAGGTTGTGTTGAGTAAATAGATACCAAACATATCAAGATTTAAAATTGCACACTCCCATGAAATGGGGACAAACAGCACCTTCAATTGGTAGGTAATGATTTAAACACCTTCACAAGTTATCAGTTTAGAGTAAATTGTAACTTTTTGCCCTAGAATTATTGCTCTCACTCCAACATTCGCAACGATACTTCACATATGCATGCACTGTTTACATATGCTTGCCGAACCTTCACACGTGCCTGCATTTGCATGTATGTGCTGGGAGATAGGGGGTGCATTTTTTTTATTTTTATTTTTTATTTAAATGTATTTTTTTACGCTTTTGAAAAAGTTCTTCTCATTTAACTTTATTGCTATCACAAGCCCCCTTGTGATAACTTTAAGCAGTGACAGGTCCTCTTTATGGAAAAAATCAGTGGTCTATTACACTCTTGATGTCTCCCCTGCTCTCCAAAGCAGCTAACCAAGCACAGATCGTGCTTGTGGATCACTTTTACAAAACAGCTGATTGCCCGCTGAAAAAAAAGGTACTGCAGATGCCATAATAATCACTTGCTGAGAGGACGTTATATACAAATGTCAGTCAGAAAGTGGTTAAAGACTAAAGTCTGCAATAGTTACATAGTTAGGTGGAAAAATGACATAGTTCAACCAATTAAATAAAAACACACACACAAATAAAAAAACTCCATATACACTATCCTATACTCATAGTTTATCCAGAGTAGGGATGAGCGGAACACCCCCCGGTTCGGTTCGCAGCAGAACATGCGAACAGGCAAAAAATTTGTTTGAACACGGGAACACCATTAAAGTCTATGGGACACGAACATGAAAAATCAAAAGTGCTAATTTTAAAGGCTAATATGCAAGGTATTGTCAAAAAAGGGTTTGGGGACCCGGGTCCTGCCCCAGGGGACATGTATCAATGCAAAAAAAAGTTTTAAAAACTGACGTTTTTTTCGGGAGCAGTAATTTTAATTCTTAAAGTGAAACAATAAAAGTGAAATATTCCTTTAAATTTCGTACCTGGAGGGTGTCTATAGTATGCCTGTAAAGTAGCGCATGTTTCCCGTGCTTAGAAAAGTCCCTGCACAAAATGTCATTTCTAAAAGAAAAAAATAATTTAAAACTGATCGCGGCTAAAATGAATTGTCGGGTCCCGGCAATACAGATAAAAGTAATTGAAAAAAAAACAGCATGGGTTCCCCCCTTAGTCCATTACCAGGCCCTTTGGGTCTGGTATGAAGATTAAGGGGAACCCCGAACCAAAAAGAAAACAAAAACTGTCAGGCCGCAGGAAAAGAGGGGGGGACGTGAGAGCGCCCCCCTCCTGAACCGTACCAGGCCACATGCCCTCAACATGGGGAGGATGTCCCCATGTTGATGGGGACAAGGACCTCATCCCCACATCATCCCCACAACCCTTGCCTGGTGGTTGTGGGGGTCTGCGGGCGGGGGGCTTATCGAAATCTGGAAGCCCCAGCGAGGAAACCCCGCCATTGGTTATAAAAGAACTGTTAAACAGCTTGCGCGTCATTAGCCGGGGGGGGCGCCGGTGCAGGGAGGACCGGACTTCGTTCCTCGCTGGAGAGCATCGCTGGAGAATGGATCATCATTGGACATCGAGAATGGATAACAACGCTGGAATGTTTTTTTTTTTTTTCTTTTTTTCTTTTTATTAAAGGACTTGTCCCAACTGTGTCTGTGTGGTTTTTAACATTTTTGACACTTTCTTTTGTGAAATAGTAGGGGTACAATGTACCCGTTACCAATTCACATAGGGGGGCGGAATCTGGGGGTCCCCTTTGTTAAAGGGGGCTTCCAGATTCCGATAAGCCCCCCGTCCGCAGACCCCCAAAACCACCGGGCAAGGGTTGTGGGGATGAGGCCCTTGTCCCCATCAACATGGGGATAGCCTCCCCATGTTGAGGGCATGTGGCCTGCTACGGTTCAGGAGGGGGGGGCACTCTCTCGTCCCCCCTCTTTTCCTGCGGCCTGCCAGGTTGCGTGCTCAGATAAGGGTCTGGTATGGATTTTTGGGGGGAACCCCACGCCATTTTTAAAAACAAAATGGCACAGGGTTCCCCTTAATATCCAGACCAGACCTGAAGGGCCTGATATAGAATTTGGTGGGACCCCCACGCTTTTTTTTTTTTTTTTTGGTTCGGGGTTCCCCTTAATCTTCATACCAGACCCAAAGGGCCTGGTAATGGACTAAGGGGGGAACCCATGCTGTTTTTTTTTCAATTACTTTTATCTGTATTGCCGGGACCCGACAATTCATTATAGCCGCGATCAGTTTTAAATTACTTTTTTTCCTTTAGAAACAAAATTTTGTGCACAGACTTTTATAAGCATGGGAAACGTGCGCTACTTTACAGGCATACTATAGACACCCCCCCCCCCCCCCCAGGTTAGGAAATTTAAATGAATATTTCACTTTTATTGTTTCACTTTAAGCATTATTAAAATCACTGCTCCCGAAAAAACTGACGTTTTTAAAACATTTTTTTGCATTGATACATGTCCCCTGGGGCAGAACCCAGGTCCCCAAACACTTTTTATGACAATAACTTGCATATTAACCTTTAAAATTAGCACTTTAGATTTCTCCCATAGACTTTTAAAGGGTGTTACGCGGCTTTTCGAATTTGCCCCAAACACCCCTAATTGTTCGCTGTTCGGCGAACGGGCGAACAGGCAATGTTCGAGTCAAACTCATGTTCGGCTCGAACAGATAGCCCATCCCTAATCCAGAATAAGGTACCTCCCCTCCAGCGATGCAATGTCTGAAAACTCTTTCGCCGGAGCCAACATTTTTGTTTGGTTTTCTTCCAGGTTTGGCATCGTTGGCTATCATTATTGGCTGGCCCAGATAATGTACTTCAAAATGGAAGTAGTGATTCACTGACCTGGAACAAGTATGCGGTTAAGGACTTCTGATTCTCTGACTTTCCTAATCTGCATACATATTCAACAATAGTGACCCAGAAAGGTTTATCCTGGGTTCACACTGCCGTGCGGAGCGGCTTGCAGCAGGGGATCCGGTGCGTCCCTGTTAACCGTTTCAGGTCTGATTTTGGTCAGAGTTTTTGGCTGAATTCGGACCTGAAACGGACCAAAATATGCACAGGACTCCTGTGCAATTCGCCATTGAGAGCCAGTCACAGTCTCCTTACATGCGAATTGGATGTGGGGAAACCCGCATTAAATTTGCAATAGTGTGAACCTGGCCTCAAAGTTTATGCAAAGCCAAAACTTTTTGTTTTAGATAGCGGTTATTATTTGCTGCCTATATCCGGGGAGATTTCCCTTCACTTCTTGTCCTGAAGACACAAATTGAAATGAGGGGAATGGAATTCCCATCTTAGAGAGTTGTGCCTAGAACAGGTGGGAGAATTTTCCCCTGCTTTTTGCTCTAGTGACTACTCAAACATCTTAGCTTTCTCATCACATAAAAGTGGTATTAAACCGCTGAAAGTTATAATGTGAAACTTACCTTAAATCGAAGCCCTCCAGAAGCACGGTGTCACCGATGACAGGGATTCCATCTTCATCCAGTGTTCCTTCCAGGTTGGCGGGCTCTGGTCCTTTGATTGGACAAGCTGTGATGACGTCACTCCCACGTGGGAGCTGCTGTTTGCAGCATGGAGCTCTGAAGGAACAACACGGGTATGCCGTTCCTTCAGAGCGCATGTGCCGGTGACGTCACCAGCGGCTTTACAAGCAAATATCTCCTAAACGGTGCACGTTTAAGAGATATTTACTGTACCTATAGGTAAGCCTTATTATAGGCTTACCTATAGGTAAAAATCAACCAAGGGAGTTTACTCCCACTTTAAGGGCTCATGTAGACTAGGTGTTTAGTGTTTAGCCCCTGTGCATGAGGCTCTGACATTTAGCTAAGGCTGGAAGGCACAGGTTCACCATTCAACCCAGCTGCCAGCAGCTTGTCAACCTCTATGAGAGTTTGACAGCTGTCGAGGGTGGACAGGGCTCGGCAGTGCACCTAGCAGTATGTACGTTTAGGATAGAGGGATGAATGCCCGAAATGCAAGCAATTTCCATTTCCTGCTTTCGTCCCTGAGCACATAATGCCCTAAACAGAACTATCACTGAGTGCACCACCTAGCCCCATCCAGTCGAAGCAGCTGTCAGACTCTCATGTAGCTTGACAGGCTGCTGGCAGCAGGGTTGGACAGTGGGCCTGTGCCCTCCAGCCGCGGCTGAACGGCAAAAGCCTCATGCAGCGAGGCTAAACGCCAAATTTGCATGACACCTTAGGGATATGGGTCTCTCCGACATGTGAAGGGTAAAACTTACCAACAGGGACACTCATAGCAATAAAAATCTGACAGGGTGCCTGATCCTTCCCCATTTTATCAAAAAATAAATAAAAAACTGAAAAAATGGTTTGCCTTTACATACACTTTAAAGCCAGTGGGTCAGCAAAACAGTCAGCCAACTGGTATTTTCCAAAGGAGATCAAGCAATCGCAGCCATTAACGACAGGTTCACTTTAAGCTTCAAGCACAATCTTTGGTACAGATCTGACATTGCTCTTGTGCTCAGTATTCATGACTAAGAACACTGACCTGGATAGCCGAGAATGCAGTGTCAGCTTTTCCCGAAGGCCAGGCCAAGCTGTCTGAGCTCGGTTAGAGAAGACTTTTTTTTTTTTGTCTCTGTCCTTTTCTTCCTAACAGAAGGATGTGCTGTAGTGTATTCATTAGATTAAATAGCACAGATCAGGGGGAAAACGCATTATGTCTATTTCGAGTGAGTCTATTGTATCATTTTCTGCTGTGATGCATTAGTGTGGTGTTAAAATAAAATCTGCTTATTTAAAATCCTTTTAAATAGTGTTGCAGTGTTTCCTGCTGTTACAATCTGCTTTAGGATAGCAGTTATCCTTGCTGCGGATTTCAGTTAACCTTGTCACAGACACTAAGCCTGAAGCAATGCAGACTTTAAAGGGTTTTGATTAGGAAGCAAAGCCCCGCGGTGTCATTACGGTATAAAAACTCAGCCGAACAAGCTCTGGATGTCTCGGCCTTCCTCTTGAAAACTAGTCATTGCCCACGCCTCTCTAACTCAGCCTTCCTTCCAAAACAATGCTAGATGATTGTGAGGCCAACCTCGTGCCATGAACTTACTAAAAAGATAAGTGGGACCGCTAGTGAGGAATTAAAGGATAAAGGAGACTGTGTGGAATCAGTGTCAGGAGATGCCGTACTACTGTTGGGTGAAGATTGTTGACTAGCGGGACGGGGAAGCTTGGAAATACGAAAGCCTACTGTCTATATTATTATTACCGCCAGGACAAATCACTCTGCTGCACAATCTTCCAAGTCTATAGATTTGGCATCAGAAATGTGTCTTTCTAATGCTGTAAGAAAAAGGATTCATAAACCTGAACTATATTCGGCCAGTTGTGTTCCAGCTAAAGGGTATCTCTAGCCAAAAAAGCTCATTACCCAGCTGGAATGCATATATTGGAACTATTTTACCCACAATAATATTTGTAAAGCAACACACTTACATTTGAAACTCACGACTGCTCTGCAGCACGTCAGCACAAACTACGAGGGTGACAACACTACAAATGCGACCTCTTGCAGACTTGGTCCCAATGTCTCCATTTTGGTGGGATGGTGAACTTTAAGTAACAACACATAATCTAAAACCTCAAAGTTCCCCCACAATAAATGTAATAAGTGCAAATTTGGATGTGTGTATTGCTCTGCTCTGTATGATATTCCAACTACTCGGTATGCAAATATCAAAATAATTGAAGTAAAGTGAGGACAAACTGCTGATGGTGTTCTGACATTACAAACATCGTTACAAAATATGTTGGTACATAAACAAAGAGTATATTTTAATAGAAAACCTGATTAAAAAACGTGGCCAGCCATGAGTAGCTTAAAATAAAAAAATAGCACACAACCTATCACATTTTTTTAAAAACAGAGGTCCAGGCCATAAACGTAAACCCACCAGGTTCTGCTCACAAATGAAAAATTTATTATGGGGCAAGCATAGAAATACCTTTTAAAATAGAAATGAAATATCTGCGCTCATGTGAATCTATGCATATATTAGCTGCTGACACTATGTCTAGATACTCGGCACAACGGTTATTGGTATATAACAAGCACAGCGCTCACAAACCCAAAACTAAAATGATAAAAATAATCCTATGAATTCCAGAATCAAAGATGGCTGCCTTTCCCTTACACATGTTCAGTAGCGTGTATACGGGTCTGCGCTACCGGTTTCATCACAAAATGAGTGTGCCTCTGATGACATAATTTGTAATGAAACCAGTAGGCTGGACCCAGATACATGCTGCTGACCATGTACAAAGGAACGGTAGCCATCTTAGATGCTGGAATCCCATGTTGCTGTACCAAGTGATATGCTGTGTTACTTTTGGATGTTTGTAAGTGCTTAGACTTAATAAAAAAAAAAATTATGGTGGTTTTACGTTATGTGGACTTTTTTATCATATGTGCATCTGTCTTGCTGAGCTAATTCCCAGTGGTGCAGTGGTTTCCTGCAAGTTGTGAATGTATGAAGTGACAAGCAACAGCAACATTTCTGGTGTCTCTGTGGATGAGGGGAGGCTGGAAAGCGCCCCAACCACTCTTATATGGAGGGACACTTTATTTGGTAAGCCTTGTGTGAGACCTGGGAGACTTACAAGTGTTTGACGATGACGGTCTGAGGAGTTTATCCTATTTTCTCATCCCGTCTTGTGGGACTCTGTCCTAGTGTATTTTCCAGTGGATATGCCTCCATATGAATTCCTGGATTTAGGCACTTTGTTAAAAAAAAAAAAAATGTATATTATCACAAAATCACGGTTTATGCAAAGCATTTTTATTACACATATTGCTGTTAAAAATATTCATTGGGGGTAAGGCCTATGTCCACACCACCATGAATGTGCCTGCTCATGTCTGATCTCGGAAGCTAAGCAGGGTCAGGCCAGGTTAGTACTTGGATAGGAGACATTGGTGGTAAGATCTTGGTGATTCATAGGAATATTTTTCATTACTATTGTATTTTTTTTTATCATTTTAGTTTTGGGCTTGTGAGCACTGCACTTGTTTTATACCTATATAAATACCATTATAAATGGCCACATACATAAATAAATCCGTTCCACAGTGAAGTATGTAATAAGCATACATTGACCCAAGCTAGTACATACTGTATCATGCCATAGACATGTGCAATTTGTTTCGCTCCAAATTAAATTTTTGACAAAACTCGACAAATTTGTTAATTAGGAAATATTTAAGTTAATGATAACCAGTTTAACAAAATTTTCTGAAAATTTGTAAATTAGAAAATTTGGAAATTAGAAAATTCAAAAATCCAAAAATAAGAATGAAAATCACAAAATACGAATGACATTTTAAAAGAATGAAATCCAAAATTGAGAACGATAAGCTGAAAATTTGAAAACCTGAAAATTCTAAATAATAACTAACTAATAATAATAACTATTACTAACTATTTAATTATAGGTATTGGAATTTCCTTTCAAATTTGGCTTTTAGTGTACGTAACTAATACAATTTAATCCAAAGTTACAAACTTCCTTAAATAACGAATGCCGCATCTAAACGAATGGAACGTAACAAGTTATTAATAATAAATAATAATAATAATAAAAATGGTTTATTATTATTATTTATTTTTATTAATTTGTTACATTCCATTCATTTAGATGGCATTCGTTATTTTGGATAATTCGTAACTTCGGATAAATTCGTATTCGTTACGTTCATAAACAGCCAAATTTGAAAGGAAATTCCAATACCTATAATTTAATAATTAGTTATTATTAGTTATTATTTCGGATTTTCGAATTTTCAGATTTCCGAATTTCCAAATTTTTTAATTTACGAGTTTTCAAATTTACGAATACCACATCTAAACTAATGGAATTTTTCCGAAGTTATGAATTTGTTCGAAATAAAGAATTTTGATCGTAACGAATGACACGAAAAACATAAACAAAAAAAAATTGTGAATGTAACGAAAACTAACACATTTTTCGACAGTGTCTATATGTCTATCTTGCCATAAAAGCTAGTCAAGTCCAATTCAGTGAAAACCCATAATGTGTATAACAAACAACCCCATATAAATATCCCATAGGTAGGGTGAATCAAGATCATGCAAACCAGATTATCCAATAAATTAATAATTTTTGCCCCAGGTGATCTTAGGTGTGAAATGTGTCCCAGAGAGAAAGGTGCAGCTTCTTCTGGTGATATTATGCCCACCGCCTGTAACACACCAATGATGTTACCCTGTACCCGGATGATGTTAGCACTTCTATCCCTGCCCATCACTGCATAGAAGGGCGGAAGATGGGCATACACTGCTGATCCTGGAGGCAGCAAGAAAGAAAAGGGAACTGTACTGCCCCCGACCATCCCATCCACCTACCAAGGCCAGATGTGCATAAAGGGGACAAAAGCAGCCTCCATTGAAGTAAGTATGAGGTAACACATAAGGCAGGGCTGGCGCTCCATAGAACTTCAGATTGAGGAGCTGTGACCTGTCTGGGAGTCTTTTTCTCACCTTGGGAATGGTGAATTACCCAAAGGAAGATCTGTGATCCATAGGAACCTGAGAAAATACATAAGCCTATTTCCAAAACGTCTTTCAGGACAGCACCCGAGAGATCATGACTCCTCCTCCTACAGGAAACACCTCATCAATTAAGTCTTTAATAGGAGGCCTCCACGTTGCTTCCATCAGTTTTTTGTGTTTCCTCCAGCTGGAGGAACACCTCTGGTGGGAGCCATGATCTCTCAGGGCTTTCCTGGAAGACAAAAGGTTCTCACCTGTTAGTCTTTATTTTTCTTCAGGAGAGTGATCCTCCCACTTACCTCCTTGCTGGATGGTCCCGTGGGCTTCCTCTCCCTCTTCAGTGCTCGGGGAGAGCCTGTACAACCCGGGAGGGCTGCCTCCTTTTTTTAACCGAGCGGCGGTCTGCTGTATTCCCGCCGGCCGCCTGCGGTGCACGGAATAGTGGCGTGGAGTTTAACAGCAGCCGCCATTGTTCTGGTAGCCAAGGAGAGCCTCAGCCGCTTCCTGTATAGGAAGAGGCAGCACTTACGGGTCGGCGCACGCGTCATTTTTGACCGCAAAGCACAGAGGGAGAGGGCAGGGTCACCTGGTGCCTTAATTTCCGGTTCCAGGTCAGCGCGGCAGCGTTTTTGAATCTGGAACCGACGTTTCTTCACCACGCGTCCGCAGACAGCTATGGAGAGCAATGCAGCGGATAAGGGGGCAAGCCAAGGCACCAGCAAGGCTAAGGTAAGGGACTGTGTCCTTTTTTACTCTGGGCCGTTTTCTCCTGTGGGGGGGTTACTTACCCTTTCCCCCTACCCCCATCTCCCTGGTGGTACAGTGGCTGGTGATTTAGCATGTCTGCCTAGTAACTAGGGATTTTGGAAAAGGTGGTGGTGGTGCTGGCTTGATGGGCACAAGGAAGTGAAAGTGTTTTTTTCCTAAGTGCACCTGGGTGCTCCCTTCTCTTTTCTCTTCTGTTTGTGCAGGCCAAAAGTTCTGCCCAACCAGTTAAGAGAAGGTGTCCTGTCTGCAAGGATAAATTGAGCGAGGCTTGGACCAAGTCACTTTGTGCAGATTGCACTGCAAATGTAGTCAGGGAGGAGTCTCCATCCTTTTGTGGCGATTTAGTATCTACTATTAAGGATGAACTCCGTGCCACCTTTCAAGCCTTTAGGTCAAACCTAAGAGAAGAACCAGGTCCCTCAAGGGAACCCAGGGCTCCGCAGCGTTCTTCAGAACCCCAAGGCAGCTCTCAAATATTATTAGGAGGTCCGATATCTCAGGACACTTCCCAAGAATCTGCTTCCCTTGCTCCAGATGGAACAGAATCTGAGGAGGAAGAAAATTCAGCAGAGGCCGCTTCTAAATACAAAATGTCACTAGAAGAGGCTGCAGGACTTTGAAAGTAGTCCATGCAACTTTGTGGATAGAAGAGGAAAAGAAGGAGCTCTCCCTACATGACCGCATGTATGCAGGTTTGGGTGATTCAAAGGGCCGTGTATTTCCAGTTCATTCAATAATCACGGACATGATCAAAAAATAGTGGTTGGAACCTGAGAAAAAGCAATTTTTTTCCCGGTCTCATAAGAGAAGAGTTCCATTTGAGGAAAACCCCGGATTTCATCTGGAACAAGGTTACAAAACTGGACTCTGCTTTTTCACAGGTCTCAAAATCAACTGACCTTGCCTTTGAGGACATGGGCATGTTAAAGGAGCCCATGGATAAAAGGATGGACTTGCTTCTTAAAAGGGCCGGGCAGTCAGTGATGAATAATCTAAAACCAGCAATGGCAACAACATGTGTCGCTAGGAATTTAGAACACTGGATTAACCAGACGAAGGCCCATGTTACGGCGGATTCCCCAAAACAGGAGATTCTGGACTCCTTCACAACTCTATCTGCAGCAGTATCATACATTGCGGATGCTTCAGCAGAATCTATTCGCATGTCAGATAGGTCAGCGGCTTTGACGAACTCTGCTAGGAAGGCTTTGTGGCCTAAAACTTGGCCAGGAGATGCTACATCTAAGAACAGGCTGTGTAGCATTCCCTTTGCTGGGAATTTGCTATTTGGTTCAGAGCTAGAGTCCATTCTTGACCGTACGGCTGACAAAAAGAAGTCGTTTCTGGTCAAGAAGAAACCGGTACAGACCCGTAAGTGTTTTTTCGTCTGCAAAAAGGACAGCAGGAAGGGAAAACGCAAAACAAGAGGAAGCAGTGGTCTTCCCAGAAGCCAAAAGGTAGGAGTGGAGTGCTCTTCAATCCTCCTGCGACCTCCGGAAAGCCGCAATGACCCTCCACCCCAAGTAGGGGGAAGACTCCAGGAGTTCCTTCCCCAGTGGAGAAACATCACTGCAAATCAGTATATTGTAAGTATGCTCTCCCAAGGATACGTGATAGAATTCATGGAAGAACCTCCAAAAAGATTCCTGGTGACAAACATCCCAAGGGATGTCAAGGCTCTCGACATGAAGTCCTTAATCCAGGAACTGATATCCCCGAGAGTCATGGTTCCGGTTAACAACAAGGCCTGGGGAATGCCCAGGGAAAAACCAAGCCTACTTACCGACCAGCTCGCTGACAACCAAATAACCTGTCTAACAGTATGCGTTAAAAACAGGGGTTTGTCCGCACGCATTTGCAAACGCATGCGTGAGCCACAGAGCCATGCCAAGGCCCCCTGGAATCTGTGGTCCTACACTAACTATGAGTGTCCCCACAATGGAGGCACATGCATTCTGATGGTTAGATGAGGGCAGGTGGACTGAAGGGGAGCCACCCCTCCTTAAAGGTACAGGAGCACACCAAACACCCAGCATGTAGCACAATGGCTGCAAAGGTGTTGGTATGTTGCTGGACCAATACAAGCACCATAGATGAAAACAAAAACATGTCCACCGCCCCCATCTATAGCTGGCTATCGCAGTACGTAGCATTGGAAGGCTAAAACAGGTAACAACAAGGCCTGGGGAATGCCCAGGGAAAAGCCAAGCCTACTTACCGACCAGCTCGCTGACAACCAAATAACCTGTCTAACAGTATGCGTTAAAAACAGGGGTTTGTCCGCACGCATTTGCAAACGCATGCGTGAGCCACAGAGCCACGCCAAGGCCCCCTGGAATCTGTGGTCCTACACTAACTATGAGTGTCCCCACAATGGAGGCACATGCATTCTAATGGTTAGATGAGGGCAGGTGGACTGAAGGGGAGCCACCCCTCCTTAAAGGTACAGGAGCACACCAAACACCCAGCATGTAGCACAATGGCTGCAAAGGTGTTGGTATGCTGCTGGACCAATACAAGCACCATAGGTGAAAACAAAAACATGTCCACCGCCCCCATCTATAGCTGGCTATCGCAGTAAGTAGCATTGGAAGGCTAAAACAGGTAACAACAAGGCCTGGGGAATGCCCAGGGAAAAACCAAGCCTACTTACCGACCAGCTCGCTGACAACCAAATAACCTGTCTAACAGTATGCGTTAAAAACAGGGGTTTGTCCGCACACATTTGCCAACGCATGCGTGAGCCACAGAGCCCCGCCAAGGCCCCCTGGAAACTGTGGTCCTACACTAACTATGAGTGTCCCCACAATGGAGGCACATGCATTCTGATGGTTAGATGAGGGCAGGTGGACTGAAGGGGAGCCACCCCTCCTTAAAGGTACAGGAGCACACCAAACACCCAGCATGGTTCCGGTTCCAGCAAAGGAGTTCTTCTAGGGTTTCTATTCACACGTTTTCCTGGTTCAGAAACCTTCAGGAAAGTACCGCCTCATCCTAAATCTAAAAATGCTGAATCTGTCAGTGGAATACAGAAAATTTCAGATGGAGTCCATTTTCTCAGTGAAAAGCCTCCTGAGTGAAGGGTGCTTCATGGCATCAATAGATTTACATAACGCCTACCTCCACATTCCTATTGCCGCCAGGTCCCAGAGATATGTGAGGTTAGCACTGAGATAAGGGGAGAAGCTGGTACACCTGCAATTCAGAGCCTGTCATCATCTCCAAGGGTGTTCACAAAGGTAATGGCCGAAGCTCTGGCACCCCTTCTTCCAGAATGAATTTCAGTGATTCCTTATCTAGACAACCTGCTGTTTTTTGCTCAAACCAGAGAAGGACTTCAGAGGAACTTGGACAGAGCCTGTGCTCACCTAGAATCCATCGGATGGATACTAAACCTCCAAAAGCCAAATCTGATTCCCTCACAGGAGGTGTTATTCCTGGGTTTCCATATCAAACCTTTGTAGCAAAAGATTTTTCTCCCAGAAGAAAAACAAAAAAAGTTGATAGAAGTGGTGTCACTGTTACAATCTAGTAAGCTTCTGTCCATCAGAAGGGTCATGTCAGCGCTAGGAACCCTGACCTCTTCCATACCGGTAGTTCAGTGGGCAAAGCTCCATTTCAGACCGCTGCAAAGTTTTCTGTTAAAAATCTGGGACCGCCAGCAAAATTCACTGGATTCACTAGCGAAGATTCCCACCAAAGTAAAAATGAGTTTCTGTTGGTGGAAAAACCAGACAAGATTCTCAGCAGGCCTGTTATGGGCCTTTCCAACCCTGGTAAGGCTAACAACCGATGCCAGCTCCTGGGGTTGGGGGGCTCACATGAGTGGTCGATGGGCTCAGGGATCGTGGTCCACAAGAGGAGCACTGAGATCCTCAAACTGGAGGGAACTAAAGGCGATACAAATGGCCTTATTGACCTTTGCAGAAGAAGTCCAAGGGCAACATTCACAAATCCTGTCAGACAAATGGCGATACAAATGGCCTTATTGACCTTTGCAGAAGAGGTCCAAGGGCAACATTTATAAATCCTGTCAGACAATGCCATGGCGGTGGCCTACATAAACAGACAGGGGGGCACCAGAAGCAGAGTTCTTCAAGGCCTAGCAGGGAGAATTCTAAGCTGGGCAGAGCTCCATACTCGATCCTTGTCCGCGGTCCACCTAAAAGGGACTTTAAACAGGATGGCGGACTTCCTTAGCATGAACCAGGTGTACGAAGTGGAGTGGCAATTGAATCCAGATGTCTTCAATCTGATAGTGAAGAAATGGGGACAGCCAAGAGTGGATCTCTTTGCGACTCAAGAAATTACACAAATATCCCGCTTCTTCTCCCTGAACAGGAACGAGTCATCACTGGGGGTAAATGCTCTGGCGCACAGTTGTAATTTTCACCTCTGCTACGCCTTCCCTCCATTTCAGCTTATCCCGCAGGTCATAACAAAAATCCGGAAAGAGGATACGACAGTAATCCTCGTCACGGTGAGGATTACTGTCGTATCCTCTCTCCGGATTTTTGTTATGACCTGCGGGATAAGCTGAAATGGAGGGAAGGCGTAGCAGAGGTGAAAATTACAACTGTGCGCCAGAGCATTTACCCCCAGTGATGACTCGTTCCTGTTCAGGGAGAAGAAGCGGGATATTTGTGTAATTTCTTGAGTCGCAAAGAGATCCACTTGGGCCCTTCTGGCCCAAAAGGCCTTGGTTTTCGTCTCTTATACAGATGCAGATCAAACCATTCTGGCACCTTCCATTGAGACAAGACCTACTGTTACAAGGTCCCCTGCTTCACCAAGAAGTAAAAAAGCTAAAACTCAAGGCTTGGCTTCTGAAGAGGCTTCTCGGATAGGTTGGTCGCTACCCTCCTATCTAGCAGAAAGAATGTTACCAGAGCAATATATTACAAAGTCTGGAAAGTCTTTAACTCCTGGTGCACAGCATCCGGCAGATCTTTAAATCAGATTTCTTCTATCCTAGAATTCCTGCAAGAAGGAGCGGATAAGGGCCTAGCGGTCAGTACCCTAAAAGTTCAGGTTGCCGCGCTGGGGGTATTTTTGGAAAAATCTATTTCATCAGAACCTCTAGTAATCAGATTCTTTAAAGCCCTCACTCGGCCTAGACCAGTAGTGATCAAAAGCAGTCCGTCATGGGACTCATCAGTTGTTCTACACGCCCTGACCAGGGAACCTTTCGAACCACTTAACTTAACCTCCCTGAAATGAATTACTTTGAAAATAATTTTTCTAGTGGCTATTACAACAGCTTGAAGAATCAGTGAGCTGCAAGCTTTATCAATCAGGGAGCCATTTTTTTCTATTTTTTCAGACAGAATTGTTCTGAAGACGGATTTTAATTTTTTACCGAAGGTTGCTTCAGTCCAAAATAGAACTCAGGAGATGATACTTCCTACATTTTGTCCTAATCAATCGGGTAAGAAGGAAGAAGAATTCCATACCCTGGATGTTAAAAGAGCAGTGTTAAGTTACCTGGAAGCTACTAAAGACTTTAGGCATTCAGACGCATTATTCATTTTATTTGCTGATAATAAAAAAGGAAGACAAGCCTCCATAGGAACTACTGCCAGATGGTTGAGAATGGCTATCTCAGACACCTATTCCCTTACAGGCCAGGAGAGTCCAGTAAGTATCCGGGCTCATTCTACTAGAGCTTTGGCGATGAGTTGGGCAGAAAAAGCTGGTGCCACCCCCGAACAAATCTGTAAGGCAGCTACATGGACAAGTCTGACGACCTTTGCCGTCATTATAGGTTAGACCTCATGACGGCTGGTGACCAGGCTTTTAGGAGGGAAAGTCTTACAGGCTGTTGTCCCACCCTAAATGGGGTAAGTCTCGATTATCCTCTCGGGTGCTGTCCTGAAAGACGTTTTGGAAAAATGCAAGTTAGACTTACCGGTAACTTGTTTTCCAATAGGCTTTCAGGACAGCAGTAACCCGCCTTTTTTTATGCTATTGCTTTAATACTATGAAATAACTGTCGCTTATGTGTTGCAGCCGGGCTGGAGGTTCTCTACAAGCAACTGATGGAAGCAACGTGGAGGCCTCCTATTAAATACTTAATTGATGAGGTGTTTCCTGTAGGAGGAGGAGCCATGATCTCTCGGGTGCTGTCCTGAAAGCCTATTGGAAAACAAGTTACCGGTAAGTCTAACTTGCATTTTTTGACCTGTCCGATATACACTATTATCAAGTCTCTGATGTGAGGCCCAGTGGTAGAGAGGGCGCCCCTTGCGGCTGAGTGCAGCTCTCCCCTGGGAGTGATACAGGGGATACGGTGCCCAAAGGGGCACGGGTTGCCAGTAATGCTGCAAACAGGCTGGTAAGCAGGATGTGGCTGGGGTGCGCTGGGCAGCGACGTCAGTAGCCGTGCAAGAAGTCCTTAGCAAGCGGTTGCAGGATAAACCAGGAGTAGGGTTCGCAGCCAGGCCAGAGGTCATATACCGGGAGACAGTCCAAAAGCAAACAGGAGCAAGCCGGGTCATAAACAGAGGGCAGTGGATCGAAGAATAGTCAGCAAAGCCAAGGTCAAAGCGAGGAGATATTTAGGATCACAGGTCAAGCCAGAAGCAGAGGTCAAGCCAGGGGTCTCAAGGTATGCAGGCACAGGAACACAGGAAGCTGACGATAATCCAGCAAGTCTGAGATGTCAGAGGCAGGCTTAAATAGGCCGGGGGGGCCTACAATTGTCACGGCGTGCGCGCGCATACGTCTGGTGCAACCATGTTGGATCTTTGGCGGAATTGCCCACAATACGGCCATTTCCCTAACAACTATATTGTCAATAGTATTGGGACACCTGGCTTTACATGCACATGATATTTAATGGCATCCCAGTCTTGGTCCGTAGGGTTCAATATTGAGCTGCAGCTATAACAGCTTCAGCTCTTCTGGGAAGGCTGTCCACAAGCTTTAGGAGTGTATCTATTGGAATATTTGACCATTCTTCCAGAAGCGCATTTGTGAGGTTAGGCACTGATGTTGAACGAGAAGGCCTGGCTCGCAGTCTCCGCTCTAATTCATCCCAAAGGTGTTCTATAGGGTTGATGTCAGGAGTCTGTGCAGGCCAATCAAGTTCCTCCACCCCAAACTCACTCATCAATGTCTTTATGGACCATGCTCCAACATCAGTGCCTGACCTCACAAATGCACATCTGGAAGAATGGTCAAACATTCCCATAGACACACTCCTAAACCTTGTGGACAGCCTTCCCAGAAGAGTTGAAGCTGTCATAGCTGCAAAGGGTGGGCCAACTCAATATTAAACCCTACGGACTAAGACTGGGATGACATTAAAGTTCATGTGTAAAGGCAGGCATCCCAATACTTTTGACAATATAGTGTATGTTAGTTCAGGCCAAATCTAGAAGGTGAGTGTATTGGGAACCACATGTGATATGCCCTTTAATTTCCATAAGATCTGAATATCTGCATTATTTCCCATGGAGTTGGATTGCACAATTTCACATTGAAGATTTTAATTGTTTGGAAACTTTAAGGACACTTATTGCAGCATACATTGATGTGCAATATTGTTTGATGTTATTTACTTTGGATTCAGATGACACATGGGGGCTGATTTACTAAGAACAATGCGCTGCGTCGGTTCATAACCTAATTGGTGTGCCGGATAAATCATTGATAGGGCGTGCGAACCGGCGCACGCAGACGCGCAACGCGATAATAAAGATGTAAACGCCAATTGGTGCCTAGGTAACTGCTGTTTTCTCATTGATAATAGCGCACGCCCATCTCATTGGATGTGTCTTGTTAGGCAATTAGTAGGTGTTCTCACTTAATTAACCCTTGTGATGCTAATCTCATTCCTATTACTTCTAATATATCTTTGAAAGTTTTTTTTTTCTATTTTCACACAAATATTTCAATACATTACAAAGAACAGAAAAGTGTTTCTTAAGCCAATAAATTAATATTTTCAGATCTTGATCTTTAAAGGTGACCATACACTGCAATCTTAAAAAAATTATACAAATTATAAAAATTAGATTAGGCAAGAGCCTGTTTGATTTCAAAAAATTTGAATTAATTGTTCAAGTGCGTATTCCTATTACCTATTTTGCCAAAATCTCGAGTTGTACAGAGATTGGACAATCAGATTGCATAGTGCATGATCTTAAGTGTCAAATTTGGAATGTAGACGTGCCATGACCCACTTGTATTTTCACAAGTGGACACAAGAACCAACATCTCTAGATACATGTTTGTGCAGCACAGTGGTGTAGTGGTTAGCACTTTCCCCTACCAGCAAAAAGGGTCGCTGGCTCGAATCCCGCCCCTGACACCATCTGCCTGGAGTTTGCATGTTCTCCCTGTGCCTGCGTGGGTTTCCCCCGGGTACTCCGGTTTCCTCCCACAATCTAAAAACATGCTGTAAATCGAATCCTGTCTAAATTGGCCCTAATATGTATGAATGTGTGTAAGGGACCCACATAAACACCACCCCATGTTAATTTTTTTTTTCTTAATTTGCAAATAAGGATCATCTCTTCCTCAGAGAACTTAGCAGCAGTACAAGCAACTTCCTGTAGGGGCGGGATGTCATTCCTGTGTGCTGGCCACCGCTTTCCGAGAACCACATATGCGCATACCTGTGCGCACACAGCACTTGCGCATCTCATATACACAGCGGTCGCGCATCTACATACATTTGGCGCATCCAGCTGCAGAAACTACATTTTTATGGAAATTAATAGTAAAGCAGATGCAGATGTCCAGGACTGGACTAACAAATGTTTCTAGTGAAAGGCAACTGGTGTTTGCTATTAAACAAGGTCTAAATGGGCCATTGACATGCATCACAGTTACATAGTTACATAGTTAGTCAGGTTGAAAAAAGACAAAGTCCATCCAGTTCAACCATAAAAATAAAAAAAATATCGTGCAATCCCATATACCCAATTCTATACCCACAGTTGATCCAGAGGAAGGCAAAAAACCCCAGCAGAGCATGATCCAATTTGCTACAGCAGGGGAAAAAATTCCTTCCTAAACCCCCGAGAAGTAATCGAATTTACCCTGGATCAACTTTACCTAGAACTGTTAGTACTCAGTTATATTATGTACATTTAGGAAAGTATCCATGCCTTTCTTAAAGCAATCTACTGAGCTGGCCAGAACCACCTCTGCAGGGAGTCTGTTCCACATTTTCACAGCTCTTACTGTGAAGAAACCTTTCCGCATTTGGAGATGAAATCTTTTTTCTTCTAGACGTAAAGAGTGCCCCCTTGTTCTCTGTGTTGACCGTAAAGTGAATAACTCATCACCAAGATCAATATATGGACCCCTTATATATTTGTACATGTTAATCATATCCCCCCTTATTCTCCTCTTCTCAAGAGTGAATAAATTCAGTTCCTCTAATCTTTCTTCATAGCTGAGCTCCTCCATGCCTCTTATCAGTTTGGTTGCCCTTCTCTGCACTTTCTCCAGTTCCCCGATATGCTTTTTGAGAACTGGTGCCCAAAACTGAACTGCGTATTCCAGATGAGGCCTTACTAATGATTTGTACAGGGGCAAAATGATGTCTCTCTCTCTGGAGTCCATACCTCTCTTAATACAAGAAAGGACTTTGCTCGCTTTGGAAACCACAGCTTGGCATTGCATGCCATTATTGAGCTTATGATCTACCAAAACCCCCAGATCCTTTTCCACTACGGATCCCCCCAGTTGTATTCCCCCTAGTATGTATGATGCATTCATATTCTTAGCCCCCAAGTGCATAGCTTTACATTTATCAACATTAAACCTCATCTGCCACATAGTCGCCCAATTAGACAGGGCATCAAGGTCGGCTTGTAAATTGAAGACATCCTGCAAGGACGTCATTCCACTGCATAGCTTGGTGTCATCTGCAAAGACAGAAATGTTACTTTTGATCTCAGACCCAATATCATTTATAAAGATATTAAAAAGTAAGGGTCCCAGCACTGAACCTTGGGGTACACCACTGATAACCTTAGACCATTCAGAGTAAGAATCATTAACTACTACTCTCTGAATTCTGTCTTTTAGCCAGTTTTCTATCCATTTACAAACTGATATTTCCAATCCTGTAGACTTTACCTTACACATGAGCCGTGTGTGGGGAACTGTATCAAACGCTTTTGCAAAATCCAAGTATACCACGTCCACAGCCACGCCTCTGTCCAAGGTTTTACTTACCTCTTCATAAAAAGAAATCAGGTTTGTCTGACAACTTCTGTCTTTCATGAATCCATGCTGTCTGTTGCTGAAATAGTTTTTTTCCAGCAAGAACTCATCTATGTGGTCTTTTATTAATCTCTCCAGTATCTTCCCAACTATGGAAGTTAAACTAACAGGTCTATAGTTACTTGGTAAAGACTTTGTTCCCTTTTTAAATATAGGCACCACATTGGCCCTGCGCCAATCCAGTGGTACTATTCCTGTCATTAATGAGTCCCTAAAAATTAGATACAATGGCTTTGAAATTACAGAGCTCAATTCTTTTAGGATCCGTGGGTGGATGCCATCTGGTCCAGGTGCTTTATCCACCTTTATTCTGTCGAAATATTTCTGGACCATATCACTTTTGAGCCATTGTGGATTTGGGGCTGTGTCACTACCACCCCCATTATGGACATGAACTCCCCCATGCTCCATTGTATACACCGAGCTGAAGAAAGTATTTAATAAATTAGCCTTTTCTTTGTCCCCAGTCACCCACTCTAGATTATTTTGTAAAGGGCCTACATGCTCAGACTTGACCTTTTTACTATTAATATATTTGAAGAATTTTTTGGGGTTTGTCCTACTATCTTTTGCAATCTGTCGTTCGTTTTGAATTTTTGCATCCTTGATTTCCTTTTTACATATCCTGTTATATTCTTTGTAACATTTAAACGACACTAGTGTTCCCTCATTTTTATATTTTTTAAAAGCTCTTTTCTTATTGTTTATAGCTTTTTTAACTTTAACTGTGAGCCACATAGGTTTTATTTTTAGCCTTTTAAACTTATTGCCCATGGGAATATACTTTGCAGTGAGTTCACAAACAGTCTTTTTGAAGAATTCCCATTTCTGTTCTGTGCCCATTGATGCCAATTTTCCCTCCCAGTCTAAGTCCTGGAGAGCAGCCCTCATCCTTGGAAAATTTGCTTTATTGAAATTAAGTGTTTTTATCCTTCCTGCATGTATTTCTTGCTTACAGCTAACATCAAATGAAATCATGTTATGGTCACTGCTACCCAGGTGTTCCTTTATCTGAACATTAGTAATGTGCTCTGCATGGTTTGAGATTACCAGGTCCAACAGAGCATCATTCCTAGTTGGGGCCTCAATAAACTGGACCATAAAATTGTCCTGCAATAGGCTTATAAATTTTTGCCCTTTAACTGTCCCAGCAGTGCCATTACTCCAGTCAATTTCTGGGTATTTAAAATCCCCCATTATTATCACCGTCCCAGCCCTTGCAGCCCTTTCCATCTGTGCAAGGAGCTGAGTCTCCACCTCCTCATTAACATTGGGTGGTCTATAACAAACTCCAATGATTAACTTTGAACTACGCACATCTGTATGCAGTTCCACCCATAATGCTTCAGCCTCATCACACTCTCCATCAACCAGGTCCTCTTTCACACTCGCTTTGAGATCACTTCTCACATAGAGACAGACCCCGCCACCTTTCCTTTTTGCCCTGTCTCTCCGAAAGAGTGCATAGCCAGGAATATTAATAATCCAGTCATGTGAGGATTGAAGCCACGTTTCAGCAATACCGATTACGTCATAGCTCTCCTCATGCACCAGAGCTTCCAACTCACCTATTTTGCTTGGCAGACTTCTGGCATTGGTGAACAAACACTTTAATGTATTACATTTTTCTCTGGTGTTTTTCATATAATTTTTAGTAGTACAAATGGCACTATAGTTTCCAATGGCTGTTTGCAACATGGGAACTTTCTTGTCACCTGCCATAACCCTCCCCCCATCTATCCCCATTCCACTCTCCATTAATGTCTGACCACTAACTGACCTGTGTGCCCGATGTAATTCTAGTTCTAGTTGTACTTAGGAATGCGTCTTTGCAAAGTTAAACTAAATGAAATTCGTTCTTATTTTTGCTTGGGGATAGAGTGCAGAGGGATTAGAAGTCTGCTCAGTTTTTGGGGATGTCTGCACCCCTGATAGGGTGAAGACAACTCCCAACTCCCAAATTTTGCCACTTTCTCCTTCAAATTTATACACTTCCTGTCACATAGCCAAACAGAAAGTGGGGGCAAATCCCTCCCAATGTCTTTCCTTGGGGACACACAGGTCAATCTAAATAGTTTCCCCATTATGTAAATTGCACTCCAGCATTTTGCTGTGTACACTCCAAATTATTAGGTATCTTGGACTTTGGGGTTTATTTACTAAAGGCAAATCCACTTTGCACTACAAGTGCACTTGCTGGATATCCAAGGGGGACATGAAAAGAAAATAAAAAACACCATCTTTGCTTCTACATGATTGGATGTTAAAATCACCAGTACTTCCCCTCAGATTTTCAGCAACTACACTTGTACTGCAAAATGGATTTTCCTTTACTAAACCCCAAACTACCTAATGATTTGGGATGTACACAACAAAGTGCTAGAGGGCCATTTGTTTAATGGGGACACTAGTTAGATTGATCTGTGTGTCCCCAAGAAAAAATATTGGTAGGGTTTTACCTTCACTTCTTGTTTGGCTGTGTGACCGGAAGTGAAGCCAATTTTAAGAAAAAGGGACACAAAGCCCAACCTAAAAAAGACAAGCAGAGGTTCTAACACTCACTTGGTTTCCCTCAAATGCCCACAATTAGAATAGTATTGCCTTGAGCTAGATTTTAGTGCAGTGCTCTAAATCAGCGCTTCTCAAGTACCCCCAATAGGCCATGTTTGCAGGTTTTCCTTCATCTTGCACATGTGCTTTAAATCACAGTCAATGGCTTGGTATTTTGGACAGCAATTCTAGATAGGATAAATTCACAAAACATGTCCTGTCAGGGGTACTTGAGGACTGAGGCTGAGAACCACTGCAGTAAAAAGGAAAATTGAATACTTACCGCTCTGAATTTTTCCTTTCCTGGTGACTAGCCATAGCAGCACACAATCCATGCATATTCTACCATGAAGCCACCAGGAAAGTAACTTTTAGACAAATCACACCTGTTTTGTTTTGACATGCCAATCAGCCTAGTCAAGCTGCAACTGGGAAATTTGTTGCATGGAAAATTAAAAAAAAAAAAAACATCAAAATTTGCATCAAATTTTATTGGTCAACAAAACAGGACTTGGAAAAGAGCAAGGAAAGCAAAAAAAACATGTATGTTCATTTGAAACATTAGTCACAACATCTTGAGAAAGATTTTGCAAAGTAATGCAGCACAGACAATTAAATCAAAGTGAACAAACGACACACATTAACAACATCAAAAATATTTCAGGGGAAAATATCCCCCACCCTAAAAAATACAATAAACCAAAGTAAAAAAAACATCTGTTTTGCAAAGACATAACAAACAAAATACAAAGCGAAAATACATGTGTTACAAACTCGATAAGGACACCAAAATGTACTCTCTTGCCGGCCGGCCACACACACACAATCTTGCTTCTTTTCAGGGCAAGGTAGAGAATGCTATCTGCAAGCTTTATATAACATAGGTTTGTGTGCTAATGAGGCAATTGAAAACACATGCACATTCCATGAAACACACAAAACGCAAGTTCACCCAATGTAGAGAATGAACTTCAAAGTGGGTACACCTGTTAAGGATGTCCTTAAATTACTAACCCAAAAAACACGCTCTATGAGCATGCCCAGAAACATCCAAGTGCTGTTCACACAGAAAAAGCAGCAAAAAAAGCAAAGTCCCTGAGCATGCTCAGACCAACCCAAATGCATTTCACACACCAAAAGGCACATGAAAAAAGCAAAGTCACTGAGCATGCCCAGACCAACCCGAATGCAGCTAGCACAAAATAAGCCACCCCCTGTCTAAAATTAAGCACATCATCCGGCATGCTACTAAATTAGAGATGGGACAAACACCACCTGGTCCAGGGGGGGGGGGGGAAACGAAGAGCCTAACATGGGCAAAAGTTAGACAACAAATACCATTGCAGTCTATGGGAAATGATTTGTTAATTTTGCTAGTCCCCACTTGGCTGGCTTATCTTCTAGTTATTGGCCTTAAAATGGGTATGGGGGCCCAGGTCCCACCCTAAGGGACATAGATCAATGTCACCAATTTGGAGAATCCCAAAAATGAAACAAGGAGAAGTGCCTTTAAATATGCTAAATTGCGTAAGGGCCGGTTCACACCACATGCAGTCCAGTGCGTTTTTTTATGCCTCAAAAACACATGGAAAGTAGGTTATATGTTTTTCAATGGCATAGTTCACATCATTGCTTGCAGTTCCAGTGCGTTCCAGTTCCAGAAAATAAAGTAGAACATGCTGCATTTTTCCTGCACTGGACTGTACTGGAACGCTGTAAAATGCTAAAAAAACGCATCATAAACGCACAGAAATGCATCCAAAACGCACATGCAGAAAAGCATCTGGACTGCGTTTCTATTGCGTGAACTTGCCCTAAAGCTATTAACTTGGGGGGGGGGATTACTCTGAATGTAAAGTGGTGTATCTGTAGCATGTATCCAAAATGCTGCTTCAAAGATGTACGGCTTTAGAGCAAACTTTCAAATCAACATTGCAGCTGCAAGATTTTAACTAAAAAAAAAAAAAAAAAAAAGCCTGCCCTCCCCAATACATACAAGGCCATTTGGGTCTTTAAAGGTGTAAAATGAGAGCCCCCACATAAAAATAAACACCCCTCCCACGCACTAACAAACCCCTAGCCAAACATAGCAAGCCAGCTAATGAAATGGGGCAGGAGGGGCTCAGGCACCCCAAAAGTGGTTTGGATTGGTGAAGGCGACTCGCACAGCCTTTGGAGAATGGAGTGGAGTGTAGAGTTCCCCTTTGAAAGCAAAAACTAGCCCAAAGATAACATATGCATTAGAAGGGGGAGACAAGAGCATTGGAGTGTGGAGTTCCCCTGTAAAAGCAAAAACTAGCCCCAAAGAAAACATATGTATTAGAAGAGGGAAGGTTAAATGCCCTTTTATGAGGAGCTAGAGTAGCAAGAGTCTTTTTACATAATTTGAACAAGGTACATGTAACATGTTAACAACGTAACACGCTACCATGACCTGTGTGCAAATATCCTTAGAAAAATACATAAAAGTGAACCAGCATTAAAAAAAAATGTCAAGTTTAGAGGTGCGTCTGTTCAACCCATGCAAATACATTTAGGTTACTTGACATTTACTAAAATTTTGCCGGCGCAGTGAACCAACGCAGTGGAACCTGCGCGAATGCCGCTTGCGCATACACAGTGCACAAATAGACCTCACGCAGTTCTAAACGTACTTGCAGGTGCAGCAGGCTTGTTCTGAAAAAGTTACTTTATGATTCTATTTTGGGCATATTTGTTACTTGGGCAGTTGTTAGTTACTATACTTCTTCACATATCCATACCAAACCTGAAGGGCCTGATATGGAATTTGGGGGGACCCCTACGTTTTTTTTTTTTGGTTCGGGGTTCCCCTTAATATTCATACCAGACCCAAAGGGCCTAGAAATGAACTGTGGGGGGGGACCCCTGCCGTATTTTTCAATGACTTTGATCCGTATTGCTGGGGAGCCGACAATTCATTATAGCCGCGAATGAGTTTTAAATTACTTTTTTTCCTTCAGAAATGACATTTTGTGCAGGGACAATTCTAAACACAGGAAACATGCACGACTTTACAGGCATAATTTAGACACCCCCCAGGTACGAAATTTAAAGGAATATTTCACTTTTGTTGTTTCACTTTAAGCATTATTAAAATCACTGCTCCCGAAAAAACTTCAGTTTTAAAAACTTTTTTTGCATTGATACATGTCCCCTGGGGCAGGACCCGGGTCCCCAAACACTTTTTATGATAATAACTTGCATATTAGCCTTTAAAATTAGCACTTTTGATTTTTCATGTTCGTGTCCCATAGACTTTAACTGTGTTCGCGTGTAAGAACAAATTTTTTGCCTGCTCGCATGTTCTGGTGCGAACCGAACAGGGGAGTGTTCAGCTCATCCCTGATCACCAGTGAGTTAAGGTGTCTGACATTTATTATTTCACATTTGTTTATATAAAATGAAGGGAGTATTATACTGTAATTTTTTTTTAGCACTGTACCATTCTTAATTCAATTTGCATCTTACATAGCATTTGATATGGTGGCTGCATTAGTGTTATTTTTTATGATTTTATCTGCTTATTTTCACTTTTCTGTAGAGGGGCTTATGCTGTAACCCTCGAAATAGCTGAGAACAGTATATTTATTAACAGTCAGCACAGGCATAGAGTTCAGGAAATAAGAATAACTTACAAAATATTTGGCATAATCAAAAGGGATTTTTTGAATTTATCAAACAGATATAACAATACAAGTTAAAATGAGCACACTTTCTTATGGACTATCTCCTAATATATCCTTTACAATATATTATAAGAAGTTTGTTATTAACAAGGGGAAATTGCAGATTAGATACCTTAAAAAAAACGAATTTGCTTGAATTGAAGAGACCTAAAATTTAGTGAAGTAGCACATTTGTATACGTGCTGTATATTTGAATCTTAACCACTTCAATACAGGGCACTTTCCCCCCTTCCTGCCCAGGACAACTTTCAGCTTTCAGCGCTGTCAAAACTGTACCCAAAATACATTTTTATTATTTTCTTCCCACAAATAGAGCTTTCTTCTGGTGGTATTTGATCACCACTGGGTTTTGTACTTTTTGCTAAACAAACTAAAAAAGGCAGACATTTTTGAAAAAAAAGAAAAAGTTTTTCTTTGTTTCTGTTATAAAATGATGTTTTCTCCTTCATGGACGTGGCACTGATAAGGTGGCACTGATGGGCACTGATGAGGAGGCACTAGAATGTAGAATTGATGGGCACTGATAGGCAGCACTGATATGCAGCACTGATGGGCACCGATAGGCTACACTGATATGCAGCACTGAAGGGCACTGATAGGCGGCACTGATGGGAACTGATAGGTGGCACTGATGGGCACTGATAGGTGGCATTGATGGGCACTAATAGGTGCCACTGATAGGCGGCACTGATTGGCATCTGTAAAGGGCACTGGAGGTGTTACTGATGGGCACTGATTGGCACTTTGATGGGCACTGATTGGCCATTTGGGTAGGCACTCATTGGGATTTGGGTGGGCACTCATTGGCATTGTGGTGGGCACCTCTGATGGGGGCTGCGCTGATAATCAATGTGCTGATTATCAGTGCACACACCCCACCCTTTCTGACAGGAAAGTGGCCGATCAGCTCTCCCTGTCAGCGCAAACTGAGGAAAGCCGATTACCGGCACTTCCTGGTTCACGCTGTGATCAGCTGTGATTGGTCACAGCTGATCACGTGGTAAAGATCCTCCGTCAGAGGCTCTTTACCACTATCAGAGATGCAGTGTGTCAGAGTGACACACCACACCACTGATCGCCACGCTGCGCGCCCCCACGGGCGCGCGATCGCGGCTTATCCTGTTGGACGTCATATGACGCCCGGTCAGGATAACTGAACCACTTCCCGGCCGTCATTCTGCTATTGGCTGGGCGGGAAGTGGTTAAATGCCAAGTAAAAAGATAGACTTTACAAATAAAGATTTGCCTGACTTTTTGAAGGACCCCTCTTAAAGGGACATTACCTTGTATCTTTTGTGAGCACATATATTTTATTGTATTATCACAATATTAATTTTAAAGCTGAATTTTGTCAGCTGATAAAAAAATCATATTTAGGGAGATCCCCCTCCCCCCTGTATAGTAAAGGTTCAATGGTCATTTATTCTAGGGAGATGTTATAGAGAGGAATACTTACCTTATTCCTTTCACCCCTTGGAGCCGGCACTCACCTCCACTTTAGCCCTGGAACATAGGAAGGCCCTAATGTCCTCAAATATAATAAACTGATGTCAACGCTCATCAGCGATGGATTCTAAAGTCTATGTCTGCCAAAGATCTAATTATTAGCACAAAGTCTCTTTCTTAACATAATGTAGTAGAAAAATATCAACTTCTTTGCAGCTTTCTCCATACGGGGAACTCCGCAGAAAAAGTGTAAATGAAACAGAAAGCTCATTAGCATACTTTAAGATCCTCCAAAAAATCTTTAATTGGTTAAAATAAACATATTGTACTCACAAAAGTGGTATAAAAACACTCATCCGTCTATTACTACTTCATTTGAAGACTGACTTCTAATATCCTGACTATTACGTTTCAAAGCCGTACTTCTTCATCTAACTAACTAGGAGACTCTATGAGTACCCTCTTCATCCCTCTCTATACATACTTATAGAGACCATTCCCCTTTAATTAACATATAATTATACAATAAAAAATCATGAGCTTACTGCACTATAATGTTAAAGCCCAGAATAGCATAATATATCTCCTTACTTTTTCTTTTATCTTAACACTTTAACATGATAATGCTATAAGTTCAGGGGAGCCTCGCAGTGTGACATGTTGTGTTTTACAACTGTCACAGGTAATTACATATACTATGAACCTTTTGCTGCAATTTACCAACTTTCTACCAACCCTTTCACACCTATACAGTGGGGAAAATAATTATTTGATCCCCTGCAGATTTTTTAAGTTGGCCCACTTACAAAGAAATGAAGGGTCTATCATTTTTATCTTAGGTGTATTTTAAATGATAGAGACAGAATATCAACCAAAAATCCAGAAAAAAAACACGTAAAAGAAATGCTATAAATTACGTTGCAGTTCAGTGAGTAAAATAAGTATTTGATCCCCAAGCAAAACATGAGTTTGTACTTGGTGGAGAAACCCTTGTTGGCAAGCACAGAGGTAAGACGTTTCTTGTAGTTGGTGACCAGGTTTGCACACATCTCAGGAGGGATTTTGGTTCACTCTTCTTTACAGATCTTCTCTAAATCCTTAAGGTTTCTTGGCTGTGTCTTGGCAACTCAAAGTTTCAGCTCCCTCCATAAATTTTATATAGGATTACGGTCTGGAGACTGGCTAGGCCACTCCATGCCCTTAATGTGCTTCTTCTAGAGCCACTCCTTTGTTGCCTTGGTATGTTTTGGGTCATTGTCATGCTGGAAGACCCATCCATGACCTATCTTCAGTGTTCTGGTTGCGGGAAGAAGGTTCTCATCCAAAATTTTACAATATATACAATACATGGCCTCATCCATTGGCCCCTCAATGGGGCAAAGTTCAGCCTGTAACTTTAGCAGAAAAACAGCCTCAAAGCATCATGTTTCTGACTCCGTGCTTGACTGTAGGGATGGTGTTCTTAGGGTTATATTAAGCATTTTTCTTTCTTCAAACACAGCAAGTCGAGTTAATGCCAAAGAGCTTAATTTTGGTCTCATCTGACCACAGTACTTTCTCCCAAACCTTCTTTGAATCATTTAGATGTTCATTGGCATGACTGCACATGTTCCATCTTGAGGAGGGCTCACCGTGTTTGTAGGAAGAAAAAGACTGACCCTAAGAACACAATCCCTACAGTCAAGCACGGAGGTGGAAACATTATGCTTTGCGGCTGTTTCTCTGACTTTGCCACATTGCGGGGCCAATGTACGGGGCCATGTATTGTAAAACCTTAGATGAGAACCTTCTTTCCTCAGCCAGAACACTGAAGATGGGTCGTGAATGGGTCTTTCAGCATGACAATGACCCAAAACATACCGTCAAAGCAAAAAAGAAGTGACTCAATCAGAAGCACATTAAGGTCATGGATTGTGCAAACATGGTCACCAACTACAAGAAACATCTTACCTCTGTGCTTGTCAACAAGGGGTTCTCCACCAAGTACTAAGTCATGTTTTGCTTATATACCATTTGTATCATGTGTTTTTTCTGGATTTTTGGTTAATATTCTGTCTCTATCATTTAAAATACACATATGATAAAAATAATAGACCCTTCATTTCTTTGTAAGTGGGCAAACATACAAAATCTGCAGGGATTAAATAATTTTCCCCACTGTACATACCACTAGTCAACAGTAAGTTGCCATCATTAATTTTAGATTTATTGAACAGATTGGATGCTCTATGGGCAACAAGCGCTTACCCCTCCTTTTAGAGTTTCTTTGCAACTAGAGTCACTGAATAAAAATGGGACTTACTTCTTCATTTGCTTGAACTTCATACAGTATCTGGTTGAGAATATTAACTGTTCATGATGGTTCTGTTTCCATTTCCCTTTACCTCTCATTAATTATTTTCTACTCTTATTCTTTGCATATTGCTAAACTGAGTTGATGATCTGATTACTGTAACTTCTCGCCTTAAATCTTCTGTTTAAATCCATAGATTCAATGTAAAAAGTATGTAAATTCAAACAATTCCTCCTCGATCTAATGCATTGTGCCCTTGGAGTTGCTCTTATAGTGTGCTGAGGGTGTCAGCCCGATGCATGCAACAAAGGACTTCTAGATATGGATTTCCTATATATATGTTTTAGTAGAAATATCTATATTTAATCTCAATGTATGGTAAGAGCCAAATAGTTAAACAGCAACTCCACTTTTCTTGAGAGATTTATGCACATTACAAGTATTTTAACAAACTTTGCTCCAAATTCCTCCCTTTTGGTATTCTGAAGATATAGCTGTCTGTGTCCATGTGCATGTGGATGTGAATGAGAGTGTCTTTATTATTATCAATCAGCTGCTGCACTTACAGGGCTCTAATGAAGAAATTGGCAGGGTCTGCATCCCTTTTCCTTTGGGAGCATCTCACCAAAAATAATATTCATGTTGCAGGGGATGCCTAAAATCTGATTTGTATCTTAGTGCAGACTTCTTGAAAAATCAATGAGCCAATCACACAAGCAGAAAATTAAATTTCTGGGGGGCATTCTGTACACCATCTGTGTACAGGAAGCCTCCAGGTTGCAATATTTCATTGCATTTTACAGAAAATTACAGCGCTTACATTCCCGGCCGGGAATGTAACTGTTTTTTTGAAACTGTTAAATCAATGGGTTTAGTTCTTCTTTAATTGTATCTAGAGATGTGGCACTCCTCTCACCAACCCATAAATAGGTTAGCAAGATAAACCTAAGCCTCAAACAGACAAAACTACTGCCTCTAAAGCCAAAAGAGTTCATTTTTTTCTCTCCAAGACCTCTTAGTCCAGGCTAAGTCAGGAACCCAATTGAAGACCCTGAACTTCCAAATCTTTCAAGCCTTCAAACTAATTTTATTCAAAGTGAAGGGATGCGCCTACTTTTTAAAGTTGGAGATGTGTGTTTGACTTTGTGAATATCTGGACCAAAACCATTTCAGATGCATGGCTAAAGACATGGTGTCCAGGGGCTATAAACTAGAGTTTTAATCTCTGCATCCACCCTTCTTTATCTCTTCCAACCTGCCTGTCTATGCACAGGCTAAAGCCCAGTTCCCAAGGGACAAAAACTGGTTGGTTCAGCAGGATCTGGCCTACTTTCGGTCAGTGAGTGCAGCTGTCCAACAGAAGCCGGTCTGCAAGTGATGATCATTGTTTTCTGGTGGGGGGGGGGAGACAGGCCCCTGCATGATCAACATCGCTTGTGTTGATGCCGGGATCTGTCAGATTTTTACATTCAACACGCTGGTTAAGAAAAAAACAGAGTGTATGTACCCGGCTTAACAGACCTAGGTGCTGCACTGGAAGACCTCCTAAATGAAGGAGTCATTGCCACTGTTCCAGAAGTGGAAAGGTTTTAAAGGTTTTTGCTGTGCGCCCTCTTCAAAGTGTATATACAGTAGGTGAAGGTGCGGGATAGATTATTTTTTGCTCAGCTGTTGAGATAGGACATCAGCCACACCGGGAGTGTTGTGTTTTTAGGCCCCTTTCACATGGGCGCCTGCGCTAAGCGGAATTTGCTTGCTCAGCGGTGGATCTCTGTGTTGATCCCCGCTGAGCAGGTGGATGACAGGTCCGTGTCCGCTCTGCTATGCAGAGCGGACAAGGACACAGTCCTGCTCTGCTTCATGGGGCAATCGGATGGAAACAGACCGCCTGTCCATTTTCATCCAATGCCATCTGATCAGCCAGGTGGATGAAAAATAGGTCCACCATCTATCTGTTTTTGGCGGACAGGATCAGATTGGATGGCAGAGGGTGTCAGCGGACATGTGTCCACTCCATTGAGGACAATGCAGGGTCAGATCAGGTCCACCTGAAAAACTGACAGGTGGACCTGGTCGAACAGCCCGTGAGAAAGGGGCCTTAAAGAGTCAGAATTTTTGTGTAGTGCTGCAAAATCAGGAAGCACAACCTACATACAGGTGCATCTCATAAAATTAGAATATCATCAATAAGTGAATTTATTTCAGTAATTCAATTAACAAAGTGAAGCTCATATATTTTATATAGACACGTTACACACAGAGTGATATAGTTCAAACATTTCTTTCATTTAATTTGATCATTATGGCTTACAGCTAGTGAAAACCCCAAATTCAGTATCTCAGAAAATGTGAATATTACACAAAACCAATAAAAAAAAATGGATTTTTAATACAGAAATGCTGGCTTAGTGAAAAGTATATCCATGTACAGTATAGTATGCACTCAATACTTGGTCAGGCTCCTTTTGCATGAAATACTGCATCAATGCAGGGTGGAGGTATTATGGAAGCCCAGGTTGCTTTGATAGCGGCCTTTAGCTCGTCTGCATTGTTGGGTCTGGTGTCTCTTATCTTCCTCTTGAAATTAGCATCTCCATAAAGCTGGTCAGCAGAGGGAAGCATGAAGTGCTCTAGAATTTCCTGCTAGAGGGCTGCGCTGACTTGTGTTTTATCAAGTCCAAAGTCAGCGCAGCCCTCTAGCAAGAAATTCTAGAGCACTTCATGCTTCCCTCTGCTGACCAGCTTTATGGAAATGCTAATTTCATTTTCCAGCAGGACTTGGCACCTGCCCACACTACCAAAAGTACCAATACCTGGTTTCATGATCATAGTATCACTGTGCTTGATTGGCCAGCAAACTCGCCTGACCTAAACCCCATAGAGAATCTGTGGGGTATTGTCAAGAGGAAGATGAGAGACACCAGACCCATCAATGCAGATGAGCTGAAGGCCGCTATCAAAGCAACCTGGGCTTCCATAATACCTTAGTAGTGCCACAGGCTATTCTCCTCAATGCCACGCCGCATTGATGCAGTAATCCATGCAAAAGGAGACCTGACCAAGTATTGAGTGCATACTATGCTGTACATGGACATACTTTTCAGTAAGCCAACATTTCTGTTTTAAAAATCTTTTATTTTTATTTTTTATTGGTCTTATGTAATATTCTAATTTTCTGAGATACTGAATTTTGGGTTTTCACTAGCTGTAAGCCATTATCATCAAAATTAAAAGAAAGAAATGCTTGAAATATATCACTCTGTGTGTAATGAATCTATATAAAATATATGAGTTTCACTTTTTGAATTGAATTACTAAAATAAATTAACTATTTGATGATTTTCTAATTTTATGAGATGCACCTGTATGTCATAGGCAAATATTAATGACCCCCATGCACATATACAAATACAAATATACATTTAAGTTGTTTTTTAAACTTTACCAAAACTGTATAATATCACACTGTTATACTTGTTAATTCTCAATATAATTCTGATTGAAAAAAAAAAAAACATAATATTAAACTGTATATTTAGGCATTACCTAATTTACCCCCAAACGTCTCATGATGTACTAAGTATGTTTCTATTGTTTTCGCCCTTACATACAATATTAAATGTATCCCTTTTACATGTATAGATTAAAAATAAATTGCAATTGCAACCAATTCCCTAAAGCTTTTGATTGTGAGATCTGAGATTGGACAAGTAAACATTTGATGTGCCTCTGACAAAAAAAGATGCAATCTAACAACTGAGGAAAGGGATTAATATCTAGTGGGTGGTAGCCGTACAGTCCGTCCTTAATATTATAGACAGAGATAATGTACCGGATCTAATTCTTCCCAGCAATTAAAAACCTAGAAGGACACAAATGGTTTTTTAATTTTCTAATATGAAAATTAATCATCGGAAAAATGTTCTACAGTTTTGTGCCTTAAGTTGGTAGAAAATCATTTTCTCCTTAACCAATCATTTTTAGCAAATTGAGATCAATGAAATTCTTCCAAAAATAGCAAGAAATCAATGAGAGAAAGACCATCATTCATGACCATTCGGTGACTTATAGCTGCACTGACAGTAATCAGTAGAGTGTCCCTAATCCACAGTGCAAATTCATATAACAGCCACTTCTGCCTTTGTATCTGTAGCTCTGTGTCTGTAGTTTTTTTTAATGTAAGACAATGCTTGATTTTATGCAAATGATGTAATCAAGGAAATGGTGAAGGAGGTGGTGTCGCTTATATCAGCCCAGGCAGGAACCATCAAGACAACACACTGTGTATAGCAATATGTTCATAATGTTAAACGATAAAGAGAGAAAAAAAATGAAGTGCTTTTTTCATTAGGTTTCAGTTTACTATTTGTGATTGCGAATGTATTATGCTACCAGTATAGCATGTAAATGATATGGGTGTATTAAACATTCATATGTGAGCATTTAAAGAACAACTGTTTCACACAGTATATAAATAAAGAGTGATATAAGAGATGAAATACTTAACCCCATTGGAGATGCTGCAGGTTCTTTTCAGTGGTGGCTATGCGTTTGATGGCCCTGACACCCATGATTTCTACTTAAGAGGAACATTGGAGTTTAGACTATCTGAGATCACATGATCAGAAGTCTAGGCCCTTATAAATGTGGGCAGCATACAAAGGGACCACCATGGAGCAAACTTTTGTCCAGAAATCTCTCTTTTTATCCATTCAAACATGTCTGTTAATATTAAAGTTTATGTCTATTTTAAAGGAAGCCTGTAGTCATTATACAGTGGAACCTCGGATTGTGAGTAACGCGGTTAGTTAACAAGCGTTTCGCAATACGAGCACTGTATTTTAAAAAAACGTCACTCAGTTTGCGAGTGTTGTCTCGCCAAAGCGGTGTGCAGTACCGCTTTTGGCCTGAGGTGTGGGGGGCGCCGGAGCCAAGCAGAGCCGAACGTCGCCAATTCCAGCTGATCAGCGCCATTCACAAATGCACGAAAAGGTCCGAGGACAGCATGGCTGACCTCGGCAAATCTCGGGTAGGAAGTCTTTCCGAGGTTTCCCATTGAAGTCAATGCGGAACGAATTATTTTCGTTTCCATTGACTTCAATGGGGAAACTCGCTTTGATATGCGAGTGCTTTGGATTACGAGCATTCTCCCGGAACGGATTATGCTCGTAATCCGAGGTTCCACTGTACAGTACTTTGGATATTTGGGGAAGGTGATCCATAGGCAAGACATTCTTGTTTTTTTAAGCTTTGGATAGCATAGGGAAGGATAGGAATCACTGTCAAATTTTTATTGCTGTCTGTGTCCTCACTAGGGGGGGGAATTACCTTCTCTATTTTTCAAGTAGAACATTATTACAGGAAGTCCAAAATGTTACAGTTGTCACTGAACAGAAGGTGAGGATTAATGTTTAAATGAGAACAACCATTCCAGTGACAACTGTCTACGTGGAGAATTCCCATCTTAGACTAGGCAAAGTTTTTGCCTAGTGTATTGCACACATATTTTGAAGAAATGCCAACTACAACCCTGCAGAACGCATTGAGAGTCTTTTACTGTTTATTCTGTTTATTATTATTCATAATGAAGAATCTCTACAAATTCGTTCAATACAGACACCCCTGCTTGCCTCATCTTCCGGGGCTCAAATGTTTGTCACATTAGGTAACAGCATTCCAATATCCAGTATACGATAACCAAGATAATTTTGATGAGCATCCATAAAACAAAAGGTCTGTGTAGAGACCTTTCATATGGGTTACTTGATCCCCTTGTGAGCTTCTTGCAACCCTAAAAATGTGAGAAACCACTTAACTGATATCTCTACCCTCTACTACAACAAGCTTTTTTTTTTTGCTTGATAACTACTACACTTAAACAGATTTCTCCTCTCATTTGTTGCCCTCTTTTTTTTCTCCAATGATCGTTGGAGGGTATTACCATGGACAATGACATTCTTTCCACTGAGCACAAATTTGAGGGGCATCCTTTCCACTGACCACCAATTTAAAGGGGAATTATTTTCACAGATCATCAATGTAATGAGGAATTCTTTCCATTGACCGCCAATGTAAAGGGAAATTATTTTCACAGACCTTCAAAGGTGTATTCTTCTTGTTGACCACCAATGTAAAGGAAATTCTTCCCAATTACCACCAATGTAAGGGGGTCTTTATTCTTTCTGACCACCAATGTAAGGGGGTTTTCATCCATTGAGCACCAATATAAGAGGCAGTGTTTCCCCTAACCACCAATGTAAGGGACATTCTTCCTCCTGACCACCAATGTAAAGAGCAAATATCCTACTTACCACCAATGTAAGGGGCAATTATCTTACTGACCACCAATGTAAGGGACATTCTTCCTCCTGACCACCAATGTAAAGGGCAACAATCTTACTAATCACCAATGTAAAGGATATTCTTCCCCCTGACCACCAATGTAGAGGGGAATTCTTTACACAGATCATCAATGTAAGAGGGCATTCCTCCCAATAACCACCAGTGTAAGAAGACATTCTTCCTATTGACCACCAATGCAAGGAGCATCCTTCCCATTGACCAACAATGTAAAGGGCATTGTTTCCATTGACCTCCAATGTAAGGGAATGTTGTCCACAGACAATTAATAAAGAACAGGGATGTTAAAAGTCAACTCTAAGATGGGTCAAAAGGCAACATAGGCATCAGTGGCTTACATTTTCACAGATATTGTTTTGGTACCGCTATTGCATAATAAATATTGAATTTTGGTAGGAGTTTTTGTCCTTGATCACCAATGTAATGGGGATTTCTTCCTCCCACTGACCACCAATGTAAGGGAGCACACTTCCTTCCTCTGGCCAAAATAAGGGAACATTTTGCTCATTGACCAATGTAAAAAGGAATTCATCCCACTGACCACCAATTTAAGGAGGTACTACATTAATCCCTACTGTATGGGACAATTATTATTGTTTGTTTCATAGCATGATTCTTTCTGTCAAGTAGAAAAGAGAAAAAAGATATAAAACATTTATTTTAAAAAAAATACACTTTAAAAATCTAATTAAATTGAACCACAACCATTATCATTTTTCTTTTAAAAACGTGTCTCTCCCTTGATCTCTCTCTGTTCTGTATCATCCTGGGTGCGTGGACAATAAAGTGTGTTGGGCAACGGGAGCATAGTGAAGAGAAATCAGTTTTTAAATGGGAAGGGGAGGAGCAAGAGGAAATCATACTGAGATGACAGCTACACCCCTATGTTATCCATGGGCCAACAGTAGCAGTCAAACAAGATTTGTTTACCTTGCCCAATCTACTTTACTCTGTTCCTATAGAACAGTTGATCAAGGCTACCTGAAGGTACTAGCATTCATGATATGTTCACTCAATCTGGCTGAAAATGGTTGGATTGAGAGGCACTAATCTTATGTTTATGAGTATCCATTTTGCTTTCAAACAATTATTAATATAAGAAAATAGAAAAACAGTCTGCTCAGTAATGATTAACTAGGATTTATAAGTGATAGCATCAGACATAAAAATGGTCCCCTCGTCCCCGTATGAGTGTTTACATGCTCCAGTCACATCTTATCTTATAGAGATCTGATAAGCTGTATCGGTCATTTGAACAGGTTTTAATGAGCTAGGTAATCCCTGGTATCAAAACCATTATCTTTTAAAGAAAAAGTTTAAAGGTCTGGCAATTAAAAAACATTGTTTTTTAGTTACAATAAAGAAATTAAGTTGAAAAAACGCTGTTAGAATTTAGATACATATTATTAACCACTTTATGACTGTAGGGGTAGTTTATATATTTTTTATATTTTTATTTATTTAAACCTGGTGTTACTATAAAAAGGGTAAATGTAAACTACGGTAAATTCGTAAAACTTCCTAAATCCATGGTTGCCAAAAAATGCCTTTTAAAGTTAGTTTCCAGGTCCAGCTTGCTCTAATAAGGAGAGATAAAAATCGCCTCCCCCCTCCTCGATCCTTAAAGGCTTTCATATACTGTTTGGGTCATAATAAATTAATTTTTATTATCTGCAATTACAAACACACCCACCTTTTTTAAGGTCTTCATTTAAAGCAGTCATTTGAGTCTAGAATTAGCTATATATTTAACTAGGCAGTTTTTCCTTTCAAAATCAATCACAGGGTTCTTGGGCACTTTTTAAGAATCTATCTCTGCTTCTTGGCAGCAGAGATCTATTAGAGGCAAATTTTGTTCATGGAATGCAGTGTTAAGGTAACACTGTCAGGTGATTACTGTCAAATGACTACAGGCAGTCCCCGAGTTACTAACACCCGAGTTATGAATGACTCCTACTTACGAACGGCCTCAAATGCCAGCCACTTGTGCTCCACGCTGGTCATGGATACCTCCGAGCACCTCCGGACACATCCCACACTGCAGTACTACATGTACTGCATGGCCAGAGGAGCCCCAGATAACATAACAAGTGCTCAGAAACTCCCACATCCATGCAGAGGCGGAAGTTACACTTACGAATGCAGTGTTCTGACCGGAAGTTACACTTACAAATGCAGTGTTGCGACTTACGAACAACTTCGACTTACGAACAAACCTACAGTCCTTATTGTGTTCGTAACTTGGGGACTGCTGTATAATCATCCCTTGGAAGACTGTCAGCTTACTCATTACAACAATGCATGAAGTAAAGTTTAGTGCTTACAGGAACCATGTATTGTCCAACTTCTACTGGCCTGATTTAAAATGTAAATCCAGATATCTTGCTATGGGATTCCTACCTTCTTTATTCAAAAATAACTAGCTCTGGGATCTGTGTCCCCTGCCTTAGAGGACCCCTCCTTCCTTAAGGCCCCCACTAACAGAACAGTGCTGAAGTGGGGACTTTAATGCCACTCTCTACATGCACCAAGAGTGCAGGGCACCATACTCAGGCGTAAGAGGATCATACCCTGCAGTCTTGGTGTTATTCAACAACTGTGGCAAAGAATAGGTACTGCAGGGGAGAGCTATGTATTGACAGTGATTATTGCAACCACTGCTGTTTTTTTGTTCAAGGAAACAACAAAATTAACGAAAAGGTGGGCCTTAATGTCTTTGGCTTCCAGTCCCTTTATTGTGACCTTCATTGCCAGTAAGAACTGACCATGGTAATGGTCAAAATTTAGGAAGGAATAATTCTGTGTAGGGGAATTAAACAAAAAGGATCCTTACCTCTCTAACAAATGGCACTGTTGGGCGTTTAGTGAGTGCACAAAAGGTTAGGCAGACTATAGCCATGTGAGGAGCACTTTGACTCTGAGAACACCTTCTCCTTTCTAATTATCGCGACCACAAAATCCAGGAGTTCCTTGCCCTTGTAGTGCAAGCTGATGAGGCTTCACAGAACAGAATCATGTGTCCGAAGTTCCCCTGAGACTGTCTATGAGCAGGTTGCTTTATTTTGCTCTTTTGCATTATTTGTTATACAGATCAAATGGATTTTATATTTGACTTTAACGCCATTGCTTTCTTTTCTGGATAGCGTTAGACTTTACAAATCACAAATTTCATTTGTTGCCGGAGTTGTTGGTATAAAATTGCTGCCGTTTTAAAGACTCATTTTGCAAGTACTTATTGGCCATATAAACTTTTCAAGGTGAAGTCTAATTTTGTTATTTTGGTTTTAAATATTATAGTGGGGGTTTATTAAGCAACATGCTTCTAATCTGCTTCCGTACACGCCATTGTTTTAATAAAATAATGATCGTTCATTTTCGCCACAGGCTCAGCAGCATATAGTGTAAAAGTAATCCCTTACTTATGGTAAATTATTGTACTCCTCCAGCAGAGCTCATCCACCAACACTTCTAATGTATTACCATATAGATAGTTCCCTAGTAAGGAAAACAGAATCTGAGATGGGGTGTAGAAATATAAAGAGCTATAAAAAGTTTATTTTTAGAGTAAATAAGTCTTAAAGCTGAACTCTAGGCATAGCCCCTCTTCCCCTTCCTTTGTACCCCAACAAACTGTTAGGTCACTAAATCTAAGCTGAAAGCCAAAAAATACTCACCTAAATCTGTGTGGTCATGTGACACATTGGGCCCCAAATCTTCTGTCTTCTTTACTTGTTCAATATGTTTATTGGTTTCAACAAAACAAAGGCACAATGATTAAGATAACATACAATAATTAAACTGACTAATAATTTGGTGAAGGCCAGCTAGCTAGGGCAGATATTGTCAGGCAAGAGGCATGCAGCATATAAAAATGACAATTATCTTGGTATCTCAGCCCTAATCAGCTAAGGAGTAGCAGAATATTAAGTCTGGCTATACATGGTGTGAATTTCTTTCCTGCAACGATGGGTTGAAAGAAATTTGCATGATTCCCCCATCAACACAGACAGTGCTGACAGGGGAATCAGCAAATGTCTTGGGGGAAGCCATCCCCGCCGGGAGAAGATACTGATTATTGTTAGCGGCTATAGCAGCCACTAGCAATAATTGCAAGATAATCTATAAGGCTGGTTGTACCCAAGTTGATCGCTTAATCAACTTGGTACTTTTTGCCTGCCCATTACTGGTTAGAATCTCGGACAGTTCCTGCTGAACCGGCCAAGATTCGAACCTTGTATGGCCGGCCTAAGAGAAGGTAGCCTTCCAAGTGTATACATGGTAAAGGGAGGGCTGAAAGGAAGGGCTGGGAAGGGGAGGGGAGGTGGTGGGTAAGGGTGAGGGGGGTTCCCGGGAATTACCTGTGGTCAAAAAAAGGGAAGTCAATGAAAGGTTAGTCCAAAAAGAGAGTACACGAGGAAAGCAGCAGGGAGGAGGGAGGCAGATAATAAGTTACCCAGGGTTGGCAAAGCTTAGTATGTTTTGGTACTTTGTCAAGCATGGATGCTTAAATTTTAGCATGGACCATGGCTTGGGTAATCCTGTGTTTAGTCTCCACTATATTAAGAGTGGGGGACTTCTACGACTTTGCTGTAGTTTGTTTTGCAGCAGTGGTTAGCTGTAAGACACGTTTAAATTAAATCAAGCTGAGAGTGGACTGGCATTGAGAAGGACGAGCTTGGATCTGGGGCAACAGGTACTTAGGAAAAAGTTTTCTTTATTAAAGAGGAGGAGAACTCCTTCTACATATGTCCATTTCACTGCATGGATGATGTGAAAAAAGTGGGATCCTCTAAAAATCCTAAAGACCGGAGTAGAGAGATGATATTGGGAAGAGGTGACCAAGCCTACTGCAGTTCTGGACCAACGGGTTTTGACTACCAGAAATGGTGAAGGACATGTCCACTTAGGTGAGCCTAAAAAGGGCTTCATAAGGTACTTGTTTCTGCCATAACTGACAAAAGGTTCAGAGGGAAGTTGTAGGGAGGGTTAGGAGAATAGGTGTACGCAGCCTTTGGCATTAGGGTGTGCACCCCAAAGCTCAAACACACTCTACCAATCACTCACGATGTTCATTCAGAAAGGGAAGTGGCCGGTAAATGGCATATTTACTGGCCGCTTCCCCCACTTATCCTAAAACATCCACAGCAACAACAGGTGGGAGAGGAGGGAAGCCGGCAGTGCTGTGGGGGGGAAGGAGGGGGAGCCAGGTCAGTAGGGGAAACTGTTCTGCACATGGTCATTAGGGTGTGCCTGAGAACACCTGGCACACCCTGTGCGCAAGCCTATGGTTAGGAGATGGAGATGTGCTTTTAATTTTTTACCAAAAAGCAGAAAAAAAAAGTAACATTTACTGGGACAGCCAAATGCAATAGGAAAAACATTAGGGCAACACAACCCCCCACCCCCCCAGAACTCCCCCCCCCCCGCAGTGCAACACATGCAGACAGATATAAAACAGTCACGTTTGAGATACACCCCAGAAAAATTTCAGCAGGACAATATCAACTGTACAAGAGCTCCGCAGCAATGTGAACATATTCACATCACCCAGCCACACAAAATGATTACCGTATTTATCGGCGTATAACACGCACCGGCGTATAACACGCACCCCAAGTTTAGGAGGGAATTTTAAGGAAAAAAACTTTTAGGAGGGAAATTCAAGGAAAAAAAACTTACATTTAAATGCAGCATGCAGCCTTGCCCAGTGTCCATCTGCAGCCTTGCCCAGTGTCCATCTGTCCATCTGCAGCCGTGCCCAGTGTCCATCTGTCCATCTGCAGCCGTGCCCAGTGTCCATCTGTCCATCTGCAGCCTTGCTCAGTGTCCATCTGTCCATCTGCAGCCGTGCCCAGTGTCCATCTGTAGCCTTGCCCAGTGTCCATCTGTCCATCTGCAGCCGTGCCCAGTGTCCATCTGTCCATCTGCAGCCGTGCCCAGTGTTCATCTGTCCATCTGCAGCCGTGCCCAGTGCCTTTGCGATCGTGTCAGTCCTGGCGGTTTTTAAAATTTGGCGCCGATTTCTGTGGAGAGGAGCGAGCGGGGCCGAGTGTACTTCGGCTGGACTCGGCTCCTCTCGCAGTTCCGCCCATCTCCACTGACTGCGCCGCTGATGGAGAAAGCCGAGTGTACTTCGCCTAGACTCGTGTCTGCTCACAGTCACAGGCAGGACTGCGAGAGGAGCCGAGACTAGGCGAAGTACACTCGGCTTTCTCCGTCAGCGGCGCAGTCAGAGATGGGCGGGACTGCGAGAGGAGCCGAGTAAAGCCGATTGTACTTCGGCTTCGGCTCCGCTCGCTCCTCTCGCTCGTTTTCAGCAGGGGAATTCGACGGAGTATCGGCGTATAACACGCACCCACGATTTTCCCCTGATTTTAAGGGGAAAAAAGTGCGTGTTATACGCCGATAAATACGGTACTTCAAAAGCCGGATATCATACCCGTCTCCCAATATAGGTAACCAACTCAGCCCATGTTTAACTATGACAGCCTCAAGTAAGTGTGGATGAGTCAGAAATCCAGCCATGCCATACCTTTTCAATTTTTTTGGGACACCCTCTATTTTGGTAAGTGGCTTTTAAAAATGTAAAGAGTCTGCAATTGCTGACCCTCTGCTGAAGAATGTTGAAAATATTTACTGCAAATTATCTATTTTAGAATGTAACAAAACTGTATCTGCAACCCTTTGTTGTTGCCCCACTTTAGGCAAACAATCTCTCTGAAGATCTTAAAGCTGAAGGTTAAACTCCTTTCTCCCCTTACCAATATGCTAATAACAATTTTAAATAAAACCTTTCTGTTTTTATTGCATATCTTATTTAGACCAAGTGATGTCATCATTAGGGCCCTGTGCTTCTATATAAAATGCAGAAAGATCATAGCTGATGAGAGGGCTTGCAAGTTGCTGAATATCTTTTCATGAAATCCGTTTTCTTCTTATTGCACACTGTGCTGCACATGCAAAGCCCAGTGAATGAAGGCTTTGTATCCTGAAGAAGACCAGGACAATATGACAAAGAAGAAATGGAGGAAGGGGACTTTGAGAGATATGTGTGCTATAATGTGCAAGCATGCTGTGGCATATTATATATTGCCCAGAGCAAAAGCACTGGGAGACTGCATACATATAGTTTCCCTGATCTTGCTTCCTATTTGCTCCAACTCATGATTAGGGATAAGTAAAATTGAAAGTTGTTGTGTCACTGCAATTTCAACCAAATTGGGAGATTGAAGTCAAGGAATTGAGGAAAATGATCTGGGGGAGGTGAAATTCTGTTGGTTTTTGGGGAGCGTAATGGGCTTTAAATGGCTCCTGAAGGTTACAAAGGCTCCTTTTATCTGCCCTGGACCTGTTCTGCCCAAAAATATCCCTCCCTATTTTATTTTTTATTTTTTTTACAGATGCTAAAAAATAAAACATAAAAAAAGTACAATAATAAAAAAATGTAGCACCCTGCTCCCTATGAGTGGGCGCTATGTGGTAAAATTATAGTTGTCTGAGCAATAGTTTGGCTCAGAAGGATTTTGTTACAAATTGTACTCTGTTTCAGTTCAGCTGGCTGCGTGATTTTCCACCTGACAGTAGGTGTCGCTGTCACCACTGGTCAGGATAGGAAAGGCAGCAGGTTGGACGCATTGGGTATCTCTTTCCCAGCAGCGGCTCAGGGGCGTGGTCAACCTGCTGTGCATGCTGGGAGGGGGTACTTAAGGGATAGACACCATTAGTGTGGGGCTTTTTGAGAGAGTTGGGGGTCGTCGTCCGTTGGTGGTCGGCAACACCCGCCCAACCCCGACCTGAGGGCCCTCATGGCCTCAGGGAAGTGCTGGCACTTTCCGCCTCAGGGCCATGTTGGCCTGAGGCTCCGTTACTGAAGAGTAGGCCCAGGAGTTACTGAGGGCCTACTGATCCAGGGATGATCCTGTGTCACCTTGCTTGCTGGAAGGGACCAAGCAATTGAAGACTCAATTGAAGGATGGATCCGGGTCATAATCTACCTCACAGTGCTGCCGGAATGGCTGGAAGATCCTGGCACTGAGAGCTGTGTTCTTAATTCAGAAGGTAACCCAGGGAAGGGCTACACCAAGTCTGTGGCAGAGACTGTTCTATTTGCACCAAGTCTGCGGCAGAGACTGTTCTATTTGCACCAAGTCTGTGGCAGACACTATAGGTGATCGAGTTATACATCGGTTGCTAGGCCGGTGAAATTGGGCCTATCCGGTGTTTGCTGAGTCCAGCGTGGAGACAGTTGTTCCTCTGGACCTAGGAACATTTCTGTGATCCACAACTAAGGTACCTGAGTCCTCCCCATTCCTTCAACCCCCCTCTATTGGAAACTTTATGCAATAAAACCCTTGAAAGAGACTTTGTGTTGGTGCAAACTTCTTCTGGACAACTCTTCAAGGAGAACCCCTGAGACGAGCATACGGAACAGTAAGGTAACAGCAGGCCCAAATTTAAACCAGCAGCTCCTACGGGGGTATCGCTTCATACATATTACACTTAGGGCCTGTTTACACTTGTGGTAAGGAACACGGCTCCTCTGAAAAGCGGTACCCCTAAATACGGTACTACCACGCCGCAACCACGTGCTCAGGTTATAATTTTTGCCGCACCCACGAACCACAGCATCGCAGCTGCAGTATGTGTACACCCCCAGACACTGACTTTGCAGCTTAAGGGGGAGCGGGGCATAAAAACACATCTTAGGCATGTGTTCTTACCTCTGCCAAACCACAAGTGTAATTGAGCCCTAAATGAAATACATAAAACTACCCTAAATACACTCCCAACAAAAACTTTAAAAAGGGAAAGAAAAAAAAGGAGAAAAATGTTTTTGGTAAGAAAAAATAAGTATTAAAAATAAAAAGCAGCTTAGTGAGCCAACAACAAATCTAAACTTCACTCCACTCATCCCTACTCATGATTGTTGGATATACAGTACAGTGTACTTTAAGACACACAAACTTACAACACCTAGAAGAAAACCAATGTCAAGTTTATTTTCAATCCTGGAGGTTACTTAAGGCTAGGTTTAGACCTGCATTAAAACTCCCGTTCCTCTGAAAAGGGATCTTTGTTCAGATCGCTTTTCAGATCTTTTTGACCGGGGGCGATGGGACACCTCCTCACAGGCTGTTTTAACCCCATAATTGCTATACAAACAGTCCACAGTCCCCCTGTCCACTGCCATTGCTATGTAAGGAGGCACAATTGCGTTATACCAGAAACGCAGCTCAACCATGCGTTTTGAGTGTCCCCAACTGCAAGTTTAAATGAGTCCTTTTAGTTGAAGCATGGGCACCCTCTATTTCCCAATAGATGACTCATGCACCGTACTTTGGGGGCATTATGCACAGTTGGACAGTGATAGTAAAGGTCTGGCCTGCCACTTTATGTTCAAAGGGTAACCTCCTATATTTGTGTCTGAGTAAAGGTTTCCTTTACAAAGAAATATTGGTGTTAAATTCATGGCAATGAAATGGTTTATGTTTTCTTTATGTACAATGTGAAATATCTCCACATCTGATTGCCATTAAAAAAAATATATCAGCACGTCTTATCTGAGATACTGTACATTAGGCTTCTAGGCAAAAATGATAACGATTGTGAAAGGGTTGAAAAAGCTTTTGATAATCCCAAAAGGCCTTAGATGAAAAGTGATGAAACATAAGAAAAGGTGAAGAGGTAATCTTCCATTATACAGAAACTTTGTGATTACTTGTCTTGATGACATGACCTCCTACTGTGTTTGTCTTCCAGGATTGGGAACGTTTGCAGCACATCGGTTTGTTGTCGGCGCCTGCACACTTGTTGGTTGCACAAACAGTTCTGAAGTCACCTTGCTGACGGCTCAGTTACCACCGAAGCACGTGCCTCTTCCTGGGGTGACAGTTCTGGATTCTACAAGTATATATGTTAAGTACGTAACTGTCCCTATCTGCTTGAAAGCTTAATTTCAGGTATGTTGTTTTTTTTTTGCATAGTGACATCGGTCTAGCTTGGATCATTGTAAGTACAGTATACATATTCTATACCTGTGGGATCCCTGTGTTAAAGTATAAGCTGCCTGTTGTATAGAAAATAATAAAAAAAAGGTCAAAGAAATGCCCTTTAGGGTGCATCTAGACCTGAGAATGTACCCTTGGGCCTAGTTCACACTAGTTACATGGTTGGTAAGGTTGAATAAAGACACAAGTTCATCCAATTCAACCTGTGTGGGTGTTCATGTCAAAAACCATTTCCCATATCTCTGTATACTGTGTTCGCTAAGATGCTCATCTTATGCCGCGTACACACGGTCGGAATTTCCGAAAACAAATGTTCTATGTGAGCTTGTTGTCGAAAAATCCAACCGTGTGTATGCTCCATCGGACATTTGCTGTCGGAATTTCTGACAACAAAAATTTGAGAGCTGGTTCTCAAATTTTCCGAGCGTGTGTACACAATTCAACGCACAAAAATTCTAAAAAAATTTGCTCGGAATTAATTCGACGCATTCTCGGAATCATTGAACTTAATTTTTCTCGGCTCGGTGTAGTATTGTACGTCACCGCGTTCTTGACGTTCGCAATTTCCGACAAAATTTGTGTGACCATGTGTATGCAAGACAAGTTTGAGTGAACATCCGTCGGAAAAAAATCCACGGTTTTGTTGACAGAATGTCTGGTCGTGTGTACGCGGCATATGTGTTGCAACTGCTGTTTCATCAGATTTCCAATCCGATTATATAGTGCAACTGCAGTACAACTTGGTGCTTTGTTGATGCTTTTGTGATGGGTTTTTGATGCAATTTTTATACTACTTCCATTTCTGGAAGGGAATAGTTAGAGGAAAAAATGCATAGGAATAGCATACAAAACACATGTAGATTCTTTTTCGATGCATTTCCATTGAAGTGCATTGAACCAAAGCAGCAGAGAACCCTTCCCCAAAGTCACAGAACCCTTCCCCAAAGTCACAGAACCCTTCCCCAAAGTCACAGAACCCTTCCCCAAAGTCACAGTTGTAAACAGGCACCATTGAAAAGAATGTGATTTCCATTGTCATGCATTTCTGTATGAAATTGAATATGGCACCAGTGTGAACCAGGCCTTAATTTGCATACACAGGAGAACACATGCATACCAGGTGGTTGCTCAAACTGTTCCTATTTATTGCGTAACTTAACAAAAGCATTTGTATTGTTAAGAGAGAAGGTTAGCTCAGGTTTCAACTGGTTCAGACAGAATGCATTTTTATACCTAGCAAGGTCACAGATTACCGTTACCCATGAGAATATTCTCAAAGCAAGGCGACTTTAAAAGGGAACTCTACGTGTATAAAAAATACAAAATAGAGTCCCTAAAGCATAAATCTGAGTGAGATCCACTTGCTCACCTGTAGAAATGGAGAATTAATGTAGTGGGGGTTGCTGCTAAGTTGATCCTCTCTGCCTTCTCGATCCCCTGCCAATTGGCTGCCCTGCTGTAGAACCCCAAGAGGTCCCTCGCTCAGCATGACCACCATTCAGAGAATGCCTTACAAAACAAACTACTTACTGATTAAATTAGGTGAAGAGGCGGGGCAGTGATGTCATGATCTCCACCAAACCCAATTAGCAAATGTCTTGTATTCATTGAGAAAAATGTGAGGTATTCTCCAAATAGCACTCGTGCTGAATGGGCGACCCCATGAGGGGTCGGTATAGGATTTAGAAGACAGCGAGGATCACTATAATGGTGGTGACTACTATAGAGATTCTTCCATGATGATCGACGAGGTATGGAATATGTTTACTTATATTGATCCAAACTGGAGCTTTGTAACTGTGAAAAAAAAACATACCTGGAATTCATTAAGGCTCAATTGAACTTTAAAGCGTGATTCCACCCGGGGATTTTTTTTTTTAAAGTCAGCAGCTACAAACACTTACCTGCCCTACTCTCCCGCGATGATGGCCCCCCCGATGCCGATCCCTCGATCACTGCAGGTCTCGCGCCGCCATCCTCACTAAGGCTTCACTGCCCGTTTCCTACTGCGAATGCGCCGGTTTGTGAATGGGCGGCTGCTCTCTGGGATTACACACAGTTCCCAGAAGGCAACGTGCCCCATTCACTAGAAGATGATGCGGAAGGAGACCCACCGCGGATAAGGAAGAGGCAGATTAGGGACTTCCGCGTAGCAACCACTATTTCAGGTGAGTAAAGATTTTATTTTTTTTCAATTGTTTTTTTTTCATTTTTTTGGCTGTATTTTGGTGTAATTTTTTTTTTCAGGGTGGAACTCCTCTTTAATTTTAAATCTGCTGAATACATTCCAGGTGCTTAAAAACAAAGGGTAATCGTTGGGGTTGATTTCCTAATAGCAAAGGGGCTTTTCAATTTGCAAGGGAATTTACTGCTGTCTTCCATCATCCAACCTTGTGCAAGCAAAAAATGCAGTTTTTGTTTTCCTTGCAGAAGATTGGGTATTCTTTGCAAAGTAAAACATCACTGCATTCACTAAGCCAGGGGTCTCCAAACTGCGGCCCAGTGGCCAGATCCGGCCCTTTGCTTGCTTTTATCCGGCCCTTGGGGCACTATTTCATCCACTGATACCAACAATGGGTCATAGTTTCTCCTACTGACACCAACAATAGGGCCCAATAACACCAACAAAGGGGCCCGATGACACCAACGATGGGTCACAATTCTTCCCAATGACACCAACGATGGGACACAATTCCTCACAATGACACCAATGATGGGGCACAATTCCTTACAAAGACACCAATGATAGGGGACAATTCCTCACAATGACACCAACAATGGGGCACAGTTTTTCCCAATGACACCAACAATGGGACCCAATGACGGGGCAGAATTACTCCCACTGAAACAAACAATTGGGGTGTTAATTTTTCCCACTGATGTCGGGACCTTTTCGACTCCCACTGACCACTGTACGGCCCTCGTAAACTCTGAAAGGACAGTAAACAGGCCCTTTGCTTAGAAAGTTTGGAGACCCCTGCACTAAGCTATGGTGCAAATTCCTTGCAAAACAAGCAGCTTTTTTCCCCTTAGTAAATAAACCCCAATGCCTTACAGTTTATTTTCTTTCTAAAGTAGCCAAAGCCTGAATAGAAAAACCTGTCCGCTGCCAGCATGCTGCAGAGTGGACCCGTTTCCTCCTGTGTGGAAGCAATAGTCTCTCTGCAGATGTCGGGCAAACCCCCTACTGGGTTAAACATGTAGCGCTGAAATCAACATACCGTAGTTCATACTGCTGATTGGAAAGCTCTGGCTGTGACTCAGCAGGGGGTATGTTGGATCTTTGCAGAGAGATCTCTGCTTCCTTTTCTGTGTCTTGCTGGCAGCAGACAGGCTTTTCTTTTCAGGCTGTACTTGGTTCTCCTTTTGATACAAACTGTTTGTGTCAAAAGACATTCAAAACCCTTTGTTTCAAAATAGGCGGAATGCATTTAGCTTTTTAAGCTCATAGTTTAATTAGGCTTTAAAAGGGTTGTCTACCTCAATCTAAAAATGAACCTATGCTTTACATAGGCCATGTAGTGACCCAGTGTCATACTTCTTTTTTCTTTTTTATTATTAACTAAAAATTGTGTTATATCTTACCCACAATTATATTTTTATAACAATTTTTTTACATTTTACAGATTTGATATTGTAATGTAGGGCAACAAAACCATCATTGTAAATGGTTATTATGTAATTGTACAAGCTGTTTAACCACTTCAGCCCCGGACCATTTGGCTGCCCAAAGACCAGAGCACTTTTTGTGATTCGGCACTGCATCGCTTTAACTGGCAATTGCGCGGTCGTGTGACGTGCCTCCCAAACAAGGTTGACATCCTTTTTTTTTCCACAAATAGAGCTTTCTTTTGGGGGTATTTGATCACCTCTGCGGTTTTTATTTTTTGCGCTATAAACAAAAATAGACCGACAATTTTGAAAAAAAGCTATATTTTTTACTTTTTTGCTATAATAAATATCCCCAAAAAATATATAAAAAAAAAATATTTTTTCCTCAGTTTAGGTCGATATGTATTCTTCTACATATTTTTGGTAAAAATATCGCAATAAGCGTTTATTGATTGGTTTGCGCAAAAGTTATAGCGTCTACAAAATAGGGGACAGTTTTATGGCATTTTTATTAATAATTTTGTTTTACTAGTAATGGCAGCGATCAGCGATTTTTATTGTGACTGCGACATTATGGCGGACACATCGGACACTTTTGGCGCTATTTTGGGACCTTTAACATTTATACAGCGATCAGTGCTATAAAAATGCACTGATTACTGTGTAAATGTGACTGGCAGTGAAGGGGTTAACCACTAGGGGGTGCTGAAGGGGTTACGTGTGTCCTAGGGATGTGTTCTAACTGTGTGGGGGCGGGGCTTACTGTGACACGACACTGATCACTACTCCCGATGACAGAGAGCAGTAGATCAGTGTCCTATCACAAGGCAGAACAGGGACTGCAGCTCCGTGACACAATCGCGGGACACCAGCTGACATCGAGTCTGCGGGTCCCGCGGGAACGATGCCGGAGCTCACAGCAGGGGCGCACGCGCTCCCACACAGCGGCAAATTTAAAGGGACAAACCTGTATGCCCATTTGCCTGTCCGTGCCATTCTGCCAACGTAAATGTTCGTGCGGCGGTCGGCAAGTGGTTAAAGTGCCATTCCAGTATTGAACATTTATGCCGCGAACACACGGCCGTTTTTAATGTCATTGAAGAAAACAACGTTTTTCTCGACGTGATTCTTCTCAAGCCTGCCTTGCCTACACACTATCGTGAAAAAAAAATGCTCGAGCAAATCGTGGTGACGTACAACACGTACGACGCCACTATAAAGGGGAAGTTCCATTCGGATGGCGCCACCCTCGTGTTAGTAAAGTTTGGTGAGAGACGATTCGCGCTTTTCAGCCTCGTGCTCTTCAGTCCGTTACAGCGTGACGAATGTGCTATCTCCATTCTGAATGCTAGTTTTACCAGAACGAGCGCTCCCGTCTCATAATTTGCTTCTGAGCATGCGCGTTTTTTTCTCATCATTAAAGCGTACACACGGCCGTTTTTCACGACGAGAAAAACGACGATGACGTGAAAAACGACGAGAAAAACGACGATGACGTGAAAAACGACGAGAAAAACAGAGCATGTTCTAAATTTTTAATGGCCGTCGAGAAAAATGCTCTGGAGCCTACACACAATCGTTTTTAATGACCAATTTAAAAAATTGCATTTTTCTCGTCATGAAAAACGGTCGTGTGTACGCGGCATTAGTGTTTGTTAAAAGCTGGAAAGTTAAAGTGACACTAAATTCTGGTTTAAAAAATATTCTACGTGAGTATGTGTTATTAACTCAGAAAAGACTTGTCTATTTCTCTCAGCCTCCTCCAAATCTCCAATTCAGATATTTATTTATTTTTTGCTGTTGTGATCTGACTTCCTGTGAGAGGGCGTGATCCCATTGTATGTAGGAACATAGCCATCTCCTCTTGCTCAATCCCGAGATGGAACAGGGATCACCGACTATGAGATTTGTAGTGTGCATAGAGCAGTGCACATGACTGCAACTTACAGTGGGTATAAAAAAGAATCACTCCCCCCCTTTTAAATAATCACATTTTGTTGCTTTGCAGCCTGAAATGAATACTTGTAACATCCATTTCAAAGATATAACACCAACATGTCAGAAAAAATTTATAAATCAAAAACAGAATCACTGAGTTGGAAAAAGGATCACCCCACATGTGTCCGTATTTTGTTGAACCTCCTTTTTCTTTAAATACAGCCTGTAGTCTGTTGGAATATGTCTCTACTAACTTTGCACATCTAGACTTTGCAATTTTTCCCCAATCTTCTGTGCAGAACTGCTCATGGTGACCATTTGTGGACTGCAGACTTCAAGTCATTCCACAGATTTTCAATGGGGTTCAAGTCTGGACTCTGACTAGGCTATGCCAGAACATTTTGCTTTTTATCCTACAACCACTGTGTGCTCGTTTTTGCTATGCGCTGTGGATCATTGTCATGTTGGACGATAAACCTTCTTTCCATTTATAACTTTCTGGCAGAGGGCAGCAGATTTTCCTCAAGAATTTGATGATATTTTGCCCCATCCAATTTTCCTTCTATCCTGACAAGTCCTCCAGTCTCTGCTGCAGAGAAACACCCCATAGCAGGATATTACCATCTCCATTCTTTACTGTAGGAATGGTGTTATTTAAATGGAGAGCTGTGTTGGATTTCCGCCAGATATATCGTTTGATGCTGAGGGCAAATAATTCAAATTTAGTCTCATCTGACCACCATAAACACACAATGTGTTCATTTTTGTTTCATTCGTTTCTTGTTTTTCTTTTTTTCTTTTCGGGTCATTTGTTATGATCGCAATTCGTAAATTCGTAAATTTAAAAATTCAAAAATCCTAAAATAAGAAAGAAAATCTGAAAATTCGAAAGAATAACTAACTTATAATAACTAACTATTAAATTATAGATATTGGAATTTCCTTCCAAATTTGGCTGTTGGTGATCGTAACGAATACGAATTTATCTGAAGTTACAAATTATTATTATTATAATTATCCGAGTGCCACATCTAAACAAATGGAACGGAACGAATGAATAATAAATAATAATAATAAAAAGTTTTTACTATTATTATTGTTATTTATTATTATAATTTTTTTACGTTCCATTCGTTTAGATAAGGCATTCGTTATTTTGGATAATTCGTAACTTCGGATAAATTTGTATTCGTTACGTTCACTAACAGCCAAATTTGAAAGGAAATTCCAATACCTATAATTTAATAGTTAGTAATAGTTAAGTTATTATTAGTTAATATTTTTTTTTGATTTTCAAATTTTTGGGGTTTTCGGATTTTCTAAATTCGAATTTTCAGAATTTTCAAATTTACGGAAAAATTTGTTAAATAAAATATTCGGTAATTCGAATATGTCCGAATTAACAAATTTGTCGAAATTTGTTAGAAAACAAATTCGGAACGAAACTAATTGCACATGTCTAGATGAGACTAAAAATAAATTATTTGGCCTCAACACCAAATGATATATCTTTTTCCAACTCAGTGATTCTGTTTTTGATTTTTTTGTTCTTTTTCTGACATGTTGGTGTTACATCTTTCTCTTGGATGTTATAAGTTGCACTAGTAAATACAACTGGATAAAAAAAAAAATTTAAAACGATGTCTGTCTTCATTTCAGACTGCAAAGCAACAAAATGTGATTATTGTAAAGGGGTTGCACTGTTGGTTTCATAAAGAAGTGAGGGGGGAAAAGGAGAGGTTCGGCAGGTTCAAGGAGGCAGAAAAACACAATAAGAAAAATTTCATAAAAAATAGATTACAGGTCCGTTAAAGTGGTTGGAAAGTCAGTGATTACAATTGCTGCCAAGCCCCTCTGTTATACCAAGCTATGTTGCACAGTGTACGTGTTTTAAAAAAAAATAAATGATGCAGCTGAATAACTAATTACAGAAAGCCGCTGTGCAGTCACATGACATCCTTCCCCAATCTGAGGACTACAGCAGGAGTAGCTGAGATTCCCCTCGGACATTAGCCAGGAGGTCACATGACCGCACAGCGGCACTGTGAAATAAGGTATATAGCTGCAAAATTTAAAAGAGAAAAACACACACACACTGTGTAGTATATCTAGTTATAACAGGGTTGCTGGCAGTAATTGTAATCACTAACTTTGCTGCCACTCAGAATAGTGGCAGGGGGGGGGGGGGAGGGTGGGTTTGGAGATCGGCTCTCACACTAGGAACTGACAGGCAGGAAGGGAGGGGGAGAGGGAGAGACTTATGCCGCGTACACACGATCGGACATTCCGACAACAAAACCGTGGATTTTTTTCTGACTGATGTTGGCTCAAACTTGTCTTGGATATACACGGTCACACAATTGTTTCCCGGAAATTCCGATCGTCAAGAATGCGGTGACGTACAACACTACGACGAGCCTAGAAAAATGAAGTTCAATGATTCCCAGCATGCGTCGAATTGATTCCGAGCATGCGTAGAATTTTTGTAGGTCGGAATTGCCTACACACGATCGGAATTTCCGACAAGCACTTTTGTTGTCGGAAAATTTGAGAACCAGATCCCAAACATTTGTTGTCGGAAATACCGACAGCAAATGTCCGATGGAGTATACAAACGGTCGGATTTTCCGACAACAAGCTCACACCAAACATTTGTTGTCGGAAATTCCGACCGTGTGTACGCGGCATTACAGTAGAGAGCGGGATGATAGAGGCACGTAAACTGACCACGGTATCATGGATCAGCAGTCATGATTACAGTGGTTAGTTACCATAGGGGACACAGGAACAGGCAGAATCAAATGACACCGCACAAGCACTATGCTGTTTAACATGCTTTAAAATGGTTGTAAACCCACTTTTTCAACTTGCACCTACAGGTAAGCCTAGATTAAGGCTTACCTGTAGGTGCAAGAAATATCTCCTAAACCCACACGGTTTAGGAGATATTTAGTAAAATGGCAGGCGCCGCTGTCTACGGCGCATGCGCGCCGTAGACAACGGCGCATTCATGGGGTTAATCCCATTCACAAATTCGGCTAGGTCGCAGCATTCGACGACTTAGCCGAATTTGACGGCTCACGCGCGCATGCGCGGAGTCACGTCTTCGCCGCTCCGGCCAATCACAGCGCCGGAGTGGCGCTGTGATTGGCTGGAGCGGCGATACCCGGAAGTAACATTCCAGCTATCGCCGCAGCGATGGCTGCGGCTAGAGAGAGGGACACGGACGACTTCGGGGGCCCCGATCTAAGGTAAGTGGTACATAATGATCTAGTATGCTAGTCATACTAGCTCATTATAGCTTTGTCTTGCAGGTGCGATCAAAAGAAAAAAATGTGGAAATGGGTTTACAACCACTTTAAAGAAACATAATTTTAAAAAATTTTTGGTTTACAACCTCTTTAACCACTTACCGACCAGCCGCTGCAGTTATACTGCCGCTGGGCGGCTCTATTGCGCGAATCGGAGTACTGGTACAGGGCTTTGCGTAATAGATACAGTGGGCCGGAGCTAATGTGCTTGGCCGGCGGCTGCGATTTCCTCCAGCCACCCGCGATCGCTCCACAGAAAGGTCAGAACAGGGATCTGCCTGTGTAAACAAAGCAGATCCCCATTCTGTCAGGGGAGTACAGTGTGATAGTCTGTTCCTGGTGATTAGGAACAGCGATCTCTCTGTACTCCCAGTCAGTCCACTCCCCCCACAGTTAGAAAGCACCTCCCTAGGGAACACTTAACCCCTTGATCGCCCCCTGGTGTTTACCCCTTCCCTGCCAGTGTCATTTATACAGTAATCAGTGCATTTTTATAGCACTGATCACTGTATAGATTTCACTGGTTCCAAAAAAGTGTCAAAAGTGTCCGATCAGTCTGCCGCTATGTCACAGTCCTGCTAAAAATCGCAGAACACCACCATGACTAGTAAAAAAAAAAAAAAGATAATAAATATGCCGCTGAAATCGGGTCACAAGGGTGTCAGTTGCACAGGACGAGCCGCCCGGCCCAGCACACGGCAAAGCAGCTGCAGCAGCACCGGCTCCCTCTTCCCCGCTATACGCACCCTCGGTACCTCGGCTGATCCCCGACACCAAGGCCTGCATTTGTGGAATAATCATATGAGTATAAGCTTAGACAACCCGAAGGAAAAGGCCCTGGCTGGGTATTAGCCATAAGTATCCAAACTTGTGCAGCTGGTAAGCGGCACTTTGCTTGGTGGTGGATTCACTTGATTCATTTCTTGCCAGTCACATCATTTTCACTTTACTGTTGGGATTTGGTTTCACTTCCATCGGAGGAATATATTACCTTCTAGAGGACTTTTTATGAGCTTACATTTTAGTATTTGGGACTTTCTTTAGAGTGACACTGTTTTGTTTATTTATTCATTTCTTATTTTTTATTCTGTACACTTGGTTAATATGTCACTTTAAAAAGCGCAGCTTATTATCTTTCTATCCAATATATATATATATATATATGTAATGTTTTTACTTTGCCCAAAGTTTTCACTTTCAACTTGTTCCCTCCAACCCTAAAGAGGGCCCTTTTGTCTTTTGCATTGACCCTAAACATTCCACAGAAACTACAATTATACAAGGTGTTCATATTCCCCCTTATTTGTCTCTTCTAAAGGGGAATAGACTCAGTTTAATTAATTTTTCTCATAGTCAAGACTCTTTGTGCCCACTATTCATTTTGTTGCCAAACTGGCAACATAGTGGGTCATTTTTTTTTCTTGGGTCATTTTTTTAAATTTATGTCTGGTGTGGTTAACCTGCCATCCCAGTGCCCCTTTAACTGGTCACATACAGCCAGGGGTGGGAAGGTCTGCCTAGTTATGTGACCACTGTGATTGTGACCCGGTCCCACTGGTTCCCAATCATTAATTCAGACCTTGACAGCTTGGTCTCTGTGTTGGGAGCGCGCTTTCAGCACAGAAACCTCTGCTGCCCATAGATACATATGTGTGGAGTGTGGGTATAATAGTGTTACATGGTCAGCAAGAGGTAAAATGGGATAGCAATAGATCATAACAATGCCCTATATTCTGTGATTCACCAGGTGGAAGGAACCTGAAATAATCAATGGAGTTCTTGAACGGTACTTGCTGTATATCACCACAGATGTGACCAATTCAAGTGTGTGGGATTCTGTGTACAACAGCACTGAGCTATTTCAGGATTATACCATCCAGGGACTAATTCCAGGGACCACCTATTTCATGAAACTGTCCGTAAGTATTTTGGATAAAGAAGACATAGTTTAGTACTATATGTGATACTTTCTTATGTGCATTAACAGTTACCTTTTTGGGACAAGCTTTTGGGGGTGTCGACCACATTGTTCTCTGTTCAAGGTGTACTGATACACAAAAGTTTAGCAAAATGTAAAGAAAAAAATCTGCAAAGACAACAGTCTCTGAGAAACTGATATAAATTAATATAAATATAATTCATTTTATGGATAAAGAGGAAAGATTTCGGAATTGATAAAAAGCAAGAAGAATTACCTAGCAGGATCCAGTATATGTCTCTTAAAGGGAGTTTCCAGAAAAGTGTTTGAGTTTCGATCCGTCTATGGCCAGGCTGATTGTACTGATGTCGATCCATCGATGGACTTCAGTACAACCTGCCTGTCAAGTTTTTTTGTGCAATCACTGCTGTGGGTACAGAAAACAATCCCAAACTTGAATCCTGTAACCCCCAACCCTCCTGCTAAACTTAAGCCTTTCTCCACAGCTTAAACCCAACTTGTCTTACCCTAATCCTCTTTCAAACCCGACTCTTTTGTTCACCCTAATCCACCTACTAACACCAACCCTTCTGCTACCCCTATCCCTTCTTGTAGTTCTAACACTTAAGCCCTGTACACACGATCGTATTTCCTATGGTTTTTAAACCGATGGATTTTTCCATCGGAAATCCGATGAAGCTGACTTCCATCAGTCTTGCCTACACACCATCAGTCAAAAAACCGACCGTTCCAAACGTGGTGACGTAAAACACTCCGATGAGCCGAGAAAAATTAAGTTCAATGCTTCTGAGCATGCGTCGACTTGATTCTGAGCATGCGTGGGTTTTTTATCCGATCGAGTTCCCCCCAGACGATAGTAATTTGCTATCGGTTTTTTAACCATCGGATAAATTTAAAACATGTTCTATTTTTAAACACTGATGGAAAAAAGACAGATGTGGCCCATACACGATCGGTTTGTCCGATGAAAACAGTACATCGGACTGTTTTCATCGGTAAAACCTATCGTGTGTACACAGCTTAAGCCATTTGTTAACTCTTATTCTAACCCTCCTGCTAACCTTAACCCACCTGCTAACTCTAACACTTACTCCAGCTTACTCTAACATTAAACCTCCTACTAATTCTAACCCTATATCTTTTGCTAATCCTAACCCTCCTGCTAACCTTAACACTACTGCAAACAGTAACGCTATACCTCCTGCTAACTCTGACCCTTCTGCTAACTCTAATCTTTCTGCAAACCCTAACTAACCTTAGCTAGCTAACCCTAACCCTAACTACAACCCACACTCCCCTGCTATCTCTAAACACTAACTCCAATACTAACCCTCCTGCTAATTCTTCTTTACCCTCCTGCTAACCCTATCTATTCTGCTAACTCACAAAACCCCTAATCTTAAGCTTCCATAAACAGTGGTTAACCTCCCTCCTGTTAACTCTAACATTAACCCACCCGTTAAATCTAACACTAAACCGCCTACTAATTCTAGCCCTTACTCTCCTGTTAACCCTGTGGGGTTGATTTACTAAAGGTAAACAGACTGTGCCCTTTGCAAAGTGCGGTTTCACCCTGCAAGTGCATTTGCTCCAGAGCTTAATATATGAGGTGAAGCTTTACTTTGCAAAGAGAACACAAACACATGCAAGGAAAATAAAATAAAAAAACATAGTTTTTGTTTGCAAATGATTGGATGATGAAAGTCAGCAGAGCTTCTGCACATGTACTAAACTCTGGAACAACTGCACTTGCACAGTGCAACTACACTTTGAAAAGCACACCATCTATTTGCCTTTAGTAAATCAAACCCAGTGTCTTGCTAATCCTAACCCTCCTGCTAACACTAACCCTCCTGACAATTCCAACCTTTACTCTCCTGCTAAACCTATTGCTAACTATAACACTGTCACTAACTCTCCTGCTAACTTTAATTCTCCTGCCAACTGTAACTCTAAACCTGGTGCTACCCCTAACCCTCCTGGTTAGTCTAAATATCCTGCTAATTCTAACCCTTACTCTCCTGTTAACCATATATATTTTGCTAAACCTATCCCTTCTGATAACATTAACACTACTGAAAACTACAATGTTAACCCTCCATTTAACTCTAACCCTTCTGCTAACCCTCTTGCTAAATCAAACACTAACCCTTCCGCTAAATCTAAAATGTACTGTCCTGCTAACTCATCTCTTTTGCTAACACTAACCCTTCCACTAATTCTACATTATCCTCTTGCTTAACTTTACTCTACTGCTACCTCAAGCATCTCCCCTCATGCTACCTCTCTAACCCTTACCTTACTGCTGATTCTAACTCTTCTGCAAACTCTAACCCCAACCCTCCTGTTACCCCTAACCGTAACCCTCCTGGTAGTTCTAACACTAACCATTTTTCTAACTCTTAACACTATCCTTCCTGCGTATTCTAACCCTAAACCTCTCACTAATTCAAATTCCTACTCTCCTGTTAACCATATATTTCTTGCTAATCCTAACCCTCCCGCTAACCCTACTGCAAACTGTAACTCTAACCCCTCCTGCACTCTAACACTAACCTTCCTGCTAACTCTGTCTCCCCTTCTAACTGCTAAGTCTACCTTATCCTAACACTATCCCTCCTGCTAACTCCAGCCCTAACTCTCCTGGAAATCCTATTCTTAAGCTTCCCTTAACAGTAGTTAACCCCCTAGTTGTAAATTTACCAGGTCCTCTACCAAGAACCTCTTTGCTCAAGGCTACCAGTTCTTGTGACAAAGGACATATACAGTATGCTAATGTCCCACCCTCTGATCCAGCAGTTGTCAAGAGTATGAAATTTTGTTAAAAATCAATATAACATACAATCACAACTCCAGTATTGGTGCATCTTTTTTTTTTATGTTGTTTTTGGCAACCATGCAATATGTAACATAAGACTTATATTAATTTTGGGGCTTTTTGAACATCCACAGTCCATTTGAGCACATGTAGGAAAGTTTACCTATTTTTTTCAGACTTTTTCCTTAACTTGGAAATCTATATCCGGATATTTGTTTTGATGAATACCATAAGAAATATTCCATCCTTGATTATGAATAAATTTACATTGATGCGGATAGCATGCATACATTTATCCCCACTCTGTATGCACTCAGATGGTCTAAATATATCCCCCCACCTTATCACTTGAACATTGAATTGTAAAAAAAATACAAAATATGTTCCCGGCAATTAAAAATTAGGCGAAATAAAAAATATATTCAATACACCGCACAAGACAATCTGCATATCCTTTGTGCCTAATCTGGAGATTGCAAAGGTAACGTTTAATATGAATCAATCTCACATTTTACCTTATGTCTATGTCTAAAAATATATTGGATGGCTCCTTGTGAACATTCATTAATTTAAATGCAGTGGGGTCATTTAAAGATCACAGTGATGCCTTGTTTCAGTGAAGCAACTTCCAGAGGGGGATGTACAGAAAGGAGCAAGGGTTTCTAAAAGGATCTTATAGAAGCTCTAAAACTAAAATATAAATTGGTTTACAACAGAATTGCACTCTTGAGAAAATTTTGCAGTATATAAAAATATTTTAGCAATGTAATTATGTCTTTTTGTACCTGTCTTTCGGTCATTGATATATTTCCTTTTAATGTGTTTCTGGCTACTTGGAAATGTTTTATTCACATGAGTTTCCATCTGTATAAAAACAATGTGCACAGGCAAGCTTGTGCAAAGCAATTCAAAGCTTTTGGCAAAGTTTAGGCAGCTTTTTTGAAACCGTTAAAACACCATTAAGCTCCAGTGTGCGGAGTTTAATCACAGATTTTGATAGGAGTGCTGATTGTCCCTGCTAACATGCTTTGGCATTACTTTAGCTTCTTTATCTGGGAAGGCTCTCATTTATCCAAGTCATAGGGGGTTATTTACGAAAGGCAAATCCACTTTGCACTACAAGTGCAAAATGCACTTGAAATTGCACTGAAAGTGCACTTGGAAGTGCAGTCGCTGTAAATTTGAGGGGTAGATCTGAAATGAGGGGAAGCTCTGCTGATTTTATTATCCAATCATGTGCAAGCTAAAATGCTGTTTTTAATTTTCCTTGCATGTCCCCCTCGGATCTACAGCGACTGCACTTCCAAGTGCACTTTCAATGCAATTTCAAGTGCACTTTGCACTTGTAGTTTGCACTTGTAGTGCAAAGTGGATTTGCCTTTAGTAAATAACCCCCATAGTGTAGCTAGTAGTAGTTGGTCACATTCAGATGGTCCTGCTCTATACGTCTAAAGATGTTTTCTAGCTTATCCAAGTCCATTTTTTCAGTTCTAATGAGTGTCAGGAACATATCCCATCATTTATATCCACACAGGTAGCACAGTCATCTTAATCAAATTACCATAGAATGTGTTAAGACAGATGCTGATTGTTTGGAATCAGGATGGGAAGTTTAAAAGTTGTGGAGCCACCCTGTTCTAGGTATATAATTCCATCCTTTGGTGTCAGGAAGTCTGGACAGGTGTCACCACTTCGATTCAAATGGCTGAAGGTGTGAATTGTCAAATCGCTGGGGTACAGATGATACACAAACTGAGGTTTATGAGGACTCTACAGCAGTGGTTCTCAACCTCAGTCCTCAAGTACCCCCAACAGGCCTTGTTTGCAGGTTTTCCTTTATCTTACACAGGTGCTTTAAATCAGAGTCAATGGCTTGGTAAAGAGAAATTACCAAAACATGGACTGTTGGGGGTACTTGAGGACATCTAGAACCACTGCTCTACAAGACCATGCTTAGATGATAATAGTAATAAAAACAGAAAAAAAAGAAGAAAATAAAACTTTGCACTGAATGTGTACAGAAAAGCAGCACTCAACCATCAAAAAACTAGACAAATTGCATAATGAAAAACTGTGTGGTATCCCTTTAAAAATCAGACCATCAGTAGGGATGCACCGAATGTTTTTTTTGGTGTCGAAACCGATACCGAAAATAAAAATTTCAGGATTCCGAAAACCGAAACCAATACCGAAACAGCACTGGTACCGAAAGTGACTGTATTTAAAAAATATTTTTATACATAGAGATGGTCAAAAACTGGGGACATGATACAGGAGATTGTCAGAGACTGCAGACACATTACAGAAGATGGTCATAGACTGGGGACATGGTACAGGAGATGGCCAGAGAGTGGGGCCATGGTACAGGAGATGGCCAGAGAGTGGGGCCATGGTACAGGAGATGGTCAGAGACTGGGGCCATGGTACAGGAGATGGCCAGAGACTGGGGCCATGGTACAGGAGATGGTCAGAGACTGCGGACATGGTACAGGAGATGATCAGAGACTGCGGACATGGTACAGGAGATGATCAGAGTCTATGGACATGGTACAGGAGATGATCAGAGACTGCGGACATGGTACAGGAGATGATCAGAGACTGGGGACATGGTACAGGAGATGGTCAGAGTCAGAAGGATCCCAATCAGCTTTGATTATACCACTGCAGCGCTTTCATGTGCGTTTAAAAAAAGAGTGTGGTGCCTTAATTTCCCTGTCACATTTTCTATGCACGTTTTTAGACATGCTACCATTAGATCAGTATGCGTGTTTTATGAAGGCGCATCAAAGAGGTGGTATGCAGGAGTTTGATGCACTTTCATGAAAACATTTACTTTTACTGTGCCATGGCATACTGGGAGTTGTAGTGCTACCTTAAACTTGTTGCTCCTCTTGCTCAGTCAGGGCATGCTGAGACCTGTAGCCCCCTCCACCATCACCTCTCCAGACAGCCCTCGAGGTCCCAGATCTGGAGTTTGTAGAACTCCTTGTTCTCCTCGGTGACAGGCTCCCGTCTGGTCCTCTCCTCCGCCGCCTTCTCCTTCTTCCTGCCCACGTTCTTTTTTTCCCTCCTCCTTGGACGCCGTGACGCCGTCACACCATGGTACCTTCACCTTCACTCACCTCGCCGTCTACAGCGTCTACACTCACCTTGCCATCTACAGCGTCCCGTTGCTAGGCAACCACAGGGAGGAGCCGCGGCCGGACACAGACGCTGGGATGGTTGATTGGGCGGGCTGAGGACAGGGTTTTTCTGAGCAGGGAGGGAAAGCTTTGATGAAGCAGGCGGCGATCAGTCCGCCCCTGGGCGGGTGTGCCCACACTAGTGCCTTTGCTAACACAAGGAAAGCAGGAGGGAGGGACAATGGGCGGCACCCGGGGAGGACCACGCCCCTTTCGGTATCGGCCATATCGGGCGATATGTTTAGGCGGCCGAAATTTCGGTGCATCCCTAACCATCAGTATAAACAGCATCAGATAAAGTTAGTGCAAAACAGTAATAAAACATATGTACAATACAATATTATGAAAGATATACAAATCTGAAGCAAGTCATATTCTAATGAAGATTAGTGCACTAAAATGTCCAAAGAATTTCTGTGCTTGAGTAAATTCCAATTCAATATCAACGTGCCAATTTGTTTGCTTCCCCTAACTCAACCCAAATTGACCTGTAAGTTATAGGAGGTCATTAGCGCTTGTGTAAAAAAAGAATCTAAGGTGCCTCAGCTTGCTATGTCAGCACCATTTACAGAACCCAAAGAAAGTGACCAGCTCAGTCCCAATAGTCATATGCCGCCATAAGCAAAGGAAGACACAAAAGAGGCCAAACAGTGTCATATTGTTAAAACGAACATGTTTATTATATAAAAAAGGTACTCACTAAAGGGGAAGATTTAGGGGACAGCAGGTAAACACTCAGCCAGCAGGCATGATGACGTCACCTCTAGCTTTTTCCAGCATGTTTTGTTTTAATAGACATTATCAATGAACTGCATATGATGGTGACAACAAATACAGTCTAAAGACAAAGAACATAGACATCTCAGGAGTACATTGACATTTTGTGGATGCTCAGTCTGGGCTTTAATTAAAGCCTCCACAATGTTAAGGAAAAATAAAAAGAGGCGACAGAACAGATGGGAGAAGTGGAACACATGGAGGTTGATTTACTAAAGGCAAAAAGACTGTTAACTTTGCAAGCAAATCTTGAGCTTAGAGAATGAGGTGGGGTTCTGCTGACTTCAGCATCTAATAATGTGCAAGCAAACAGGCTGTTTTTTATTTTACGTGAATGCGATTAGCTATTCTATGCAAAGTGAAATTTCACCACATTCACTTAGCTCTGGGGAAAATTCCCTTGCAAAGTGCAACTTCTTTTGCAAAGTGAGTAGCCTAATTTTCTTTAGTAAATCAACCCCATGGAGTAATATAGTCATCCCCTGTATACCTGGAGGGTCAGAACAAACTAAAAAAGGGTCTTTAACAAACATTGCATCCCTTTGTTTTGCAAGCCAAGAAAAACACTGAAGCTTGTTCCTTAAAAAAAACGAAAAAAAAAACAGCACTCAAACACAATCAAAGTAACTTGGTATATGCAGTGCAGTGTAGTGTGGAATGCAAAGACCTGTATATTAAGGAGACAAAACAACCTCTCAACAAACAAATGGCCCAACAAAGGAAAGCAAGTTTAAACAGTCAAGACTGTCAGTCATATCCAGTGAGGAGGCAACAGTGGAAGGGGCTGAACCGCACTCTGTGTGTCTATAGAAGCACGTAACCCAGCCCTGCACATGGCTTGCTAGGGGTCTTACGGAAAAGAGGAGGAGCGGACAGTGCTGGTGGGGGACCCCAAAAGAGGAGGTACCTTCTCTGTGCAAGATTATTGTATCGTATTAAGTATAAACCTCTTTTTTATTTGAGGAAAAAATATTGGAACCTTTAGTATTACTTTAGGTAAATCCATGTAGACATGGAGTAACTAAAAAGGCATAGAGGAGATTAGCAGCACTGAGATGCAAAAAAGAGAATTCATTCAGCTCTACCTTAACTAACCCACCTATCTTTGCCTTCTAGTGCCTACTTTCTAAGCAACTTCTATTGTTGAAGGTTTAAAATGGCTATCAAATGTAGCAAAGTCATTTTACAAAAGTTTTTAACTTAAAAGGTTTACATTAAGTAGGAGAATGTATGTGCATTAAGTGATCAGTATGTGATTTTGGTGTTTTGTTGTCAGGCTTGCTCAGGAGGAGGATGTACATCAAGTGGTATTATTGAGGCTTCTACAGAAGAGAGTGTACCTGATGGTATTCAGTCTCTAACAGTCCAATCACTTTCTCCAGATTCCTTCAATATCACTTGGTCTAAGCCAAAGCACCCAAATGGTAAGTAGTCTAAGGAAGGGTAAATGTGCAAAGGATAATTCATTGTATCTAAATGTCCTGGAATTGCATGTATGCACATAAATACATCAGTACATTTTCAGCTGACCTACCTTTCCTGTTTCATTATGGCAACCACCACCTTGCACCACTGGGGTCTCCTGGTCATAACTTAATCTACATAGAGTTGACATGTTCTCCTTGTGCTTGTGTGGGATTCTTATGCATACTCCAGATTCCTCCCACACTCTCAAGATTTGCCAGTAGGTTAATTGGCTTCTATCCAAACTGACCTTTAGTATGTGTGTGCGTGTATATACACAAATAAGATAGGGACCTTAGATTGTAAGCTCCTTGAGAGCAGGGTCTGATGTGAATGTACAGTATGTAAAGAGCTGCTTAAATTGTTGAATCTACTGTATATACCATAAATACCTGTAATAGATAAAATAGGCCCCCTGGGTTCCAGCCCCTAGCCCTGACATATCAGTTTGCTGCTTTTTGGGTTGCATGTAAGCCTCCTATTTGTCCCTTGGATTCCTTTGTCATCAATGCTACAATATATTTTTAAATAATTTTGTTCAAAATATGTTTTCTTTCTCTAGCAGAGTTAAAAATGTTCAAATAATAATAACCGAATATGCATGATCAATAAAAAAATATTCTACTTAAACTTGTTCTTGAACTAATGAAAGCCCTTATAGAGTGATCTTACTTAATTTGGAACTCTGTTTTATTTGACTAACCATAGATGTACCATCAACTAACTGTAGCGCTACCCCCCTAGGTGCCACTGGTATTTTGCCCAGGTCTTCCCCACTTTTTCTGCAGCCAGCAGGGATGAGCCGAACACCCCCCTGTTCGGTTCGCACCAGAACCTGCGAACAGACAAAATGTTTGTGTAAACTTTAGAACCCTATTAAATACAATGGACTCGAACGTTTGAAATCTAAAGTGCTAATTATAAAGGCTAATATGCAAGTTATTGTCCTAAAAAGTGTTTGGGGACCCGGGTCCTGCCCCAGGGGACATGTATCAATGCAAAAAGAAGTTTTAAAAACTGCCGTTTTTTTGGGAGCAGTGATTTTAATAATGCTTAAAATGAAAAAATAAAAGTGAAATATTCCTTTAAATTTCGTACCTGGGGGGTGTGTATGATATGCATGTGAAGTGGCGCATGTTTCCCGTGCTTAGAACTGTCCCTGCAAAAAATGTCATTTTTGAAAGAAAAAAATGCATTTAAAACTGACTCGCGGCTATTAATGAATTGTCGGCTCCCGGCAATACATACAAAAGTCATTGATAAAAAAAAAAAAAAAAGCGTGGGTGTTCCCCAGAATTCAATTACGAGGCCCTTCAGGTCTGGAATGGATATTAAGGGGAACCCTGCCGCAAATAAAAAAAAAAAATTGACGTGGGGTTCCCCCAAATATCCATTCCAGGCCCTTCAGATCTGGCATGGATTTTAAGGGGAACTCCACCCCAAATTTTAAAAAAAAATGGCGTGGAGTCCCCCTAAAAATCCATACCAGACCCCTTATCCGAGCACGCAACCTGGCCGGCCGCAGGGGAAAAGGGGGGGACGAGAGAGCGGCCCCCCCTCCCTCCTGAACCGTACCAGGCCACATGCCCTCAACATGGGGAGGATGTCCCCATGTTGATGGGGACAAGGGCCTCATCCCCACAACCCTTGCCCGGTGGTTGTGGGGGTCTGCGGGCGGGGGGCTTATCGGAATCTGGAAGACCCCTTTAACAAAGGGGACCCCCAGATCCCGGCCCCCCCCTATGTGAATTGGTAAAAGGGTACATTGTACCCCTACCATTTCACGAAGAAAGCGTAAAAAAATGTTTAAAAAAACACACAAACACCTTGAAAAAGTCCTTTATTTAACCACTTAACGACCGCCCACCGCCGATTTACGTCGGCAGAATGGCACCAACAGGCAGAATCACGTAGATCTACGTGATCGCCTTTGTGCAGTTGGGGGGTCCATCCGGACCCCCCTTCACTGCAGTGAGCGGCCGTTAAGTGTTCGGGAGCGATCAGGCATGAGGGGGCGGCCGCTCGATTCCGCCCCCCCCCCTCGCGATCGCTCCCGGCGAATGAAATTGCTTCCTCCTGCCTGAAATGTAAACACAGGCTGGAGGAAGTGATGTCATCTGCCTCGCCGCGGTCTTTTCGTTCCCGGCGCCGAGAAGAGAAGAAGCAGGTTAGTGCACCAACAGTCCACTGACACGTAGGTACACATAGGCACACAAATCACCCCCCAGTCACCCCCAGATCACCCCCCAGGTCACCCCAAAGCCCCCAATCACAGTGTCACTGATTGCAGTGATCATTTATTTTACTGATCACTGCATTTAGTGTCATCTGTGATTGTAAAAAGTTGCAGGGCAGTTAGGATTAGGCCCCTTTAGGTCCAGGGTAGCCCCCTAACCCCCCCTAATAAAGGTTTAACCCCTTGATCACCCCCCAGGTAACCCTTTCACCCCCTAACTTCAGCGTCACTAAGCGATTGTTTTTCCGATCGCTGTATTCGTGTCGCTGGTGTTTTAGATAGGCAGTTATTTTTTTTTAGGTTCGCCGCAGGTTTTTATTAGTGTCAGGTACCCCCATATATTATTTTAACCCCCTGATTGCCCCTAGAGTTAACCCTTTCACCAGTGATCGCCGTATAAGCGTCACTGGTGTCACTGGTTAGCCAGTAAGTTATTTAGTTATTTAGGTTACCCGTCAGGTTTTTATATAGTGTCAGGTACCCCCATATTTAACCTAATAAAGGTTTTAACCCCCTGATTGCCCCTAGTTAACCCTTTCACCAGTGATCACCATATAAAGGTTACGGGTGACGCTGGTTGATTAGTTTGCTTTTTATAGCATCAGGGCACCCGCCGTATATAACCCAATAAAGGTTTAACCCCCCTGATCGCCCGGCGGGTGAGATCAATTAGGTTTTAGCGCCAGAGAGGGTCTGCGTCGCCCCAGGCAGTGTTAGGTTAGTGCCAGTAACGCTAACACCCACGCGCAAAGCATACACCCCCCTTAGTGGTATATAGGGATGAGCTTCGAGTTCGAGTCGAACTCATGTTCGACTCGAACATTGCCTGTTCGCCCGTTCGCCGAACAGCGAACAAATTGGGGTGTTCGCGGCAAATTCGAAAAATCTATGGGAGAAATCTAAAGTGCTAATTATAAAGGCTTATATGCAAGTTATTGTCCTAAAAAGTGTTTGGGGACCCGGGTCCTGCCCCAGGGGACATGTATCAATGCAAAAAGAAGTTTTAAAAACGGCCGTTTTTTCGGGAGCAGTGATTTTAATAATGCTTAAAATGAAAAAATAAAAGTGAAATATTCCTTTAAATTTCGTACCTGGGGGGTGTGTATGATATGCATGTGAAGTGGCGCATGTTTCCCGTGCTTAGAACTGTCCCTGCAAAAAGTGTCATTTTTGAAAGAAAAAAATGCATTTAAAACTGACTCGCGGCTATTAATGAATTGTCGGCTCCCGGCAATACATACAAAAGTCATTGATAAAAAAAAAAAAAAAAGCGTGGGGGTTCCCCAGAATTCAATTACCAGGCCCTTCAGGTCTGGAATGGATATTAAGGGGAACCCCGCCGCAAATAAAAAAAAAATTGACGTGGGGTTTCCCCAAATATCCATTCCAGGCCCCTTATCCGAGCATGCAACCTGGCCGGCCGCAGGGGAAAAGGGGGGGACGAGAGAGCGGCCCCCCCTCCCTCCTGAACCGTACCAAGCCACATGCCCTCAACATGGGGAGGATGTCCCCATGTTGATGGGGACAAGGGCCTCATCCCCACAACCCTTGCCCGGTGGTTGTGGGGGTCTGCGGGCGGGGGGCTTATCGGAATCTGGAAGACCCCTTTAACAAAGAGGACCCCCAGATCCCGGCCCCCCCTATGTGAATTGGTAAGGGGTACATTGTAAATTTAAATTTACATAGTGAAGGAAGTTCCCCGCTCAAGCCAATGACGTAGGCGGGTCTGACATACCGAGGGGGCGGACCTGATGGGGAACTGCTCTCACTTTGGTAATACATGTATAGACCCGCCCCTTCTCATGTTCCGCATCTCGTCCGCTGAGCGGACCTGATGGGGAACTTTAGAAGGGGCGGGTCTATACATTTAAAATACTGAGAGGGAGTTCCCCATCAGGTCCGCTCAGGCACAACCAATGAAGGACAGCGCTGGACATCGGGATCGCCGCGGGACACTGGATTTCACCGCTGGAATTTTTTTTTTTTTAAATAAAGGACTTTTTCAAGGTGTTTGTGTGTTTTTTTAAACATTTTTTTTACGCTTTCTTCGTGAAATGGTAGGGGTACAATGTTAGGGGGACTCCACGCCATTTTTTTTTTAAACTTGGGGTGGAGTTCCCCTTAAAATCCATGCCAGATCTGAAGGGCCTGGTAATTGAATTCTGGGGAACCCCCACGCTTTTTTTTTTTTTTTTTTCTCAATGACTTTTGTATGTATTGCCGGGAGCCGACAATTCATTAATAGCCGCGAGTCAGTTTTAAATGCATTTTTTTTCTTTCAAAAATGACATTTTTTGCAGGGACAGTTCTAAGCACGGGAAACATGCGCCACTTCACATGCATATCATACACACCCCCCAGGTACGAAATTTAAAGGAATATTTCACTTTTATTTTTTCATTTTAAGCATTATTAAAATCACTGCTCCCGAAAAAACGGCCGTTTTTAAAACTTCTTTTTGCATTGATACATGTCCCCTGGGGCAGGACCCAGGTCCCCAAACACTTTTTAGGACAATAACTTGCATATTAGCCTTTATAATTAACACTTTAGATTTCGAACGTTCGAGTCCATTGTATTTAATAGGGTTCTAAAGTTTACACGAACATTTTGTCTGTTCGCAGGTTCTGGTGCGAACCGAACAGGGGGGTGTTCGGCTCATCCCTGGTGGTATAGTATCTGATCAGATCTATACTAGCATCCCCAGCGGTTTAGGGTTCCCAAAAACGCAGTGTTAGCGGGATCAGCCCAGATACCTGCTAGCGCCTGCGTTTAGCCCCTCCGCCCAGCCCAGCCCAGCCCACCCAAGTGCAGTATCGATCGATCACTGTCACTTACCAAACACAACACACATAACTGCAGCGTTCGCAGAGACAGGCCTGATCCCTGCGATCGCTAACAGTTTTTTTGTAGCGTTTGATATATTTGCTGACGACAGTCAGGTGCTTTTTTTCCTGTGAATCTTACTAGTGTACCCCTAAATTTAGAGCCCAAAATGGCAAGACGAAGGTACACTAGTAAAGAGGCCTACGAGATTCTGAGCATGACAGATAGTGAAGAGGAGGTCACGTATCTGTCAGATTCAGGCTCAGAATATCTTCCCGTAGAAGACAGTGACGTCAGCGGCCCCACGTCAGATAGCTCTGACGACGAAGTTGAGGTCCCTGCTAAGGTCAGGTGTACCCGATCCCGATCTTCTGAGGTTGTTGAGGAGCAAGAACCGCAGGTCTCTCGTATCATGGAGCAGAGTAGTACTAGCGCCGCTATTCCTTCTGGTGAACTGGCAAGCACCAGCGGCCTAGTACAGCCTGGACGTACATCCAGCACTGCAGTAACACTTGGTGACGTGGCGAGTCCCATAAGTGCAGTTCAAGCTGGCGAGGTGGCAAGCACAAGTAGTGTCCCGCTGCCACCAAGAAGACAAAGGCAGGCCCGTCGTGCCCATACTGCCCTTCCTGCAGAATTCGCCTATCCTGATTGGGTCCCCACCACTTCTGCAGAACCCGTACTTCCCCCATTCACTGCCCAACCCGGTATTCAGGTGGAAACAGCTGATTTTATTCCAATTGATTTTTATTCGCTGTTTTTCACGGAAGATCTCTATAGATCAATTGTGAACCAGAGTAATTTATATGCTGGTCAATTTATCGCCGCTAACCCCCAGTTGCCTAAAATTGCCAGAAATTGGAAACCAATTACGGTTTCCGAATTTAAGACCTTTCTGGGCCTTTCCCTCAACATGGGCACACATAAATTTCCGTCATTGCGTGCTTATTGGTCCACGCACCCAATTGACCACATGCCCGTGTTCTCTGCCTCCATGTCCAGGGCACGATACGAGCAGATTTTGCGGTTCATGCACTTCAACGACAATGAACTTTGTCGTCCACGTGGGGACCCTGAATACGACCGGCTCTATAAAATTCGGCCCCTCATAAACCACTTCAACGAACGTTTTGCAGCCTTGTTTACTCCCGATCAAGTTGTCTGCGTTGATGAGTCCCTGATTAAATTTTCTGGCCGCTTGTCTTTCAAGCAGTACCTTCCCAGCAAGCGTGCCAGATACGGGGTCAAGCTCTACAAGTTCTGTGACAGGGCAACAGGCTATGTAGTGAACTTTACGGTTTATGAGGGAAAAGATAGTCAGATTGAGTCGGTCAACTGCCCGGATTACATAGGGAGCGCTGGCAAGATAGTGTGGAACTTGGTGTCACCCTTATTCGGAAAGGGGTACCACTTGTATGTGGACAATTATTACACGAGCGTGCCACTGTTTAGTCACTTGTTTGATCATCAGATTGGAGCATGTGGCACCGTGCGACCTAATCGCCGGGGCTTTCCCCAGCGGCTTGTAGATGCCCGTCTTAGGCTGGGGGAGAGAGCCTGCTTGAAGTGTAATAACTTGCTCGCTATGAAGTGGAGGGACAATAAGAATGTTTTCCTTCTTACCTCCCTTCATGCAGACACGACAGTCCAAATTCGTACGGCGACTGGTGTTGTGGAGAAACCCCTCTGTGTCCATGAATATAACCAAAATATGGGAGGGGTGGACCTCAACGACCAGTTGATGGCGCCGTATCTAATTGACCGTAAGGCGAGACGCTGGTACAAAAAAGTGTCTCTATCATTATTCCAATTGGCTTTGCTGAACGCTCATGTGCTATACAGAGCTTCAGGCGGGACGTTATCTCTTCTAAAATTCCAGAATGAGATAGTCACAGAACTCCTGTATCCAGGCGGTTCTGCACCTCACCATCCCCTACCAAATGCAGTAAGCCGGCTGCATGAGAGGCATTATTCGTATGTCCTCCCGAGTACCCCTACCCAAAGCCACCCCCCAAAAAGATGTCGTGTCTGTAGCAAGCGCGGATTTAGGCGTGACACCTGTAGTTTTTGTCCACTCTGTCCTGACAAGCCTGGTCTTTGCCAAGGTGAATGTTTTGAACGCTACCACTCAAAAGTAAAGTTTTAGCGTAGGGTACAGCATTTCACAGACAAGGACACACTTACACAGGGTCTCCCAAGATGCCATTACATTTTGAGAGACCCGAACCATTACAGTTGTAAAGTTACAAAAAAAAGTGTAAAAAAGAAAAAAAAAAACGTGAAAAACAAAACACAAAAAAAATATAAAATAAAAAAACCAAAAATAGTTGTCGTTTTATTGTTCTCTCTCTCTCTATTTTCTCTCTATTGTTCTGCTCTTTTTTACTGTATTCTATTCTGCAATGTTTTATCATGCTTGCTTTTCAGGTATGTAATTTTTTGTTTTCAGGTGCGCCATTCAACTGCAGCGCGGAATTATTTATCTTGACAGCAACAGCGTTTGCTCCCACGATACATAAAGCCGTGACTCCAGTGCTGTAGGAGGTGATTTCACCACCACAGTTAAAAAAAAGAGCATATATGCCGAAGCATGGGGGCAGCAGGGGCGGAGGAGCGATTTTGCTCCTAATGCCGCGTACATACGGTCGAAATTCCGACGGAGGCCTGCCCGTGGAAAATTCCGACCGTGTGTACGCGGCATAACTTTTTTGCGGGTGGATGCCCCCATGCTTCGGCATATATATATTTTAGGCACAGGTTGCGTTAAAACATTTTTTTGTTTTTTACTAGGTTTTGTTTTGGTATTTGCTTTGCAGGTATGGCATGGTAAGGTCTTACTGTTGTACTGTAATGTTACTTTGTTTTAATGTTAACCACCATTTGCTTATCAGGTACGCCATTCAGTTGCAGCGCGGATCTATTTATCTTGACAGCAACAGCGTTTGCTCCCACGATACATAAAGCCGTGACTCCAACGCTGTAGGAGGTGATTTCACCACCACAGTTAAAAAAAAGAGTATATATGCCGAAGCATGGGGGCAGCAGGGGCGGAGGAGCGATTTTGCTCCTAATGCCGCGTATATACGGTCGAAATTCCAACGGAGGCTTGCCCGTGGAAAAGTCCGACCGTGTGTACGCGGCATAACCTTTTATGCCGCGTACATACGGTCGAAATTCCGACGAAGGCTTGACCGTGTGTACGCGGCATAACTTTTTTGCGGGAGGATGCCCCCATGCTTCGGCATATATGCCCATCATTAGAAGTGGGTGGATGAAGGGAGGTATTCTAATGGTGGGCATACCCACCAATCAATCTCTTTTTTTCGTTCAGCCAATAGGCTGTATGAAAAAAAAGATTACAATACATGTCCAACAAGGACCAGCAACATACTGGTATGTTGCTGGACTTTGAATGTTTATACCAGAATGATGCCTGCGGGTTTAGGTATCATCTTGGTATCATTCTTTTCAGCCAGCAGCCGGCTTTCATGTAAAAGCAATTCTAGCAGATAATTAGCCTCTAGACTGCTTTTACAAGCAGTAGGAGGGAATGCCCCCCCCCCCGGATATAAAAAGCGCCATTGGGAAATTGGGAAAGCATTTTATCACACCGATCTTGGTGTGGTCAGATGCTTTGAGGGCAGAGGAAAGATCTAGGGTCTAACCCCCCAATTTTTTTCAAAAAAAGAGTACCTGTCACTACTTATTGCTATCATAGGGGATATTTACATTCCCTGAGATAACGATAAAAATGGTAAAAAAATAAAATATGGAAGGCACAGTTTAAAAATAAAATAAAAAAGCCAAATAAATAAATAAAAAAAAAAAAAAAAGCACCGCCCCCCCCTGCTCTTGCGCAAAGGCGAACGTAAGCGTCGGTCTAGCGTCATATGTAAACAGCAATTGCATCATGCATGTGAGGTATCACCGCGAAGGTCAGATCGAGGGCAGTCATTTTAGCAGTAGACCTCCTCTGTAAATCTAACGTGGTAACCTGTAAAGGCTTTTAAATGCTTTTAAAAATGAATGTAGTTTGTCGCCGCTGCGCGTTTGTGCGCAATTTTAAAGCATGTCGTGTTTGGTATCCATGTACTCGGCCTATGATCATCTTTTTTATTTCATCAAACATTTGGGCAATATAGTGTTTTTTAGTGCATTAAAAATAAAAAAAGTGTGTTTTTCCCCCAAAAAATGCGTTTGAAAATACTGTGTGGAAAAAAAAAATGCAACACCCACTATTTTAATCTGTAGGGCCTTTGCTTTAAAAAAATATATAATGTTTGGGGGTTCAACATAATTTTCTTGCAAAAAAAAATTTTTTTTTCATGTAAACAAAAAGTGTCAGAAAGGGCTTTGTCTTCAAGTGGTTAGAAGAGTGGATGATGTGTGACATAAGCTTCCTAATGTTGTGCATAAAATGCCAGGACAGTTCAAAACCCCCCCCAAATGACCCCATTTTGTAAAGTAGACACCTCAAGCTATTTGCTGAGAGGCATGTTGAGCCCATTGAATATTTTTTTTTTTGTCCCAAGTGATTGAATAATGACCAAAAAAAAAAAAATGTACAAAAAGTTGTCACTAAATTATATATTGCTCAAACATGCCATGGGCATATGTGGAATTACACCCCAAAATACATTCTGTTGCTTCTCCTGAGTACGGGGATACCACATGTGTGGGACTTTTTGGGAGCCTAGTCGCGTACGGGACCCCAAAAACCAAGCACCGCCTTCAGGATTTCTATGGGTGTAAATTTTTGATTTCACTCCTCACTGCCTATCACAGTTTCGGAGGCCATGGAATGCCCAGATGGCACAAACCCCCCCAAATGACCCCATTTTGGAAAGTAGACACCCCAAGCTACTTGCTGAGAGGTATGTTGAGTATTTTGCAGATCTCGCTTTTTGTCACAAAGTTTTGAAAATGTAAAAAAAGAAAAAAAAAAAAGAAAAAAAAATGTCTTTCTTAATTTTCAAAAACAAATGAGAGCTGTAAAATACTCACCATGCCTCTCAGCAAATAGCTTGGGGTGTCTACTTTCCAAAATGGGGTCATTTGTGGGGGTTTTGGGCTATTTTGACATTTTATGGCCTTCAAAACTGTGATAGGTAGTGAGGAGTGAAATCAAAAATTTATGCCCTTAGAAACCTTGAAGGCGGTGCTTGGATTTTGGGGTCCCGTACGCGGCTAGGCTCCCAAAAAGTCCCACACATGTGGTATCCCCGTACTCAGGAGAAGCAGCAGAATGTATTTTGGGGTGTAATTTCACATATAACCATGGCATGTGTGAGCAATATATCATTTAGTGACAACTTTTTGTACTTTTTTTTTTTTTCTTTTTGTCATTATTCAATCATTTGGGACAAAAAAAAAAATATTCAATGGGCTCAACATGCCTCTCAGCAAATAGCTTGGGGTGTCTACTTTCCAAAATGGGGTCATTTGGGGGGGTTTTGTGCCATCTTGGCATTTTATGGCCTTCAAAACTGTGATAGGTAGTGAGGAGCGAAATCAAAAATTTATGCCCTTAGAAACCTTGAAGGCGGTGCTTGGTTTTTGGGGTCCCGTACGCGGCTAGGCTCCCAAAAAGTCCCACACATGTGGTATCCCCGTACTCAGGAGAAGCAGCAGAATGTATTTTGGGGTGTAATTTCACATATGCCCATGGCATGTGTGAGCAATATATCATTTAGTGACAACTTTGTGCAAAAAAAAAAAAGTTTGTCATATTCCCGCAACCTGTGGCAAAATATAAAATATTCCATGGACTCAACATGCCTCTCAGCAAATAGCTTGGGGTGTCTACTTTCCAAAATGGGGTAATTTGGGGGGGTTTTGTGCTATTTTGGCATTTTATGGCCTTCGAAACTGTGATAGGTAGTGAGGAGTGAAATCAAAAATTTACAGCCCTTAGAAATAGTGAAGGCGATGCTTGGTTTTTGGGGCCCCGTACGTGGCTAGGCTCCCAAAAAGTCCCACACATGTGGTATCCCCGTACTCAGGAGAAGCAGCAGAATGTATTTTGGGGTGTAATTTCACATATGCCCATGGCATGTGTGAGCAATATATCATTTAGTGACAACTTTGTGCAAAAAAAAAAAAGTTTGTCATATTCCCGCAACTTGTGGCAAAATATAAAATATTCCATGGACTGAACATGCCTCTCAGTAAATAGCTTGGGGTGTCTACTTTCCAAAATGGGGTCATTTGGGGGGGTTTTGTGCTATTTGGGCATTTTATGGCCTTCGAAACTGTGATAGGTAGTGAGGCGTGAAATCAAAAATTTGCGCCCTTAGAAATCCTGAAGGCGGTGCTTGGTTTCCGGGGTCCCGTACGTGGCTAGGCTCCTAAAAAGTCCCACACATGTGGTATCCCCGTACTCAGGAGAAGCAGCAGAATGTATTTTGGGGTGCAATTCCACATATAACCATGGCATGTGTGAGCAATATATCATTTAGTGACAACTTTTTGTAATTTTTTTTTTTGTCATTATTCAATCACTTGGGACAAAAAAAAAATATTCAATGGGCTCAACATGCCTCTCAGCAATTTCCTTGGGGTGTCTACTTTCCAAAATGGGGTCATTTGGGGGGGTTTTGTACTGCCCTGCCATTTTAGCAGCTCAAGAAATGAGATAGGCAGTCATAAATTTAAAGCTGTGTAAATTTCAGAAAATGTACCCTAGTTTGTAAACGCTATAACTTTTGCGCAAACCAATAAATATACGCTTATTGACATTTTTTTTACTAAAGACATGTGGCTGAATACATTTTGGCCTAAATGTATGACTAAAATTGAGTTTATTCGATTTTTCTTATAACAAAAAGTAGAAAATATCATTTTTTTTCAAAATTTTCGGTCTTTTTCTGTTTATATCGCAAAAAATAAAAATCGCAGAGGCAATCAAATACCATTAAAAGAAAGCTCTATTTGTGGGAAGAAAAGGATGCAAATTTCATTTGGGTACAACATTGCATGTCCGCACAATTTACAGTTAAAGCAGCGCAGTGCCGAATCCCAAAAACAGGCCTGGTCCTAATGGCCCGAAATGGTCCGGGGCTTAAGTGGTTAAAAAAAAAAAAAAAACATTCCAGCGGTGAAATCCAGTGTCCCGCAGCGATCCCGATGTCCAGCGCTGTCCTTCATTGGTTGTGCCTGAGCGGACCTGATGGGGAACTCCCTCTCAGTATTTTAAATGTATAGACCCGCCCCTTCTAAAGTTCCCCATCAGGTCCGCTCAGCGGACCAGATGCGGAACATGAGAAGGGGCGGGTCTATACATGTATTACCAAAGTGAGAGCAGTCCCCCATCAGGTCCGCCCCCTCGGTATGTCAGACCCGCCTACGTCATTGGCTTGAGCGGGGAACTTCCTTCACTATGTAAATTTAAATTACACAGTGAAGGAAGTTCCCCGCTCAAGCCAATGACGTAGGCGGGTCCGACATACCGAGGGAGCGGACCTGATAGGGAACTTTAGAAGGGGCGGGTCTATACATTTAAAATACTGAGAGGGAGTTCCCCATCAGGTCCGCTCAGGCACAACCAATGAAGGACAGCGCTGGACATCGGGATCGCCGCGGGACACTGGATTTCACCGCTGGAATGTTTTTTTTTTTTTTCTTTTTTAATAAAGGACTTTTTCAAGGTGTTTGTGTGTTTTTTTAAACATTTTTTACGCTTTCTTCGTGAAATGGTAGGGGTACAATGTACCCCTTACCAATTCACATAGGGGGGGGCCGGGATCTGGGGGTCCCCTTTGTTAAAGGGGTCTTCCAGATTCCGTTAAGCCCCCCGCCCGCAGACCCCCACAACCACCGGGCAAGGGTTGTGGGGATGAGGCCCTTGTCCCCATCAACATGGGGACATCCTCCCCATGTTGAGGGCATGTGGCTTGGTACGGTTCAGGAGGGAGGGGGGGCCGCTCTCTCGTCCCCCCCTTTTCCCCTGCGGCCGGCCAGGTTGCGTGCTCGGATAAGGGGTCTGGTATGGATTTTTAGGGGGACTCCACGCCATTTTTTTTTTAAATTTGGGGTGGAGTTCCCCTTAAAATCCATGCCAGATCTGAAGGGCCTGGAATGGATATTTGGGGGAACCCCACGTCAATTTTTTTTTAATTTGCGGCGGGGTTCCCCTTAATATCCATTCCAGACCTGAAGGGCCTCGTAATTGAATTCTGGGGAACCCCCACACTTTTTTTTTTTTTTTTATCAATGACTTTTGTATGTATTGCCGGGAGCCGACAATTCATTAATAGCCGCGAGTCAGTTTTAAAAGACTTTTTTTCTTTCAAAAATGAAATTTTTTGCAGGGACAGTTCTAAGCACGGGAAACATGTGCCACTTCACATGCATATCATACACACCCCCCAGGTATGAAATTTAAAGGAATATTTCACTTTTATTTTTTCATTTTAAGCATTATTAAAATCACTGCTCCCGAAAAAACGGCCGTTTTTAAAACTTCTTTTTGCATTGATACATGTCCCCTGGGGCAGGACCCCGGTCCCCAAACACTTTTTAGGACAATAACTTGCATAATAGTCATTATAATTAGCACTTTAGATTTCTCCCATAGATTTTTCGAATTTGCCGCGAACACCCCAATTTGTTCGCTGTTCGGCGAACGGGCGAACAGGCAATGTTCGAGTCGAACATGAGTTCGACTCGAACTCCAAGCTCATCCCTAGCAGCCAGGCATGAAGTAGATTCACACTGCCATGTGCACACACACATTTGCTCATTGTCGTTAATGATCAGTCTACGGTGTTGTTTTTTTGTTTTGTTTTTGGAGAACTGAGGAAATGAGGAAGGAGATTGGAGTGGGATACTCCAGAAATAGAACTATTCACAACTGAAGACATCTAACTGACCCCTTGATTAAGCTCTGGTGACGTCCTTGCCTAACGCAAATAGAAGACTTCTCCTTGGCAGGAGCAACAAAGTAGTTTCAGGATTGAGTCCCTTAGTAATAATAGTAAATGGACAAAGCTTTTCAGGATACCAGTCAGCGTTCCCGTGTCTGGACCCTTAGCTGACTCTTTAGCACCATGACCATGGTTAAGAGCACAAGTCTATAGATCCTTTAGGTTGGCTGTACTAACATAATGTCCAGGGGAGAACTGGTTATCTCCTTCTAACTTCGAAGCAGCACTCTATACCTATGATATCAGACCAGATCTTCAATAGACAGCCCCCTCAGCCAGCTCTCTGTAGAACCAGGATTATGCTCTCTGACTTCAGACTCTCAGGCCAACCACCTGAGGCTGCATGGCAGCAGGTGCCTAGGAGAGCCAATGTGCCCCCTCCCAGACTGGCACTCTCCTCTCCATGAAAGACCTCGTGCTCAGTGTGGGATTGGCTGGAGTGACATTAACATTCATGCTGTGTTCTGCATAGCATTCACCTATTCATCCAGAACTTTCATAGGTTACTTGGATACAGAGGAGGCCAGAGGCAGAAACAAACAGCAGCTGAGCACACTGAGCAGACTACAGTCTTAAGTACATTTCCCTAGCAGTTCTGTTAAGCCAGGGAAGAAATCTATACTAGACTAGACATGTGCAGTTTGTTTCGTTCCAAATTGAAATTTGGACGAATTTTCGTTTTTTTCGGAAATTCGGATGTATTCAAATTTCCAAATTACAATAGTACCAAATTTAAACTAATCCGAAATAATGAAAAATAAATTTGGACAAAATTCAAATTAGAAACGATTCGAATAGCTTTCAAATAGCTACAAATTCAAATTAGAAACGGTTTTCGAATTCAAATAGATTTTCAATTTCCAAGGGGAATAAAATAAAGGAATAGAATAGAAAAGAATATAACAGAAAATAAAATAATAGAATGGAATTGAGTAAAACAGAACAAAATAGAAAATAAAAGAATAGAGTGGAATAGAAACAAATACAATAGAACAAAAAAAGAATAGACTAATATAGATAGAATATAACCATCTTCAGAAATTCGAATTTCAAATAGAATAAATTTGAATTCGAATACATAAGAAAAGAATAGTACAGAAAAAAAACAGAATAGAATAGAATAGAAAGAATATAACCATCTTCTGAAATTTAAATTTCGAATTGAATAAATTTGAATTTGAATAGAAAATAATAGAATAGAAAAGAGAAGAAAAGAATAGAATTGAAAATAAAGTAGGATAGAATAGAATGAACAAATAGAAAAAGAATAGAATTCAAAAAACAATAAAATAGAATAGAAAGAATATAACCATTTCCCATAATCCAAATAGAATCAATTAGAATTTGAATAGAATAGGAAAGAATAGATTAGACTGGTAAAATGGTTATATTCCTTCTATTCTATTCTGTTGTTTTTTTTCTATACTATTCTGTTATTTTCTATTCTATTCAAATTCAAATTGAATGTATTTGAATTTTGGGTAATGGTTATATTATTTCTATTCTATTCTATTGTTTTTTGAATTATATTGTTTTCTATTCTATTCTTTTCCAATTTCAGAAGATGGTTTATGCACCAAGTGCATTGGAGGATGCCCCCATGGACTTTATATGGCAGACATAGATAGTATCAAAAGTCAAATTGGGTAAAAAATTGGCACACAGGTGCCTACTTCATTAATATAGAGAGAATAAAAAAAGTGCACTAAATAGGACACAAAGTATTTTTGAATATACAATAGGACAATACATACATCATCATATATAGAACATATTCAAATAGCCCAAAATACTAAATCAAATTTGTTGCTCAAAGTGTATTTGAGATCAGCTGGTTGGATTCACATACAAATACCCAACATGTTTCGGAATTTTACTTCACTGAGGTGCGTCTTTTCCTTCATCAGGTGTGGTATTGTAGTTTTAGGAGGCTAATGTTCATGTCTGTAAATATAAGTACAATTGTATAATATGTGTGGGAAAAACAACCTCATCACAATACAAACAAACTTATTTTTAACAATTGCAATAGTAACCAAAGGTACTCACATATGTTAGATTCAGAGGAGATTGATTAAGGATAAAAGGAAAATTACAAAAATGCAGAGCATGTTGGCCGTATGGATCTGTGCACAGGCAGCTGGCTATGAAGGGTCCAGAAAGCTGGCATCACTGCACACCATATAAAGTCCATGGGGGTATCCTCCAATGCACTTGGTGCATAAACTTTCTTTGATGATACATAGGATGTTGGCAAATCTAGTACACCCATCAACTCTCAGTTTTTCTAGATTTGCATTTCAGAAGATGATGATATTCTTTCTATTTCATTCTATTTTTTTTATTCTATTCTAATTATTTCTATTCTATTCTATTCCGTTCTATTCTGTTCTTTAATTTTATATTCTATTTTGTTCTTTTTTACTCTATTATATTCTCCTTTTTTTTCTGTAATATTCTTTTCTATTCTATTATATATTTTTTCAATTCTATTCCTTTATTTTATATTCTATTTTATTCTCTTAGGAAATTGGAAAACTATAAAAATTCTAAAACTATTCGAATTTGAAAACGATTCGAAATGGATTTGAAACCTATTTGAAATTGATTCGAAAACTTTTTCAATCGATTCGAATTTGAATTTCCGAAAATTCAAATCGATTAGAATACGAATAAACAAAACAAATTCTGAAAACGAATTAAACGGATTAAACAAATTGAATTAAACTAATTTATGTAAATAATGAATCGAAATTAAATCAAACAAAACAATTTTTTTCATTCTGTACATCCGAGGACCTACCTAGGAGGTGCTACATAACCTTATTTTTTTCTCTGTGATTGACATTGTGTTAAAGTGTATGTGCAACGCTAACAATGACTTTTCATACTGGGTCCCTCTGGTCTGTTAACCGTAACATTGAAAGTGTATTGCCCCCTGCATACCAAGATACATTTATAAACATCCTGGTATTCAAGTTGTCCATCTTTCCCCCCCACCAGCAATGTCTGTGGTGGTCTCATGGACTCTCCTATTCTTTCAGGGACCACGGTAAAGTCCCAGATCTTTGAGAGCAGGAGAGGGGGGCTAGGGAACATCCCTCCGGTGAATGAACTAATGATGTGTGATATGTATGACTAGTGATATGTATTACATCAATTTTGGGGTCACAGTTGTCATTCCTGGCTACTGTAGCTGAGAATGTAGCTAATCAAGCATGATCTGTGCTTAATTGGCTGCAGTGGAGGCAGGGCAGACATTGGGCATCTAATAGATGCATGATGTCTCCATAAAGAGGACCTGTCACCTGCCCAGTGCTATCACATAGGAGGCTTGTTAGTTATCTTGTGATAGCCATATTTTTAAAAGAAGAAAAAATTGAATATAGAATATTATTTTTTTTTATAAATAACCTCTACTTCATTACAGCGATGCTTCTGGATACTGGAGACGTTAACGCGTTTCAGTCATATATATTGTTATCGGTTATTATCTCTCTTGGTGTTCCTTGTGTCATATTCATCTTATCTTGAATAGGCAACACGTGTCTTTTGTCTTTTTATAACCTCACTTTGTATTGGATGTGTTTCAGTATGTCATTCTCCTTATACAAAGATGACAATAAAAACAGATTAAACAGAGAGGGAGAAAGTTATAGTAATTTATAGAATTTTTTCTAGCAAAAAATGCTGATTTTCTGGATAAATCTGCTAGTACATCTAACAGTCGCGTCTCCCCAATGCCGCTGTCCAAGGGTGGCTCTGTTGCTCTTCAATCCAGAGTGGGGACACCCTAAGACAGGAAGTCAGGGCCAGATTAAGAGCATTATGAGCCTGGTGCTGAAGATTTTGGAGTGCCGTTTTTATGGTTAATAAATAAAATTAAATGCAAACAATTTTTTATTAAAAAAATGAAGTATTTTAAACAAACCGCTTACACGTATTTTTATTTTTTATACTTTTTTACATTTTGTAATTCTTTTAAATATTTGTTGCAACTTTTTCTATTCATACAATAAATGTATAGGAATGCATTTTTTTTTTCTAAAGTACATTTTTTTACAACTTAACTTTTTATTACGCAGTGGATGGTGCCAGTAGGTCAATGGATGTAGTCTGTAGAGCAGTTTTATTATTTTTACTATAATTTTTTTTATTTGATGTTTATTATAATTTTTTAACAATTTTATTTTATTTATTTTTTAAATGCTTTGGGGGGGGGGGGGGGTTATGGCATCCACAGGAGAATGGCAGTGCCGGAACGGTCAGTCCGATCCTGCTGGGCCTATATTAATGTAGGGGCCTGGAGCTGCAGCTCCAGTGGCCCCTACATTATTCTGACCCTGCAGCAAGTTACTGGCCAGAATCACTGGGTGAAAATAAAGGGCAAATAAATTAATAAAACAAAGCTAATGCAGCCACCACTTTTTAAGAATTAGTAAGCTGCAATATATTACAATTTTGTTTTTGGGTTTGGATACGTTTTAAGAATGATTACCTGTCTAAGTAGAATAGAATAGGAATTGTTCCTACAAGAATGCTGACAGCCTATACATGCTTAGAATCAGGAGAATTCAGTTAGGTAAAAAAACATTACTGCGATTATGGGGACTCTTAAAATTAATGTTTATTTGAGTTATGAAAAATATTAATTTTTTTCTCCAACATTACAATGGGATTTTGTTATGTGTTCATGTTAGACAGATAAGTATTTAAATTATTTTTTATGTGTTTTATAAGCTTTTGCCACTACTAAAAATGTGTAAGTGTTCTATGAATCTTTTCCATAAACAATGTTCCTAGTTAAAATTTAATGCACGCTAAAATGAAAATGTATTTTATTTAGCAGAAAGAAGTGTAAAGACTACAGCAGCAAATCTTAGAGTGTGTAGCAATAAGCAATGGGCAGAAAGAAAATGAATTTTGTTCTTGTTCTTTTAAAGTCAGCATCTCTGAGGACATAAGTGTGACAAAATCCATTTGCAAGATGCTTAACATTTGTTGTTAATAATTCATCAGTCACAAACGTACATCAAAACATCTTCAAATTATATCTAAAAAAAAAAAATGTGTAAGCAAAGAAAATTGAGCAATTTAGATTTTAGTGTTTGTGTCAAAAAAATATTTTAGTGAAAAAAACGCTATTTATGGGGCTCAGCATAACCACAGGCATTTGATTGCAGTCTAAAGGAATTTTGAGTCCGTAAAGTTGGAATCAGTTGGAATCAGTGGCGGCCCGTCTATAAGGGGCGCCGGAGCGCCGCCCCCTCTATCCACGGATGCCACCCCCATGCTCTATCCATGGCCGCCACCCCCATGCGCTATCTACGGCTGCCACCCCCATGATCTATCCATGGCCGCCAGCCCCATGTTCTATCCACGCCCGCCACCCCCATGTTCTATCCACGCCCGCCACCCCCATGCTCTATCCATGGCCACCACCCCCATGCTCTATCCACAGCCGCCACCACTATGCTCTATCCACGGCCGATGTTTTGACAGAACACCGCCAACCCCTATCCGTGCATCCGGCCTCTTTCAGGATGCCAGGTGCATGAATTACAGCGGTGGGGGGTGTTTTCTTTTTTTTTTTTGCACCATAGGCTCTAATAGGCTTCAAAATAGGGGACCAGTGACACTAATACAGTGATCAGTGCTAAAAATATGCACTGTCACTGTACTAATGACAAAAATGCTGTTTTTTTATTTTCCTTGCCTGTCCCCCTCGGATCTACAGCAACTGCACTTCCAAGTGCACTTTCAGTGCAATTTCAAGTGCACTTTGCACTTGCTTGTAGTTTTTTACTTGTAGTGCAAAGTGGAGTTTCCTTTAGTAAATAACCCCCTGTGTGTGTTATTAGAGTACCATTTCAAAATATTGGTGTTTTTTTTTAAGCCAAATGTGATTTAAAGAGTCAATGGGGGTTATTTACGAATGGCAAATCCACTTTGCACTACAAGTGCAAAGTGCGGTCACTGTGGATCCGAAGGGGGACATGCAAGGAAAATAAAAAAAAGCATTTTAGCTTGCACATGATTGGATGATAAAATCAGCAGAGCTGCCCCTCATTTCAGATCTACCCCTCAGATTTACAGCGACTGCACTTCCAAGTGCAATTTGAAGTGCACTTTGCTCTTGTAGTTTGTACTTGTAGTGCAAAGTGGCGTTGCCTTTCAGAAATAACCCCCAATGTAATCATTTGATGAAGATTTTTCTTTTGTTTGTTCACTTTTCTGCATTCCACAATCGAAAATAATAGAACATTTTTGTTTTGACCGATTCAAAAATTTATCGATTTGAATGCTTCGAATTGAAAAAAATCGGTAAATTCATAGAAAAAAATCGAAAATTCCAAATACAAATTGAACTAAATGAAATATCTAGATTAACGAATCGAAACGAAACAAAACAAATTTTTCCGTCAAGCACATGTCTTAGCTAAGGTACACAGCAGCACAACAAACATAGTTTTACCTTTCCAAAGTTGTATGTATTTTTTTTTTTTTTCCGGAAGTTAGTAGTTTTGCATCTTTACTTAATGCAATTTTTGAGACTGAAAGGCAGATTGATATTTTTCTTAGTTTTAGCATATGAGGCTTTGAAAATGGTTGCTATATATCTTGCGTGTCCTTGTCTTAATTCATATGTGCATACGCATACAAAGTAGGCTATGAAATAAAATCTGCTCGAGTTTCCCAAATATATTGTAAGGTTGCTGTGACTGATGTAACCCGCGTGCCCTTGAAAAGCACTGAAGTACGGACATGCATTTCGCTGGAAGAGAAATTATCTTCCTTCAGATTACTGTTTTATTCAATGGCTAAAAGGGTTTGTGTTTTTGATCAAAGTTAACGAGAGCCCCGGATCATTGCCCTGTGAAAATATGCCGCTCAGGATCGTAATGGGGTCCTAGCTTATGCATTCCAAATCAGCAAGAATTTAGTGAATCTAATGTACTATTGTCATGGGAAACACATGGCCCCTTTATCTGCGCCTTGTCTCAGGGCAGGTTGGATGTTACAAACTAAAATCACTTAGGCACCTGTCTACAGGCTGCATTGGTAAGAGGAAGTGTAGAAGTAGATTTATGTTAAAAGAGGTATTAAACCCAAAGGAAACATTTTATTATATTTCAGCCTACCAATTCTTAGATGTGATGGCTGCATTAGTTTTCCTTTTAGGCTTTCTTTCCCTTATCTTCACCTGGTGATCCAGCCAGTAAGTCTGTTATTTTTTAACAGAACAAGCTCTCCTGTAAATGTCACAGTTAAGCCCTGTACACACGATCAGATATCCTATGGATTTTCGTCTGATGGATTTGTCCATCAGAAATCCGATGAAACTGTTTTCCATCAGTCTTGCCTACACACCATCAGTCAAAAAACCGACCATTCCAAACGTGGTGACGTAAAACACTCCGATGAGCTGAGAAAAATGAAATTCAATGCTACTGAGCATGTGTCGACTTGATTCTGAGCATGCTTGGGTTTTTTATCTGATGGATTTCCCCACAGACGATCGGAAATTGCCATCGGTTTTTTATCCATCAGATAATTTTAAAACATGTTCTATTTTTTAAAACCGATGGAAAAAAGACTGATGGGTCCCATACACGATCGGTTTGTCTGATGAAAACAATCCATCGGACGGTTTTCATCAGTCAAACTGATCGTGTGTACAGGGCTTTAGAGTGTTGAGACAAACCATTTACCACTGACAAGGGTGCTTACAATAATCACCTTTTATTTATTCATGTGAAATCTTTAGACCCTATTCACACTGAGGCAGTTTACAGGCATTTTAGCGATAGAAATAGCATCTGTAAAGCGCCTGAAAACTGCCTCCCATGCCGCCCGATTGTGAAAGCTTGAGTGCTTTCACACTGGGGTGGTGCGCTTGCGAGACGTTTGAAAAAGTCCTGCAAGCAGCATCTATAGGGCGGTGTAGGAGTGCTGTATACATCGCTCCTAAAATGCCCATGCCCATTGTAATGAATGGGCAGCGCTTTCAAAGCGCCTGAAAAGCGCTTCGGAAGCGCGGCAACACTGGTGCTTCTAACCCCTTCTTCAGCCGCTAGCAGGAGTTAAAAGCACCCCGCTAGCGGCCGAAAAGTGCAGTTTAAACAGCGCTAAAGAGACGCTAAAATGACCCGGTGCTTTAGCGATAAAGCACGGGTGGCCCCAGTGTGAAAGTAGCCTTATCCCATAAGAAAAAACCCGTTGCTGTAGCTGCTTGTGTAACTGCAGTGTGAGCTGGAGTTGGGCTTCAGTTTGTTAGTTTATCTAAATCTGCTAGTATATCTAACACTCCCCTCCCCCCAGATTAACGATGCTGCTTTCTACTGTTTCCCCCCTGTGCTCCTTCATCCAGAGTGGAGGCACTCTAATACAGGAGGTGTGTAACCAGATCATCAGGTGAAACCAAAGAGAAAAAAGCCTATAAAAAAAAATAAGAAAGCAAATACAGCCACCACATCTAATGATTGGTAAGCTGCAATATATAACACATTTGGTTTTGGGTTTAATGCAGCTTTAGCCCAGGGTCACATTGATGCGGGTTAGAAATTGAATGAGGTCAGCTAAACTCGCGCAATTTCAAACCCGGCAATGCAGTCTGACTTCGGGGCGATACGACAGACATCTGTGTGAGTTCTTGAACAGATTTCTATACAAATCACGCCCTGAAGTCGCCAAAAGTAGTACAGGAACTACCTTTGGAAATCAGTGCGGTGCCGCACCGATTTGGACGGTGCCATTTCCGGCAATATCCGCCGATTTGGCATGCGAGTTGACATGTCATCTCGCATGCCAAATCGTACCAATGTGAACCTAGACTCAAAGTAAACCTGCCAGGAGACCTATACATGGGCTTCTGCAAATGGCAGTTGTATTGCTGTCATGCTGTACCCTTGGAGATTAGTTCTTTATGAGTCACCAGCCAGGAAAAAATAAACCAATCAGGGATTCTGAATTCACTTGCTGCATGCTTGTTTCAGTCAGTGATTTATAAAGTGTTGAAGTTAAAGCGGTTGTATACATATATATATATTTTTTTTTTCAGAACTTGCAAGGCAAAGTCATAATGAGCTAGTATGACTAGCATACTAGCTCATTATCAATCACTTACCTTAGATCGAAGCCCCCGAAGCGGTCCTCGGACACGTCCTCCGTCGCATCCATGATACCCGGAGTGACTTCCGGGTATCGCCGCTCCGGCGCTGTGATTGGCCGGAGCGGCGATGACGTCACTCCCGCGCATGCGCGGGGAACGGCACGATCCCCGCGCATGCGCGATTTCCGGCAGTGTCCGGCAGACTGCCATTCAAAGAGCCTCCGCGCTCAGTGCGCCTGCGCCGTTATCTACGGCGCGCATGCGCCGTAGATAGCGGTGCACTCTTTTTTGCAAATATCTCCGAGACCGTGTAGGTCTCGGAGATATTGCAAGCACCTACAGGTAAGCCTTAATGTAGGCTTACCTGTAGGTGCATTTCATATTTGTGGGTATACAACCACTTTAAAGGATCAGCATGAGAGCCAAACGACTAGCATATGAGGCAGGAGGTTACCAATGGCAGCCAACATAGTTTGCATGTAAATGTATATTATTATATTAATTAATTCACTATAAATTATTAATATACCGTATTTATCGGCGTATAACACGCACCCTAACTTTAAGAGGGAAGTTTCAGGAAAAAAAACTTACTACAGCCCCCTGCGTATAACACACAGGCACAGTTTACCCTCTATTTTCAGGGTAAAAAAGTGAGTGTTATACGCCAATAAATACAGTATTTAATGTACCGTATATACTCGAGTATAAGCCGAGATTTTCAGCCCTTTTTTTGGGCTGAAAGTCCCCCCCCCCAGCTTATACTCGAGTCAGCAAAAAAATTTTACATTGAAAATAGTACCTGTAAAGACGTTGCGGCTGCGGCGTCCATCGTTCGAATTCCGCAGTCTCTTCCTGTTCCTTCAGTGATAGGCGATTCTCATCAGACACTCTCCGCCTATCACGATCATTCTCTCATCCTCAGTTTCCCAGCAGACGTCTGTGATTGGCGGAACACCCAACACAGTGTCTGCTGGGAAACTGAGGATGAGAGAATGATCGTGATAGGCGATTCTCATCAGACACTCTCCGCCTATCACGGAAGGAACAGGAAGAGACCGCGGAATTCGAACGATGGACGCCGCAGCCGCAACTTCTTTACAGGTACGATTTACAATGTAAAATAGCGAGCTAGGGAACAGTGAGGATAGGAGAACAGTGAGGATAGGAGAACAGCGAGGATAGGAGAACAGCGAGGATAGGAGAACAGCGAGGATAGGAGAACAGCGAGGATAGGAGAACAGCGAGGATAGGGAACAGTGAGGATAGGAGAACAGTGAGGATAGGAGAAGAGCGAGGATAGGAGAACAGCGAGGATAGGAGAACAGCGAGGATAGGAGAACAGCGAGGATAGGAGAACAGCGAGGATAGGAGAACAGCGAGGATAGGAGAACAGCGAGGATAGGAGAACAGGGAGGATAGGAGAACAGCGAGGATAGGAGAACAGCGAGGATAGGAGAACAGCGAGGATAGGAGAACAGCGAGGATAGGAGAACAGCGAGGATAGGAGAAGAGCGAGGATAGGAGAACAGTGAGGATAGGGAACAGTGAGGATAGGAGAACAGTGAGGATAGGAGAACAGTGAGGATAGGAGAACAGCGAGGATAGGAGAACAGCGAGGATAGGAGAACAGCGAGGATAGGAGAACAGCGAGGATAGGAGAACAGCGAGGATAGGAGAACAGTGAGGATAGGAGAACAGCGAGGATAGGAGAACAGTGAGGATAGGAGAAGAGTGAGGATAGGAGAACAGTGAGGATAGGAGAACAGCGAGGATAGGAGAACAGTGAGGATAGGAGAACAGTGAGGATAGGAGAACAGCGAGGATAGGAGAACAGCGAGGATAGGAGAACAGCGAGGATAGGAGAACAGCGAGGATAGGAGAACAGCGAGGATAGGAGAACAGCGAGGATAGGAGAACAGCGAGGATAGGAGAACAGTGAGGATAGGAGAACAGTGAGGATAGGAGAACAGCGAGGATAGGAGAACAGTGAGGATAGGAGAAGAGTGAGGATAGGAGAACAGTGAGGATAGGAGAACAGTGAGGATAGGAGAACAGCGAGGATAGGAGAACAGTGAGGATAGGAGAACAGTGAGGATAGGAGAAGAGTGAGGATAGGAGAACAGCGAGGATAGGAGAACAGTGAGGATAGGAGAACAGTGAGGATAGGAGAACAGCGAGGATAGGAGAACAGTGAGGATAGGAGAACAGCGAGGATAGGAGAACAGCGAGGATAGGAGAACAGCGAGGATAGGAGAACAGCGAGGATAGGAGAACAGTGAGGATAGGAACAGTAAGGATAGGAGAACAGCGAGGATAGGAGAACAGTGAGGATAGGAACAGTAAGGATGACCCTCGGCTTATACTCGAGTCAGTAAGTTTTCCCAGTTTTTTGAGGCAATATTAGATACCTCGGCTTATACTCGAGTATATACGGTATATTATAAAAGATCAGTGGACATAGGATTGTGTATGTGGAGGTTTTCTATTTATTTACTCTATTTTATTTTATTTTTATTGTTAGAACTAGGTGGACCATGGATGTTTATTTTCAACCTATTAGCATACTAAAATACAATAAATAATAATAAAATTAACAAATAAATAATAATAATAATAAATAGCTGTCATATATATTTGATTGCAATATATATATATTTATATTTATACATTCTGTATAAGTGTGTGTATGTGTGTATATATATATATATATATATATATACATAGAGAGAGATATATCTATAGATAGATAGATAGATAGATAGATAGATAGATAGATAGATAGATAGATAGATAGATAGATAGATAGATATACATAGAGAGAGATATATCTAGATCTTAAACAAACAGGTTTAAAAAAAAAAACTTTACTTTAGCTTTGTACTTAATAAATTAAGAAACAAATGATGTATAGAACAACTATACTGTATATTCCCTTTAGGCAATCCCCCCAGCCATTGTTATAGTGTATCATTACTCCCCATTTTTCTTTAATTAGAACCCCTCCCCATACCTCCCAACATTTTGAGATGGGAATGAGGGACACCTACTAACACATGTATGTAGGCATAGGACACACCCCCTGCCATACCCCCTTAAAGGAGAATTAACAAAAAAAAGTTAATTAAATCCACAAGGACTTTTTTTTTTTTTTACCACCACTATTCCTTTATATTGCCTATTAAAATGTACAAATGCAGCAATTTAGAAATTGTATGAAAGGTTTAGCACTGGGAAACACTTTTTAAAGATAAAAAGTGCATTTTATATACAACTATATGGATCAGACCAAACTGAGGGACAAATGAGGGGGAAGAGGGACAGAGGGACATTGGTCCAAATCAGGGACAGTCCCTTGAAATCAGGGGCAGCTGGGAGCTGTGCCTCCCTGTTTGTTTACTAATTTGTAATTCAGGAAAGGTACTTCCAAACTCCCACTGCAGGCTCATTGCTGTCTCTCACATACAATTATCATGATGTAGCAAACTGTCATCTAGTCATAAGAACCAGTCTTAGACAGTGCAAATCTGGTTGCAGGAAAGATATTTGGAAGACTTCCCCATTACAGGGGAATGCCTCCCGCCGAGCAATTGCCTTCTCCTAGCGGGGGGGGGGCGGGGAAAGCCGCCCCCCCCCCCGGGAGAAGACAGTGATTGTCAATAGTGGCTATAGGAGTCACTCACGATGATTGCAAGCAAATTTGGCAGGCTGGTTGTCAGCCTACCCATTAATTGTGTACTCTTATTTCACTGTACACTGCAAGCTTCTCATAGTGTACAATAGAAGCTGCAGCAAGTCAGATAGAGCCCGTCTAATTTCCTGAATGGAAGACGTTCAGCATCCTCTTGCCCTCTTCTCCCCAGCCTGACTACCCCTGGCCCACCCCTTCCATTTATTGGATTTCAGTTCTTTCAATCACGGAGGCTCTGCATGTAGTCATTAGCCAAGGCAGTATGCATGCAAATGCAGTCTTCCAAGGAACACCCACATTTCCAGACTGACATCCACCCATCAAAATAGTTACATAGTAGACGAGGTTGAAAAAAGACAAGTCCATAAAGTCCAACCTATGTGTGTGATTATATATCAGTATTACATTGTATATCCCTGTATGTTGTAATTGTTGAGGTGCTTATCTAATAGTTTTTTAAATTATCGATGCCCCCCCACTAAAACCACCGCCTGTGGAAGGGAATTCCACATCCTTGCCGCTCTTACAGTAAAGAACCCTCTACCCAGTTTAGGGCTAAACCACTTTTCTTCTAAGTTTAGTGAATGGCCGCGTGTTTTATTAAATTCCCTTACGCTGATTTTTTTTTCCTTATTGTGGGGTCACCAGTACGGTATTTGTAAGTAAACTGCAGCTTTAATTGACCATGGCTGTAATTGCTCTTTGCAGTTTAAAATATATATATACTTTTTTTTCTAAATTCTGTATGGGCTGATTTTTCTGGCTGTTAGTTATTAAAAAGGTAAGCTTCAATGATTTGCAATAAATACATTTACTCATATTTTTTAAATCAAAGCAAAATTTCAAACAGGCATGAGGTGTTAAAAAACAATATTTAGAGGAGCACCCAAAGGTTACTATAAATAATGTAAAACAATAAAATCATGCACAATAAAATTGTAGACAATTAATACCGTAAAACACTAAAAATATATAAACTCAGTAAATGTCCATAAATAGTGTAGCAGCGCTCTTGTCATAAATGACAAGCTTCTTTGTATGTTAATGCATACAGAGGAACAGATGAGTAGAGGGAGAGTGTGATCTTTATCCCAGTGTGATTAATACAGTTCAAAGTTCATCCGTCATGTATCACATATAAGGTAGAGAAGTCCCCCTTTGGGGATGCACTCACCAAAAGGTAGATATAAACGAGCCTTTTCACTGTCACTAGGATCACTTCTTTCCTTTCTTTTACTCCTTCCACCGATATCCAGCTTTGTTTGTATACTCAGGTTTTTCAGGTTGTTCATATGGAAAAAGAATAGTCACATAGCGTGATATTGCTTTAAGAATTTATTTCCCATGGACAACCCCCCTTACAAGTGGATACGTACAGAATTGCAATTAAAAACGGGCAGATAAAGTATTGTTGCTCAGTACACATAAGGCGCCAGTAGATGGAGGCCCACGCTATCTTACACAGCGTGTATGATGTTACCACTTCCTGGTTCCTGGATGTATTGGAGCGCAAGCGTCACTTCCGGTTTACGGCGAGACCACGACCCTGACGCGTTTCGTCACTTCCGGACTTCGTCTGAGGGCGTGGTCTCGAGCCGCAGTTACCGGTATTTTATCTGTAAGAGGCGGACGTCTCCCCTGAGCTGCGAACCAATCACAGCGAAGTGCCCGCTCACACCCCTCAGCCATGCTAAACACAGCTTATGGGTCAAGTGAGCAGAGCACGCCCAGGGGGAGGACCTGCCTTCACAAAGCATATAGACAACAATCTAGTGTCTGCAAGTGAATAGACTGAAGTGCATGCACATTTTACAGACACCATAACTAATATTCACTAGAAAAACAGGAGAGATGGATATATAATATAGTCAAACCTAATTCTATATAGAAATGAGATATATTAATCCGCGATTGTATGGCATTAATACAGCGGACCGACGGCCCAAATTAAGGGCGATCGTATTGCTGCTGATCTGCCGATCTACCAATCAGGGTCCCCACACATCATGCGATGTCTGGTATGCAATAAATCCATATTTTATTGCTGATCAATCACAACTGTGTCTATTAATAGGTACCATATGTTAAAATGGGAACCATATATTTTAAAAAAGGAAACCAAAAAAATATATATATAACATTATGTATAAAAACCTATTGTGCGGTAAAAAGGTTATATACACATAAAAAAGAAAGAAGAGAATGTATCATAAAATAAGAGCTGGTATCAGTAAAATGTGCATCCACATAACCATATATATAAAATATTCAAAACATATATTAAAAATATATATATGAAAGATGAAAATACACATATATAAAAAATATATATAAAATATAAAACATGGAATGTGAATGGTATAAAAACATATAAATGATGAAATGTATATGCACATACATGTAATGGGGACCTGATATAAACAGGATCTCCCCATAGTTATTTTATTCTGTCTCAAGCATGGGTGAGATACCAAGTGGCCTTCATAATCATGAGAAAAAAACGGAAAAGAATACTAGGTATTCAACAGTGTGCATCATTCTTCGATGTTTTATACCAGCTGAACCAAACTTTAATTATAAATATATAAAATCATTAAATATATAAAATCAAGTAAATGATATAATCCTCAGTGAATGATATATGTATGGAAGCGGATATGAGGGATGGATAGATGGATGATGATAGATTGGAGAGATAAAAGGGGACTCAAGTGTCACTAATGAAACAATTAATATCAAGTTCAATGTTTAGGCCTTTCGGGGATAACACATCAGTTAGGTATATCCATTGGGTTTCTCGTTTTGATAGTTCTCGTACGAGATGTGACCCTCTCCAATGGGGTTCTAAATGTTCAACCCCCCAAAACTCCAAACCTGATGCATCTTGGTTATGTTTCAATTTAAAATGCAGAGACACATTGTGGTCTTTAAACCCTATTTTTATATTATGTATGTGCTCTGCAATTCTGACTCTCAACATCCTTTTTGTGCGACCAATGTACAAAAGACCGCATGGACATTTTAAGGCATAGACCACATGTGTGCTGTTGCATGTGATAAATTGTTTTATGTCAAAATGTCTGTTATTAGATGGGGATAAGAAATTCTCTAGTCCCCTGAGTGGTCTAGATACCTCCCTACAGGCCTTGCATCGTCTGCATGCAAAAAAAACCATTCTGATTCCAGAAAGTAGGTGGGCGTGTGGGGGGGTCTAGTACTTTTTTACAACCTTATCCCCATAGTTAGCAGCTTTCCTGTATATAAACTGTGGTTTGGGTGGTAGTACAGTGCCTAATTTCTTATCCATTAGTAGAACATGCCAATGCTTACTGAAAATAGATTCGACTTCCTTATATTGTGTATGGAAGCCCGATAGGAAGCCCCATTCTTTTGTCTTTTTCTGCGGTTGGGGGGCCCCAAAATCCCTTTCAACCAAACAGGTGTCTCTGGGGATTGCTCCTACATCAGCAACAAGTTTATTCAAAGTGTTTGGGTTATAGCCTCTAGCTTCAAACCTATCTGTCAGTATTTTGGACTGTGAAAGAAAGTTTTTGGCTTCCGAGCAATTACGTTTAACTCTCATAAGTTGCCCCTTCAGAATGTTTCTCAGCCAAAGCGGGTGATGTCCACTCGAGGTAGGTAGGTAACTGTTCCTATCTGTTTGTTTAAAATAGACCTTCGTTTCCAATTTATTGTTTTTCCGATATACGGTAACATCTAAAAAATTAATTTCTTCATAGTGCCATGATGTAGTTAATTTAATATTATTATTGTTATTTAAAATATTAAAAAAATCGCATAAAGAATCCGTAGGTCCTGCCCAAATAAAAAATAGGTCATCAATATATCGTTTATAAAATATTAGTTCCCTTCTCATATTTTTAAAAATCACTTTATCATCCCACTCTGCCATAAATAGGTTTGCAATACTGGGTGCAAACTTAGCTCCCATGGCGACACCCCTTTGTTGCGAGTAGAACTTATTCGCATACCAGAAATAGTTGTGCGACAAGCAATAGTCTAGGGCATGTCGAATGAACAATTTCTGATTGTGTGGGAGATCGTCTCTTTGGCTGAGTGCCCAATTCAGTGCTAAGAGAGCATCGTCATGCTGAATTATGGAATACAGTGATGAGACATCCGCTGTGACTAGCAGGACTTCTTCCTTTCCGCATAAGTCTACCTGTTGTAGACAATTCAAGAAGTTTTTGGTGTCTCTCAGATATGAGCGTGTTTTTATTACACTTTTTTGTAGAAAAAAATCCAAATATTGACCTAGCCTTGATGAAATGGATCCGATACTATTGACTATAGGTCTACCGGGGGGGTTTATCGGATCCTTGTGAACCTTAGGCAAGGTATATATTGTGGGGATTCTACTACTTGTGGGGATCAAATAAGATAATTCTTTGGGGGAGAGAACCTCAGATCGGTTTCCCATGTTTACCAAGATCTCTAACTGGTCACGGTAAGCTCGAGTGGGGTCTCTGTCTAGTATTTTGTAAGTTTCTCCATCAGATAACATGTCTGATATTTGATTGGTATAGAATTCTTTAGACAGTATCACGACTCCTCCCCCTTTGTCTGCAGGTCTAATGATGATGTCTTTTCTTTTTTCAAGCATCTCAATACCCTCTTCAATATGTTGATAGTTGACCTCTTTCTTAGGTTTAATGTGATCCAAATCCCGTAGGACTAAACCCTTGAAAACTTCCACCTGATGGTTGGCGTTATTCAGTGGGTTGAATATGGATTTGTTTTTTAGACCACTATTGATCACTCTCTGGGTATTGCCAATCTTGGTTGCTGCATTGGTGTCTTTACCGAGGAAGTATTTCTTTATGTTTAATTTTCTTACATATTTATGTACGTCTATGTATACGTTAAAACGATTAATTGGCTTTTTCATGCCGCATTTCAGTCCCATGTTCAATATATTTATTTCTTTATGTGTGAGTTCAACAGGACTAAGGTTAAATATTCCGCCTAGTCCTCCTCGAGTCTTCTTTTTTTGGATTCGACGGCCTCCCCGGCAGCCTCGTGTTCTTCTGTCGCGGGATTGCGTGGGGGGCGTGGATGTTGGTACTGTACTCGGTCTTGCTCCCATTGGGAGTAATATGGCTGGTCTTTCCACACCTGATCTTTTTGTGGAGGGTATGTTTGTGGTTTCCCTCTGCGGGGTGGATAACCGCGACCCCTCCTCAGGTTTCCTCTTCCTCTCACTGGAAAAGGGCGCGGGGGTGGTGGTGCGGTGTCATATCCATTCTGATAATTCCATAATGGCTGGAATTTATTATATGTAGGTACCTGGTATTGTTGTTGCTGATAATGTTGCTGGTTATTCCCTGTGTAATCACTTCTTCCTTTCAGGACTTTTGGTTTTGCTCCTCCTTTTCTCACTGGAGTGGAAGAGTGCGTAGGGGAATCCCATAGGGTTCTTTCATTGCCGTCATCATTCAGTAATTCGCGAACTCTTTCTGGGGGTGGTACCTGGGTCCGTTTTGTAGGAGGTTCTCGAAGCAGGGGTTTCTCTATCAGATTTTTATCTTCTGGTAGTGTTTGTTGCCATGCATATACTGAATTAGTCTTGAAATCTTCCATGTCCCTATGGAATTTTTTAACTTTTTTTTTTGTGTATCTTTGTCTACTTTTTCTAACCTTTTTGTTATTCTAATATTAAAGTCAGTGACTTGTTGTGTATCTTTTATGGGATCTAATTCTTGCTGTAAGGCATAGATACGTGTTTCTAGAATTCCCATTTTTCGTTTTTTCCTTTGGAAAATTAATTCTTGTAGTTTGAACCCTACTCCGTTAAAAAAGTCTAGCCACTCTTGAATCGAACCAGGATCCTCTAGTCCATCTTGAGGGGTGACTTCCCATCGCAGACTCCTAATGATGATTTTTTCTTTAATGTAGTGTTCTAAAGTAAAAATATCCCACCAGGTTCTGACTTGTTTTTCTAGTATATTGCCTAATGCTGACATAGCCCCATTATAATTGACAAGATTGGTGGTGGGTTCAGTGGTGGTGAAGACATTCAGATCTATGTTTCTATTACTCAGGAACCTCAATGCATCCATGGCAGCCGAGAAAAATGAAAAAGAATGAGTGAGTTTGAAGATGCTTAAAGTGGCCCTTCCTGCATGAGCACCGCTCAGCGCCTAGGATAAACGCAATTGATGATATGACCAGAGTAATATAAGGCTGAATGTCTATCTGATTAGGAATGGGGATCCCAATCGCAACGAGCAGCTGCTGAAGGTGTGTGGATAATGTTAAAAAACAATATTTAGAGGAGCACCCAAAGGTTACTATAAATAATGTAAAACAATAAAATCATGCACAATAAAATTGTAGACAATTAATACCGTAAAACACTAAAAATATATAAACTCAGTAAATGTCCATAAATAGTGTAGCAGCGCTCTTGTCATAAATGACAAGCTTCTTTGTGTGTTAATGCACACAGAGGAACAGATGAGTAGAGGGAGAGTGTGATCTTTATCCCAGTGTGATTAATACAGTTCAAAGTTCATCCGTCATGTATCACATATAAGGTAGAGAAGTCCCCCTTTGGGGATGCACTCACCAAAAGGTAGATATAAACGAGCCTTTTCACTGTCACTAGGATCACTTCTTTCCTTTCTTTTACTCCTTCCACCGATATCCAGCTTTGTTTGTATACTCAGGTTTTTCAGGTTGTTCATATGGAAAAATAATAGTCACATAGCGTGATATTGCTTTAAGAATTTATTTCCCATGGACAACCCCCCTTACAAGTGGATACGTACAGAATTGCAATTAAAAACGGGCAGGTAAAGTATTGTTGCTCAGTACACATAAGGCGCCAGTAGATGGAGGCCCACGCTATCTTACACAGCGTGTATGATGTTACCACTTCCTGGTTCCTGGATGTGTTGGAGCGCAAGCGTCACTTCCGGTTTACGGCGAGACCACGACCCTGACGCGTTTTGTCACTTCCGGACTTCGTCTGAGGGCGTGGTCTCGAGCCGCAGTTACCGGTATTTTATCTGTAAGAGGCGGACGTCTCCCCTGCGCTGCAAACCAATCACAGCGAAGTGCCCGCTCACACCCCTCAGCCATGCTAAACACAGCTTATGGGTCAAGTGAGCAGAGCACGCCTAGGGGGAGGACCTGCCTTCACAAAGCATATAGACAACAATCTAGTGTCTGCAAGTGAATAGACTGAAGTAAATGCACATTTTACAGACACCATAACTAATATTCACTAGAAAAACAGGAGAGATAGATATATAATATAGTCAAACCTAATTCTACATAGAAATGAGATAGATTAATCCGCGATTGTATGGCATTAATACAGCGGACCGACGGCCCAAATTAAGGGCGATCGTATTGCTGCTGATCTGCCGATCTACCAATCAGGGTCCCCACACATCATGCGATGTCTGGTATGCAATAAATCCATATTTTATTGCTGATCAATCACAACTGTGTCTGTTAATGGATACCATATGTTAAAATGGGAACCATATATTTAAAAAAAGGAAACAAAAAAAATATATATATAACATTATGTATAAAAACCTATTGTGCGGTAAAAAGGTTATATACACATAAAAAAGAAAGAAGAGAATGTATCATAAAATAAGAACTGGTATCAGTAAAATGTGCATCCACATAACCATATATATAAAATATTCAAAACATATATTAAAAATATATATATGAAAGATGAAAATACACATATATAAAAAATATATATAAAATATAAAACATGGAATGTGAATGGTATAAAAACATATAAATGATGAAATGTATATGCACATACATGTAATGGGGACCTGATATAAACAGGATCTCCCCATAGTTATTTTATTCTGTCTCAAGCATGGGTGAGATACCAAGTGGCCTTCATAATCATGAGAAAAAAACGGAAAAGAATACTAGGTATTCAACAGTGTGCATCATTCTTCAATGTTTTATACCAGCTGAACCAAACTTCAATTATAAATATATAAAATCATTAAATATATAAAATCAAGTAAATGATATAATCCTCAGTGAATGATATATGTATGGAAGCGGATATGAGGGATGGATAGATGGATGATGATAGATTGGAGAGATAAAAGGGGACTCAAGTGTCACTAATGAAACAATTAATATCAAGCTCAATGTTTAGGCCTTTCGGGGATAACACATCAGTTAGATATATCCATTGGGTTTCTCGTTTTGATAGTTCTCGTACGAGATGTGACCCTCTCCAATGGGGTTCTAAATGTTCAACCCCCCAAAACTCCAAACCTGATGCATCTTGGTTATGTTTCAATTTAAAATGCAGAGACACATTGTGGTCTTTAAACCCTATTTTTATATTATGTATGTGCTCTGCAATTCTGACTCTCAACATCCTTTTTGTGCGACCAATGTACAAAAGACCGCATGGACATTTTAAGGCATAGACCACATGTGTGCTGTTGCATGTGATAAATTGTTTTATGTCAAAATGTCTGTTATTAGATGGGGATAAGAAATTCTCTAGTCCCCTGAGTGGTCTAGATACCTCCCTACAGGCCTTGCATCGTCTGCATGCAAAAAAAACATTCTGATTCCAGAAAGTAGGTGGACGTGTGGGGGGGTCTAGTACTTTTTTTACAACCTTATCCCCATAGTTAGCAGCTTTCCTGTATATAAACTGTGGTTTGGGTGGTAGTACAGTGCCTAATTTCTTATCCATTAGTAGAACATGCCAATGCTTACTGAAAATAGATTCGACTTCCTTATATTGTGTATGGAAGCCCGATAGGAAGCCCCATTCTTTTGTCTTGTTCTGCGGTTGGGGGGCCCCAAAATCCCTTTCAACCAAACAGGTGTCTCTGGGGGTTGCTCCTACATCAGCAACAAGTTTATTCAAAGTGTTTGGGTTATAGCCTCTAGCTTCAAACCTATCTGTCAGTATTTTGGACTGTGAAAGAAAGTTTTTGGCTTCCGAGCAATTACGTTTAACTCTCATAAGAAGACTCGAGGAGGACTAGGCGGAATATTTAACCTTAGTCCTGTTGAACTCACACATAAAGAAATAAATATATTGAACATGGGACTGAAATGCGGCATGAAAAAGCCAATTAATCGTTTTAACGTATACATAGACGTACATAAATATGTAAGAAAATTAAACATAAAGAAATACTTCCTCGGTAAAGACACCAATGCAGCAACCAAGATTGGCAATACCCAGAGAGTGATCAATAGTGGTCTAAAAAACAAATCCATATTCAACCCACTGAATAACGCCAACCATCAGGTGGAAGTTTTCAAGGGTTTAGTCCTACGGGATTTGGATCACATTAAACCTAAGAAAGAGGTCAACTATCAACATATTGAAGAGGGTATTGAGATGCTTGAAAAAAGAAAAGACATCATCATTAGACCTGCAGACAAAGGGGGAGGAGTCGTGATACTGTCTAAAGAATTCTATACCAATCAAATATCAGACATGTTATCTGATGGAGAAACTTACAAAATACTAGACAGAGACCCCACTCGAGCTTACCGTGACCAGTTAGAGATCTTGGTAAACATGGGAAACCGATCTGAGGTTCTCTCCCCCAAAGAATTATCTTATTTGATCCCCACAAGTAGTAGAATCCCCACAATATATACCTTGCCTAAGGTTCACAAGGATCCGATAAACCCCCCCGGTAGACCTATAGTCAATAGTATCGGATCCATTTCATCAAGGCTAGGTCAATATTTGGATTTTTTTCTACAAAAAAGTGTAATAAAAACACGCTCATATCTGAGAGACACCAAAAACTTCTTGAATTGTCTACAACAGGTAGACTTATGCGGAAAGGAAGAAGTCCTGCTAGTCACAGCGGATGTCTCATCACTGTATTCCATAATTCAGCATGACGATGCTCTCTTAGCACTGAATTGGGCACTCAGCCAAAGAGACGATCTCCCACACAATCAGAAATTGTTCATTCGACATGCCCTAGACTATTGCTTGTCGCACAACTATTTCTGGTATGCGAATAAGTTCTACTCGCAACAAAGGGGTGTCGCCATGGGAGCTAAGTTTGCACCCAGTATTGCAAACCTATTTATGGCAGAGTGGGAGGATAAAGTGATTTTTAAAAATATGAGAAGGGAACTAATATTTTATAAACGATATATTGATGACCTATTTTTTATTTGGGCAGGACCTACGGATTCTTTATGCGATTTTTTAAATATTTTAAATAACAACAATAATAATATTAAATTAACTACATCATGGCACCATGAAGAAATTAATTTTTTAGATGTTACCGTATATCGGAAAAACAATAAATTGGAAACGAAGGTCTATTTTAAACAAACAGATAAGAACAGTTACCTACCTACCTCGAGTGGACATCACCCGCTTTGGCTGAGAAACATTCCGAAGGGGCAACTTATGAGAGTTAAACGTAATTGCTCGGAAGCCAAAAACTTTCTTTCACAGTCCAAAATACTGACAGATAGGTTTGAAGCTAGAGGCTATAACCCAAACACTTTGAATAAACTTGTTGCTGATGTAGGAGCAATCCCCAGAGACACCTGTTTGGTTGAAAGGGATTTTGGGGCCCCCCAACCGCAGAACAAGACAAAAGAATGGGGCTTCCTATCGCGCTTCCATACACAATATAAGGAAGTCGAATCTATTTTCAGTAAGCATTGGCATGTTCTACTAATGGATAAGAAATTAGGCACTGTACTACCACCCAAACCACAGTTTATATACAGGAAAGCTGCTAACTATGGGGATAAGGTTGTAAAAAAAGTACTAGACCCCCCCACACGTCCACCTACTTTCTGGAATCAGAATGTTTTTTTTGCATGCAGACGATGCAAGGCCTGTAGGGAGGTATCTAGACCACTCAGGGGACTAGAGAATTTCTTATCCCCATCTAATAACAGACATTTTGACATAAAACAATTTATCACATGCAACAGCACACATGTGGTCTATGCCTTAAAATGTCCATGCGGTCTTTTGTACATTGGTTGCACAAAAAGGATGTTGAGAGTCAGAATTGCAGAGCACATACATAATATAAAAATAGGGTTTAAAGACCACAATGTGTCTCTGCATTTTAAATTGAAACATAACCAAGATGCATCAGGTTTGGAGTTTTGGGGGGTTGAACATTTAGAACCCCATTGGAGAGGGTCACATCTCGTACGAGAACTATCAAAACGAGAAACCCAATGGATATATCTAACTGATGTGTTATCCCCGAAAGGCCTAAACATTGAACTTGATATTAATTGCTTCATTAGTGACACTTGAGTCCCCTTTTATCTCTCCAATCTATCATCATCCATCTATCCATCCCTCATATCCGCTTCCATACATATATCATTCACTGAGGATTATATCATTTACTTGATTTTATATATTTAATGATTTTATATATGTATAATTGAAGTTTGGTTCAGCTGGTATAAAACATCGAAGAATGATGCACACTGTTGAATACCTAGTATTCTTTTCCGTTTTTTTCTCATGATTATGAAGGTCACTTGGTATCTCACCCATGCTTGAGACAGAATAAAATAACTAAGGGGAGATCCTGTTTATATCAGGTCCCCATTACATGTATGTGCATATACATTTCATCATTTATATGTTTTTATACCATTCACATTCCATGTTTTATATTTTATATATATTTTTTATATATGTGTATTTTCATCTTTCATATATATATTTTTAATATATGTTTTGAATATTTTATATATATGGTTATGTGGATGCACATTTTACTGATACCAGTTCTTATTTTATGATACATTCTCTTCTTTCTTTTTTATGTGTATATAACCTTTTTACTGCACAATAGGTTTTTATACATAATGTTATATATATATCTTTTTTGTTTCCTTTTTTAAAATATATGGTTCCCATTTTAACATATGGTACCTATTAATAGACACAGTTGTGATTGATCAGCAATAAAATATGGATTTATTGCATACCAGACATCGCATGATGTGTGGGGACCCTGATTGGTAGATCGGCAGATCAGCAGCAATACGATCGCCCTTAATTTGGGCCGTCGGTCCGCTGTATTAATGCCATACAATCGCGGATTAATATATCTCATTTCTATATAGAATTAGGTTTGACTATATTATATATCCATCTCTCCTGTTTTTCTAGTGAATATTAGTTATGGTGTCTGTAAAATGTGCATGCACTTCAGTCTATTCACTTGCAGACACTAGATTGTTGTCTATATGCTTTGTGAAGGCAGGTCCTCCCCCTGGGCGTGCTCTGCTCACTTGACCCATAAGCTGTGTTTAGCATGGCTGAGGGGTGTGAACGGGCACTTCGCTGTGATTGGTTCGCAGCGCAGGGGAGACGTCCGCCTCTTACAGATAAAATACCGGTAACTGCGGCTCGAGACCACGCCCTCAGACGAAGTCCGGAAGTGACGAAACGCGTCAGGGTCGTGGTCTCGCCGTAAACCGGAAGTGACGCTTGCGCTCCAATACATCCAGGAACCAGGAAGTAGTAACATCATACACGCTGTGTAAGATAGCGTGGGCCTCCATCTACTGGCGCCTTATGTGTACTGAGCAACAATACTTTATCTGCCCGTTTTTAATTGCAATTCTGTACGTATCCACTTGTAAGGGGGGTTGTCCATGGGAAATAAATTCTTAAAGCAATATCACGCTATGTGACTATTCTTTTTCCATATGAACAACCTGAAAAACCTGAGTATACAAACAAAGCTGGATATCGGTGGAAGGAGTAAAAGAAAGGAAAGAAGTGATCCTAGTGACAGTGAAAAGGCTCGTTTATATCTACCTTTTGGTGAGTGCATCCCCAAAGGGAGACTTCTCTACCCTATATGTGATACATGACGGATGAACTTTGAACTGTATTAATCACACTGGGATAAAGATCACACTCTCCCTCTACTCATCTGTTCCTCTGTATGCATTAACACACAAAGAAGCTTGTCATTTATGACAAGAGCGCTGCTACACTATTTATGGACATTTACTGAGTTTATATATTTTTAGTGTTTTACGGTATTAATTGTCTACAATTTTATTGTGCATGATTTTATTGTTTTACATTATTTATAGTAACCTTTGGGTGCTCCTCTAAATATTGTTTTTTAACATTATCCACACACCTTCAGCAGCTGCTCGTTGCGATTGGGATCCCCATTCCTAATCAGATAGACATTCAGCCTTATATTACTCTGGTCATATCATCAATTGCATTTATCCTAGGCGCTGAGCGGTGCTCATGCAGGAAGGGCCACTTTAAGCATCTTCAAACTCAGGCATGAGGTGTCTTGAAAATAATAATAATAATATAATTCTAAAGTAACTTGTGGGTTCTGCTTAAATATGTTGCATGTTGATTTTTTATTTCTATTGTTTTTTTGTAAGATTTGATTTTTTATTTTATTCCATTTTAGGTGTAATAACATCTTACGGATTATACATGGATGGAATCTTAATGCAGAATTCTTCACGTCTAAGTTATTTTGTGGACGGCCTGACTCCCTGGAGTAAGCATTCCTTTAGGCTTCAGGCTTGTACTGCAAAAGGCTGTGCCTTAGGTGAAAAGGTATGAAATGGCTCATTAACCAGATCTGCGCTCTCCCTGAGTCTGGAGTTAGGAGTGTGATGTGTGCAAAAGTGTCTTTCTTAACTTTACAAATTATTCTATTAAAGGTATCCACCAGACAAATTTAAAAATGAAAGTTTATCCAAAGCTAAAACTTTTTATTTGCTTTGGATAGAGTAGGGAATCGCTAAAACTATGTGTTTGCTTTTTTTTTTTTTTTTGCTGTTTGTCTCCTATTGGGGACATTTACCTTCACTTCCTGGCTTCATAGTGGGGAGAAATCCCCTTTAAGGCTGGGATCACATTGTATGCGGTTTTCCCTGCATCCAATTCGCATGTCAGAAGATTGTGACCGGCTCTCTATGGCGCCTATTCACATATCTCCGGAGCGGCTCCTGGCTGAATTGCACAGGAGACCTGTGCGTTTTTTGGTCCGTTTCAGGTCCAAATTCAGCCCAAAGTTTGGACTGAAATCAGACCTGAAACAGTGAACAGGGACGCACCGGACCCCCTGCTGCGAGCCGCTCCGTGCTTCAGAGTGAACCCAGCATTAGACACTTGTCGCCACAACAGATGTCCCCATTGGAAGATTTCCCCTAACTTCCTTTTCTGTTCTTACTGTAAAAATGTGTATTTTCCTTCACTTTCTGTCCCATCAATAGTATGAATCTCTCCAGTGGGGACACAGACAGCCATAGAAACCTGAAAAGAGGTCCAAACCTCCCACACAAAAATGTTTTGCCTTTATACACACTTGAAAGCCAGACTCTAGGCATTAATATATTAATAATTTTATTTTTAATTACAAGCTGTGTATGTAATGGAATTTGATTTTGTATCAGCCTCTTGCAGCCCTTGTACAGCAGAGCTCAGAGAGGGAGAGAAGGAAGCAGCACAAAGAGCCAATCAATTTATGCCACGACAAGGAGTGTGCTGATCGGAGGAGAGAGCAGAGTAATAGAGAGATAGGCCTATCAGTGTGCTGATTCTCTTTCACTGTCCAGTCACAGGCTGGGGGGTGGGACCATGACAGCCTGGGCACAGCGGTAGTGGGTTAAATGATGCGGTCTATTCTGCTGGAAGACTGAGGACATCTAGTAGCTTGCTGCTTGTTTATTTCATACCTTATTGGGAATTCTACTTTCTTCAAACCTCCTGTCCGTCTATACCCTATAAACAGCAGACAAGAAGCAGCGCCAATGCGGGTAAGCGTGCCTGTACGTCAGCCCGCATCGTCGACTCCTGCGCAGCTCACAGAGCGTGCATCCAGGAGCCCGACGATTCGTGTGTCACCTGGACACAGGAGATCACATTACCGATATGTCTGGGTGAACACTTGAGTGGGTCAAATACAGCCTGCTGCAAGATTTTTTCCGACCTGCAGGTAGGGACAGTGGCCTCTGACACAGGTCTTCAGGTCTCCATTTCTCCCCAACATCCACCACCTCTTCTCCGGTCTCCAGCACAGGTTTCCTTTGTTGCACTGTCATTGTACTGTCATTGGTTGGTAGGATTGCTGGTGTCCTAATAACCAATCATGTTAGTCCCCCTTACATCAGAACCCTCCTTACATCTGAGTCTCCCTTTACATGAAAGTTCCTATTAGAGTGCCCCCTTACATCAGATACTTCCCTTACATGAGAATCCTCATCAGACTACCCTGATGTAAGAGGGCTTGGTAGGCTCAAGTTTATTTGGAATTTATTTCCTTTGATTCTCTCCAGTTATTTCTCTCTTGTTCTGAATCATATCATGCTGATTACAAAAAAGCCAGAAGTAGAACTTATTTAGTGGGGTCTAGTGGGGGTCCCCAAACCTTTCTGTATAACGGCCACATTGTATATTTTACAAATATTTCCACGCTAAAAAAAAAAAAACTGTTTTATAAATGTTTGAATTACATTTATAAAACAGTTTTTTTTTTGTTTGTTTTTTATGGAAATATTTGTAGAATATACAATGTGGCCGTTATACAGAAAGGTTTGGGGACCCCCCACTAGACCATAGAGGACAATGCAGCAGTTTCTTGGAGTATCACTAGACCTTAGAGGGCAATACTTTTGGTTTATAGCTCATTGCTTATTCCAGCCCTTTAGGGTTCCTTCTCAAGTCTTCTCAAGTCTGCTTCTACAACAGCCAGGTGTCATAGGAACAGCCATGTAATATGGTGCCAGGGCACTTAGCCTAATAAGCATGCACCTCAGGGCCGCCATCAGGGGGGTACAGGCAGTACACCTGTAAGAGGCCCTTTTTTTTGTAAGGTGCCCAGAGGTCCCCAGGGCCCCGGATGGCAACTCTCTTTTTTTTTTTTTGTAAACATTTCTTTTTTTTTTAAATTTAATTAATTTATTATTTTTTTAAGGGGCCCAGAGGCCCCCGGAGGTCCCCAGGGCCCCGGGTGGCAACCCCCTCCCTTTTTTTTCCATAATTTTTTTTTGTAAGGGGCCCAGAGGTCTCCAGAGGCCCGGAGGTCCCCAGGGCCCTGGATGGCAACCCCCTTTTTTTTTCTTGCTTTTGTTATTTTTTTGTTTGTCAGCACCCAAAGACCCAAAGCCCACCGACCTCAACAATTCTCGGCGACAGCACCCCCCGCTTCTCAATTCATGGCACCCCCCGCTTCTCAATTTGTGGTGGCAGCACCCCCCCCCCGGTGCTCCAGGGGGCCCCATGCCTGAAGCTGTGTAAAGGGCCCCAAAATTCCTGATGGCGGCCCTGATGCACCTATGATGGCTGATGGCCACAGTACCCCAAAGTGCAGAACCATATGACCTGGTAGTGCTTAGATGCTTTCCATACTTGGTGGCTTGTAAGGAGCAGCTTAGTGGGAAGCTTGTAAGGAAAACAGGTGTATAGGTGCTGCAACCTTCCTACATAAAAGCTCTGCCCGGTGTTTAGACCTTGAGGCTGCTGACACCTCCAACGTACCACAATAAGGAAAGAGATGGTCGGCAGTCAGGATGACATCCAAAATGGTATTTCTTCATTAAATACATGTACAAAGCTGTAAAACAGCCTACGTGTTTCAATGAGAAGCTTGTGCCTGAGTGTGCCCAGGCTCCAATACCGGCACACCTAAAGTGACCCAAGGACTTTAGAGAGTATAGTAGAGGAGAGGCACCAAAAAAACTGAGGTTCTAAACCTTCCCCATTCAACTAAAATTTGTTTTGATTGTTGTCCGATTCTCTGGTAGAAAGATTTCACTTCCCAGTATGATATGCAGAAAATCTTGACAGATTCACAGACAAATATTAAATAAATGCTTAGTAAATAAGATGAAGATGTGTTCACTTTATTTACTTTGTCTTTGATTCGGTATTTAAGGTGAACAAGCCTCACCTTATTTATTAAGCCAAGTGAACATTTTCTGAAAAATGGCTGCTGGAATCACCGTAACCTGCTTGTTACTGTCAATTTTGTTACCCCATAACTATGGAGGAATTAGGGTAGCGTTAAAAGGTGCTCATGGCCAACAGTAGCAATGTAATGCTCCTGTTTGAAAGATGACTGCGTGATTTGTGAGACATTTTCGCTGCTAAACTAGGCAATTAACAAATTGGTCATAATGCCCATGCTTAAACTGTTTGTCGACAAATACACAAGAAAAAGGTGAGAGGGATCTCCCAGTTGTAGAAGTGATAGCATGAAAACCTATATCCTTAGTATGTATCATCTTTATCTATTTAAAAATAACCTGAACTGTGGAAGCTATACCCCAAAAGGCAAGCAGAGGGCAAAGGACTTGTTTGGTACTGTTGGCTTAATTCACTATAACTAAACAAAACACCAAAAATCGCAATAAAATAGCACACGCGGTATTTTTTAAAAACATTGTTCATTTATAAAAAAAATCCTAAAATACAACATGCTTTATTCCTTTAAATGGTGTGATATTTTGGTTGTAATATATGCAATCCTCTGCACTGACTAGCAGGTTGTTAAGGAGCCAGCAACCGCCAGCGCCCTTAACAACCAATAACTCATGACTGCTGTCAGCCGGGGATTCCTGGCTGACAGCAGAATGGAAACAAAGATGCTGACAGTAAGAATGCAAAAAAACTGTGTGGGGGTCCCCACAATTCATACCATGCTCTTCAGGTCTGGTATGAATTTAAAGGGGGACCCCCGCCCAAAAAAATGGTTTGGGGGCCCCCCCAATTCTTTTTAAACCAGACTCCTATCCAAGCATGCAGTCTGGCAGACCAGGAAAGAGGGGAGGGAGCATGCACCCCCCCCGCCTTTCTCCTGAACCATACCAGGCCACATGCTCCCAATATGGCAGGGGGGAATTTCCCAGGGCAAATCCCCTCCTGGCAAAGCACCTTTTCCCCATGTTGATAAGGATATAGGCCTCTTTCACACAACCCTGGCCCTGTGGTTGTAGAGGGCTGCGGGTGGGGGGGTTATCGAAATCTGAAAGCCAGCTTTAACAATGAGGGGGCCCCCAGATATCCTGTAGATACCTATGTGAATGAGTAATGCCTCGTACACACAACCGGTTTTTCCGTTGGGATAAACTCCGACGGATTTTTCAGACGGAATTCTGCTCAAGCTGTCTTGCATACACACAGTCACACTAAAATCCGAACGCGGTGACGTAAAACACTACGACAAGCCGATAAAATGAAGGTCTATGCTTCCGAGCATGCGTCAAATTGTTTCTGAGTATGCATGGTTTTTAATCCGTCGGAATTGCATCTAGACGAACGGAAATTTCGATAGAAATTTTTTTCATCGGAAAAAAAGAGAACATGTAACTCTATCTAATTCCGTCGGAATTTCTGACAGAAAAAGTCTGATGGGGCATACACACGGTCGGAATATCCGATGAGAAAATTCCGTCTGACTTTTTCCCATCGGAAATTCCGAGCGCTTGTACGCTTGTAAGGGTACAGTACATAGTACTCTCACCAGCAGTACAAACAAATTGCAACCACCTCAACCTAGCCTTTGCAGCAAAGGAGCACATGGAGGGGCGACGCATGTCAAAAAACAACAAACAAAAATTCCCAGCTCACTTACCAGCCAGTCTGCAACAAACCAGATTAACCCTGTGAACTGTTAGACAAGGACAAGTCAATCCAGTTTGTTGCAGCATGGCTGGGAATTTATGTTTGTTTTTACATACATCTCATAGTACATAGTACTCATAGTACTGTGTCTCTTTGTGGAGAAAGCCATCTTGGAAGAGGTTAGGCTTTGCTTCCTTTTGTCAGAGCTGTCCCCTGATGACTGGTGATCTGTTGACTGCTAGGGGAAAATTCAAAAAGCAGTAGGAGAGGTGGTGGAAGCACAGATGCACAAAATCAATGAAGCAAGGAAATACTTGCACCGCTGGCCTCCGGTACAACTTTTTCTCCAGCAAGGAGAACAGGTACAGCACAGGAGTGACGTCACCAAATCTTACCCCATAGCTCATAGGACTAGCAATTAAATGCAGCAGTGATGATCTCACACTGCAGATATACAGCTATGAGGCTACAGAACGGGAGTGCCCAGGCACAGGAAAAACTTATGACAAATGGTAATATTTTCATGGTGTTGCTTAGAACAAAAATAACAACTCTAGAAGTTCCCTGTAAGTCATTTTTTCCTTTTCGAGTTCAGGTCCACTTTAAATCTTGCTGCAGAGACACCCAGATACTAATATTTCCTGTGTTTTTTGTGTTTTTTATTTTTTTTTCCTTTTCAAAGTGAAGGGGTCAGGAAATGGTCACTCTTATGTAGGCCGTTCATGTGCTGCATTTTGACTTCATAAGAGAACTTTACAAAGAAAATCCTCATAATTGTCTGTTTTAAAAGGGTTCCGTCTTGCTCTTTGAAACTGATCCAACTCCTCATGCCACCCGAATTGGTTGAGCAGAAATGCACACTTTATTACCATTAAACATTTTATAGCTTTGCCTACTTTGATGAATATTTACTCTTAAAAGCTTGCCTGGCACCATGCCAGATCCACGTCTTCATTTTTAACTTCAAGTATGTAAGAAGTTTTAAAAAAATAAAAAGAATTAAGGACATCAGAGCAAAAATGGAAATTAAATAAAAGTCTGAGGGATGTTCTCAGTGTGTATACAGGTTATCAAGGATTAGAAGAAAATGTTGTACTTATGCAGTCTGTAGAGAAAATGCTTGAGGTTATGCACAGGCTTTTCATAGTTAGAATGGCTGTCAGACATGAATAGACAGACATCTTGACTGGATACAATGGATCTTAGAACCAATCATTGCAGGCACCCCAAATATGCATAGGTTTACATACATATAGTAAGTCAGTGCTGTACAGTCAATAAACTAGTGAAAAGATTTCAGATTTAGAGATATTAGACATTTTTCCAGTATTGTGCTTTAATCTTTTATCTTTTTTTAGGGCTCATTCCCAATCCCAATAGAGGTTGGGGGGGGGGGGTCAAAGTTGAGATGTGCTTTTACCAACCCATTTTCACAGAGTGAGGGGGGTGAAAAAACGTGTACTGTTTCTAGCATTTTACTTCACTCCGTTTTCTGATGACAACCATAACATTTTGGATTACCTACAGTATTACCTTATACATAGAGAGGTAAATCCGCCCGGTGTTAAAGCAAATAGTATTGAAAACTTTCCATGAATGTACAAATATGCCTGGCATCCTTACCTCCACACCTGACTTTTAGACCCCTTTCACACTAAGCCGCCCATAGCGTCGGTGGTAAAACGCCGCCATTTTTACCGCCGACGATATGGGTGGATTTGCGGCACATTTAACCCCCGCTAGCGGCCGAGAAAGGGTTAAAACCGCCCACAATGCGTTTCTGAAGCAGCGCATTGCGGGCGGTATAGCCACACTGTCCCATTGATTTCAATGGGCAGGAGCGGTGGAGAAGCGGTATACACACCGCTCCTTCACCGCCCCAAAGATGCGGCTAGCAGGACTTTTTTTACTGTCCTGCTAGCGCACCGCTCCAGTGTGAAAGCCCTCGGGCTTTCACACTGGAGACAATGGAGCAGCTGTTTGAGGGCGGATTGCAGGCGCTATTTTTAAAGCTATAGCGCCTGCAATATGCCCTCAGTGTGAAAGGGGTTTTAAGTACAAGGTCTTCAGTGACACCAAAATCAAAAAGCAGGAAATTGCCATTTTTATTTATTTCAAGCAAGACAAAATAAAAAAAATTAAAAATGGCAAGGTTTTTAACTGTCCCCTACTCTTTTCAAAACTTAGCAAAATTGTTTTAGATATACTTAAAGTCAACAAGATAAATATTCACTGTTAGGTAGGGTTAGATTAATGCAGGGGTCCCCAAATTGCCTCCCGGGGCCCTTTGCTTGCCTTTACCTGGCCCTTAGGACACTATTCCTCCCACTGACACCAACGATGGGCACCATTCCTCCCACTAATACCAATGATGGAGCATTATTCCACCCACTGACAACACCAATGATGAGGAACTATTCCTCTGACTTACACTAATAATGGGGCACTGTTCTTGCCACTGACACCAACAATGGCACTAATCCTCCCACTGATACCAATGATTGGGCACTATTCCTGACATTAAATATTTGGCAGTGTTTACTCTCACTGACACCAGAACATGTTCTTCTCCTACTGGCCACAATCCGGCCCCCTAAAGTCTGTAAAGGACAGTAAATGGGCCCTTTGTTTAGAAAGTTTGGAGACCCCTGGATTAAAGGATAGGTTTATCTTTTGAACATGTTACATGTTACACCCATATTTAGGGTGTAACATGTTCAGCATCTACCCTCTCTCCCCCTAATCCCCCCCCTCCTTGTGACAGCGGGCCGGAGATCTCCTCCCTGCACCCGCTATCACAAATCAAAAGGAGTGCGGCCACATAGGGCTCTGCCCACATGGTCACAGCATTGATTCACATATCTCTGTGGATCAGTGAACTACAAGTACCGTCAGCCTTTGAGGTTGATGGCTTGAAGATCTCAATGAACTACCAGGGGGATGATGAGCACTCAAGAGAGTTCATTCTTCCTGTTATTCAAATTCAGTAACTACCTGCCCGTATGGGAGGTATGGGCAGACAGCTACACAGACAGTCTGCAGGAGTTTGGCATTACACCCATAATCTGCTGATCACGGGTGCAATGCTTTACAGGTTCCTAAAAAAAAACAATATTACATGCATATTTTGTTACCTGCAAAAAAAAATTCATTTATAAATGTTTGTAAATGTGAACTTTTCTTTTGACAGTGAAAAAAATACATGCAGCCTACGATTTATTAGATGTGATGGCTGCAGTTATTTTCTTTTTTAGGCTTTCTCTTTTTTATTTTCATCTGGTGATCCAGCCAGTAAGTTTGTTGTTTTTCAAAAGATCAAGCTCTCCAGCAGAATGTATCAGTTACAGCAGGGGTGTTCAAACTTTTTTCAAAGAGGGCCAGATTTGATGAAGTGAACATGCGTGAGGGCCGACCATTTTGCCTGACATTCTGTGAACCATTAAAATTCGGTCTAATGCCCCGTACACAAGAGCGGTTTTCCCGTCGGAAAAAAAAATGATGGTTTTCCCAACAGAATTCCTCTCAAGCCTGCCTTGCATACACATGGGATTCCCGACGAAAAGCTCTCATCTGACTTTCTCCGACGGGAAAACCGGTCATTTGTACGGGGCATAAGTGTGTTCGTCCGAGCACTAATACACTGCCCAACAAGAATTCTCTTGCCTTTGTGGCTGTGTGTGGTGAAGAGATGAGGTTGGGCGTGTTATTTGGATATACCGTATTTATCGGCTTATAACATCGCACCTTCACTTTAGGAGGGAGGATTCAGGAAAAAATCTTAAATTTTAAATAAAGAACTATGAAGCAAAATAAGGGTCAGTGCCCATCAATGCAGCAACCCCCGTTGCCCTGAATGCAGCACCCCCGTTGGCCTGAATGCAGCACCCCCTTGGCCTGAATGCAGCACCCCCCTTGGCCTGAATGCAGTACCCCCGTTGTCCTGAATGCAGCACCCCCGTTGTCCTGAATGCAGCACCCCCATTTTCCCGAATGCAGCACCCCCGTTTTCCCAAATGCAGCACCCCCTTGCCCTGAATGCAGCACCCCCGTTGTCCTGAATAAAGCACCCCTGTTGCCCTGAATGCATCACCCCCCTTGCCCTGAATGGAGCACCCCCTTTGTCCTGATTGCAGCACCCCCATTGTCCTGATTGCAGCACCCCCTTGCCCTGAATGCAGCACCCCCATTGTCCTGAATGTAGAACCCCCTGTTGCCCTGAATGCAGAACCCCCTGTTGCCCTGAATGCAGCACCCCCGTTGTCCTGAATGCAGCACCCCCGTTGTCCTGAATGCAGCACCCCCGTTGTCCTAAATGCAGCACCCCCGTTGTCCTAAATGCAGCACCCCCGTTGTCCTGAATGCAGCACCCCCTGTTGCCCTGAATGCAGAACCCTGTTGTCCTGAATGCAGCACCCCCGTTGTCCCGAATGCAGCACCCCTGTTGCCCTGAATGCAGTACCTCCCTTGCCCTGAATGCAGCACCCCCCTTGCCCTGAATGCAGCACCCCCTTGCCCTGAATGCAGCACCCCCATTGTCCTGAATGCAGCACCCCCTTGCCCTGAATGCAGCACCCCCTTGCCCTGAATGCAGCACCCCCGTTGTCCTGAATGCAGCACCCCCATTGACATGAACGCAGACCCACCATTGCCATCAGTGCAGCCTGATTCATGTCCATCTGTAGCCTTGGAGGAGACAGGGAGGGGGCGGGACGAGAGCCGACAGACATACAGGAGAAACTCCTGTTTTATCGGTGGCCTCTTTAATAGAAAGTCCCGCCTCCTATGATAGACAGAACAGTCGTCCAATGGCAGCGCAGGAGACAGGACTTTCTTTTTCAGAGGTCGCCGTGTAAACAGGAAACACTCCTGTATGCACGGCACTCGTCCCGGCTCCTCACTGTCCCCTCCAAGGCAGCCAGCATGTATTTCTTTTGTGGCCCCCGGCACTCAGGGATTCGTTGGGGGCCACAAAAGATATACATGTCAAAATGACCAGGCGGGCCATCCGGAACGCAGGCCGCAATTGGCCCGCGGGCCGGACTTTGGACATGCCTAAGTTACAGGGATGAGATTTTTTTTTTTCCCCGGCAGGGGTGCCCAATAAGATCAGGTTTTATTAATTTATGTAAAACCTTTATGCCAAATGTTTGCTGTAACTGATTATAAAGTGTTAGCTGAAGCTTGGCTTCAATTTGTTAGTGTATTTAAATCTGCTAGTACATCTAACATTCCCCTCCCCCCAATACTAGTGTCCAAAGGTGCCTCTGTGCTCCTTCATCCAGAGTGGGGCACTCTAATACAAGACGGGTCTTACCAGCCAGATCAACAGGTGAAAACTGATTTCACCTGTTGATCTGTTCATCTGATGAGCTGCAGTACATTACATTATTGGTTTTGGGTTCATTAATGCTTTAAAGTAGAAATTTAACTGAATTAAAGTAGAAATTTGAGAAAAGTTAAGTAAAGTAGAATATTTTTTTTTTATATTTTGAATAGACTTAAGCCTCGTACACACGACCGAGTTTCTCGTCGTAAAAAACCCGTCGTTTTTTTCGACGAGATTCTTGTTAACCTTGTCGATTTTCTCGTCAAGCTTTCCATGCGTACACACTGACATTTCCCAATTTCCTCGTTGTTCTCCGTGGTCACGTCCAGCACGTACGACGGCACTATAAAGGGGAAGATCTTTTTTCTTGGCGCCACCCCTTGGGGTGCTTTTGCTGATCTCGTGTTACCGCTTGTGAAGTAAAAGTTTGGGAAGAGACGATTCGCGCTTTTCAGTCTTCGTACTTTTCAGATCGTTTTCTGTGGTTCAGTTTGTGCTTGTGGGTTCGTATCTTGACTTTCAGGGCGTCTAGGCAGGTCGTATCTGTTTTACAGTGCGTTCTTGCCTGTTCGTTTCTGTTTTTCAGTTCGTTATTCATAGGCCTTGCTGTTCTAAAGTGCGTTCTGTTCTGTACGTTCTGATAAGACGACCGTTTCCTAGCCATGTCGCCTGGACGTTCTCGTCGTCGAGTTCGTGCTGTGCGTGCGCTTGGTGTTGGTCTGCTTGTTTTGGACCAAGACCAGTCCATGAATGGTGTGAGGAGGAGTTCATGGACCAAGAATTGGTTGCTCCAGTGGGACCAATTCTGCCACATGCCTCTGCTGCGGGAGATCGTCGAGAATAATCCTGAGGACTACAGGAATTTTCTGCGGATGTCTGACCCCGTTTTTCAGGAACTGTTGGCTTTGGTGTCCCCCTATATTACCAGGAAGGACACCGTTATGCGGGAAGCCATCAGTGCTGAGCAGAGGCTCATCGCCACGTTACGTTATCTGGCGACAGGGAGAAGTCTTCAGGACTTGAAGTTCACGACAGGCATCTCCCCCCAGGCTCTGGGCCTCATAATCCCAGACACCTGTTCTGCTATTATACAAGTCCTGCAGGAGGACTATATTAGGGTAAGTTTTCTCCATTAACATCACATTTTATGTATTACATGTATGCTAATGTATTGTATTTCTTTCATCCTTCCCTAATTACCATGATTGTAATATGCTGAGAATGTCCCCTTTGTCCTCATGCATGCTTGAAGCTTTAGATTGCCCCTTTTTTCTCCTCCATGCATATTTTCCTTCACTAACCTTTCCAGCAGGGGCGCCTGTTGCTCCAAATGTTTGGGGGTTCAAACCCCAATTTAGGAAATAAACTTCCTCCCTTTTTGCTCTGGTGCCTATTAAACGCCCCCATTTGTTCCCTCCAATGCAGCCATTTTGTTCCCTCCAATGCAGCCAGTTCCCCCCCCTGCCCTGCACTTACCTTCTTGTGGTCAGCGCCATCCTTCTTCTGTCCTTGATGTCTTCTCCTTCCCTTGATGTTGCATCAGCCAATCATGTTACCATTAAACAGACTTGGTGAACATGATTGGCAGAGCAGCCTGTCAGTGTTTACCCAAGGAATGCCCCCCCCCCCCCTGCGTCCCCTATTTAACTTTTCTGAAGCCAATTACATCCCTCAGGCTGTAATGTGCAAGACAATTTTCCTTACTGTTTCTGATATGCAATTTTAAGCGCATAAATGCCGCAGTTCTTCATATGTCGGTCGCTTAACAGGGGGCCATCCACCTGAATAGTGGGCGGCATAGACAATACATAGGTTAATGCAAGGCATGAACCTATGTATTGTTCTGAGTGACGGGCACAGGAGAGAGGGGGCAGTGCTCCAGCGCCCACTCTGGACGCACCGCCACTGCAATGCTATCCTGTGTCCAAACACATCTACCCCCCCCCTTCCCATTATAATTTATTAATGGACCATCATAGGGGGTGATGAATATGATACATGAGCCTTCCATTATACTTATTTAAAACACCTTAATAAAAGTAGACTTTGCTTGATGTTGGCCTCTAATGTATTTTCTTAGAATATACTTGTAATGTTTGATTTGTGTATTCTAATATTTTTTCATCTTGTTTGACTCCACAGCTTCCTTCCACGCCACAGGAATGGCAGACTGTGGCATCGGAGTTTGCCACGCGGTGGGACTTCCCCAACTGCGGTGGTGCTATAGACGGGAAGCACGTCCGCATCGTGCCGCCACCCCGTTCTGGGTCCTCTTACTTCAATTACAAGGGGTTTCATAGCATTGTGCTGATGGCGGTGGTGTCAGCACGGTATGAATTCCTCTATGTTGATGTAGGGAAGAATGGCCGGATGTCCGATGGGGGATCCTTCATCCAGACGGAGTTTGCCCTCCGTCTCCAGAGTGACGACCTTGCATTGCCACCGGATGCAGGGAATATTGAAGGACTCCCCTTTGTTTTTTTGGCTGATGAAGCCTTCGGGCTCGGACCACATCTTATGAGGCCATTTCCTCAGAGGACCCTGACCCCAGAGAAGAGGGTGTTCAATTACCGGTTGGCCAGGGGCCGAAGAGTCGTTGAAAATGCCTTTGGCATAATGGCCAGCCGGTTCCGCCTTTTTAGGACTTCAATACACTTGGCGGACTACAAAATAAACTATGTAGTATTATGCTGCTGTGTGCTACACAATTTTCTTTGCCGCAAATCTAATTCCTATATGGCCTCAGTTTTGCCTGAGGCTGGACTTTCCCCTGATAATCCCCTGCCGGGCCTGGAATCTGCCCGTGCTGGCTTGCCCCCCCAAAATGCCCGTGAGGTTCGGGACAAATACATGGACTATTTCACGGGTAGGGGGGCAATTCCTATGCCAGGCTATGTCTAAAGATTCCTGTCTAACGATCCAAATAAAAATCTTGTTTAAACTTCTAACTTCTAACTTTTGTTGGTTTCCTGTCTCCTAGTTTGTCTTAGTGCATTTGTAGTGCCAAGTGTATTTTCCTTTAGTAAATACCAACCATTTCACTATGTAACCTTTAAAAATGTACCAAATAAGGTTAGAGCATATTAGAAAAAGAAGCTACACGTTGTTTGTGTTCAAATATTTTACTATGTGCAAATTCACACACCTTTTTTTTTTTTTTTATTTTACATTTTTTGTTTGCCTGGCCACAAACCGGCAATTGTTTTCTTAGGAAAATACAAAAACAACAGTTGCATTCCAAAAATTGTCTCTATGTGCCCGTCCTAATATGGGGTCCTGCCACCCCTTGCCCAGCCAAAAATTGAATATGCACACAATTGGGATTATTTTCCTATAGGGATTTTAGACTCCTGATCCCTATTGTCAACATGTGCTATCTGCCATCAGGGGTGATCAATGGACGTGTTTTGGGGGTGCAACCCCTTCCTCAGTTCACCTACTTTAGATACGAGGAAGGGGTTGCACCCCCAAAAGACGTACGTGGATATCCTCTGATGGCAGATAGCACATGTTGACACACTGTGTGCAGATTCAATTTTTGGCTGGTTTGATTGTCAAAAAGTTTTTTAAAAGTTGAAGAAGAAACATGAAAAAAAGGGGGTTGGGATGCCTTATTGAATTCTCCCCAAAACATCGAGAATTTCTTTAAATGTTTGATCCATCACATGAATTATTTCTTTAATTTTGTCCAGTTCCGTGCTACATTCCATCACTTGCTGGATGAGGCGGAGGGCACTGTCAGCAGAGAAACCTGTACTATCCTTCACCCCAACATTCACATCCCCTAAAAACAAAATAAAAAGGTATTATAACTCTGCAGGCCTACCTCTCTTACCTGAAGCTGTGGTGACAGATACTGACCTGTTGTGGTGACCAGTTCCACAACGTCGTCCACCTCTCCTTCCTGCACTTCTCCTTCCTTCACCTCAACTTCCTCCACATCTTTAAGTTGTTGGTCTTTTGGTCTTTTGGAGTTTGGGGTTGTTGTGAAGCTGTGGGGTTCCTGTGCTCCCTGGAGTGTCCTCCTCCCAGTCTTCTCTTCCCTATGAGAATCAAACAAAAGGTAGAGTTATCACACAGAAATTCTCTACGTAAAAAAAAACAGGCTAAATTGCTTGGAAGTGGGGTACAAGTGTGTGTTTGGGCGGAAGATGAATGCATTATTTCTGACCAAGAATATGTTTAGTATTCACCTTCGTCTGTCATTTTTTAGACATGTAGGCAACACAAAAATTCTATGATGCACCTGTGTGGGACACCCAAAAAAGGCGGGTCTGGTGGCCCACACTATAGTGCTCCAAAGTACAGATGTGGAAGCAGCTGCTGAGTGTCCTCTCCTTTACAGTTTACAGTTTGCATTTCATTCTCTTTACAAACACATCATCTAGCCTAAAACTTTGTGCCCCAAATTTCCAAAAAAAATGGCAGATGTCTAATTACTTTTGTGGCTGTAAAATAAGCCCAAACAGCGGATAGTGGCCGAACGAAGTGTCTGTAACGTAACGAACGATTACTGTGGCCAACCAAGTTCAAAATATTACATTTTGGAAGGGAGTCCAATAAGAAAAAAAAACTAAACCAGCAACATGTCAGTTTAGAAAAGGATTAATAGCATAAAAGTGTACATTTTACTTACTTTTTGCGAGCATTCTCTTAATGCTCCTTAACTGCTCTGGCTCCCTCAGTTTGAGGTCTGACCACCTCTTTCTGAGCTGCTCATTTGAGCGTTTCACCCCGAAATTCGTCTTCAGACTCTTCACGACTTTAGTGAGGATTTTGGCCTTCCTTCTATTTGGTTTGCTATACGGCCCATGCTTTGCGTCATAATCAGACTTGAGCAAGATGTCCACCATCCCCGCCATCTCGGCAAAAGACATATTCGATGCCTTGAATCTCCTCCTTGATCGTGAGGTTTCCTCGGTCTCCGGGCTTGTCTCCTCCTCGTTAGTTGCGGAATTATCAGACACCTGCTGTAACTCCGCCATATCTGTCTGCGCGCCGAAAGAGAAGGGGCGGGGAAAAGATGTTAGTTAGAACGTCATGGGTGGGCGACGTGTGCGGAGCGACGTGTTCGTATTTTGACGCATGCGTGGTGTGTATATAGCAAACACACATGTGACTATAGTACGTTCGGTGTGCGGAGAGAGGAGTTCAAGTGACGGACGTGCAAACGAAGGTATGTGATTTTGAGACTGTGCCAAATTGTTGGCCTATACTGTCTTGAGAATGTTGTAGGATATATATGGTGACTACGATGTTAAGGAGGTTAGACTGTTTGCCTCACATCAGTTATATATTATTTATTTAACTTGCAGATACAATATGAATGTCTTTATTAGACATGTGCACACTGAAATATTTCGTTTCGGAATTTCGTTTTCATCCGAAAAATAAATTTATTAAGTTACTCCCGAAATTCGTTTTTATTTATTTCGTTTTTCGTTAAAAATTGCATTCGTCCGAAAATCTGAATTAATTAAGGTCGAATCTGTCATTGAAGGCTTATGGTGTCTGTCGAATGTTCAAAGAAGATTCGACGGAGCAGCGAAATTGTATGACTGCAATCATAAATTTCCGGTCGAATGTTCCGCCCACAAGCAGTGATCTTTTCTCTCTATGTCGAATCTTTTCTCTCTATAATAACGAATCTTTTCTCTCTATAATGTCGAATCTTTTCTCTCTATAATGTCGAATCTTTTCTCTCCTATGTCGAATCTTTTCTCTCTATAATGTCGAATCTTTTCTCTCCTATGTCGAATCTTTTCTCTCTATAATGTCAAATCTTTTCTCTCTATAATGTCAAATCTTTTCTCTCCTATGTCGAATCTTTTCTCTCTATAATGTCAAATCTTTTCTCTCCTATGTCGAATCTTTTCTCTCCTATGTCGAATCTTTTCTCTCCTATGTCGAATCTTTTCTCTCTATGTAGAATAATCTTGGACTAATAGAGTTAGGGTTAGGCACATTCGACCACAGGTTCGATAGACACAGATTGTTATTGTCAGCGTCACGTCGAATCTCCTATCTATATCGAACTGTTGTAGCAACGAAAACAAAAATAAAGCATTTGTTTATGTCGGATCTTTCGGTTTTCGGATTCTGTGCTTTCGTTTTCGTTTGTTAAAACGATAACGAAAATAGCTGAAATTCGGACGAAAATGCATTCGGACGAAAACGAATGCACATGTCTAGTCTTTATTAGCGACAAAGAGTTCCTGGCGGAATTTATTGACCAGGTAAGGGAGCTGCCGGCTCTGTGGGAGACGAAAAACCCCATCCACAAAAAAAGAGGGGTGAGAAAAGCAGCACTGGAGAAGCTGCTCCCATTTGTGCAGACCAAGGTGCCCACAGCCACAGCAAAACAATTGGACACTAAAATTGGGAGCTTGAGAGGCACCTACAGGACTGAACGCTCTAAGGTCCTGGCTTCTCAGAGGTCAGGAGCAGCAGCAGATGATGTTTATGTCCCGATTTTGTGGTACTACAGCAGGATGTCCTTCCTGGATGACCACATTGAGGCAAGGCCATCACTCTCCACTCTTCCCCCCAGACTTCCCTGCAGCCAACCTGAGCCTTCTCTGGAGCAAGAGGAGGCAGCCATCCTGGATGATCCTGATTTGGCCATCTGGAGCCAGGTATAGTATTAAATGAAAATGTATTCAGATAAAATTAATGTTTGCCAAATATGTCAAGATGAGAAACATACAATATTTTGGCTTCCACAAGTGAAATCAAGATCTCGAGACATTAGTCTGCACTTAATTGGGTGCTAAATAGTCAATCTGATGTAGGTGTAAATTAGAAAAAATGATTTCTGGATTTGCATTCTAATTGCTTCAATCATGTTTATAAAGTTTGCTGCAAAGATTAAACCAACATATTAAACTATGTCCCTTTTTCATACACAGGATGAAATCAGCCAGGAGGAGGGTCTGGAAACTGTCAGGCAGGAGGAGGAAGGGCCCAGTGGCAGCCAGGAGGAGGCAGGGCCCACTGTGAGCCAGGAGGAGGCAGGGCCCAGTGGCAGCCAGGAGGTGGCAGGGCCCAGTGGCAGCCAGGAGGTGGCAGGGCCCAGTGGCAACCAGGAGGTGGCAGGGCAAAGGAGAAGCACCAGATCCCAGGTGCCTCCCATCCGGCTTCCCAAAAGAGGCAGGAGGGACAGGACCACCAGTGAGGCAGCAATGGCCCTTATTAAAGAGGCCCATGCCACCCTCAAAGAGCCCACATCCCCTGAAGAGGCCATTGCCGGCCTAGTGGAGGCAAAGTTCAAGGTGATGAGCATGGAGCAACGCCTCCTATGCGAGCCCCTGCTCATCACCTTGCTCAACAAGGGGGTGATGGGAAAAATTACCCCCAATACCGCCATTTGTGAGGTGGCACAACTGTCCCAACCTCAACCTCCTCCTCCACATTCTTCTTCTGCCCCACCCCCTTCTCCTCCACCTCCACCTTGTTCTTCCGCCCCACCCCCTTCTCCTCCACCTCCACCTTGTTCTTCTGCGCCACCCCCTTCTCCTCCACCTCCTCCGCCTCCTGACAGGAGTACCCCTCCAGTGGCCCAGCCTCCAGCCAAATGAAGAAGGAAGGCTGCAGGGAAGGCTTCAGGGAAGGTTGCCAGGAAGACGAGGAAGTGATGGCCTTGCTTCATTGTGGTCGGACAGAAGGCAGCCTGTTGTAGTACCACACACTTGGGACATATATATCACCTGCTGCTGTTCCTGACTTCTGGGAGGCCAGCATCAGATTGTGTTCAGAAATGTTGGCCTTCTCAAGCTCCCAATTTTAGTGTCCACACAGGGTTGCTGTGTGCTCTGGGGTCCCTGGGATGCACAAATGGCAGCAGCTTCTCCAGCGCTGCCTTCTCTTTATTTTAGTTCAAACATGAATAAATGTTATTTTTCTTTAAGTTCATACTTGACTATGTGTATTTGTAAAAATGTAAAATCTAGCTTTGGAGTAAGCAGATACATTTGACTGACAAAAAAAGGGACAGATACCAACCCCCCAAAAAAATAACGAAATCGTATTTCCCAAAAAAGGGTGTAAAATTTAAATAATATATATTAGAAGATTCAATGGGAGATCACTACCAAAACATTGCGAAATTACAATTAACATCAGTTTGAAAAATATCAAAGTTTTAAATATTCCTAAAAACTTGCACGATATAATACACATAAATCTTCTTAAGAGCAGCATGAAAAAGGTTAAAAAAAGATAGTCATAACTCTGTGTGAATATCAGCAGCAAAAGAAGTTCATTCGTTTGGATTAATGTAACATTCTAACGAAGATTTCAATGCACAACATTTAAACGATGCAAAAATTTGGAGCGTGACGAATGTGCTATCTCCATTACGAAGGCTTGTTTTACCAGAAGATGCGCTCCCGTCTCATAGTTGCTTGTGAGCATGCGCGCTTTTGGAAGAGTCGTAAAAGCATACACACGAACCATTTTCTCGTCACAAAACAGGCCGACGAGAAACACGACGAGGAAATCTGGAATCCTGACGAGAAAATAGAGAGCAGCTTCTCTATTTTCTCGTTGAGATTCACGGCAATTTTCTCGTTGTAAAACCATACACACGAACTGTTTTCTCAACAAAAAAGCTCACGCGGCACTTTTCTTGCCGGTTTTGGACGAGAAACTCGGTCGTGTGTACGAGGCTTTAGAGAGGGGTATAAGCCCTGTCAGTGTTTTTTTTTTTTCCCATTTGTGTCCCATTGTGGACATTGCCTTCACTTCCTGCTCCATAGCCACAACAGGAAAACATCCTTGGTAGTCACTAGGGTAACCAGAACTAGTGTCCCCACTGGAAGATCTCCCCTTTATTCCTGTTCTGGTGACCACTCAAAATTTGGGATTTTATTTCTCTTATTTCTCACTTTCAGCTATATTGGTCAGCAGGACAAATATAGAACATTATGGTAATAATTCTGCTATACTTAAACATTATACCTTTGTCTTATCAGGACTAGAGTTGAGCGGACACCTGGATGTTCGGGTTCGACGGGTTTGGCCAAACTTTGGAAAAAAGTTCGGGTTCGGGACCGAACTTTAACCCGAACCCGAACCCGAACCCCATTAAAGTCAATGGGGACCCGGACTTCTAAGGACTAAAAAGGCTCTAAAAAAGTAATGGAAAGGGCTAGAGGGCTGCAAATGGAAGCAACATGTTGTTAAGAGCATGGCAAGTGCTCTGCAAACAAATGTGGATAGGGAAATAACTTAAAATAACATAAAAAAAAAAAAATATGCTGGAGGCCCCCTTTTCAGCAGAAGAGGTACGGGAAGTCATTAAGAACCTCAGAAACTCAACGGCACGATGCCACACATATGGTGGGAATGCCCCAGAATACGCCCTTTCTGGAATAAATTATTCAATTTAATGGATAAGCTAGTGGGAAAATAAAATACTTTGAAATAAAAATGTAGCGGGGTGCTAAATTTAAGGGAAGTGTTTGAGTGGTAAATATGCTCAAACACCCTAATTCTGTAGGATTCATGGACCATTTTGTCCTCGGGGGACAGTATTGGTGTGCAGTTCCCTGCGGCCTACAGGTGGCGCTGCCATGGTAGGCTAGGGTTGAACCGCCGATACAGTGCTGTGCCTTTTGTGTCCCCTCTTGGCAGTAGTACAGCGGGGCGGGGAACCTGCTGTGCATGCCGGGAGAGCATATAAAAGGGGCAGACCTTTGGCCTGGGGGCTGATGTCCAGTGGGGTCCATGCCCAGGTGCCTTCGGCCTGGGTGCATGTGTTCCTGTTCCATCTCGGGTACCTTTAGCCCGGGGTGAGGTACTATCCTGGAGTTCCTGCTGCCCTGGGTATGGAGGCCTAGGTGTGGGAGTAAAGCCTGGAGTCCAGAGCCTTCGTCTGGAGTCCGCTAAGGGTCGAGGAGTCTTAGGGTGCCGCCTCGTGTAGGGGACCATGTTCCAGGGAAGGGAGGATCATTCTGATGGACCGATGCGGGAGTCACGGTGAAAGAAGGGTCTGTTGACTCCCTGGAGAGATGTCTTCCCCTTGAAATTGGCTAGGTTCGTAGAAGGAGAAGCTCAAGGTCATCTTGACTGTATCAGAGGCCTTATTCACCCGGCCCGTGGCAGGGGCCTTATACACCCTGGTCTGTGGCAGAGACCAACGTTCTCCAGGTCCGTGGCAGGGGCCTTGTACACCCTGTCTGTGGCAGAGACCAACCTCAAGGTCTGTGGCAGAGACCGTGCACCTAAAACTGTTTGAGAAACCTAAGCAGTGAAGTGAATGTGCTACGTTTGTGCCTGGACCTCCTCCACACCTTAAGCTGTCCTGTTTCTTTGCTCTAACCTTTTCTATCCGAGTAGAGTTTATTTTGCCATGAGAGAATAAGAGTTGTAATTTCAGCTGGTGTGGACATTGACTTTACTGGGAATTAAAGGACTTGCCTCTACCTACAGTAGAGGTGAGAATCATCCTCTGGAGGAGTTTTGACTCCGGCTGTGGACACGGCCCGTCAAGTACACCGCTCAACCTCTTTATATAGGAGGGTACGGGCTGGTAGTGCGGTGTTCCTTTCTCCCTCCTGCGAGGAGCCAACAACATAAAGGCAGGTAAGGGGGAAAGGATCTGTGCGCTACAAAAAAATAAAATAAAAATTATAATCTTGACCTAGGAGGTCGAGGTCCATATGGAGTAGGAGGTTGAGGTGGCGGTGGATGTGGCTGTGTAGGTGGAAGCGGCGGTGGAGGAGGATGAGGTAGCCAACACTGGTTCAAAAATACAACAATGGCTGGGTAAGGCTGGTGATGTGTCGGATTCTGTCCCCCGTCAAATAGTGTCCACCCTGTACTGCGCTTGCTCAGTATGTAGGACAAGGGGTTTTCGAAAATCTCCCAAGACGAACGGCGCCTGCGTGGTGAGTTCGGGTGAAGGCCACACCATCCATGGTTCAAGCCGAGCCAAGTGAGGCCGTGCCCGAAGCGTGGCGATCAAACCGAGCCCGTGAGGGGCCCTGTTACTATGTGCTACCGTATGTCCACTTGGATGGTGGGGCTTGAACCTGCACTCACGGCGCAGGCGCCTTTCATCTTCGGAGATTTTGTGAATCTCCTTGTCCTCTGTACTGCGCAAGCGCTGCGCCTTCGCAGTATGGGCCGGACACAATCCGATGGCCGGACAGTTTTTGTCACAACACCGGTATACATGTCTATTCTGCAGAAGGTACGGACAAGTCCTGTGGGATCCATGCCTGGTTCATTTTAATGAACGTGAGCTTGTCCACATTGGCTCTGGACAGGCGGCTGCGCTTGTCTGTGATAACGCCCCCTGCCGTGCTAAATACACATTCAGATAATACACTGGCTGCAGGGCAGGTCAGCACCTCCAAGGCATAAAGGGCAAGCTCAGGCCATGTGCCCAATTTGGAGACCCAGAAGTTAAAGTGGGCAGACCCGTCATCCAGTACGTGTAGGCCTGTGGACACATACTGCTCAACCATGTTGTTTTTTTAGTATAGCACAGTAGAAGAAAACTATATAGAAATTGTTTATTTCACACACCTCCACATATGTATAACACACTGCAAAATATTTTTTGTGGCCCTAAATGGCGTTTTTTGGAAGACCACAACACACCCACAGTACGTAACCGCTGAATCACACAGCTACAGAACTGCAGAAAATGCTATTCAAAAAAAATGTTTTTTTTGTATAGCACAGTAGAAGAAAACTATATAGAAATTGTTTATTTCACACACCTCCACATATGTATAACACACTGCAAAATATTTTTTGTGGCCCTAAATGGCGTTTTTTGGAAGACCACAACACACCCACAGTACGTAACCACTGAATCGCACAGCTACAGAACTGTAGAAAATGCTATTAAAAAAAAATGTTGTTTTTTTAGTATAGCACAGTAGAAGAAAACTATATAGAAATTGTTTATTTCACACACCTCCACATATGTATAACACACTGCAAAATATTTTTTGTGGCCCTAAATGGCGTTTTTTGGAAGACCACAACACACCCACAGTACGTAACCGCTGAATCGCACAGCTACAGAACTGCAGAAAATGCTATTCAAAAAAAATGTTTTTTTTGTATAGCACAGTAGAAGAAAACTATATAGAAATTGTTTATTTCACACACCTCCACATATGTATAACACACTGCAAAATATTTTTTGTGGCCCTAAATGGCGTTTTTTGGAAGACCACAACACACCCACAGTACGTAACCACTGAATCGCACAGCTACAGAACTGCAGAAAATGCTATTAAAAAAAATGTTGTTTTTTTAGTATAGCACAGTAGAAGAAAACTATATAGAAATTGTTTATTTCACACACCTCCACATATGTATAACACACTGCAAAATATTTTTTGTGGCCCTAAATGGCGTTTTTTGGAAGACCACAATACACCCACAGTACGTAACCGCTGAATCGCACAGCTACGGAACTGCAGAAAATGCTATTCAAAAAAAATGTTGTTTTTTTAGTATAGCACAGTAGAAGAAAACTATATAGAAATTGTTTATTTCACACACCTCCACATATGTATAACACACTGCAAAATATTTTTTGTGGCCCTAAATGGCGTTTTTTGGAAGACCACAACACACCCACAGTACGTAACCGATGAATCGCACAGCTACAGAACTGCAGAAAATGCTATTAAAAAAAAATGTTGTTTTTTTAGTATAGCACAGTAGAAGAAAACTATATAGAAATTGTTTATTTCACACACCTCCACATATGTATAACACACTGCAAAATATTTTTTTGGCCCTAAATGGCGTTTTTTGGAAGACCACAACACACCCACAGTACGTAACCGCTGAATCGCACAGCTACAGAACTGCAGAAAATGCTATTCAAAATTTTTTTTTTTTTAGTATAGCACAGTAGAAGACAAATATATAAAAATGGTTTATTTCACACGCCTCCACATATGTATAACACACTGCAAAATATTTTTTGTGGCCCTAAATGGGTCTTTTTGCAAGCGTACATTAAAGTGCAATTTTTTTTTATTTATTTTTTTGCCCTAAACGGGTCTTTTTTTGCACGAGCAGAATACACCCACAGTATGGAATTTTTTTTTTTTTTTTTTTTGCCCTTAATGGGTCTTTTGGAAAAGAGCACAATAAAGTGCCTTTTTTTTTGCCCTAAATGGATCTTTTTCCAAGAGCAGAATACACCCACAGTATGGAAACGGTGTATCTCTCAACGTAATATATGCAGTGCTGGTGCACTGAGCTTGCAGATAAAAGGTAGATTTTCTCTGACACTGGGCTCATGGCAGTGTAAAAAGACTGCACTGCAACACAAACAGGTAAACCTATGCAGATCGCTGAGTTATATCTCTGAATCTGGACTCCTATTCCTATATAATATATCTCTCTCCCTGAAAGCACCAACAGGAACCTGGCCCTACACTACACTGTCTCTCTATCTTTTCCCTCAGATTCCAGAATCAGGACTAACTCATGTATTTTTCAATCTCTCCCTAAAAGCAGCAGCAGCAGACAAGATCCTCTCCCTATCTATTCTGAAGCAGAGTGACGTGTGTGCTGTGTGCCTCTAGCTTATATAGAAGCTGGGTCACATGTTGCACTGACCAATCACAGCCATGCCATTAGTAGGCATGGCTATGATGGCTTCTAAGGGCACACCAGCTAATCAAAAGGTGATTGGCTGGCCCCTGAAGCATTTCTAACTGCGTAATTAGATTGCCGAACCCGAACCCGAACCCGGACTTTTGCGCAAAGTCCGGGTTCGGGTTCGGGAAAAAGCTAAAGTTCGGTACGGACCCAAACTTTACAGGACAGTTCTGTTGATATAATTTAGAAAGCTGCTTCTTGCACATGTACTCATTCCTAGTATTCTATTCTAATTTCCCCCTAGATAATTGTACTGAACAGTTTGTTTCTGTGTCTATGTGGAATATTTATATTCAGCACACTTTCTTGCCTTTCATTCCTTTTGGGTGTTTTTCAGCTTGAAGCCTACACTCAAGAAACCAGGCCAGACGGAACTGTTATACTTCATTCAACCATCAACAGTCCAAGAAGTGTTCTGGTGACATGGACAGGGCCTGAAAACCCCAATGGACACATGACCTATGACCTCATCTTTAGTGGCTTGTTCTATGAAAAAGAAGGTAATTACAAAGTCCAAGCCATCTTTTCTGTTATTTTCAGCAGAGTTAGTACTAATTGTAATTGTATTTTTATTAATTCATTTAATCTTTAAGTAGCCTGAAGGTAAGTAGTGAAATATTTGATTGGTGCAAAGTTGAGCTGAAAGTGAACCGTTAACCGGCTATAGCCCTACATGTCTTTACATACCAGTACATTGTGCTTAAAACAAGCCGTCACTGACACATGTACTGTAGCTGCTGTAGCTGTGGGGTATTTCATCCTCAAATTTGACCTCAGGAGCTCTCATGGCATCCATTTCAATACAAGTCACCAACTCATCTTCCTCTGTTCCCAGCAGTGACTTACAGTAGCAGCTCAGCTCCCCCTTCTCTCCTGCAGCACCCTCCCAGTTAGGCTGATTGCTAGACTAGGTACATTTAGTTTGCTAGCGCTACTGTAATCAGTTGAGCAGCTTGTGATTATTTTGGGCTATTCTGTATCTCACTGTTTGCAAGTTTGACTGCTTCCCCCTGCCTTCTGAAGAGTTCTGTAATGTAGTGATCTATGAAAGTCAAATAAGCAGCCTGAATATGTATGTGGTCCCAGCCAATCCCTGTTGGAAGGTGCAAAGTAGGTGGCTGGGTGAGAGCATACATTTTGAGGCCTGGATCAGAGGGCTGATATTGGAAGGAGGCATCCAACTAGCCAAGTACATTTGTGAGTACAGACCTGTGTGTAAACTCCCAGTGACTGTGTGCTTCTGCTGTCCCTCTGGAATCAATGTCAGCCTGTGTTTAACAACTTAAGGACCGGAAGGATTCACCCCTTAATGACCAGGCCATTTTTTGCGATATGGCACTGCGTCGCTTTACCTGCCAATTGCACGGTCGTGAGACATTGCACCCAAACAAAATTGACATCCTTTTTTTCCCCCACAAAAAGAGCTTTCTTTTGGTGGTATTTGATCACCTCTGCGGTTTTTATTTTTTGCGCTATAAACAAAAAAAGAGCAACAATTTTGAAAAATATATATTTTTTTGAATTTTGCTATAATAAATATCCCCAAAAAATCTATTAAAAAACAAATTTCTTCCTCAGTTTAGGCCAATATGTATTCTTCTACATATTTTTTGTAAAAAAAAAATCGCAATAAGCGTATATTGATTGGTTTGCGCAAAAGTTATAGTGTCTACAAAATAGGGGGTAGATTTATGGCATTTTTATATATTTTTTTTACTAGTAAAGGCGGCAATCTGCAATTGTTAGCGGGACTGCGACATTGCAGCAGGCTGATCGGACACTTTTGACACTTTTTTGGGACCAGCGACATTTATACAGTGATCAGTGCTATAAAAATGCACTGATTATTGTATAAATGTCACTGGTAGGGAAGGGGTTAACACTAGGGGGTGATCAAAGGGTTAAATGTGTTCCCTGGGAGGTGTTTCTAACTGTAGGAGGGCTGGGCTGACTGGAGGAGGAGAGAGATCGCTGTTCCTAATCACTAGGAACAGACGAAGATCGCTCTCAGCTCCCCTGTCAGAACGGGGATGCACCGTGTTTACACTGGCAGATCCCCGTTCTGCCTCTGTGTGGAGCGATCACGGGTGGGGCTGAGCGCTACATCCCCTTCCAGCAATTGGTCAGCAGCTCAGCTCACCCTGCTCTTCCTCCCATAAGTAACTCAGCAGCTCAGCTCACCCTGCTCTTCATCCCAGCAGAGTGACTCAAGAGCTCAGCTCAACCTGCTTCTTCTAGAAGTGACTAAGCAGCTCACCCTGTTTCGCTACCTCCTAGTAGTGTATAAATTATTAACCAATTTTCTCCATCCTATTTTTTTTTATTTTTTTGGTGGTATTATTGTTTCTAAAAAGTCCTGGTGACTGTTGTTACTTAGACAGAAAGTGATTCGAGATCAATTAGAAAATGTATATTGAGGTCTGAGTCCTTGTTGGGGAGATTTTTCCTCACTTCCTGCCACGGTGTCCATATTGGGAACCATACAGAAAGAGAAAGAAAGCCTGCATTGGGGGCACAGACAGAGATTATACTTGACAGGGTTTAGGCTTTTCCTACTGTACTATATGTAGCTCTACCCCTGAAGAAGCCACTGTAATTTAACCCGTTCTTTCCCTACGCTAGTGCAGAGGAAGCCAGACACAGCAACAGTACATTCACTGTTGTTTCAGTACTCAGTCTAGGGGATGTCTTTTTATGTTTGTTTTTTTTTATTGCACAAGAACTTGGATGGGGTGTAGGGAGATATGGGATACTCAAGATTCACTGAATCTTTGCAGGAGGACATTTACTGAATCTTTGCAACAACAAGTTGCAAATGGCAGACCGGTTCTCTTTTAGGGGCTATCCCATTTAGGACTACCACTTGCTCTGACACCCAGAGGAAACAGCACACAGTCATTAGGACCCTGAGCTCAGGTCAAACTCGCAATGCCATGCTGGATACTGTATTACCAGGAACTCTTTGGTGAGCTCTCCAGATCAGGTCCTTAGGTGAGAGTTCCCTTGATTAGCTCCAAAGAAAAAAAGGGATCTTTGAAGCAAGCATGCAGCAAACTCCAGCTTTCTGCCTAGAGGGACAGAGCCCCTCAGATTGGGGACTTGGTTGGGGACTTTCCCTGTAGGATTGGACCCATGACTCCAACATGCTTGCTCCAGGCCCCAGACTATTTATGTGCTTTCCAGCCACCTACAGGGCATAACCCCCAGGGATTGGCTACTACACAATAAATATATTTATGCTGCCTGTTTGCCTTGCTCAACCTCCCATGTTCCAGAAGTCGATAGAGAGCAATCAAACCTGCAGCCTGTTAAACCCAGAACAGCCAAAATAAATCAACAGCTGCTCCAATGGTTACAGAGGAGTCAAAAGGAACACATTTTACCTAACATCCTAGCAGCATATCTAGGAGGATGCTACATCTAATGCTGCGCACACACGACCGTTTTTCATGACAAGAAAAATGCCATTGTTTAGATTGGTCGTGAAAAACGGTCGTGTGTAGGCTCCATAGCATTTTTCGCGCCGAGAAAACTGCCCGAATTTTTTTTAGAACCTGCTCTATTTCAGATCAGAATCAAGTATGAGACGGGAGCACTTGTTCTGGTAAAACTAGCGTTCAGAATGGAGATAGCACATCCGTCACGCTGTAACGGACTGAAGAGCACGAGGCTGAAAGGCGCGAATCGTCTCTCACCAAATTTTACTAACACAAGCATCAGCAAATGCAGCCCAAAGGGTGGTGCCATTCGAATGGAACTTCCCTTTTATAGTGCCGCCGTACGTGTTGTACGTCACTCACCGCGCTTTGGTCAAGCGTTTTTTTTTTTATGAACGTGTGTATGCAAGGCAGGCTTGAGAGGAATCACAACGTGAAAAACTTTGTTTTCTTGCATGACATGAATAACGGTCGTGTGTATGCAGTATAAGAATAGAACATTTTATATATTCACTTTGGTGTCCCCCACAAACTTTTTCACTGGTGAAACTTTTTCTTGCTGCCATCAACACACAAGTACGCATTTATTGAAAGTGACATTTTCTAAACAAAATCTGTAATACAAACCCAATAAGTAAATTCACAAGAACAAGAGCCAAGCGTAACATTTCACCTTTTACCAGAAAACCATTTGTCTTACTTTTATGTTTCCCTTTTTCCTTTCCTTCTGTCTTAAACCAAGGAAGGCTGCGCTCAGTCTGTGCTCCAGTCCCCAAAGGATGCCATGAAAAGGCCCCTTTTGTGTACCATTTTTCGAAGCATATGTGCCAAAGAGTTGAATTTATGATAGGCAGTCTCTATTGACCTCTTTCAAAGCTTGCCATGTCCCCTTTCTTATGCAATGAAGACTTTGATGTGAGCTGCTGTGAAGCACTTGTAAGATTATGAGGTGTAGAGCGACAATCGATTTAGCGACAAAGAAAAAAAAAACAATTTTTTATTTTTCGTTTTATATATTTATTTATTTTTCATTTTTGCCGGACAAGTGGCAAAACAGGCATGCCCATCATACAACAGGGTAATTTCTGCTAAAATAATATTCACCATGTTAAAAACAGAGCTTTAAGCTGAAAGAAGTATCAAACCCAAAACAAAAAATGGATTATATTGCAGTTTGCCAATCATTAGATGTGATCACTGCTTTCATTTAATTTTTTTAGGCTTTCTTTCCTCTGTCTTCACCTAGTAATCTGTCCAGTAACCCCACTCTGAATGAAGCAGATTTGGATACACTAACAAATTGAAGCTGAACCCCAGCTAATATTTTATTGGCAGTTACAGCAAACAGGTTTGTTCTTTTTGGGGTAAAGGTTTTACATAAATGAATAATACCTGCTCATTGTAAGGACCCCTTGAACAGTTTCCAAAGCGGTAGGAGGGGATGCCTCCCGCCGCTCACTGGTGTTTCTCGGGCTTACTGTTTCCCCCGGTTCGCCCAAAAAATGATCAGTAGACATGTGCACTGCTGAAAAATTGGTTTGTTTCCATTTCCTTTGTTTTTTTCAGAAATTCTAAAGTTCATACATTCGAAAATTCGGGATTCGAAAATACAGAAATTCAAAAATTAGGAAATTCGAAAATCCGAAAATTTGGAAATCAGAAAATAAGAAAGGAAATCCAAAAGTTAGAAAGAACAAAAATCCAAAAATCCCAAAATTCTAAATAATAACTAACTAACTAACTAACAATAACTAACTATTAAATTATAGGTTTTGGAATTTCCTTTCAAGTTTGGCTGTTAGTGAACGTAACGAATACGAATTTATCTGAAGTTACAAATTATCCGAAATAAAGAATGCTGCATCTAAACAAATAATACAAAACTAAATAATAATAATACGTTTCTATTATTATTATTATTATTGTTATTTATTATCATTAATTTGTTACATTCCATTCGTTTAGTCATGGCATTCGTTATTACGGATAATTCATAACTTCGGATAAATTTGTATTCCTTACGTTTACTAACAGCCAAATTTGAAAGGAAATTCCAATACCTAGAATTTCATAGTTAATAGTTAAGTTAGTATTTCAGATTTTCGAGTTTTTGAATTTTACTGATTTTTGTTCTTATTTTCTTGTTTTTGTTCTTTTGAATTTTCGGATTTTCATTCTTATTTTTGGATTTCCATATTTTGGAATATCAGGATTTTCGAATTTCCGAATTTCTGACTTTTTGAATTTCCAAATTTTCTAATTCTGAATTTCAGAAATTCAGAATTTTTCGGATTTTTGAATGTCCTAAATTTAGAATTTTCGGATTTTCAGATTTTGAATTTCCCAATTTTCGAATTTAAGAATTTTCGAATATTCAGAAAAATTCGGAAATTCAGATATTTCCGAATTAACGAATATGTCTAAATTATGATAACGATCAGGCGGTGCAGCTGGCTGCTCCCATAGGCTATCAAAGAGCCTTTTATCAACTCTATGGCCTTGGAGGACCAAAGCGATGTCGTGGTGTCACTTCCGGTCCAGGCTGGAAGATAATATATATACGTATATACTCGAGTATAAGCCAAGTTTTTCAGCCCTTTTTTAGGGCTGAAAGTATACCCCCCGGCTTATACTCGAGTCAGTACCTGAAAATCTTGAAATTTCGCGGCCGGCGTCCATTGTTTAAATCTAGCGCCTTTCTCCCTGTCTCTTCCGCGATAGGCGTTTCCAGCAAACACTGTGTTGAGTGTTGCGCCTATCACGGAGATCCTCTTGTCCGACTTCCGTGATTGGCGGAGCACTGAACACAGTGCCTGCTGGGAAACGGAGTCGGAGAATGAGAGGACCTCCGTGATAGGCGCAAACACTCAACACAGTGTTTGCTGGAAACGCCTATCACGGAAGGGACAGGGAGAACGGCGCGAGATTTGAACAATGGACGCCGGCCGTGGAATTACAAGATTTACAGGTAGACTGACTCGGGCACAGGGAGGCTGCAATGGACACAGTAAGGGGGCACAGTGAGGTGACAATGGGAAGTGAGGTGGCACAGTGAGATGGCAATGGGCACAGTAAGGGGGCACAGTGAGGCGACAATGGGCACAGTGAGGTGACAATGGGCAGTGAGGTGGCAATGTGCACAGTGAGGTGGCAGAGTGAGATGGCAATGGGCACAGTAAGGTTGGGCAATGGGCACATTTCCTCCCCTCGGCTTATACTCGAGTCAATAAGTTTTCCCAGTTTTTTGTGGTAAAAGTAGGTACCTCGGCTTATACTCGGGTCGGCTTATACTTGAGTATATACAGTATATATTTTTTTTGATCTTTTGCTTTCAAAGGTAAAGAAAAGATTTGGGGTCTTTTTGACCATTGTAATAGGAATAAAAGTGTTAAAAAAAAAGACTTACTGGCAGGATCACCAAGTGAAAGTAAAGGAAAGAAAGTCTGAAAAATAATGCAGCCATCACATTTAAAACCTGGTAAGCTGTAGTATAATAAATGTTTGCTTTTGGATTTATTATTTCTTGAAGTTTAATCTGCTTAGATTTTGCCTCTCTTGGTTAATCTCTTACCCCTTTATCAACATGCTAATGACATTTTTAAATTAAGCATTTCCATTTACATGACATACCTTACTTTATACTCAGTGATGTCATCACTGGGTCTCTATGCAATGCATCCAGATTAAAGTGGGATACACACTATAAGTAAATCGGGGTAAAAGTTTTTCCGATTTTTCTCGATGTTTCACAGCAAATCGAAACCGATGAAAGAAAATTTGTATGAAAATTCTTACGAATATTCTCGTACTACAAAGGCTTTTTTTGTTGTTTATTGTTTCTGATCATGCGCATTCTTTCTTTTCTGATTTTTCTTGTGTGAAAATCGTACGAAAACGGTACACATTGAACAAAAATCATTCATTCTGTTCCCGTACGAGAAACAATTTGTAGTTTGTCCCTTCGGGAATTTTTGTACGAAAATTTGGAATCGGCTGTCGAAAGTTGTGTACACGCTATACGAAAATCGTACGAAAATTCTTTGGACGAAAAGTTTGCCTAATTTTCATATAGTGTGTACGAGACTTAAAGTGGATGTAAACCCACTCTCATAAATTCTAAAGTACTGCCATAGTGCTGATCTATAAGGATGTACATGCCTCCTGCATGTACCCTTACCTGTCAAATGTCCCCCCTTTAGCTGTTTGAAACCCCAAAAAAGTCCAGATTCTGTGGGCAGGTCTGTTGTTCGGCGCTCGGTGGGCGGAGTCATGATGTCAGCAGACTCCCCGCCCACCTCTACACTCCCCTTGGCCAGAGCGTGCACAGGAGAGGCAGAGCGCGTTCTGGGTAAAAAGATAGAGCGCGCTCACGGCCCCGTCATTTCAGTAAACACACATCAATGTCTAGTGACAGTCGGGGATGATCGGTGCAACGGGACAGCTGTGAGCACCGATTCTCCCTGCATGGCTTTTCATCATCTGCTTCTCCTCCTCCCTCCCATGGCTTTCACCTGAAAAGCATGCGGGGGGGATCAGTGCTCACAGCTGTCCCCATCGCACCGATCATCCCCGATGATCCTCCTCCTCCAGTACCCTGTTCTCCTCCACCCCCGATGTTGTTCCCCTCCGTGTGTCCACACCCCCCCCCCCCGCCGTGTCTTACTCCTCCGCCCCCCCTCGTCACCTCTCCGTGTGTCCACATCCCCGCGTCGTGTCTTCCTCCTCTGCCCCCCTCGTCCCCTGCAGCCGCCGGCTTTTCGCTCCTCTCCCGCGGGCTGCGAGGGGGGCGCGCGGGGGGATCTTTCAGGATGGAGAGTGGAGAAAAGGGCCAGTATGTCAATTGACATACCGGCTCTTTTCTTTTCTGAATGGGACACAAAGCGTTCGTTACCGATCGCTCTGTGTCCTGTGATAACTGAGCAGAGTAACCTGTGTGTTACTATGCTCAGTTTATGAATGGATAGGAGCCGCTGTCTCCCCTCCATTCATTTTCAATGCAGAGAAAAGGACTGGGGAATCTGTGTCCTCGTTCCCTTTCTCTGTCTCAAATGGGAGAGGTCAGGGGTCTCTGTTTAGACCCCTGACTCGTCACCAAAGCCCCCAATAGGGCTGATAAAAAAAAAAATATTCCAAAATAAAATTGTGAAAAAAAAATGAAATTGAAAAATAAAAAACAACTGACACCACAACCGCCCCCCCCCCATACCAACATGGTCCAGAGCCCCAAGACCACTGACACCGACCACTACCCCGCTGACACCGTCCACTGACACCGACCACTATCCAACTGACACCATTCACTGACACGTCCACTACCCCACTGACACCGTTTACTGACACGACCACTACCCCACTGACACCATTCACTGACACCGACCACTGACACCGTCCACTACCCCACTGACCACTACCCCATTGACACCATTCACTGACACCGTCCATCACTCCACTGACACCATCCACTGACACCGACCACTGACACCATCCACTGACACTGTCCACTACCCCACTGACACCGTCCACTACCCCACTGACACCATCCACTTACACCGACCACTGACGCCATCCACTGATACTGACCACTGACACCGTCCACTGACACAGACCACTGACACAGACCACTACCCCACTGACACCGTCCACTGACACCGACCACTGACACCGTCCACTGACACCGACCACTGACACCGTCCACTGACACCGACCACTGACACCGACCACTGACACCGTCCACTGACACAGACCACTACCCCACTGACACCGTCCACTGACACCGTCCACTGACATAGACCACTACCCCACTGACACCGACCACTGACACCATCCACTGACACCAACCACTGACACAGACCACTACCCCACTGACACCGACCACTGACATAGACCACTACCCCACTGACACCGTCCACTGACACTGTCCACTACCCCACTGACACCGACCACTGACACCGACCACTGACATGTCCCCCCACCCCCTTTCCCAAAAGCACTGTTAAAAAATATATTAAAAAAAAAAAACCCACCCCCCATCATTGTGAAAAAAAATAGTACAAAAATAAATTGTGAAAAATAATGTAAGGTGACATTTATAGGGACTTGGGCCCAGTTCACACTGGTGCGATGCCAGACATTGCATGTGATTCACACCGCATTGCTGTTCAGATCACATGCGATGTCTGTGCGATGCGATTTCAGGCATACAAACTGTATACCTGAAATTGCATCGCATTTGAACCAAACACGCACAGGACCCTTTTATGGTCCGCACCAGAATCGGATCGCATAGGTGTTCACACCTATGCAATCCGATTCATGTCAAACTGTCAGTTCGCAGTGCAATATGCGAGCTGAAATGGGGGTGTCGTTAACATTGTATGACACTCCCCAGCAGTTCGCATATGGCAGTGTGAACTGCCATGCGAGTCGGGTGCGATGTGGGAACCCGCAGTGGATTTGCAGGGTTCCCGCATCACACCAGTGTGAACCGAGCCTTGGTGGGAGCAGTCAGGTGACATTTGTAGACTGTATGCTTTGAGGCTCGGTTCACACTGGTGCGATGCGAGAGCCCTGCAAATCCACTGTGGGTTCCCACATCGCACCCGACTCGCACGGCAGTTCACACTGCCATATGCAAACTGCTGGGGAGTGTCATACAATGTTAACGACACCCCCATTGCAGCTCGCATATCGCACTGCGAACTGACAGTTAGGACATGAATCGGATCGCATAGGTGTGAACACCTATGCGATTCTGGTGCAGACCAAAAAAAGGGTCCTGTGCGTGTTTGGTCCGAATTCGGTGCGGTATCAGCCATACTATCTGTATTTCTGAAATCGCACTGCACAGACATCGCATGTGATTTGCACTGCAGTGCGGTGCAAATCAAATGCGATCTCGCACAGCGCACTAATGTGAACCGGCCCTAAGTTCATTCAGCCTTACTGGGTGCAATTATAAAAAGTGAGAAATCCACCCCTCCCCCAAATAACAAATCCTGGTGATGGAAAGGAATGTTGCAACTGTGATCAGGTGACCTCAAACACACACACTGCAATATACCAATAATAAGATCACTCAAGCTTCTACTCTGCCCAGCTCTGACTAGATACATCTCCCCTAAATCAGATCATTTCTCTGTGTATATTCCGCTGTTCTGTGTTCACTGCACTTTATACATGCATTTCCTTGTCACACTGAACTGTGGATCACACCCCATGATGAGAACATCCAGACAAAACACAGTAAAGGCAGCCAATCCTGGGAGAGCTGGAGGGGAGAGGAGGGGAGGGGAGGGGATGTGAATTGTGAACTTTTTACACAGGATGTGCCTCTGTCTCAGGCTAGTACACGAGATATGTAAATAACCTGTCATTCACAGCAAGGGGGCGGAACGGACAAAGGCTTTTCTCTGTTTGTCCGTTTTATCTCACTGAACAATAAAAGAGGATTGCTCAGAGCTGGATTAACTCTGTGTGGCAAGACTGGGCACAGATAATATGAAATCTTATTCTCTACATTGTGGCATCAAAAAAATATAAAATAAAAAAATTGGGTTTACATCCACTTTAAGGCTAATGAAAAAGGCTGTACATAGCTTCCTGACAATAGCAGACTGCCCTGAGTAACGTCCACCTGTGATGCTAAACCTCTATGATTAATAGAACCGAAACCCAATGAATGAAATGGACGGGCAATATGCGTTTTCCCCGCTGCATTTTTGCTGCGATTTTGCTGTGTTTCAGATGCGTTTGCTGTGTGTTTCTGGTGCATTTTTGGGTTGCCTGGACCCGTGAAAAATGGACAGGTGACTTAAAAGCAAACCAAAAACACAAAATAGCAGTGCGTTTTTCCGTGAACTTGCAGTGATTTCCATTAATTTCAATGAGAAGCTGCATTTTTGGTGCGGTTTTCAAAACTGCACCAAAGATTCAGCATGCAGGACTTTTCAAAGCGCACTGCACCTGTGACGCAGTGGTGTGAAAAGTCCCATATGATTTATAGGGAAACATTTTTCTTTGTTTTTTCTTGCAAGTAAAAAACGCAAGAAAAATGTATCAGTGTGAAAGGGCCCTAAAGCCTCGTACATACAATCGGATTTTCCGCAGACAAAGCGTCGGACGGCAGAACAAGTTCACAGCCAACGCCATTCAGACCAAAATCCACGGAAAAGTCAGATGGAAGTCCGATCGTGTGTATGAGGCTTTAGTCTAGTGCAGTGGTCTCCAAACTGTGGCCCAGGGGCTGGATATGACCCTTTGCTTGCCTTTATCTGGTCCTTGGAGCACCATTCCTCCTACTGATATTAGACACTATTCTTCCAACTGACACCAACATTGGGGCACTATTCCTCCCAATGATACCAACAATGAGGCACTATTCCTCCCTCTAATACCAAATGTGGCGGTTTACTCCCACTGATACCAGGAAAATTTCCACTCCCTCTGGCCACAGTCCAGCCCTTGTAAAGTCTGAAGGACAATAAATTGTCTCCTTATTTAGAAAGTTTGGAGATCCCTGGTCTAGCATCATCATGATGGCAATTGTATCACAAGTGGATGTTACTGGGAGTCCACTTCCTTTAAATCGGTAGTAAACCAAAAGCAAAAATGTGCTCTATTGCAGGTTACCAATTCTTAAATGTGATGGATGCACTTCTGTATTAGGGTGTCTTCACTCCACTGGAGGAGAAATGGAGACACCCTTGGACAGCAGCAATATTTTTTACTTTTTGCTATAATAAATATAAAAAAACACATTTCTTCCTCAGTTTAGGGCGATATGCATTCCTCTACATATTTTTGGTAAAAAGCGTCTACAAAATAGGGGATAGATTTATGTCATTTTTATTAAAAAAAAAGATTTTTTACTAGTAATGGCGGTGATCTGCGATTTTTAGCGGGACTGCGACATTGCGGCGGACAGATCGGACAACTTACTGACATTTTTGATACTTTTTTGGGAACCAGTGAATTATTACAGTAATCAGTGCTAAAAAATATGCACTGTTATTGTACTAATGACACTGCCAGGGAAGGGGTTAACATCAGGGGCGATCAAGGGATTAAATGTGTTCTAACTGTATGGGAGATGGGCTGCCTGGGGAAACACACAGATCCATCTTCCTGCATAGCAGAAATACAGGATCTGTGTGATCTCCCCTGTCAGAACGGGGATTTGCCTTGTTTGCACAGGCAGATTCCCATTCTGTCACTGTGGGGAATGATCGTGGGTGGGCGGCGGACATCAAGTCCGCTCCACCCATTGATCGGCTCCCCCGCTGGCCAGCGGGCATGCCTCTGGCGGCGCGTGCCCATAAACTAGAGTTCCTGAGCCGACGTACAATGACGGGTATTCGCGGGAATGAGCCGAACTGCCGCAGTACAATGACGACTGCTGGTCGGCAAGAAATTAAAGCCGAACTCAAGTTTACAGTTACAGCAACAGTTTTTTCCTTTTGGGATAAAGGTTTTACAGAAATGAATAAAAGCGGACCATTGTAAGCACCCCTGACAATTGTTAATGGTTTGTCTAAACCCTCTAATAGCCATATTGCTGGACAGCTTGGTCTGTAAAAGGAAATTGAAAAAGAATAGACTTGCTGGATGGATCAACAGGTGAAAATAAAGGAAATAAAGTCTACAAAAATAACACAAATGCCACATGTAAGAATTGGTAAACTGCAACAGATTATTTTTTTTTGATTTATTGCTGCTTTACAGTATGCCTGCCCTGCGGTATGATGCAGCGATGGTAGGGGAGTTCTGTGCTCTTCTATCAACATTTAATCAGCCTCTGTGATCCCCCATCCACACTCTTCTCCTGGCAAAGGGTCCATACACTGCTTCATGGCAGGGAGCACCTAAATCAGCTGGATCATGCGTAGACCATATTGCTGACTCCTCCCCCTGGTGGTCACAAATGTGGGATCAAATCAGATCCTATGGTGACATCACAGGGTCTGACATCACATGGTCTGACATCACAGGGTCTGAAAGATAGTCATATCATAGGAATTCAGCAAGGTTTTTAAAACATATTTAACAAAGAAGAAGCATAGAAAGGTTAGTTTATTACTTTACTGCTTGCCTCAAATGGGGTCTTCATTTTTTCTTGTAATGTAGCAATGTTTCCACATCACCTCCTCCGACGTGTCAGCACAGACTGTCGATCTGTCTGTCAGACTGTCAACGTAACACTAAATGTTGCCAGCCTGTGCAGCAAAAGAACTTTCAAAAAGTCAGGACCCATTTGCCAAGCAGCCCTCGCAGAAAATGTATTCTGTTCTCCGCAGAATTTTCTTTGATTTCTCTCCGCTGAGAACTTTACTGATTTGTCCCAGCGGAATCTGCTGGAATTTATCGGTTCATGGTTGGCAGTCACAGATTAAGGTAAATGTCGATCTGTAATGACCCTCTACATGTTAGTACTGCAGTAAAGCCAAGCTTTTATGTCAAAGACATCGAAGAGGGAGCTATTACACATGACAGGGGTGATCAAGGGACTCCGGTCTAAGGCAAGCATTATTAAATATTGACTAGTTCTGTGATTTATGTAGAGCTGGGAGAAAAAAGTGACTTTTTAACCATTATATATTCTTCAGTAAGGAAAACCAGTCATTTATCTCCTGATGGTTATAAAGAACGGACTCTGTGCATATTTTAGCGGTGGGAAAACCGACAGGGTGGGGGGTTGGGGAGAAAGGCATATTCTTTCATCTGTACGACGTTGTTAGCTAATTTGTGCAGCAGGTAAACTGGAAGGGATGACAAGACTTGACAAGGGAAAAGGTTGCGAAGGAAGGAGAGGAAATTAATTGGCTGGAGATATTAATGGAATTGAATTAGATTTAGTTGTCTGGACCCTGTAGGAGGGAAACATGAAAATTCACCAAAAAGGTAGATGTATACATTAAATTGAGGCCATTGTTACCAAAAGAAAATAGATTCTGACTAAATAAAAGCAGGTAGTCATAGACAGGAGATTATAGCTATGAAGTTCTCCAAAAAAAATGTCAGGAAACAGGATCTGCAGCAATTCCAAATCTGTGAGTTATTAAGATATCCTCAAGAGGAAAGAGCAAATTTTAAATGTTTTGAATTACCTGAAATTTTGACAAAAATTGGGGGCTTTTCATCAAAATGTCACCATTTTAGACGAATGCAGCGGACTCTATGGGAAAGACGAGAATAAGGTGGTTTTGCAAAGGGATTTAAATAGCGTTGACAGGTTACAAAAGTCTCTTTCAACTATCCTGCACTTGCTTTTGTGCCAAGAGCAACACCTCTTGGCACAGCTTGGATCTAAAAGCCACTCATGGCATGCCTAGATGGGAGACAGGGGCTGAAGGAGACAGCGATGCTAGAAGTTTGGTTCTAGGTGTACAACTGCAATTGGCAACCTAATGTGTGGGTGACTTTATGCAACCCTTGGCCACCTTGCACCCAATGCTATGGTCTATTTTGCCTTGCTGTCCTGCTTATGATCTTCTAAAAGCTACTGAAGTTTCTATGCTCTACTTTAAAATTATATTGTGCCAGTGGAAGCCAAACCTCATTCTATCACTTGAATTATTACAATTATCAATGAAGGAATATGTTCCCCTGAGCTTGCTGACCTGAAGCTCATCCTCTTCCCACTTTTGCTAACCTCTAGTCATAAAGAAAGTGAATTAATAGGTGATCGCTCATGAAGTACCCTCCTAGATATGAGCTAGGATTAGTTAGATTTGGTTCTTGCTCACCGCATTCAGTGGAGCTGTATTTTTGTGGTTAGGTAAATTTAGCTGTGCTCACTGTAAGCAGTGCAGCTGTGTGTGATTAGTTAGGTGTGTTCAATGTTTCAGCTGCTGCTGGTTGCATTGTTTTCTCTGTCTTCCAGAAAGCAGTAGAATCCTCTGGAACATAGGTGTGGAGCAATGCAAGTAGCAGTATGAATATTTATACAGCCCAGGCCAATCCCAGGTAGGGTGGCTCGATTCCCTCAACCCTATCCCAGTTACTCCAAAATAAAAACAAAAACAACCTTGACTGGTTATTGAGCCAAAAAGTGACTGTAAACATGTGCCTGGCTGCAGGGCAATCTACTGGGAAAAGAATCCAGGCAATTTCCAGCATCTCCTTCAGGGGTAGCACTACACTTATTACAAAGTGGTTGCATGACCAACCACAACATGATATAATTGCTATAATTGATATATTTGCTATAATTTATATAATTGCCCATTTTGAACAAGGTCCTAAGTAGGGACATTGGATGGAGAGAGAATAGGAGGTAGAGCAAACGTTATGGATATGAACTGTTAATGCGACAGATACTGTGACTTTGCCCATTCAAAGCAAAGTGACCTCCCATGTACAGTATGTATGTTTATTCAGCTATGCACCTTTGCCACCGTCCTGCCCTTGCTAACAAAGCCAAGGTTCCAGGTATGAGGGAGCATGTGACTCCCGTTTTGTGAAAGTGTATGGTCCTAATCTGCCGATCACTGCCATGTGAAGGTGGTGGTGGTGGTGGTTGGGGAGGGAGGTTGTATGACGTCATCTCCCTGTCTAAGCTCCAACACCAGTCGACACAGGAACTTAGACAGAGGGGAGGTGGTGGTTGAGCATAGCTAATTGGTTCAGTATACATGTCACAATCAGGCGTCAGGCTTGAAGACCAATTGCAATAGCAGTGGCAGGACAGGCATACAGGCAGTCACTTCTGGCAGATGACACAGGCTCACCGGAGTTTAAGTACTAGCTGGTTTTCCCCAGAGCTCCGGATGGTGGAGATGGATTTAGCTGTCAAGCCCAGGTCCTGACAATACATTTCAGAGAGGGAGGGTGATCTATGCACAAACACTGGCTATTTACTCTGAATGGCAAAAGACCCCATGATTAGTTCACTAGATGGTGATCCATGGTGAAAAATGCACCCAGCATTTTCGTCTTTGCTAGATCTTCAGCAGAATACATTATCAATTGTATGAGGCACAGAAGAATGACCCCACATAGTTACGTAGATACATATAGTTACATACTGTAATCAATGAGGTTGAATAATTACACCAGTCTATCCAGTTCAGCCTGTGTGTGTGTATGCATATGTATTTATTTCACTACCATTTCCCATATCTCTGTACGGTGCATTCGCTAAGAAACACATCTAAAAGTTTTTTAATTTATCTACAACCCTGCTGACACCACCAACTGTGGAAGGAAGTTAGTTCCACATCCTTACCACTCTAATGCCGCGTACACACGGTCGGAATTTCCGACAACAAATGTTCAATGGGAGCTTGTTGCTGGAAATTCCGACCGTCTGTAGGCTCCATCGAACATTTGCTGTCGGAATTTCCGACAACAAAAATTTGAGAGCTGGTTCTCAAATTTTCCAACAACAAAGCTTGTTGTCAGAAATTCCGACCGTGTGTACACAATTTTGACGCACAAAAGTCCACGCATGCTCGGAATCAAGCAGAAGAGCCGCACTGGCTATCGAAAAAATTTTTTCTCGGCTCGTCGAACGTGTTGTATGTCACCGCGTTCTTGACGTTCGGAATTTTCGACAACAATTGTGTGACCATGTGTATGCAAGACAAGTTTGAGCGGACATCTGTCGAACATTCGTCGGAAAAAAATCCACAGTTTTGTTGTCAGAATGTCCGATCGTGTGTACGCGGCATAACAGTAAAGAACCCCTTACACAGTTGAAAGTTAAACCACTTCTCATTCAACTTCATTGAGTGGCCACCTGTCTTTATAAGAGACCTAAGATTGTATCAATTTATCCCTATGCCTGTAGGCAGGTGCAGCTAGATAGTCTGTCACTAGGTTGCTCTGTTCCAGAACAGTGTCTGATTACAGAAGGTAGTGTCATCAGGTCCTAGGCCCCTTTTAATTAGAGCACTCTTGCTGTGATGTCATGGGTATAAGTCAGTACCCAGTTATAAGCCCAGTTGGGGTGAGCCCTAGTTCAGTGCACACCCCACAACAGTACAGATGTAAGCGTGGAGGCCTTGGACAGGGCTGGAGCCCGGGAAGACGTAAGCCTGCACCCAGGAGAGATGGCAGTAGACTTCCTGACCCTTATGGAGGTGGGAGCTAGGGCAGGTTGCAAAAGGCCTTTAAGACCATGCCAAGGGTTCCCTGAGTAAGGTTATTCCTCTGGAGGGTCCTGGGAGAAGTGTACCCATGGAGGAGGTGATTACAGAGATATCCCATTCCTACGAGTATAATCCTGGGTGGAAGAAGAGACTTTTAGAGAGAGATCGCTGCTTAAAGTGCTGCATATCCTTACACATGTGACTGCTGCCGACCATCCACTGAATATGATTGAATATGTTTGTCAAGTGACTCCAGAATGTATGTCAGTCAAGTGCAGCAACCCTATTTATATGTGGCCATTCCTTCTTTCGAATTTAAAGGTCAATGGCTGGGGATGTCATGTGGAGGCCTTTGGCATGGAGTGGGGCACAGTATGGCAGAGGGTTTGGCATCAGCCGGAGGGGCAGTGTTCTATCAAAGACAGAGCGGGGAAAGGACATGTGCTTTTGGCACCATTACTAGCCAATTGCAAAGCCCCTCTTACATATGTAGCGCCCCCCCCCAATATTTGGGGGCGCTATGTGGAAATTTAGGGGTTGTCGGCATAGGTTAACCTACGGAGGGTATCACAGCACCTTAGGTGTTCCCTCTCGGCAGCCGTGCAGTGGGCGTGGTCGACCCGCTGTGCATGCTTGGAGAGGGTACATAAGGAGCAGATGCCATTAGGCGTGAGGCGATTCCAGGGGGACCCCAAGGCGTTCAGGGGGGACCTCTGGTCCAGTGAGTGTGCTTCGTGGCCAGCATGGCACGAGGTGCGCGAGTGTGTTTAGGCCTCGGGCACCTTCAGCCCGAGGCCCTGTTGCTGCATTGTAGGCCCAGCTCCGCTGACAAGGGCCTACGCTTCAGAGAAGGATCCCAGGCTGCCCGTTTGTAGGGGGCCCATCTTGAGGAAAGGAGTCCAGGGGAGGATCAGTCCCAGGAGATTAGCGACGGTACTGCTGTCTCGGGGAGAGGCCTGGAAACTCGCCTAAAGAGGGATTCATCGTCTCTGATATCCATCCCGGCTGCTAGGACCGCTCTCATAGGGACGATCCGGGTGAGCAGTGCCCACTCAGGCTTGAGTGGCGATGAATGTAGATACTGAACTTAGGTGTTGCGTGCCTGAACCTTCACCTACTTCTTTCAACTTTCTGCTCTCTCTCTCTTCAAGTTGACTCAAAGAGAAAAAGAATAAAGCCTTGCTGATTAGGTTTTACTCATGTGTGGACATTGGCCTTATTCCTGGAGATTTTTGTTTACCCCTAGACAATGGAGCTAAGGGATCCAATCCAGAGAGGTAATTGCTGCAGACCCAAAACAAAACCAGCCGTTCCCTTAAATGGGGGTAAGTGCTAGACATGTTAGAATTACTTTTTTAGTTTTTTGTATATTGAGATCATATCCCTACGTATGTGTCTCTTCTCCAGGAGTTTAGTTTAGTTAAAGATGGTAAAGTGCTCCCCTTTTCACAGCTGGTATATTACTATATAAAGCAAATCATACACAGTATCCTAATGTGCAGTATAAAAACAGCAAAAAATTGCAGAATATTAATGGTAAACATGTATCAACATAAAAATATATAGACAAAGATAAGTGGCACTTAATACCAAATCTGTGGTAGGGCATGCCATAGCTGAGGTTCTCCAGTCCCCTTTGTAGACTTCCCTGGACTCTCTTGAGTTCCAGCACATCCCTCCAGAGACTGATGACCAGAACTCAATGGTATAATCAAGATGTGGCCAAACCTGAGTTTTTTAATCACATGTGGGTTGTATTTTTTTTTTTTTACATGTCGATCTGTGCTGGGCATCCAGTTCCTTTTTAGCCCAAAGATAAAATCTGATGGTTTGCTTTGTACAAGAGCTGCACATTTACTCCTTTGCTGTGTTTCATTAATCAGTCTGTGAAACCCATGAAAGAGTTAAACCATACAGTTTGATTACCATTCAACACAGGACATATTTTATACCCATAAATCAGTTTTAGTCACACTTCTATTATTCTCTCAGGTCAGCCAGCCCAATTCAAATCAATAGAAGTGCAAGTGACACAATCAATCTAGATATTTGATTATGGATTTTCATCCTTTAAGTCTGCCTTGGCTACCTAGCTGAGAGTTTCCCCAGAGAGCCCAAAATCTCTATTGGCATCCGTGAATTATGAACACCAATAGAGAAAAGAGATAATCTTCATTTGCATAATGCCTGAGCTCAGTAATGGAACTTTACAGCAACCGTTCCAGACAAAACTGCCTCAAATGTGATGGCGGTTCAATAAAAAGTTTTATTCATTCTGCGGCTGTTTTAAAGATATAACCAAATTTCCAAACATCAGCCAAGAGGTTAGCAATCCTAACGCTGCTTGGACTTTCTGTGCTTTGCTCGTGTCTATGTGTTGGTTAATTCTTACTGCTCCAGTTTTTTCATCTTCCCAAGGTCCCAATTTCAGACATGTGTTCCCCCTAGGTCAGTGATGGCGAACCTTGGCACCCCAGATGTTTTGGAACTACATTTCCCATGATGCTCAACTACACTGCAGCGTGTATGAGCATTATGGGAAATGTAGTTCCAAAACATCTGGGGTGCCAAGGTTCGCCATCACTGCCCTAGGTCATACCCCTACTAAACAAGTACTTCCTAAATAAATGTATTGTGACAATGAGGAGTGCTGGGAGCCATGAGGCAAGTTTGGATCCTTGTGTTATGGAGGTTTGGAGGTTTGACACAAGCTCTTAAAGTGACCCTATCGCTAGAATGAATATGAAAGACAATGCTCCCCTTACATAGAAAAGTATTCTTACTTACTTCTCCTTCCACCTGCAGTGCCAATCTTTGCTATATTGAAGAGATTGATACAGCTGCCTGAATAATCTTCAGAATCTGACATTTCTGGAAATGTGTGTTTAGGCAGGTGAAGTCTACTTTCTCCACTGCAGGTGGCACTCGTTTACAGCTGCAATGCAGGTGGAGGAGGAAGTCGAGAGGAACCTAAATCCTCTATGGTTTACTTAGTCACAGGGAGGCAGCTATCCATTTGGATGCTGGCACCCCATGTGACTCTGGTGGCCATCTTGGGTCAGGCAGAGTCTATGCATCAGGGTTTGGCGTGTGGCTAGAGTAGGGACAGGTCACCCATCTGTCAGGGACAGTGATTAGACTGAGAAGGAGGGGAAAAAGGGAGAAAGAGAGAAAGAAATAAAAAAAAAAAACAGGGAAAAAACTCACAAGAAAGGGGGTGAAAAAGGGAGAGAGACAGCCGGGAAGAGGGAAAGGAGAGGGAAGGAGGGATACGGGGACAAGGAGTCCGCATGATACGAGTTGACAGAGTTAGAGTAAGGCGCTCCAACGTCTCTGCTCCCCCGCCCCCCCCTAGTCAAATCCTTTTGGGTTAAGCCATTGTGAAGTATATATGTATTTACATGAATCATCATTTTGTCTAAGAATTAGCAATTTGAAAGTGATCAGTCGTTTTAAAGTGGGTCCAGCACGCCCATGTTTCCGTAAACTTTTGTATCCGTTCTTGGGAAATGTGGATCAGTTCCTCCATTTCTTCTATTTTGGAAAGTTTGGCAAACCATTCTCTAATAGATGGTGGGGTATTAGATCGCCAGTGTATTGGAACACACAATCTCGCCGCATTCACCATGTGCATAGCCAGGGATTTATAGTAAACACTTTTAGATAATGTTGTGTGGTGCAATAAATATTGCGCCGGAGTATAGTTCAAGGTATACGTGGTAACTTGTGAGATGATATTGTGTACCTGTTTCCAGAAAGGCTGGATGGATTTACACTCCCACCAAACGTGGAGCATTGTGCCTTCTGCTTCACCACATCTCCAGCACGTATTAGGTATGGATGATGAGAATTTGTGGAGAAGGGAGGGAGTTCTATACCACCGTGTTTCGATTTTGGAACAGTTTTCTTGAATAGCTACATTCATGGAGCCCTTATGTTCGTATTCATGTATGGTTCCCCACTCCTCATCGGATAGGGAGATCTGAAGTTCCCTTCCCCAAGCGGAACAGGCAGGGTCACTGGTGCTGGTAGGCTCTTCCAGTAACATCAGGTAAATGAGAGATAATAAATGCCGTTGTGGTGTTTTTCTCGTACAAAGGGATTCAAATGGTGTGAGTGATCTTGTCCATGTTGATTGTGGTGCATGTGTGGACAGGACGTTTCGTATCTGTCTAAACGTCCAGAATGGGAATGTTTTGGTTAAGGAAACATCGCCCAGATAGTCATAAGAGCAGGGGTCACCATTCAAGAAAAAGTGTCGTGCCCTCATATCTTTGTATGGCCATTCACGACTCAAAAAATAATTTACGTTACCTGGTGGGAAATCAGGGTTTCCCTTTAACGTGATCAAGGGGCCCGGAACCGTGGAAAGAACTGTAAATTTCTTTGCCCTAGTGAAGGCCACCAGGAATGGGTGAATAAGTGGATGTGTCAAGGCTTTCGTTGGCCAACACAATTTTACTTCAGTTAATTGCTGTACAGATGATATTCTTCCAGTCTTTTGAAGTATAAGAAGACAATGACTTTCCTGAACCCTGTCTCTGCAAATAACCAACACATTCTTAGGGAACATGGAAGAAATGAGTAGAGTATAGCTAAGATTAAACTAACTAGAACTAAACAGAAGGGGAGAACAGAGGAAGATACCAAAATCGCATTAGCAAACTAGTTGTAGTGACCCAAAACCGCCACTAGATGTCAGCATACTGGAGAGAAAGGATAACCTCATGCAGTTCAATACATAAAAATACATGAAAGTGAGGCAGACCAGAGTGTGACATGCTTATTCCCCTACTACGCTCTTTGGTTCCTCCTGCTGGCCACTATGTCGCTAAAGGACACAATATTGAGGTAGAAACTGGCACATTGATCCACAGAACGCAGTGGGAGACCAGGCATCTAATACACCCAAGTATGTTGGATCCTGAATATAAAGCCACAATAGCTCTACAAGTGAAAATCAGTGGTGAGTGAAGTATGAGAGGTAAGTGTCAAGCCCCTTCTATGCACTTTTTTTTGTAATTTAATTCTGGCAATACTGTACAGTGGCTTTAAAGTGGAACACCAGGTGATAACTAGCTACACAGCTGCAATACATGTATGCCAACCATTATACTGTACCTCCCGCCTCTGCCACTCTGCAAGACAACTCTTTTTCCTGGTTCAGCTTTGTCGCCCTATCTCTTCCGCCCTGGGCAGTATGCATCATTGCAAGGCCATATCTATCCATTGCCCAATGACCAAGAAAATTATATAGGAAACTGGAATGGAAAGAGTGCATTTATCTTACTTGTTACATTATGGCAGAGGTGCCTGGATCAGAAAACCGGCTGCACAGGTCTAAAAGTCAATGCGTGTGTATTTCAACTGTGAATAGCAATTTGCATGGAGATCCATTTTAATTTAAGTTTTCTTGCCCATTTGAGACATTTATAGAATTGTGCCATTGGCTTATTAAAACAGAAGGTCTTTACAAATCATATCTCTCCCCACTTTCAGTTCAACCACTAAAGATGAACCCATGGATTGCCCATGCAGGTTAGGTTTAATAACTCCAGCCTAGCAATACATACCGGTACTTACCTTTCCTTGGCTCCTCTGCCACTCTGTTCAGTAAGGAAAGGATCAAGGGAAGGAAGCTGAGGACACACGGGGCTGAGGACTATCTCCCTAACCCTACAGGACAGCACTGGATGTATAAATAGCCAGTTAGCAAGCACCAGTGCTTTCACATGGCAGGAAGAAGAGGAAGTGATATGGTTGCCATACCCGGAAATTCTGGACAATGTCTTCACTTGCTGAATGGAGAAATTGGTGATAGAAGAAAAGGTTAAGGGCTGGTGGCATTACATGGTACCTCTTGCTTTGCCCTAAATCTATCTCTATTTTCAAACATCTGTAAATATTCTGCTTGTCGCATATAATTATTTTACGTCATTTGATTTTTTTTCCATTAACACAGGTGACAGAATTTACAACATTACCAGTTCCAGGAGGAGATTGCATCAAAGTCAAGGAAATAATAAGTGGGCGTCCATTGATGATCTAGTTCCATTTTCCAGCTATAGCGTCTTAGTGAATGCTTCTACTAGCCAAGGTTATGTGACCAGCGACCCTGTCATCATTAACATGCCTCCTGGAGGTGGGTATTGCTACACATATTCATACCTGAAAATTCATGCCTTACTGCTGTCATACTGTTTCTTAAAAAAACTAAATACTGCACGTTTATAAATCACAGTGGTGGGCTTTACAAATGTTCCTTGTGGAGACTTTAACCTAGCTGAATGCAATAAAAATGATAGAAATGGAAGAAGAAATTGGAGGAGGACCAGGACTAGGAGAGCCTTGTCATGTGACCTGTAAAAGTCATGAAACTAAATTGTGGGATTCTCTCTGTTGGGTTAAAGAGGAAGTAAACCTTCCTGTATAATTTGTACCTATAGATAAGCCTAGAATAAGGCTTACCTATAGATACTGTAAATATCTCCTAACTGTGTGCCGTTTAGGAGATATTTACTGTATACTGCGCCGATAATGTCATTGGCGCATGCGTTCTGAAGGGACGGCCGCTCGTTTAATGCATACTAGCACATTATGCCTTTACTTTGCAGGGAAATAAATCAGTTTACTTCCTCTTTAGGCAAACACAACTTCATAGGACACTGCAGGCTCCATACCATGACCAGGGCCATCTTTAATATTGATTGGACCCTGGGCAAACATTTTCTTGGGGCCTCCCCTCTCTCCATCCCAACATCCCAAAAAGCAAATAAACACGCATTCATCTAAAAAAAACATTAATGTAAACATAAAGAACTGGTCCACACTCAATGATTACTTGCTAGAGGTTACTGCACTGCCTTACTGCTCACTGATTGGTTGCTAGAGGTTACTGCACATCATAATCGCTCACTAATTGGTTGTTAGAGGTTACTGCACATCATGACTGCTAACTGATTGGTTGGTATAGGTTACTGCTTATCATTGCCACTCACTGATTGGTTTCTAGAGCTAACTGCACATCATTACCATTTACTGATTGGTTGATAGAGGTTACTGCACATCATTACTGCTAACCGATTGATTGCTATAGGTTACTGCTTCTTATTGCCACTCACTGATTTGTTTCTAGAGGTTACTGCACATCATTCATGCCCATGGAAAAATAATAAGTAGCATACTTGCGCACCAAAAACATGTCAGCAGACACAAAATACTGTAGGTTCCAAACTTACACACTATAAATATGCCCACAAACACCAATTCAATTATAGAGTCAGTACCATATTGTACTGACACACACAGGGACATGTCCACCAGACAAAGAGTCAGTACCATACTGAAACACCAGAAACATGTCATGGATTACAGACTTAGCAATAACATGCAATGCCAAGCCGCAGCTAACAAAGCCAACAGACTATTCTCATGCAGTAAAAAGGGAATACATTCCAGAGGTTAATCAGTTATTCTACCCTTTTACAAAACACTGGTTCACGCTCATCTGGAATATGCAGCTTAGTTTTGGTCACCAGGTCACATGCGGCTGCATTTTGAAAAAGGTGGAGGCACTTTTTTTTTGCAGAAAACGCAGGCACAAAAACCCATTTAATCCCGCTCAAGTGTGAACCTAGCCTTAGGATGTAGGGCAGTGTACAGAGGTCATGTGCATGTAGAACAGTGTACAGAGGTCAGTAGTATGTAGGGCAGTGTACAGAGGTCAGTAGTATGTAGAACAGTTACAGAGGTCAGTAGGATGTAGGGCAGTGTACAGAGGTCAGCAGTAGGTGGGGCAGTGTACAGAGGTCAGTGGGATGTAGGACAGTGTACAGAGGTCAGTAGGATGTAAGGCAATGTACAGAGGTCAGTAGTATGTAGGGCAGTGTACAGAGGTCAGTAGTATGCAGGGCAGTGTACAGAGGTCAGTAGGATGTATAGCAGTGTACAGAGGTCAGTAGTATGTAGGGCAGTGTACAGAGGTCAGTAGGCTGTAGATGCAGTGTACACAGAACAGTAGGGCAGAGGACAGGGGGTTAGCAGGGCAGAGGGCAGGAACTGACAGGTCAGAGGATAAGAAGTCAGTAGGGCACAGTACAGGGGGCAAAGTATGGGGGCGTGGAGGGCACAGTTTGGGGGAAAGTAGGACACATACCAGGGGGGTCAGGAGGGAACACACCATGGGGGGGCACAGTATGGGGGTCAGAGGTCACACACTACGGGGTTGGGAGGGCACATACCAGGAGGTCAGGAGGACACAGTCTGGGGGTCAGGAGGGCACACACTACGGGGTTGGGAGAGCACATACCAGGGGGTCAGGAGGGCATACACTACGGCAGGGATATGCAATTAGCGGACCTCCAGCTGTTGCCAAACTACAAGTCCCATCATGCCTCTGCCTATGGGTGTCATGCTTGATGCTGTCAGAGTCTCGCTATGCCTCATGGGACTTGCAGTTTGGCAACAACTGGAGGTCCGCTAATTGCATATCCCTGCACTACGGGGTTAGGAGGGCATATACCAGGGGGTCGGGAGGGCACAGTAGAGGGGTCAGGAGGATCCACACCGGGGTTGGGAGAGCACATACCAGGGGCTCAGGAGGACACAGTACGGGGGGTCAGGATGGCACACACTATGGGGTTGGGAGGGCATATACCAGGGGGTCGAGAAGGCACACACTACGGGGTTGGGAGGGCATATATCAGGAGGTTGGGAGGGCACACACTACGGGGTTGGGAGGGCACATACCAGGGGGTTAGGAGGGCACAGTACGGGGGGTCAGGAGGGCACACACTACAGGGTTGGGAGGGCACAGTATGAGGGGGTCAGGATGGAACACACTAGGGTCGGAAGGGCACAGTACGGGGGTCAGGAGGGCACAGTACGGTTGTCAGGAGGGCACAGTATGGGGGTCAGGAGGGCACAGTACGGGGGTCAGAAGGGCAGAGTAGGGGGGTCAGAAGGGCAGAGTACGGGGGTCAGGAGGGCACAGTACGGGGGTCAGGAGGGCACAGTACGGGGGTTAGGAGGGCCCAGTACGGGGGTTAGGAGGGCACACACTATGGGATTAGGGGGTCACACACCAGGGGGCAATGACAATACTTTAATTATTTCGACATAAAAAAAAAAAAACATCTTCCCATTTGTCAGCAAGTAGGAAGCACTTCTATGCTATTGCTATACTGCAGTAGCTCAGCAGACTTAGCATAGAAGTGCCTGTAAGCCAATCCACAATGAACTGCTAGGTGATTTTACCTCGAGGCACACTCCCTTAGCTCGGCTCCCTCTGCTCAGTTACTGTCACACAGCACCCTCTTCGAGTCGGGCGCGATTGTGGAGATCAGGCACATCCCCATCCTGCCCACTCAAGCAGCTGAAGCCTGGAGGCTCCACCACGGGGATGGTCCTTAGTCCTGCAGGAGAACGGCAAAACTACTGATAAGCGATGTAGGGGGGGTGCAGGGGGTGGAGATGTGCGGTACAGTGGGTAGCAAAACTAATACAGCAATAGCAAAATAAGTAGTAACGAGTGAAATGGCTGTAAGCTGTCCCGATCACGGCTCTGCTTTCCGGAACACAGCCGGGCATAAGAGCACGGCGGGACAGGCGGCTCACTAGAATATGCGACTGTTGGCAAGTATGAAACGCGGGCTAAAGAGGCAGCTGTTTTAGGGCCCCAATGATGACAGGGCCCGGGGCATTTGCTCCGTTTGCCCTACGCAAAATGCAGGCCTTACTCTGTGGAATAAAGAAGGAAACCCCTAAGGGTGGGACTTTTAAGGCACTACCAAAAATCTAAAAGTATTATTAAAATAATTGTTTATTACAAAATAATTTTAGACAAAAGTACTAAACATGATCATGAATAATAGAACAACAGAATACAAAAATGAGTATACAGTAGATACAATATCCTAACCCAATGCGTTTCAGAGCTGATTATTGTCTCTTTCATCCGTGGAATAACCAAGTGCAATACACTCCTCAGGGTTATATATATATATATATATATATATATATATATATATATATATATAGTATCTCACAAAGGTGAGTACACCCCTCACATTTTTGTAAATATTTTATTATATCTTTTCATGTGACAGCACTGAATAAATGACACTTTGCTACAATGTAAAGTAGTGAGTGTACAGCTTGTATAACAGTGTAAATTTGCTGTCCCCTCAAAATAACTCAACACACAGCAATTAATGTCTAAACCGCTGGAAACAAAAGTGAGTACACCCCTAAATGAAAATGTCCAAATTGGGCCCAAAGTGTCAATATTTTGTGTGGCCACCATTATTTTCCAGCACTGCCTTAACCCTCTTGGGCATGGAGTTCACCAGAGCTTCACAGGCTGCCACTGGAGTCCTCTTCCACTCCTCCATAACGACATCACAGAGCTGGTGGATGTTAGAGATGTTGCGCTCCTCCACCTTTCGTTTGAGAATTCCCCACAGATGCTCAATAGGGTTTAGGAGACATGCTCGGCTAGTCCATCACCTTTACCCTCAGCTTCTTCAGCAAAGCAGTGGTCATCCTGGAGGTGTGTTTGGGGTCGTTATCATGTTGGAATACTGCCCTGCGGCCCAGTCTCCGAAGGGAGGGGATCATGCTCTGCTTCAGTATGTCACAGTATATGTTGGTATTCATGGTTTCCTCAATGAACTGTAGCTCCCCAGCACTCATGCATCCCCAGACCATGACACTCCCACCACCATAAGAAATTGGTCGCACACTGGAACTCCAACTTATCTTGATGTCAGCTTTATTGTCAATAGGGTCAGACAGATACAGGCAATGGTAGACCAATTTCTTGTTTCGTCTTCCACATTGGTGAGCCGAGGTCTGCACCTGTGATCTACATTGCACCTAATTCTGCCTGGAGCGTTGTGCTTCTCTTTGTTCTTTACTCCCACCACCATGCTTGACTGTAGGCAAGACACACTTGTCTTTGTACTCCTCACCTGGTTACCACCACACACGCTTGACACCATCTGAACCAAATACGTTTATCTTGGTTCCAGTAATCCAGTGTCCTTAGTCTGCTTGTCCTCAGAAAACTGTTTGCAGGCTTTCTTGTGCATCATTTTTAGAAGAGGCTTCCTTCTGGGACGACAGACATACAGACCAATTTGATGCAGTGTGCAGCATATGGTCTGAGCACTCACAGACTGACCCCACACTCCTTCAACCTCTGCAGCAATTTCCCAAAGACAACCTCTGGATATGACGCTGAACATGTGCACTGAACTTCTTGGTCGACCATGGCGAAGCCTGTTCTGAGTCCGCTGTATGGTCTTGGCCACCGTGCTGCAGCTCAGTTTCAGGGTCTTGGCAATCTTCTTAATCTTCTTACAGCCTAGGCCATCTTTATGTACAGTATAGCAACAATTCTTTTTTTCAGATCCTCAGAGAGTTCTTTGCCATGAGGTGCCATGACACCAAATTTAACACAACTGCTCCCCATTCACACCTGAGACCTTATAACACTAACGAGTCACATGACACCGGGGAGGTAAAATGGCTAATTGGGCCCACTTGGACATTTTCACTTAGGGGTGTACTCACTTTTGTTGACAGCATTAATGGCTGTGTGTTGAGTTATTTAGAGGGGACAGCAAATTTACACTGTTATACAAGCTGTACACTCACTACTTTACATTGTAGTAATTTCTTCAGTGTTGTCACATGAAAAGATAAAATAAAATATTTACAAAAATGTGAGGGGTGTACCCACTTTTGTGAGATACTGTATATATATATATATATACTGTATATACACTATATTACCTAAAGTATTGGGACACCTGCCTTTACACGTACATGAACTTTAATACTGAGTTGGCCCACCCTTTGCATCTATAGCAGCTTCAACTCTTGTGGGAAGGCTGTCCACAAGGTTTAGGAGTGTGTATGGGAATGTTTGACCATTCTTCCAGAAGCGTATTTGTGAGGTCAGGCACTAATGTTGTATGAGAAGGCCTGGCTCGCAGTCTCCACTATAATTCATCCCAAAGGTGTTCTATGGGGTTGAGGTCAGGACTCTGTGCAGGCAAGTTAAGTTCCTCCACCCCGAACTCGCTCATCCATGCCTTTATGGACCTTGCTTTATGCACTGGTCCAAATCATTTGGTGGAGGGGGGATTATTGTGTGGGGTTGTTTTTCAACGGTTGGGCTTGGCCCTTTAGTTCCAGTGAAGGGAACTCTTAAGGCGTCAGCCAATAAAGTTCATGTGCGTGTAAGGCAGGTGTCGCAATACTTTTGACAATATGCAACACTAACCCTCCCTGTATCTATAAGAGCAATAGGGATATCCTCTCTTCATTATAAACAAGCTCCCAATCCTCCCTGAATCCTTAGCACTAACCCTCCCTTTATCCTTAACACTAAACTTCTTTGGGGCGTGTCCGACTTCCGGTATGTGAGGATCGTTTCCTTGAGAGCTCCGGACCGCGCTGAGATCCTGAACTAATCCTACACGGCCTAAGGCTATTATTTTCGCCCCTGGGTATCTGGGACGGCTGCGGAACACTTCGGGTACATGACGATGGTAAATAAGTACGGCCCGAAGGCCGGCAGCACGCCCGCGGATCGGCTGGCCCGCTTTGCACACGAGGCCAGCCAAGATGGCGCCCAGCATACTGACAAGCAGCGCGGAGCTCCTAAGGACGCCAGTGGACCGAGGGGGACATGGACTGGATTGATCCAACAGACCCACTAGCCGTTCCCCTGCCCTCTCCTTCATCGGATGTGGAGGAGGGAGGCTCCGGTTCACAGGTAAGCGAACCGACATTAGCTCAAATCATGGACACTATTAAGAGCTGCCATGTGGCGCTGACCACACAGATAGAAACCATCAGAGTGGATTTTGCAATAATGAAGGATGATGTCAAAAAGATTAGGCATCGGGTCACTAATGCGGAGCAAAGAATTGGAGCGGTGGAGGATGATCTTAACCCGCTCATGTTACAAGTGAGAGATGTTGCGGCGGACCACAAGTCCCAGGAGACCAAACTCGGGGAAATTGAAGATAGGCTCAGGAGAAACAATTTACGGTTCCTGGGATTCCCCGAGGGGTCAGAGGGCAAAAATCCAGAGGAATTCCTCCTGTCATGGCTCCAGCAGACCTTTGGAGCAGATAGCTTCTCCCACTTATTTGCCATTGAACGGGCTCATAGAGTCCCCCTGCAGGCTCCACAACCTGGCAGATACCCCAGACCCATGCTGGCCCGCTTTCTCTATTTTAGAGATAAAGAAACCATTCTCCACAAGGCCCGCACTATGCCGGAACTGATGAGTGGGAACCAGCGAATTACCATCTTTCCAGATTTTTCAGCTGCGACACAGAAGCAGAGAGCGGCATTCCAAAGTGTAAAGCAGCGCCTGAGGGACCGCAGTCTCCCATACAGCATGTTGTATCCTGCACGACTGCGGGTGGTGCATAATGGAAAGACCCAGTTTTTTACCTCTCCAAAGGAAGCAAATCAGTGGCTGGAAACACTGGGTGCAGGAAGATGAATCCTCCTTAACCCACTGCACAGATCCGGTTAAAAAAATAAATAAATTTAGAACGCTTTGCAGTACTCCTTGATGACACATCTCAGTAATGACCATGGGGACTGTTGAAAATCCTTATAGACTTCAGAAGCAACAGGGCCTAAAGATCATACGCAGTTATCGGCGTGGTTCGTAAGTTGCTCAATAGACTTCCACGTACTCACCCTTGTACCTCCGATCCGGCTGGATTGGAGGAATTACCCCCCTAGGGTGACTCTTCTTGGTTAAATTCAATGTTTGGGGACAAAGTCCGTGGGAGGTTTGGGGCTGCGGGCAGGGAGGGGGGAAGGGATGTTATGATCCTACGTTTTGGATCACAGTTTTACGGGTATAATCTGGATAATTTCACAGAAAAACGGCATGGGGTACAGGGGCAGGTAGGGGATGTAATGAGTTTAGCAATATGTGTGCACTCTTGTGACTGTTATTTGCAAACTGCGTGGGTGGTGCAGAATGGAATGCCTTGGAAATGGCTGGGGGACCGGAGTCTTTGCAGACCCAGGCCTATAGAACCCACAGCGAAAATTATTATGCTCTCCCACCATGCAGGCTCTTAAAGTAATATCCTGGAATGTGTGAGGTCTTAATTCCAGGATTAAGAGAGCTTTGATATTTAAACACCAGGGATGAGCCGAACACCCCCCTGTTCGGTTCGCACCAGAACCTGCGAACAGACAAAATGTTCGTGTAAACTTTAGAACCCTATTAAATACAATGGACTCGAACGTTCGAAATCTAAAGTGTTAATTATAAAGGCTGATATGCAAGTTATTGTCCTAAAAAGTGTTTGGGGACCCGAGTCCTGCCCCAGGGGACATGTATCAATGCAAAAAGAAGTTTTAAAAACGGCTGTTTTTTCGGGAGCAGTGATTTTAATAATGCTTAAAATGAAAAAATAAAAGTGAAATATTCCTTTAAATTTCGTACCTGGGGGGTGTGTATGATATGCATGTGAAGTGGCGCATGTTTCCTGTGCTTAGAACTGTCCCTGCAAAAAATGTCATTTTTGAAAGAAAAAAAGTCATTTAAAACTGACTTGCGGCTATTAATGAATTGTCGGCTCCCGGCAATACATTCAAAAGTCATTGATAAAAAAAAAAAAAAAAAGCGTGGGGGTTCCCCAGAATTCAATTACCAGGCCCTTCAGGTCTGGAATGGATATTAAGGGGAACCCCGCCGCAAATTTAAAAAAAAATTGACGTGGGGTTCCCCCACATATCCATTCCAGGCCCTTCAGATCTGGCATGGATTTTAAGGGGAACTCCAAATTTAAAAAAAAAATGGCGTGGAGTCCCCCTAAAAATCCATACCAGACCCCTTATCCGAGCACGCAACCTGGCCGGCCGCAGGGGAAAAGGGGGGGACGAGAGAGCGGCCCCCCTCCCTCCTGAACCGTACCAGGCCACATGCCCTCAACATGGGGAGGATGTCCCCATGTTGATGGGGACAAGGGCCTCATCCCCACAACCCTTGCCCGGTGGTTGTGGGGGTCTGCGGGCGGGGGGCTTATCGGAATCTGGAAGACCCCTTTAACAAAGGGGACCCCCAGATCCCAGCCCCCCCCTATGTGAATTGGTAAGGGGTACATTGTACCCCTACCATTTCACGAAGAAAGCGTAAAAAAATGTTTAAAAAAAACACACAAACACCTTGAAAAAGTCCTTTATTTAAAAAGTAAAAAAAAACATTCCAGCGCTGAAATCCAGTGTCCCGCGGCGATCCCGATGTCCAGCGCTGTCCTTTATTGGTTGTGCCTGAGCGGACCTGATGGGGAACTCCCTCTCAGTATTTTAAATGTATAGACCCGCCCCTTCTAAAGTTCCCCATCAGGTCCGCTCAGCGGACCAGATGCGGAACATGAGAAGGGGCGGGTCTATACATGTATTGCCAAAGTGAGAGCAGTTCCCCATCAGGTCCGCCCCCTCGGTATGTCGGACCCGCCTACGTCATTGGCTTGAGCGGGGAACTTCCTTCACTATGTAAATTTAAATTACACAGTGAAGGAAGTTCCCCGCTCAAGCCAATGACGTAGGCGGGTCCGACATACCGAGGGAGCGGACCTGATGGGGAACTTTAGAAGGGGCGGGTCTATACATTTAAAATACTGAGAGGGAATTCCCCATCAGGTCCGCTCAGGCACAACCAATGAAGGACAGCGCTGGACAACGGGATCGCCGCGGGACACTGGATTTCAGCGCTGGAATGTTTTGTTTTTTTTTATTATTTTAAATAAAGGACTTTTTCAAGGTGTTTGTGTGTTTTTTTTAAACATTTTTTTACACTTTCTTCGTGAAATGGTAGGGGTACAATGTACCCCTTACCAATTCACATAGGGGGGGCCGGGATCTGGGGGTCCCCTTTGTTAAAGGGGTCTTCCAGATTCCGATAAGCCCCCCGCCCGCAGACCCCCACAACCACCGGGCAAGGGTTGTGGGGATGAGGCCCTTGTCCCCATCAACATGGGGACATCCTCCCCATGTTGAGGGCATGTGGCCTGGTACGGTTCAGGAGGGAGGGGGGGCCGCTCTCTCGTCCCCCCCTTTTCCCCTGCGGCCGGCCAGGTTGCGTGCTCGGATAAGGGGTCTGGTATGGATTTTTAGGGGGACTCCACGCCATTTTTTTAAAATTTGGGGTGGAGTTCCCCTTAAAATCCATGCCAGATCTGAAGGGCCTGGAATGGATATTTGGGGGAACCCCACATCCATTTTTTTTTTAATTTGCGGCGGGGTTCCCCTTAATAGCCATTCCAGACCTGAAGGGCCTGGTAATTGAATTCTGGGGAACCCCCACGCTTTTTTTTTTTTTTTTATCAATGACTTTTGTATGTATTGCCGGGAGCCGACAATTCATTAATAGCCGCGAGTCAGTTTTAAATGCATTTTTTTCTTTCAAAAATGACATTTTTTGCAGGGACAGTTCTAAGCACGGGAAACATGCGCCACTTCACATGCATATCATACACACCCCCTAGGTACGAAATTTAAAGGAATATTTCACTTTTATTTTTTCATTTTAAGCATTATTAAAATCACTGCTCCCGAAAAAACTGCCGTTTTTAAAACTTCTTTTTGCATTGATACATGTCCCCTGGGGCAGGACCCTGGTCCCCAAACACTTTTTAGGACAATAACTTGCATATAAGCCTTTATAATTAGCACTTTAGATTTCTCCCATAGATTTTTCGAATTTGCCGCGAACACCCCAATTTGTTCGTTGTTCGGCGAACGGGCGAACAGGCAATGTTCGAGTCGAACATGAGTTTGACTCGAACTCGAAGCTCATCCCTATTAAACACATACAGAAATGTAGACCCAGTATTGTTTTCCTACAAGAAACGCATCTGGTGGGATCTAGAACACTTGCCCTCCACAGAGCTTTTGTAAACAGGGCATTCCATTCTACATATTCTAACTATGCGAGAGGGGTCTCAGTATTAGTGTATAAAACATTGCTATGCACAACCAAGCTGGTCAAGACAGACTCACTTGGAAGATATGTGATTTTAATTCTGATCATAAACAGCAAGCCATATACCTTTGTGGCAGTATACACGCCTCCCCCATTTGTGATGGGGACGTGGGAAGACATAATGTCAACGGTTGTTGGGGTGGCGGAAGGACCCATAATTCTGGCAGGGGATCTGAACGTGGTGCTGTCACCTGTAATGGATAGATTTGGCATGGCGGCTATGGACAGCTCCCCATTGGCGGCTGGTGTGAAACCGTATAATCTAACGGAGGCGTGGAGGTGGAAACATCCAAACACCAAAGCGTATTCATGCTACTCTGTCACGTTCAATACCCTTTCTAAAATAGATATGTGCTTTGTATCTACAGAACTGTTACCCAAAGTAGTGGATGTCCAATATCTCCCCAGGGCTGTCTCAGACCATTCGCCACTAATGATTTCTATAGATGTAGAGAGGCCGAGAGGGTTCAGTTTATGGAGACTGAGCCCCCTGTGGCTTAAGGAAGAAATTTTTGAGAGAGCCACGCAAAAATCTATTAACACATTCTGGATAGAGAATAGAGGGGAAGTGCCAGTGGGAACCACATGGGATGCGTTTAAGGCTACCCTTAGAGGCTCTACAGGAGATCTTATTAAACAGCTCAGGTCAGATCGTGAATGGAAACTGAGGGACTCTGAACAAAAGGCCACGAGTGCAGAGGTGGAATATATCAAGAATCCCACGGTAAACAACTATAAAATTTGGAGGGAAGGGGTTAGGCAACTTGACTTAGTCCTAGTGGAAAAAACACAAAAAAAGCTTCTGTACCAGTCCCAGCGGATGTTTGAATTTGGTAATAAAAATAGCAGACTATTAGCATACCTAGCCCATTCGCAGCAACCAACCGCTTCTATCCCACGTATATTTGACAGATGTAATAATCTGTGCACATCACAAACGGATATAGCTAATGCATTCATCACATTCTATTCTGACTTATACTCTTCCAGAGTGACCTATGAGCAAGAAGAGGTACAGAACTACCTGGCCCATGTCCCACTTCTGGAGTTGTCAGGGGAGGCATCAAGGGAGCTAGAACTCCCAATATCCACAGAGGAGATATCAGGGGCCATTGGCTCCCTGACACCGAACAGGACCCCAGGTTTAGATGGATACCCTGTGGAGTGGTACGATACTTATAGGGAAAGTCTGACACCAAAGTTACTTGAGGTGTATAACAAGGCTAGGGAGCTGGGGAGACTTCCAGATTCCCTCAGGGAGGCATTGATCGTGCTAATACCTGAGCCGCACAAGGACCATGAACAGTGTGAATCATATAGGCCCATTTCATTAATTAATGTGGATGCCAAGATCCTCGCCAAACTCCTCGCCGCCCGTCTGAATAAAGTTATAGCATCAATTATTCATCCTGACCAAACGGGATTCATACCGACGCGCTCAACGGCCATAAACCTGAGACGTCTCTTTACTATTTTACAAACTGCGGGCCCAACACCGGACACTAGGATTGTGGTGTCCTTGGACACCCACAAGGCTTTTGATTCTATTGAATGGCCATATCGGGTTTGGACCTAGATTTATAGCCTGGGTGAGGTTATTATATGCAGAACCGGTGGCACGATTAAGGGTGAATAACACCATTACAGACCAATTTAAAATAGCTAGGGGCACTAGGCAGGGGTGCCCTCTATCGCCCCTGCTGTTTGCCCTGGCCATCGAACCCCTGGCAGCTCTGCTGAGGGTGGATGGGGAGATTAGGGGCTGTATGGTAAATGAAAGGGAAGAAAAGACATCACTTTACGCTGATGACATGCTCTTGTACCTAGCAGAAGCGGAGGGGTCCTTGACAGCAGCCCTAGACAGAATATCCAGGTTTGGAACATACTGTGGCTTTAAAGTAAATTGGAACAAGTCAGTGATTTTTCCGTTCTGCTCCACATGCACACCTGTTCTCCCTCCGGAGATCCCATTGCAGGTGGTGTCTCGCTTCCGATACCTGGAGGTCGAGATACAGCTGCCGCTGAATACATTCATAGCTAATAATCTACTACCCTTGATAGCACGTCTTAAGGACAGTCTTCAGGTATGGGGCAAGTTGCCCCTCAACCTCCTTGGTAAAGTAAACATATATAAAATGATTTATCTCCCAAGATTCCTATATCTGTTGTGGCACGCTCCGATATACATACCCAAAAAATTGTTTTCAGAGATTACTAAACTGCTTTTGCCCTTCCTGTGGGGAGCTAAACCGGCCAGAGTGTCATTGGAAACACTGTACTTACCAGTAAAATCGGGCGGATTGGCACTACCCGATCTCCAGTGTTACTATCTGGCTGCCCAGCTGACGCATGTACACTGGTGGGGCTTCCCCAAAACGGAGAATGCCTCGGTTGCCACCCAGGCGGCCCAGGTATGCTCATATGAGGCTCTGAATAATGTTGTGTATCGGGACGGGCCGTATCCAGAGCGGGGAGCAGGGATATTAAAACTATCATACAAGATATTTCACATGTGTAATGATCGAATGAAAGGCACTAGCCTAACGAGATCCCCGAACACCCCTTTGTGGCATAATCCGCAACTACAAGAGATATATAAAATCCCGGATGGGGAATGCTGGGCAGAATATGGTGTTAAGTATGCCCACCAACTATTTAGGGATGGGATGGTTAGAACATTTGCAGATCTCAAGACGGAATACAACTTGCCTAATACCTTCTTCTTCCGTTACTTACAACTGCGTCACGCAGCTAGAGCACAGTATGGGGGAGAGGAGGTGGCACTTCTCCCTTCATGTACGGAAAAACTGATAGCGGAGGAGGATCACTCTAAATTGATATCTAGGTACTATTTCAACCTGCTGGCACCCTCCTCTGCTGGTCTGGAGAGGGTGGCAGCACAATGGAAAAGAGATATACCAACTATGTCAGAGGAGTCGTGGACTGAGGCCCTGGACTCACTCGTGCCGGCAATGGTATCAGCCAGAGACAAATTAATACAGTTCAACTATCTCCACAGGATTTATTACACTCCGCATAGGTTGTATAGAATGGGAAGACGGGACACGTCAGAATGTCCTAGATGTAGAAATGAAATGGGAGATTTCTTTCATATGGTATGGTTATGCCCTAAAGTGATGTTATTTTGGAAAACAATCCTCCACTATCTGGAGGAGGCTATGGACGTTCCTAATATCTATTCTCCGGCCAGATGCTTATTAGGCGATCTGGAGGAGGAAGGGATATCTGATTCTCAGAAAAAACTCCTCAGAATTCTCTTTTGCTACACAAAGAAGGCTATAACTCTAAGATGGAGGGAGCCGACCCATTACAGAACTGGATAGACATGGTGAACCAAGCGCTACCATTATATAAGCTGACATACGCATCCAGAGGATGCCTAAAGAAATTCGATAAAATCTGGGCGGGATGGTTAAAAGATGAATTTATCGATCAGTGAAGAAACAGATATGCACTAAGACAGTCAATATGTGATATCTGAAGTATTGGGACACCCGCTGTAGTGAGACCGTGAACATACTTATACCTACCTTGTGCCATATGTAACAAGTTTGAGTTCGAAAAGAGGGGGGAGGGGGGGATTTGTTGCTAGTATTAGTACTGTTTAAAAACAGGGGGGGGGGTATAATTATAAAAAAATATATATATATATATATATATATGTATATATATATATGTGTATATATATGTATATTGTGACAGCAGGAAGGTAAAGTCACCTGGTTGCATCCAGGGGGGTAGATATATTTCTCCCAGATTCAGGCTTTATGCTGACTTATACAACTAGGGTGGAGAGTTGTATAAGCCCAGCTGAGGCTAGTAGGCTCATGGATGACTCATACCTCTAGGGAGAGTGTGGGGCGTCGTACAGACAGGGAGTTGATGAGGCCAGCTGAAGCTTGTCAGCTCATTTAGGCCTCTATAAGAACTCCCAGCTTCATTAGATGTTAGCTCATGCCTGGAACCAGACCTGTGTGGACTGTCTAGGGAGAGTGAACCCCTGTGCGGTGAGAGAAAGCCTGTGTGGCTATATTTTGCTTGGACATTTAAAACCAGGGACTTAGGGACTAGGACAGCACTAGGCTGATCCCAGTTGTTAGTTAGGAAACCTGTATGTTTAGTCAGAGGTCAAGTTGACCAGGATTTATTTTGTTTATATGTTTCTTTTGGCTTTGCTGTGTTTTGTCACTGTAAATAGAAAATAAACCGCACCTCTTTTTTGATTTTGAAAACCACAACCTCCGTTTGCTGGGCCTGTTTTTGTGTGGGAAGCCCATCCCGGGGGTCACACACAACCGCTGCCGAGCTAACCCCCTCACAGTTGGTGGAGAATGCGGGCAGTTTTTTTTAAGCCAGCATGGAGGAGATACTGAAGCAGCTGGCTCTAGCAAATGCCAATCAACAGCAGACAAATGCAGGTTTGCAAAAGAGCCTTGCAGCTCAACAACAGAACTTTGCAGCCCAGCAGCAAGCTCAACAACAGAGTCTGGAAGCTCAGCAACAAGCCCAGCAGCAATCTGAGGCCCGCTTCATAGACCTGTTACAGAAGCAAGAGCAGAGACTACAACAAATGGAAGCAGTAATGCAGCAACGTCCGCAGACCAGTGAGGAAAGCCGTCCCACTAATACCGCGTCCTTTGGGGTGAGTCGTTTATTGACAAAAATGACTGGAGAGGATGATCCAGAGGTATTTTTGACCACATTTGAAAGGACTGCTGAAAGAGAAAAGTGGCCTGAGGAGCAGTGGGCTGGACTGGTGGCTCCTCTGTTAACTGGTGAATCGCAGAAGGCTTACTATGACCTAGAGCCTGACCAAGCAAAAGACTATGTGATGCTAAAAGCTGAGATATTGGCAAGGCTGGGTGTCACCCAGGCTGTCCGGGCTCAGCGTGTGCATAACTGGACTTTCCAGCTTGGAAAACCCCCCAGGTCTCAAATGTATGATCTCATTCACCTGAGCAGAAAGTGGCTACAGCCAGAGACTTTGTCCGCACCAAAGATTGTGGAACGTGTTGTAATGGATCGGTTTTTGAGAGCTCTTCCTACTGCCATCCAAAACTGGGTAAGCCATGGAGACCCAGAGACGGCCAATGGTCTTGTGGATCGTGTGGAGAAATACTTGGCTACAGAGAACCTGACGGCCTCTTCCAGAGACACTCGGACTTTCCACCCTAAGACCAGACCATCCCCAGGGGCGGATAAGAGGATTCCAAGGGGTAAGGGTGGAGAGAGTGAGAGGGTGGGAGCTCTACCCCAAGTTTGGCGAGAACAGCCTGGGAAATCAGCGGCTCAAGAGGCGGCAAGAAGGATCGTTTGCTACCGCTGCCGGCAAGCGGGACAAATTGCACAGGTAATGCCCATCGTGAAGGAACATTTGGCCCAAGCGCAGTTAGCACAGCAGAGAGTGTACAACCGTGGAGCCAAGACCCGTACCTTTTCCCCGGGGGATAGGATACTGGTACTTGTCCCTACGGTTGAAAGTAAATTCCTTGCCAAATGGCAAGGCCCCTACGAGATAATGGAAAAAGTGAGTGAAGTGAATTACAAGGTCAGACAACCAGGAAGGCGAAAGCCCGAACAGATCTATCACGTTAATCTGTTGAAAGCCTGGAGGGATAGAGAGTCCCTAGTCGCAGACACTTGGTCACCAGCTCAAACTGGTTGCGTGATTCCTGAGGTTGGAATAGCAGCCACCTTGTCACAACCCCAACAACAGGAGGTTAAGGAGTTTGTGCTTCGCAACAAGGAGGTATTCTCTGAGCTGCCGGGACAAACATCTGGGGTAGAGCATGACATCATTACCCCGCCCGGTGAAAGGGTGAAGTTAAAACCCTATCGGATCCCAGAGGCCCGACGGGAGGCAATACGGGAGGAAGTACAGAAAATGCTGAACTTAGGGGTGATAGAGGAGTCCCAAAGTGATTGGTCTAGTCCCATTGTGTTGGTGCCTAAACCGGATGGGAGCTGGCGATTTTGTAACGATTTTCGTCAGTTGAACAAAGTTACAAAATTTGACACCTACCCCATGCCACGTATAGATGAGTTGATCGACCGGCTGGGAACAGCCCGATACATGACGACTCTTGACCTCACAAAAGGGTATTGGCAAATCCCCCTGGCCAAATTGGCCAAAGAGAAAACCGCATTTGTAACCCCAGACGGGGCGTTCCAATATAAAAGAATGCCGTTCGGGTTACAGAATGCGCCGGCCACGTTCCAGCGGAAAATGGACCAGATGCTGAGGCCCCATCGGAAGTATGCTGCGGCTTACCTGGATGACGTAATTGTCCATAGCACAGATTGGGCCTCACATCTGCCAAAAGTGCAAGCAGTCCTGGACTCTGTTCGGGAAGCGGGGTTTACGGCTAACCCCAAGAAGTGTACCATTGGGCAGGAGGAGGCCAAATATCTTGGGTACACCATTGGGAGGGGAGTAATAAAACCCCAACTCAACAAAGTCGAGGCCATCCAGAGTTGGCCACGTCCCAACAGCAAGAAGCAGGTACGAGCCTTTCTGGGAATCGCTGGGTATTATCGGCGATTCATTCCCCACTTTGCCTCTAAGGCTGTGCCCCTAACCAACCTAACGAAGGGGAAAGGGTCGGTCATGATTAAATGGACCCCCGAGGCTGAGGCAGCATTCCAATTCTTGAAACAAGCCTTATGTAGCCAGCCAGTGTTGTACTCACCCGACTTCTCTAAAGACTTTGTCGTACAAAGTGATGCGTCAGATGTGGGGTTAGGAGCAGTATTGTCCCAGGTCTGGAACGGGGAAGAGCACCCAGTCATTTACCTCAGCAGGAAGTTGAAGTCCCATGAGGTAAATTACGCCACCGTTGAAAAGGAGTGTTTAGCGGTGAAGTGGGCTCTAGATTCCCTTCGGTACTACCTGCTAGGTAGGCACTTTGACATGGTTACGGATCACGCTCCGTTAAAGTGGATGGCTCAAAACAAGGAAACAAATAGAAGAGTGAATAGGTGGTTCCTGGCCCTCCAGGAATTCAACTTCACAGTAAAGCATCGCCCTGGCGTTCAAATGGGGAATGTGGATGCTTTGTCTCGAGTACATGAATGCCTGATTGCTGGTGTTCCAACCCCGAGGTTAAAACAAGAGGGGGGGGTATGTGACAGCAGGAAGGTAAAGTCACCTGGTTGCATCCAGGGGGGTAGATATATTTCTCCCAGATTCAGGCTTTATGCTGACTTATACAACTAGGGTGGAGAGTTGTATAAGCCCAGCTGAGGCTAGTAGGCTCATGGATGACTCATACCTCTAGGGAGAGTGTGGGGCGTCGTACAGACAGGGAGTTGATGAGGCCAGCTGAAGCTTGTCAGCTCATTTAGGCCTCTATAAGAACTCCCAGCTTCATTAGATGTTAGCTCATGCCTGGAACCAGACCTGTGTGGACTGTCTAGGGAGAGTGAACCCCTGTGCGGTGAGAGAAAGCCTGTGTGGCTATATTTTGCTTGGACATTTAAAACCAGGGACTTAGGGACTAGGACAGCACTAGGCTGATCCCAGTTGTTAGTTAGGAAACCTGTATGTTTAGTCAGAGGTCAAGTTGACCAGGATTTATTTTGTTTATATGTTTCTTTTGGCTTTGCTGTGTTTTGTCACTGTAAATAGAAAATAAACCGCACCTTTTTTTTGATTTTGAAAACCACAACCTCCGTTTGCTGGGCCTGTTTTTGTGTGGGAAGCCCATCCCGGGGGTCACACACAACCGCTGCCGAGCTAACCCCCTCACAATATATATATATATATATATATAAAATATATTAACTGACAAAATACATAAAAGATGGAAGTGCAGCAAATGTTGCTTGGATGTTCAATAAAGTTTAATGTATAACATAGATAAAGGAAAGATGTGAGACATGCACAAGATACAGATATGTTGATTATGGACTCATTAATATTGTACCGCATATGTATAACCTTTCTACACAACGTATGTGAATTGCACTGTATAAGGTTCTGTGTATTGTGTCAAAATTTCAATAAATTTACCCTTTAAAAAAAAAACTTATTTGTAAACCTTTCACTAACCCTCCCTGTATTTCTTACACTAATCTTCCTATTAATCCTAACTATATGCCTACCCTGCCACCCCAACCATAGCCCTATGTGTAATCTTAACACTAACTCACACTTACCCTAACAACAACCCTCTCTGTTTCCCTTAGAGTAACCCTCTATACAACCCTAACACTGGGGCCTCGTACACACGACCGATTTTCTCGGCAAGAACCAGCAAGAAACTTGCTGGCAGAGATGTCTTGCCGAGTAAATCGGTCGTGTGTACGCGGCTATCGGGTTTCTCGTCGAGAAAACCGACAAGTAACCTCGACGAGAAAATAGAGAACCTGCTCTCTATTTTCTCGTCGAGATTCTCGTCAGCCTGTTTCTCGACGAGAAAAGTGAGTGTGTGTACACTTACCTGTCCGCCGGGAAGCCCGCGCATGTTCGAAATGAATTCGACGTATGCGCGGTAGCTTCCTAGGCATACGTAGGGTATACCAAGATGGCGGCGACGGCATCGAATGTGACGAGCGCATGCTCGTCGTAGTCGATGACATCACCGCGTACGCTCCATTCAAAGAACCGCGGGTTCTTTGAAACGAGCGTGTGTACAACGAGAATCTCGGCCGTGTGTACGAGGCCTAACTCTTTCTGCATGATTAACACTAACCCTCCCTGTACCCCTAACACTAATTGCCCCTTTTAGTGTTACATGGAGGGTTAGTGTTAGAGAGAGGGGTCAGTGTGTTATGCCCTGTACACACGATCGGACCTTTGTCCGACCAAGCTCACAATGGAATTCCGACGGAATTCCATCGGAGAAAAATAAAACAGGTTCTATATTTAAACTCCGATGGAAATTATCGGAATTATCTCTGATGGGGCACACACACGGTAGGAATTTCCGATGGAAAAAGTCTGTCTGACTTTTTCCATCGGAAATTCCTATCGTGTCTACAAGGCATAATGCTCACCTTCCTTGTAGTCTTCTATGCTAACACTAACCCTCCTTGTACCCCAACATTAACCCCCCCTTTTTTTAAAATAAACCTCTTGCTTGCACACTCAACTTTCCTGCACTAGATTTCATGCTGCCAAACACCATACTTTCTGCACCAAAAGATACCAGAACCAAAATCTACCAGTTTACCAAATTAAACCAAATACATTCTGAACACAGAATTCAGCACTTCAAGACACCAGTGCCAGGTGAAGTTGGAGTACCACTCTAAAGCCTCATACACACGGTCGGACTTCCATCGGACTTTTCTGTGGTTTTTTGTCCGAACGGAGTTGGCCGGGAACACCCATAGCATACACACGCTCTGACTTTTCTGCAAACTTTCCCAAAACTTTTGGCAACATCACATGGTTTTTCTGCTCTTTTCTGCTCTTTACCGCCACCCTTTGGTCAACCTCTGCTATTGTTGGTTGATTTTAACATTAGTTGTTTAGTCCATCGGACAAAAGTCCTATGGTTTTCTGTACACACGGTAGGACTTTGCTCCATCGGACTTTTGTTGGGCAAAAGTTTGTCCGTTTGCAGACCCAACTTTTGTCCGATGAAAACAAAACCAAACGAAAAAAAGTTTGTGCGATGGAGCGTACATACGGTCGGATTGTTGGTCCAACTTGCTTAAAACAAAGTTTGTTGGGCAAAAGTCCGACCGTGTGTACGGGGCTTTATGCTGTTCACCACAAGTAACGTACAGCCATGAAAGTAACCGAGAATCTTTAACACGTGACAATTTAACACCTACCTATAACTATCTAAACATTTAAACATTACAAGGCAGTTTGTATGAATCTTTAATGCTTTTTCCGATGAAGTGAACATATTTATTTCCAATTTTGTTTCCACCGAATGCATAGTTTATATAGCAATTGTGAATTTTTATTACTGTTGGCACTGTTGCAATGGTTTTTATGTTGAATTCTGGCACGATTATTGAGAAGTGTTCAGTTAATTTATCAAAGGCAGGATAAGCGTGGGTAAAACCCATTCTAAAGACGGGCAGAGTGTTTACATTGTTGTTTATTGCTGCAAATAAAGTTAAATAATGTTTGAATGACGGTTTTTATTTGATGACCTTGTGATAAGTTAATAGTATAGATCATTAGTTAAATTGGCTCCCGCTCATGCTTTCTTTTATTTAATGGCCTGGATGTATATTAACATCTTTTAGAGGAATCAAGTGGAAGAGCGTGCGGCATTAATGTGAGTAGGCGTCTTTACTGAATTTATATTATTGCCAAGTTTTACCCATGCAAAATGCTCTGTCATATCTTCTGCTCAGACATGATCAAATCAACAATAGGAGAAGTGAATTGGCCAGTACTAAGATTTTTTTTCCAATAAGAAATTTTTAGTGAGATATTATTATTAGTAATTATTTTGTGCTTTGTTTCATTGCGGGTAAAAAAATAAAATAAGATCTTTAATTCTGTACCATCTCAATAGGTCACTAAATGCTTCTTCTTTTTTCTTGCAAAAAAGGAAAAGAAAATGAGGGTACATATAAACCTTAAAGGCCATATTCAGGTTTAGATAAGAAATCTCCAGGTCTCACATCCTACTCACCTAACCTTATATACTGTAAGCTAACAACCCCTCCTTCCTCATCTACACGCCTAAGCGCCCTCTCTCCGATGTTGGTGGCCACTTGTGGCATTTACATCCTCCATTCAGACGTGGGGGCTACTCCAACAATACAGGTAAGATTAATTTAAGCCTGTGGAAAGTTATCTTCTGGCAATATCCAGAAGATTTTGGAACAAAGAATGTAGACTCTGCAAGAGGCCACCACCATTGAGTTGTAAGTGGGCACTTGACTTGGGTAAGGAGTTTAGCTTGAACTGTCCATAAACTGTGTGCATTTCCACTGGTTCATAATGAAATTAATGGAATTGGCTATGTGGGTATCCCTGTCGACTGCTCCTGCCCAACATCCCTCAATTAAAAATTCAAAGAAGTCAGCCCAAAAATGTTTAGCTTGACAGCAGCTGTCACCAATCAGATCTAACCCCTGTTGACACATAGAAAGGAAAAAAAGCCCTAGGGCTAACGTTGCGCTAGAGAAGCAATTAAAATTGGTAAAGTGATCAGTGATCAAAGGACAGCAGCTAGCATAAATAGCTAAATACTAAAAACTATACAAAACATAAAAAACAAAGGTATGCAGCGCTGAAATAAGATCTCCAAAATAAATTAGGAGAACATAAAATGGGTTAATAATCAACTAAATAATTAAACACAAAATATAAGGTGAATTATAAATAAGTGCAGTAGTGAACCACAAGAAATTATTAAATAAGTAAATGTTGACAGTATAAATAATGTTAATAATTAATCCGTGAAGAAGTTCATAAACAAAGTCCATCAAAGGAAACCTCCTTAGTGCAAAAATCAACAACAATCCAATGTGAAGTGAAGTGTTCCAAAAAAAAAGAAGAAAGCTTGCTCCCAAACGTGAAGTAATGGATACAATGGTGACACCCGGGTGAGAAAGATATATATCCTGCTTACCAGATGCCCATGACTGCATCCAACAGTCTCACCCAGCACAGGGAAATTAGGCTTCCCCCACAGCCTTTAAATTTCAATGGTGTAGATTCCTCGTCCAACCTTAAACTCAGGCATGAAAAAAGAATTCCATAGGGTAGTATGTCAAAACAGCTTAGTTTATTAAAAAGTATTGCACTTACAATGTCGAAGATCGTTGGAAGCAGTGATCACAATACAACGATATGGCAGTAACAGCTCCGGCGTTAGTCCGTGTCTCTCGTTCCTGTTTGTTCCGCGGCACTTCCTCGTATTCAAAAAATGCGTGATGACGTCACTGGCCCCCTACGCGTTTCGTCACGATAGGACTTCAACTGGGGATTGGCCAATCCCCAGTTGAAGTCCTATCGTGACGAAACGCGTAGGGGGCAGTGACGTCATCACGCATTTTTTGAATACGAGGAAGTGCCGCGGAACAAACAGGAACGAGAGACACGGACTAACGCCGGAGCTGTTACTGCCATATCGTTGTATTTTGATCACTGCTTCCAACGATCTTCGACATTGTAAGTGCAATACTTTTTAATAAACTAAGCTGGTTTGACATACTACCCTATGGAATTCTTTTTTCATGCCTGAGTTTAAGGTTGGACGAGGAATCTACACCATTGAAATTTAAAGGCTGTGGGGGAAGCCTAATTTCCCTGTGCTGGGTGAGACTGTTGGATGCAGTCATGGGCATCTGGTAAGCAGGATATATATCTTTCTCACCCGGGTGTCACCATTGTATCCATTACTTCACGTTTGGGAGCAAGCTTTCTTCTTTTTTTTGGAACACTTCACTTCACATTGGATTGTTGTTGATTTTTGCACTAAGGAGGTTTCCTTTGATGGACTTTGTTTATGAACTTCTTCACGGATTAATTATTAACATTATTTATACTGTCAACATTTACTTATTTAATAATTTCTTGTGGTTCACTACTGCACTTATTTATAATTCACCTTATATTTTGTGTTTAATTATTTAGTTGATTATTAACCCATTTTATGTTCTAATTTATTTTGGAGATCTTATTTCAGCGCTGCATACCTTTCCCTGTTGACACATGCTGGGGTACAGCTCATTCAAGAAGCTAGTACACAGACACAGGCAATATCAACAAGATTTTGGAAAGGAGGATGTAAACACTGCAGGAGGCTGCCACCCTCAAGAGGTAAGTGGGCACTTGGGTGGGGCAGTTAGACTTAGCTGGCCATACACTTTGTGAATTTCATCTGGGTTCTGATGAACTGGCCAAAATTGCTATGTAATGTAAGTGAATTGTGAAATGTAATGTAGTGTATAATGTGAACCATAAGTGGCCTTGTTGGCCCTCATTCAGTGCTGTAATCTCGCTCAACACTATAGACTACTTAACACCTCATATGGGGGAGGTGTTCTGTAGAAATGTGCAGAAAGGAAACATTTGTTTTGTTTTGTTTCGGATAGATTCCTTATGTTACTAATTTTATTTTGTTGATTCGTTTTTGGAATTAGTTTAGTTTAGTTTCAAAGGATTATAATTAGCATCAAAATGAAAATATCGATCTGATCCGAATTCTGTGTTCTGCCTCCCGACCGATGTGTCCTTAACAACCATGATTTGTCTGCTGTCAGCGGGATTCCCTGCAGACAGCATAATATAAACAAACTAGTGCAGGCCTCAAAATTTTTATTTTTTTAAAACAACGTGGGGTCCCCACTAAAATTTATAGCAGACCCTTATCCGAGCTTGCAGCCTGGCAGGTCAGGAAAGGGGTGGGACGAGCAAGCAGCCCCTCCCTCCTGAACCATACAAGGCCATATTCCCTCAACATGGGGGGCGGGTGCTTAGGGGCAGGGGGCTCCCCCCTCAAAGCACCTTGTCCCCATGTTGACGGGGACAAGGGCCTCTTCCCTACAACCCTGGGCGGTGGTTGTGGGGGTCTGCGGGCCAGGTGCTTATCAGAATCTGGAAGCCTCCTTTAAAAAGTGGGCCCCCAGATCCCGCCCTTCCTCATGTGAATGAGTATGGGGTACATTGTGCCTCTACTCATTCACCAAAAAAAAGTGTAAATAAATAAATAAAAACACAGTTTTAAAAAACAAAAACAGTGTCCTCCAAAGTAAATCCAGCATCAATTACAATGAATGCTCAGAACCTGTTGCTTGCCTCCCAGCATCTGACATGTCCGGTTCCCACCGACAGTAAATAAACAAAGGGGCTGGGTCACCTGTCATTGGGTAAGGGTCTATAATAAAACAAAGGATTCGCCCTGGGACTTTAAATGAAGTGGGTAACGTTTCCGCCAGTAAACATAAACAGTAGTAAATACAGTATATGGTTTATTCAAGTAAAATTGTTTACATGCATAGATAACACCAACAGTTGCCAATTAAAAAAGATACATAAACAAGGAATATTGGTACATAAATGTAGTAACAGTCAGAGTACACGGGCATCATACTACCCGACTAGTTTTGCGAGATCCAGCTCGCTCTTCAGGGGTGGATGTGTGTAACAATGTACCTAAGATGAAAAAATATATATGTTTGACAATATGGCACAGTGTTGGTTATAAAGGCACAGGGTGGGAGGGGGTGTGTGGATCCCCATACTCACCACTGAGCTTGACCATGGCTACAGATGTGCGGCCCCAAGACCGCGGCAGCCTATACATTTTATGGACTAACGAGGTCTTTATGGATACATCACTACACCTATGCCATGCCTGCTCTCCGTTTGGCTCCTGGTGGGGTCCCATCTGACTCCGCCCCCTCAGCTCCCTGGTGAGGCACCTGCTGCCGCGGTCTTGGGGTGTCATGGTTAAGGAGATGGTCAGAGACTTAGGACATGATACTAAAGATGTTAAGAGAATGTAGACATGATACAGGAGATGGTCACTGCAGACATGGTACAAGAGATGGTCAGAGACTGCAGACGTGATACAAGAGATGGTCAGAGACTGCAGATGTTATACAAGAGATGGACAGAGACTGTGGACATGATACAAGAGATGGTCAGAGACTGCAGGCGTGATACAAGAGATGGCCAGAGACTGCAGACGTGATACAAGAGATGGTCAGAGACTGCAGACGTGATACAAGAGATGGTCAGAGACTGCGGACATGATACAAGAGATGGTCAGAGACTTCGGACATGATACAAGAGATGGTCAGAGGCTGCGAACATGATACAAGAGATGGTCAGACATGATACAAGCGATCAATGCAGCCTCACCAGTGCCGATCAAATGCAGCCTCACTGTGCCCATCAATGCAGCCTCACTGTGCCCATCAATGCAGCCTCACTGTGCCCATCAATGCAGCCTCACTGTGCGCATCAATGCAGCCTCACTGTGCGCATCAATGCAGCCTCACTGTGCGCATCAATGCAGCCTCACTGTGCGCATCAATGCAGCCTCACTGTGTCCATCATTGCAGCCTCACTGTGCCCATCATTGCAGCCTCAATGTGCCCATCATTGCAGCCTCAATGTGTCCATCATTGCAGCCTCACCGTGCACATCATTGCCGCCTCACCATGCACATCATTGCCACTCTACTGTGCCCATCATTGCTGCCTCACCGTGCCCTCATTGCAGCCTCACCATCATTGCAGCCTTACTGTGCCTATCATTGCAGCCTTACTGTGCCCATCATTGCTGCCTTATTGTGCCCATCATTGCCGCCTCACTGTGCCCATCATTGCAGCCTCACATGCCCATCATTGCAGCCTCACCGTGCCCATCATGGATCAGCCTTACTGTGCCTATCATTGCCGCCTTACCGTGCCCTCATTGCAGCCTCACCATTATTGCAGCCTTACTGTGCCATCATGCAGCCTCCCCCGCCATCATTGCAGTCTTACTGCACCATCATGCATCCTCCCCACCATCATTGCAGCCTAACTGTGCCATCATGCAGCCTCTCCCACCATCATTTCAGCCTTACTGTGCCATCATTGCAGCCTCCCCCGCCATCATTGCAGCCTTACTGTGCCATCATGCAGCCTCCCCCGCCATCATTGCAGCCTTACTGTGCCATCATTATAGCCTCCCCGCCACCATTGCAGCCTTACTGTGCCATCATGCAGCCTCCCCCGCCATCATTGGAGCCTTACTGTGCCATCATGCAGCCTCCAGTCCCCGACCCCCGCCATCATTGCAGCCTTACCAGTCAATGCGTGCATTATGCACAGCGGGCATCTCCCGCTGTGTGTCACGGAGCAGTATGAAAAGTTTGGCCGTGCTGTGATAAAGGTCCTGCCCTCCTCCTAGACCAGCTCGTGTGATAGACAGAACACTGCATCTATCACACGAGCTGGTCTAGGAGGAGGGCAGGACTTTTATCACAGCGCGGCCAAACTTTTCACATAAAGCTCTGTGACACAGCCACAGCGGTTTCCCGCTGTGCATGACAAGTAGGCAGGAGGAGGGAGGGGAGCACTACAGCTGATCAAAGTGGCCCCAGGACAGGCAGCCTACCGGAAATGTCCCGGTATCCCGGTAGGCCAGTCCGGCCCTGCGGACCACCCTATAGCAGTTTTACTGCTACACGGTGGCTGGGCTGTGTAGGATCACATATATACAGTACATATGTTATCCTGCACTTCCGGGTAGCAGGCGTCAGTGTGCGCCTGGGGGCTTGCTCCCGCTGTGATTCTATACAGTGGAAGCCAATCAGCGGGACCCGTGGACTCGATAACAAGTTCACGTAGTCAGAAAAGTATACATAGCTTAGCCATCAATGAGATCACAGGCAAAAGAAAAGAAAATCTGAATGAAGAAAAAAGAAATACATCAAAAAAGGGGGGGGGGAGGAGCAGAAGAAGGGAAATCTAGATAGGATGGGGGAAAAAAAAAACGTTTAGAGAAGGAGACACCTAAGGGTGCCAGTGGAGAAAAGACACAGGTCATGGTAAAAGAGGGACTTCCCCATTGGGGGATCCAAGCCAGATATTGGAACGCCCCCCTCCATCAGCATTTTTGTAAATACACACTTTTATAAGAGTCTATGCATTTTAACTTATGCATATTAATGCACAATGCGTGTATATGGTTAGCCATTATAGCTCGTTCATATTCATCTAAAGATTTGCAATGCATTGTTCATCTTTTGATGCATCAATGCACATTTTAGGGCCTATTGATGATAGCATGCGAAAATGCATGATTATTGATAACACATGAAAAAATAAATAAAGTCATGCTTAAAAAGATGTGAATCACGTCAATGTGTCCCCTTACGTTGATGATAGTCGGTGCCCAGGTGCAAATTACTAAATGGTAAAGAAATCAAAATTTTCCCCACAACTCTTTCGCAGTTCTGCAATTTTCCTGTTGAGAACCACATTATCATTATATAATTATACCATTAATAATTAGTTTAAAATTGGTTACGTTTTTAATTACCGGTAATATGACATTTACACTATACCGACATCTCAAATCATAAAACAATGTATAAAAATATTTTATTTGGTGGTTATATGGTTATGTACTACTCTGCCATATAATGAAAAATAATTAGCACATTTAAAAACAAGTTTTTGATGCTAGTCCCTAAATTAAACTAAATACATCTCCGCTTTATTCCAGGGAGGGTTAGAGGGTTGTAATAGGGTTAGTATATTTTCCTGTTAATAGGTCTTGGAGTGTTTCTGTTTGGTATGCACAGAGTCCAGCCATCTTTTAATAACTGGTTGACATTGGTGATGTCCCTTAATTTGCTTAAATCTAATTGGCTCTTTTATCAGTCAAACCTGTATGGATTGGCGATTGATCAGGAAGGGTCAGCTATGACTGTGCATGTAGTTAAATAATGGAACCACAAGTTGAAGGCATTGTTGCATAGTAATCAGCAGAACGCAGAAAAACAAATGAGGGGAGAGTCAGATGGCATGGAAAATAGTGAAGTTTTGCAGTGTGTTCAAGTTCAAAACAAAGGCATTCTACAATATATAAATTTTAAATACACTTCATTTTGCCTCAAGACATTATGCTTTTTTTTTCTTTTCTTTTTATGGTGAACTGAGCTCCTTTCTAATCTTGAATCAAACAAATAAAGAGAAAGCTTAAGAAATAAAATACTGAAATACTCTGGTTAGAATTAGTAGATTAGATTATTTTATACTGTATACATATTATATTGTTTTATATTACTTATATTTTTATTCATATATTCTTTTATAATGTATATTTTTTTTTTCCCAAAAATATAGTTTACTTCTATAGTAAAAGAGGTTGTACACCTTAGACATTAAATATGAACAAAGCATATCCCTCTATAATATGTACTTGTCTCAATTAAGAGCACCAAGGGAATGATTTACTAAAAACCGGAGAGTGCAAAATCTGGTGCAGCTGTGCATGGTAGCCAATCAGCTTCTAACTTCAGCTTGTTTAAATAGGCTTTGACATAAAAAAAATGGAAGCTTATGGGTTTCTATGTAGAGCTGCACCAGAGTTTACCTACACTTTAACCACTTGACCACTGGAAAGTTTTACCCCCTTCATGACCAGGGCATTTATTGCTATATAGCACTGCACTACTTTATTTGGCAATTGCTCAGTCATGCAACAATGTACGCAAATTAAATGTTTTATCTTTTTTTTCACACAAATGGAACCTTCTTACCACTGTGTTTTTTATGCTCTACTATATAGATGAAAAAATATCATAGACATTTAAAAAAAAAAAAAAAAAAAAAAAGTTTTCTTTGTTTTCGTTAAAGAGAATTTGCAAACAAATAATCTTTCTTAATAAATGTAGGCCACAATGTACTCTGTTATATTTCTTTGGTACAAATAATGCAAATCAGTGTATATTATTTCATTTGTGTGAAAGTTATAGAGTCTACAAACTATGGTATATATATATTTGAAAATAAATAATCCTGACGTACTGACGGCCTATCTCATTTATTGAGGCCCAAAAATGCCAGGACAGGACAAATAGCCCCCAAATGACTCCTTTTAGGAAAGTAGACAGTCCAAGGTATTTAGTATGAGGCATGGTGAGTTTTTTGAAGTTGTACATTTTTTTGGAACTGCGCCATCATATGATTATCCCTGATCTTGGCGGTGATCAGGGATAATGACCATATGTAAAAAATAAATAAAAAATTATAATTTTTTATTCAACTTTTTTAAACTTTTTTAAGATCTTTTTTTTTCATCAGAGTAAGTCAGTGTCACCATAGTGGTACTGTACTACTCCGCGGGGGCTGATCAGTAATTATTATTTTTTTTTTTTACACTATTATTGCTTTTAAAGTGATGATCACTGTTAGAGGCAATAGCTTTAGCTGCCATGAGTGTCTTCCATTCATGGCAGCTTGCTTACTATTGTGATCCGTTATTGGCTACAGCTAATTGCAGGGTGCTGTGATTGGCCCAGGTACCATGTGATAGCTGTGGGTCAATCACAGCCTCACAATAGTAAGCTAAACTGTCATGAATGGAAGCGAATCATGACTATTTTGCTTACATGCAATCATGTGATCGTTTTGACCAAGCAAGCCAAGCGCTGTGATCTGCTGTGTTCACGGGATCACGCTGTGGCTTACCCCTGGAGACGCGCCAGTGTGCATGTGCTCAGTGACATACCAGTACGTTGCTGAGCCTGTAGCTTCCCCCCACTAGCAGCAAAAGTACTGTGGGCAGGCAGCAAGTGGTTAAAGTGGTTGTTAACCCTTATGTAGCGGCCTCCTCACTCCCCTCTTTCTCTCGTCTCGTCTTTCTCTTGTCTAGGGGTATCTTAGAGGGGAGGGAGGGGGGACACCACGCCTGGCTTCCACCACATGTGTCAGTGCGGTATAAGCAACGTTTTTGTACTACCTTCGGGTCAGTGCTGTGCACCTGGATCCTCCCTCCAAGAGTCACCTTGAACAATGTCTGTCAGGAAATGAGCCCCACACCATAAAAGTTCAACACTCCTTTGTTCTTCTCGAATGAACCCAATCAGTTGAACTCCCTTTGTAGAAACAGAACAGAAAAGGAGGTGTGGATGCGAATAGGCCCAGACACAATGTGTTCTCCACTTTCCTCCCTGAAAGTGGGTTACGGTCTCCGCACAAGGGGGAATTTCCTTCCAGGTGGTCTCCAACGAGAGGCTCACCTGTCACCGGCAATATGCTGCACCGGGTCTTCAAGTGAGGAGCTCCCCCCGGTCCATTGCGCCTTCCGGATTCGGGTACCCACTCCTGGGGTTCCCTAGGATCTCCTTCCCTCGCGGAACTCAGTGTTGGGCACTGAGCTCCGGACCTCCATCCGAGTACCTCACCCCAGGCTAAAGGTGCCTGGGATGGAACACGACCTCCGATTGTCCTCTAGGCCTAGGCCACCCAGAGGACCGACACGAACCACCATCCACAAGCTGAAGGTGCTTGGGAATCCGACCCCTGACAAAGATGGCCGGCCCCTTTATACCCTCTCCCAGCAAGCACGGCGGGTTCCCCGCCCCACCACACCACCGCCGAGGGAGGACAAAAAGGAGGCACAGCACACAGCAATGATTCAACCCCAGCCCAGGGTGACAGCGCCACCCACTGGACCGCAGGGAACTACACACCACTGATGTCTCTGCCAAGTTCAAATTTACACCCGGGAAGTACATACCCGCTACACTCTCCCCCTGGTCATTTGACACTGGTCCCCAGTGTCTGGAGTAAATCATGCTCTCAACGGCTGACATAATCCAATCCAGAAACCAACAAACAATTGTACAAAAATGTAAAACCTTAGAAAAACTATCCAACTGAAACATTGTGTCTGAGCCCTGTAAAGAAAAGGGAATAAAGACAAGAGAAAACAACAACACTGATTCATAACTTTGAATCACATATACACATTTGACTTCCCCCCCCTCCATCCTGACTAAGACCCACCCCATTCTCAGTGGACTTGATGGGATGTTCTCCTGCAGAGGGAAAAGAAAGGATTAACACATATAACCCTGACACCTGTATTCGTGTAACAGAAAAGAAACTTCTCCGAGAAGAAATCCCTTTTCTCCAAAGAGTGAGTGCATGAAAAGTGTCTTAACGTTGTGCAACACTGCCACCTGGTGACAGCACCGCGGTAACTGCACTCGTGGAACTTTCCTCTTTTCCTTTGGCCCTATCTACCCCAGAGTCCATAATCTCTTGCAGGAAAAGTGAAGAACAAACAGGAACAGTTCTTATTCCTCTGGGCACAAAAGCAACGGGCCCCAGAAAGTTCAGCAGCATGATAAGAACGGAGTCTCTTTTCTCCTACAGGTAAAAGCGGGGATGCGGCAGAACAAGTGGTTTCAAGTGCTGATCCAAGGTCTCCAGATGATACTCCACATCTTCTCCTTCTTTGCGCTGGATCAACACTTTATCTGCATGGATGTGTCGTCCCAACATTCATTCTGCCTTGCAGTCTTTAAAACGTTGAGAGGCCTTTGGAGAGCATGCCAGGTACCTGCAGGTGTGGGGAACCTGAAGGTGGGTCCACACAAAGTCATTGTACCAGCGCTCCCGGCACACTTCCACCTCATAAAGCAGTTCCTTCGACAAGTATGGATACTCCCATCCATAATCTGCAGCAACCTTCTGGCCAAATAGCCGTTGTAATCTCGCCAAAGGAGGCATGGTGGCTTTGTCCCCTTCGCCAGGCAACACTATCGAGTCCGGGTGGCGAGGGACCTTGATCACATCTGATCTGGACATAGGCGCCCGCAGCAACAGTCTCTTTTCCCCGGCCTTCGGTACAGATGGCACCGGGGATATAGAAGCAGGCTGGGGACAGGACCTCTCTTCAGGCGCTGGTGCCTCCACCCGGGGTGTACTTTCCCCTGTTGACATGGGTGGATCTCTGATCCTCCGAGATGAAGCGAGAGGTATTTTGTCCCAGCCTTTCCCGGCAAACAAATCATCTATGGCAACGTCGTCTCCCATGTCCGAGAGCGACTCCAGGTCAGAGGTGTCACACTCCTCCGCGGGTATGTAGCCGGTTGTAGAAACGGAGCCACCACCTCCCGCGGATTCGCTAGGCCAGGACTTCCCGACACCTCCGCTCACACACCAAATCTCTCCGCCTGGCTTACCTCGGCCTTTACTTGAAGCGGGACGTCCGGAACTCTTGTCGACGGATCCATCCAGGCCGGGCGTAAGCGGGCGAGACGGTCCACCACAACCGCTGGTCGGGGCTACCATGCCGGTCTTTCTCTTCGGTGGTGGACGCTGTGAGATCGTGGTGACCGAGTCAGCATCCTCGGATTTCTCTGGTTGGGGTTTTACGACCTCCTCCGCGGTCGCTGCAGTGTGCGTAGGGATGGCTCTCACAGCAGAGATTCCTCCTCTCTGAGTGGTGTTGCCCGCAGCACGGCCAGGGTACATGGTTCTCGGCCTCTCAACCGCCAGATCCACTTCGAACAGGAACTCCCCACAGGCCTCACATCGCCCGAATGGCTTCAGCTGGCACACCAGTCCCGAACAGCCAGGACAAATCACACCCAGGGCCTCAACGTCCATGCACGAGTACAGGGCGAATCGACCCCTTGGCTTTAGCCGGATCCCCGTATCTGTTACCGGGGCAGCAGCAGTCAATGTCGTGGTGGAAGAGTGAACTGGAATCCACAATGTATGTCCGAACATGGCAACCTGTTGCTGATCCATCGCACACTGCAAAGTTTTTTTGCGCCAATGTCCCACGTGTAGTCCTTCACACGTATTGGACTCCTCCCCTTTTCTCCAGTTCGCAGGCTTTTCTTCTTTTCTGTTTCTGAGTCACGCCCACGAACTAAGCGATGGGGGTGTGCCTGGTGGCGCAGTGCAATAGCACGAGTACACAGCCCCCACGTGTAGTACTTCAGACGGCTGAACATCCCCCTCTTTCCACTCTTCTGCGCGGGCCTTTCCCTTCACTGGGTCATGTCCACGACTTCGAGCAGGGATGCACTTCAGCCAATGAAGGCCTGCCTATTCGCTTAACTCTTCCAACAGACACGTTCAATACTGTGGTGCACAAACACTATACCGGACCCGAGCCCCTACGTGTAGCGGCCTCCTCACTCCCCTCTTTCTCTCGTCTCGTCTTTCTCTTGTCAAGGGGTATCTTAGAGGGGAGGGAGCGGGGACACCACGCCTGGCTTCCACCACATGTGTCAGTGCGGTATAAGCAACGTTCTTGTACTACCTTCGGGTCAGTGCTGTGCACCTGGATCCTCCCTCCAAGAGTCACCTTGAACAATGTCTGTCAGGAAATGAGCCCCACACCATAAAAGTTCAACACTCCTTTATTCTTCTCGAATGAACACAATCAGTTGAACTCCCTTGGTAGAAACAGAACAGAAAAGGAGGTGTGGATGCGAATAGGCCCAGACACAATGTAGTTCTCCACTTTCTTTCCTGAAAGTGGCTTACGGTCTCCGCACGAGGGGGAATTTCCTTCCAGGCGGTCTCCGACGAGAGGCTCATCTGTCACCGGCAATATGCTGCACCGGGTCTTCAAGTGAGGAGCTCCCCCCGGTCCATTGCGCCTTCCGGATTCGGGTACCCACTCCCGGGGTTCCCTAGGATCTCCTTCCCTCGCGGAACTCAGTGTTGGGCACTGAGCTCCGGACCTCCATCCGAGTACCTCACCCCAGGCTAAAGGTGCCTGGGATGGAACACGACCTCCGATTGTCCTCTAGGCCTAGGCCACCCAGAGGACCGACACGAACCACCGTCCACAAGCTGAAGGTGCTTGGGACTCCGACCCCTGACAAAGATGGCCCCTTTATACCCTCTCCCAGCAAGCACGGCGGGTTCCCCGCCCCACCACACCACCGCCGAGGGAGGACAAAAAGGAGGCACAGCACACAGCAATGATTCAACCCCAGCCCAGGGCGACAGCGCCACCCACTGGGTCGCAGGGAACTACACACCACTGATGTCTCTGCCAAGTTCAAATTTACACCCGGGAAGTACATACCCACTACACTTACATATACCCAGTGAAGTGAATGGCCTCAGGTGATACAGAGAGATTAAACAAATCCTCCTACATAAGCTGTACCTGTCTATCTGCAGTTTCTCTTCTCTAGAGCTGTTCAAAGTGCTGACTTTATACAGCATGTCTGAGACTTCAGAAAACAGGGGGAAGAGAGCTGAAATTACACTCTGCAGTGCTCAGTGAGGAGGGTTTTAAGAGCTGGGTGGAGAGAAGGGATGCACCCCTTCACACAGCACACAGGAACAGATTTGAGGCTGCCAATCACCTGGAGATCCCTCCCCGTCACGTTTTTTCTCTTGGTGTCAGGTCAGCAGTGATTCATGCTGATAGGAGAAGAACGAGGCAGCAGACGGAAATTACACTTAGTGCTCTGGATTAAGACAAGTACACTCTATAGAGGGATATGCTTTGTTCATATTTCATGTCTGAGGTTTACAACCACTTTAAGGGCTCATTTAGACTTGCAGTTGGGTGGACATTAAAAACGCATTGCTAAGACACTTTTTTAAGGGGTCGTCCGCTGAACTTTTTTCAGGGGGGGCATGATTTTAAGGTCATCCATGCATCTTTGGGGCAGTGGAGCAGCGCTGTATACACCACTCCTCCACCGTCCCTGCCCATAGCCTAGAGAATGTACATCTTTCTATATTGCAATGTATTGCAATACATCTGTTGTGACCATATTTTGATCTTGATGAAAACAGCCTATACTGTATAGGTTGTTTTCATCAAGATCAAAATATGGCCGCCCACAACACAAATGTATTGCAATACATTGCAATACAAAAAGATGTACACAGTGGTGTTGTGGCACAGGCACTGCTGTTACCTGTAGTTCTTCAGCGATAGGCCCAGGGCAGGCACTGGCAGCGTATTCTCTCTTGTCTCGGCCACTGCACACCACGCACCTGTGGGAGGAGCTGAAGCCGCCGCGCCGGCCGGATCGGCATAGGCACAACATACATTTACACAGGGAGAGGCAGGCTGAGGCAGCAGCCAATCACGGAACAGCCGGGTCACGGTGATGTTAAGCAGAGGCCCGAGCAGCAGAGCCAATCCGTGACTCAGGCAGGGGGTGAGGAGGGAGGAACGGATGTGTAGTCGGAAAGGACTGAGAGCAGCCCCAGCCCCTAGGCCAGCAGCAGACTTAGAAAAAAAAGTCCACGGCTGCCGCGCCGGCCATTGCAAGTGTCTTCACTCTGACTTCAACACTCGTACGATTCCGGGGGGGGCAATTGACCCTTGCCCTATGGAGCGGACGCCCATGCCCCCCATAAGCTGGGTGAAGTGAAACCAGACTCTTTGACACCATGACAAAGCCCAGCACTGTCACAATTGGTACAGTGTTACTTTAAAGCAGCAAATAAGGAAAGATATGGCTGAATTAATATTTGACAATAAAAAAGACTCATGGTGAGAAAATTTTCTGAATTGCTCCTGTTGAAAAATCTTCCCTCTTGTGTGTACATGCTCAGATAATAAACTACACTTTATGGGCAAATGTTCGTGGACACCTGACATCACACCTAAAAATATGGCTCAACATATGTGGACATCCAAGTTATTGAATACAGGTGTTTGCAGAGAACGGTACTGTTAATGGTACAGCATGCAAAGACATCTTACACCATTGTGTGCTACCAACCTTGTAGCAGCAGTTTTGGGGAATCCATTTTCTATTCTGAATGACTGTGCCCTTGTGCACAAGTTACCTCTAAAAAGACATGGATTGATGAGTTTGGTGTGGAGAACTCAAGTAACCTACACAAATCCCTGACCTCAACCCTACTGAATTCCTTTGGGATGAATTGGAACGTCGCCTGTGAGCCAGATCTTCTCAGACAAAATCAGTATCTGACCTCACAAATGCTATTTTGGCTGAATGTACATAATATCCCACAGACACACTCCAACATCTTGTGGAAAACCTTCCCAGAAGAGTGGTGGCTGGTATAGCAGAGCCAGCTCCATATAAATGTCCATGGTTTTGGAATGGGATGTCCAACAAGCTCATATAGGTGTGATAGTCAGGTGTCCACAAATGTTTGGTCATTTGTTATACATTAAAATTGCAAGCAGGTGCATGTAACCCCAGAATCCTGCTCTAACCTGCATGCAAAATAAAAACATGCAGCCCCGGACCATTTGGCTGTCCAAAGACCAGAGCACTTTTTGCGATTCGCACTGCGTCGCTTTAACTGACAATTGCACGGTCGTGCGACGTAGCTCCAAAGCAAAATTGACGTCCTTTTTTTCCCACAAATAGAGCTTTCTTTTGGTGGTATTTGATCACCTCTGCGGTTTTTATTTTTTGTGCTATAAACAAAAATAGAGCGACAATTTTGAAAAAAAAAAACAATATTTTGTACTTTTTTGCTATAATAATAAATATCCCCAAAAAAACAAATTTTTTCCTCAGTTTAGGCTGATATGTGTTCTTCTACATATTTTTGGTAAAAAAATCGCAATAAGCGTTTATTGATTGGTTTGCGCAAAAGTTATAGCGTCTTCAAAATAGTGGATAGTTTTATGGCATTTTTATTAATATTTTTTTTTTTACTAGTAATGGCAGCGACCAGCGATTTTTATCGTGACTCCGACATTATGGCGGACACATCGGACACTTTTGGCGCTATTTTGGGACCATTCACATTTATACAGCGATCAGTGCTATAAAAATGCACTGGCAGTGAAGGGGTTAACCACTAGGGGGCTAGGAAGGGGTTAAGTGTGTCCTAGGGATGTGTTCTAACTGTGTGGGGACAGGGCTCCCTGTGACACAACACTGATCGCTGCTCCCGATGAGGGAGCAGACGATCAGTGTCCTGTCACTAGGCAGAACAGGGAGATGCTTGTTTACACAGGCATCCCCCATTCTGCAGTTCCGTCACACGATCGCGGGACATCGAGTCCGCGTGTCCCGCCGGCATGATTACGGAGCTCGCGGGAGGGGCGCACGTGCCGCCGGTTGCAAATTTAAAGGGACGTATATATACGTCCATTTGCCTGTCCGTGCCCTTCTGCTGCCAACATAAATGTTCGTGCGGCGGTCGACAAGTGGTTACATGTAAAAGCTAAAAATAAATCCTAAGTATCACATTTTTGTTTCCTTTTAATGTTGTTTGTGATGATGGTCACAAATGATAGGAGTAATAATAGCAAAGGGAAACCTTTGGAATGGTTTTGGAATAGAGATATACAGCTTATGTTTTCCATTTTGAGTTGAACTATTCAAGCCTGCAGCAAGATTCTGCCAGCCCAAAAGTGTGAGAATTCTCAGGCTGCTTATTTAAGGGAAAAAAAATGAAATCTCTAAGAACTGTCTTTAATCTTCCTGAGGCCAAGTGCAGGAGGAAAATAGTGCTCTTTTCCTTTCCCATCAACACACAAAAGACTGTTTTCCTCTGTAATATTCACCAATGTTGTACTGTGCAAGTTATAGATGTTCTTTCATTAATTCACAGACTATCTTTGTAGAAAAGATTATTATATTCATACTAATTGTTATTAAAACAGAATAATGAATGACAATTGAGACTTCAGTTCTTTAAAGCTGAACTCCAGAAAAACATAAAACATGTAATCCGGTTATGTATTAATTTAAATATTATCATATTTTTACATACAGATGGGAAAAGTGTCTGAATCTGACAATTTATATAGAACAACAAAACTTTAGTTTTTTCCTAGTTTTGAATAGATTAAGGAATATTTAAACGCCCAATAATTTATTTCTTCACTTCCCATCCTATAGACAGAACAAGAAATGAAATAAATCTATTTAAGGTATTAAACCCTTATGACGCGTACACACGACCGTTTTTCATGACGAGAAAAATTCAATTTTTAAAAATGGTCATGAAAAACGGTCGTTTGTATGCTCCAAAGCATTTTTCTCAACGAGAAAAATGCCCGATTTTTTTTTAGAGCCTGCTCTATTTTTTCTCGTCGTTTTTCACGTTGTTCCTTTTTAACGTCCTGAAAAACGGTCGTGTGTATACTTTTACGAGGGGAAAAAAAACGTGCATGCTCAGAATCAAGTATGAGACGGGAGCGCTCGTTCTGGTAAAACTAGCGTTCGTAATGGAGATAGCACATTCGTCACGCTGTAACGGACTGAAAAGCACGAAGACTGAAAAGCGTGAATCATCCCTCACCAAAATTTATTAACACGAGGATCAGCAAAAGCATCCCAAAGGGTGAGGCCATTCGAATGGAACTTCCCTTTTATAGTGCCGCCGTACGTGTTGTACGTCACCGCGCTTTGCTCAAGTGTTTTTTTTTTTCATGAACGTGTGTATGCAAGGCAGGCTTGAGAGGAAACATGAAAAATCACATTGAGAAAAACGTCGTTTTTTTCCATGACATGAATAACGGTCGTGTGTACGCGGCATTAGACTTTCAGTGATTGTAAAGGTTCGCATTTAAAAAAATAAATAAATAACAAACATGCCTATACTTACCTGCTCTGTGCAAGGGTTTGGCACAGATCAGCCCCAATCCTCCTCTTCTGGGGTGCCCCATTGGCACTCCAGGCCCCTCCACTTCATCGGGTGCCCCCACAGAGAGCCGCTTTCCATGGGGGCACCCACACAGAGTCGCTCCCGTGTCCAGTTGCTGTGTCCATTAACACAGACAGCAGGGCTCGGCCCCGCCCCCCCGTGAAACTGGATTTGATTGCCAGCAGCGGGAGCTAATACATTCCCCAGTAAACTAATTGTTAAAAATCTTACCCTAGTGCTTGGAAGTCTCCAGCTGGTATGTTAGCTTGGAGAAGGGTTGGCTGAGTATTGAAATAATGCGCTGGAATCATTAAACAATCAGTGAAATAAAATAAAGTTGCAATACAATAGAGATTTACATGTACATTACACTAAAATACTACAGCGCCACCTGCTGCATAGATAGGTATAATGCATACAGTGTATAGTCACATTACAAAGCAACTTTGCTGTTGTTCTTCCAACACCCCTTCTCAAGAACATGTGCGTTGTCAAACTACATTCAGCTTCTTCTGGATATAATTATGACGTTCTTTTGACAAATGCTTGGAGAGTGCATCAGCAGTCATCTCCTCTGAAGGGCAGTATTGAATGTCAATAACACCTTGCTTTTGATTATCCCTCAGTAGGTGATACTTGACGTCGATGTGTTTGGTCCTAGGATTGACTCTTTCTGATTGAGTAAGCTTTATACATTCCTGGTTATCTTCAAAAATGGGAAATGTCTACCCCAATGACCACAAAAAAATGACAAATCCATATTGCTTCTTGACACATGTGTGCTGCTGCAATGTACTCTGCTACAGTTGAAGATAAAGCGATAGTTACCTGTTTTCGACTAGACCAACTTATGGTTCCTTCCCCATACTGGAAGATGAATCCACTCGTGGATTTGCGGTCTGTGCAGTCCCCGGCCCAATCAGCATTCACTTACCCAACAAGTGTCGGATGTGATGTTGCTGGTAACCGTAACTTCATCTGAATTGTTCCTTTGAGGTATTGCATCACTCTCTTCACTGTGTTCCAGTCACGTTGACAGGGAGCTGAGACTTTCCTGCATAGTATGCCCACTGCTGTGGCTATGTCTGGTTGTGTCACAGTGGCAACATATAGCAGCTTACTGACTGCTCTGCGATACATGTCATTGTTGGGTAGGAAATTTTCTGCTTCATTGCTCTTTTGATAGCCTGGTTCCATAGGAGTTTTCACTTATTTGTATCTTGCATATGGAATTGTTCCAAGATTTCTGAGATTTTGTGAGATTGGTTGAGAAGATAACTTCCATCTTCTTCTCTCTCTATTTGGATTCCCAGATAGTAGCTAATGTTCCCTAGCTCTTTGATTTAAAAAATGTTCCTCCAGATTGTGAACTATCTGTTTGTAATCCCCTTCTTGTTCAAAACAGGTTATAATGTCATTGACATAGATAAGGATGTATATCCATCTGTCTTCTAGATTTCTGGAGTAGAGACAGGGGTCTGCTTTACTTCTTGAGAATCCTTCTTTAGTAAGCACTTCATTATCTTTCTTATTCCACATCCTTGCAGATTGCTTAAGACCGTAGATGCTCTTCTGAAGTTTTAACACAAGGTTTTCTCCTTGCTCAAACCCTGGTGGTTGCTCCATGTAGAGGTCTTCCTTAATGTCTCCATATAGGAAAGCAGTTTTAACGTCTTATGCCCCGTACACACGATCGTTTTTAATGTCATTTTTTAAACCGACGTTTTTCTCCTCGTTTTTTTTCATGTTTCCTCTCAAGCCTGCCTTGCGTACACACCATCATTTAAAAAAACGATCAAGCAAAGCGCAGTGACGTACAACACGTACGACGGCACTATAAAGGGGAAGTTCCGTTCGAATGGCGCCACCCTTCATGTTAGTAACGTTTTTTGGGCGACGATTCGCGCTTTTCAGTCCGTTACTGTGTAATGAATGTGCTATCTCCATTATGAACGCTAGTTTTACCAGAACGAGCGTTCCCGTCTCATACTTGATTCTGAGCATGCGCGTTTTTTTTCACGTCGTTAAAGCATACACACTATCGTTTTTCACGTCGTTAAAAAAAACGACATGAAAAACGACGTGAAAAAAGAGAGCATGTCCGGAATTTTTAATGGCCGTTTTTCACGTCGTTAAAAATGCTCTGGAGCATACACACGATCATTTTTCAGGGCCATTTTTTAAAATGGCAGTTTTAGCGGCATGAAAAACGATCGTGTGTACGGGGCATAAGTGTTTGACTTGCATGCCCTTCCTGCCTGCAACACTAAGAAGCGATCTGATGGTGGAGTGTTTTACGACGGGAGCAAATGTTTCATCGTAATCTTCACTGAATTTCTGGAAGTAACCCTTGGCAACCGGTCTGGCTTTGTATTTGTGGATATTCCCTTCTGTGTCTGGCTTTACTTTGAAGAGCCACTTACTTCCTATAGTTTTGTATTTAGGAGGGAGCTCTGTGAGTGTCCAGGTTTTATTTTCCTGAAATTACTTTAATTCTTCTTCAGCTGCCTCTCTCCATTTATTGGCTTCATGTTTTGTCAGTTTTTCTATGTCTTCCCAGAATGTTGGTTTAAGTATGCTGTGTCTTTTGACAGTGTATGACAGCTTGCAGGGTGATAGCCCCTCTGTAGTCCAAGTGGATTTTCTGACTTTAAGTGTCAGTTCCACCTCTTGTTCTGACTCCTACAGAGGTTCGGTTTGGTCGACCTTTTTTCTGGTTTGCTTGGCATATTCACTTCACAGCTTTCAGGGATCAGTGTTTCTGGTGATGGACTCTCATCAAAATAAACACTACGGCTTATTTTCACTTTGTCAGTCTTTAGGTGCAGGATTCTGTAACCTTTTGTTTACTTGCTGTGGCCTACTAGAATGCCCTCTATGCAGGGCCGGCCCTACCATGGGACCCGATGGGACCATTGTCCCAGGCGGCAGGTTCTGAGAGGCGGCACATTGACGCCCATAAATACAGTAATCCCGCCCAATCGGGCTCCGCTACGCCCACCCGCTCCGCTCTTCATCCCACTATGTGGATGGCCCAGCGCCGCTGCTATTAGAAGTATTGGCAGACCATTCGCTGCCATAACCGCACAGCTGGCCGCCCGCCCATCCTCTCCACGGCTCCCCCCCCATCCTCTCCATGGCTCCCCCTCCATGCTGCTGATGAGAAAGTCAGCTGACGAACAACAACGTAAAGGGGGAGGAGCTTTCGGCTGAGCAGAGACCCCATGATGGAAGAGGGATTGCTATAGGCGCGGCTGACACTGAGAGAAAGTAAGTGTCACTAATCCCATCTCCACCACCCCTGCCTGTGTCTAACCTCCCCTACCACCCCTGCCTGTGTCTAATCCTCCCTACCACCCCTGCCTGTGTCTAACCCCCCTACCACCCCTGCCTGTGTCTAATCTCCCTACCACCCCTGCCTGTGTCTAACCCCCCTACCACCCCTGCCTGTGTCTAATCTCCCTACCACCCCTGCCTGTGTCTAACCCCCCTACCACCCCTGCCTGTGTCTAATCCCCCTACCACCCCTGCCTGTGTCTAACCCCCCTACCACCCCTGCCTGTGTCTAACCCCCCTACCACCCCTGCCTGTGTCTAATCCCCCTACCACCCCTGCCTGTGTCTAATACCCCTACCACCCCTGCCTGTGTCTAACCTCCCTACCACCCCTGCCTGTGTCTAATCCCCCTACCACCCCTGCCTGTGTCTAACCTCCCTACCACCCCTGCCTGTGTCTAATCCCCCTACCACCCCTGCCTGTGTCTAATCCCCCTACCACCCCTGCCTGTGTCTAATCCCCCTACCACCCCTGCCTGTGTCTAATCCCCCTACCACCCCTGCCTGTGTCTAATCCCCCTACCACCCCTGCCTGTGTCTAACCTCCCTACCACCCCTGCCTGTGTCTAACCCCCCTACCACCCCTGCCTGTGTCTAACCCCCCTACCACCCCTGCCTGTGTCTAATCCCCCTACCACCCCTGCCTGTGTCTAATCCCCCTACCACCCCTGCCTGTGTCTAATCTCCCTACCACCCCTGCCTGTGTCTAACCCCCCTACCACCCCTGCCTGTGTCTAATCATCCCTACCACCCCTGCCTGTGTCTAACCTCCCTACCACCCCTGCCTGTGTCTAACCCCCCTACCACCCCTGCCTGTGTCTAACCCCCCTACCACCCCTGCCTGTGTCTAACCCCCCTACCACCCCTGCCTGTGTCTAACCCCCCTACCACCCCTGCCTGTGTCTAATCCCCCTACCACCCCTGCCTGTGTCTAACCTCCCTACCACCCCTGCCTGTGTCTAATCCCCCCTACCACCCCTGCCTGTGTCTAATCCTCCCTACCACCCCTGCCTGTGCCTAACCTCCCTACCACCCCTGCCTGTGTCTAATCTCCCTACCACCCCTGCTTGTGTCTAACCTCCCCTACCACCCCTGCTTGTGTCTAACCTCCCTACCACCCCTACCTGTGCCTAACCTCCCTACCACCTCTGCCTGTGTCTAATCTCCTCTACCACCCCTGCCTGTGTCTAACCTCCCCTCCCCCCTCACCACAACCGCCGCTGCCTCTGTCTGAACCCCACCACCACTATTACGTGGAAATCTGACTTCCTAATAAATGTAATTTTGTTTTTTATTGTCATAATATAAAATAATAAATGTGGGGGCCTTTTGGTGGGCGTGATTATTATTATTATTTTTTTTTGGGGGGGGGGGGGGCGGTAGGGAGGAGGGGGGCAGCATTTTGATCCTGGGCCCAGGCAGCACAATGTCTTGGGCTGGCCCTGCCTCTATGGCTCTGTTCTCCAGCTTGGATCATTTCTCACTTGGAATATATGCATATGCTTTACATCCAAACACTCTGATGTGCCCTCTGCTAGGTTTTGACCCATGCCCCATTTTAAATGGAGTACTTTTAACAGCTCTTGAGGGTAGTCTGTTCTGTAGGTAGGCTGCAGTCATGACTGCTTCTCCCCAGTACTTGTGATTTAGGTTGGCATCCGACAACATGCATCTGGCCTATTCTATAAGAGTGTGATTTTTCCTTTCTGCTACCCCATTTTGTTCAGGAGTGTATGGTGTGGTTATCTGGTGTACTATTCCTTGTCTCTTCAGGTATGAGGCCACTTATTTGCTTATGTATCCCCCCCCCCCCCCCCATTGTCTGTGCGTATTATTCCTGGTTTCCGTTGGAATTTGTTGCTGCACATGACAACAAACTCTTGAAGTTTCTCTGATGTTTCATTCTTGTGTTTCATCAGATAAGCAGTTGTGTACCTGGAATAATCATCATTAATCATCAGTGAAAGTCTATAGATATCTGTTCTTATCTAACATGGGAGTTTTCATTGAGCCGCACACGTCACTGTGTATGAGCTGCAGGGGGTGGGTAGTTTTTCTTTGAGAAGCCTGTGGAAGTGGAGCACATGTGGCTTTTGCTTCAATACAGCACTTGCATTTCGTGAGCACTTTGCAAGGTATTATTGTCAAATCTTCTGAAACGCCTCTCTTTATAGTGTCCTGTATAGCTTCTGGACTTCTGTGCCCCAGCCAAATGTGCCAAGTGAATACATTTTCTGTGTAGGTCATTAGAGACTATATTGGCTTGCTGGTCTGCGGTGATGAGCTGTATAGGTGATCATCCAGTTTTCCTTTTGCGAGGATTCGCTTATTATTGTGAATTGTGCATTCATCACCATGAAACTTAACTGTGAGACCGTTGTTTGCAAGACTTTTCACTGATAGAAGGCTGCCTTCTAATTCTGGAACATACAGCACTTTCTTTACAAGGATACTGTGTTTACCTCATTGTGGTGTAATGCAGTTCAGGAAGCCCTGACCTTTACATTCTGAAGTAATGCTTTTCCGGTTTGCTAGTAAAACGTCTTTTGCACCGCTGTCAATGTTTGTGAAGAAGGTCTCATCGCTAGTCATGTGGCTTGCCGCACTTAAGTCTATGCACCAGCCGCGTGGCTTGCCACTCTGTGTCACTTTAAAGGTGCCACTCCATAAAGTGTCTGCAGTTTCCTTTGTGGCTGCTTTCACTCTTTCTTTTGTGGATAGCTTTAGCTTTCGCTGCTCGGCTTTCCAGATAGAGCAGTCCTTTTTTAAGTGGCAGGTCATTTTACAGCGAAAACAGGCTCTGCTTTCTTTGTTGTGCTTTGTGCGTTTGTACATCTTAAGAGCTTTGTCATTATGGTGCATATTTTATTTCCTTCTGTCATATTCATCAAATAATTTGCCTTTGACGTGGCAAAATTGGTTATTTGCAGAGCACACAGCCATTTTGCCTTGTGCTAAATAAGCACACTTCGTCTTATTGCAATAATGCTTCTTAAACTAAAATTCACTTACCATTCACTCGATTCCCATTCATTCAAATCAAGAGACATCATCACCAGACTGAAAAGCCCTGTACACACGATCTGTTTGACTGATGAAAACCGTCCGATGGGTTGTTTTCATCAGACAAACTGATCGTGTATGGGACCTATCAGTCTTTTTTCCATCGGTTTTAAAAAATAGAACATGTTTTAAAATTATCTGATGGATAAAAAACCGATGGCAATTTCCGATCGTCTGTGGGGAAATCCATCAGATAAAAAACCCAAGCATGCTCAGAATCAAGTCGACACATGCTCAGTAGCATTGAATTTCATTTTTCTCAGCTCATCGGAGTGTTTTACGTCACCACGTTTGGAACGGTCGGTTTTTTGACTGATGGTGTGTAGGCAAGACTGATGGAAAACAGTTTCATCGGATTTCTGATGGACAAATCCATCAGACGAAAATCCATAGGATATCTGATCGTGTGTACAGGGCTTTAGGTTCATCTCGGCATCACAGCATCAACTGACTGCCGACGCCTCTCTCTGTCTTTTATTAAACTCCCAGCCAGAAGTGATGTCACAACATGTGACCTCCTCCATAGGAAGTGAGCTCACAGGGTGTGAGCTCCACCCAGCAGATGACCATATAAGGATATGTTAAATAAAGCTAATACAATACAATACAATACATGAAGAACCAATCACAGACATGTATACATTCAAATAGACTAGCAGTGATGTGCACTGCTTCCAATGACGGGAACCATATGAAAACTATGGCTCAATGGGCCACAATTGTCATATAGTTATGCTATAGTTCTTGTGGACGCAGATCTGTCCGCTCTGAGTCATTTAATGCCAACGCCGAGAAGTGGCCAGTCCCTTGGTGAGGCATAAAACAAACGTCCCTAAAAGAGCAAACATCGCTGTGTCCACAGGAAGATTTTCACGCCACCGTTCTTCCAGCAACGTCTGTATGTGGGAATACGCTCACATGAGCGCATTACACAAAACCGACACTGGGGGACATCTGACAACATACATTAATAAAATTTTCCACAACACCTTTGACGTTAACTCCTGCTCAGGTCTGGTTTCTAAAACATTAATAAGAGCAGTATATGTCTCTGGAAGGCATCAGAGGAGCAGGGCAACAATATGGTTATCTTTAATGTCCCCTCCGATAGCGCGCAGCTGCTCTATGATTTTTAGTGTAGCTTTCACGTGGGCACACATTTGCTGGTCTTCTTCTAGCCTTATCTTATACAGCTTTCTAAGCAGAAACAGCTTGTGGTTTAGGCTTGAACGCTCATTGTAATGAAGTCCACATACCTTTGGCCGTTTTCTCTGTTCTTATGTGGATAAGCTAGTCATCTTCCACTATCAAGCTTATAGTCGCTTTTGCTTGTCTGTCCTTTCTGTCCCATTCCTTTGTCTTTCCGTTTGTGGGTCTGTCTGTATTCAGCATTTGCCACAAGTCATCCTTGCTGAGAAGCATTTCTAGCTTGAACTTCCATATCTGGTAATTGCCATTGTTCAGCTTTGCGATTGCAAACTTCACATCTAAACCGCCTGCCATCTTTCAACAACTTGTATACAGTATACAGTACTCACTGACTTGTAGTATTCTCTTCAGTGTCTGGGCCCATAACCTGTTGGTTGAGTATTGAAATGATGCGCTGGAAGCTTGTTGAATGCAGAGAATAACTTTACTTGCATGGAGGATTGCAAAGCATGTCTTTACATTATGGTAACAGGAACTGAACACACGAAGAAAATAAACATTTCCTCTGATTGCATCATATACAATAAAGTTGCAATACAATAGAGATATACATGTACATTACACTACTGCTACACAGTTGCACCAGTTTTTAGTAAATTAACTCCACTGTGTAGGGAGACACAACTCTAGTTTCTGCATGCAAGGGTGGCTCCATAGGATGCTGCAAGAGAACGGAGTTACCCTGAAATGGGAAAACTTGGGGCAGCGGTCATGACACCAACATAAGCAGAAACATAAGCAAGAATTAAAAGATAAAGAAGCTGCATACTCGGTAAGTGATTACCCTGGCTAATAAAAGTGCTTAAAAAAACTGAGGGTTTATTGTCGGTTGGTAAATCCCCCTTACAGCTGTCACCAAAACAAGTGTCTCTCACTTTCATTCCTTTTTACCAGCAGTCTCTCTATAGCTGTTCAGCACCCCCCTGCAGAGTCAGACTGAGGCCTCGTACACACGACCGATTTTCTCGTCGTAAAAAACACGTCGTTTTTTTCGACGAGATTCTTGTTAAGCTTGTCGATTTTCTCGTCAAGCTTTCTATGCGTACACACTGTCATTTCCCAATTTCCTCGTGGTTCTCTGCGCTCACGTCCAGCACGTACGACGGCACTATAAAGGGGAAGATCTTTTTTCTTGGCGCCACCCCTTGGGCTGCTTTTGCTGATCTCGTGTTACCGCGTGTGAAGTAAAAGTTTGGGAAGAGACGATTCGCGCTTTTCAGTCTTCGTACTTTTCAGATCGTTTTCTGCCGTTCAGTTTGTGCTTGTGGGTTCGTATCTTGACTTTCAGGGCGTCTAGGCAGGTCGTATCTGTCTTACAGTGCGTTCTTGCCTGTTCGTTTCTGAATTTCAGTTCGTTATTCATAGGCCTTGCTGTTCTAAAGTGCGTTCTGTTCTGTACGTTCTGATTAGACGACCGTTTCCTAGCCATGTCGCCTGGACGTTCTCGTCGTCGAGTTCGTGCTGTGCGTGCGCTTGGTGTTGGTCTGCTTGTTTTGGACCAAGACCAGTCCATGAATGGTGTGAGGAGGAGTTCATGGACCAAGAATTGGTTGCTCCAGCGGGACCAATTCTGCCACATGCCTCTGCTGCGGGAGATCGTCGAGAATAATCCTGAGGACTACAGGAATTTTCTGCGGATGTCTGACCCCGTTTTTCAGGAACTGTTGGCTTTGGTGTCCCCCTATATTACCAGGAAGGACACCGTTATGCGGGAAGCCATCAGTGCTGAGCAGAGGCTCATCGCCACGTTGCGTTACCTGGCGACAGGGAGAAGTCTTCAGGACTTGAAGTTCACCACAGGCATCTCCCCCCAGGCTCTGGGCCTCATAATCCCAGACACCTGTTCTGCTATTATACAAGTCCTGCAGGAGGACTATATTAGGGTAAGTTTTCTCCCTTCACATCACATTTTATGTATTACATGTATGCTAATGTATTGTATTTCTTTCATCCTTTCCTAATTACCATGATTGTAATATGCTGAGAATGTCCCCTTTGTCCCCATGCATGCTGGAAGTTTTTAAATGCCCCTTTTTTATCCTCCCTAAATATTTCCCCTCACTAACTTTTCCAGCAGGGGCGCCTGTTGCTCCAAATGTTGGGGGGTTACAACCCCAATTTCGGAAATAAACTTCCTCCTTTTTTGCTCTGTTGCCTAATAAACGCCCCCAGTTGTCCCCTCCAATGCAGCCATTTAGTCCCCTCTATTGCAGCCAGTTTCCCCCCAGCCCTGCACTTACCTTCTTGTGGTCAGCGCCATCCTTCTTCTGTCCTTGATGTCTTCTCCTTCCCTTCATGTTGCATCAGCCAATCATGTTACCATTAAACAGACTTGGTGAACATGATTGCCAGAGCTGCCTGTCAGTGTTTACACAAGGAATGCCCCCTCCTTGCGTCCCCGATTTTTCTTTGAGGAAGCCAATTACATCCCTCAGGTTGTAATTTGCAAGACTTTTTTAATACCTGTTTCTGCTCTGCAATTTTAACCCCCTAAATGACGCAATTAATCATATGTCGGTCGCTTTACAAGAGGCCATCCACCTGAATAGTGTGCGGCATAGACAATACATAGGTTCATGCAACGCATGAACCTATGTATTGTTCTGAGTGATAGGCACAGGAGAGAGGGGACAGTGCTCCAGCGCCCACTCTGGACGCACCGCCACTGCAATGCTATCCTGTGGCCAAACACATCTCCCCCCCCCAAAATAATTTAGTAATGGCCCATCAGAGGGGGTGATGAATATGATAAATGAGCCTTCCATTATACTTTTTTTACACACCTTAATAAACGTATAATTAGATTGATGTTGGTCTCTAATTTTTTGGTCTTGAATTTGCTTGTAATGTATGCCTTTGTTTTTCTAATATTATTTCATCTTGTTTCACTCCACAGCTTCCTTCAACGCCACAGGAATGGCAGACTGTGGCATCGGAGTTTGCCACGCGGTGGGACTTCCCCAACTGCGGTGGTGCCATAGACGGGAAGCACGTCCGCATCGTGCCGCCACCCCGTTCTGGATCCTACTACTACAACTACAAGGGGTTTCATAGCATTGTGCTGATGGCGGTGGTGTCAGCACGGTATGAATTCCTCTATGTTGATGTAGGGAAGAATGGCCGGATGTCCGATGGGGGATCCTTCATCCAGACGGAGTTTGCCCTCCGTCTCCAGAGTGACGACCTTGCATTGCCACCGGATGCAGGGAATATTGAAGGACTCCCCTTTGTTTTCTTGGCTGATGAAGCCTTCGGACTCGGACGGCATCTTATGAGGCCATTTCCACAGAGGACCCTGACCCCAGAGAAGAGTGTGTTCAATTACCGGCTGGCCAGGGCCCGAAGAGTCGTTGAAAATGCCTTCGGCATAATGGCCAGCCGGTTCCGCCTTTTTATGACTTCCATCCACTTGGCGGACTACAAAATAAACTATGTAGTGTTATGCTGCTGTGTGCTACACAATTTTCTTTGCCGCAAAGCGAATTCATATATGGCCTCAGTTTTGCCAGAGGCTGGACTTTCCCCTGCAAATCCCCTTCCGGGCCTGGAATCTGCCCGTCTTGGCTTGCCCCCCCAAAATGCCCGTGTGGTTCGGGACAAATACATGGAGTATTTCACGGGTAGGGGGGCAATTCCTATGCCAGCCTATGTCTAAGTATCCCAATAAAAATCTTGTTTAAACCTTTAATTATTTGTTCTTTCCTGTCTCCTAGTTTGTCTTTGTGCATTTGTAGTGGCAAGTGTATTTTACTTTAGTAAATAACAACCAATTTCACTATGTTACCTTACAAAAGAACCAAATAAGCTTAGAGTGTATTATAAAAAGAAGCTACACGTTGTTTGTGGTCAAATATTTTACTCTCTGCACATTTTTTTTTGTTTTACTTTGGGGTTGGCCTGACCACAACCCGTCAAATTTTGGCTTATGAAAATACAAAAATACCACTTGCATTTCTAAAATGACAACATTGGATACCTCTGAGCAATCTGAGACATTCAGTTACACAAACTATGTCTCTATGTGCCCGTCCTAATATGGGGTCCTGCCACCCCTTGCCCAGCCAAAAATTCAATATGCACACATTTTTACTTTTTTGCAAATAGGAAGTTTACAATCCTGATCCCTATTGTCAACATGTGCTATCTGCCATCAGGGGTGATCAATGGATGTGTTTTGGGGGTGCATCCCCTTCCTCAGTTCACCGACTTTTGATACGAGGAAGGGGTTGCACCCACAAAAGACGTACATGGATATCCCCTGATGGCAGATAGCACATGTTCACACACTGTGTGCATATTCAATTTTTGGCTGCTTTGTTACTCAAAAAATTAGTAAAAATATAAAAACAAACATGTAAAAACAAATGTGTTTGGATGGCTTATTGAATTCTCCCCAAAACATCGAGAATGTCTTTAAATGTTTGTTCCATCACATGGATTCTTTGTTTAATTAGGTCCAGTTCCGTGCTACATTCCATCACTTGCTGGATGAGGCGGAGGGCACTGTCAGCAGAGAACGGTGTGCTATCCTTCACAACATTTCCATCCCCTAAAAACCATAAAAAAAAATTAATAAAACTCTGCAGGCCTACCTCGCTTACCTTAAGCTGTGGTGTCAGATACTGACCTGTTGTGGTGACCAGATCCACAACGTCATCCACCTCTCCTTCCTGCACTTCTCCTTCCTCCACCTCAACTTCCTGCACATCTTTCGGTTGTGGATCTTTGGGAGTTTGGGGTTGCTTGGAAGTTGTGGGGTGCATGTGCTCCCTGGAGTGCCCTCCTCCCAGTCTTCTCTCCCCTATGAGAATAAAACCAAAGGTCTATTTATCACACTGTAAAAATCTCATTTTTAAACTTAAAACAGGCTAAATTGTTTGGAAGTGGGGTACAAGTGTGTGTTTGTGCGGAATTTAAAGAAAAATGCATTCTTTATGACCCCAAATATGTTTATTATTCACATTTGGATGTAATTTTTTGGACATGGAGGCACCACAAATAAACTCTGATGCACCTGTGTGGGACACCCAAAAAAGGCGGGTCTGGTGGCCCACACTATAGTGCTCCAAAGTACAGATGTGGAAGCAGCTGCTGAGTGTCCTCTCCTTTACACTGATTAAAGTTTGCATTTCATTCTCCTTACAAACACATCATCTAGACTTAAAAATTATCCACAATACTTGATCAAAAATGGCAGATGTCTAATTACTTTTGGGGGTCTTAAATAAGCCAAAACCACGGATAGTGGCCGAACGAAGTGTCGGTAACGTAACGAACGATTACTGTGCCCAACCTAGTTCAAAATAATACATTTTGGAAGGGAGTCCAATATGCTTTAAAAAAAAAAAAAGTCAGTTTCTAAAAAGATTAATAGCAGAAAGGTCGTCATTTTACTTACTTTTAGCGAGCATCCTCTTTATGCTCCTCAACTGGTCTGGCTCCCTCAGTTTGAGGTCTGACCACCTCTTTCTGAGCTGCTCATTTGAGCGTTTCACCCCGAACTTCGCCCTCAGACTCTTCACAACTTTAGTGAGGATTTTGGCCTTCCTTCTATTTGGTTTGCTATACGGCCCATGCTTGGCATCATAATCAGCCTTGACCAAGATGTCCACCATCTCCGCCATCTCCGCCAAAGACATATTCGATGCCTTGAATCTCCTCCTTGATCGTGACGTGTCCTCGGTCTCCGGGCTTGTCTCCTCGCTAGTTGCGGAATTATCAGACACCTGCTGTAACTCCGCCATATCTGTCTGCGCGCCGAAAGAGAAGGGGCGGGGAAAAGATGTTAGTTAGAACGTCATGGGCGGGCGACGTGTGCGGAGCGACGTGTTCGAATTTGGACGCATGCGTGGTGTGTATATAGCAAACACACATGTGACTATAGTACGTTCGGTGTGCGGAGAGAGGAGTTCAAGTGACGGACGTGCGAACGAAGGTATGTGATTTTGTGAGACTTGTTAAAATTGTTGGCCTATACTGTCTTGAGATTGTTGGAGGATATATATGGTGACTAGGATGTGAAGGAGGTTAGACTGTTTGCCTCACATTATTTAAATATAATTTATTTTACTTGCAGATACAATATGAATGTATTTATTAGCGACAAAGAGTTCCTGGCGGAATTTATTGACCGGGTAAGGGAGCTGCCGGCTCTGTGGGAGACCAAAAACCCCATCCATAAAAAAAAAGGGGTGAGAAAAGCAGCGCTGGAGAAGCTGCTCCCATTTGTGCATACCAAGGTGCCCACAGCCACAGCAAAACAAGTGGACACTAAAATTGGGAGCTTGAGAGGTACCTACAGGACTGAACGCTCTAAGGTGCTGGCTTCTCAGAGGTCAGGAGCAGCAGCAGATGATGTTTATGTCCCGGTTTTGTGGTACTACAGCAGGATGTCCTTCCTGGATGACCACATTGAGCCAAGGCCATCACTCTCCACTCTTCCCCCCAGACTTCCCTGCAGCCAACCTGAGCCTTCTCTGGAGCAAGAGGAGGCAGCCATCCTGGATGATCCTGATTTGGCCATCTGGAGCCAGGTATAGTATTAACTGAAAATGTAGTGGGATAAAATTAATGTTTCCCAAATATGTCAGGATGAGAAACATACATTATTTTGTATTCAACAAGTGAAATCATGATCTGTAGACATTATTCTGCACTTAATTGTGTGGTAAATAGTCAAGCTGATGTAGTGGTAAATTTAAAGCAAGGATTTATGCATTTACATTCTAATTGCTTCCATCAGGATTACAAAGTTTGATGCAAAGATTAAACCAACATATTAAACTATGTTTCTTTTTCATACACAGGATGAAATCAGCCAGGAGGAGGGTCTGGAAACTGTCAGGCAGGAGGAGGAAGGGCCCAGTGGCAGCCAGGAGGTGGCAGGGCCCAGTGGCAGCCAGGAGGTGGCAGGGCCCAGTGGCAGCCAGGAGGTGGCAGGGCCCAGTGGCAGACAGGAGGTGGCAGGGCCCAGTGGCAGCCAGGAGGTGGCAGGGCCCAGTGGCAGACAGGAGGTGGCAGGGCAAAGGAGAAGCACCAGATCCCAGGTGCCTCCCATCAGGCTTCACAAAAGAGGCAGGAGGGACAGGACCACCAGTGAGGCAGCAATGGCCCTTATTAAAGAGGCCCATGCCACCCTCAAGGAGCCCACATCCCCTGAAGAGGCCATTGCCGGCCTAGTGGAGGCTAAGTTCAAGGTGATGAGCATGGAGCAACGCCTCCTATGCGAACCCCTGCTCATCACCTTGCTCAACAAGGGGGTGATGGAGCAAATTACCCCCAATACCGCCATATGTGAGGTGGCCCAACTGACCCAACCTCAACCTCCACCTCCACCTTCCTCTTCTGCCCCACCCCCTTCTGCTACCCCTCCACCTTCTGCCCCACCCCCTTCTGCTACACCTCCACCTTCTTCTTCTGCCCCACCCCCTTCTGCTACACCTCCACCTTCTGCCCCACCCCCTTCTGCTACACCTCCACCTTCTGCCCCACCCCCTTCTGCTACACCTCCACCTTCTTCTTCTGCCCCACCCCCTTCTGCTACACCTCCACCTCCTCCTCCTGACAGGAGTACCCCTCCAGTGGGCCAGCCTCCAGCTAAACGAAGAAGGAAGGCTTCAGTAAAGGCTGCAGGGAAGGTTGCCAGGAAGAAGAGGAAGTGATGGCCTTGCTTCATTGTGGTCGCACTGGTCGGACAGAAGGCAGCCTGTTGTAGTACCACACACTTGGGACATATATCTCACCTGCTGCTGTTCCTGACCTCTGGGAGGCCAGCATCAGATTGTGTTCTGAAATGTGGGCCTTCTCAAGCTCCCAATTTTAGTGTCCACACAGGGTTGCTGTGTGCTCTGGGGTCCCTGGGATGCACAAATGGCAGCAGCTTCTCCAGCGCTGCCTTCTCTTTATTTAATTTATAAACATGAATAAATGTGTTTTTTGTTTAAGTTCATACTTGACTATGTGTATTTTTAAATAAAAAAAAACAAGCTTTGGAGTAAGCAGATACATTTGACTGACAATAAAAGGCACAGATATCACCCCCCCAAAAGAATAACTAAATCTGATTAGCTCAAAAACATGGTGTGAAATTTTAAAAATATAGATTAGAAAATTAAATGGGAGATCGCTATCAAAACATTGAGAAATTATAATTAACATCATTTTGAAAAATCTAACCATTTAAATTATTCCTAAAAACTTGCACGATATAATACACATAAATCTTATAAAGAGCAGCATGAAAAAGGTTAAAAATAAGGCATAACTCTGTGTGAATATCAGCAGCAAAAGAAGGTCTCTCGTTTTGATTAATGTAACATTCTAACGAAGAATTCAATGCAGAACATTTAAACGATGAAATATTTATGAGCGTGACGAATGTGCTCTCTCCATTATGAAGGCTTGTTTTACCAGAAGATGCGCTCCCGTCTCATAGTTGCTTGTGAGCATGCGCGCTTTTGGAAGAGTCGTAAAAGCATACACACGAACCATTTTCTCGTCACAAAACAGGCCGACGAGAAACACGACGAGGAAATCTGGACTCCTGACGAGAAAATAGAGAGCAGGTTCTCTATTTTCTCGTCGAGATTCTCGTCAAGTTTCTCGTCGTAAAACCATACACACGAACGTTTTTCTAGACAAAAAAACTCTCGCGGCACTTTTCTTGACTGTTTACGACGAGAAAATCGGTCGTGTGTACGAGGCCTCAGAGTATTGCAACCAGCAAAGCTTAAATTTCCTGCAATTTGCAGTGCTATAGCTCTGTATCAGCAGGAGGCACATATCAGACCGCTTTAGAGAGACTGCTGCTCTCTCTCATGCTATGGTATACTGCCAGGGATAGGAGTTTATTTTTGCTGGGGCTGGGAAGCTTTTCAAAAAGAGCAAACACTAGGACAATAGCCTGCCTGGCGGTATGATTATGTCAGATTTTTGCGTCTCAAAGCGGTACATTGTACAATTGTTTTGCATAGAAATTTGGCGTTTTATATTTTAGACCTGTAATTCTTAGTAATAACACACTTAAATCTGTCCAAACAAGAGTCTAGTAGACATCCCGGGTATAATAAAGTTTGAAACACAAAATCATAAATTATAATATAATAACTCTAAATAATTTAAAAAAATAATATTATAATAATACAAAACTTGTTGTTGGAAATTCTGACCGTGTGTACACAATTCCGATGCACAAAAGTCCACGCATGCTTGGAATCAAGCATTTAAAAAAAAAAAAATTAAAAGCATAAAAAACATAGCTGGGTGTTGTGCAGCATTGTCAGCGGTTGACCAGACACATGCTTGTGGCAGGAGGGATATGCTGTAGGACCCAGATGTGAGGGAGATCCTTGGTGAGAGACCACCTGCCGCTGCCAGACAACGGAGGGACTTGTGTCACCAGATGTCACCAGAACCCGTAGGTCAGCTGATACAACCTTGGACTACTGGAGAGTACCAGGATGTTGAGCCGGTTGCCAGGACTACATGTTTCTGGGCACGCCCCTTTGTCAAATCCTGATAATCAAACTAGCAAGACATTGCTTTATACCTATGTATCGCCCTGCCCTCGATGATTGGGGCGCTATTGTAAATTTAGGGGGTCTCTTAGCCAATAGTTGGGCTCAGACAAATTGCCTCAGTCCTGGCTATGGTGGTGCCTGAAAGTGTTTTCCCTTGTTGCCTGAAGGTGGTGGTACCACCTCAGGTCCATGTTGGAACGCAGGCAGACCATGGTGTATTGGGTGTCCCTTCTCGGCAGCGGTTCAGTGGGAGAGGTGCCCCGCTGTGCATGCTGGGGAGGGATACTTAAGGGGCAGATGCCATTGGCGGGGCTCTTCTTCACCTCGTGGCCCTCCCGGCGCGAGGTATGTGTGTGTGTTCCCAGCCCGGGGGCCACATTGGCCCGAGGCTGCATCTCTAGCGAGTAGGCCCAGTGATGATGACTGGGGCCTACAATCCTAAAGGGGATCCCAAGCTGTCCACCAAGAGGGAGGAAGCTGCTTAACGAAGGAAGCCGGGGGAGGACCTACCCTGGAGGAAACCAGCAAAGTGCTAATGTCTCGGGATAGGCCTGGTGACCTTGTAAAGAAGGGATCCACTACGTTAAAAGCCCAGCAGTTTGCCGGATCGGCTTAAAGGTAATTTTACTGCACGGCTGGAAGATCGGGACTGAAATCCTGTGGCAGAGGATTCCTGGTTATCCATATTTGTTCTCAAACGGTCTGTGGCAGAGACTGTTCTCATACTGGTTCGTGCATCATCCCGACTGCTAGGCCAGGTGAGAGGGGTCTATCCGGGTGAGCAATACCCACTCAAAAGAGAGAGTGGTGAATGACTTTAGACATTTTTGTGTGTTCTGCAACGAGTACCTGAACCTTCCCCTCTCTTCTCATACCTTCTACTTTCTCTACAAGTTACTGCAGCAAAAATAAAACCCAACAGTTGAAGGTTTTACATCTTGTGTGGATATTGCATTTACTACAGACTTTCTTCCCCTGACAACGAACCTAGAGGTAACGTGCAAAGCCCAAATCTAAACCAGCAGCTCCTACGGGGGTAGTGCTACACCTACATTAATGAATGCGGCACCACCCTGCACCGAAGGACAGGCTAGTCACCCGCTAGTGAATAGCATGACTGAAATAATTATATAATAACAAAACTAATAAAATCTATAAAAAGAGTTGGAAAACATTTCAGATTTACGGTCAGACAGTGTCCCCCATTTTTTTCCGTCCTGCCACGGCGGGGACACTGGTGCTGTGACATTTTTTTTGCCATCACTTTATCTCGAATGGCCTCAATGAGAATCCAGAAATCCAGAGTGTAATTTAATGGTGGTCTAATATATCTTTATGAATTTTGTAGCCTTGTGTGATGATTGTATTACTGTTGCAATTGACGCCGCCCCTTTTTCTTTTTTCCTGTTTTCCTTCCCCTTTTCTTTATATAGTTTTCTTTAGTTTTTGTTATTATATATTGCTATATAAAAATTTTAGTATTATGAGTTACTTTTTTCATCTTTTTTGTTTTAATATATTCTTCATATACAGTATATTTACACATACATACACATGTGTTTGTTTTTATTTTGTTTGTATAATTGTATGGATACCAAACACAGGAGATTGCTATGTTTAACCTTTTCAATCTAATTGTTTAATAATACCAATCATGTTATCCACTAGTAGCTGACCAGCCTGCCCTTCGGTGCGGGGTGGTGTCATTTTCATTAATGTGGGTATAATGTCTTGCCGGGTTGCCTGTCAGGATTTGACAAAATGAGTGGCCCCCGAAACATGTAGTCCTGGCAACTGGCAATAAATGCAACCGCCAGCCCATGTCTATTGGTATCCTGTTTGTTGCTCCCTCTTGTTGCAAGTCTGCCCGTCAGTTCTGACCAGTTGAAAACAATGCAATCTCTATGTGGATGAAATTTTATCCCAGCAGTTGTTGTCCAGAAAATCTAAAAGACTGCTGTGAAATAAACTAGAAAAAGATCCTACAGATCTGTATCTGTAATATAATAATGAAATATTGTAAAGAAATCATTAAAAATGTTGACATTAAGTCAACATGGCTTAAATGTAATTACTATAATAATTACTTACAATATGTAGTTACTAAAAAAGCACTACAGGTTTCCTTTAATCTGAGTTCCTCTTTTATAATATACTCGCTATTTCTGTGCTCATGTCCCCCAGTAGTCATATATGTCTGCAAAACATAGATCAGCTCACACTACAATGAGAGTTTAAAAAAAAAGGGCAGCGCAACTCAGACTGATAAATTTCAGAAAAAATAAGTTGTACTATAGGCTATCGCCTGCCATTTCACATCCCTAGTCATGTAATGACTCCGCCAGATCACTACAGATGGAAATCTCGAGGAGGAATGCTCAGCCGTCTCTTTTCAGCAACAATCAGTGGAGAACCTTTGAATTATTTGTTGCCACAACTCCATTTCAGGCCTGATTCCTATATTAAACTCTGAAAGAAGATATTCGCCAATGACCCAGTTTATCATGAGCACGCATTGTGGTGCCATTTACTCCATGTGTATTCATAGCCTGCCCGGTATCTGCATCTTTCTACTAAGCCCGATACGGCGACTCTCGTAGGCTTTCATTTCTCATCAGCGTTCCTCATTGTACATTGATAGACGGGGAACGTGGCGGTATCCACTTCGGCAGATGACGAAAAAAAAAAAAGCCTTGACGCTTACTCTGAGGAATTGTGTGTGGATAATATTTCATGAAAGCTGGAGATGCAAAATAAATAATCTGGAAATACACAGAGTTCAAACATAGTCTATGTCAGAAGCTCATTTTCTGCCTCTCTGGGGAGACAGTAGCGAGGGCTGTGTGCACTTCTTCCCCGGCTAAGCAATGCCCAAGAAGTGTAGGGAAGATAGGCAACAAATTATTTATACAAATCATTCTAAATCTATCTATCTAGTATCTATCTATCTATAGATATTACAGTTAAAATGCAAGATGAACTCCAGACAAGATACTAAACTTATATTTTGCCTTGTTATATAGAGTATAATCTCTTTGTGAAGAGCCTGGTGACCTGGGTTGGATGTTGTAAATCTCTTCAAGGGAGTGGAGAGAAACTTCTTCTAATTAAAGGAAATAAGTGGGCAGGAGTCAAAGTGAATGGGGGTGCCTAAAGTAACACTAAATTATATCCTTATTCTCCAAAAATAATCCATACACATCCACTACTTAATGGCCCTGTAATCTATTTTTTGTGAGATTGTATCTTACTGTGTTTTTATGCCTCCTTGTAAAGTCCTCTGTAAGCTTCCGAACCTCGGTCGGTCATGTGTACTGCTCTATGCACACTACACAACACATAGTCAATAGTGCATCTCAACTCAAGCATGAGCAGGGGGGGGGGGGGGGGTTCGCTACATTCCACTGGGATCATAGAGAATGAACGTAGCCACCTTCTAGCAGGAAGTTAGATCATAGCATCAAAAAAAAAGAAATTTCGAAATTTCGAGGAGGCTGAGAGCAATAGAAGGGACTTTTCTGAGTTTAGAATACATGTTTGAATATACTTTTTTTAACCAGAGTTTAGTGTCACGTTAAGCCAAAACATTTTTATAATTTTGAATAGAGTTGTAGAGAGTTGTGAGGAGTTAGAACCACTGTTGGATTTTTTACTGCTGTCTGTGTCCCCATCATGGCCAGTGCCAGTGCCAGTGCCATTCCATGTTGCACCCTACGTTCTGGATGATGCTGCCATCCTTTGGTATCACTCGGGTTGAGTGTGTTCTTTCGAGCCTAAAGCCCTGTACACACGATCGGATTTCCTATGGATTCTAATCCGATGGATTTTTCCATCGGAAATCCGATGACGCTGACTTCCATCAGTCTTGCCTACACACCATCAGTCAAAAATCCGACCGTCCCAAACGCCGTGACGTAAAACACTCCGACAAGCCGAGAAAAATTAAGTTCAATGCTTCTGAGCATGTGTCAACTTGATTCTGAGCATGCGTGGGTTTTTTGTCCGATGGAGTTCCACACAGACGATCGGAATTTGCTTTCGTTTTTTTTCCATCGAATAAATTTAAAACATGTTCTATTTTTTCTCACCGATGGAAAAAAGACCGATGGGGCCCATACATGATTGATTTGTCCGATGAGAAAAGTCCATCGGACTGTTTTCATCGGTAAAACCGATTGTGTGTACACGGCATTATCGTTCTTTGAAATTATGTGAGTAGTTTTATGTTGGTTTAAATAAAATTGAACATACAGTGAGCACTTAGATCTCCTCCCTTCTTACTTTATATATGGTTTATTGCTCTCATCGCTGGTGTCGGTGCGGAGGACAAGCTGTCTATTGAATACCTGCTGTGCTGGAATCTGCTCTTGTGACTATCTGTTAATTCAGTAGTCCATTTAGTGAGGTGAGCGCAGATATGAGACTTGAGGTGGAGGGACAGTCACCACTATTTCTGCTGTTATAAACCATCACTGGTGGATCTGATATTCATCTTTTTGGGACTTTTGGTTTGCTTCAATTTTGGACTGTGTTATTTTCATTTTTGCGCTGCACTTCTTTGTTTTAAATATTCTGTTTGTATTTTTGTGTTAATCTTCAAGTGTTCAGCTTGCATTGTACTATAGGGGATTTTATTTGACATTTTTGCGCTGACTGCATACCTTATTATACCGTCTATGTTGCACCCTAGGCAAGACCAGCTACTCGCACATCCCTGCTCCCCCCCCCCCCAAACAAAAAGTTTTAATAAAAAAATTAAAATAAATTTAAAACAACAAAATATGAAACTTCTAAATTTGTTTAATTTGCAAAAATAAGTGCCATAAAATGCCAACAGCACCAATATTACAGGCAAAGTACAGTGCATCCAGAAAGTATTAACAGCGCTTCACTTTTTCCACATTTTTGTTATGTTACAGCCTTATTCCCAAAAAAAAATGATTCATTATTTTCCTCACAATTCTAGAAACAATACACCATAATGACAAGGTGAAAGAACTTTGTTTGAAATCTATGCAAATTTATTAAAAATAAAAAAGGGAAAAAATTTAAAACCTTTGCCATGAAACTCAAAATTGAGCTCAGGTTCATCCTGTTTCCACTGATCATCCTTGAAACGTTTCTACATGTGGTAAATTCAGTTGATTGGACATGATTTGGAAAGGCACACACCTGTCTATATTACGTCCCACAGTTAACAGTGCATGTCAGAGCACAAACTAAGCCATGAAGGCCAAAGAAGTGTCTGTAGACCTCCGAGACAGGATTGTATCGAGGCACAAATCTGGGGAAGGGTACAGAAACATTTCTGAAGCATTGAAGGTCCCAATGAGCACAGTGGCCTTCCTAAATGGAAGAAGTTTGGAACCCCAAGGACTCTTCCTAGAATGGGCCACCTGGCCAAACTGAGCGATCAGGGGAAAAGGGCCTAGGGAGGTGACCAAGAACCTGATGGTCACTCTGACAGAGCTCCAGCATTTTCTGTGGAGAGCAGAGAAGCTTCCAGAAGAGCAACCATCTCTGCAGCACTCCACCAATCATGCCTTTAGGTAGAGTGGCCAGACGAAAGCCACTCCTCAGTAAAAGGCACCTGAAGGACTCTCAGACCATGAGAATCAAAATTCTCTGGTCTGATGAAACAAAGATTGAACTCTTTGGCCTGAATGGCAAGCGTCATGTCTGGAGGAAACCAGGCACCGCTCATCACCTGGCCAATACCATCCCCACAGTGCAGCATGGTGGTGGCAGCATTATGCTGTGGGGATGTTTTTCAGTGGCAGGAACTGGGAGACTAGTCAGAATAGAAGGAAAGATGAATGCAGCAATCTACAGAGACATCCTTGATGAAAACCTGCTCCAGAGCTGCTCTGGACCTCAGACTGGAGCGATCTTCCAAGAGGACAATGACTCTAAGCACACAGCCAAGATAACAAAGAAGTGCCTATGGGATGACTCTGAATGTCCTTTAGTGGCCCAGCCAGATCCGAGACTTGATTGAACATCTCTGGAGAGATCTGAAAATGGCTGTGCACCGATGCTCCCCATCCAACCTGATGAAGCTTGAGAGATCCTGCAAAAGTAGAATGGGAGAAACTGCCCAAAAAAAAGCATGCCAAGCTTGTGGCATCATACTCAAAAAGTCTTGAGGCTGTAATTGGTGCCAAAGGTGCTTCACCAAAGTATTGAGCAAAGGCTGTGAATACTTATGTACATGTGATTTTTTTCATTTTTTTATTGTAATAAATTTGCAAAGATTTGAAACAAACTTCTTTCATGTTGTCATTATGGGGTATTGTTTGTAGAATTTTCAGGAAAATTATGAATTTAATCCATTTTGGAATAAGGCTGTAACATAACAAAATGTGGAAAAAGTGAAGCGCTGTGAATACTTTTCGGATGCAATGTATATATTAACCAATTATAAATTACCGGAATTAACCAAAGATAAATTGTCTGTATTTTTCTTAACCACTTAAGCCCCGGACCAATACGGGCCATTATGACCCTTTTTGCGATTCGGCACTGCGTCTCTTTAACTGGCAATTGCGCGGTCGTGCGACGTGGCTCCAAAACAAAATTGGCGTCCTTTTTTTCCCACAAATAGAGCTTTCTTTTGGTGGTATTTGATCACCTCTACGGTTTTTATTTTTTGCGCTATAAACAAAAATAGAGCGAATTTGTTTTTAAAAATGACATATTTTTAACTTTTTGCTATAATAAATATCCCCAAAAAATATATAAAAAAACATTTTTTTTCCTCAGTTTAGGCCGATACGTATTCTTCTACATATTTTTGGTAAAAAAAATCGCAATCAGCGTTTATTGATTGGTTTGCGCAAAAATTATAGCGTTTACAAAATAGGGAATAGTTTTAAGGCATTTTTATAATATTTTTTTTTTTTTACTAGTAATGGCGGCGATCAGCGATTTTTTTCGTGACTGCGACATTATGGCGGACACATCGGACACTTTTGACACATTTTTGGGACCAATAAAAATGCACTGGTTACTGTGAAAATGACACTGGCAGTGAAGGGGTTAACCACTAGGGGCGCTGGAGGGGTTAAGTGTGCCTAGGGGCGTGTTACTAACTGAGGGGGGGCGTGGCTACGACTGACACGTCACCGATCTCCGCTCTGATTACACAGAGCGGAGATCGCTGACATTGTCAGAGGAGCGGGGAGATGCTGTGTTTACACACACATCTCCCCGCTCCGAGCCTCCGTGAGACGATCGCGGGGATCCCCGTGGCGATCGAGTCCGCAGGACCCACGGTCCGACTCACGGGGAAGGCAGAGGGGTCGCGAGCGCGCCGCCCTGACGTCGGCAGTTAAAGGGCCACGTACAGGTACGTGATTGTGCCTGTACGAGCCATTCTGCCAACGTATATCGGCGTGAAGAGGTCGTTAAGCGGTTAGGCCCCTTTCACACTGAGGCGTTTTTACAGCGTTTTCGCAGTAAAAATAGCGCTGTAATAACGCCTGAAATAATCCTGCCCCAGCATTCTCAATGTGAAATCTCTGAGGCCCCTTTCACACTGGGGCGTTTTTCATGCGGTTTAGCGCTAATATTAGCGCTATTATACCGCATGAAAAATCATGCCCTTCAGCCTTCAATGTGAAAGCCCGAAGGCTTTCACACTGAAGCGGTGCGCTAGCAGGACCGCTCCAAAAGTCCTGCTAGCCGCTTCTTTACAGCGGTAAAGGAGCGGTGTGTTCACCGCTCCTTTACCGCGGTCTCCCATTGAAATCAATGGGACAGCGCGGTAATACCGCCCGCAAACCGCGGCAATAGCCGCGGTTTGCGGGCGGTATTAACCCTTTTTCGGCCGCTAGCGGGGGTTAAATTCACCCCCCTAGCGACCGCATACCGCGGTAAGAACGACGGTATAGCAGCGCTAAAAATCGCGCTGCTATACCGCCACCGCTCCTGCCCGCCCCAGTGTGAAAGGGGCCTGAGGGCTTTCACATTGAGGCGTTTTGCTGGCTGGGCGTTGAAAAAAATCCTGCAAACAGCTTTTTTAGGCCCCTTTCACACTGAGGCGTTTTTACCGCGTTTTCGCGGTAAAAATAGCGCTGTAACGCCTGAAATAATCCTGCCCCAGCATTCTCAATGTGAAATCTCTGAGGGCTTTCACATTGAGGCGTTTTGCTGGCTGGGCGTTGAAAAAAATCCTGCAAACAGCTTTTTTAGAGAAACTTTAGGGCGCATAAAATAGCGCTGTAAAAACGCCTATCCCCATTGAAATGAATGGGATTCGCGGTAAAAACGCGGTACAAACGCGGTAAAAACGCATAGGCATAAGCGTTATGTTAAAAAATAGCGCTAACGCCTATGCGTTTTTACCGCGTTCGCAATAATTTTAGCGCGAACGCGGTAAAATCGCGGTAAAAACGCATACACGTTAGCGCTATTTTTACCGCGATCGCGGTAAAAACGCGGTAAAATCGCGGTAAAATAGAGGTACAAAATCCTATAATTTTTGAGCGTTTTTTCAACGCCTCAGTGTGAAAGGGGCCTTAACGTCAGACAGAGAAACAAACAAAAAAAAGAGACAGAGTTAAAAATGTTTCTGTCTGTGTCTGTTTTAGACACATCAAAATCTCACTTCTTGTTACATAGTAGGCGAGGTTGAAAAAAGACACCAGTCCAACCTATTTGTGTGATTATATGTCAGTATTACATTGTATATCCCTGTATGTTGTGGACGTTCAGGTGCTTATCTAATAGTTTTTTTAAACTATCGATGCTCCCCGCTGAAACCACCGCCTGTGGAAGGGAATTCCACATCCTTGCCGCTCTTACGGTAAAGAACCCTCTACTCAGTTTAAGGTTAAGCCTCTTTTCTTCTAATTTTAATGAGTGGCCACATGTCTTATTAAATTCCCTTCCTCGGAAAAGTTTTATCCCTATTGTGGGGTCACCAGTAGGGATGAGCTTCGTGTTCGAGTCGAACATACGTTCGACTCGAACATCGGCTGTTCGATCGTTCGACGAAGATCGAACGATTTGGGCCGTTCGCGCCAAATTCGAGTGACGCGAATGGCCCACAATGCACTACGCCATCGCAGTGTCATCCAGGCGCTGTGATTGGCCAAGCATGCACTGTGACCCCGCATGCTTGGCCAATCACAGCGCCGGCAGCGAGGAGAGCAATGATTGGCCACAGGCAGGATGCCTGTGGCCAATTATTGCTGAGGGGGTTTAGTACACGCCCCACACTATAAAAGGCCGCCAGCGTGGCGGCCTTGTGTAGTGTGTTCCGGAGCAGGGAAAGAGAAGCATAGGCAGGGACAGTGTCATTTTTTTTCCTTTACTAATCCTGGATTATTTGTGTTTAGGGACAAATAAGGATAGGTAGGGAGAGTGTCAGTGTGTTATTCTGTGCTAAATCTTGTTTGTAGGGACAGAGAGGTACAGTGAGGGAAAGTGTCAGTGTGCTAATCTGTGCTAAATCTTGTTTGTAGGGACAGAGAGGTACAGTGAGGGAAAGTGTCAGTGTGCTATTCTGTTCTAAACCAATTTTGCTGAACCATATTTGAAATCCTTGAGTTTAGGGACAGAGAGGTACAGTGAGTGAAACTGACAGTGTGCTATTCTGTTATAAACCAATTTTGCTGTTCCATATTTGAAATCCTTGAGTTTAGGGACAGAGAAGGACACTCGTGGAAACTATCAGTGTGCTATTCTGTGCTAAATCTTGTTTGTAGGGACAGAGAAGGACAGTGAGGGAAACTGTCAGTGTGCTGTTCTGTGCTAAACCAATCTTGCTGAAGCATATTGCAAATCCTTGTGTTTAGGGACAGAGAAGGATAGGCAGGGGACAGTGTCAGTGTCATTGTTGCTAAGCCTCCTGCACAGTATACACCTGAAGGTAGCCCTTATTGCTCTTTTTCCCATCTCCCTGCAGGCCATCCATTAAAATGTCTGGAAGGCAAACAAGGAGAGGCAGACAGTCAGGAGGCAAAAAAAGAGGGCAAGCAGGCTCTGTGTCTGGGGGCAACAGTGCTGGTCGTGGACGCGGTGCATTGTCATCAGCACATGGCCATGGGACACGCTTGTCCTTCTTTTCGGCAGCTGGACATGTTGAGCCACATCATGCCAAAGACTTGGTAGAGTGGATGACCAAGCCCACCTCATCCTCCTCATCCTCTCTCACCCAGGCTCAGGGTACTGGCAAAGCAGCTGCCAAAGCGTCCTCTTCTCTGGTATCATTATCTTCATTAGTCAATCCTTCCCTAGACCCACCATGTCCTCCTCCTGAGGAGTCCCCCGAACTGTTTGAGCACAGTGTTGGGTACATGCTCCAGGAGGATGCCCAGCGTTTCGAAGGATCTGATGATGATACCCAGCTAGAGGAAGGCAGTAGCGTGAGAGCAGAGAGAGGGGATGCTCAAGAAGGACACCAATCTGGCAGTCATGCTCCAGCAGCTGCAGCATACTGCCAGATTGGCTCCAGTGATGAGGAGGGAGGGGATGATGAGGTCACTGACTCCATGTGGGTGCCTAATAGGAGAGAGGAGGAGGAGGAGGATGAGGAGGAGGCACATCTCCAACGAGGCAGGATGCCCTTGAGTGGCCAGCGTATGGGCAGCACACCGACGGAATCACACCGCAGAGCTCCGCCTGTGCAGGGCGCTGCCTCTGCCCGTCATTCAAAAAGTTCTTTGGTGTGGGCCTTTTTTGAGGCTAGTGCATCAGATCGCACAGCTGCTGTTTGCAACATATGTCTCAAGCGTATATCGCGTGGCCAAAACATCAGCCGCTTGGGCACCACATGCTTGATCAGACATATGTTGACCTGCCATGCAGCTCGTTGGCAAGCCTACCTTAAAGACCCACACCAAAGAACAAAGCTGACCTCTTCTTGCACCGCATCAGCTGGGATCTCCAACCCCAGTATACCTTCAGTCCTCTCTGAAACCTGCTCTGAGAGGAATGAAGGTGTAGAATTAGGTGTGTCACAGCCAAGTACTTGCGGGCACTCTGCTAGCAGTACACCAACGTCCGATTCTAGCAGGCAAATTTCCCTGCCCCAGCTGCTGGACCGTCGAAAGAAGTTCACTCCCAGCCATCCACATGCCCAGCGGTTGAATGCTAGCTTGGCTAAATTGCTAGCGCTTCAACTGCTGCCTTTTCAGTTGGTAGACTCGGCCCCCTTCCGTGAGTTTGTGCAATGTGCGGTTCCTCAGTGGCAGGTTCCCAAACGCCACTTTTTCGCACGGAAGGCGATTCCGGCTCTCTACAGGCATGTGGAAGGCAATGTCTTGGCCTCGCTGGACAGGGCGGTCAGCGGTAAGGTGCATATTACCGCTGACTCATGGTCCAGCAGGCATGGACAGGGACGTTACCTTTCTTTCACGGCCCATTGGGTCACTCTTTTGGCAGCTGGGAAGGATGCAGGACAAGGTGCAGTAGTGTTGGAGGTTGTTCCACCGCCACGCCTCCAAAATGCTACTACTGGTTGTGACACACCTCTCTCCTCCACCCCCTCCTCTTCTTCTTCGTCCATGGCCTCTTCCTGTGGTTTGTCCTCGGAACCAGCGGTGCTCCGTAGGCGTTCAAGGGGCTACGCAAGTACGCAGGCAAAAAGATGCCATGCCGTGCTTGCGCTGGTGTGCTTGGGGGACAGGAGCCACACTGGGGCAGAGGTCCTGTCTGCTCTGCAGGGGCAGGCCGAGAGGTGGTTGACGCCACGCCAGCTTAAGCCAGGAATGGTGGTTTGCGACAATGGCACCAACCACCTCTCCGCCCTCCGACAGGGACAACTGACCCATGTGCCCTGTATGGCTCACGTCCTTAACCTGGTGGTGCAGCGGTTCTTGGGCAGGTACCCGGGCTTACAGGATGTCCTGAGGCAGGCCAGGAAAGTCTGTGTGCATTTCCGCAGATCTTATAATGCCAGTGCTCGCCTGGCTGAGCTGCAAAAGGAGTTGAACCTGCCCAAGAACCGCCTTATATGTGACATGCCCACCAGGTGGAACTCAACGTTGGCCATGCTGCAGCGGCTGCACACGCAGCAGAGGGCCATCAATGAGTACCTGTGCGACTACGGCACCAGGACAGGGTCAGGGGAGCTCGGGTTTTTTTCACCACGCCAGTGGGGCATGATCAGGGATGCATGCACTGTCCTGGCACCATTTGAGGAGGCCACGAGGATGGTGAGCAGTGACAGTGCATGCATCAGTGACACTGTACCTCTTGTCCACCTGTTGGAGCACACGCTGCGTGGAATAATGGACAGGGCACTTGAGGCAGAACAGAGGCAGGAAGAGGAGGACTTCCTTGCCTCTCAAGGCCCCCTTTACCCAGACAGTGTTCCTTCTGTCCCACCCATCGCACAGGAAGAGGAGGAGGAGGAGGATTGTGTCAGCATGGAGGTGGAGGCTGGCACTCAGCATCATCAGCAGCAGTCTTTTAGGGATGATTTACAGTCCCAAGAAACCAGTGGACTTGTACGTGGCTGGGAGGAGGTGGCTGCGGATCATGTCGTCCTTAGTGACCCAGAGGACTCCGGACTGAATGCCTCAGCTAACCTACGCTGCATGGCCTCCCTGATCCTGCAAAGTCTGCAGAAGGATCCTCGTATTCTTCGGATCAAGGAGAGGGACCATTACTGGCTGGCCACTCTCCTTGATCCACGGTACAAGGGTAAGGTTGCGGACCTTATCGTACCGTCGCAGAGGGAGCAGAGGATGAGACAACTCCGGGAGGCCTTGCAGAAAGGTCTGTGCAACGCGTTCCCAGAGACTGTGAAGTTACAAACTCCTGGTCCTGGACAACGAGTTGCTGAGGCTTCGGGCAGTCAAAGAAGGAGCGGTGGGGAAGGTGGCCGTCTGACCGATGCGTTCAGACAATTCTTTAGTCCGCAGCCCCAAAGTATGATCGGTTCCAGCAACCATCGCCAGCGTCTGATATACATGGTCCAGGAATACCTAGGGGCAAGGTCAGACTTGGACACCTTCCCCACCGAAAATCCTCTGGCTTACTGGGTCTTGAGGATGGATCACTGGCCAGAGCTTGCACAGTATGCAATTGAGCTACTGGCCTGTCCTGCATCCAGCGTTCTTTCAGAACGCACATTCAGTGCTGCTGGAGGATTTGTCACGGATCACAGGGTGCGCCTGTCCACCGACTCGGTTGATCGACTGACTTTCATCAAGATGAACCAGTCTTGGATCACCACCAGCTACCACACACCAGATGCTGATATAACAGACTAATTGATTTTAAAATGTCACATCCCTTCAAGACTGATGCTGATGCTGAGTGCCTGTGCTGTTATGTTGACTGGCTATCCTCCTCCTCCTCCTCAATGATACGATTAACGATGATAGCTTGGAAGATCATTTTGGTTTATGGGTGACGCCACCAGTGGCTAAGGCCCAATTTTTCAGCCCCTGTTTAACAGGGGCGTGTAATTAAAATTTTTGATGCAATACTTTGCAACAGGCCTCATTGCTGTGCTCCAAGTACAGTATCTGTGAGGGGTTGCAGTGTTGTGCCACCAGTGCCTAAGGCCCAATTTTCAGCCCCTGTTCAACAGGGGCATGCAATTATAATTATTGATCTAATAATTCACAGCAGGGACCATTGCTGCGCCCACCAAGAGTAACTGTCAGGCCTTACAGTGTTGTGGCACCAGCACCACCATCACCACCACCACCACCACCAAAGGCCCAATTTTTCAGCCCCTGTTCAACAGGGTCATGCAATTATAATTATTGATCTAATAATTCACAGCAGGGACCATTGCTGCGCCCACCAAGAGTAACTGTCAGGCCTTACAGTGTTGTGGCACCAGCACCACCATCACCACCACCACCACCACCAAAGGCCCAATTTTTCAGCCCCTGTTCAACAGGGGCATGCAATTATAATTATTGATCTAATAATTTACAGCAGGGACCATTGCTGCGCCCACCAAGAGTAACTGTCAGGCCTTACAGTGTTGTGGCACCAGCACCACCATCAAAGGCCCAATTTTTACTACCACTGATCAACAATTATATGTTATTACAATTCCTGATATTATACTTGACAGCAGGGCGTTCCAGCACCCACCAAGAATAACTGTGAGTGCTTTCAGTGTTGTGCCAACACCAACACCTAAGGGGCCAATTTCTGCAGAGTATAAACGGAAGGTCCCTACTTTCAAACATCCAACTTACAAACTACTACTACTTGCAAACGGAAGAAGACAACAGGAAGTGAGAGGAAATCTACCCCTTGGAAGGAAAATTCTCTCCTTTAAGAATTAATATGGGAGAAAGGTGTCTCCTCTCTACTGATGCTTTATCACCAATCCTTGTTTCAATAAAAACACCACATTTCAAAAACAGTTGTCATTGGGACGCAAAGTGAGGTGAAATGTTCTGAACAGGGGCACAGACAGCAAAAAAAATGTGACAGGGGTGATAACCGTTCCCTATGTTTTACAAAAAGCTAAAAAAAAGGAATTTGCCATGGAGCTCCACTTAAACAATGCAGCTGTTCAAAATTATAAACAGATTCTACATAAGAACAAACCTACAGTCCCTGTCTTGTATGCACCGCCTGTATACGGCTGTTCAGAGTATATAGGTCCTTTTTTATTTTGTGTGCGGGGTTCCCCTTAATATTCATACAAGACCCAAAGGGGCTGGTAATGGGCTGGGGTAGGGGGGGGGGGGTTGATGGGGTAGCTATGCCATTTTTCCTAAAGATTTTCATCCATATTACCGGGACCAGACATTGCATTAAAGCCGCAAGCAGTTTTAAATGACTTTTTTCCCTTTAGAAATGTTATTTTGTGCAGGGACAGTTCTAAACACGGGAAACACGTGGCACTTCACAGGCATACTTTAGACACCCCCAGGTACAATATTTAAAGGAATATTTGACTTTTTTTTTTCACTTTATGCATCATTAAAATGACTGCTCCCGGAAAACGTCCGTTTTTAAAACTTCTTTTTGCATTGATACATGTCCCCTGGTGCAGAAGCCGGGTTCCCAAACTCTGTTTCGGACAATAACATGGATAATAGTCGTTATAATTAGCACTTTAGAATCCGAACGTTCGCATCCATTGTATTTAATAGGGTTCTAATGTTCGTGCAAACTTTCGGTCCGTTCGCGGGTTCTGGTGCGAACCGAACCCGGGGGTGTTCGGCTCATCACTAATTGGGACGCAAAGTGAGGTGAAATGTTCTGAACAGGGGCACAGACAGCAAAAAAAATGTGACAGGGGTGATAACCGTTCCCTATGTTTTACAAAAAGCTAAAAAAAAGGAATTTGGCATGGAGCTACACTTAAACAATGCAGCTGTTCAAAATTACAAACAGATTCTACATAAGAACAAACCTACAGTCCCTGTCTTGTATGCACCGCCTGTATACGGCTGTTCAGAGTATATAGGGCCTTTTTTATTTTGTGTGCGGGGTTCCCCTTAATATCCATACAAGACCCAAAGGGGCTGGTAATGGGCTGGGGTAGGGGGGGGGGGGTTGATGGGGTAGCTATGCCATTTTTCCTAAAGATTTTCATCCATATTACCGGGACCAGACATTGCATTAAAGCCGCAATCAGTTTTAAATGGCTTTTTTTCCTTTAGAAATGTTATTTTGTGCAGGGACAGTTCTAAACACGGGAAACACGTGGCACTTCACAGGCATACTTTAGAAACCCCCCAGGTACAATATTTAAAGGAATATTTGACTTTTTTTTTTCACTTTATGCATCATTAAAATGACTGCTCCCGGAAAACGTCCGTTTTTAAAACTTCTTTTTGCATTGATACATGTCCCCTGGTGCAGAACCCGGGTTCCCAAACTCTGTTTCGGACAATAACATGGATAATAGTCGTTATAATTAGCACTTTAGAATCCGAACGTTCGCATCCATTGTATTTAGTAGGGTTCTAATGTTCGTGCGAACTTTCGGTCCGTTCGCGGGTTCTGGTGCGAACCGAACCCGGGGGTGTTCGGCTCATCACTAGTCACCAGTATGGTGTTTGTAAATTGAAATCATATCCCCTCTCAAGTATCTCTTCTCCACAGGGAATAAGTTTGGTGCTCGTAACTTTTCTTCATAACTTATATAATCCAGATCACTTATTAGCTTTGTTGCCCTTCTCTGTACTCGCTCCATTTCCAGCACATTCTTCCTGAGGTCTTGTGCCTAGAACTGGACAGCATACTCCAGGTGTGGCCAGACCATGCCATTGCTGAGCCTATCATCTACTAGGACCCCCAGGTCCTTTTCCATCCTTGATTCCCCCAGAGGTTCTCCCCCCCAGTAGGTGGGGGGGGGATTGGAGTAGGAGTAGATTGCATTCATATTTTTGCCACCCACATGCATTATTTTAAATTTTTCCATATTAAACCTCATTTGTCATGTAGCTGCCCACCCCATTAATTTGTTCAGATCTACTTGCAAGGTTTCCACATCCTGCAGAGAAGTTATTGCTGCTATTGTGCTTAGCTTAGTGTCGTCCATAAATACAGAGATTGAACTGTTTACCCCATCCTCCAGGTCGTTTATGAACAAATTAAATACGATTGGTCCCAGGACAGAACCCTGGGGGACCCCACTTTCCACCCCTGACCATTCCGAGTACTCCCCATTTATCACTACCATCTGTACTCGCCCGTGTAGCCAGTTTTCAATCCATGTACTCACCCTATGGTCCATGCCAATGGACCTTACTTTATACAGTAAATGTTTATGGGGAACTTTATCAAATGTTTTTGCAAAATCCAGATTCACCACGTCTACGGGCCTCCCTTTATCTAGATGGCAGCTCACCTCCTCATAGAACAGTGGTTCTCAACTTCTATCCTCAGGACCCACTAACAGGCCAGATTTTATGTATTACCTTGGGGAGATGCAGACTAGAATACTGCAATCACTGAGCAGGAAATGATATCACCTGTCATGTATTTCAGTTATCTTGCAAACCTGGCCTGTTAGGGGGTCCTGAGGACAGGAGTTGAGAACCACTGTCATAGAAGGTTAATAGATTGGTTTGGCAAAATTGATTCTTCATGAATCCATGCTGATTACTGCTAATGATACCGTTTTCATTACTAAAATCTTGTAAGAGCTTGCATACTATTGATGTTAGGCTAACTGGTCTGTAATTCCCAGGGATGTATTTTGACCCTTTTTAAAATTTTGGTGCTACATTGGCTTTTCTTCAATCAGCTGGTGCCATTCCAGTCAGTAGACTGTCAGTAAAAATTAGGAACAATGGTCTGGCAATTACATGACTGAGTTCCCTAAGGACCCTCAGTTGAAAGCCATCTGGTCCCAGAGACTTATTAATGTTCAATTCCTCAAGTCTATTACTAATTCTGTCCTCTGTTAGCCATGAGGGTGCTTCCTGTGACGTGTCATGAGGATAAACACTGCAGTTTTGGTTACTGAAGCCCCCTGATCCCTCGTGAAGACTGAGAAGAAGAATAAATGCAATACAGTGGAACCTCGGATTCCGAGTAACGCGGTTAACTAGCGTTTCAAAATACGAGCACTGTATTTAAAAAAATCCTAACTTGGTTTGCGAGTGTTGTCTCGCAAAACGAGCAGGATTCAGGCCAAAGCAGTGTGCAGTACCGTGGGGGGCGCCGATTGTAGCTGATCGGCGCCGTTCGGAAATGCTCTGAAAGACTCGGAAATACTACGTTCCCGAGCCTTTCCAAGGTTTGCCGAGGTCAGCCGAGGTGTCCTCTGGCCTTTCCAGACGTTTCCGAGGCTCTCCAGCGCCCCCTCCTCTGGCCGCATGCGGTATTGCATGCAATCAAAGTCAATTCGGAACAAATTATTTTTGTTTCCATTGACTTCAATGGGGAAACTCGCTTTGATATGCGAGTACTTTGGATTACGAGCATTCTCCTGGAACGGATTATGCTCATAATCCGAGGTTCCACTGTACCTTCACCATCTCCCCATCCTTTGTAACCAGATTCCCTGTCTCATTCTTTATGGGGTCAATATGGTCTGCCCTCCCTCTTTTACTGTTTATATACTTAACCACTTGCCAACCGGCTCACGCACATATACGTCGGCAGAATGGCTCGTGTGGGCAAAGCAACATACATGCGCGTTGCTTTGAAAATCCTGCCATGTGGGCAGGCACGCGAGCTCCATGACTGTGCCCGCGGGACCCGCGGACTCGATGTCCTGCGATCGTGTCACGGAGTGGCAGATTGGGGGGATGCCATTGTAAACAAGGCATTTCCCTGTTCTGCGTAGTGAGAGGACAGTGATCAACTGCTCCCTGTCATCGGGAGCAGTGATCACTGTCGTTTCACTCCTACCCCAGCCCCTACACAGTTAAAATCACTCCCTAGGACACACTTAACCCCTTCCTCGTCCCCTAGTAGTTAACCCCTTCCCTGCCAGTGTCATTTACACAGTAATCAGTGCATTTTTATAGCACTGATCGCTGTATAAATGACAATGGTCCCAAAATAGCATCAAAAGTGTCCGATGTGTCCGCCATAATGTCGCAGTCATTATAAAAATTGCAGATCCCTGCCATTATTAGTAAAAAAAAAAAACATATAATAAAAATGCCAAAAAATATGTAGAAGAATACATATCGGCCTAAACTGAGGAAAAATTTCATTTTTTTATATATTTTTTTGGGATATTTATTATAGCAAAAATTAGAAAATATAGCTTTTTTCTAAATTTTCGCTCTTTTTTTGTTTATAGCGCAAAAAATAAAAACCACAGAGGTGATACCACCAAAAGAAAGCTCTATTTGACGGAAAAAAAGGACGTAAATTTTGTTTGGGTATGTTTGGTTGGGTAAAAATAGCGGCGCTATACCGCCAGCGCACATCCCGCCCCAGTGTGAAAGGGGCCTAAAGGTTTAGCGCTTCTGCAGTGCGGGGTGTACCAACATGGCCTCCGCTACCTTCCTACTGCTGGCGTCCACTCTAGCTTGTTACAAAATGTAACATCAAAACAGCATCATAGGTGTCAATATACTATATTTATTTATATACGCTTACTTTATTTCTAAAACACTCTGAGATTCAAGACGTAGCTGGGTGTAGTAAGATGTCCGCTGCCGCTGTTCTTTCAGATTACCTCTACCTGTCAGATCATGAAGTATTTGGACCCCATAGCGCCATGGAACGCATGTTGGAACGCATAGCGCATGCGCAGTAAGTTTTTTTTGGTCAGAACGTCACTTTCATTACACAATCTGATGGGTAGCAGTAACCTGATAGAACACTGGCATCTCAGTCCAGAGAGTATATTCTGACTCTGGAAATGGCTAAACAAAGATGGTGCTGTCCTTCTGGAGAAAAAAGCAGATGAATGCATTGTCAGGGTGAGTATTGTAATCTGGGATAGAGGTGTTATCACTACACATTACATAGCATAGATACACTTGACCCAATACAATGTATCTGATATGACCGCCACTTTAAGCTGATCATGTTCACATGTATATCTAAACAAACAATTACAGAAAGGTATAGTTTCCCTTTAAACCTTGTGTACATTGTAAGGAATAGATGGTAATTCCTTATGGCTCTGCCGCAGATGTTACCTGTAATTACACATTTTGTAGTGGCGTCATGGAGTGAAAACACGAGGATGTAAAAAACAGCCGTTCCGAAGGCAAATATCCATCATGTGTTTACTGTTTGCTCAGCTTGCATCCAAAAGCTTCCTTTTAAACGTAATGTACCATAAAAGTAACTTTATCTGCATGAAGAATAAAATTGTCGCTATAGGTAAGGAAACATTTTAGTATTATTTTAACCCTGTTAGTCTCGTGGTAATGCTGAAATAAGATTTGGTTTGAAGGTAGTTCAGCAGTAAAACATTAAATTAAATGGTCCATGTTAACATTGCTGTTGATCCTGAGGAGAAGTTTTTTTTTCCCAGTATATGGAGCATTTCAGCTTTACCCAGCATATGTTCCCCATAGTTTTCTCTGCTCTAATTCACCACGTTCCTTTTTTCCCAACAGCTCCAGATGGCGTACTGCCTCCAAGGCTTTCATCTGCCAACCCGACCAGTCTTCAGGTTGTGTGGCCTACACCAGTTCGTAATAACGCTCCTGGCTTGCCTAGCTATCGGCTCCAGATGAGATCCACAAATCCCACCAACAAAATCATAGAGTAAGCAAAATCATATCTGCCATTTTAAATTGGTTTGGTAAATAAGTAGTAAAGTCAGGTTTTGAAAATAATAAGGATATTCTTAAATAAGTAACTAAGAAATTAAAATACAGATTCAAATTCAAATATAGAAAATTTATATTTGTGTTGAAAACACTGTATGTAAAATTTAAATGTGATTTTGAAATTTATACTTTCCGTTCCAGTTTTTTTTTTTTTATTATACTGTATATTGTCAGCTTTTCAAAACCTTGAAGATATTCTGCCAGACTCATCCACCTTACCAATCGCTCTTGGTCTGCTACTCCTCTCTGTCAATCTCTCCACTGGCTTCCACTCACCCAACCCTTCCACTGGCTTCCACTCACCCAACCCTTCCACTGGCTTCCACTCACCCAACTAATTAAATTCAAAATACTAACAACTACTTATAAAGCCATCCACAAAGCTGCGGCCAGCTACATCACTGACCTAGTCCTAAAATACCAACCTAAGCGTTCTCTTTGTTTGTCTCAAGACCTCCTGCTCTCTAGCTCCCTCATCACCTCCTGCCATGCTTGCCTCCAGGACTTTTCCAGAGCCTCTCCAATCCTATGGAACTCCTTACCCCAATCTGACCAATTATCTCCTACTCTATTAGCTTTTAGACGATCCCTGAAAACCCTTCTCTTCAGAGATGCCTATCTTACCCACACCTAACAATTGTATTTTCATTTTCTCCATCAGCTCATCCCCCAAAGCTGTTACCTTTTGTGCCACTTGACCCTCCCTTCTAGATTGCAAGCTGTAATGAGCAGGGCCCTCTGATCCCTCCTGTATTGAATTGTATTGTAACTGTACTGTCTGCCCCCATGTTGAAAGCGCTGCGCAAGCTGTTGGCGCTAAACCCTTCATAAGCCCTGGTTCACACTAGTGCGATTTGACATGCGATTTGACATGTCAAAACGCATGTCAAATCGGCGAAATTTGCCGCAAATTGTGGCCAATGGCACCGTCCTAATCGGTGCGACGCCGCATCTGCGGTGCTGCACCGATTACAAAAAGTAGTTTTTGTACTACTTTTTGCGATTTCAGCCGCGATTTACATTGACATCTGTTTCAGATGTCTTTGAAATCTAGCTGAAATCGGGACTGCCAGCGGGAGTGAAATCGTGCGAGTTCAGCTGAACTCGCAGGCTTCACTCCTGCAGCCCCAGTGTGAACGTGGGCTTCTAAAAATAATAATTCTGGAGAAATTTAAATAAGAAAAGAAAAATGCAGAAACAGTCACTGAAAACAACTGTGATGAAAACATGATGTATAAAAAATGTATGTGATTTACATTTTTTTACTGTCTGTTCCAGTATTTTTCTTTTTTTTTTTTAAAAAAAAAAACCTTGCAAGCTTTTGCAAATCTTGATGATAGTCTAAGGAAGTATAAATAATGAATAAACATATAATTGTGTGGAAATTATGAAATGTAAAAATTTATGTGTGATTTTAAAAAAATAATATTGTTCATTCCAGCATTTTATTAAATTTTTTGTCAGCTTTTGCATTGATTGAGAATATTCTTAGGATATTTCGATAATGAATTAACATGCATAAAATGAATAATTGTGTTATGTAAAATTTATATGTAATCTCAAAAATGATTTTGTTGATTCCAGTAATTCTTTTAATACATAAAAATTAACTAAGTACATTTGGTTCCAGTAAATATTTTTAATTTAATAATTCAAGTATACTGTACTAAATGAAGATGTAGTTTGATTATATTTTTTAAAATGGTTATTATTGTGTAACTCTTTCTAGAAAAGTGACAAGAAAGTATTACCTAATTTGTGGAGAAATCACATTTTTGTTTCTCGCATAACAATTGTTAATAGGTTTCAGAAAGTACAACTACCAGGAGAATGTAACTATATACTTATATAGTCCTGGTAGTGAACTTAAGGGAGCAAAGTAGACAGCAGCATTTTAAGTGACCAATAAAAAAATATGAAATTATTTTATTTAAAGTTAAAGGAAAATATAATCCAGTATAATTAATTTTGTAGTGTAATATGCCTATTGATTGATTTTAGCTAATTCATTAATTGATCAATTTATTTATTCATATATACATCTATTAATTTTAAAAAGCTCAATTTCTCAAGCCATATGCAATAAAACTGATTGAACATTCAGGATGAAATCCAAACTTATGGATGGGTTTTCTCTGGCTCATAAAAATAAATGTGTGCAGATCATCAGTTTAATAATCCATAACAATTTTGCCTACATGAAGTACATTTTAAAGATCTTGGTTTCGTTAAAAGAAGAGGAAACCTAATGTATCTTTGTAAAAATACTGATCTAATTTTTAACCAAAATTTCTGATTGTTAAAGTGGAAATCCAGGATTTTTTTTTTTTTTTTAGACATTTGCTATGTACCAATAAATGACCTCTAATGATATGTGTCCATGTGTGGCTGGTTGTTGCATTACGTAAAACATATTGATTATTTGAGCTATGACACTACTGTAAGCACCAAACCTCCAGTGCTGTAAATCAGAGTTCTGTCTCTTATTTAGTCAAGAAGAGCTCCACTTGCTGCTCACCTCGTCCATTCATAAAATATTTTTTATTGTATTCACAGAATATAAGGCATTCTGTCATGGGACTAAGGAAGATCACGGTGTTCATCTGTCCCACCTCACTCCTCGTACAATCACAAATCGTGTATTTTGAATGGGTGAGGTGAAGAGAGTGATGCTCTTATTGACCTTATGAGAGACCAAACTTTGATATACAATTATCATTTAAGTAATTTATTGATACATAGCAAATGTATATAAAAAATGTTTTTTCTGGACTTCCGCTTTAACATTTTTCATTAATACAAATAATGCACTACATATGAAATGGAAACATGTTGCAGTAAATACAGTAAGTTATAAAAGTGAAATAAGATGATTCCTACTTATTGTGTTTGGGATGAATGGAGGTGGATCCATCATAATCTCTGAATCATAACATAACGAATGAATCCGATATTAATTTGGTTTCATTCCTTACTTTCGAATGCACGTGACCCCAGTCGATAGCATCCAATCAGCTCATTCCATTTCTCTTTGTGGGATGGACTAGCAGGGATGACTCTAAGTGCATAAGTAATCTCCCAAAATAACGAAATAACACGTTAAAATGAATATAACCAATCTTCCAAAATAACAAAAGAATAAAAAAAAATCCAAAAATATGAATCGATTCGGAAAACAACGAATACATAGTCTCCTGAAATAATAAAAACATTCTAAAAAAAATCATTTTAACATAACAATTATGATGAAATTAAGTTATTTACTTATCTGAGTAGGAGGCCGTTTTTTGGATATTTGCCATGAATCTAACTTGTTTACTTTTCATCCTTGTAGTCTCTTTTCGGGCCCTAGTGCTTCCTTAACCTACACCATTAAGGATCTTCGGCCATATACAACATATGAATTAAGGATTGTTGCCTCCAATATATATGGTGACACCTACAGCAGATGGGTCAATATGTCAACCGAACAAGACAGTAAGTACACATTCCATACCATCTGTCATGGCAGCAGGGGTTTTTTGCCTAGGTTTTCTTTAGAACAGAAGTAACCCAGAAGGAATATATAGGAAATACAAGAATTATATGGTAATACTATAAAATGCTAAGTTTCTGTATGTGTGTATATGTTGTATGTGTGTGTGTTGTGTAAATGCAGCTTGTAGTTTTAGCTTTGCAGCTACCAGATCAGCACAGTGGAGATTCTTTTTTCGATTATGGAGATATCACTTCATTCCTGCCCCAACAGTATGTGAAGGGAAATCTCTACGAAGTGAATGAAATTCCTCTTTTAGATATCTCTCCTCAGCGATTAATAGAACAATAGAGAAGGTAAATATACCTGGCGGGGACCCAGACACCAGTAAATGCCTGGGCGGGAGGGGTTCTAAACCTCTCTGACCCTATCCAAAACGAAAAAAAAAAAAAGTGTGGGCTATACAATACATTTTAACTAGATTGTGCAATCTAAGCTTACAGTGCCTTGAAAAAGTATTCACACCCCATGAAATTTTCCACATTTTGTCATGTTACAATCAAAAATGTAAATGTATTTTTTGGGGATTTTATGTAATATACCAACACAAAGTGACACATAATTGTGAAGCGGATGGAAAATGATAAATGTTTTTTTTTTTTTTTTACAAGTAAATATTTGAAAAGTGTGGTGTGCATTTGTATTCAGCCCACTTTACTCCGATACCCCTAACTAAAATTTAGTGGAACCAATTGCCTTCTGAAGTCACCTAATTAGTAAATAGAGTTCACATGTGTGCAATTTAATTTCAGTAAATATACAGCTGTTCTGTGAAGCCCTAAGAGGTTTGTTAGAGAACTTCAGTGAACAAACAGCATCATGAAGGCAAAGGAACACACCAGACAGGTCAGGGATAAAGTTGTGGAGAAGTTTAAAGCATGGTTAGGTTATAAATAAATATCCCAAGCTTCTGGCTGGCCACTAAATCCTCCTCTCCCAATTGCTCGGCAATTGAAACTAACTGCAAAGTCCTAGCACGATGGTATCTCGTACCAGCGAGAATTGCAAAATTTGTCTCATCTTATCCAGGGACTTGTTTTCGAGGCTGCTCAGCTCCTGACACCCACATACACATATGGTGGCACTGCCCCAACACCCAAGAATTCTGTAAAGAAATATTTTCTATGGCCTCCAAGGCTTTAGAAACCGATATTCTTCCTGACCCGCCCACAGCCCTTTTAAACCTTAAAGCAGTAGAGCTCACCCATACTCAATTCCGATTACTCATCCAACTTACCACTGTGGCCAAACAAACTACAGGTATATGCAAGGCATGGAAATCTCAGACTTTGGTTGTGGCTGAAGCCAAACAATGGATGAATAGGGCCCTTATCTTCACTATAATGATAGCCATTGAAACCGATAAAATTAAGAAATTTGAAAAAATATGGCAACCTTGGGATAAATACTGCTTACCCCCTGACTTCTACAAGTCTTTACTATTGCCTTGGTAAATTTTCCGCACTTTTACCTGCTTAGAGTGTTTCCTGATCAAAAGCCGCACTACCATGGTGGGAGATTTCCCCCTCCCCTCTTTCTCTACTCCCCCTCACTCTCTCTGTCTGACCCCCTCAATGCGGGCACTGTACGGAGGCACCTGTTGCCCATGAACTTTAGTGGAACCCTAACCTGGCACACACCCGCATCTCCTTGTTTCACCCCCCCTCACTTTCCTATTCTATCCTCAACCATATAGCACATCTATATGGGATATCCTTTGCTCTTCAAAGTTATAACCTTTTAATGAGGTTGAACGCTTACCAATTTACCCCACATTATCGATCGATACTTACACACCCTGGCACGATACATAAGGATGAGTAGTGGTACACGTGGCACACCCCTATAAACCCTCTTTCCTTGACTCACCCTTGTAGAGGGCGAGATCGCTTATATGATTGTTCCTTTAGACAACTTATTTATGAGGGTTCCCTGTAATTTCTGTACCTACATGCCTCCTGTACAACACCTACATTTTTGGAAAAGGTTTGAAATGCAATATGATGGATATGCCCCCATCCGTACACAGTTTGTTCCCTTCAGGGGTGTTTGGGTGGACCGGAGGCATATTCAGCATTTTTCAGGGACTGTCAGAGTCCCTCTGTTCCAGTTTTTGTTTTTGGGGTCCAATTCTTTTGATCCTTTATCGATTGCTTTGTTTAAGTTCATCTGATGGCATAAGTTCTTGCTTGTACCTGATACATATTGTACTTATCCCATTTGAATGTTTGTATACTTACTGTCCTACTCCTGAAAATTTCAATGAAAATATTGAACAAGAAAAAAATATCCCAAGCTTTGAACATCTCACGGAATACTGTTTGATCAAACAGTACCTGCAGATAAATGTGATACACATGAATGAAAACGGAAAGAAAACTTGCCTTTTCAATTATTTATTCACAAAAATATCAATAGATGTAATGGTATCCTGCGGACCCTTGGCCTCGGAAGCTGGTATTGTCCCCATTAACAGATATGACTTCTTTTAGGCCTCACCAGTCTCTTACTACATTTTCTTTTCCACTCTTCAATGCACAATTCCATTGATTGCACATGTTTGTGCGTTTGCTTGCATAAATTGACTGTTTCAAAGTTCCCCACAACATTTCCATGGGATTCAAATCAGTGCTTTTATTGGGCCCATCCAAACCTACCATTTATTTCCACAGGGTCTATTTACTTTGTTACATGACTGTATATAATGCAGTCTGTCGCTACCATTACCATAGTAGTTTTTTTCTGGAACCGCCCGGTAACATAGCTGTATTACCTATTGATTCTGTCTTATTATTCAACTAACTTAAACTAAGCTGTCCAGCAAAAGGGGGTAGTTACTTTATCAGCAAGTCTGTGACTCAACTGCTAAATGGTCAGAGCAGCTGTCATCATCCATTAGGCAGCACTACTGACTACAGAATTGAAAGGTGGCTGTCACCCTATTAAAAAGGTATTAAAGAGAGAAAGCAGAGACTGGCAAGATCTACAAATATTTATGAAACATTTGCTCAAACCAATATAAAAAAATCTTACACTACATTTACAAAGCGAAAATGGAGCTATCCAACAACTTTAATATTTGGGTTTACATACATTTGGGTCCTGCATGAGATGCATATACAAAATTCATAACAGCCATTAAAGAGCCAAAAACAGAGAAATTCATATTTTGATTTTAGGCACACCATTGCTTTTCATGTGAATGCTCTGATGCTGGAGCATATTTTCCATAGCAAAACACACTTTTTAGAAAATGTACGCTGTATATTCTCTTTTCCTGCCAGCAGGCAAGACCAGGAGCTTATTTGTACATATTTACCTGTCAATTCTACACACTGGGAAAAAAACGACTGTTTACAGAGCTCAATACCTCAAGTTGAAATTTATACATGGAACTGAACAGCAGAGCATTGACTGCTCCCCCTTCCCACTGCACTGTGACTTTAGAAAAAAAACATAAAGACTGCCAAAGCACCCTGTATTAAAGGTGTATTAATGCTAACTATATTAATAATTTAAAAATGTATAAACATTACAAGAAAAATATAAAATAAAAAATGAACGTTATAATTTAAATTGACCCCAAATCCATTATAGCTTCCATTTAATAAAAATTTTAAGAAAAAAGCAGTCAGCTGCTAACTGAGCTGAAGTTCATTGTGACTATCGACAAGGTGTGGACCCTTGACTGAGTTTGATGTCCATTCTGGAAAGGGTTAGCGTTAGAAAATGTAACCATTGTACACCTTTTCAATAAACTTACTGTGTGTCAACTGCATTTTTTGGAAGTTTTACACAGTTTTATCGCAAATAAAGTTTCACTTTCAAGTTCTCATTCAGAAGATATTTTATAGGCAATTTCTACATGCTCTAGGGAAAAACATAGAGTAAGAAGATTAGATATGGACTGTAAAACAGGTGTAAACAACAAGGGCATGAAAAGGGTGTATTTTATCTCTACTATACATACCAACAGGACCAACATTGCAAGCCTGATATATGTTTAGATGAGATGGTCAGACGAGAAGTTGGATCACAGCGTTGCAGAAACAAGTTTTACTTTTTTTTAAGTACATGCCGCCTTTACTGAGTGGTCAGCCAGGAATTTGGGTGTCTTCTTTTGAAGAAACTATTTCCCGATATGAAGCCAGTGAAATCAATGGACTTCCAGTGATATCTAGCAAACCCTGCAAATGTGCTAAAGACAAAAATTCTACTCTATGTGTATGTTGTAGTTTTATCTCTTGAAAAGCCACTGCAGTCTTATTTCTGGGAATTTCTGTATGTTAGGCAAGTTTAAATCAGTTGGCTGTAAGGAGCATTTTAGTAGTAAAGTGGTTCAGTATAAACAGTCATGAGAAAGATATACTGAATATCCTAAAAAAAAGTACATCCCATGTTAATTGTTTCTGTTGTTTTTCAACGTATTTGAACAAGTAAAAATTAGATATTTATTCAAATAGTGCCTGCAGATAAAGCTGATATACTTCAATAAGAACATGCATTTTAGTAATTTATTTAACAAGAATATCAATACATGTAAATGGCGATTGTGTAAAAGTTAAGTACAGTTTTTGCCCTTTAGCAGAAATGACTTTTGTCCACCAGTCTCTGGCATCAATTCTGAAAATTTTGACCATGTCTCCATGCAAAATTCCCTCAGTTGCAAGATGTTTGTGGGTTTTCTTGCATGAATTTCCCATTTCAAAATCCCTATACAAAATTTAATGAGAATAAAATAAGGGCAGTCTATAACCCTCTTTTTCTTCTCCTTGAGCCATTCCTTGGTGGATTTGCTAGTGTGCACCAGGTCATTATTGTGTAGAAAAACTCATTTCTGGTTTAACTTCAACTTTTGGACAGATAGTCTCACAATCTTGTCAAGCACACTTTGATATGATGTAGAATGTATAGTTGACTCGTTGACTGAGGGCTGTCTATGCCCTGAAGCAGCAAAACAACCAAAAATCATAACATTTCCTCCACCATGCTTCATTGTTGTTATTAGGTTCTTCTACTCAAACTGTCTTTGGATTGTGGCAAACATGTCTATAGTTCCTATGACCCAACAACTCTATCTTAGATTTATCAGTCTGTTAAAGAGCCTGGTCTTTGCTTATATGTTCAAAGGCAAACGGTACTCTTATGCCCTGTACACACGATCGGATTTCCGATGGAATAAAATCCAATGGATTTTTCCATCAGAAATCCGATGAAGCTGACTTCCATCAGTCTTGCCTACACACCATCAGTCAAAAATCCGACCGTCCCAAACGCTGTGACGTAAAACACTCCGAAGAGCCGAGAAAAATGAAGTTCAATGCTTCTAAACATGCGTTAACTTGATTCTGAGCATGCGTGGGTTTTTTCTCCGATGGAGTTCCCCACAGACGATCAGAATTTGCTATCGTTTTTTTTTTCCATCGGTATAATTTAAAACATGTTCTATTATTTTATACCGATGGAAAAAAGACCGATGGGGCACACACACGATTGGTTTGTCCGATGAAAAAAGTCCATCTGTCTTTTTTCATCAGAAAAACCGATCGTGTGTACGCGGCATTACTCTTATGTCCTTTTTGACAGCAAAGTCTTTTTCTGAACACACCTCTCATGCAGGTTGAATAGGTGCAAGCTCCTTGTGATGGTGGATGCATGCACTTTAACCACAACTGTCACAAGCACTGACGGCTGGTGGTAATTCTTTTTGAGGGGGGGCGGCAAACAGTGCACCCACAGCCACCCCCTCCCTCTGGTCGGTCGGGTCCATGGGCATCAGGTGCTGCAGGCAACACGGGCCGCTTCCCCTATTCGGCGGCTTCCGTCTCCTCCCTCTTCCTCAGCAGCCAATCAGAACACTTCTCCTTTTGGCCAATCGGGAAACGGGTCTCAGACCTGTTTCCTGATTGACGGGGAGGGGATTCAGTGTGAAAATAGCGAATATTCATTCGCTATTGTCACACAACTGGATGGGCTCAGTTCGCAGTGTTTCAAACCCCCCCCCCATTGGAATTCATGGATCCGACGTCCTGCATGGGGGCTGGACGCATGGATGGGGGGGTGGCGCCCATGTGCCCTGGTCACAAGAGTTACCTGAGGACACTGCAATGAAATTTTGGGATTCTTGGAGATTTCTTTTTACATCAAACAGTCAGCTCTTAGGCTGAATTTGATGGGCCGGTCAGTTAAATTATTAAAATGATTGATTTTTAAGTCATTTGGCAATCTTTTTAAACCCCTTACCAAACTCACCCACAACATTCTTTCTGAGAACTGAAAGTTGATCTTGGCATGATGACACCATACATGTTAATAGCAAAGAGAACACCAGACCCTAGATGTCTGAGGTTTAAATAAAATCAGTTTTACCTAAATACTCCCTAAAGAGATTCTAATCATTGACACCTAATCTGGAACTCTGGATTCTAATTTGAAGATTTGAAATGGTGGTAAATGGCAAAAATGGCATTTTCATTCATTTAGATCATTAAAATGAATATGCCATGTCAATTTTATATGTCATTTGTACAAGTATATCGCCTTCATCACCCTTTCAAATACTGTATATTGAATAAATCAAACATTTCTATGGAGTGAATTAACATTTTCACATGACTTTATATAACATATATATACAGTATATATTTAAAGGGGTTGTAAAGGTTTGTTTTTTATTTTCTAAATAGGTTCCTTTAAGCTAGTGCATTGTTGGTTCACTTACCTTTTCCTTCGATTTCCCTACTAAATATTTTTTTTGTTTGTTTTCTTTGTCTGAATTTCTCACTTCCTGTTCCTCCTCAGTAAGCTGTTCAGTAAGCTGTTCTGGCTGACTCCACACCACTCGGATGATGGTGTGAAGTTTAGTGAGGAGAAACAGGAAGTGAGAAATTCAGACAAAGAAAAAAAACATTTAGAAGGTAAATCAAAGGAAAAGGAAAGTAAACCAACAATGCACTAGCTTAAAGGAACCTATTTAGAACGAACCTTTACTACCCCTTTAACTTTTTTCCAAGGGTCTCCTTGCTGTCTCAGGTCTCTCCATTTTCTTCCTTTAAGGTCACTTTCACACTGGGTAATTTTTCAGGTGCTTTTGTGCTAAAAATTGTACTTGTAAAGCGCCTGAAAAACGCCTCCCTTGCAGCCCCAGTTTGAGAGCCCGAGTGCTTTCAGACTGGAGCGGTGCGCTTGCAGGACATTAGAAAAAGTCCTGGTAGCAGCATCTTTAAGGTGGTGTGGGAGCGGTGTATACACGGCCATTGAAATCAATGGGCGCCGCTGCCGAAGCGTTTGCAAAGCGCTTCGGCAGTGGCGCTTTGCAAATGCTTTTAACCCTTTATTCGGCCGCTAGCGGGGGTTTAAAATCACCCTGCTAGCGGCCGAAAAGCGCTGCTATAACAGCGGTAAAATTAGCGGCACTTTTCCTGCTAACATCCCTGCCCCAGTGTGAAAGTAGCCTTAGTGTTTTCTAGAGACAATGCAGTATAGCACTGTTTCAGTCTTTATGTGATTGCAAGCAAGTTCTTGGATCTCTCATGGACTTCAGCACTATGAACCCGCAATTCCACAAAACTTCTGTACACCTTACTAAGCCAGATATTGGTGTCATAACCCCTTAATAGATTCTCCTTTGTTAAAATGTACCTGTTTCAAGACTATAGACTTTAAACTATTTTACATAACAAGCTGTAAAGTCATTGTACATTAGAAGGCTGCCAATAGTCTGTTCTCGTAGATAAAATTATGAGATTTCGTAACCTCTTTTGTTGAGTTTGAAGATGAATGACTGTACAATGTCTATAGCTACAGAGTTTAATTAAGACTTGTTTTAAAGTGATTTTACTGCTTCCTGGTCTTCTTTGTGAATGGCTGTGCAGGTGGCTTGTCGGTACTAGTGGAGGAGAGCAGGCTGAGTTCCCAGCACAGCTAAAGAACTGACCACATTGGAACACCAGGGATTTCACACAAAGGAAGCAATACAAAGAGAACAGGATACTTTCTCATACAAAGTACATGGTACAGCAGGTACATATCAGGAATATGAAATGCTGGGTTTACATATTCTTTCAAATGGTAGCCCTACAGTCTACAGATTTAAATGGTATCCCTTCCGTGATTGAGTTCACATTGAGCTGCGGGAGTGAAGCCATGCAAGTTCAGCTGAACTCACACGATTTCACTCCCGCTGGTCAGTCCCGATTTCGGCCGCGATTACAGAGACAGCTGTGCAGGTTTCTGCACAGATGTCAATGTAAATCGCGGGACGAAATCGCGAAAAGTAGTACAGAAACTACTTTTTGAAATCGGTGCAGGGCCACAGATGCGGCTTCGCACAGATTAGGACGGTGCCATTGCCGGCAAATTCCGCCGATTTGACATGCAATTTGACATGTCAAATCGCAACAGTGTGGACCAGGGCAAAAGAAGATTTTCAAAGCGCAAGAATTTCTCTGGAGCAGTGTTAATTTTGGCAGCAAATTTCGATTTAGTTTTAGTCTTAGGACTAAAATGGCATTTTAGACCCATTTTAGTCTTCTGAAAGTGTTTTAGTTTTAGTCTTAGTCTTTCACTAAAATGCCATTTTAGTTTTAGTCCCATTTTAGTCATCGTATTTTAGTCGACTAAAATCTCCAGTACATTTTAGTCTAATATAATCATTTTTGTCAACTAAAATTGTATGTGCACAGTACACAGCCCCCCACCCTCTGCACAATACAAAGCCCCCCAACCCTCTGCACAATACACAGCCCCCCACAGCACACAGCCCCCCACAGTACACAGCCCCCACCCTATGCACAATACAAAACCCCCCACATTACACAGCACAGCCCCCACCCTCTGCACAATAAAAAGCCCCCCACACTACACAGCACAGCCCCCCACCCTCTGCACAATACAAAGCCCCCCACAGTACACAGCACAGCCCCTACCCTCTGCACAATACAAAGCCCCCCACAGTACACAGTACAGCCCCCCACCCTCTGCACAATACAAAGCCCCCCACAGTACACAGGACAGCCCCCACCCTCTGCACAATACAAAGCCCCCAACAGTACACAGCACAGACCCCCACCTTCTGCACAATACAAAGCCTCCCACAGTACACAGAACAGCCCCCCACCCTCTGCACAATACAAAGCCCCCCACAATACACAGCCCCCCCTGCATTCCCAGGAGACCCCCAGTCTCCCGGGACAGCACTGCCAGCGTACTCTAAACCTAAGAATAAATCACTGCCAGCCCTTTCTCATACACAGCTCCTCCTGTGTCACTCTCATTGTAAATCAAAGTCTCTAAATTTACCTCATAGCTTCCTTCTTGCATGGACCCGGTCACATGGCTGCTCTCCTCTGAAGATTCATGGATGGTCATGTGACCGCTCTCCTCCTCCAATCTAAAGCAACACTCGGAGGAGGAGGAGCAGGAGGAGGAGAGCGGCCAACAAGAACGAAGCTATTGAGGTTAGAAGCTTCAGCTTACAATGGGTGACACAGGAGGAGGAGTAGTATAGGAGATGGGGCTGGCAATGATTTTTTCCTAATGATAGACTTTGCTGGCAGTGCTGTCCAAGGGCCAGGAGAGGCGGGGCGGCTGGCTTGACCACCCCCAAATGTGTGGAACCCGGGGGGCGGACCACCTAATCCCCGCCCCCTATTGGTAAAAAACAAATATCGGCGTATAACACGCATACATTGTGTTATACGCCGATAAATACAGTAAATTCTGGAGGGTAAACGTCCATCCTTGCCATTAACGTCCCATTTTCGTTCCAAAACGGATTCTATTTTCGTCATAGTTTTCTTCAGTTGACGAAAATGTGCTGTACTTTTGGTTTCGTTTTCGTCACTGTAAAAAAGCCTCTGACGAAAATTATGACAAATACGTTTTCGTTGACGAAATTAACACTGCTCTGGAGAACTCCCCTCTTACACGGCTTTAGATTTTTTTTCAGGACAGTGTATTGTAATTACTTATCCCTTGTAGCACAGCCTTCTAGTTATTTTTGAGAACCAGTGTTTTTCCACATCAGGCTTACAGCCCAATTCTGGGCAAAAAAAATTCAACTGCTCATTTTGTGCAAGGGAGACCTGATCCACCGGCAAACAGCGCTCCCCTTCATTCAACGGTGGACTCTTCCTGCCATCCTCTCATCCAGATCACATGTATGGGCTTGATGACGTCAAGAACAGTCCAGCGCACAAGACCGCTAGACCATGGAGGACAGGAGCCGCAGGAACCGGTCTTGTGCGGGGAGAATCAGGTAAGTATTCTCTAATCTCCCAGACAAAAGCAATCAGTTAACCCTTTTAATTTAGGTTAACCTGTTGCACTGGTTCATTTTACGTTAGCAATAGGGATGAGCTTCGAGTTCAAGCCGAACTCATGTTCGACTCGAACATTGCCTCGAACAACGAACAATTTGGGGTGTTCGCGGCAAATTCGAAAAGTCTATGGGAGAAATCTAAAGTGCTAATTTTTTTTTAAATTTGGGGTGGAGTTCCCCTTAAAATCCATGCCAGATCTGAAGGGCCTGGTATAGATATTTAGGGGGAACCCCACGCCATTTTTTTTTAAATTTGCGGCGGGGTTCCCCTTAATATCCATTCCAGACCTGAAGGGCCCGGTAATTGAATTTGGGGGAACCCCACGCTTTTTTTTTTTATCAATGACTTTTCTATGTATTGATAAAAGCCGACAATTCATTAATAGCCGCGAGTGAGTTTTAAATGACTTTTTTTCCTTCAAAAATGACACTTTGTGCAGGGACAGTTCTAAGCACGGGAAACATGCGCGACTTTACATGCATATCATACACACCCCCCAGGTACGAAATTTAAAGTAATATTTCACTTTTATTTTTTCATTTTAAGCATTATTAAGATCACCGCTCCCGTAAAAACGTCTATTTTTTAAACTTTTTTTTTGCATTGATACATGTCCCCTGGGGTAGAACCCGGGTCCCCAAACACTTTTTAGGACAATAAATTGCATATTAGCTTTTATAATTAGCACTTTAGATTTTGAACGTTCGAGTCCATTGTATTTAATAGGGTTCTAAAGTTCACACGAACATTCTGTCTGTTCGCAGGTTCTGGTGCGAACCGAACAGGGGGGTGTTCGGCTCATCCCTGGTTAGCAAAGCAATGGGGTTGATTTACTAATGGTGAATAGACTGTGCACTTTGCAAAGAGTAGTTTCTCCAGAGATTAGTAAATGTTCTGCTGACTTCCATCATCCAATCATGTGCAAGCAAAAATGCAGCTTTTTTTTATCTTCCTGGCATGTGATTGGGTATTCTTTGGAAAGTGAAGATTTACCTCATCTACTAAGTTCTGGAGCAATTGCAATTAGAACACACTGAGGGAACACAGTTAACCCATTGATCGCCCCCTAGTGTTAACCCCTTCCCTGCCAGTGACATTTACAAAGTAATCAGTTAATTTTTTTATAGCACTGATCGCTGTATACTTGTCAATGGTCCCAAAAATGTGTCAAAAGTGTCCGATCTGTCCGCCATAAGTGTCAGATCACCGCCATTACTAGTAAATAAAAAATAATAAAAATGCCATAAATCAATCCCCTATTTTGTGGACGCTATAACTTTTGCGCAAAACAATCAATATACGCTTTTTGCGATTTTTATTACCAAAAATATGTAGAAGAATACATATCGGCCTAAACTGAGTAAAAAATGTGCTTTTTAAAAAAAAAATTGGGGCTATTTATTATAGCAAAAAGTACAAATTATTGTGTTTTTTTCAAAATTATCGCTCTTCTTTTGTTTCTAGCGCAAAAAAGTAAAAACTGCAGAGATGATCAAATACCACCAAAAGAAAGCTCTATTTGTGGGGAAAAAAGGACGTCAATTTTGTTTGTCAGTAAAAGCGACACAGTGCCGTATCACAAAAACATGGCCTGGTCATTGAGCAGTCAAATCTTCCGGAGCTGAAGTGGTTAAAGTGGTTGTAAAGGCAGAAGGTCTTTTTTATCCTAATGCAATACATGCATTAAGATAAAAAAAACTTCTGTGTGTAGTAGCCCCCCTCAGCCCCCCTAATACTTACCTGAGCCCCATCTAGATCCAGCGATGTGCACTAGTGCCTTGGCCGTCCCTGACTCTCTTTCCTGATTGGCTGAGACACAGCAGCGGTGCAATTGGCTCCCACTGCTGTCAATCAAAGTCTGTTAGTCAATCAGGAGAGAGAGGGGGCGGGGCAGGCCGGGCTGTGCCTCCGTGTCTGAATGGACACATGGGGCTGCGACTCGGCTAGGGTGCCCCCCCGTAAGTAAGCTGCTTGCTGTGGGGGCACTCGACAGGAGGGAGGGGCTAGGAACTCCGGCAAAGGGACCAGAGAAGAGGAGGATCTGGGCTGCTCTGTGCAAAACTCTGTGCACAGAGCAGGTAAGTATAACATGTTTGTTATTTTTAAAGAAAAAAAAAACAAGACTTTAGTATCACTTTAAGGTAACAGGGACAAAAAAATGAAGGTAAATAAGTATGTTTCACAATGGACAGATAATCAGGACATATTTATGGTACTTTTCCCCTTCATTTCAAGTACAGACTTCAAAAGTAGTTGAGCAAAATAGCATGCCATAAAAAAGATAATTTAATTTGCAGAAATGAAGCAATCTCCTTTTATTAACGATGGTAGTCTCAGAATATGAATGATTCTTTTTTTTTCCCCCCTCATGTGGCGGAATAGAGGGAAGAATAGAAAGCCGAACCTTTATCGATAATTAGTTGTACAAATAATTGCTTGGAAGCTGAAGACGATCTGTTATTTTTTCTCTTTGCACGCGCTCCGTGCCGTGTAGCTGTCATCCTTAGCTGTCTTCCATCCCGCGACAAGACCATTGACAACATGTTATATTCTACATTGATTTTACAGTTAAGGACTTGATGGTGATATATAGGGATTTTAAGAATTCAGCTGAGAGGCTGACTTTTGCCTTTTATCATTCCATTAAAATTTTATAACCATCTTTTTCATGTCATCTCACCCATGAATTCTTACTTTAGAAAGTGATAGCTACCGCGGTGAACATAAGTTTTCTCTTGTTCAAAGCTTCTCATTGTATTAGCCAACTAGGTCAGTTACAGGCGCTCCTCGTGTTTTACATAATTGTGTTGACCCGCACAGGCAACTCTTTATGTAAAGTGTGTGGAGGGTGGGGGTTCGTTTGCTACTTAAGACCGCAGGGAATTAAACTGGTGCTTACTGCTAAGTTTGAAACTGCCCATAGACGCAAGTTCGTGTTTTAGAATGGTCGTGAAATAAATAAACATGCCTACTTATACTGGCTGAACATGCATGTTTTTTACAAAGAAAGCAAGCAACTCTCCAGGTCAGTCCACCCATCCACCACTGCTGACACACTAATCGGGGCTGGCCCCGCTCTCAAAGATAAAGAAATTGGTCGGACGTACATCTAAAAATCACCTTTATTGTAGAATCTTCAATAAAATCACATCACCGCAGTGTCTGCCAACCCTCTCCTCCAATCCCTACACTGGCTCCCAATTACCCAGCAAATTATTATTATTAGTATTATTATTATACACAATTTATATAGTGCCAACAGTTTACGCAGCGCTTTACAAAGTAGAGGGGGACAGCACAATTACAGTACAGTTCAATACAGAAGGTACAGGAGGGCCCTGCTCGTAGCGCTTACATTCTAAAGGGAGGGGGTGGTGGTGCAAAAGGTAATAGCAATTAAAATTAAAAATAAAATTCAATTCAAAATACTAACCACAACATACAAAGCCATTCACAACTCTCCCCCCGAGCTACATCACCAATCTTGTCTCCAAATATCACCCAAACCATCCTCTTCGCTCTTCTCAAGACCTCCTACTCTCAAGCTCTCTCATCTCCTCCTCCCATGCTCATCTCCAGGATTTCTCCAGAGCCTCTCCCATCCTCTGGAACTCGCTACCTCAACTTGTCCGGCTATCCCCTACTCTTTTTAAGGAAAAAAACTGCGCTAGGACTAATAAACAATAATAGGCAGCAGCAATAATGTGATAAACATAAATCAAATAAATAAGGAAAAAAAAATAAGGAAAAAAACTGTGCCAAGAAAAATACATTTAAATTATCTGAATAAATGATATAAAAGTCCAATCATGTATCCTCCAGAAAAGGGAACCAGAGAAAAGGACAATGTGCTGTAATTGGTCCAACAGTCCTGTATGCTAGCCCATCCTGCCAGACACCAACACCATAAAAAGTGCCTGCTTACCAGATAACAGCCAAATGAACGCAGTCAGCTATGACCCAGCCGCGGCCTTTAAGTAGAAGGGGAATCCAGGAATTAGCAGGGACGCTCCTCTAGTGATTCAAGACCTCTTGATGGCTCAATAACACAAAAGGGAAAACAATATAGGATAATATCGTTTGGATATTATAGGACAGTGAAAAAACACGTGAGTTTCTCTCTTGCGTCCGGTAAGGAGCCATCATTACCAGGGTGCTATTCACGATTTCTCTTTTATATTCACGGTGGTGGTGTTTTTTCACTGTCCTATAATATCACCTACTCTTGCTACCTTCAGACGATCCCTGAAAACTCATCTCTTCAGGGAAGCCTATCACATATCCAACTAATCTTTTACCACTTCCATCAGCTCATTCCCCACAGTTACAACCTTTTGTACCACCTGCCTTACTCTATTAGATTGTAAGCTCTTCTGAGCAGGGCCCTCTTAATCCTCTTGTATTTTATTGTATTATAACTGTATTGTCTCCCTTTTATATTGTAAAGCGATGCGTAAACAGTTGGCGCTATATAAATCCTGTATAATAATAATAATCACTGCAAATACAGTAGGGGAATACAGCATACAACAACTAACACGTTTCGTGTTAATTTAGTGCTTAATCCTAGTTGACCAGCCAGCTATGAATACGTGCTAAAATAGCTCAAAACTCATTAGCTGTTGTACGCTGTATTCCCATACTTTATTTGCAGTGATGTGATTTTATTTAAGACTACAATAGGGGAAGTTCACACCACATGCAGTCCAGTGCGTTTTTTTTTCTGCATTAAAAACACCTGGAAAGTAGGTTACAGTATATGGTTTCCAATGGCATAGTTCACAAAAGTGCAGTCAGTTCCAGAAAAAAAAGGAAAACATGCTGCATTTTTCCTGCACTAGACTGTACTGGAACGCAGTAAAACGCATCCAAAAGGCACTGGAATGTATTAAAAACGCACTGGACCCCAGTAAAGTGGGGGAAAAAAACAGGAAAAAAGCATCTGGAATGTAGCGGAAACGCATCACAAATGCACCGGAACTCACGGTGAATCCGCCGCAGAGACCACTTTTATCTGAAAGCGGACTGCCCGCTCTTGAAGAGGATACCAGGCTTATAGTTGCTAGCTGCTACCATAACAACGGTATTCCTCTTCAAAGTAGTGACGTATAACGACGGCGGGCGGTCCGTAAGTGGTTAAAGCAGCCGACGTACACCTACGGTGATTCGCGCAGCTGAGCCAATCTGCCGCAGTATAATGATGGTGGCTGGTCGGCAAGTGGTTAAAATCCAGTAACGTATGGTCTCACCCTTCTCTGCACATGCTCATAGAATGTTCACTTTGCAAGGGAAGTTGCACTGCTCTGCTGATATGCATCATCCATTCATGTGCAAGAAACAATGCTGTATTTGTTATTTTGCAAGTGATTTGGTATTCTTTGCAAACTGATGCTTCACCACATGCTTCACCCCAGGCGGTCCTTATTGGAAATTCATTCCCTCTCCTTGGTCTCAAAAACTATAATGTCACTTTCTTCTATTAAAATATGTACATTTCCAGCCTTAATTGCATGTCTTGGCTCAGATAGAGAGGAATGCAGACAGATGCTTTAGAATGCTGTTCGCAGGTTGCTGATGAGGGAGAAAGGGGATAAGATAAGACCCTATGCTTGTATGTTTAAGTCTTTTGTGTATCCCTGGCAGCAGAGGTTGTCTCCCCCTTCAGCAACAGTAAATCTTAAAGCTGTCAGCTCTATGGCCTCTAGTGGCTCTAATTTTAGGCACAGTGCAACTTCCCTTGCAAAGTGAACTTTCTATATGCCTTTAGTAAATCAATTCCAGTGTTTTTCTGGAGCCTGACAGTGGTTCATGCATGTGTGAGACTCACCCCCATAGGGGCCGCTGTAGATTTAAATAGGTTATTTCTCAAGTTAATGCAGAGGCAGCCGGACACACAGCAGCAGTCCATCCATTCTGGTTTAATAAATGGTCTAGGGGTGCCCTTTTTTGTAAATGTATTGCTGGTAGAACTTGGGAGGGGTTCATGGAGTGATGCAGGATGCTCCAAATTGAAACAGGTTGCTAGCCAAGGACACTTCTATCTTACTAGTAGTAATAGTAATCACATAAGAAGTAGTAACAAATTAGAATAGTCTATAGGCGCACAGCTGGAGACCATGCAGCAAAGTGTAGAGCAAGTAATAGGAGAGTGAAGTAGTCCACGTTTCACAGCTGGGGACTGTGAAAACCTCTGTGCAAGTGAAGATGCTCACGAGGTCCTAGAACGTACACAATCCATGGATGCAGCCCCTAGAACGCAGTCCAGGGTCCAGCCCAGAAGTGCCCAAGGGCAAGCAGCCCCATTGAGTTCACAGATCCATTCCCACTCAAGGGAAGACAATCTCCTCTGGGTTTCAACCTATTTAGGAGGAACCCTTCCACCATATGGGCACACCTCCCCAGGGCTTAGCTAGACCCTACTAAATATTCAGGCCAGGTATTTGAATCCTCCTGCCCTAATCTCCAGAAGTCTTCAGTTGCACCCTGTGTCTCTCCGGCAGAGCAATACACTTGTCAAATGTAAATATTAAAGAAAAGCCCTGGAGATGTCATGGACCTCACTGGACTTAACTCATATGCCCTGTTCACACGATTGGATTTCCGATGGGATAAAATCTGATTGATTTTTTCGTCTGAATTCCGATGAAGCTGACTTTCATCAGTCTTGCCTACACACCATCAGACCAAATTGCGACCGTCCAAAACGCAGTGACGTAAAACACTCTGACGAGCCGAGAAAAATTAAGTTCAATGCTTTTGAGCACGTGTCGACTTGATTCTGAGCATGCGTGGGTTTTCACCGATGGAGTTCCCCACAGACATCGGAATTTGCTATAGTTTTTTTTTTTTCCATCGGTAAAATTTAAAACATGTTCTATTTTTTTACACTGATGGAAAAAAGACCGATGGGGCTCACACACGAACGTTTTTCCGATGAAAAAAGTCCATCGGTCTTTTTTCATCAGAAAAACCAATCGTGTGTACGCGGCATTAGTGTGCCTTAATTTTTACAATGGAGCTGAATTCCTGCAATTCAGCTTTAAAGTATTTGTCCAAGTAGCCGGCACTCAGGAGAAATTAATTACACTCTAGTTGTACAAAGGTACAATTGTCTTTTAGGCTGATCTCATAAACTTGTATATCTAAAAAAAAAAAAAAACATTCATATGATTAAAAATGATAAAAACGAATATAGTTTATCTTGAAATAACTTAGAAATGAGGGTTCAGCAGATTAAACCTTCTCACTTTAAGGGGCCACATGACCTAAATATAAAGTTCATACATCAGTAGTCAGGGGTTAAGCAATCGGCACCGGCAGTCATTTTGCTGGTCTCCAAGGAAGGTCATCCGCTGTCCAAAAGTCACGGGAAAACCTTTGCTTCCAGCGCACAGACCATTCCGTATTATATGTGCGCAATATATATAATAAACATTCTCAAATTCCCCATCTGACATATTTTGTTACATTCTAAACCCCCTGACATTTGAAGCTTAAAAAAACTCAGGCCATTTTAAACAATTACCAAATGCAACTATGTCTTCTTTTTTTTAAGATATACAATAAAATCTACAGCTCTGAGACACACAAAAAAAGAAAAAAAAAAAAAAGAAAAAAAATCATAAATGTCAAAACTCGCTCTGGGCAACAGATAGGGCTGTGGTGTTTCCCCTGATCTGCCGTAGCAATTTCTTACTTATCAGGATGTGCTTTATAACAATGGCAAATGTTCCAAAATTACAGCTGTTACACTGATCAGTGATCGAGCTAGACTGCTGTTATTGCACCATGTTCTCCTCTTGTACCTAGAGAGCAGTAAAGCTTCGATATAATAAAAGGCACCTGCATTTTAAATGAAATTTCAATTGAAAAACTTAACAGCCCTTCAAATTGCAGAATTTAACGCAGCCCAGTAAAGCTTAAATAACACTTTCCCTCTGCACGTTGAAGCTTTTTTCCCTTTTTTTTTTTTCTTTCCATTCAAGGTGACTTGATTGTGTCGCGTGGTGAAATTATTTACAATTAAGGAAGCTCTCTGGGGGGCTCTGGAGCGCGTGCCGTTGCGCGGCGCCTATACGGGCATATGGCGGCTGGCTTTCAGTATGCGCTCGAGCTCTTGAACCTTTATGGTAATTGAATCTGTTAGATTGCTGAGTAGAGGAGGCATTAAAACCTGTTAACCCAAAGGTCAGGTGTGTGCGTTGTTTATTTATCAGGGGGCGAGAGAGCGCGATCGGCAGCTTCTGTCACAGTCACCATAAAAAATCACCTACAATATTAACAGGGAGTAGATAAATTGCAAAACATGGGTGAGAATTACAAATAGTGATGCTGAGCTGGAGGAAAATGAATGTACTGTATTGTGTTCAGAAACAACATACGATGCGTATAATAAAGATTTTTTTTTATTATTATTGTAGCACACAGATTCCTCACCCTGCTTACCTCCAGTCGCAGAGTGGGACACACCATGCTACATGCCCAGTATCCTCCATCTTGTAGAGCGGTGTTAATTAATTTGGGTCCTGCAGCGAGTTACCTCCTTCCGTTGGTTCTCATCCCTAGAGTGTAGGGAAAAGTCTATTCTCTCTCTAGGAAGGCCAATGTCCAGACAATATTAAACTCAATAAAAGGAGTTTATTTTACTTGCTTGCAACTTGACAGGAAAGGTTGGAGATAAAGAGGATGAACAGGGAGGCTGGTTCAGGCACACAGTACTTAATCACCACTCGTTGCCACTCAAGCCTGAGTGGGCTTTGCTCACCCGGATAGTCCCCCCTCACGGTCCTAGCAGCCGGTGTGGAGCACGAAACATTCAATTTAAGCTTTTCCTTGGGATACCATCAGGACATGAACCTCTAAGTCCCTTACTTCCCAGCACTTGTAACACCTTAAGAACTGTAGGTGCCAATAGGGCACGTCACAAGGCTTTTGGCGGACCATGGAATCCTTCCCTCTGACAGGTAACCAGGCCTCTCCCGAGACGGTGACATCCTTCACCAATCCTTGCAGAAAGGTCCTCCCCTGGTTTCCTCTCCTTCAGAGCGGGACACCCTCCCACGGGCACTCTGGTATTCCTCTGTTGGCGTAGGCTTCAGCTAAAGGTGCTGGGCCCACCTGGAACGATGCGGCCTTGGGCTAAAGGTGCCTGGGATCGAACACACACACACGCACCCCTGGCCTGGAGGGCCACAGGGCACGAACTGCTCTCTTATGTACCCTCTCCCGGCATGCACAGCAGGCAGACCACGCCCACTGCACGGCCGCCGAAAGAGGACACCCAATAGCGCTGCAACGCTACCTGTGGTTCAACCTGAGACCTGAGCGACAGCGCCACCCACAGGCCACAGGGAACTGTACTGCCAGGCAACACCACAACAGAGCAGAGGCCTAATGAAAGAAATCCAGCAGCCTGAGCCTAACTACTTGCTCAGGCTGACCCCTAAATTTAAGCATAGCGACCCCAATTTTGGGGGTCCGCTACATTATTTTTTCTGGAAGTTTGTTATGGCAAAATTAAAATCTGTTATTTAGCACATGAATATATTATTAGAGACAGGGGAGGGCTAGACTGGGGGGTAGGAGAGCGTTTCCCTCTTGGGCCAGCAGCAATAAAATATGTTGAACTGGCCCTGAGTGGTCCCCATCCACACCTTGATCAAGACCCGCAGTCAGCGACAACTCCTGGGTATTAACGGTACTGTATAGGTTTGTTAGCTTATATAACAATATGCAATATAATAAAAGTTTGATTTTGAGTTCAATACCTCTCTAAGTAATTTTTTGCTTGTATTTCCAGATATTTTACTTTTGCTACTGTCTGTTAGTGTTGTCATTTTAATGATGTTTTTCTGTAAATATTGTTGTTTTCCTTTTTTTATTAAAATAATATTTAAATACATTACAGCTGATTATCTAAATCAGCGGTCTCCTGACTGCGACCTGCGGGCCAAATGCAGCCCTTTGCTTGCCTTTATACAGCCCTCGGGGCACCATTCCCCTCCCACTGACATCAGCAATGGAGCACTCTTCCTCCCAATGACATCAATGATGGAGCACTATTCCTCCCAATGTCATCAACAATGTCATTGTCAGAGGCATTGTTTAGTCCCCTCGACCGTGGGGCATTTTCTACTCCCAAGGGACCACAGTCTATCCCATAATGTCTAATGTCTGAAGGACAATTAACTGGTCCTTGGTTTTTGCTATTGTTTGTGTGTAGAGCAGCACTTCTCAACCTTTTTTCAACCCTTGAAATAACTTAGGGTTATCTCTGTTGTTCCATTTATACAACAAAGTAGTGGCTGTGTCTCACTGCATTTTTTATTATTTTTTGCATATCTTTCTTTTGTTGCATCCTGTACACTCTTTGTACTATAGATTTTACTTCTAATTTGTTATTCAAATAAATATATAATTTGCCTAGACGTACGGTTTTGATTTATAGAGTAGTATTGCCCTTCAAAGTCCCACTTAGAGGAACACTCCCCCTTTTGCAACTTGAAATAACTTTGCGCTCTCAAGGAGCCCTTGCTATAAATATCTATAACTACAACTCATGACACATTAGTGCAATGGTCACTGGGAAAAATGTTCCTTACACTTTCGGTCAATGCAGAGAATTATACCCTTACAGATATCTAAAAATATCAACAGTGTCAGTGGGAACTTATCTGAAAGGTAGAAATTGCTCATTGCTCAAGAAATCCCTAGCAACCTCTAGAGCAGGGGTGTCCAAACTTTTTTCAAAGAGGGCCAGTTTTGATGAAGTGAACATGCATGAGGGCCGACCATTTTGCCTGACATTTAAACCATTAAAATTTGGTCTAAGTGTGTTCCTCCGAGCACAAATACACTGCCCAACAAGAATTCTCTTGCCTTTGGTGAAGAGATGAGCTCGGGCGTATTATTTGGCTATACTGTGTTTATTGGCGTATAACACGTGCCCTCACTTTAAGGCTTCATGCCCACAGACGTTTTTAACAGCTGCATTTTTTACAGCTTAAAAATGCCTGTCCATGTTAGTCTATAGCTTCATGCCCACCTAGACGTTTTTGAGCTGCAAACAGCATAGACGTTTTTAAGCTGTAAAAAAAACCCAGGACCAGTGCGTTCCTCAGCGTCAGAGTTAGGCATAAAAAACGCAAGCGTCAAAAAACGCGCAAAACCGCGAAAAAACGTGAAAAAACACGCACTAACGCGCGCTCGCGTTTTTTAGCTACGACGTTTTTTTTTTGTTTTTTTTCAAAAAAAAAAATTGACAATAACAAGGACAGGCGTTTTTAAGCTGTAAAAAACGCAGCTGTTAAAATCGTCTGTGGGCATGAAGCCTAAGGCCTCATGCCCACTGACGTTTTTACAGCTGCGTTTTTTACAGCTTAAAAACGCCTGTCCATGTTATTGTAAAAAATTTTTTATTTATTTATTTATTTTTTTGAAAAAAAAACAAAAAATGCCAGAGCTAAAAAACGCGACCGCGCGTTTGTGCGCGTTTTTGCGCGTTTTTTGACGCTCGCGTTTTTTTCTGCCTAACTCCGACGCTGAGGAACGCACTGGTCCTGGTTTTTTTTTACAGCTTAAAAACGTCTATGCTATTTGCAGCTCAAAAACGTCTAGGTGGGCATGAAGCTATAGACTAACATGGACAGGCGTTTTTAAGCTGTAAAAAACGCTCAAAAACGCGGCTGTAAAAACGTCCGTGGGCATGAGGCCTTAGAGCGAAGTTTCAGGAATTTTTTTTTTTTTTATAAAGTACTGTGAAGCAAAATAAGGGTCAGTGCCCATCTGCAGCCTCACAAGTGCCCATCTGCAGACCCACCATTGCCAGGAATGCTCCCACCATTGCCAGGAATGCACCCACCATTTCCAGGAATGCACTTACCATTGCCAGGAATGCAGCACCAGATTTGCCAGGAATGCAGCACCAGATTTGCCAGGAATGCACTCACGAGCGCCAAAAATTAATTACAGGAGAATCTCCTGTTTACACAGCGGCCTCTTTAATAGAAAGTCCCGCCTCCTTTGATGGACAGAACAGTCGTCCAATGGCAGCGCGGGACTTCCTATTACAGAGGCCGCCCGTAAACAGGAAATTCTCTTACATACAGTGGCGGTGCTCGTCCTGCCTCCTCCATGTCCCATTCCAAGGCATATACATCTTTTGTGGCCCCCGCGCTGGGAGATCATCGGGGGCCACAAAAGATATATATTTCTAAATAATCCGGCGGGCCGTTCAAAACCGGAACGCGGGCCGCGATTGGCCCGTGGGTCGGACTTTGGACATGCCTGCTCTAGAGGAACCCTATTTGAGAAACCCTGGTGTAGAGGGTTAACTGTGTAGCTAAAGTGGTTCTAAAGGCAAAACTTTTTGTACTTTAGTGCATTCCTTGCATTAATGTAAAAAAAAAACTGCCCACCACCTCCTCTACCCTCCCATCCCTAAACACTTTACTGGATCCTCTCTGTCCGATTCTGGCTGCAACAGCACTCCTCTCACTTCCTGGTCTCACAGGAGACACTGAAAGCAGCAGGAGTAATTGGCTCCTGCTGTTATCAGTCAAACTTTGTGAGGAGGGAGCAGGGGTGTGGCTTACCTGCCCTGTGTGTGTCTATGGACTCACAGAGCCCAGCTTGAAAGCGTGCCAACACAGGTGCTCCCACGGCTTGCTGATGAGGCACCCAGAGGAGGGAGGAGCAGATAGCGCCAATGGGGGATAGCCAAAGAGGAGGTAAGGGGCCAGTCTGTGCAATGTTGTTGCACAGAACAGGTAAGTATAACATCTTTTTTATTTTAACGCCTTTAATATCGCTTTAACTGACCTGAATGATGATCACTGTCAGTCTGTTGGTACTTAGAATGTTGCCCTGTGAGCTGAAAAATATGTGTGCAGGATAAGGCTGAAAGTGCCATCATCACATTTTGGTGGCAAGGGCAGGATGATTCATAGTTAATAGGTATAAATACAGTTGTAAAATAAGTATTGAACACATCACCATTTTTCTAGGTAAATATATTTCTAAAGGTGCTATTGACATGAAATGTTCACCACATGTTGGTAAAAACCCATGCAATCCATACATACAAAGAAACCAAAAAAAAATAAGTTCAGAAATTAAGTTATGTGTAATAAAATGGAATGACACAGGGAAAAAGTATTGAACACACTACACTAACTGAATTTTCTTTAATACTTCATACAAAATCCTTTGTTGGTAATGACAGCTTAAAAATGCCTCCTGTATGGAGAAACTAGTCACATGCATTGCTCAGATGTGATTTTGGCCCATTCTTCCACACAGACAGCCTTCAAATCCTGAAGATCCCGTGGGCCTCTTCTATGAACTCTGATCTTTAGTTCTTTCTATAGATTTTCTATTGGATTCAAGTCAGGTAATTGGCAGCTTTTTTTTTTATTCTTTGAAACCAATTGAGAGTTTCCTTGGCTTTGTGTTTGGGATCATTGTCTTACTGAAATGTCCGCCCTCATTTCATCTTCATCATCCTGGTAGATGGCAGCAGATTTTTATCAAGAATGTCTTGGTATATTTTTCCATTCATCCTTCCTTCAATGACATGAAGTTTCCCAGTACCGTATGCTGAAAACAACCCCACACCATGATGTTCCCACCTCCAAACTTCACTGTTGGTATGGGGGTGTTTTTCGGGTCATGTTCAGTGCCATTTGACCTCCAAACATGGTGTGTATTATGGCATCCAAAGAGTTGCTTTGTCTTCAGCAATGGAGTCTTGCAAGGTGAGCGTGTATACAGGCCATGGCGGTTAAGTGCATTACTTATTGTTTTCTTTGAAACAATTGTACCTGCTAATTCCAGGTCTTTCTGAAGCTCTACACAAGTGGTCCTTGGCTCTTGGACAACTCTTCTTATAAATTATTTTCACCCTTCTGTCAGAAATTTTGCGAGGAGCACCTGGTCATGGCCGGTTTATGGTGAAATTATGTTCTTTCCACTTCCGGATTATCTCCCCAACAGTGCTCACTGGAACATTCAGAAGTTTAGAAATCCTTCTGTTATCAATGCCATCAGTATGTTTTGCAACAATAAGCCCACGTTCACACTGGGGCTGCGGGAGTGAAGCCTGCGAGTTCAGCTGAACTCACACGATTTCACTCCCGCTGGCAGTCCCGATTTCAGCCGCGATTTCAAAGACATCTGAAACAGATGTCAATGTAAATCGCGGCTGAAATCGCAAAAAAGTAGTACAGAAACTACTTTTTGTAATCGGTGCAGCGCCGCAGATGCGGCGTCGCACCGATTAGGACGGTGCCATTGGCCGCAATTTGCGGCAAATTTCGCCGGTTTGACATGTCAAATCGCATGTCAAATCGCACCAGTGTGAACCAGGGCTTAGGTTGCGAAGGTCTTGAGAGAGCTTTTGGCTTTTACCAATCATAAGATGTTTCTTGTGTGACACCTTAGTAATGAGACACCTTTTTATAGGCCATCAGTTGAGACTGAACAAGCTGATATTAATTTGCACAGACAAGGGGCAGGGTTACTTTCTAATTATTGATAGATTTCAGCTGGTGTCTTGGCTTTCCATGCCTTTTTTAACCTCCCTTTCTTCATGTGTTCAATACTTTTCCCCTGTGCCATTTTATTTTATTACACATAACTTAATTTCTGAACTTATTTGTTTTGGTTCCTTTGTATGTATGGATTGCATGGGTTGTTATCAACATGTAGGGAAAATTTTATGTCAATAGCACCTTTATAAATATATTTATCTAGAAAAACTGTGGCGTGTTTAATACTTATTTTACCCGCTGTTTAACCTTTTATGTAGCTATACATTCAAAACAGAAAGGTAAATTTAAAGCTCCACTTTGGGTTGCTATTAAAATGTTCAATGCCATGGGCTCTGCCTGGCCTGCATGATGCTCCAATGATTTGGGCCGGCCCTCGCCTACAATGCAGGAATACAGGCCTTGCATGGTAAGTCTTGATATCAGAGAGCTAGCATGGTTGGGCTGCAAAGTGAAATGGCTTTGGGTGACTTAAATCTCCAAAGAGGAAGAAGCCTGTTGGAGTGAGGTATAAGGTAAGCATTTGTACTTATTCCTTTTCCCCCCTTGCCAAACAAGCATCTGACCAGTGCAGTGGGGAGGGGGACCCCACTACATGATTTTAACAGAAGTCTTGAGTGGGGCTTTATTCATAGACTAATAATAGTAAATTACAAAATGGCTTAAAAGTAATATATATATATATATGTATATATATATATATATATATATATATATATATATATATATATAGCAACCAGACCCCTCTTCCTACCTTTGGCTCACTTGTAGGAAAAAGGGCACACCATGCCACATGCCCGTACCCTCCTGTGTGAAGAGGTTGAGCAGTGTAATGTACCTGGGTCTCTATGGCTAGGTTCTCCAGAGAATGGTTCCGGTCTTCACTGCAATAAAGACAAGTCTCTATCCCCCAATAACTCCAAGGTCCACACCAATTGCAACTCCAACGTAGAGTTTATTTTCTCACATGCATAGTCATTAGATAGAAAAGGATGGATGGATAACAGGACAGCAAGAGGTGTTGGAGTAGGTTCAGGCACAAACGAATACACATGCACTACCTGTATCTTCAAGTAGTCTCAGCTCACCCGGATAGTCTCCCATTAGAGTGGATCCTAGCAGCCGGAGTGATGCTCGAATTAGATAACACACACAGTCTCTGCACAAACTGTTACGGGTGAATTTAGGCCTCTGCCACAGACCTGGTGAACTTTGGGTCTCTGCCACAGACCTGGTGAACTTTGGGTCTCTGCCACAGACCTAGTGAACTTTGCTTCTGGTATTAGGCCTCTTTCAGGGAGATGACATCCCTCCAGAGAGTTACCGGGCCCCTTCCTTCACTGTGATCTCTCACCAGTCCCTCGGAACGGTCCTCCCCCGGCCTCCTCTTCCAGATACGGGTCTCCTCGCAAGGCAGCACCCTGGGATTCCTCCTCCCTCCGTGGGCTCCAGCCAAAGGTGCTGGACCCAAGGCCTTCAGTTGCAGCCCCAGGGCTAAAGGTGCCTGGGACTGATCCGCCAGTGTACCGGGCCAGGAACCCCACCCCAGGGCTAAAGGTGCCTGGGGTGGCCACGAACAGAACAACACACTCCCGGGGTCAGACCCCGGGAACTCCCCCCTACAGACAGGGTCTGCCCCTTTTATTTCCTCTCCCGGCATGCACAGCAGGCCAACATGCCCACCATACCACCGCCGAGAGGGGACATCCAAGGCACAGCACTGTACCAGGGGTTCAACCCTAGCCTCCGATGGCAGCGCCATCAACAGGCCACAGGGAACAATACACCAGTATCCCACCTGCAGTATAAAATGGTTTTACAGAACCCTATCAAATAGTGTGTTTGAGTACAACTACCACTCAAACATTCCCCTAGATTTAAAGACCCCGCTACACACTTCCCCAGGACATATAGACACTGTCCCCAGTGTCTGGAGCAAACTAACGTACCTCAAGCCTGAGTCTACGCATGTTTATTCCTGAACTACTGTATGTGCAAAAAAATAATAATAAAAAAAAATGTTTGTTTGTGCCGGAACCTGAATGTGGGGAAAGGGATTGAATAAAGAAATGAAGGAAGATCAACAAGAAGAAGAAAAAATGTGTACATCCCATTCGCAATGTCACATATCAATATAAAACACATTATAATATTCACATTTACATCTCCCCCCTCCTATACTAGCTGACCCACCCATGCTTAGTGGTTGCCAGTCGTTCACCTGCAAAGGGAGAAAACACACATAAAACCAGCATAATAACATCCTATACTATTATCTACATAGGAAGGGAACTATCCTCCCCGAGGGGAGGACACTTTCCTTTTAAAATAAGTACCTATTACACTAGTCCTAGTGTAAAATAAAGATTAATATATATATATTTTTTTCCTTTCTGAGCGCACAGAAAACCTTTGCGAACACCGCCACCTAGTGGAAGTGCTACCGTCAAAACACTGTCCCAAACATTTGGAATAAATCTTCTTCTTTTCTTCTTCTTTGGCCCTAACTGTATCTACCCCCAAAGTCTCTGTCTTTGTAGCGCTGTGAGCGGAGAGAAACAGCAACAGCTCTCCTGGCTCTCCAGATGATTAGACTACCCTGACTTACAAGGGTAAAGTTCCTGGACTCCAAGAGAGTACACTCCGGAAAAAAAACACAATGGAATCTAGTCTTTTTAAAGGTAAAATTTTGGATCGGGTAAAACAAGGAGCTTCCAGTTCTTGTCAAAAGTTTCAATTGAATACACGGCATCCTCCCGCTCCTTCCGACACACAACCACCCAATCTGCGGGTATGTGCCGACCAAGTACACAGTCCAGCTTACACCCCTTGTACCTCTCAGCAACAGCAGCAGAACAAGAGAGATACCTGCGGGCATTGGGCACTTTCAAATAGTTCCACAGAAAGTCAGCGTACCATCTCTCGCTGTAGGCTTCCACCTCAAAAAGCTAGTCCTTTGGGACATACGGGTACTCCCATCCGTAATCAGCGGCCACTCTCTGATTGAATAGCCATTGCATCCTGGAAAGCGGAGGAAGAGTAGCACGGTCTCCCGCACCCGGTAGGACAATGGCATCCGGATGCCTAGGCACTTTCACTGCCTTGAGACCCAACATAGCAGCCCGCAATGGTGCATACTCAGCCACAGCGATAGGCACAGGCAATGTAGGTCTGGAGGATGATGTAGGCATGGGGTCAGGTACCTCCTCAAGCACATGGGCCTCCACCCGGGGTGAGATATCCCCAGAGTCTTTGGGTGAATCCCTTCTACTTCTGGCGGAGGATAGGGATATTCTATCCGTGCCCTTTTTGACAAACAGTTCGTCTATTTCTGCATCGTCTCCCACCTCAGAGGACGACTCCAGGTCAGAGGTATCGTACTCCTCTACCGGCAAATAATTTTTGGTGGTGGAGGAATCACAAGTTCTTTGAGGTCGGAAACCAAAGCGTCCCCGATACTTCGGACACTAATCTTTGTCCCTTTCCCTGGCTTACCTCGGCCTGTAGCTGTCGCGGTTCGTCTGGAGGTCCCTCTGACTAAACAATCCGATTCAGGAAAGCGCTGGGGTGTAGCTTGACCACGGCCGCAGGAGGCTTTCACATAGCCCACCTTTCGCTTGGGCGGTGGGAGCGAAGACTCTGTAGTGACAGAGGCAGCATCCGCCGGCTTCTCCGTCTCCGGTTCCTCAACTACCGGAACATCCGTAACGACTTCCTCCGAAGTCACGACAGTGTGCGTGGGGGTGGCTGTAGAAGCGTAGGTTTCCTCCTCAAGAGTAGTGGCACCCGTAAGGCAATTCAAACGGTAGGCCCAAGGTTTTTCTGTAGGTTGCTCTACCTCGAAGATAAATTCCTTGCACTTGTCACATCTTCCAAAGGGCCGAAGGTGCACCACCAGTCCCTGGCATCCGGGACAAACCACTCCAAGGGCCTCCGCGTCTCTGCAGACATAGAGGGCGAAGCGACCCCGAGGCTTCAGCCGAATCCCTGTATCCATCAAGGGAGCAGCCAGTGAGGCAACGTTCATGGTTGTAGGAACTGGAATCCATGGGGCATTAGTCGCCATGTTGCTCACTCGCTGATCCATCACGCACTGTCCATTTGGCGCTAAAGTCACCAAGCACATCTCACCGCATGGTGAGGCTCCTCCCATTTTCCTGCAATGTTTGCAGGCTTTCTCTACTCTTGACACGCCCATGAACTACGCAGCTTTGGCTCTCCTCGTGGAGCAGTCAAAATTCTTCCAAAGATGGCTGACCTCCACGGAGCCTTACAAGAGGAAAAAGTCCAAACTCTAGGGGTTTTGACCATAGAAATCCCGGACGAGCCCCCACGTGTAGCAACCAGACCCCTCTTCCTACATTTGGCACACTTGTAGGAAAAGGGGAACACCATGCCACATGCCCGTACCCTCCTGTGTGAAGAGGTTGAGCGGTGTAATGTACCTGGGTCTCTATGGCTAGGTTCGACAGGGAATGGTTCCCGTCTTAACTGCAATAAAGACAAGTCTCTATCCCCCATTAACTCCAAGGTCCACACCAATTGCAACTCCAACGTAGAGTTTATTTTCTCACATGCATAGTCATTAGATAGAAAAGGATGGATGGAGAACAGGACAGCGAGAGGTGTTGGAGTAGGTTCAGGCACAAACGAATACACATTCACTACCTGTATCTTCAAGTAGTCTCAGCTCATAGTCTCCCATTAAAGTGGATCCTAGCAGCCGGAGTGATGCTCAAATTAGATAACACACACAGTCTCTGCACAAACTGTTACGGGTGAATTTAGGCCTCTGCTACAGACCTGGTGAACTTTGGGTCTCTGCCACAGACCTTAGTCTTAGAGTTACCGGGCCCCTTCCTTCACTGTGATCTCTCACCAGTCCCTCGGAATGGTCCTCCCCCGGTCTCCTCTTCCAGATATGGGTCTCCTTGCAAGGCAGCACCCTGGGATTTCTCCTCCCTCCGTGGGCTCCAGCTGAAGGTGCTGGACCCAAGGCCTTCAGTTGCAGCCCCAGGGCTAAAGGTGCCTGGGACTGATCCGCCAGTGTACCAGGCCAGGAATCCCACCCCAGGGCTAAAGGTGCCTGGGGTGGCCACAAACAGAACAACACACTCCCCTGGGTCGGACCCCCGGGAACTCCCCCCTACAGACAGGGTATGCCCCTTTATATCCTCTCCCGGCATACACAGCAGGCCGACATGCCCACCATACCACCGCCGAGAGGGGACATCCAAGTCACAGCACTGTACCAGCGGTTCAACCCTAGCCTCCGATGGCAGCCACTTGTAGTCTCCATCAAAAGCGTTTTTAGCAGACTGACAACGCAGGAGGATGACTGAGACAAGGACACAAGGACAGCTTGTGACCGTAACATAGAACTGGACAGAGACCTTCATGGCAGGATTGTGGAGTATTATTTTAATGAAAGCTGCAGATTAAAATATCTTGCAAATTATTATTAAAATTACATTAACATGTAAAAGCTTATTATCGAGGAGGTTTTAATTTTACACGTACTTTAACCTGTATTACCAATTAATTTGTCTTTTACAGAACCAGGACCTATGAATCCGCCAGTTCTCTCCCATTTAGGATCAAGATCTGTAACAGTCACGTGGCCGGCCCCATCAGAACTCAATGGAATCATAACCCATTTTAACATTTACCAAAATGGAAGCCTGCAGGCAGTCGTCCCTGGAAACAGCTCACAGCACATATTTCAAAATATAACCCCGTTCACAGCTTATCGCTATCAGCTGGAAGCATGCACCTCTGCTGGGTGTTCAATGTCCCAGGAGTCACTGGGGGTGATGACTCCACCAGATGCACCAAGTGAAATTCCACCACTCAATCTCAATTCTGATACTCCTACCTCTGTAATGATCCGCTGGAGGCCTCCTCTTCATCCCAACGGTTTAGTTGAAAATGTTAGGATTGAAAGAAGATTAAAGGGTACAGATCATGTATATACCCTGGTAACATTACCTGGACATCACCCAATGCTCTACCAGGATAAAACTAAGGGCATTAGCCCATGGAAAACCTATGAATATAGGGTTATCATGACCACTTATAATGGGGGAAGCAACAGCAGTGAATGGGCAGAAGTCACAACGAGACCTGCACGCCCTGTGGGTGTGCAACCACCAGAAGTAACTGTGTTGGGTCCGTATATTGCAAAGGTATGTTTAAATCTACGTCTTTGAGTATATGTCAACGTCTCTTTTAATTGTTAGTGATCCCATTGCTAGAAACCACAGTAATTTACACTACAAGGCCAAAGTTCATGAACACCAGACCTACACAATTACACAATATGGCCAAGTATATATCAACACCCCACCAAAATTTTGTGTTTGGGTGTTTCCAATAAAGAGAACTGGTATAGCATACAAAATCATTTTAGATCGTTTTGTGTTTCCAACCTTGTGGCAACAGTTTAAAGAAGACATGTTCCACCATAAAGACATGGTTTGATGAGTTTGGTGTGGAGGAACTTGAGTGACCTGCTTAGAGCCCTGACCTCAACCCTACTGGACATCTTTAGAATGAATTGGATCACTAGTCGCAAGCCAGATCTTCTGGTCCAATTTCAGTACCTGTCCTGAGCTACAAATAGGGGATCTAGCTCCATATAAATAGCCATGGGTTTGGTATGGGATGTTCAACAAGCTCATATACTGTATGTTTGATGGTCAGGTGTCCACAAACCTTTGTTCATATAGTGTATGCCAACATATTTTGCAGCTTATTACAGAAAAAAAAAAACTAAAATTTATGGTCTCTATGACCCTCATTGGGACACATATGCACATTGCTAATGGATAAGATGTCTAAAAGGCAATATTTTAGTTTCCTAAATCACTGTACTGTTAAAGAGACCCTGTCAATGGAAAAAATATAAGAATAAGTTGTTGCAGATATGAAGTGCAGGCATCAGTAGCAATTTGAAAACCTTGCCCTTATGGCCAAATCCTAGGCTTTGCTGACAGGCAAAGCTCAACAGTTTCTGATGCCACTGAAGCTTGCCCGCCCTCCGCTAATTGCTGCAGATTCTTAGAGATGATTTAAACAGGCCATCATAGGGATGGACCAATAGTAACATAATGCCAGCAGGAAGTAGTAGCAGGCTCTGCCTCTACCCTGAAGTATCAGAGCTTTGCCTGTCAAAGAAAACTTCTTCAATGGGGTTTTTGTCAAAGAAAACTTCTTCAATGGGGTTTTAATGGTATGATTTTTATAAAATTAGTTCCTTGCAAGAATTTATCTATCTATCCATTAAGAAAAACATTATTAGGGAACATGGTCTTGCAGTTGGGGGCACCTTGTCTGACCTCAGGGCTTGACTTAAAAAGCACGTAGTAGCATGGGACAAAGTACTACATGTACTTTGCCCCCTGGGAGACAGAACTGTCAAATACAAGTGAGAGTTAATTTTTAAAGTCATACTGAAGTCTAGTTTTTTTTTTCTGGGTCCCTCATCGGGGCTCCTGGCCCCTCCCTACTGTTGAGTGCCCCCACAGCAAGCAGTTTCCTATGGGGGCACCCGAGCCGAGCTGCAGCTTTGTGTGTCCATTCAGACATGGAGCCTCAGTTCGGCCCTGCCCCCTCTCTCTCCTCAGTGGCTAACTGATTTTGATTGACGGCAGCAGGTGCCAATGGCACCGCTGCTGTGTCTCAGCCAATCAGGAGAGAGAGCCCCGGATGGCCGAGACACTTGTGGACATCGCTGCATCGAAAGAGGGCTCAGGTAAGTATTAGGGGGGCTGATGCACACAGAAGGCTTTTTATCTTAATGCATAGAATGCATTAAGATAAAAAAACCTTCTACCTTTACAACCACATTAATGCCCAAATCTAAATAAAACATGTTTTACTTAGATAAAGTGGGGAAGGATGAGGGCCTCTATAACCTTTTATTTCTCTAGTGTCCATATTCTTAAGATTCCCCCTTAAATCTGTTTGACTCTAGACAGGGTAAGAGGGAAGGGAAACCAACCCACTGGTGACAACATCAGCAATAACAAAAATGTTCCTTCCCTACTGTGATAGACCATATTTTACTGCAGTATACATTTCCGTTCTGTGATATCTGTACTGTTGACTGTAAATAAAGAGAAATGTCACAAACAGGAGCACAGACAGCATTAACAAGTTTGAGTAGGGACTGAATGTGCAAGTAGGAGAGTGCAAAAACTGTATATGTAAAGTCCAGATTTCATTTTATCCAGACTCCTATTTCTAGACCAACCACGCTACTGTAATTACCTCTCAGGATCCCTCCATTTTTCTTCCAGTCCAGTGTACACTTTGTTCAACAGTACCAAGCTCTAATGAAGAGGGACCAATTAAACCCCCAAAACACATTGGATTTTTAGGCCATAAATTCTGAATAATGTTGAACCTGAAATGATTACATTCTGCTTTTGGCACATTTCTACTTGCACACCCAGCCTCTATTAAAGCAAAGAGCCAACCTTCAACCACCGCTTCTGGGAGAGTTGCCTAAACCAAATCATTCCCTCCACACTGCTTAAAACCTGAAGGTGAATATTGACTACTTTAAGAGATCCAGTGCCCTGCAAATGTCGTCTACTTCCAACAACCATTTGTAAGCAACCACATGTTGACAGAAGTTCTAAGCCCTCCACTCTCTATGTCATCGGTCGCCAACCATTGCTCCATGGATCACTGATGGTCTACAAGACAATGTTGGTGGTCCCCATGGGTTCCGCTGCAAATCAACATTGTGCGCATGGATACCTCCCAATGTTTTTCCATTGTTGTTCTCAATGCGTGCAGACAGTCAATACTGACAATGCGCATTGATACCTGATGCCTCCTCTGTAGTTCTGGCTCTGCTGAGCTCAGAGGGAGGCACCGGGAGTAGCAAAAGGTGAAGAAAGGAAGAATGAGGGGACTTCCAATTGCAGCACTGAACACAGACTGTGGGAGGGAGCACGGAGCTCGAGCCCATGGCTGGATAAGGAGGTGGGATGCAATGATGAGTCTGAGCAAGGTAGAAGTGTGATGCAGAGTGCAGGGGGCAGGGGGAGGGACAGGCAGAGGGGGGCAGAGAGTCGGAGCATTGTGTGTATAAGGCATGTAAAATTCATGTTAGTGGTCCACAGGATTCAAGATTGCGTGTTTAATGGTCCGTGAGTTTCGAAAGGTTGGCGACCACTGCTGTATGTAAAACTAAGAAAAACGTTTTCTCTGGAGTCCAGCTTTAATTTAGAAGATGTATTTTCTATAGAAGAAAGCATTGCCCATTCCCAGAACTAAAAAAAATGCTGGTTTGTAAGGCTACCTAAGAAGTTTCCAATTATTTGTAGAAATCATCAGGGATGAAGCTCGGGAGGGCTGCATAACTACTATTGTTTTGGCTCACAGACAAACTTAATTCAAGGGAAATTAGTGTATCCAAACAAGAGGGATTTTTGTAGCTTTGAAGCCTCTTTTGTGTAAATACATGCATGCTTCCTCGGATATAGCCTTGTACATATGCCAAAATCACTGCTACGGTGATCTGATCAGCGGCTCATAAAGCATTTCACATTTGCAAGAGTACTGCGAGAGGTTCGACTTCTGAAGGTTCTTTCAACTATGTGTGTATTTATAAAAAGCCACACTGAACATTTTTATATTGCAAGTGTAATATTGTAGTACCTTATTTTCAGCATTTTCCTTAGGCACATATAGGAAGTTTATATTAAAAATCTGCAAAACAAATCCCCAAAAATCTGCAAAACAGAATAACAATGTTTTAAAATAATTGCAATAGTAATAGGAACGATTTAAATTGAAAAATGTTTTAAAATAAATGTAAGTGTAGCAGGTATTTGAATTTAGGGGAGGCATCTGGGTGGTAGTGTAACCCAGATGCACTGATTGTTAGGGAATCTGAGACCCTTTTATGGTTCTTGGAGGACTCTGGTGGTGTGGGGTTCCCTGCGGCCTGCAGGTGGCGCTGTCGCCCTGGGCCGGAGCTGAACACTCACCGCAAGACTGCATCCCTTTTTGTCCTTTCCTGGCGCTGGTACAGCGGGGCGGGGAACCTGCTGTGACGCAAAGGGAGAGGAGAAAAAAGGGGCGGACGCCCTGACCTCGGGGTTCAGAGTGGGAGGACGCAGCCGCACCCAGTTCTGGAGTTCCGGGCCCAGGTGCCCTTGACCTGGCCGGAGCGGGAGATGGAGTCCATCCCAGGCACCTTTAGCCTGGGGTGAGGTACTAATGCGGAAGCCTGGGACTCAGTACCTTCGACTGGGTTCCGCGAGGGTGGAGGAATCCGAGGGGGCCCTAGCGCCTTGGGTGCCCGTGTCTGAGATTGAGGAGGCCGGTGAGCGGGACTTCTCCGGAAAGTCTGGTGCAGCATTTGCCGGTGACGGAGAGGCCTCCGGTAACTCTCTTGGACGGATGTCTTCCCTCTGACAGGGGCTGTGATAGCGAAGGTAATTCATGCTCTTGTTCTATATAGTCGGTGGCAGTGACTATACATCATAACCATTGGTGACACCACAGTGGTTAGCTCTACTAAAAGAATTGTGCCTTGACCTACTCCCCACAAATACTGAAGTGTTCTATGGGTCTCAACCTGTCTGTTCTGTATGACTATTTATTGCTGGAAGAGAATAAATACGAGTTGGACCTTTTCAGTGTGTAGAACTCTGGTTACTGGGAGCAAAGGGAGTCATTTCGGGGAAAGGATTTGACTCTGGGACACACACACAAAACCCGATAGTTCTGGCTTTCACCTCCAGGCTCTCTGGAGGACATGGGCCATGGTGTATCGCATCCCTCCCCCCAGTACTAACCCCCTAGACAAGACCAACAAGCCGAGAATGTGAAGGGGTGAGAGGGGTGAGGTCGCTACATAAGGTTAATAAACACAATGCACGATAAGGACATCATACATGGGGCTGTATGCACCATAATGGTTTTTGGGGAAGGGGGGCAATCAGGATAAATGGGGCAGCAAAAAGCCTTAAAGATGCTGAGGGATTGACCATTTCATTATGGGGTGGGGTAGGGCTGACCAGTTTTTCTCAAAGTCTGAATGCTGGAATGCTTTAAGTCCCTGGTGCCTAACCTGCAACCCAGGGGCCACATGGAGCCCTTTGGCACTTCTTGTGTGTCTCTTGGGGCCCTTGCATATACTAATCTGTGTTTTTCTATTGCCCAGCTATAGTAGTGATTTCTAACACCCTTATGTAATATGTCTTCAGTCTTCGACTGTCTCCTGAAGCATATCCCCAGACTCCAACAACTTCTATAACAAGTGCACAGTCTCTGATAGTCTCATGCAGCATGTATACAGTCTCTGACCATCTCTTGTATTATGTCTGCAGTCTCTGACCATCTCTTGTATCATGTCTGCAATCTCTGACCATCTGTTGTATTATTTCTGCATTCTCTGACCATCTCTTGTATTATGTCTGCAGTCTCTGACCATCTCTTGTATTATGTCCACAGTCTCTGACTATCTCTTGTATCATGTCTGCAGTCTCTGACCATCTCTTGTATTTTGTCCACAATCTCTTACCATATATTGTATCATGCCCATAATCTTTGACTATATCCTGTTGTGTCTGCTGTCTCTGATAACTAATATTAAAGTGTAAGTTTGCCTTTACACAAAATCTGTAAATGTGACCTAACACCGGACCCCTCCCCACACCACGCTGTGCTTGCCTCTATTGACCATGTGATGGTGCTGACCAATCAGAATACATCTGATTCCTACAGGCAGCGCTGTACAGATAGTACAGAAAGCAGCAGGGATTTTAAATCCCTGGACCATTGGAGAGGCTTTAGGGAAACTTGATATCTAATGCCTCGTACACACGACCGTTTTTCCCGGCAGGAAAACTGGCATGACAGCTTTTCGCCAGGAAAACCGGCCATGTATATGCTCCATCGCAGTTTTCCCGACTGGAAAACTGCGGGGGAAAAAAAGAGAACTTGATGCGTCGTACACACAATGCCATGACAGCTTTTCGCCAGGAAAAACAGCCGTGTGTATGCTCCCTCGCAGTTTTCCCGATGACAAAACTGCGGGAAAAAAAAAGAGAACTTGTTCTCTATTTACCTGTCAGGAAAAAATCCTGCCGAGAAAACCGGTCGTCTGTGTGCTTTCCCGAGGGGAAAAAAACGCGCATGCTCGTAAACAATTTGACGCATTCGCGGAAGCATAGAACGTCATTTTGTCGGCTCATCATAGGCTTTGACGTCACCGCGTTCTTTGCATTCAAAAGTTCAGCAGTCTTTTGTGTAACTGTGTGTATGCAAGGCAGGCTTGAGAGGAATCCTGTCGGGAAAAGCGTAGTTTTTTTTCCTGCTGGGAAAACCGGTCGTGTGTACAAGGCATGAGAATCGCGGGAGGTAAGTACAGCGGGGACCAAGGGGATGGGGAGGGGGACCGGTGTTAGGTCACCTTTTAAGTTTCCATATTTGAGGCCCCCAATATTAAGAAAGTTGAACACCACTGCTTTAGGGGCTCCAGAGATTTTTTTTAAAAGACTTTACCTAACCGTGGTAAGCTATGGGTGTTTAAATATTTACATATCCAGAACCAGCAGTAAGTACATTTTGGAATAAGGCCTTTACAAAACTCTGCAACTGCAGGCACTGTAAAGCAATCAGTCCTCAAAATTAACAAGAAAAATAGTGAAGTTATTCAAGTCAGGTCTCAGCATTCTTCTCTTTCCTTAGTCTGTGCAATGCACCAAAATTTGTGCGTTGTTATTAGATTTTACCATGCTTTGTGGTAGGACAGATTATTTATTTGAATGGGCTGCCTGCCGCAACTAAATCGCACTATAGAAGAGCATGAACTTTTTTTTTTTTAATTGTGCTGCACCAAAACATATAGTTATTTTGTTACTATGCATTTTGTGCGATTTCTCAAGCAGTTTAGTAAGGTTCATTGGCGTGCCATTTAGAATTAATGGCACCGTTGCTCACCACCAAAAAACTCACTTTTTTGTGTGCTACCGGAATGTGCACAATTTTGCTTGTGTCCCTGCATCACACAAGTGTCAATGGAGCTTTACTGTGCACCTGATTTGTGTTTGCTTCAGAGATTAGAAGGCTGACAGGCTGACAACTTACTGCTGGGAGGAGGAACAGTGCTTGCGAAATTAAATGCCCCGTGTCTTCATTATTTTTCTTGTCAAAAAACAACAACAAAACAATTCCCTGCTCCCTTACCAGCCAGTCTGCAACAACCCACACTGTCCTGTCTAAAGCCGCGTACACACGGTCGGAATTTCCGACAAGAAAAGTTTGATGTGAGCTTTTCGGTCGGAAATTCTGACCGTGTGTATGCTCCATCGGACTTTTTCTGTCGGAATTTCCGCCAACAAAAGATTGAGAGCAGGTTCTCTATTTTTCCGACTGAAAAAGTTCCTATCTGAAATTCCATTCGTCTGTATGCAATTCTGACACGCAAAAAAACATGCATGCTTGGAAACAATTTGACGCATGCTTGGAAGCATTGAACTTCATTTCTCGGCTCGTCGTAGTGTTTTACGTCACCGAGTTCTTGACGGTCGAAAGTTCATAGAACTTTTGTGTGACCGTGTGTATGCAAGTCAAGCTTGAGCGGAATTCCGTCGGAAAAACCATCCAAGGTTTTTCCGATGGAAATTTCGACCTTGTGTACGTGGCATAACAGTTCACGTTAAAAGCAAGGGGTTTCGTTTGCACACATTTGCAAATGTATGCGTAAGCTGCAGAGGCCACGTCATGGCACCCCAGTGTACTGCAGTCCTAACTCTATAAATTTTGAGAGTCTCCAAAGCTGGAGCACATATACAGTATAACAATATATAGATTAAAGCGGAGTTCCGCCGATTTTTTTTTTTTAAAAGTCAGCAGCTACAAATACTGCAGCTGCTGACTTAACACTAGGACACTTACCTGCCCAGGGCGCCCAAGATGTCCTCACCTGAAGCCGATCTGTCCCTTGGCTCCCGGGTGGAGGCGCCGCCATCTTCAGTAAGGGAATCAGGAAGTGAAGCCTTGCGGCTTCACAGCCTGGTTCCCTACTGCGCATGCGCGAGTCACGCTGCGCAACCTCACTGGTCCCTGCTGTCTTCTGGGACCTGTGTGTCTCCCAGAAGACAGCAGGGGGGACAGAGGAGAGGCCGGACATGGCGTAGATCGCTGCAGATACTGTGGCGATCTATGCCCGGAAGTGGGAGCAGATACCTGTATTAGACAGGTATCTGCTCCCCCCTCCCCCTGAAAGGTGCCAAATGTGACACCGGAGGGGCGGAGGAATCCGAAAAGCGGAAGTTCCATTTTTGGGTGGAACTCCGCTTTAAGGACAGGTATGCCTGGAGGGACCCCCAGCCCCCCCCCCCACTTTAAAGGTATAAGGACACACTGGACATCAATAGTACAATGGCAGTGAAGATATCCAGTGCATCCCCTCACCATTCACCAACAGCACAAACAAATGGCAACCACCCCAACCTATATCCGGCCTTTGCAGTAAGGAGCCATTGGAAGTGTGGCGCATGTAAAAAAAACAGCAAACAAAAATTCCCACCTCACTTACCAGCCAGCCTGCCAGAAACCGAATTGATCCTGTCTAATAGTCCACGTTAAAAACAAGGGATTTCGTTTGCAAACATATGCAAATATACTGTATGCGTAAGCTGCAGTGACCACATCACGGCACCCCAGTGTACTGCAGTCCTAAGCACACCCTACTGCCTGCATGCCTGAGCTAAGGGCAGGTGGATTCCAGGAAGTAATTGTTACTTGAATCATCTGCCCTTATTCAAGATAGCTACGGCTAGAAAGTAATTTCTCAACAAAATAAAGCATGGAGACGTGGATGGATGGGTGAATTTTCTTTGAATATTAAAAATGAATTCGTGTTTTCAGTTTGTGCTGCTCAGATACAGTTGAAATCTGCTTTAGGTGAACCTGTTGCTTTGCCAAACCTGGTCAAAGTACACCTCCACTTCAGCTTTGCTTCATACAATTTATCCGTCCTTCACAAAACACAGTTTTGCTTTACAAAACTTGCTGCAATTGCTAGCCTGCATCATTTGAATACAATCCGGACTCATAATGAGGATGCCTAGCAGAAGTTCTGACTTTGCTTGCTCCACACGTATTGACTCAGAAAGGGCTGAAGCTAGAGGATCAGCATGATAGCCACAGAAGTATAATTTCCAGAAAGAGGTCATCAATAGCCGCCTCTCTATTTCTAAAATGACAGGTTTACAATTTGGTTTGTATATCTTTCCGACCGCCTGATGAAACTGTGAGACCACTTACTGGCTCTATTATGCAGTTTTAAATATCTGTTTTATGTATCCACAAATCCCGCGCAGCATACCAACGCCGGGGATTGAGACCTGCTTTGTGCATTTAATGACCCTTATTAAATTCCAACGGATGTCTACAGGCTTTTACAACATCATTGCCTGAGTGAAGGCCATCAATTTTCAGCTGTCTCTCCAGGTTCCATGATTAATTTATGGTCATTAAATGGACACAAATATTTGTCATTATGGTAAATTTAGTGTAGGGCATAACACCACCCATTTTCTCATGTTATTCGCTGCTAATTATGTGTGTATCACAACCATGTGATGGCTTCCACGTTGCATACAGATCGGATTTGGCAAGAGTTTGGCCGCGTGTTAGAATGGCATTCTCCTGTAAGGATTGAAGCAGTGTGCTGTAATTTGTATCTGTGTCAGAATATCCCCTTGTAGACTCAATCAGAGGTACCATGTGACAAGGTGACAACACCAGAGAGCAATTTTAAGGACATTTGTCACTCCATAACATGAAGTGCCTGAACAAGGACGCACATGGTAGGACCTCTCTGCAACCTTTAACACAGTTGACCACCTCCTCAAAAAATACAAACTTCACTCCTTTGGCCTTCGTGACTGTACTCCTCGCTGATTCTCATCCTACTTATCCCACCACACCTTACAATTTTTCTTCCTCCTCCCTCTTCCCTTTTCTGTCGGGGTCCCCCACGGTTCTGTTCTTGGACCTCTCCTATTCTCGGTCTACACTTCCTCACTGGGTCAGCTGATAGCCTCCCATGGCTTCCAATACCATTTCTATGCTGATGACACCCAAATCTATCTCTCTACCCCTCAGCTCACTCCATCAGTCTCCTCACGCATTATTCATTTACTAACTGACATATCAGCCTGGATGTCACACCAGTTCCTCAAACTCATTCTATCCAAAACCGAGCTTATAATATTTCCTCCCTCTCATGCCCCTTCCCCTGACTTCTCTTTCAAGCTCCATGGCACAACTATTAACCTGTCCCCCACGTGCCAGGGTGCTAGGTGTAATCCTGGACTCTGAACTCTCCTTTCAGCCCCACATCCAATCAATGTCCAACGCTAATTCACTCCCTGGTCATCTCTTGCCTCAACTACTGCAACTCCCTCCTCATTGGCTTATCTTTACATAGTCTTCCCCCCTTCAGTACATCATCAATGCTGCTGCCAGATTTCACCACCTTAACAACAGTTCAGTGTCTGCTACTTCTCTCTGTCAATCCCTCCACTGGCTTCCACTCACCCCTCAATTCAAAATATTAACAACAACTTACAAAGCCGTCCACAACTCTGCCCCCAGCTACATCACTAACTTAATCTCAAAATACCAACCTAATTGTTCTTTTCATTCCTCCCAAGACCTCCTGTTCTCTAGCTTCATTGTCATCTCTTCCCATTCTCGTCTCCATGACTTCTCCCGAGTCTCTCCCATTCTTTGAAACTTTGTACCCCAATCTGTCAGACTATCTCCTACTCTGTCCACGTTTAGGCAATCCCTAAAAACCCTTCTCTTCAGAGAGACCTACCCTTAACCAACCTAACAACTGTACTTTTATTTTGTCCATCAGCTCATCCCCCACAGTTATTACCTTTTGTATCACTGGACCTTCCTGTAGCGGGGTCCCCAAATTTAACCCCGCTATACCTAAATTTAGGGGTGACCAGAGCAATAGTTTGGCTCGGGTCTTTTGATTATTTTGGACTCTGCCTTACTGCTGTGTCACCTGGCGTGCAGTTCCCCTTTGGGAGTATAAAAAGAAAAGGGGGGGTGAATAGCAAATATATGCTTGTGCCACATCCAGTATATATGAGAAAATAAAAAAGGGGGTTCCCCTGGGTGGACTTTTAAGGCACTGGTAGTATTAATTCCAAATATACGGGTTATTGAAGTAAAAAATAGTTTTTATTCACAATTATACATATTTATTAAAAAATGAAATATTAAATTAAAATATACAGTTCCAAAGATTGTCACCATATAGGTAAATACACGAAAACCATCTTTACACCCGACGCGTTTCGGGGTAACCTTCTTCAGGGGTGTGTAGAGAAGGACAATTAGTTCATGTATTATAAATGTAGTAGGAGGATGATGAATATTTCATTGGATGCGATTTTTTAAAAGCATAGAAAAAATAAACAGCACGCTGGGTTCTGTCAATAGGGTTGCCAGTCAAGCTTGAATGTCCCGTATATTTGGAATTAATACTACCAGTGCCTTAAAAGTCCACCCAGGGGAACCCCCTTTTTTCTTTTCCCCTTTGGGAGTATAGGTGGTGTTGTCACCTATACCCGGGGTTGAACCACAGGTGATGGAGTAGGTGTTGGATGTCCTCTCTCGGCTGCCATTGGTGGGTGGTTCTGGCCTGCTGTGCATGCCGGGAGGGGATATATAAGGGGCAGACGCCATTACACAGGGAGTCAATTCCGGGGCCCATGCCCGGAGAGAGCCTATTCCCGGGGCCCATGCCCGGAGGGAGCTACCCCTCAGAGGGGGGTGCGCCCTATCTTGATCGGGGAGTCTCGGGCACCTTTAGCCCGAGGCTACGGAGTTCCAGGTGGGCCCAGTATCTTTGACTGGGTCTACAACCGAAGAGGAATCCCAGGGAACCCGTGTGAGGGTAACCGCTCTGACACAGAGGAAACCAGGGGAGGATCGATCCCTTAACAAGAGGGCGAGTAATAGAGTATTGCTGACTCGGGAAAGGCCTGGTGACCTGTTGGAGGGAAGGATTCCTCACTTCGCAGACTGCCTCTGCGGAGTGTTGAAAGTTCAGGAGGGATCTCCTTGACTTGGTCCTTGGAGGGGACTGAGCCATTGTTCCAGCATCATGCCAGCTGCTAGTGCTATTGAGTGACTATCCGAGTGAGCTGTACCCACTCAGGATCGAGTGGCGAAGAAGCCAAGAGTGTGCCTGAATCCACTTCTATCTGCTAACCTTTTTCTCACTTCAACTCTCTGGTTCCTGGAAGCAAGATAAAATAAACTCATGTTGGAGTTGATATGTTGTGTGGACATTGACCTCATTTGGGAAAGATAAAGACTCGCCTCTATAAACATAGAGGGGAGAACCAGAAGAAGGGAGCTATTAACTGCAGGACCCAAGTATGTAACACCGCCTGACCTTTATAATCTAGGGGACATGGCCATGTGGCATGGTGTGTCTTCTCCCCCTGCTTGAGAAGGTAAGAAGGGGAAAAAGATCCGTGTGCTACATTCCCTTTTAGATTGTAAGCTCTAACGAGCTGAGCACTCTGATTCCTCCTGTATTGAATTGTATTGCAATTCTACTGTCTGCCCTCATGTTGTAAAGCACTGTGCAAACTGTTGGGGCTATATAAATCCTGTATATTATTTAATAAAAATAATAATTATTATTATTATTTCAACCTTTTGTGCAGAAAGTAACACATATATTTAGCAAGAAGAAAGCTTGGCTTGAACACACATATGCGTCCATTGGCAATTGGCAATTTTTTTGTTGCTCCTCCTTTGGTGATGAAGTGGGTTGAGCTTGTGTCCTTTTTATACCAGCTTTGGGTGGGACTTGGCAGCTCGAGTATGGGAACATGTAAGCAGGCACAGTCAGCTAGTTTGTCACAAGGTGGCTCTGTACCAGACCAGTGTATGGTAACAGAGAATAGCGTAATCAGGTGCTATTAGTCAGTGCCCATATTTAAGCCAGGTTGGGAGAAGCCTTAGTGCAGTTGGGGCACGGGAGCAAGAGACCCCACCAATGTGCACATGTAGTCAGCTAAGTGGAGGCCCTAGACAGGGCTGGGGACAGGGATGGGATATGTAGTTCTGAACTCAGAAGAGCTGACTGTAGTCACCATGTCTCTATAGTGCTGGAGGCTTGGAGGACCTGAGAGAAGTGTGTATACAAACCAGAGGTGAACTGCAGTGACCCTGTCTCAGGAGACTACCTATAAGGAATTGTGAGCTGGACACAGGCTGTCTAAGGCAAATCAAAGCCCTCTGAGTGAGTACTAAAGGCCCTGGGAAGGAGAGAGACGGAGTAAGGGAAGATGGCTTACTAGAAATGTGCTGCATGCTGCTTTCAAATATGACTGCTGTCACTATAAGTGATTGACAAAATGCTGTCAAGTGACCCCGGATAGTGCAGTATGTCTGTGATGTGACTGTAAATGCCATCTTAAAGTTACATCAGTAAAGAGCAGCAACTCTGTCTTTTTGTGTGGATGTTCCTTCCATGAGAAGTAAAGATTATTGATTATTGGCTGGGGAATGTTGTCGGAAGGCCTCTGGTATGAAGATGGGCACAAGATGGCGAAAGGTTAAAGTAGAAGTCCACCCTAACAATCCCTGCATCTACAGACGTCCACGATCTAACACTAACCTATCTAGCCCTGTAAAGAAGAAAACAGTATACATACCTTTCTTGAAGCCGATCTGACCCGATCCCACGCTGAGCTGTCAGCTGCAGCTTCGCTGTGGAGGTGGGTGCAGAGGACACAGCCGACAATAGATGCCCCAAAGTAAGTCTATGGCTGACGTCACTTCCCATGCAGAGGTTCTGCCGCTGGAGATCGGATCGGCTTTAAAAGAGGTATGTATACTGATTTTTTCTTTACAGGGCTAGATAGGTTAGTGTAAATGGTTAATTACTGCGCTAGTCCTGGTGATGTGTACCGTATTGCTGCAACTTTATATGTGAGACACACACTATCTAAAAAATTTCCAAAACAATAAGCTGCGCATATACCTAAATAGGCCTATTCAAATGTTATATGTATACATATCGGGGGATGTGACCCCTCAGCACACAGTGTTGAATAGCCAAGAATGAAATACCGTGATATAATATAATAGTTCAACTTTCAACAAAGAATGAGTGACTTATTACATGCGTATAATACAAAAGTCTCCTTTCCAAATATCAAGGTGATAAACAAAAAACAGTAAAAGTGGTAAAAGTAAAATGAATTCTAAAGTCTCTTCTTCCGAATTTCTATGAAGATGATTAAAAAACACCCAGAGTGAAAAGGAGTGATGGTAATCTGGCAAAGAGAGGATCATCCACCAGTAATATGCTACCGCTTACCAGAGAGTGAGATCTCTTTTTAGGGAGATCATATGCGCTTGAGGCTATTTCCCCAGCCCTAGGTCTTTAAATTCTGATGCCAAAAACTCTTCAATATTGATAAACACCAAATAAAGGAAAGTGATGGTATTGTGACACAAGAATCCTCCACCAGAAATATGCTGCCGCTTACCAGAAGATGAGATCTCTTTTTAAGGAGATTGCATGCGCTTGGGGCTATTTCCCCAGCCCTGGGTCTTTACACAGTGGAGCTGGACAAACCGCAAAAATCCTTAGAAGCGTCCGTGTTCATTACCATGCAAACATAAGAAGGGATGCCACCATAGCATAATTCCGTATAAAAATTTTATTAAAAGTAAAAGACTTGCACTTACAATTAGGTAGATATTCGTGGGCAGTTTTTAAATGTATTCGAGCCGGCCGGCACTCGATCGCAGCCCGTGACTTCCGGGACTGACAGTACGCGATGATGTCAGCACGCCGCTTTAAAATACGCCGTTTCGTCAAAATTGACGTCTTCCAGGGGCACGTGGAAAAGATAGGTTAGTGTAAGATCGTGGATGTCTGTAGATGCAGGGATTTTAGTGTTAGTATGGACTTACACTTTAAGGCTTCAAGCCGGAGGGTTGTTGTTCTAGAAATAGAAAAATATTGAGACAGAGAAGAGTCTCAAAAATATAGTCTGAGGCCTCGTACACACGACCGATTTTCTCGGCAAGAACCAGCAAGAAACTTGCTGGCAGAGAGGTCTTGCCGAGTAAATCGGTCGTGTGTACGCTGCTAGCGTGTTTCTCGTCGAGAAAACCGACAAGAAACCTCGACGAGAAAATAGAGAACCTGCTCTCTATTTTCTCGTCGAGATTCTCCTCGGCGTGTTTCTCGACGAAAAAAGTGAGTGTGTGTACACTTACCTGTCCGCCCGGAAGCCCGCGCATGTTCGAAATGAATTTGACGCATGCGCGGTAGCTTCCTAGGCATACGTAGGGTATACCAAGATGGCGGCGACGGCATCGAATGTGACGAGCGCATGCTCGACGTAGTCGATGACGTCACCGCGTACACTCCTTTCAAAGAACCGCGGGTTCTTTGAAACGAGCGTGTGTACACTCGGCCGGGACAAGTTTCTTGTCCAAGAATCTCGTCGAAAAAAACGACATGTTTTTCTCAACGAGAATCTCGGCCGTGTGTACGAGGCCTGAGGGAGAATCAACCACAGTATAATTCAGAGATATAAGTAGACTTTATTGATGAATACACACAAAAAATAAATAAGTCCCACTGGGGCAATACTAAGACCCCCCAGATGAGACACGTTCCTCCAGAGTATCAATATCTATAAAAAACACTGCATACAATAGAAAAAACGACGTTGTTATGTTAAAAAGTAGATATAAGATGAAAACCCCGCTATAACCAAATGAAACATGGAATTAACCCCTCTGGGTCTAAAAAAGTCAAGCATCCAGTATATGGAAATAGTAGCAGTCCTGTGAAATATGCGTTATTAGCTGTAGTGAATCACAATTATGTATCCCGTCCTAATGAGGACTATGGGTTGGAGGTTCTCCAATGCAACTGCCAGTAATGGTAGTCTAGTGTCACTAGGTAAAGCACACAGCAAGAGGGAATAAAATAGTCTGTGGTCAAATTCACAGCTTGATGCTTTGTTACCCTTAAAGGTGGTGTAAAAACATAGGATGAAAAATACAGCGAATGGATATAGGTCAAACCGTCAGTCCTTAAATATATCCTTCCTATAAAGGGCTGAAAAAAGTCCATCCACTATATCCACACAATGTTGCTGAAAAAGAGGGGGGGGGGCGCACAGCCCAGTGTACTCCAAAAGTTCAGTAGAGTATCAAACACCTGATATTGAATGTATATATGCACATATGCATCAGTATCGCACATTTATGGCTGATTAGATCGCAGTCAGCCTTCATGCGTTCAATGCAGGTTAGGCTCTGACCAGACAGACAGTCTCAGTATAGGGACACAATCAGAGAGAACACAGGTGTGTGTAAAACAAGTCCGTGAAGGATTCTTACCCTTCCTGAAGTTTGCCAGTTTAGACCAGTGTCTATGATTGTTCCCTTGTCCAGCGTCTACAGGGCATATCAAGCGGAGCTATAGTTGCCGGAAAGCTAGAGAATCCTAGCCGGAGTAGTCGGAAACTGAGACCGTGGGACGTGGGAGTGTCTTGATTGGTTCAGAGTTCAAGAGGGTTGTTGTTCTAGTAGGAAGGAACAGTACAGGGACTTGTGCTCTTGGCACCAATACATAGACATTTGCAAACCCCCTTACAAACAGATCACCCCTTACCAACACCATGTAAATCTGTGGCCTGTGCACATGTAGGTGAGAGCCCTTTGCAGGGGCTGTACTCATAGGAGGACTAGTTATGGACATACTAGGAAGAAGGTGGATGAACCCTTATACCCCTGATCTTTGCTTAGCAGGTCTGTGGCTTGGTTCAGGATGACCTCTGGGCCTAGGATTGAGGAACACACTGGGGTTAATTTACTAAAGGGAAATCCACTCTGCACTGCAAGTGCACTTGAAGTGCAGTCGCTGTAGATCTGAGGGGAAGATCTGAAATGAGGGGAAGCTCTGCTGATTTTATCATCCAATCATGTACAAACACAAATGCTATTTTTTATTTTCCTTGCATGTCCCCCTCAGATCTACAGCGACTGCACTTCCAAGTGCACTTGCAGTGCACTTGTAGTGCAAATAGGATTTGCCTTTAGTAAATAAACCCCTATGTGTGTGCAACCACCTTTATTGCACTGGTTGGGAACAGAAGGGAAGATGGCTGGTGGCAATGGTACTGAATATTGTTAACGAGTGTGTACATTGAAGGTGATGCAATGTTGAATGTGCCTGAGTTGATCCAGTAAAGCGTTAGAAAGCAACTGGACTGGACATTCTTTAATCAAGCCTCTGTCTGGGAGTATGTGAGGAGAAGAGGAGAGTGAGTGACACAAGATGGCTGAGTATCTCCAAAAGCCAAGCATGTGACTATCCCATCTGGGACAAGAAGCGGGACAGGTTCTGAAACTGCTTGGGAATCGCTGCCTAATCCAGGTCCCTCCTCCCATCTCTAGCATTGTTCTATTGTATAGACATGTGAAATTTGTTTCGTTCTGTTTTCGTCTTTTAACGAATTTCGATAAATTAGTTCATTTGGAAATATCCAGATTAACGAAAACCTGTTTAACAAATTTTATTTTTGAATATTTGAATATTCGGAAATTCGTGAAATCGAAAATTCGGGAATTTGAAATTCGAAAATTGTTCTGTTACATTTGATCAGATGCGGCATTCGTTAGTTCGGATAATTCGTAACTTTGGATAAATTTGTATTCGTTACATTCACTAACAGTAAAATTGAAAGGAAATTCCAATACCTATAATTTAATAGTTATTCTTTTGAATTTTGGTATTTTCTTTCTTCTTTTCGGATTTTCAAATTTACGAATTTTCAAATTTACGAATTTATACATTTTCAAATTTACGAATTTTCGAATTTATGAACTTTCAAATTAACAAATTTTCAAATTTACTAATTGCGATCATAACGAATGACCCGGAAAACGAAAACGAATGAAACGAAAATGAACAAATTTTTTGCCAGTGTACATGTCTAGTATTGTATGCTGCAAAAAATGCAAAATGCATTGTCTCCTACCTGGCCAGTTTACACCACTGACACCGTGCTGTGGCCAATAGAACCTTTTTTATTAAACGCCATATACTTTTTCACAGCAGTTTTCTTGCTGTTCTGATGACGTCCTGAGTTTTCCCTCTTCTTTTTCAGCATGTGTTGGTCCTTTCTCCTGGACTGAGAAGTCTCCATGTAATGGCTAATGTGAATGCCTATTAGTCCTGGAGTACTGTGAGTCCAGGCTGTGTAATGACACCCCCCCAGGGGGCATGTAAAGGATGTTCTGGGCTGACCGCATAGAGGGCAGTGCTGATCCAAGGAGGAACCTGGGGGGCAGTGCTGGGGTGTGGATAATAAATATATATTTATAGACTTTATGCCGCGTACACACGGCCGTTTTTCTTGTCGAAAAAAACTAAATTTTTCCCATTCGACGAGAAAAACGATAGTCTGTGGGCTTTCTATCGTTTTTTTCGACGAGAAAAACGGCATTAAAAACAACGAGAAAAATTAGAACATGTTCTAATTTTTCTCGTCGTTTTTTTCGACATGTTTTCCGCGGCAGTGTTTCCCATAGGGAAACACTGCCGCGGAGCCCACAGACGGTCGTTTTTCTCGTCAAGAGAAAAAATGACGTGAAAAACGACCGTGTGTGGGGAACAAGCTGTTCCCCTGTTTTAAATGACATTATTCACGGCGGTTTTTTAACCGCCGTGAATAATGATCGTGTGTACGCGGCATTATAGGTAATAATAAAAAAAAATTGAATTTCTACATTAGGCCCTGTTCACACCTCCCGAGTTTTTAAGCACGATTTTCACGCGTTCCTGCAGGTCATGCATAGGGCAGCCCATTCATTTCCATAGGCTGCCTTATGCGTTTTTGTCGCCCAATTGAAGCTCCTGCTCCTTTTTTCGGTGATGTTTTGCCACGATTCTGTTGAGCGACGATTGCAACACAATTGCACCTCATTTGCACGTTGTGCGTTTTACTGCAATTTTACAGCAATTTGGAATCACGGCCAAGCGTGAATGAGGCCTTAAAGTAAAAATGACCAAAAACAATTATAGTTTTCACTTAGGGAAGTAGACAACTACGTTTATACCGACACAGAGTGGAGAGCAATGCAAATAGAGAGTGGCAAAGTGGGGGGGAAAAAAAAGATAATGATCTCTCGGATTTTAAAAGCCGCTTTCAGTATTACAAAAATCAATGAAAAGGCACTAAAACAGCTCCTGACGTCTTTCATGCCATCATTAGAACTTCATCAAAAGCTTTATTGAAAAGGTAGGCAGGAGTCCAGGTATATAAAGGTAGTAAACCATGGAGTGGAAGATGCATTAAATTCACATACATTCATCATCAGCTAACACTGAATATTGTACAGAGGGGTGGGAAGAACAAAGAGCGACTAAGATATTCTAGTGAGCTGTTGATACTATTCATATGTACAACACAAATCTTAACGTATACGTAAACCAGACTTTATTTTTCTGGTTTTGATAGAATGGGGAAGTGTTTTTGGGGACAGAATGAAAAATAAATTGCAGGGCCATTAAGTAGTGGATGTGGATGAACTATTTTTGGTTGTTTAGTGTCACCTTCCCATGTGTTAACTTGGCTGAAAAAAATGCATCATTAGGACTTTTATTCAGTGAACACATGGCCACATGGGATCTCAGTCCATCCTTCTATCAGAGTATGGTGGGCTTGGCTGGATTCACTAAGAGCAGGAAATGTCCCATATTGTTACTGTTATGTCCCTTAGACACGGGGTCTCTCAGGGTGTTGCTAGCAATGCTGCCAGTATCTGCTCAGCAAGTTACACACAGGCCGGATCAACTTCTTAACCATGGAGAGGGTTTATTACTCACTCAGAACATGATGACTTGTTACATGGAGGAGTCTTAATACAACAGGCTTCTGTCATTACCAGATCTATGCATCCATGCTGCTGCTGCTTCCAGTCTCACACACACACTCTCTTACTTCCTGGTACAGCCCCTCCCCCAGCATGCATTAGGGGAAAAGGGTGAAGGGTCACAGTGTTCCAGCACAAACATCACAGTTACACTGATGCTGTGTACACACGACCATTTTTAATGACGAGAAAAATAAAAAAAATTAAAATGGTCATTAAAAATGATCGTGTGTGGGCTTCAGAGCATTTTTCACGATGTGAAAAACGGCCATGAAAAAATTGGAACATGCTCTAAATTTTCACGTCGTTTTTTACATCGTCGTTTTTCTCGTCATGAAAAACGTCCGTGTGTGGGCTTTAACGACGTGAAAAAAAAATGTGCATGCTCAGAATCAAGTATGAGACGGGAGCGTTTGTTCTGGTAAAACTAGCGTTCGTAATGGAGATAGCACATTCGTCACGCTGTAACGGACTGAAAAGCACGAGGCTGAAAAGCGCGAATCGTCTCTTAACAAACTTTACTAACATGAAGGGTGGCGCCGTCCAAATGGAACTTCCCCTTTATAGTGCCGTCGTACGTGTTGTACGTCACCGCGCTTTACTCAAGCATTTTTTTCCACGATAGTGTGTAGGCAAGGCAGGCTTGAGAAGAATCACGTCGAGAAAAATTCATTTTTTTTCAATGACATTAAAAACGGTCGTGTGTACGAGTTCCAGAACACAAGCCTGCTGTTTTCCATGCAATGTGCAGCCATGATGTTGACGGTCCTGATAGGCCCTGGGCTGGTGGGGGCGTGTGTCAGACACGTTGTGCGTCCGTGCAACATTGTGTAGCTCTGATTGGAAGCTGGAGAAAGCCAACTGAGCATGCCAGCATGGATCTGCTTCTGTGCTTGGTGTGATCTGAAAGCAGAAAGAAGAGAATGGCACTGGAAGGAACACCAGGTATTTGCTGCTCATTATAAAACGTAGAAATTTATAGGTGAAGGAATTCAATCGTAGACATTTCATAGTTACTTGTTCTTTATTGGAGATCACATACAGTACATGTTAACAATGGTTGATGTCACTGTGGGTACAGGAAGATAATACACATATAACAGCATACAAACCGAATAGACATGCAATATTAACAAGTGGTGTCAATCCATTTTTAGAATTTTTATCTTTAAGGTTTATATACACTTTAATTACAGTTTGACAATGTAAGACACAGAAACAAAATAGTCACCTTTGTGTATTATATTTCATATGTGCCTATTTCATTTGCTTATCTTTGTTCCTACTATTTAAAGCTGAAGGTTAATATGCTTATATTTTGCCTTACCTGGTTCCTTCTTTACACCTCATCAACATGCTAATTATGTTTTTAAATAAAACATTTCTGTTTTCATTACATACTTTATTTTAGACCCAGTGATATTAACACTGGGTCTCTGTGCTTCTCTATGTAACACTCGACAATGATACTGAATTGCAGAAATGTATTTGACCACAAGATGGCGTTGCCAATTAGTCTTGCCTAATTGTGCCTGGATTACAATTGCCGGCAGCAGTCTGGGAGATGTAGTCTTAAAGAAAGATCATGGGCGCAACTATAAGGCCCATAAGCACCTGGGAGCAGGAGGGACCATATAAAAGTAAAAGCCCAGGAAGTAGCCAGGCAGTTTGGGGAAGCGTGTCAATTGGGGAAAAAGTGAGAAAGCCGTGCTGTGTCGAACTGCTCTGTGCCAAGCAGAGCTGTACCTGGCTAGACTGTGCCAAGATATGCGATTTCAGAGAGAAAGCGGACTGCTGTGCTGGACGTCAAAACCAGAAGGCTGATCTGAGCATGGGCATCTGCCATCTACAATTGCTGTCCCTGCACTCAGTACATGGCACACCCCTCAACCCTGCACTCAGTACATAGCACACCCTGCAACCCTGCACTCAGTACATAGTACACCCCGCAACCCTTCACTCAGTACATAGCACACCTCACAACCCTGCACTCAGTACGTAGCGCACCCCTCAACCCTGAACTCAGTACATAATGCACCCCGCACACCCTGCACTCTTTAGGTAGCTCACCCCACAACACTGCACTCTTTATGTAGCACATCCCTCAACCCGCACTCTTTATGTAGTAAAAGAATGTAGTTAAAAAAAAAATGCAGACCCCTGCATTCTGTGCATTACACACTCCTGATCCCTGCATTCTGTGCATTACACACTCCTGATCCCTGCATTCTGTGCATTACACACTCCTGATCCCTGCATTCTGTGCATTACACACTCCTGATCCCTGCATTCTGTGCATTACACACTCCTGATCCCTGCATTCTGTGCATTGCACACTCCTGACTCCTGCATTCTGTTTATTACATACTCCTGACCCCTGCAATATGTTTATTACATACTCCTGACCCCTGCAATATGTTTATTACATACTCCTGACCCCTGCAATCTGTGCATTACACACTCCTGATCCCTGCATTCTGTGCATTACACACTCCTGATCCCTGCATTCTGTGCATTACACACTCCTGATCCCTGCATTCTGTGCATTACACACTCCTGATCCCTGCATTCTGTGCATTACACACTCCTGATCCCTGCATTCTGTGCATTACACACTCCTGATCCCTGCATTCTGTGCATTGCACACTCCTGACTCCTGCATTCTGTTTATTACATACTCCTGACCCCTGCAATATGTTTATTACATACTCCTGACCCCTGCAATATGTTTATTACATACTCCTGACCCCTGCAATCTGTGCATTATGTACTCCAGTCCTGGACCGTGCTATGTGTTTTCTAAACCCAGCACTGACTATAGCACTTTGTATGTTACATACTCTTGATCCTTGATCAGGTTGCATTACAAACCCTGGACCCATGCAGTCTGGGTTATATATCCTAAACCCAACACTGACTGTAGCACACAGTGTGCATTAGACATCCCTGATCCCTGTGCTTTGCCTTACACACTCCTGCACTATGTACAATACTGTACATTATATATTTCTCACCAAAGTGTTTATTGTCTCAACAGTTGCTGGTTGCTATGAAGTCCCAGACTATTTTATTGAAGTTCTTCTCTAAGGTAGGCTCAGACAAAGCAATGAAAGCATATTTTATACAAGGAAGCCTGGGTTTTGTTTACCCACGCCCTGTAAGCCCCTCCCACTGGCAAGAGTTTGACCACACCCACATTTTGCCGCAGGTTGTCCCTTGCCTTAAGAGTCCCTCATTCGGAAGTTCAAAAGTTGGGAGGTATGGGTCACACCAACATGTGATGCTGAGCCTTCATGATTGAAATAATTAATATCTAATGTAGCGATACCTCCAACTAAGGAGGCCGCAGAATTAGATTTGGGCCCTGAGTGCAGCTCCGCCAACCCCCGGCAATAGGCTCTACCCCCTTCTGGCACAGCTAGTACTAACAGTCAATGATATATCCTATGCAATATAATAACTAAGCAAGGACACAGTAATGAATTGTAATAGATAAAGTGTTTTACTTATTTTCTCAATATGGATAAAGGGGTAACAGTAATCACAGTTCAAGATAATCACTCCTAAGGGCAGCGTCCTGCCACTCTAACACACTATGTAGTAACACACGCTACAGGTGCGCCATACGGGCGACCGTTAACTAAGTGCCCTATGGCGCAGTAATCAAACACACTAAAATCCCCACCAGGCCTGGTTCTAATATTTAACTTAGTCCTTCTTTCTTCACCGGCAGGTCTGTAATGGTGGTGCACTTTAAACAGAGTATAACTTTGTAATCCAAGGGGGTATAGAACTTGGTTAAATAAAGCCGCAGGCTCAGTTCTGACAAGGCTCTTCAATAGGGGTATCAAAATAACTTGTAGGCCACGGCAGTCTATAGGCCTATATACAGTAACAGTATCTTAGCTGGGCTTATGCCCTCTCACCCGCTGGACTACGGATCCAGTCCGGGAAACCTCCACCGGCCGTGTCACACACACTCGATCTCTCCAACGATCGGGTCCCCGATCCAACAAGGCTGTAGCGCACAAAGTCAGATGCCACCCAGGCTCGCAGAGAGGGGGGGTGGAAGGCTCTTTGGTGCTGAGCAAGGCCTCAGGCTTCAGGCCTTGCACTCCGACACATCCGCACAGGAGGATCCGTCTGTGAAGTCTCGTGTCCCAAAGAGGCCGAGCCCGGCCTCGCCTCCTCCTTTTATAACCCCTTCCATGAGTCTCTGCGGTGGAACATCTGAAGAATGGGGTTATCGGTGATGTAGTTTCTTCCCATTATAGGGGAACACCCCGCTACACACTCCCCCCACTTAAACTCTTTGGTCCCCAAAGATAAATTTTAACAACAACTATATATAACACTGGACAATTCTGAAAACGATGTTGGGATAGGGGATTCCCACCATAACTGAGGGGTAGAATTCCCTTGCCCACAGGTCACATTATCATGGGTGGCCTGCCTAGCTGTGTCAGAGAGTGAGCTGGGGTTGCCCTCCACCAAATGGACAGTGGAGGGATCCGGAATCTCAGCATTTCTCCTAGCAGTGACTACAGAGTCTTCCGAACTGTTCCCCATCTGAGAGTAGGTCAGCTTCTTAGGAGGTCGAATGACTCTTCGAGCCCTTTGCTCTCTTGGAATCTCTGGCTCTGGCGCCACAGGCTCCTCTCCCTCGGAGCAACTATCATGGGTATCTTCCCAGTAATCTGCTGAAGGACTAAAGGGGATGAACTCTGTAGCCTCTGGGTTCAGTGTTTCATCTGTAGTATCTTGGGTGACTGGAAGATCTATGACAGAAGTTCCTGGAGTTGGGGAAGGCCACAGCCAATCAAGTTCTCCCTCCTCATCTCCACTAAGTTGGGAGGCTTCTCCATTTTCAGCTCGGGAGGTCTGTGACCGAGTGTTCGGCCTAGGAGTATCCAAGATAGAGGCCGGTTCAGGGGAGTCTCCCACGGGAGGTATTCTAACTGCCTCCGCAAGTGGGAGCAGGTGGTTTCGATGCCATGTCTTCAGTGGGCCTACCTTTCCCTCTGGCTTCACCTTGTAGACAGGTAGGCCCGGCAACTTCCTGCAGATGACATAGGGTTCAGATCTCCATCTGTCTGCAAGTTTGTGCTTTCCGGGGACTCCCAGATTGCGCAACAGTACTCGATCCCCGGGCTGTAGGTCTTGTACCCGGACCTTCAAGTCGAAATTTCTTTTATTCCGAGCTCCCCTTTGATCTGAGGCCGCTTGAGCTTGTTCATAGGCTACTTTCAGGCTGTGTCTGAGCCTGTCCACATATCCTTTGTGGGATGTGACCGAGGAATGGTCCAGTGAGGTGCCAAAAGCCAAGTCCACCGGTAGTCTCGCTTCTCTCCCAAACATGAGTCGATATGGGGAGTAGCCTGTAGCATCACTGATGGTGCAGTTGTAAGCATGTACTATGGCTGCTATGTGTTGGCTCCAATGTTGCTTTTTCTCGCTTTCCAGAGTCCCTAACATGTTGAGCAAGGTTCGGTTGAACCTTTCTGGCTGAGCATCTCCCTGAGGATGGTAAGGTGTAGTTCGAGTCTTCTTAATTCCCAAAGAATCCAAGAGCTTCCGGATCAGCTTACTCTCGAAGTCCCTCCCTTGGTCTGAATGGAGTCTCTGTGGCAGCCCATAATGGACAAAGTACTTCTCCATAAGTACCTTGGCCACGGTGGAGGCCTTCTGGTCTTTGGTGGGGAAAGCCTGGGCATACCGGGTGAAATGGTCGGTTATCACCAGAACATTTCCTAGTCCACTCAGGTCGGGTTCGAGGCAGAGAAAGTCAATGCACACCAGGTCCATGGGCCCTTGGCTCTGTAGATGGCCCATTGGGGCAGCTTGATGGGGCAAAGTCTTCCTCTGGATGCATCGTGCACATGAGTGGCAGTACTCCTCTACCTCTGCCCTCATGCAGGGCCAATAGAACCGACTTCTGACAAGTTGAAAGGTCCTTTCAGCCCCTAGGTGGCCATGATTGTCATGCAGGGCAATCAGAACAGTCTCCCGATGTTTCTCTGGGAGGAACAGCTGCCACTTATCTTCTGAGTCATCAGAGGGGCCCCTTCGGTAGACCACTCCCTGATGTAACTGCAACCTATCCCACTCCTTCCTCAGCAGGCGAGCTTCTTTTGAAGGTTGACGCATGAGTCTGTTTGGATCCTGATTCTCCAAGGCCTGCAGGACCAATCTCCCCATGGGGTCTTCCAATTGGTCACACCTCAATTCCTTCTTGGACAGTCTTGGTAGGTTGTCCTCTTCCAATTGAGCTACTCCACAGTAGTGTTTGGGGACTCCCACCGTGGTAACTCCTATTTCCTCTGCTCTGGAGCCTCCTCGGGCTTGTAATTCAGCTCCTTGACAAAGGGCCCGCACCCCGTCCGGTGCCACTTGGGTCCAATCTTCTATTTCAATGGTGGGGGAATGAGATCTCCTGGACAGAGCGTCTGCGTCTCGATTCCCCACTCCTGGTCTATACTTAAGGCTGAAGTTGAATCCAGACAGTGCGGCCAGCCACCTGTGTCCAGTGGCGTCCAGCTTGGCCGTGGTGAACAGGTAGGTAAGGGGGTTGTTGTCGGTCTTCACAGTGAACTCCGCTTCATACAGGTAGTCTTTGAGCTTGTCTACTACCGCCCACTTGAGGGCCAGGAACTCCAGCTTGTGAGTGGGGTAGTTCTTCTCAGAGGGGGTCAGGCTCCTACTCACATAGGCAACGGGCCGCAATTTCCCCTCGTGTTCTTGGTAAAGTACTCCTCCCAGACCGTCATGACTAGCATCCACGTGCAGTTCATAGGGTTTGGTTGGGTCTGCGTAGGCCAAGACTGGTGCAGTGGTCAGGCTCCTCTTCAATACCTGGAAAGCCTCTTCACACTTCTGATTCCACTGATCTCTGATGGACTCTCCTGGCCTCCTGGGCCCCGAGCCATCCTCTTCTCCTTCAGTCTTGAGCAACTCATTCAATGGTCTAGCAATTCGGGCAAATCCCTCCACAAACCTCCTGTAGTAGGAGCAGAAGCCCAAGAAGGATCTGAGTTCTGTTACTGTGGTAGGCCGTGGCCAGGAGGTAACTGCCTCCAATTTCTCAGGGTCTGTGGCCACCCCTTCTTCAGACACTATGTGCCCCAGATAGTTCACAGAAGACTGGTAGAACCGACACTTCTCAGGCGAAAGCTTAAGTCCTTCCTCACTGAGTCTTCTCAACACTTTTTCCAGCCTCTCTTCATGTTCCTCCAAAGTTCTCCCAAAGACAATGACATCGTCCAGGTATACAAGGACTTCGATCAGGTTCATGTCTCCTACTGTCTTCTCCATGAGACGTTGGAAAGTAGCTGGGGCTCCAGACAGACCTTGGGGCATCCGGTCGAATTCAAAGAACCCCACTGGGGTTATGAAAGCTGTCTTCTCCTTGTCTGCTGGGTGCATCGGAATCTGATAGTACCCACTCTTGAGATCCATAACGCTGAACCATTTGGCTCCAGACAAGCTCTGTAGGGCATCCTCTATCCTCGGAGTGGTGTATTGGTCAGGTATGGTTCTCCTGTTGAGAGTCCTGTAGTCGATACAGAGCCTCAATGATCCATTCTTCTTTTGGACCACCACTATGGGAGAGGCATAGGGGCTTCTGGACTCCCGTATCACACCAGTCCTCTTGAGTTCTGCAAGTTGTTCCCTCAGATCCTCCAGATCTGCTAGCGGGACCCGCCTGACTCTCTCTCGGAAGGGCTTATCTTCCTGGAGGCGGATCCGATGGGTGGCACTCCTTGCACACCCCACATCAAACTCATCCTTAGAGAAGATCTTCTCCCATCTATTCAACTGGGCCTTGGCTCTCTCTTTCCAAGCCCTGGGCAGATTCGGGTTTTCCATGGACAGCTTCTCCCAAACATCCCCTCCTCCACCTGTCCTCTTCACTTCTGACAGGGTAACAGGGGCCGCCGGGCTCACCTGGCCTAGCAGCATTCTGGCTGGGATTTCCATGGGGTCTTTGGTAGTATTCCTAACACTCACTGGAACTCTATAATGGGCCTTCTTCAGGACCTTCAGCGGAATCACTTCCGGTATCACCTCCAGGCCTGAGGACTCACCCCTTAGGTCTGACTCCAGCATGACAAAGGGACCAGGCTGCTCCCAAGTAAGCTTCACAGTGGCCCTGAGACAGGTTACTTCGCCAGGCTGCAACACTACCCCTTCTCTTCCAAGTCTCCACACCTTCCCTATCCCCTCTCCAGGGGTCTCCCGCTCTTGGACCAGCCGTTGGTAGGCTGTCTTCAGCATGGGATGGATCTTGGTAGCTGCTTGTCTTTCTTCTGTCACGAGAGGGGCCAGGAGTCTTCGGACCAGGTCCGTGTTCGTCCCTATTATAAGGGAATACTTGTTGGCTCCAGGCGGCCTAGGGCACACAACTGCCAGGGTGTCAAACACTTCGGCCTTCCCAGCCACGGATGGGTCAAAGGTCATTTTGATGGGAAGGTAGCCGTTGTAAGGGAAACTCTGGGTTCCAATTCCCCATATTTCCAGCTCTTCTATCTTCTGGATAGGCAGATGACTCAGGTGCCTGTCGTAGAAGTCCCGGTATAGTAGGGTCACTTGTGCCCCGGTATCCAGGAGGCCCCTGGTGTAGACTCCCTCCACTTGAATGGGCACTATAGGGGATGGGCCTACCAGCTTCTCTGGATATGGTCCGGCAGGAGCCGCCTTCTTCAGACCTTTTCCCTTTGGACTCTCTCTTGTCCTATTCCCTTTGGACTTGAACCTTTCTTGAGCCTGGTATGCACTGACTTCCCTCCTTTTAATGGGTGTAGGAACCCGCTGAGGGGTACTATTATTTTTCTTGGGTGGGCACCCCCTTTGGGGAGTGCTGTGCCTTTTCTGAGGGGTCTCCCCCCTTCCTCCTGGAGTATAGCTTTGTTGAGGGGTATTGCGTTTCCCCTTTGGTGTTCTATCTCTCTTTTTATTTTTCTTCGCATTCAGCTTGGAGTTTACTGAAGATGATGGGCACCCGGTTGACTCCTTCACCGGGGCCCTCTGGAGTTTCCCGCCGGCTTGCGGTTGTCTGGTCTCTTCTTCTTCGGACTAGAACATGTGGCTGCAATGTGGCCAACTCCCCCACAGTTGAAGCAGACTATATCTCCCCATTCTTGTAAAGGTTCGGGTGCTGAGGCAATCGGGAACAATTCCTTCCTCGGACTTTCTTTTTTCTTGGGACACTCTATGTCTTTTGCTATCAGAGAGGTCAATATCTCTAACACCTTGGACATCTGAGTTTTTAGGGTGTCTATCTCCGCCTCTCTTTCAGGGGTTATTACTGGATTGACCAGCACCTGTGCGGGTACAACACTTGTCTTATCCTTCTGCTGGTCCTGTTGCAGCGCCTCCTCATCTCTGATGATTTTTATTAAATCAGCATAAGTCAGCAACATTCCTCCTCCCAAGGTTTTCAGGTGCAGCCAGACTGGATCGGAGCGTAGTGCTCCCTTTAAGACTTGCTTCATTCTTGCCACATCGGCATCTTGGGGCTTCATCCCTTTCTTTAACACAATCTTGCACAGCAGCCTGTTTAGCCTTCTGACATACTCGGAAAGTTTCTCCTCCGGTTTTTGGAAAGTGTGTTCAAACTGGTAGACCATCTCTATCACCTTGTCTAATTGACCAAACTCTTCCTGCAGCATAGCTAGACAGTCCTGCGCCGTGCACCCTGCATTCCCAAACCGGAAACTTTTCACTGCTTCTGCTGCTGCACCTTTAAGGCTTTCTAACACTCGCTGCCTCTTCTGTGCTTCAGGCACCTCCCATGCCTCCACCGCCTGTAATGCCTGCTCCACCCAGGTATCAAAATCTTCTTCCCCTGCCGGGACAGGGAGCTTCCCTGAGAATATTTTTAGTCTCCGGTAGCTAGTTTCCACATGCACCGTACTTGTCTTCTGACATTTGGCTAGCAAATCCCCTATCGCATTTATCAGTTCTGGTGATATAGCAGTGGCCGGTGCAGGTGCCACCGGGGGTGTCGCCCTGTCTTCTCTTTCAGGTGGAGTTCGGGCCGCAGCCTGTGGCGATCCCGTAGGGGATGGTTCCCTTTCTACAGTTATTGCGTGCGCCAACCTAAATGTTCTGTTGTCTGGCGTCCGCAGACACTTGTGCTTACAGGCCTCTGGCATCCCGTCCCAATATTCCACTAATGCGTATTGATATGAGATGTCTGGGTCTGTCTTTATGTCTATCACCCACGGTGTGTGATCTGGGGACACTGAACTCATTAGTTCCTCTACCGTCTCACTCGACCATTTCTCCCCAGGGAGGCTAATGGCTATCGACTGTTTTGGCTCTGTATTAGCGGCTTTGCACCACTCTTCTACCGCTCTCGGATCCATGGGGTCCATGCCGGCACTTCTGGCGTGCGCTTGCTGCATCAGGATCCCGGACGAGAACCCCCACGTGTAGCGATACCTCCAACTAAGGAGGCCACAGAATTAGATTTGGGCCCTGAGTGCAGCTCCGCCAACCCCCGGCAATAGGCTCTACCCCCTTCTGGCACAGCTAGTACTAACAGTCAATGATATATCCTATGCAATATAATAACTAAGCAAGGACACAGTAATGAATTGTAATAGATAAAGTGTTTTACTTATTTTCTCAATATGGATAAAGGGGTAACAGTAATCACAGTTCAAGATAATCACTCCTAAGGGCAGCGTCCTGCCACTCTAACACACTATGTAGTAACACACGCTACAGGTGCGCCATACGGGCGACCGTTAACTAAGTGCCCTATGGCGCAGTAATCAAACACACTAAAATCCCCGCCAGGCCTGGTTCTAATATTTAACTTAGTCCTTCTTTCTTCACCGGCAGGTCTGTAATGGTGGTGCACTTTAAACAGAGTATAACTTTGTAATCCAAGGGGGTATAGAACTTGGTTAAATAAAGCCGCAGGCTCAGTTCTGACAAGGCTCTTCAATAGGGGTATCAAAATAACTTGTAGGCCACGGCAGTCTATAGGCCTATATACAGTAACAGTATCTTAGCTGGGCTTATGCCCTCTCACCCGCCGGACTACGGATCCAGTCCGGGAAACCTCCACCGGCCGTGTCACACACACTCGATCTCTCCAACGATCGGGTCCCCGATCCAACAAGGCTGTAGCGCACAAAGTCAGATGCCACCCAGGCTCGCAGAGAGGGGGGGTGGAAGGCTCTTTGGTGCTGAGCAAGGCCTCAGGCTTCAGGCCTTGCACTCCGACACATCCGCACAGGAGGATCCGTCTGTGAAGTCTCGTGTCCCAAAGAGGCCGAGCCTCCTCCTTTTATAACCCCTCCCATGAGTCTCTGCGGTGGAACATCTGAAGAATGGGGTTATGGGTGATGTAGTTTCTTCCCATTATAGGGGAACACCCCGCTACACTAATAAATTAAAGGAGCTGGTCATTAACAGGATGGGGAGGAAAGTGCTAGATGATCCCAGACGTCCTCTAGCCAGGAAAGAGGCTGGCTGTATCTGACTTGCTGCAGCTTCTAATGCACACTGTGAATCCAAACTCCCGCTTTCCTACTCCGATGAGCTGGGGTGCGATGATATGTACTCGATGCTGGAGCGAGTGCATGTAGACAAGAAGTGGCTGGAGGAGGTTAAAAGAGATCAGCAGCACTGAGAGTGAAGAAAGAGGGCAAAAAGGCGAAAGAAAACAGTATTTAAGTATAAAAAACAAAAACAGACAGCTGTTTATCATACACAGTTTTTTGGCAAACAGAACGACATCTAGTTAGGGTTTACATCTACATTAACATAAACTGGCTTGCCATGTGCTCTTAATGGCCCTTTAAATCCTTATTAAGGGATTACTTAATAATACAGGTTGTGCTTTATAATTGGCTAATGTGTTTATTAACATCAATTTAGCACCATTCGTGACCTTTATCCGCGCGGTTCATACGGCGGCATCTTGTAACACATCTGTACAGCTGCGAGGTGAAAGCGTCCAGATCTATTAGCGCCGGAATCACCACAGGCGAAATATCTGCGTTCACGTCTTAATCACCGATAGCGATGTTTCCCAAGGTTACTATACAATGACTCCTCTGTAATACATAATGATGCCTCATAAGTATCATGGCATGTTTTTGTCAAGGAAACTAAGACGGCACGATCGCCGCCTCTCTCTCTCCATTTGAACAATAGCCGCCTCTCGAGCGTAAACGCTGATCTCTGAGTCAATGAACAAAACTGCTTAGGCTGCTGTGAATACACTGTCTTACGGGCTCGGCTGCTTCCACGCTTTGCAGTGCCAATCTGAAGCCTAAAAGCCCACGAGCCTTAGGAGAGGCACAGAGCGTGGCTGTGTGTACTTTACCAATTCACTGCACGCCATCTTTAAACATCGTCCTTGAAGTTATGGAGGTGCAAAGTGCAGTTTAAGCTTGCTGTGCCTAAAGGGAACCTGTCAGCATAGGAATGTTGGAACTGTCATTGCTGGCTTGTTTATTAAAGTGTATCTAAAGCATTTTTTTTACATTTTGGATACAGTAGAGTATTGTTAGAACCTCTGTCTGATTTTTTTTTTGCTGTCTGCATCCCTGCTGGGGGGATTCACTCTTTTTTTTATGTCCTGTGACATTTACATGGGCACTAACTCCGCCCAATACATCACTAGATGTAGGTGTTCTCTAAAAGGGGCCTAACATCCAATTACATAATTCCCTGTAGCACCCTCTAGAGTGCTAGGGAATTAGTGCAGGGTTTTTTTCCCCTAGAGTAGGTACATTTTCAGGCTTGGCTGACAGCCAAGCCTGGGTGTGTTTGATCTGGGCTGGGAGTGGCTCAGGGTAGTGCTGGGTGACTCACAGGTGACATTACTAGGACCTCCCACTTCTTTCTAGAATCTTCTGGTACTTTCTAGAAAGAGAGGCATGGAGGAGAGGTGGAGCCACCTGGGGTATTTAAAAGAAACCCTGACCAATCCCCAATCTTGATTGGCAGAGGGCAGGCCTCCTTAAATACCCAGGGTCAGCCCAGCTAGGGAGGAGTTGATCGGATGGAAGAATGGAGACGGAGTGTTAGGCTGTCGGGGCCTTTGAGGGAGCTCCATAGTCTGGGGTGACCTTGGGCCTGGGCTCGGGTACTGACGGGACGCTCTTACAACTAACAGAGGTGTCCTGGACAGGAGGCACAGGAGGAGGAGGGAAGGACAGCAGTAGAACACTGCTGGGCAAGTCTCCAGGAGTTCCACAGAGGCAGCCAAAAGGGCTAGTGAGTAAGCACACTGTCGGGAGGATTGGGAGGCACGCCTTAGAGGACTGATGTGGAGCAGTCTGGGATTGGTGCAGAGCCAGTCTGGAATATGGTGGTGTCATGGGCAGTGGAGTGAGGCAGCTACAGCCAGGAGGACTGGCAGTAGCCGAAGAGGTGGTACTGGGAGCAGTAGCCACAGGGACAGCTAGCACTCACTGGGTGTTTTCTATTTGCTACACCATAGGGGCTCACAGTCCCTGCCTGTAAAGGGCACTTGCTTTAGGCATGGCCGAGCCAGTGTCAGGCCTACAAAATTAGTGATAGCTAGTCTGGAGAAGGAAAGAGAGGAAGCGATGTGCAGGAGGAGAAAAGGAGTGATGTATATACAGGATGTACATAAAGTCCCAAATGTTGATGTTTAATTCCATGGGCATCTCATAAGTCCCCATCCCTATCCAAGTTCAATCTCCCTTAAATAAAACATAAAAACCGATACATCCCTTTAACACCCTATATTGGGAACACAGCCACCTAGTGGCAGACAAACTGACTGTACCTGACAACACATCTATTAGTAGTAAAACCACGGCTCAATCACTTGTTTTTAACTCCCCTTGGCCTCAGCCTGCCGTGTAAAAAAGGACTTGCATGTTTCAGGTCAGTTATTCTGCAGATAATAATGCAAGGACAATTCAACTGGACAGCATTAAAGTGACTCGGTCATTAGAATAAACACTTAAACTAAAGTCTCCCTGTAAAGAAAAGGGTCAATTGTTACTTACCACACTGCCCAACTCTGCTCTCTTGAAGAGCTCCAATGGTTAAGGTAGTGGTAGTCAGATGCCTTGTCCCCTGAGAATGTGATTCAAATATTGTTGGTGAGTGCACATCCAATTGGGGAAGTGGAGAAACTTTTTATCACATGGTGTGGTATCAAGTCACTCAATCAATGGACTATTTATCACGGATTGGTTATCCAGAATTGGACATCATATATTATGGACTGTTTCTTTTCATGTTTCTGTTTATGTTCATTTTTCATGCACTACTACTCCCTGGGTGTGTAATATATATGTTCATTGTTTATGTTATTGCATGTTCAGTGCCACTATTTACCTTTAGTTTGTGTTTGGTAGATTTTGTGTCCTTTCTTGTATTAAGAGAGGTATGGACTCCAGACAGAGAGATATAATTTTGTCCCTGTACAAATCATTAGTAAGACCTCATCTGGAATATGCAGTTCAGTTTTGGGCCCCAGTTCTCAAAAAGGATATCAGGGAACTGGAGAAAGTGCAGAGAAGGACAACCAAATTGATAAGAGGCATGGAGGAGCTCAGTTATGAGGAAAGATCAGAGGAATTGAATTTATTCTCTCTTGAGAAGAGGAGATTAAGGGGGGATATGATCAACATGTACAAATATATAAGGGGTCCATATAGTGAACTTGGTGTTGACTTACTCACGTTAAGGTCATCACAGAGGACAAGGGGAACTCTTTACGTCTGGAGGAAAATAAATATAATCTCCAAATACGTAAAGGCTTCTTCACAGTAAGAGCTGTGAAAATGTGGAATAGACTCCCTCAAGGGGTGGGGGGTTCTGGCCAGCTCAGTAGATTGCTTTAAAAAGACCTGGATTCTTTCCTAGATACAAATAATACAACTAGGTACTAATATTTATAGATGAAGTTGATCCAGGGAACATCCGATTGCCTCTCGGGGGATCAGGAAGGATTTGTTTTCCCTGCTTTTCCCTGCTGGAGCAAATTGGATCATGCTTTATTGGGGTTTTATTTGCCTCCCTCTGGATCAACTGTGGGTATAGGATTGTATATACAGTGTATATATATATATAGCAAGGGGTTACGATTAAGAGTATCCTAAAAGACTACTTTGTGTTCCTAACTAAGAGGTTGGCTCCCTCTGGTGTCTGTTTATATTGTGTCATTGAAGTTTGTTCAGTTCCGTTGTATTATGGAACAAAGCATGGTGGGCATTGTAGTGCGAGAGGAAGTGACTCTATTGCCGTGGGTTGGATTGAGACTACAATACCCACAGTGCCACTGTGCTACCAAAAGACAGCCTGTTGGGGAATCTTATATAAGGACAAGCAAGACCTCAGCACGCTCTCTCTGGACGCCATCTTTCAACAGGCAAGAGGTCTGCTGTGAGCGTGTCTAGGCCGTAGAAGCCTGGGCCTAAAGTTGGAGAGCGGATCGCCGACGGAGGGATCCTTGTGGACAGCATCGCTGACTGAGACAGACAGGGGACTGTCCTACGCTCCACCGCATCTGACGCCATCCATCCACCTGCACCTTGTAAGCGGCCGCGCGGTGAACCGGCGACATCTTGCCTGACGGAGATACCAGTGAGGAGAGGACTCTTAGTGGTGAGAAGGCACTTGCCTACCAACATAGTTAACTGAGTTGCAGGAGAGTGGTCCCTATAGTCCCACTTGTACCTGCTGACACTTGCAGTGCCACAGATAGGGATTCTTTGCACCCGAGAGTGGGACAGCGGCTTGGGAGAACTAGCATTTCCTTTACTTCTACTTTACGTTCACCGAGTGATCACTTTTCCTCTTTACATATTGTTTGGAATACAATTAAGTCCATCAACATTGCTAGCAGAAGACGAATTGAACTTAAAGGAACAGTCATCACTTTATTTCTCTGCAACGTTCACTACAAAGGGATACGCACCAGTTTGAACTGTCCACTAGAGGGAGCCATATAGCCATAAGAACTCTAATGCTTGATGTAACTGTTTATATTGCCTCTGTGGTTCTGCTGTTATAGTGAGTGTGTGTGGGTCTTGGTGGGGAAGTGTCCCAGTGCTGGTATCGTAGCATTGGGAGATTCCTCCACCATACACTTACTCGCATCTGACCCAGGTTATGGTAATTGGGTCTTGAGATTTAGAAATCTTGAACCAGTTATGTTTTATTGACTTTGCAGGCATCTGTGTACTGTCAATTTTATCTGTGTAACCATTGTTCTACTCTTTTCCAAGTAAACATTTTACAACTGGTTAAGTTAAATCCTGTGTGGAACTCTGTCTATTGCAGCTGAGAGTCAGGTGACCAGTGTCAAGGTAACGGTAACTATGCATATTACAGTGTGGTGTTGTTGTGGTCCTCTTTGCCATTGGGTCCCACATTCATATTGTTATCCAGTTGTGCCAAGGGGGGTTCGAGACAAATTTCTGGGGTTGACAGGCAGAGTGCAGGCCCAAACTAATACCAGCAGCTCCTACGGGGGTAGTGCTACATATATATATTATTTTAATTTTTTTCCCCTTCTGTTGGTTGAACTAGATGGACTTGTGTCTTTTATCAACCAGACTAACTATGTAACTATGTACTTGCGATAATGTAAAAAATCTTAATATTCAGTCATAAAGTTGAACTCCATGGAAAGGAAAATTTTTACCTTGCAGTAGGGTTCCCCTCACATTGCAAGACTTAAATGCTCATCTTAGGCCTTGTAGGCTCCCTCCACACTGTAAGACTGGTCCCAGTAGCCTCGTCTCTCCTATGCCCAGAGGACGCAGGTCCTCTGATGTCATCAAGACCAATGCAGGGTTCTTAGCCCTGCAATGGACATAAGGATGCTGAGTAGGGATGAGCCGAAAACCCCTTGGTTCGGTTCGCACCAGAACCTGCGAACGGACCGAAAGTTCAGGGACCTGGGTCCTGCCCCAGTAGACATGTATCAATGCAAATAAAAGTTTTAAAAAAGGCAGTTTTTTCAGGAGCAGTGATTTTAATGATGATTAAAGTGAAAAAAAAAAGTGAAATACTCCTTTAAATATCGTACCTGGGGGGTGTCTATAGTATGCCTGTGAAGTGGCACGTGTTTCCCGTGTTTATAACTGTCCCTGCACAAAATGACATTTCTAAAGGAAAAAAGGTAATTTAAAACTGCTTGCGGCTTTAATGTAATGTGTGGTCCCGGCAATATGGATGAAAATCATTGAGAAAAATGGCATGGGTACCCCCCCCAGTCCATTTGAGTCTTGTATGGATATTAAGGGGAACCCCGCACCCAAATAAAAAAAAGGAAAGGGGTGGGGCCCTCGGGCCCTATATACTCTGTACAGCAGTATACAGGCGGTGAAAACAAGACAGGGACTGTAGGTTTGTTCTTAAGTAGAATCTGTTTATAATTTAGAACTTTTACATTTTTAAAGTGTAGCTCCAGCCAAAAAATCTATTTTAAGCTTTTTGGAAAACATAGGGAAGGGTTATCACCCCTGTAACATTTGTTTTGCTGTCTGTGCACCTCTTCAGAAGATTTCAACTCACTTTCTGTCCCAATGACAATTGGTTTTTGAAAATGTGGGGTTTTTAGTGAAACAAGGATTGGTGATAAAGCATAAGTGGAGACACGTTTTTCCCATATTAACTCTTACAGGAGAGAATTTCCCTTTCTAGGGGTAGATTTCCTATCACTTCCTCTTGTCTCCCTCCATTTGCAAGTAGGAGTCGTTTGTAAGTTGGATGTTTGAAAGTAGGGGCCTTCCCTATATACTCTGCATAAATTTGGGCCTTATGTGTTGGTGTTGCCACAGGGGCAGAAAAATTGGGTCTTAGGCACTGGTGCTGGTGCCACAACACTGCAACCCCTCACAGATACTATATTTGGAGTGGAGAAATGAGCCCTGCTGCAAAGTATTGTATCAAAAATTGTAATTACATGCCCCTATTAAACAGGGGTTGAAAAATTGGGCCTTAGCCACTGGTGGCGGTGCCCAGAACCAAAAATGTTCTTACAAGCTATCAGCATGAACATTGAGGAAGAAGAGGATAGTCACTCAGCATAACAGGATAGTCACTCAGCATCAGGGACCTTCCATTAAAAAAAAAAATATTCGGTTACATCAGCATCAGGTGCTTGGTAGCTGGTGATCCAAGACTGATTCATTTTTATGAAGGTCAGCCGATCGACCGATTCGGTGGACAGGCACACCCTGTGATTGGTTACAAAGCCTCCAGCAGCACTGAATGTGTGTTCCGAAAGAACGCTGGATGCAGGACAGGCCAGTAGCTCAATTGCATACTGTGCAAGCTCTGGCTAGTGATCCATCCTCAAGACCCAGTAACCCAGAGGATTTTTGGTGGGAAAGGTGTCCAAGTCTGATCTTGCCCCTAGGTATTCCTGCACCATGTAAAACAGACGCTGGCGATGGTTGCTGGAACCGATCATACCTTGGGGCTGCGGACTAAAAAATTGTCTGAACGCATCGGTCAGACACCCTCCTTCTTTGACTGACCGAAGCCTCAGCAACACGTTGTCCAGGACCAGGATTTTGTAACCTCCCAGTCTCTGGGAACGCGTTGCACAGACCTTTTTTCATCGAAGCTGTTTCATCCTCTGCTCCCTCTGCGACGGCAAGATAAGGTCCGCAACCTTACCCTTGTAACGTGGATCAAGGAGGGTTGCACAGATACTCATTGATGGCCCTCTGCTGCGTGTGCAGCCACTGCAGCATGGCCAAAGTTGAGTTCCACCTGGTGGGCATGTCACAGATTAGGCAGTTCTTGGGCAGGTTGTATTCCTTTTGGAGGTCAGCCAGCCGATCACTGGCATTATATGATCTGTGGAAATGCACACAGAGTTTCCTGAATGGTATACAGAATAATTCCGCGCTGCCCTGTAGATAAGCTCTAACACAACAATAAGACAAATAGCAAAAAGTGGGAACAAAAAGTGTGGCGCTAATCAAAAATGAATGAATGCCTTGAAACATAAATTGTTATGGTGCTCAAATCTCAAATGTGACAAAAGAAATATGAATGTCCACATAAATGTAAAATTAAATGTCCATATGTAGAAGATTCAACAGGTGCAAAAGTATGCAAATGTCTATCCTTGGAGTGATCAAACTTGAATATAGACAAAATCAAAACTTGGTGATAAATTCAAACAAAATTGAAGTGCTGAAGGTGAACAAATTGTGAAGTGGATTAAAGTGAAAAGAAACCACCACCGATAGGTAAAGGGCTTACCAGAATGTTTGAACCCAGGAGAGCGTACGCTCAAATGGGTCAAACAGACTTTGTGTGGTGGAACCACGATGGACCCGGGACAATCCTGTGTGTTTCTCCAATTGCTGTATCAAGAGTGACCAGACACCAGCAGGATAGAATATGCCACAGAAGAGGATGGCCGATTAACAGGTAATCTCGCAGGGCATAATGGTTCGGGAAATTCCAAGTCAATATGGAATGAATGAATGAATGAATGAGTGACTTGTATAGCGCTCACATGCGAACTGAATCGCCTCTAGGCGCTTTTTGCAGCCAGTGTCTGCTTAGCTGGTGCGGTCATTTTACCCCGTAGGATCTCGACACGCTTAGGACACACAGTTGTACACACATATATACATATATACTGGGCCAATTTGGACTAGATCCAATTAACCTACCAGCATGTCTTTGGAAGGGTATGTATCATAAATAGGAAGAAAAAAACAGCCACATAGCGTAACTCTGTATTGAGTATCAAGATTTTAATGTAGCAGGAACACTTAAGCCCTGTACACACGATCGGATAACCTATGGATTTTCGTCCGATGGATTTGACCATCGGAAATCCGATGAAACTGTTTTACATCAGTCTTGGCCACACACCATCAGTCAAAAAACCGACCGTTCCAAACGTGGTGACGTAAAACACTCCGATGAGCCGAGAAAAATGAAGTTTAATGCTTCTGAGCATGCGTCGACTTGATTCTGAGCATGCGTGGGTTTTTTAACCGATGGACTTGCCCATAGACGATCGCAAATTACCATTGGTTCTTGATCCATCGGAAAATTTTAAAACAAGTTCTATTTTTTCCATCCGATGGAAAAAAGACCGATGGGTACCATACGCGATCGGTTTGTCTGATGAAAACCATCCATCGGACGGTTTTCATCAGTTAAACCGATCGTGTGTACGGGGCTTAACATTTAAGTTGATATACAAGCGCTTTGTGCAAAAGATGTAGCAACAATGGAGTTGTCATAAATCTATCCCCTATTTTGTAGGAGCTAGAACTTTTGCACAAACCAATCACTATACGCTTATTGTGATTTTTTTTTTACCAAAAATATGTAGAAGAACACATATCGACCTAAACTGAGAAAAAAAATGGCTTTTTTTTTTTTAAATTGGGATATTTATTATACCAAAAAGTAAAAAAATATTGTCTTTTTTTCAAAATTGACAAACTTTTTTGTTTATCCACTTAAGCCCCGGACCATTTGGTAGCTAAAGGACCAGAGGTGAATTCAGAATTTTGCACTGCGCTGCTTTAACTGTAAATTGTGCGGACATGCAATGTTGTACCCAAACGAAATTTGCATCCTTTTCTTCCCACAAATAGAGCTTTCTTTTAATGGTATTTGATTGCCTCTACGATTTTTATTTTTTGCGATATAAACGGAAAAAGACCGAAAATTTTGAAAAAAAAAATGATATTTTCTACTTTTTGTTATAAGAAAAATCGAATAAACTCAATTGTAGTCATACATTTAGGCCAAAATGTATTCAGCCACATGTTTTTAGTAAAAAAAATGTCAATAAGCGTATATTTATTGGTTTGCGCAAAAGTTATAGAGTTTACAAACTAGGGTACATTTTCTGAAATTTACACAGCTTTAAATTTATGACTGCCTATCTCATTTCTTGAGGTGCTAAAATGACAGGGCAGTACAAAACCCCCCCAAATGACCCCATTTTGGAAAGTAGACACCCCAAGGAAATTGCTGAGAGGCATGTTGAGCCCATTGAATTTTTTTTTTTGTCCCAAGTGATTGAATATTGACTAAAAAAAATAAATAAAAAAAATAAAATAAAAAGTTGTCACTAAATGATATATTGCTCACACATGCCATGGTTATATGTGGAATTTCACCCCAAAATACATTTTGCTGCTTCTCCTGAGTACGGGGATACCACATGTGTGGGACTTTTTGGGAGCCTAGCCGCGTACGGGACCCCGGAAACCAAGCACCGCCTTCAGGATTTCTAGGCACAAATTTTTGATTTCACTCCTCACTACCTATCACAGTTTCGAAGGCCATAAAATGCCAAAATCGCACAAAACCCCCCCAAATGACCCCATTTTGGAATATAGACACCCCAAGCTATTTGCTGAGAGGAATGGCGAGTATTTTACAGCTCTCATTTGTTTTTGAAAATGAAGAAAGAAAATATATATATATATATTTTTTTTTTTTCAATTTTCAAAACTTTGTGACAAAAAGCGAGATCTGCAAAATACTCACAATACCTCTCAGCAAATAGCTTGGGGTGTCTACTTTCCAAAATGGGGTCATTTGGGGGGGTTTTGTGCTATCTGGGCATTCCATGGCCTCCGAAACTGTGATAGGCAGTGAGAAGTGAAATCAAAAATTTACACCCTTAGAAAGCCTGAAGGCGGTGCTTGGTTTTTGGGATCCCGTACGTGGCTAGGCTCCCAAAAAGTCTCACACATGTGATATCCCCGTACTCAGGAGAAGCAACAGAATGTATTTTGGGGTGTAATTCCACATATGCCCATGGCATGTTTGAGCAATATATCATTTAGTGACAACTTTGTGCAAAAAAAATAAAAATAAAAATAAAATTGTCGTTTTTCCGCAACTTGTGTCAACATATAAAATGTTCCATGGACTCGACATGCCTCTCAGTATATAGCTTGGGGTGTCTACTTTCCAAAATGGGGTCATTTGGGGGGGGTTTGAACTGTTCTGGCATTTTATACACAACATTAGGAAGCTTACATCCACTCTTCTAACCACTTGAAGACAAAGCCCTTTTTGACACTTTTTGTTTACATGAAAACATTTTTTTTTTGCAAGAAAATTATGTTGAACCCCCAAACATTATATATATTTTTAAAGCAAAGGCCCTACAGATTAAAATGGTGGGTGTTGCATTTTTTTTTTCTACACAGTATTTGCGCAGCGATTTTTCAAACACATTTTTTGGGTTAAAAAATACACTTTTTTTAATTTTAATGCACTAAAACACACTATATTGCCCAAATGTTTGATGAAATAAAAAAGATGATCTTGGGCCGAGTACATAGATACCAAACACGACATGCTTTAAAATTTTGCACAAACGCGCATTGGCGACAAACTACATACATTTTTAAAAGCCTTTAAAAGCCTTTACAGGTTACCCCAGTAGATTTACAGAGGAGGTCTACTGCTAAAATGATTGCCCTCGATCTGACCTTCGCGGTGATACCTCACATGCATGGTGCAATTGCTGTTTACATATGACGCCAGACCGACGCTTGCGTTCGCCATTGGGCAAGAGCAGGGCAGGACAGGGGTGCTTTTTTTTTTTTTCTTTTTTTTTTATTATTAATTTTGCTTTTTTATTTTATTTTTAAATTGTTCCTTCCAAGTATTTTTTTTTTTATCATTTTTATTGTTATCTCAGGGAATGTAAATATCCCCTATGATAGCAATAGGTAGTGACAGGTACTCTTTTTTTGAAAAAACTGGGGTCTTCTAGACCCTAGATTTTTCCTCTGCCCTCAAAGCATCTGACCACACCAAGATCGGTGTGATAAAATGCTTTCCCAATTTCCCAATGGCGCTTTTTATATCCGGGGGGGGAATTCTCTCCCACTGCTTGTAAAAGCAGTCCAGAGGCTAATTAGCTGCTAGGATTGCTTTTACATGAAAGCCGGCCGCAGGCTAAAAAGAATGATACCAAGATGATACCTAAACCCGCAGGCATCATTCTGGTATAAACATTCAAAGTCCAGCAACATACCAGTACGTTGCTGGTCCTTGTTGGACATGTATTGTAATCTTTTTTTTTCATGCAGCCAGTTGGCTGAACGAAAAAAGAGATTGATCGGTGGGTATGCCCACCATTAGAATACCGCCCTTCATCCACCCACTTCCAATGATGGGCATACACGCACCATTTATATATGCCGAAGCATGGGGGCATCCTCCCGCAAAAAAGTTATGCCGCACACACATGGTCGGACTTTTCCACGGGCAAGCCTCCGTCGGAATTTCGACCGTATGTACGCGGCATTAGGAGCAAAATCGCTCCTCCGCCCCTGCTGCCCCAATGCTTCGGCATATTTGCTTTTTTTTTTAACTGTGGTGGTGAAATCACCTCCTACAGCACTGGAGTCGCAGGGATCAGGCCTGTCTCTGCGAACGCTGCAGTTATGTGTGTTTTTGTTTTGTAAGTGACAGTGATCGATCGATACTGCACTTGGGTGGACTGGGCTGGACGGAGGGGCAAAACGCAGGTGCTAGCAGGTATCTGGGCTGATCCCGCTAACACTGCGTTTTTGGGAACCCTAAACTGCTGGGGACGCTAGTATAGATCTGATGAGATCAGATATTGATCTGTTCAGATACTATACCACTAAGGGGGGTGTATGCTTCACGCGTGGGTGTTAGCGTTACTGGCACTAACCTGACGCTGCCTGGGGTGTGACTCAGACCCTCTCTGACGCTAAAACCTAATTGATATCACCCGCCGGGCGATCAGGGGGTTAAACCTTTATTGGGTTATATACGGCGGGTGCCCTGACACTATAAAAAGCAAACTAACTAACCAGCGTCACCCGTAACACTTATATGGTGATCACTGGTGAAAGGGTTAACTAGGGGCAATCAGGGGGTTAAAACCTTTATTAGATAATATATGGGGGTACCTGACGCTATAAAAACCTGCGGCGAACCTAAAAAAAATTACCAGCTACCGATCTGCATCACCGACACTAAGACAGCGTTTAGAAAAACGATCGCTTAGCGACAGTGGTGATGGGGGTGAAAGGGTTACCTGGGGTGCGATCAAGGGGGTTAAACCTTTATTAGATAATATATTGGGGTACCTGACGCCATAAAAACATGCGGCGAACCTAAAAAAAATTACTGGCTACCGATCTGCATCACCGACACTAAGACAGCGTTTAGAAAAACGATCGCGTAGCGACAGTGGTGATAGGGGGTGAAAGGGTTACCTGGGGGGCGATCAAGGGGGTTAAACCTTTATTAGATAATATATTGGGGTACCTGACGCTATAAAAACCTGCGGCGAACCTAAAAAAAATTACCAGCTACCGATCTGCATCACCGACACTAAGACAGCGTTTAGAAAAACGATCGCTTAGCGACAGTGGTGATGGGGGTGAAAGGGTTACCTGGGGGGCGATCAAGGGGGTTAAACCTTTATTAGATAATATATTGGGGTACCTGACGCTATAAAAACATGCAGCGAACCTAAAAAAAATTACTGGCTACCGATCTGCATCACCGACACTAAGACAGCGTTTAGAAAAACAATTGCTTAGCGACAGTGGTGATAGGGGGTGAAAGGGTTACCTGGGGGGCGATCAAGGGGGTTAAACCTTTATTAGATAATATATTGGGGTACCTGACGCTATAAAAACCTGTGGCGAACCTAAAAAAAATTACCGGCTACCGATCTGCATCACAGACACTAAGACAGCGTTTAGAAAAACGATCGTTTAGTGACAGTGGTGATAGGGAGTGAAAGGGTTACCTGGGGGGCGATCAAGGGGGTTAAACCTTTATTAGATAATATATTGGGGTACCTGACGCTATAAAAACATGCGGCGAACCTAAAAAAAAATACTGGCTGCCGATCGGCATCACTGACGCTAAGACAGTGATCAGAAAAATGATCGCTTAGCGACAGTGGTGATAGGGGGTGAAAGGGTTATCTGGGGGGTGATCAGGGGGTTAAACCTTTATTAGGGGGGGTTAGGGGGCTACACTGAACCTAAGACTAAACTTTGGTGACACTTTTACAGTCACAAATGTCACTGATTGCAGTGATCACTAAATAAATGGTCACTGCAATCAGTGACACTGTGACTGGGGGCTGGGGGGGTGATCTGGGGGGGCCTGGGGGGGCGATTTATGTCCCTATGTGTCCTGGTGTCAGTGTAGTGTTGTGTGCACTGACCTGATGTCTTCTCTTGTACGGCGCTCGGTATATGTGAGTGCCGCACCAGAGATGACATCACTTCCTCCTGCTCCCTCTGTCTGACACAGACAGAGGGGGCATTTCCATTCGCCGGGAGCGATCGCGAGGGGGTGGCCAGAAACGAATGGCTGCCCCCTCATCCCGGAACGCTCCCGGACACTTAGCCACCGCTCACTGTATAGGAGGGGGGTCCGATTGGACCCCCCAACTATACAAAGGCAATCACGTACACTCTACGTGATTGTGCCTGTCGGTGCCATTCTGCCGACGTATATATACAGTGAGCGGTCGTTAAGTGGTTAAAGCACATAAAATAAAAACCGCAGAGATGATCAAATACCACCAAAAGAAAGCTCTATTTGTGGGAAAAAAAGGGCATCAAATTTGTTTGGAAACCACGTCGCACGACCGCGCAATTGTTATTCAAAGCGTGACAGTGCTGAAAGCTGAAAATTGGCCTGGGCAGGAAGGGGGTGAAAATGCCCGGTATTGAAGTGGTTAAACAAAAAAAAAAATCTTTAGTATCACTTTCAATTATTACTTACTTTGCCTGAATTCAGTTTGAACCATTGAGTGAGGCTTGGCTAAATTCTGATTGGTGTCTGAACTCATACCCTGTGCACTCAGGAGCAGTAAGTTAAAGTGGACCTAGCATCAGAAATATGTTGCATGTTCAGTGCAAAGTATTGTGTAAGGGTAACCCTTCCCAGGTATTTATTACCTCTCACAGAAATCACAGTTCTCCCCCTGACAATTATTTCATCAGTTTTTCTCTTCAGAAGGACAAAAGGTCTTGGGTTACCATCTATTTCCTGGACTGAGAAGCCAGACTAAAAAGTCCCCCTTCTGAAGAGAAAAACTGATGAAATAATGACTAAGATTTTCAAACGCGTTTTCGTTTCCGGCATGGACCGGCAACTTCCGGCATGGACCGATTCCTTCTCCCTCTCGCAGATCATACAGGCGAGCCAGGAAAAGCACCGGAGGGTGGCAGGAGGGGGGGGACGTCCCCTCCCGCTGCCTTAAGAACGATCAAGCGGCTGAACAGTCGCTATGATTGTTCTCACAGTGCAGGGAATCACTGGCTCTAAAAGAAGATATCTGAATGATGCCTGTAGCTGCAGGCATCATTCAGATATCCCCACCCACATATCACTTACAGATTATAAACTTCTTTAATTTTTAATCTTTGTCCATGTTATAGTTTAGGCTGGTGCCATGACCGCTGCCCCAGGTTTCGTGTTTCCAATTGTCTCCTTTCTCATGCAGCATCCTATGGAGCCACCCTTGCATGCAGGGACTAGATTTGTGTCTCCCTGCATTGTGTGCATCAATAGAAACACACAGCCCTAAAGTCTAGGATGGCAAGGCACTCCTATGCATCCTCCCTCCTCCTTCCTCCCTTCTTGAAGCTAACAGACTGGTTTCAGACTGCAATGTCCATTGTTAACTCTATCCTGTAGACATGTGCACTGCCGAAAAATTTGTTTTAGTTTTCGTTACATTTGTTGTTTTGCATTTTTTGGAAATTCTGAAAATTCAAAAATTCGCAATTCGGAAATTCGAATTTTCGGAATTCGCAAATTTCTAAATTTTCGGATTTTCAAATTTCCGAATTTGGAATTTTGGAATTTCAAATTTTCTAATCTACAATTTTCGAATTTTGGAATTTCAAATTTTCTAAATTTTGAATTTCCTAATTTCTAATTTCCAAATTTTCGAAATTTAAATATTCATAAATTTCGAATTTCCAAAATTTCTAATTTCCGAAATTCAGAAAATTCGGAAATTCAAAATTTCGGAAATTCGAAAATTCGGAATTCCGAAATTCAAAATTTCGGAAATCCGAAAATTCCGAAATTTGGAAATTTCTGAATTAACGAATTCATCAAAATTTGTTAAAAAACAAATTGCACATGTCTACTGTCCTGTGAAGACCGGAAGTTCAGGAAATCAGCCCTGAGAGAGCAGGAGCCAGCAGCATTGGCAAATTGTAATTTGCAAGTGCTGGTGTAAGAATTGTAACAAGTTTTTGTTTACTGGGGAATTTTCACCATATTGTGCGCAATGTGTTAGGCTAAAAAATGCTGAGGGTTTAATATGAATGTTAGGGTGACTGAATGCATTGTAATAGCGTATTTACTTTTCTTTATAAAACATGGCTCCATAATTGCTCTTTTCCAGATCACATGGAATGTTCCACTTTTACCAAATGGAGAAATATTACGTTATGAAATCCGCATGCCAGAACCTCAAGTTGTCATCACTGACACTGCACTGTTAAGCTACACAATGACGAATCTCATCCCTTACACAAACTATTCTGTAACGATAGTGGCCTGCTCTGGAGGAGGCCTATATGTCGGAGGATGTACGGAAAGTCAGCCTACATTGGTTACCACTCAGCCGGCACCTCCAGAGGGTGTAGGCCCTCTCTCTGTAGTCCCTGTTGGGGAGACATTCATTGCAGTTTCCTGGCAACCTCCGTCAAGGCCGAATGGACCAGATGTAAGGTAAGGTCAGGTACTTATATGTTACAAACTAGGAGGAAAGCAACATTTCCCAGGAGAATGCAAAAATATTGGGTTAAAACTCCACAAACTGCACAAATAAGGGTTTGGGGTTCACTATTGGGCAGTGTGGGACAAGTGCTATAGCAATAGCTGAGGAAAGGTAGGGCACCGACAAAGGACCCAAGCTTGAAAAGTATGTTAAAGTGGAAAATTATTTAGTAAAGTTGACTTTTTGATATGGTTTATGTATGATTTGCCTTTAGATCACCTTTCTTACATTAGCTCCTTTTTATGTTCCTTCACACCCTAAATATCACTGAATTCCTGAAAGCGGACCTTCAGTCATTTTTTTTTTTTTTCATCTTTCCATCTATTAAATCTTCTGCCCTTGTTGTTTTAACTTTGGATAGTAAAACTTTTTTTTTTTGTTGCCTTATACAACCCACTTCCTGTTTCTTAAAAAGCCTAGGCTTATGACATCATGCACAGCTTTCTCTCTCACTCACATGCAAGTTTGCCAGGGAGGGAGGGGTGATGAGTAGGGTTGAGCGGACCTGAACTGTAAAGTTCGGGTCCGTACCGAACTTTTGGGTTTTGGGGTCCCGGACCCGAACCCGAACAATTGACTGTATGTTCGGGTTCGGGTCCGGTGTTCGGCAATATGCATGTAAAGTCGCGCTTGTTTCACGTGCTTAGAACTGTCCCTGCACAAAGTGTCATTACTGAAGGGAAAAAAAGTCATTTAAAACTCACTTGCGGCTATAATGAATTGTCGGCTCCCGGCAATACATAGAAAAGTTATTGATAAAAAAAAAAAAAAAGCGTGGGGGTTCCCCCAAATTCAATTACCAGGCCCTTCAGGCCTGGTATGGATATTAAGGGGAACCCTGACGCAAATAAAAAAAAAATGCGTGCGGTTCCCCCAAATATCCATACCAGGCCCTTCAGGTCTGGTATGGAGTTTAAGGGGAACTCCACCCCAAATGAAAAAAAAATGCAGTGGAGTACCCCCAAAAATCCAGACCAGACCCTTTATCCGAGCACGCAACCTGGCAGGCAGTAGGAAAAGAGGGGGGACGAGAGAGAGGATGTCCCCATGTTGATGGGGACAAGGGCCTCATCCTCACAACCCTTGCCTGGTGGTTATGGGGGCTTATCGGAATCTGGAAGACCCCTTTAACAAAGGGGACCCCCAGATCCCGGCCCCCCCCTCATGTGAATTGGTACATTGTACCCCTACCATTTCACAAAGAAAGTGTAAAAAATTGTAAAAAAAAATACACAGACACCATTGGGAAAGTCCTTTATTAAAAAAAAAAACATTCCAGCGATGAAATCCAGTGTCCCGCGGCGATCCTGATGTCCAGCGCTGTCCAGACGAAATGTCATTGGCTGAGCCTGAGCGGACCTGATGGGGAACTTCCTTGGCAGTGTATTCGGACCGTCTGTCCGTGTTCATCTGATCCGCTCTGCAGACGGATTGAAAAATAGGATTTTCCTCAGTCTGCAGAAACGGGGGATTGCGGACCCGGATGAGATCGGGTGTCAGCGGATGTTCATCCGCTGACACCCGCGATCTCATAGGGACCAATGTATGTCCCTTTTTCATCTGTAAACGGACGGATGAAAAAGCGGACATACGGTCCGCTAGTGTGAAAGGGGCCTTAAAGTCAGCAGCTACAAATAGTGCACTGCAGAGAGGGGAGACGCTATTCTCAGGGACACTTCCTACTATACTGATAGCTATTGCATAAAGACAGGGACCGTTTTGGGGTTATCCACAGATCATGGAGCTTCACTGAAGGCTCTGGCTAAGTTCCTGTCCTGATCTTCCTTTGGAACATATATTGTCCACATTCTTTAGCTGCTGGAATTTATCTGTTGCTATCTACCTGCTGAAACAGACTTGGGAATTTGCTATTCTTAAGCCCCCACTGATTTTGGGGTTAGCGTTCACTTGCACCCCCGTCAAAAACAGTTGCCTCACATGCTTTTTACATGGAACCACTCTTATTGAGTTAAACAATCTATGACCCTACTTATCCCTATTTTACACCCCTGACGAAGGTGTCAAACTGGAAACTCGTCGGGTACCAGGGATCACCACTCATTGGAGAGTATTAGTGTCATCATAGATGTATTGTTGTATCATGTATTTCGTTTTTTGTTGGATCTGTTACATGTAGACGTTTGACGTTTTTAACATAGATCACTGTGTTTGATCTGTCTTTTTTATGAAATAAATATACTGTTTGATACACATCAGTGTCTGTAGCTTTCAAAGTCCTATCCTTTTGTTTGACTTTTAAAATAAGTACACTTACCTGTCCAGGGCAGCCGCGATGTCGGCACCCAAAGCCGATCTGTCCCTCGGCTCTCGGGTGGAGGCGCCACCATCTTCGGTAAGGGAATCAGGAAGCGAAGCCTTGCGGCCTCACTTCCTGGTTCCCTACTGCTCATGCGCGAGTCGCGCTGCCCAATCTGAATGGTCCCTGCTGTCTTCTGGGACCTGTGTGTCTCGCAGAAGACAGCGGGGGGGACGGAGGGGGGGATGGAGGAGGCGCCGGACGTGGCGTAGATATCTGTTGATACTGCGGCTATCTATGCCCGGAAGTGGGAGAAAAATACCTGTATTACACAGGTATCTGCTCATCCCTCCCCCTGAAAGGTGCCAAATGTGACACCGGAGGGGGGGAGGATTCCGAAAAGCGGAAGTTCCATTTTTGGGTGGAACTCCGCTTTAAGACTGGTTTCACACATGTGCGGTGCGAATTCCAGCTCTGGTTTCTCTTCGAAGAGAAAAAGCAGCTGTTCAGCGGTTCCTCTCCGTTGTAGTTGCGGATCAGCTGACCTGGGAGCGGGGGGAGAGAATTTGTGTTCAGAAAGGAACGCATCTGCAAATCAGATGCGTTCCCATACAAGATAATGTGCCTGCAATTCGCAATGCCTAGAAAACTCACACTTTTTTTGGACAATGCGGAGTGCGATTGCAACGCGCATATGTGAACCAGATTCATTCAAATTAATAGATTTTAAAATGTTCTGTGAATTGTATGCAGTGTAAGCCGCATCCAATTCGCATAGGAGCCTCATTTGCAGGGATTTCCTCTCGCTTCCTGTTGGCTATGGGACAGGAAGTAAAGAGAAATCTCTGCAATGGGACACAGATGCTGAAAAATAAATCTGACAGGGGTTAAAACCTTCCCTGACACTGAAAAAAAAAAAGTTTTGCATCTAGTTCTACTTTAATTGTATATTACTTCTTTAACCACTTAAGACCCGGACCATTATGCAGCTTAAAGACCTGGGCACTTTTTGCGATTCAGCACTGTGTCGCTTTAACTGACAATTGCGCGGTCATGCCACGTGGCTCCCAAACAAAATTGGTGTCCTTTTTTTCCTAGAAATAGAGCTTTCTTTTGGTGGTATATTATCACCTTTACAGTTTTTAGTTTTTGCGCTATAAACAAAAATAGAGCGACAATTTTTAAATAAATGCAATATTTTTTACTTTTTGCTATAATAAATATCCCCAAAAAATATATAAATTTTTTTTTTCCTCAGTTTAGGTCAATACGTATTCTACATATTTTTGGTAAAAAAAAAATCATAATTTTGGTTTGCGCAATTTTGGTATAGCGTTTACCAAATAGGGGATAGTTTTATTGCATTTTTATTAATATTTTTTTTTCTAGTAATGGCGGCGATCAGCGATTTTTATCATGACTACGACATTATGGCGGACACATTGGACACTTTTGACACTATTTTGGGACCATTGACATTTTTACAGCGATCAGTGCTATAAAAATGCACTGATTAATGTAATAATGACACTGGCAGTGAAGGGGTTAACCAGGAGGGGGCACTGTAGGGGTTAAGTGTGCCCTGATGTGTGTTTCTTACTGGGGGGGGCGTGGCTTAGCGTGTGACGTCACAGATCGTCGTTCCCTATGACAGGGAACAGACAATCAGTGACAGGCTCACTAGGAAGCACTGGGAGAGGTTTGTTTACACTTACCTCTCCCCATTCTTCCTCTCTGTGACCCGATCGCCGGACACCAGCGGCGTTCGGGTCCGCTGTTCCCGTGGTGACGGTCATAGAGAAGAGGACCGGGTTGCGAGAACGCCGCCGGTGGCGCGCTCGCGACCCACAGCTGGGCTCTTAAAGGGGACGTACCTGTACGCCCTTGTGCCCAGCCGTGCCATTCTGCCGACGTACATCGGCGTGCGGCGGTCCTCAAGTGGTTAAGTAATATAAATGAGTTACATGGAAAATAACAGAATTGTGTTTAAAAATAACAATATTGCTTCCGGGAGACTCTCTCCATATAAATAAATACGCATGGTTGGGCAATGCAAGCGTGCATATTTATAAAGCAATAATTTCCTAAAAAAACTGGTTAGCACTAGGTCCATCTAATGCAGTGTTTCTCAAGGAGGGGGCCTCGGAACCCTGGGGTGCCTTTTGGGTTCCCCTGTTTCACTGCGAGCATTAAACGCTTCTGAGCATGCGTGTTTTTTTCATGTCGTTAAAGCCTACACACGGCCTTTTTCTTGTTCATACATCACGGGACACAGAGCAGCATAGTCATTACTATGTGGGTTATATAGAATTACCTTCAGGTGCTGGCACTGGCAACTTCCAAAACAGGAAGTACCCTCCCCTATATAAGCCCCTCCCATCCGGGAGTACCTCAGTTTTTTGCCAGTGTCTAAGGTGTTGGCCAAGGTTAACATGTATTCATCTGGGCTTGTGTACAGGTTCTCTGGGCCTTAGCAAGCTATTCCGGATCCGACCAAAAAAGCTTCATAGCTAAACGGTCGGTACCCGGGCCTTGCAGAGAAGAGCAAGGTTTTGCCTGTAATGCCTCTCTTAGGAGGGCTGGACCCTGGGATCCAGAGCTCTGGTCATACCCAAAACCAAGAGGCTATCTGTGCAGGGTGCTATACAGGTCCAGGGGAGTGGAATCCTTGAGAACCCGGTCCCTGAAGGTCTAGTACAATGCCTGCCGTGAGAGGTGAAGTTTGGGCTTCTGTGGACCAAACAAAGTCCTGCGGCGGGGAAAAGGTAAGTGGGGGCCCCTCAGGAACTTGGTTCTATTGAGGGGACCCCCAAGCCTAATATGTCTTTCTGCCTGTTACCTAAAGGGTATTCCCGCTAATAGCTGTATATGCCTAAGAAATCCTAGAAATGTTTTTTCATAAGGGAAGTTTTAAAAAAACTGTAAACCTGGAAATGTTTTTCATAAAGGAGGTTTAAAAAAAAAAAAAAAAAAAAGACAAAAGTGCGGTACCTGTGGTTGTCCACTAGAGGCCGCTGTGGAACGTCTTTTTTCTTGGGACTATTCCTTCCATGGTGAAAGTCCAGGCAGATGAGTGAGCTCTCTATCAGGGAAGCTGCATTCCTCTGTCATGCTGCCAAGTAGTTTCCTTCCATCCCCGAGTCCTGGTAAAACAGGGACCCTGGCTCCTCTCCCTACATGGCGCCAAGAGCGCACACGTGCACGTGCGCGCGCGCACACATGCTTTCTTTTTATAAGGTTTAGCTTCAAAAAAGGGGGCGGAGCCTGGCGGATGACGCGCTCTGTGCGCCCAGCGCTTCTGCGCATGCACGGGCGTCCCAGCAAGATAAAAGGACTTAGTCCACGCTGCTTGCTATGGACACAGAGCATGAAAAGGAGCTGGTAGCATGGTATAGGGGCTTACAGCAGGCGGTTGATACAGGCATCCCCAGAAAGACGCATTAGTAGACACCCACTGATGTACATAGCAGCAAATTGCATTAGACTGTTTCAGTAAGGGGTGTATTGCGGCTGGAATACCTCAGCTTTGAACTAAGGAATATGCCGCCTAAAAAACTCCGAGATATACCTCTCAGGAAGTGTAGGGGGTCTCCATCGGGCTCTAAGGATCTGGAGCAGTCATCTGCACCCTCCTCCCCTGAGAAATCAGAGGTTAATACCCATAAGGAACCCCCGGAAGTGCCAGGTACTGCGGCTGTCCTCAGTCCACCTGCTCCTGCATATATAACAGAGGAGCTTTTTTCCTCAACTCTGGAGGGATTGGAGCAGAGATTGGCTGCATTGATCGCTTCTTCTCTACAGGAAAGAAAGCGCGCCAGATCTCCATCACCTCCATTAGAGTGCCTGTTGGCAGAGCAACAGTCCCAGGAAGGGACCGACCTACCTGAAGGGGATCAGGAGGAGGTTAGCTCTGTTTTTGAGGAATCGACAGTAGATGAACCATTTTCAGCATCACAGACTGAAAGATTGTGGGTCCAGACCCTAACTGACATGGTTCGATCTGCATTTAAAATGCCTCTTGTTGAACCATCAACTACTGCTGTCTCCTCATTGGGGTCGCTAAAAGCTCCCCAGGTTAATTGCTCCTTTCCAATACATCCATTATTGGAAGGACTTATATACCAGGACTGGGAACATCCTGATAAACTATTTGTTCCGCCTAAAAGGTTTCCGGTGATCTATCCCATGGAGGAAAAGTTCACCCAGAGATGGAATGTTCCTACGGTGGATGCAGCCATCTCTTCTGTGAACAAATCACTGACATGTCCAGTAGATAATGTTCAAATGTTCAAAGATCCAGTGGATAAAAAATTGGAATCTTTATTAAAATCTGCTTTTTCCACAGCAGGGGCTGTTACACAGCCAGCAGTGGCAGCTATTGGGGTCTGCCAAGCTTTAAAGGATCAAATGAAAATGGTCCTGAGGGATTTGCCAGACCAACAGGCCCAGGCTCTGGCTGATCTGCCTAGAGCATTATGCTTTGCGGTTGACGCCATCAAGGATTCTATCCATCAGGCCTCCCGCCTCACGCTGTCTTTGGTACATATGCGTAGGCTTCTGTGGCTTAAAAACTGGTCTGCTGAAGCTCCCTGTAAGAAGCTCTTAGTTAGCTTCCCATTTCATGGGGAACGCCTTTTTGGCGAAGACCTGGATAAGTATATCCAGAAGATTTCCAGTGGTAAAAGTACTCTCTTACCGAGTAAGAAGAGGTCTAGGGGTCCATCTTTTAAGAGGACTACCTCTCCTATCCCTGCGACGTCTGCTACTAAGCAGTTCCGACGGCCTCCTCGGTCAAACTCAGGAGGTAAAAATCAGGGACAGCCACAGGGTAATAAAAAGCCCTGGATTCGAAGAGGTACTAAACCAGCCTCCAAGTCAAGCCTATGAAGGGCTGCCCCCACTCAAACGGGTGGGGGGAAGACTTCAGTTGTTCGCAGAGACCTGGCGGGAGACGATCAAAGACAGATGGATGCTCTCCGCAGTAACTCTGGGATACAAGTTTGAGTTAAAAGAGTCTCCTCCGTCCCATTTTATGTGGCCAGGCATGCCAAGAGACCCTCTGAAAAGACGGTCTCTCCTATTGGCGTTAGAACAACTATTACTCCAAGGAGTAATTATGGAGGTTCCTATGGAAGAGTGGGGGTTGGGTTTCTACTCAAACCTTTTCACAGTCCCGAAGCCAAACGGGGACATAAGACCCATATTGGACCTAAAGAGTCTAAACAAATTTCTAAACGTCCGGTCTTTCCGGATGGAGTCGATCCGATCGGTCACCGCTGCCCTACAAGGGGAGGAATGGTTAGCCTCGATCGACATCAAAGATGCTTACTTGCATGTTCCCATCTTTCCAGGTCATCAAAAATTCCTACGCTTTGCAGTAGAAGGGCGCCATTTTCAGTTCAGAGCCTTACCATTCGGTCTGGCCACAGCACCACGAGTGTTCACAAAAATTCTGGCCCCACTGTTGGCCGATCTAAGAACACGGGGTGTAACGATAATGGCATACCTAGACGACCTGTTGTTGATGGACCACTCAGTTGCCAAGCTAGAAGTGGTAATTATCGATACAATCAAGTATCTAGAATCTCACGGTTGGGTCATCAACCTGGACAAGTCAGCCCTACAGCCAGTGAAAAACCTGGTATATCTAGGGCTACGGCTGGATTCAGACCAGAGGAAGATTTTCTTACCTCTAGACAAGGTATCCTCTTTGAGGGGCTTGGTCCGTCTGCTTTGTGCAAAAAGACAGCCGTCCATACGCCTGTGCATGAGGCTGCTAGGAAAGATGGTAGCATCATTCGAAGCTGTGCCATACGCCCAATTCCACTCAAGGAATTTACAGAGGGCCATATTGTCAGCCTGGAACGGAAAAGTTCAGGCTCTAGACTTCCCGATGGCTTTGTCCCCTTCCGTTCGGAAGAGTCTCTGCTGGTGGTTGATCCCCCAGAATCTCCAGAAGGGAAAACCCTTCAGCCCGATATCTTGGAAGGTGGTCACTACAGATGCCAGCCTTACAGGCTGGGGGGCAGTACTGGAGCAATGGTCTCTCCAGGGCAGATGGTCAAATGTAGTAAAAACCCTGCCCATCAATCTCTTAGAGATACGAGCAGCCCGGTACGCCCTAGTAGCCTGGACATCCAGACTCCAAGGGTCCCCTGTCAGAATTCAATCAGACAATGCCACAGCAGTGGCATATATCAATCATCAGGGAGGCACCAGGAGTCGTGCAGCCCAGAGGGAAGTAAGTCACATCCTGGAATGGGCAGAAAAGCATGTCCCATGTATATCAGCTGTCTTCATTCCAGGGGTGGAGAATTGGAAGGCGGACTTTCTGAGTCGCCAACAGTTATGCCCAGGGGAATGGTCCCTTCATCCCGAGGTCTTCCGAGCAATATGTCAGCGGTGGGGAACACCGGATGTAGATCTGCTAGCATCCAGATTCAACGCAAAGGTGGACAGGTTTGTCTCCCGGACAAGGGATCCCCTCGCTTGCGGCTCGGATGCTCTGGTGTTCCCTTGGGATCAGTTCAGACTGATATATGCATTCCCTCCGCTACAATTGTTGCCTCGACTCCTTCGCAGAGTCAGGTTGGAGAAGAAGCCGGTGATCCTGGTGGCTCCAGCGTGGCCCCGAAGGGCCTGGTACGCGGAGATCATCAAAATGTCTGTGGGGAGTCCTTGGACCCTTCCACGTCGTCCGGACCTGCTTTCGCAAGGACCGATATACCACCCTTCCTTACTAACTCTAAGTTTAACGGCCTGGCTATTGAGTCCCACATCCTAAAGAAGAGAGGTCTCTCTAACTCTGTGGTATCAACTATAATCAATGCCAGGAAGCCTGTATCCAGGCAGATCTACTATAGAGTTTGGAAGGCGTACATCACTTGGTGCGAGGCCAGAAAATGGCATCCACGTAAGTACGTTATAGGCAGAATTCTGGATTTCCTGCAGTGGGCTGTAGACAGGAAGTTTGCCTTAAGTACTATCAAGGGCCAGGTTTCGGCCTTGTCAATACTATTTCAAAGGCCCCTGGCTATGCATTCACTTGTCAAATCCTTTATGCAAGGTGTGACTCGTATTATTCCACCGATTAAGGCTCCCATATGCCCATGGGATCTAAATTTGGTTCTGTCGGTTCTGCAGAAGCAGCCATTTGAACCTTTGCGGCACATTTCCTTGGTTCTACTCACCAGGAAATTGATATTTTTAGTAGCCATATGCTCGGCTAGAAGAGTGTCGGAATTAGCCGCCATGTCCTGTAAAGAGCCATATCTGGTTATCCATAAGGACAGAGTAGTATTACGTCCTCACCCAGCCTTTCTTCCTAAGGTGGTATCGAGGTTTCACTTGAACCAGGATGTGGTTCTTCCTTCTTTTTTCCCCAAACCAAGCTCGGTAGAGGAAAAGTTATTGCATTCTTTGGATGTAGTAAGAGCAGTTAAAGCTTATCTAAAAGCCACTGCTCAGATTCGTAGAATGGATTCTCTGTTTGTTCTGCCGGAAGGTCCCAGAAAGGGTCAGGCAGCATCAAAATCTACTTTAGCCAAGTGGATTCGACAGGTCATAATACAAGCCTATGGCTTGAAAAGTAGACCGCCTCCGTTCAAAGTTAGGGCGCACTCCACGAGAGCAGTTGGAACTTCATGGGCAGTGCATCACCAGGCCTCCCTGGCACAAATTTGTAAGGCCGCAACATGGTCTTCAGTACACACGTTTACTAGGTTCTACCAGGTGGACGTGAGAAGTCAGGAGGATGTCGCCTTTGGGCGCAGTGTGTTGCAGGCCGCAAAAGATCCTCATGCCTGATGGCGCCCAGCTTATGTATGGTGTATCCCCCCCCTCATGTGGCATTGCTTTGGGACGTCCCACATAGTAATGACTATGCTGCTCTGTGTCCCGTGATGTATGAACAAGAAAGTAGGATTTTTAAAACAGCTTACCTGTAAAATCCTTTTCTTGGAGTACATCACGGGACACAGAGCTCCCACCCCTCTTTTGGGGACACGTATTGCTTTGCTACAAAACTGAGGTACTCCCGGATGGGAGGGGCTTATATAGGGGAGGGTACTTCCTGTTTTGGAAGTTGCCAGTGCCAGCACCTGAAGGTAATTCTATATAACCCACATAGTAATGACTATGCTGCTCTGTGTCCCGTGATGTACTCCAAGAAAAGGATTTTACAGGTAAGCTGTTTTAAAAATCCTACTTTTTCACAACGAGAAAAACGACGAGGTGAAAAACGACGAGAAAAAATAGAGCATGTTCCAAATTTTTAATGCCCATTTTTCACGTCGCGAAAAATGCTTTGGAGCCCACACACAATCGTTTTTAATGACCAAATAAAAAAATTGAATTTTTCTTGTCATGAAAAACGGTTGTGTGTACGTGGCATGAGACAAAAACGAAATTGAAATTTGCTGCCAAAATTAACACTGGGGGCAACTCTGATGTGTAGGAGGACTCTAATGTGAAGACTGGGCTCTGATGTGAAGGGGGCTCTGATGTGAAGTAAATTTTATTTAGTAAAATTAAATAATAAGTTAAATTAAATTGTAAATTAAAGTAAACTGATAAGTAAAATTTATGGGTTTTTTTACATTTTAGACTAGGGTGCCTCAAGATTTTGCATACCTTTAAAGAGTGCTGCAACTGAAAAAGGTTTGAGAAAAGCCAATCTAATGTCTAAAAAAATTAAAAAATTAAAAAAGATTAACCACTTTGCGCCTGTCATACGACTAATGACGGCCGCAAAGTGGTTCTATAATGCCGGGAGGCCATCATTATACGGACTCCGCTCCTCCGGCCACTGGGGGGCGCGCGAGCGCCGCCGACGCATCACTGAGATGCCGATGCGTGTGCCTGGCGGCCGCGATGTCCGCCAGGTACCCGCGATCGGCCGGTACACAGACGAGGACATGAATCTGTGTGTGTAAACACACAGATCCACGTCCTGTCAGGGAGAGAGGAGACCAATGCTGTGTCCCTTGTACATAGGGACACAGATCGGTCTCCTCCCCCAGTCAGTCCCTTCCCCCAAAAGTAGCAATCACTCATAGGGAACACATTTAACCCCTTCCTCGCCCCCTAGTGTTAACCCCTTCCCTGCCAGTCACATTTATACAGTAATCAGTGCAGTTTTATAGCACTAATCGCTGTATAAATGTGAATGGTCCCAAAAATGTGTCAAAAGTGTCCGATGTGTCCGACGCAATATCGCAGTCCTGACAAAAATCGCAGATCGCCGCCATTACTAGTAGAAAAAATAAAAATAAAAAAAATGTCAGAATTCTATCCCCTATTTTGTAGGCGCTATAACTTTTGCACAAACCAATCACTATACGCTTATTGGGGGTTTTTTTAACCAAAAATATGTAGAAGAATACGTATCGGCGTAAACTGAGCAAAAAAATATTTTTTTAAAAAAAAATTGGGATATTTATTATAGCAAAAATCCAAAAATATTGTGTTTTTTTTTTTTTAATTGTCGCTCTTTTTTGGTTTATTGCGCAAAAAATAAAAACCGCATAGGTGATCAAATACCACCAAAAGAAAGCTCTATTTGTGGGGAAAAAACGACGTAAATTTTGTTTGCGAACCACGTCGCACGGCCGCGCAATTGTTCAAAGCGACGCAGTGCCGAAAGCTGAAATTTCGCCTGGGCAGGAAGGGGGTTTGTGTGCCCAGTAAGCAAGGGGTTAAGAATGATAAAAAATTATTTAGCAATAATTTATTTTTATAATCGCAGACAAAAAAAAAAAAAACATAAGCTGCAGGCATATAGAGGAAATGTTTGAGATGTAAGCTTGCTTTTGATAGCACGCTGGTTGATGCAATTTTTCCCGATAAAACCCTCTTGGAGATGTCATGTGTTAATGTATTTCTTGTGAAAAAAAAGTCTTTTTTTTTTTTCTGTAGCAAAATAAGTTTGGAACCCTCAACATGTTTATCTGAGCAATTTTGCAGCTGTAAAAACAAAATAATGTTTGAAAACCCCCGTTTTTGTTTAATAATATTAGTGGAGATAATCCGTGCGCTTTGCTTGTCTTTTGTGTTAGATTTGAACTCTTGAGACGCACAATCCTGCAACCACTTGCATCAAATCCCCCTAAAGATTTAAATCTGTGGCAGAATATTTACTCAGGAACTCTGTGGTTCTATGAAGATAAGGGTCTTAGCAGGTAAGATTACAAAACGGTGGAAAAAAAAAAAAAACAAGTGCTGGCATTTTTAATAGAGAGTATAAACAGCGGCGAGCACAATTTTATAGCAGCTTTGTGTACATTGCGGCGTTGTGAAATGGAACATGTGAAATTTATCTTCTCTTCGGCTAAAAAAAAAAAAAAATTGGGGGGGTTTTGATGGCTTCTACTTTGACGGAAATCCTAAGAGCACCGCTACATGGGCGACATTTGAGTCTGCGTAAAAATATATATATATATAAACCTTCCTAGTGCTGAGCCTGTGAACACAGTCTCAGCCCTAGGGATGAGCTGAACACCCCCCAGTTCGGTTCTCACCAGAACATGCGAACAGGCAATAAATTTGTTCGAACATCCAAACACCGTTAAAGTCTATGGGACTCGAACATGAAAAATCTAAAGTGCTAATTTTAAAGGCTTATATGCAAGTTATTGTCCTAAAAAGTGGTTGGGGACCCGGGTCCTGCCCCAGGGGACATGTAACAATGCAAAAAAGCGGCTGTTTTTTCAGTAGCAGTGATTTTAATGCTTAAAGTGAAACAATAAAAGTGAAATATTCCTTTAAATTTCGTACCGGGGGGGGGGGGGGTGTAATTGCAAATCCAAAAATAAATGCAATAGGAACTTGGCAGACTCTGCAGACAAAAATAGAACTAGGCAGACAGCAATACAGCGAAAGAGCCTTTAAGCTGAATGAAGCGATCTGTACCTTGTAGCAACTGCTGTCTCCTATGGCAACAACTTCGCTCACAGTATCCCACTGAAGATCCTCAAGCTTCGCTCACAGCTCACTCACAGCTACCCGCTGTATTCTTCAAGCTTCACCAACGCTACCCGCTGCATCCCTCAGGCTTGACTCACAGCTACCCGCTGTACTTATCTTCAAGCTCTACTCACAGCTACCCGCTGTACTTATCTTCAAGCTCTACTCACAGCTACCTGCTGTACTCTTGGATGAGTCTCTACTGAAGCTTTCCCACTTACTTCACCGTTCCCGACTAGTGAACCGTCTGCCCTGGTACTCCATCAGAACTACATCACTTTGACACCTGTCTCCAGCAACAACAATGGTTCACCCAATGGCAACTTCTTCTCTTATAAAAATATATAAATCTTGCGAGCTACTCTAGAGCAACCTGAGACTGCAATCAGCGTCAGGTGTAACGTAACCTGAGGTTACAACCTAGCGTCAGGTGTGGTATAACAATTCCTTTGAAACAAAGTACAAATTTACAGCTGCTAAGTATTGATCACAATCCCATAATCTGTAAAAACATATATACAAGGACTTCACACACATGCTGGCTCAGCAGGATCCCACAGGAAAATCCAGAGAAGTTGTCCTCAATTTTAAAACAAGAAAGAGGCTGGATAGTGGATTATCGCTAGTTTAAAAATTTAGCATAGGATTCCTCTCCAAACGACTTCCAAACTTGTATGTGTCAGCAGCTTTTACAAACAAGCACGTATCCAAGCTCCTCCACCATCCTGGCCCCTCCCCTGAGGAAGAAGTCCCTCCTGCTAATTGGCTGAGACAGCATATCTACTCATAACCTGAATGTACTGTAATCTATCATCCTAATGCCAAAGGCAACAGTGCCACTGTCATGGTCTCTGCCCCTCCTTTTCCCATACACCCCAGAGAGCTGTCCCCTGCTGTGTTATGTACTCTTTGCTGTGATCGTTTGGGGTGTGGCTGTATTCCATTGTTTGTGTCTGTCTGCCTTGGAAGAAACGTATATTATGGGAGATGTCCATGTGGAGGGAGGGGGGACTCCACCAGCACCCCCGCTGCTGATAAGCTTGAATACTCCTGACCTGTGTGTCTATTGTCATTGGACAGTTAAACCCGCCCTGAATCCAAGGGTGGGAGGGAAGTGTCTCTGAGGCATTTATCTGTTGAAACATAAATATAGATAATGATACACTATAAATCAACCCTGTGAAAACTACAAATAAACCAATACATACATAAATGTATATAGACCAAAAAATAAAGTGCAAACTGAGAACCATGTGCAATTGCAACCATGTACAAATATATCAGTGCAAATTAAACCAAAGTGCTGTATAGAGACCCTCCATAAATATAAGTGCGGTCCTGTGATATACAAGCAGCATATGGATAGACACTAACAAAAGTCAATGCTTCTTAATGGCTGTGTGAGAGACACCCACATATGGTACTCAGTACCAAATGAATAGCAGCTTGATGTTCCCCGACTTGTCCCTCACATCCAACTGATCAAAGACTGGGACGGGTGTCAGCTGTCTCACACAGATAATCTGAGCGGTGAGCTTATTTCAGGTAGGTAAAGCAAAAAAGAAAGGAAAAAGATCATTGCGCAACACTGTGTTTCCTACAGGCAATGATAATTCATTGATGCTTGCACTCACGTGACCGCGATATTAGTAAAAAGCATAGGCAGCCACAATTCAGCTCAGTTGAGCAATCCTTCTCACTGCCCCGGCTTCTGAATCCTCAGAATACCGCTGGTAGCGTAGCGTGACTAAGCTCCTCCCCCTATCTGTTGAAACATGTGCTGGAGCAAAGGCAGTTTGTTGTGTGCCATCCCGGCTCCTGCTTCCTACATGGCCTGTCTGTATGGTCCTAGGCTACGTCTAGCGACTACAGACCAACCCCTTTGTCTTTCTCCATCCTACGAGTGGATTACCCCTGGCTGTGTGCCATCCTGGGTGGATTACCCCTGGCTGTGTGCCATCCTGAGTGGATTATCCCTGGCTGTGTGCCATCCTGAGTGGATTATCCCTGGCTGTGTGCCATCCTGAGTGGATTATCCCTGGCTGTGTGCCATCCTGAGAGTGGATTATCCCTGTGATCTCCCGCGCTGTGAGTAGAGCGAACTCTGTTCTTGTGTGTCCAAGACTGGGCACGGACTATCCCTACCAGAACTCTGTTATTTCTATTGTTTGGCCAGCCTGGCGCGGATTACCTTTTACCAGCATGGACTCTGCTACCCCGCTGTGCATTCATACTGTGTTACTGACCCTTGTTTTGTCAGGCTTTGATACCTGCTACCAAGCTGTGTGTTAACCCCCTCTACTGTTAAATAAAATTATTTGTGGGTGGTCCTACTCTCCGCGTGTGTCTGTTCCACCTACATCTCCGTCTCAGCCACCTTTTGACAGACGAGAGAGACTACAATTAAACTCAAGCTTAGGAGAAAAACCAGTTGATCAAGAATACAAATTAGCCAGGCTAGCTACCACCTAGCACAAGTAAAAAGAAAGCTCTATTTGTGGGGAAAAAAAAGACATCAATTTTTTTTGTGTACAGCGTTGCACAATCTCGCATTTGTCAGTTAAAGTAACGCTGTGCCGTATCGCACAAAAATGGCCTGGTCATGAAGGGGGGTAAACCTTCCGGAGCTAAAGTGTTTAACCACTTCAATACAGGGTTTATATACCACCTCAATACCGGGCCTATTCTGGCACTTCTCTCCTACATGTACAAATCATCATTCTTTTGCTAGAAAATTACTCAGAACCCCCAAACATTATATATGTTTTTTTAGCAGACACCCTAGGGAATAAAATGACGGTCAGTGCACGGTATTTGCGCAATAATTTTTCAAACGCCCTTTTTTGGGAAAAAAAATGGTTTCATGAATTAAAAAAAAAAAAAAACAGTAAAGTTAGCCCAATTTTTTTGTAAAATATGAAAGATGATGTTACGCTGAGTAAATAGATACCTAACATGTCACGCTTTAAAATTGCGCACACTCATGGAATGGCGCCAAACTTCAGTACTTAAAAATCTCCATAGGCGACGTTTGGAAATGTTTACAGGTTACCAGTTTAGAGTTACAGAGGAGGTTTAGTGCTAGAATTGTTGCACACTCTCTAACGCATGCGGCGATACCTCACATATGTGGTTTGAACGGCGTTTACATATGTAGGCGGGACTTACGCGTGTGTTCGCTTCTGAGCGCGAGCTAACGGGGACAGGGGCGTTTTTAATTTTCTTTATTATTTTTTTTTTTTTTACTTAATTTTTTTTTACATTTTAATTTTTTTGATCACTTTTATTCCTATTACAAGGAATGTAAACATCCCTTGTAATAGGAATGGTGTGTGACAGGTCCTCTTTATGGAGAGATGCGGGGTCAATAAGACCCCACATCTCTCCTCCAGGCTGGAAAGCATGAGATCGGGAAAAATAAATCACCGATCTTATGCTTACTAGCCGCAATCGCGGCTTTGTTTACTTCCAGGAACCGGGTGTGACGTCATAACATCGCGCCCGGGCCTCCGACGGTCATAGAGATGACTGGTGACCATCTGGACACCGGAAATCTTTATGCTTCCAATCCGGCGCCAGACGATTCTTTCTCCGGGCCCCCGATGGCGGGAGAGCCCGGAGAAGCACCGGATGGCGGCAGGAGGGGGGGTGGCCTCCCGTCGCCTATAAGAACGATCAAGCGGTGCACAGAATCGCTGGCATGACAGAATGATATCTTAATGATGCCTCTAGCTGCAGGCATCATTCAGATATCCCCCCACAAAGCCCAGGACGTCATATGACGCCCACCTAGGATGGGAGATCCCATCTGTGGGCGTCATTTGACTATGGCTGGGTATTGAAGTGGTTAGGCATCCAATGTTTTAAGCTGTTTAAAAAGTCAGTCCTAAATTAGTTGTTCCAGGTCAGAAAAAGCTCATGCCAGTGGGCATTGTTCTTCTGCGTTTGACATGCATTGGCAATGGAATTACATTTTAAATCTAGTTCAGCAAAATCCCATTGACTTTAATAGAACAGTACCGTGCCTTGTGTTGTGTTGCATTATTTTTTTTTGGGCACAACAGGTCCTATTGAAGTGTGTTTGATCTTCCGGCAAAGCAGGTCAGTCGCAGCCTTTTTCTGTCAAATGCTGCATTTCCCCTTTTGAATGCAAAGCGCAACATGTACCGTAAGTGATTTTAAAATGTTGTCAACTTTACATTATATGCATTGCAAACTATCCTTTAGTGTTCATTTGTGCTTAGGGTAAACCTATCCTGAATGCAATGTTTTCTGAATTTTCAGGTACACGTCTTATGAATACAGACTTATTGTACATAATGTGGTAGGATATGCCTTAAGTTCTGACGTAATTGGGATGACCCTTCCTGGTCCTCCTATAAGGGGAAGTCATTTTACCGCTCAGGCTGTTAACCATACTGCCATAGAAGCATCGTGGAGCCAACCCAGTAAGTATTCATACGTATGTATGTGTGTATGTATCCGTGTGAGTACTGGCAGCGCTGTATCCTGGCCTAGGCCAACAAGGCCCAGGCCTAGGGCAGCACTTTGCAGGTGGCAGGACGGAAAGAGTCCCCGCTGGCTTGCACTACACTGTTAGTGTAACGCAAGCTGCTTCTAATTTTGACTGTCCTATCATCCTGGACCACAAACCTTCCTCACTGTGCTATATGTTTTCTGCTGCACCTCTGGCATGGTTATACCTTCTTAGTCCTCTCCATAAAATGATCAGAAATTTGTGCTTAAAGTAGAACTGTAGGCAACACTTTAATTTTCATTTTGGATAGCGTAAGGGAGGGTTATAGCCCCTGTCAGTTTATTTCTTACCATCCCTGTCCCATTGCAGAGATTTCCCTTGACTTCCTGTCCCATAGCCAAACAGGAAGTGAGAGAAAATCTGTGCAAATTATGGGAATCCAATGCCCCCCCCCCCGGCCCTAACAACTAGTGTCCCCACTCAAAAGTTTCAGGGCGGGTCTTAAACGGAAAGGGGTGTGGCCTTGACAGGAGGGGTGGATCATATTTAAATTAGTAGGGTGCACGAGTTTAGTCAGGCCTAGGGCAGCACAAAACCTAAATACTCCACTGAGTACTGGGGGTAATTTACTAAAGCAAAAAACAAGAACAATGATAAATGGAAATGATACACCTACATCACCAGCCCAAATGAGAAGGACACAGTGATCACTATCCCTAGATCTATCTGAACTTATCTGATGTTTAACCTCCCTGGCGGTATGATTATTTCTGATTTTAGGTGCTGAAAGCGGTACAATTATTTTTCATGGAAATTTGGCATTTTATATTGTACTGTAGGCCTGTAATTCTTAGTAATAACTCAAATCTGTACAATCAAGAGTCTTGTAGACATCCCGGGTATGATAAAGTTAGAAACACAAAATCATAAATTATAATATAATAAATAACTATAATTATAACAAATAATAATGTAATTATAATAAAAATTATTCAATAATGTAATCAAATCAAAAACACTGAAATTTGCTCAGTTGTAGAATTGTTGCTGTCATTAGATTTAGTGTTTTATGACAAATTTCCCCACAAATCACTATCACTCAAATCTGCAAGTGATTCTAATTTATTATCTCTGTTTTCTAGTTGGTCTAAAACCACTTTTGACGTAAACTGACACTTTTTGGTTGCTATGGACAATCTCCAGTTTCCAGGCAGAAAGAACAGTTTTTATAATATAAAACTGCATGCAGGACACTGGACAAACCACTAGGGACAAAGGGGATGTGTAATTATTTGATACAGTATTATAATCAGTAAGATTACAGTATACTTTATCTATAATGTCTTTTTCACTTTTTGAATTTGGCGCCGAACTCCATCCCCATGCGCCGCAACGTCGCAGGGAACGGAGCTCGGCACTCGGCAGTGTGGATCGAGCGAGGAGACAGCTCACACACACTGCGGGGAGACATCGCAGGATCCAGGGGGCAAGGTAAGTAACTCTCCCTGGATACTGCGATGCAGCCCGAGTCTGGCTCGGGGTTACCGCTTTTGGTAGTAAAAACTCACCCCGAGCCTGACTCGGGATTACCTAAGGAGGTTAAGGCATCCTATTTTAGCGTGCACATTGAACATTCAGAAAATGCTGCTTGAGTGCATTCTGTACTAAAAAGTTCACTAAGTCGTGAAACAATTATCTAAAAAATAAAAGAAAACCAATCAGGCCTCTTTGGTAGGCAGTGTGCTGTGCGTGTACCAAGCAATGTACTGGGCCTAAAAACATACACTATATTACTAAAAGTATTGGAATGCCCGCCAGTGGTGTATTTAGGTTTTGTGCTGCCCTAGGCCTGACTAAACTCCTGCAACCCCTAGTTTAAATATGACCCACCCCTTCTTGTCAAGGTCACACCCCTTCCTGTTTAAGACCTGCTCTGAAATTTTCCAGTGGGGACACTAGTTCTGAGGGCCTTGTGGGGATTCCCTTAATCTGCAGAGTTCCTCTCACTTCCTGTTTGGCAGGAAATGAAGGGAAATGAACAGATGGGGAAAAAAAATAACAGGGGCTATAGCCATCCCTTACTCTATCCAAAATGGAAAAAAAAATGTTGCCTATAGTTCTACTTTAAGCACAAATTTCTGCTAAATTTATGGAGGACTAAGAGGATATAACCATGCCAGTGGTGCAGCAGAAAACATGTAGCACAGTGATGAAGGTATGTGGTCCAGCAAAGGAAGGATTGAGGGCAATAACAAATAAACAAAACTAGAGCGACAATTTGGAAAAAAATTCAATATGTTTTACTTTTTTCTATAATAAATATCCCCAAAAATTATATAAAAAAACACTTTTTTTCCTCAGTTGAGGCCGATATGTATTCTTCTACATATTTTTGGTAAAAAAAAAATCGCAATAAGCATTTATTGATTGGTTTGCGCAAAAGTTACAGCATGTACAAAATAGGGGGTAGTTTTATGGCATTTTTATGCATATTTTTTTTTTTTACTAGTAATGGCGGTGATCAGCGATTTTTATTGTGACTGCAACTTTATGGCGGACACATCGGACACTTTTGACACATTTTTGGGACCATTGTCATTTTTACAGCAATCAGTGCTATAAAAATTACTGTAAAAATTACACTGGCAGTGAAGGGGTTAACCACTAAGTGGCGCTGCAGGGGTTAAGTCAGTACTAGGGAGTGATTCTTACTGTTAGGGAGCGTAGCTACACGTGACACGTCACTGATGACTGTTCCCGATCACAGGGAACAGTCATCAGTGACAGTGTCACTAGGCAGAATAGGGGAATGCCTTGTTTACAAAGGCATTCCCCTGTTCTGCCTTTGCCAACCGCAATCGCGGGCCGCCCGGGAACATCGAGTTCCCGGGACCCGCGAGCACGCTGGGCGGTAAATTTAAAGGGACGTACCTGTACGCCAATGTGCCTGCCCGTGTCATTCTGCCGACGTACATCTGCGTGCGGCGGTCGGCAAGTGGTTAATATGTACAACTGACACAAGCAAAGGATTGCAGGAGAGTCCTACTACCCTCCCCTGCCAGGTATAGGTGACCATGTCAGTGTTCCTTGTGTCTGCACCATCCCTATCATACCGGCAGCAGTGCGACCGCTTTATGGGGCCCCAGACCGATTTGTCTTACGGCCCAGTCCACCTCATAAGACTGGCGCTACACTAAAAGTGTAGGGCAAGCTGGGGGGGACTCTTTTCTTGCTGCCCCCCTGCAAAGTTCTGCCCTAGGCCTGGGCCTTGTTGGCCTAGGCCAAGATACAGTGTTGACGCCCGCCTTTACACGCACATGAACTTTAATGGCATCCCAGTCTTAGTCCGTAGGGTTCAATATTGAGTTGGCCCACCCTTTGCAGCTATAACAGCTTCAACTCTTCTGGGAAGGCTGTCCACAAGGTTTAGGAGTGTGTCTATGGGAATGTTTGACCATTCTTCCAGAAGCGCATTTGTGAGGTCAGGCACTGATGTGGACAAGAAGGCCTGGCTCGCAGTCTCCGCACTAATTGATCCCAAAGGTGTTCTATCGGGTTGAGGTCAGGACTCTGTGTAGGTCAGTCATGTTCCTTAACACAAAACTCGCTCATCCATGTCTTTATGGACCTTGCTTTGTACACTGGTGTGCAGTCATGTTGGAACAGGAAGGGGCCATCCCCAAACTGTTCCCACAATGTTAGGAGCATGAAATTGTCAAAAAGTCTTGGTAGGCTGATGCCTTAGGAGTTCCCTTCACTGGAACTAAGAGGCCAAACCTTTTGGTGGAGGGGGATTATGGTGTAATTTTTTTTTTCAGGGATTGGGCTTGGCCCCTTAGTTCCAGTGAACGTTTGGGGATGGCCCCTTCCTGTTCCAACATGACTTCGCAGCATTACACAAACAAGGTCCATAAAGACATGGATGAGCGAGTTTGGGATAGAGGAACTTGACTGGCCCGGCACTGAGCCCTGACCTCAACCCGATAGAATAACTTTGGGATAAATTACAGCAGAGACTGCAAGCCAGGCCTTCTCGTCCAACATTAGTGCTTAACCTCACAAATGTGCTTCTGGAAGAATGGTCAAACATTCCCATACACACACTCCTAAACCTTGTGGACAGCCTTCCCAGAAGAGTTGAAGCTGTTATAGCTGCAAAGGGTGGGCCAACTCAATATTGAACCTTACGCACTAAGACTGGGATGCCATTAAAGTTCATTTGCGTGTAAAGGCAGGTGTCCCAAGTAACGAATTTAAACAAATCCGAAATAATAAAACAACATTTTGTCCAAAATAACAATTTATACAAATTCGAAAACAAATTCAAAATTTAAACATATTGCTGACTATTGCTGATTTCCTTCAAAGGCTCTGTGTATTAGTGTTAGAATATAGCCATCTTCCAGATTTCGAAAATATTAGAATATAATAGAATAGAATAGAATTAAAAAGAATAGAAAAAAATTGAATATAATAAAATAGAAAAAATATAGCCGTCTTCTGAAATTTGAATTTCTAATAGAAAAGAATAGAAGGAATATAGCTGTCCTCCGAAATTCGAATTTCGAAAAGAATAGAATAAAATAGAATAAAACAAAATAGAATAGAAAACAAAGGAATAGAATAGAAAATAATAGAATAGAAAAAAAGAAAGAATAAAGCTGTCTACTGAAATTAGAATACAATAGAATAATCCCTTCACGCTGACCGTACACAAATATGCATTCATGGCTTAAAGGGGTTATACCATTTTTTAGAGCCAGTGTTTGGGTTTTTAGTGATAACAACTGTGCCCAATTTCAAAGCATGACATGTTGGGTATCTATTTACTTGGTGTAACATCATCTTTCACATTATACAAAAAAATTGGGCTAACTTTAATATTTTGTTTTGTTTTTTTATTCATGAAAGTGTATTCTTTAGCCAAAAATTGCATTTGAAAGACCGCTGCACAAATACCGTGTGACATAAAAAAGTTGCAACGATCGCCATTTTATTCTCTAGTTTCTTTGCCCAAAAAAATATATGTAATGTTTGGGGGTTCTAATTTTCTAGCAAAAAATAAGGATTTTAACTTGTAAGCAACAAATGTCAGAAATAGGCTTAGGCATGAAAGTGTTAAAATAGAAAGAATATAATCAATATAATCAATTGTACTAGGAGTACAACTGGGGGGATCCGTAGTGGAGAAGGATCTGGGGGTTTTGGTAGATCATAAGCTCAATAATGGCATGCAATGCCAAGCTGTGGTTTCCAAAGCGAGCAAAGTCCTTTCTTGTATTAAGAGAGGTATGGACTCCAGAGAGAGATATCATTTTGCCCCTGTACAAATCATTAGTAAGACCTCATCTGGAATATGCAGTTTAGTTTTGGGTCCCAGTTCTCAAAAAGGATATCAGGGAACTGGAGAAAGTGCAGAGAAGGGCAACCAAACTGATAAGAGGCATGGAGGAAAGATTAGAGGAACTGAATTTATTCACTCTTGAGAAGAGGAGATTAAGGAGGATATGATCAGCATGTACAAATATATAAGGGGTCCATATAGTGAACTTGGTTTTGAGTTATTCACTTTACGATCAACACAGAAAATAAGGGGGCACTCTTTGCGTCTAGAGGAAAAGAGATTTCATCTCCAAATACAGAAAGGTTTCTTCACAGTAAGAGCTGTGAAAATGTGGAATAGACTCCCTGCAGAGATGGTTCTGGCCAGCTCAGTAAATTGCTTTAAGAAAGGTCTGGATTCTTTCCTAAATGTACATAATATAACTGGGTACTGATATTTATAGGTAAAGTTGATCCGGGGAATATCCGATTGCCTCTCGGGGGATCAGGAAGGAGTTTTTTACCCTGCTGTAGCAAAATTGGAGCATGCTCTGATGGGGTTTTTCGCCTTCCTCTGAATTAACTGTGGGTATAGAAATGGGTATATTGGATTGTACGATATTTTTTTATTTTATTTACTTTATGGTTGAACTAGATGGACTTTTTTCAACCTGACTAACTATGTAACTATCTATATAACTATGTAATATAGCCGTCTTCCGAAATTTTAATTTTGAATAGAACACAATAGAATAAAACAGAGTAGAATAGAGTAGAAAATAATATAATATAATAAATATTAGAAAATAATAGAATAGTATAGAATAGAATTGAACAAAATACAATAGAAAGAATATAGCTGTCTTCTGAAATTCCAACCTCGAATAGAATAGAACCAGCTATTCTTCACAATGAAGTTGTATCGATTCAATATTTTCTATTCCAATTTGATTCAAATAATTCAAATCCACTGGAAAAATTGGAGTCCAGTCGAAGACGAATAAATGAAACTAAATGAAACAAATTTTGTTACGAATGCAACAAAACAAAATTGAGTAACTTAACCAAAACTAAACTAATTTTTTCGTTCTGCACATGTCTACATGTAAAATACTTAGATATTGGATCTGGAAAGAACGAACGTTTAATTGTCCAATCTCTACACAAAAGTTGAAATTTCACATCATTCTGGCAGCTGGAATGCCTGAACATGACTTAGTGACACGTAACCAATTTACATGTGTTAGATGGTTATACAGCACATGAGCGGTGAGGTTAGGCAGAACATCGTCTTTTGTCAGGAGGCAGATTTGAGATTCCCCAGGGAAAGTAATTGTTGCCCATGAAAATTGTAGTCTCAGGATATATTAGTGACTACTGTAACCAATTGATGTGTTTCTGGAGGTGCTGTTTTGTTATAAGAAGTAAATTCTCTTTCCTTCCAGCTGTACAAGATTTACAAGGTGATGTAGATCATTACACGCTGATACTGAGCTCGCCCAGGTATAACAAGACGCTAACGTTCCCGGCAGATGTGAAGAACGTGGTAATTGGCGGCCTGTACCCGCACACCAAGCATCAGCTCTATCTGGAAGTCTCCAATGGACTCCATAGCGTAAGCAGCGGCTGGGTGCACGTGACAACCCCGGATGGAGGTTCGTACCGACAACCACTTTACCAGCTCTGAGAACTAAATGGATTGATTTTGCAAGGTTGAAATCAGTCAGCCTTGGATTTTTAAAATGCCTTTTCATTAAATGAGAGAGAGGGGAAAAAAGGTTTAAATGGTCTAAAATGTATCGTTGACTTGAGAAGGAAGATCAATAAGAGGCCCACAGAGACAAGAGCATGCCGCTATAATCGCAAATATTAGCCTTATCTGAACTCGCTCTCCCGTGTCATGCTGCGGCCTGTTTATAGAGAGGTGCAAGAAAAATTCCAAAGCTTTGCAGTCATTCTTTTTTATTTTATGATACTGTATATGTGTGTGTTTATATATATATATCTATATATATGAATATACAGTATATATAAACTGTTTTACATATAATATGCATACATATATATATATATATATATATATATATATATATATATATATATATATACATAGATATAGATATATATATATGAGTAGGTTGTATGGAGAAACCTGCGCTTAGGACTGAAACTGTTGGGCTGCTGCCCCCCGTATGGCCCCTGTGCACAAGGGCTAAGGAAGTGAATAGTATATGTGTGGGGTAAATGGCGCTCCCAGTGGAGGGTGTGTGTTTATAAATGAAGAACCGTTTGAACATGTGTGGTATGTTAACAGAGTGATTGAAAAACCATGGTAAAAAAACAAAAAACACACTAAAAAACACACAAAAAAGTGACGGTGGGTGGGTCAGCAAGTGACCTCTCCCTAGCCCCAGGTAATTTTTAAAAATAGATTAGTGCTAGTATGTGAGTTCTTATTGTGCTAAGTACATATGTGCATATTTAACAGCCACTATGGAAGTGACAAAGATAAAGGGGGTAAAGAACCCTCGTGTTTAATTATGTCAATCTGTGGTGTGAAATATAATAAACGATACCAGTGCAAATAATAAAAAATAAAAAATAAAAAATATATAAATCAAGTATAAAAGGTTGTAGACAATATTGCAAAAAAAGGGGGATAGTTATCCCAGTATAAACAGTTCGAACAGTTAACCAGAATAGTCCACCATATAAATGTATATGTGATCCTAATCGTTATTACAGTATATAATTTTCCCAGTAATGTCCTATTAGGAACTGTTCAACTGGTGACTTGTGTGTGAATCCTTATATCCAGGTGACACTTGTGCTCCCCCTTAAGGGCGTGAGAGGACCAATCAGCTGACGCGTTTCGTCATGTGACTTCTTCTGAGGTGATACAGTGTCCTCACGTTACACGCCTGATATTGCGAGCGGCCAGCGGGTTCCTCCTATTGCTTTTTACATTATTTTTGGTTTAATATATATTTACCTCGGAAGTCGTCGTTTTTTTAATATGGATGTAAATATTTTTTTTAAATAAAACTGGACTACGCTATGGTGGCCCCTGTTCTTCTGTCCTGAGGAGCATCATCACACGCCGGAACAGCCAGCCCAGGGACGTATAGGAATCCCGGGACCAGGAGAGACCTACTGCACCATCCCAAGTCATCAAACCACTCACCTATATGCTGTGTACCCCTGCAGGGGTTTCATCCTCTGGTGAGTAGGATAACTTAAGGGGGAGCACAAGTGTCACCTGGATATAAGGATTCACACACAAGTCACCCGTTGAACTGTTCCTAATAGGACATTACTGGGAAAATTATATACTGTAATAACGATTAGGATCCCATATACATTTATATGGTGGACTATTCTGGTTAACTGTTCGAACTGTTTATACTGGGATAACTATCCCCCTTTTTTTGCAATATTGTCTATAACCTTTTATACTTGATTTATATTTTTTTTTATTATTTGCACTGGTATAGTTTATTATATTTCACACCACAGATTGACATAATTAAACACGAGGGTTTTTTACCCCCTTTATCTTTGTCACTTCCATAGTGGCTGTTAAATATGCACATATGTACTTAGCACAATAAGAACTCACATACTAGCACTAATCTATTTTTAAAAATTACCTGGGGCTAGGGAGAGGTCACTTGCTGACCCACCCACCGTCACTTTTTAGTGTGTTTTTTGTTTTTTTACCATGGTTTTTCAATCACTCTGTTAACATACCACACAGGTTCAAACGGTTCTTCATTTATAAACACACACCCTCCACTGGGAGCGCCATTTACCCCACACATATACTATTCATATATATATATATATATATATATATATATATATATATATATACACAGTATATAAATATATATTGTGAGGGGGTTAGCTCGGCAGCGGGTGTGTGTGACCCCCTGGATGGGTTCACCACACAAGAACAGGCACAGCAGACAGAGTTTGTAGTTGCAAAAACAAAAGGTGCGGTTTATTTAAACTATTTACAGTGAAAAAACATCAAAAGAAAAAGAAACATAAAAAAGAAATCCTGGTCAGCTTGACCGCTTACTACACGCGTAGGTTCCTTGTCTGACAACTAGGTGCAGCCTTGTGCTGCCCCAGCCCCTATCTCCCTGTTTCTGAAGGTTTTAGCCACACAGGCTTTGTCTCACCGCACAGGACAGAAACACACTCCCCAGTCTTGCACAACACAGAACTGGTTCCAGGATGGAGCATCTCCCTTAGCATGCTGGGAGTTCTTGTAGCGGCCTCAATGAGCCACTTGATTCAGCTGGGCTCATTAACTCTTCCCCCGCAAGACTCCCAGCACTCCTCTTAGTGGTATGAATTTGCATAAAGCCTGAATCTAGGGCATACATACCTACCATCCTGGATGCAACCTGGTGATTTTACCTGCCTGCTGTCACAATATATATATATATATATGTGTAGCACTACCCTCTCCTCTCAGGGAAAAGAAGAGAGACACCCATGCCACAAGCCTGTGTCCTCTAGTTTAGAGGTCAGGCGGTGTATATGTACCTGGGTCCCGCAGCGAGTTACCTCCTTCCACTGGTTCCCATCTCCAGAATGTAGAGACGAGTCTGTACTTTTCCCTTCTTTAATAAAGTCAATGTCCAAACCACTTAAACTCCAACGTTGAGTTTATTTTGTATCTTTGCTTGATAGGTAAGAGAGAGTAGATGAGAGAGATAATAGTTGAACTAAAGCAGATTCAGGCACAGAACTCCCAGATTTATCACCACTCGATCCCGAGTGGGTACAGCTCACCCGGGTAGTCCTTCAATGGTCCTAGCAGCCGGTGTGGAGCTCGAACAAGCAATTTAAATCCTCCAAGAACAAGTTCAGTCTGTCCTCAAAGAGCAGCAGCACTCCACAGGGTCAGTTCTGCAGAGCATAGGATCCTTCCCTCCGACAGGTCACCAGGCCTTTCCCGAGACAGCAATCTGACTATCACTCATCTCCTGTTATGGGACCGATCCTCCCCTGGCTCCCTCCTGGTCGGAGCGGATACCCTCACCCGGGCATCCTAGGACTCCCAAAATTCTGCCTGTAGACCCAGTTGAAGGTACTGGGCCTACCCGGAACGTTGCGGTCTCGGGCTGAAGGTGCCCGATACTCTTCAGTCGGTATACGCACCCCCTCCTTAGGGGGCATCACTCCTCTGGGTACTTGTCCCCGGGTCTCTCCTCGAACAAATGGCGCCTGCCTCTTTTATATCCTCTCCCGGCATGCACAGCAGGCAGAACCAGCCCACTGCATGGTAGCCGAGAGAGGACATCCAATACGCCAATGCATCCTATGGTTCAACCTTGACCCAACATGGCAGCACCATCTGCAGGCCACAGGGAACCCTACATAGGCACACAGCATCAAAGCAGAGTCCAGCACAATTAGAAGGCCCGAGCCATACTAGCGCTTGGGTCATCCCCCTAAATTTGGACCTATAGACCCCCTAAATTTGGGGTACCCGCTACATATACATATATAGTCATGCTCGAAATTGTTGGCACCCCAGAAATTTTTCCAGAAAATCAAGTATTTCTCACAGAAAAGTATTGCAGTATCACATGTTTTGCTATACACATGTTTATTCCCTTTGTGTGTATTGGAACAAATGAAAAAAAGGGAGGGAAAAAAAGCAAATTGGACATAATGTCACACAAAACTTCAAACATGGGCTGCTCAAAATTCTTGTCACCCTTTAAAAATTGTGGATAAATAAGATTGTTTCAAGCATGTGATGCTCCTTTAAACTCACCTGGAGCAAGTAACAGGTGTGGGCAATATAAAAAAAACACCTGAAAGCAGATAAAAAGGAGAGAAGTTCACTTAGTCTTTGCATTGTGTGTCTGTGTGTGCCACACTAAGTAAGCATGGACAACAGAAAGAGGAGAAGAGAACTGTCTGAGGACTTGAGAACCAAAATTGTGAAAAAATATCAACAATCTCAAGGTTACAAGTCCATCTCCAGAGATCTAGATTTGCCTTTGTCCACAGTGCGCAACATTATCAAGAAGTTTGCAACCCATGGCACTGTAGCTAATCTCTCTGGGCGTGGACGGAAGAGAAAAAATTGATGAAAGGTTGCAATGCAGGATAGTCCGGATGGTGGATAAGCAGCCCCCAAACAAGTTCCAAAGAAGTTCAAGCTGTCCTGCAGGCTCAGGGAACATCAGTGTCAGCGCCAACTATCCGTCGACATTTAAATGAAATGAAACGCTATGGCAAGAGACCCTGGAGGACCCCACTGCTGACACAGAGAAATAAAAAAGCAAGACTACAGTTTGCCAAAATGTACTTGAGTAAGCCAAAATCCTTCTGGGAAAACGTCTTGTGGACAGATGAGACCAAGATAGAGCTTTTTGGTAAAGCACATCATTCTACTGTTTTCCAAAAACGGAATGAGGCCTACAAAGAAAAGAACACAGTACCTACAGTGAAATATGGTGGAGGTTCAATGATGTTTTGGGGTTGTTTTTCTGACTCTGGCACTGGGTGCCTTCAATGTGTGCAAGACATCATGAAATCTGAGGATTAATAAAGGATTTTGGGTCGCACTGTAGTGCCCAATGTCAGAAAGCTGGGTTTGCGTCCGAGATCTTGGGTCTTCTAGCAGGACAATGACCCCAAACATATGTCAAAAAGCACCCAGAAATGGATGGCAACAAAGCGCTGGAGAGTTCTAAAGTGGCCAGCAATGAGTCCAGATCTAAATCCCATTGAACACCTGTGGTGAGATCTTAAAATTGCTTTTGGGAAAAGGCACCCTTCCAATAAGAGAGACCTGGAGCAGTTTGCAAAGGAAGAGTGGTCCAAAATTCCGGGTGAGAGGTGTAAGAAGCTTATTGATGGTTATAGGAAGCGACTGATTTCAGTTATTTTTTCCAAAGGGTGTGCAACCAAATATTAAGTTAAGGGTGCCAAGAATTTTGAGCAGCCCATTTTTGAAGTTTTGTGTGACATTATGTCCAATTTGCTTTTTTTCCTCCCTTTTTTTGATTTGTTCCAATACACACAAAGGGAATAAACATGTGTATAGCAAAACATGTGATACTGCAATACTTTTCTGTGAGAAATACTTGATTTTCTGGAAAAATTTCTGGGGTGCCAACAATTTCGAGCATGACTGTATATACATATATATACGGAGATAGATAGATAGATATAGATATCCATATATAGATATATATAATATAGTATTTTACATACTACATATATCTATATGTACACTATATTACCAAGAGTATTGGGACGTCTGCCTTTACACGCACATGAACTTTAATAGCTCCCCAGTCTTAGTCCGTAGGGTTCAGTATTGAGTTGGCCCACCCTTTGCAGCTATAACAGCTTCAACTCTTCTGGGAAGGTTGTCCACAAGGTTTAGGAGTGTGTCTATGGGAATGTTTGACCATTCTTCCAAAAGTGCATTTGTGAGGTCAGGCACTGATGTTGGAGAGAAGGTCTGGCTCGCAGTCTCCGCTGTAATTTATCCCAAAGGTGTTCTATCGAGTTGAGGTCAGGACTCTGTGCAGGGCAGTCAAGTTCCTGCACCCCAAACTCACTCATCCATGTCGCTCATCCATGACCTTAACTTTTGCACTGGTCCAAATCATTTGGAATTATGGTGTGGGGTTGTTTTTTAGGGGTTGGGTTGGCCCCTTAGTTCCAGTAATGGGAAATCCTAAGGCATCAGCATACCAAGACATTTTGGACAATTTCATGTTCCCAACTTTGTGGCCCCCTTCCTGTTCCAACATGACTGCACACCAGTGCACAAAGCAAGGTCCATATAGACACGGATGAGTTTGGGGTGGAGAAACTTGACTGGCCTGCACAGAGTCCTGACCTCAACCCGATAGAACACCTTTGGGATGAATTAGAGCGGAGACTGCGAGCCAGGCCTTCTCATCCAACATCAGTGCCTGACCTCACAAATGCGCTTTTGGAAGAATGGTCAAACATTCCCATAGACACACTCCTAAACCTTGTGGACAGCCTTCCCAGAAGAGTTGAAGCTGTTATAGCTGCAAAGGGTGGACCAACTCAATATTGAACCCTACGGACTAAGACTGGCATGCCAATAAACTTCACGTGTGTGTAACAGCAGGTGTCCCAATACTATTGACAATATAGTGTATATGTATATATAGATAGCATTTTATTACTTTACCTTTCTTTTTACCACCGTGAAATGCATATTTTGTTATTCTGTTGTCAGATAGAGTGGGAGTGAACAAAAGAAATCTTAAATCTGCATTGCCAGCTTTATCCACTGCTCCAGGGGTTTGTATGTGACATATGTATCATGGAATAACTGCTTCAATCAGAAGTTCATCACACAGGTGGTTTGCTCTTAATAATAATAAATCTAAATTCACATACTAAAATATCAAGTAATCCTAAACAAAATAATGTCATTTTAAAAGTTGTTTTAAAGGGGTTGTAAACCCTCATGTTTTTTCACCTAATCCTACACAGACAGCAGTAAAATCCTATTTTGTCTGTAAAGTAAAGAAGGGCTGTATACCTGTTGGCTTTTCACCATTGTCTCCAAACTCTCTACCCTGGCAACAGATAATCACTGGAACAGAAATTGATGAGAAATTTTCCTAGTGAGGATACAGACAGGAGTAAATAGGGAAGGGACAGGATTTGAAAGGTGTCCAGTCAGGTAAAATAAGACCATGGAGTAGGGAAAGCTCCACACCGGATTGCACTGGAAAAAAAAAGCCACTTCGTTCAGAAGAGTCATCTCAGCAAAATGAACAGTGTAAAGCCCCGTACACACGGTCAGACTTTTTGGCAACAAACTTCAAAATGAGCAAGTTTTCAAAAAAATCCGACCGTGTGTACGCTCCATCGGACAGACTTTTTCGGTTTTCATCGGACAAAAGTTCGCTCTGCAAACGGACAAACTTTTCGGCAACAAAAGTCTGATGGTGCAAAGTCCGAACGTGTGTACAGAAATCCATCGGACAAATACGCATGCCCAGAACCAATGTTAAAATCAACCAACAATAGCAGAAGTTGACCAAAGGGTGGCGGTAAAGAGCAGAAAAGAGCAGAAAAACACGTGATGTTGCCAAAAGTTTTGGGAAAGTTTGCAGAAAAGTCAGAGCATGTGTATGATATGGGTGTTCCCGGCCAACTCCGTTCGGACAAAAAAACACGGAAAAGTCCGATGGAAGTCCGACCGTGTGTACGAGGCTTTAGAGTGGTACTCCAACTTCACCTGGCACTGGTGTCTTGAAGTGCTGAATTCTGTGTTCAGAATGTACTTGGTTTAATTTGGTAAACTGGTAGATTTTGGTGCTGGTATCTTTTGGTGCAGAAAGTATGGTGTTTGGCAGCATGAAATCTAGTGCAGGAAAGTTGAGTGTGCAAGCAAGAGGTTTATTTAAAAAAAAGGGGGGTTAATGTTGGGGTACAAGGAGGGTTAGTGTTAGCATAGAAGACTACAAGGAAGGTGAGTATTATGCCTTGTAGACACGATAGGAATTTCCGATGGAAAAAGTCAGACCGTGTGTACGAGGATTTAGATCATTTGTGGGTCCATGTGAAAGGTTGAAGGCATATAGACTTTAATCCATAGGGTCCAGGTTCTACGAAATTCCAAAATGGTGGGGTTGATTTACTAATACTGGAGAGTGCAACATCAGCTCTGCATAGCTCCCAGCTTCAAAACTTAAACCCAGGACCCTGCATTCACTAAATCTGGTCCTCCACAGTACACAAAACATGGAAACGCAAAAGTTTTAATAAATATAAACTGATAAATACCTTTTTTCATCAGCAGTATATAGTAGTCTTGTTACTTCTATCAGTGTCTGGTTGAAGCTTGTTGTCCTATCAGGCTGCAGGACCCACGACCTTCTGTCTGGACAGTGCTGATTGGAGAATGCATGTGATCAGCACAGGGCCAAAGAAAAAAAATAAACTCTCTAGCAATGCACACCAAACTGAGCATTTGCAGCTTGTCCCCTAGCCTATGTTCTATCAGGAGATGGTTTGGGGACCGTGGAAGAAGGGGAGGGTCAGAGAAGACAGGATCAAACAGCCTTTTTTACACAATGCAGAGGATTATCCCCTTAGGTTCCACAGTGAGTATAACAAGCATGCTTTACTGCATATACACACTGATTTTACTGTTGTGGGTTTAGTAACACTTTAATTGAACAAGCTAAAGTTAGAAGCTGATTGGCAACCATGCACAGCTGAACCAAATTTTGCACTCTACAGTTTTAGTAAATGAACCCCAATGTTGTTCTATATGTTTCCCATAAAATATATCCTTATGCCGCGTACACACGATCGTGATTCACGGCGGTGAAAACACCGCCGTGAATCACGACATGAAAAAAAATGAAAAACGAGGGAACGGCATTTTCCCCCACACACGACCGTTTTTCCCGTCATTTTTTTCTTTGTCGAGAAAAACGACCGTCTGTGGGCTCCGCGGCAGTGTCTCCCTATGGGAAAACTGCCGCGGAAAAAAATGATGGAAAAAACGATGAGAAAATTTAGAACATGTTCTAATTTTTCTCGTCGTTTTTCCTGCCGTTTTTCTCAACGAGAAAAACGGCATAAAGCCCACAGACGATCGTTTTTCTCGGCGAAAAAAAAAATGTCATTTATCCCGACGGGAAAAATGATCGTGTGTACGCGGCATTAGAAACAAGGGTTTTAACCTCCACAAGGGGTATTGCTGGAGACTTCTACACCCAGGCTAAGATTGTGCATATACAATACCTTTAATCCTTACTAGAATATGTGCCTTAAAATTAGAAATTGGTTCTACCAGCGATATTGTCAATTATTGAAGATATTGGGCACTCAGGTCAATTTGCTTATCTCCCACTGTAATTTATTTTCACCTCCCCTTTAAATCTAAACACATATTGCAAAGTCTATCTCATTTTTTGACTTTATAAAAACTCATTATAAACACTATCATATCATTACCTCCCAAGCAAGTGTTCCAGGTCATTAAAATCCTCTTAAAGGAAGGCCTTTCATTTCCACCTTGATACTAAAGGTTACCACCTTCTTTTTTTTTGGTTTTGTTTTGTTTATTAAAAAAAAGAAATAATATATTACCCAGTGACAAGATGGGGCAATATTTTTGCATAGCTATTCCCGCCATCCCTGAATAACGGTGTAGTTAAGGCAAGGGAAATTTTATTTCTAAATTAGATGGTGATATTAACTACTGTGTGATAATCAACATTCTAGATCATTTACCTAACGATAATGCCACGCTATTGCTTGATGTAATTTACAGGGTGATCTCTATAATGTTCTTTAGGTCAAACGCAATTCCACTCCGCCATTATAAAGATGGAGCTATTACCCGTGCAAACTTAATTTCAATTGGGCCGAACTTTATCAATAAAGGAACTGCTGGTTATAGTGGAAGTGCAGGCAAATTAAAAAAAAATGTTTTATTCTATCTTATATGATGACTGAAATATTGCTATATGTGTTTTTAAAGAGCAACTGTAGTTAAAAATGAAAGGGGAATTTGTTTCACATTAAAGTGGACCTTTTAGTCAGGGGCACAACTATAAATCATGAGGCACCATAGCAAGATTTTGATAAAGCAAAATTAAACAAGAATTGTAGTAGCAATAATAATAATAATGACCATCACAATAGCTTTAAAATATATAATAACAGCATTATTACTCTAATTATCATTAACCCTAAAAATCAATAGCAATGCAAATAAAGTGATAACTATACACAATAACAAGAGTATAAATAGTAAATATAAAGTAATGATAGTGTCTTTAAAATGTCATTGAATTGATGTACGTTAAAAAGCCGATATCCTAAAGTGTAACTAAAGGCGATATATATATATATTTTTTTCATTTTGGATAGTGGAAAAAACAAAAATTAGACTCAATGGACTTTGAAGGCACCCGCACAGTAATATATAAAAAAACATAAACATAATTAATACCATGTAATGACCCTATGACGATCCAAATCATTAAGGTGATTTACAATACATTAAAAAGCCGATGTCTTAGAGTGCTATTAAAGACTAAACAAATTATTTATTTTGGATGGTGGAAACAACAAAAATTAGACCCAGTGGACTTTTAAGGTACCCATACAGTAATATATAAAAACAAATTATTATATAAATGTGCATATAGTTGAAATCTAAAAATAATACAATTATAATAGCACATTCACATATAACATCAAGTAGTTACAACTCATCTGGAGGGTGTTTCTCACTGCCAATGTACAAAACCATATACTTATGTACATCCAATATACTCAACATTAGAGAGCAATATGTATAGCATATCACCTGGGGGTGGGACTAGCTCTGGGCTCTACGCGTTTCCCGGAATCAGGTTTCTACTTCTTCAGGAGGCTGGATGAGATTTATAATCGGAATTAAAATAAAAAATATATATTACAAATTGTGCATAAATAATCATTATCATAACATACACTAGTCCAATCCATGCATATCAAACATACAGCATATAAGCATGAAGAATTGTATACGTAAATTTTAGTAAGCCTGCTGAAATATTACAGGTCACCGTTATCAAATAGCACCAAGGCCACCCAGCTCAATTATTTTGGCTAGACTAAGGGAGGGTTATACCCTCTGTCAGTTTTTATTTAGTTTTGTTTTTTTTTGCCATATGTGCTCCATTGGGGAGATTTACCTTCACTTCCTGTCCCATAGCCAAAACAGGGAGTGAGAGGAAATCCCTGAAAGTTAAGGGAATCCTGGTGTATCAACAGGGTCACCAGAACTAGTTTCCCCATTGGAAGATTTCCCCTCTATTAGTGTTCTGATGTCAACCCAAAATGAGGGATTTTATTTTATTTTTGTGCAGCACTTCCGCATTTCACACCTAGGTGAGAATTACATTTCTTCTCCCTGCCCCCTGCACATGTGCAAATGTAACACAGGGCTTCAGATCCCGAGAGAGCCCTGTGGCACAGCTGCACGTCAATAGGTTTCCTCCGACCATCTGAGCAGTCCCAAACCTCCTTCATCTTTGCGCATGTGTGGGAAATCACCCACACGTGCACAGATGTACCGACAGCCTCTGCCAGGCCATCTGCTCGTGTGTCATAATGAAGGTGCCAGAGGGGCAGAGTGGAGCCATCTGAGGAGTGGACTGAAAGAAGGTCAAAATTAGCCTGAATACACAAATCCTCCTACTTCTACATGAACCAATCCTTTACCCCTAAGTGGCTCTCACATATAATTCCAAAACATCATAGAAGGGGGCAAAGTGATTTATTTATTTTTTTGCTGAACCACAATCAGCTGTTTTTAGCTGAGAAGACACAATAAGACCCCTTTCACACTGAGGCGCTTTGCAGGCGCTATAACACTAAAAATAGCACCTGCAAAGCGCCCTGAAAGTGCCGCTCCATTCAGTCCAGTGTGAGAGCCCGAGGGCTTTCACACTGGAGCGGTGCGCTGGCAGGACACTGAAAAAAGTCCTGCTAGCAGCATCTTTGGAGTGGTGAAGGAGCGGTGTGTGTATACCGCTCCTCCACCGCTCCTGCCCATTGAAATGAATGGACACCGCGGCTATACCGCCGGCAAAGCGCTGCTGCAGCGACGCTTTGCGGATGGTTTTAACCCTTTTTCGGCCGCTAGCGGGGGTTAAAAGCGCCCCGCTAGCAGCCGAAAACCCCTGCGAATACCAGTGGCGGCTGGTGCTCAAAATTTTTGGGGGGCGCAAACAAACTGAAAAAAAAAAAATCAATTGCCGCCACTGTGCCCATTAAACGCAGCCACTGTGCCCAAACGCCACCAGTTTGCCCCCTCAAATACAGCCAGTTTGTTTCCATATACAGCCAGTTTGTCCCCATATACAGCCAGTGTGCCCCCATATATATATAACCAGTGTGCCCCCATATATACAGCCAGTGTGCCCCCCATATACAGCCAGTGTGCTCCCATATACAACCAGTTTGTCCCCATATATAGCCAGTTTGTCCCCATATATAGCCAGTGTGCCCCCATATATACAGCCAGTGTGCCCCCATATACAGCCAGTGTGCCCCCATATACAGCCAGTGTGCCCCCATATACAGCCAGTTCCCCCCAAATGCAGCCAGTTCCCCCCATGTACAGCCAGTTCCCCCCAAATGCAGCCAGTTTGTCTCCCATATACAGCCAGTTCCCCCCAAATGCAGCCAGTTTGTCCCCCATATACAGCCAGTTCCCCCCATATTCAGCCAGTTTGTCCCCCATATACAGCCAGGTCCCCCCATATTCAGCCAGTTTGTCCCCCCATATTCAGCCAGTTTGTCCCCATATACAGCCAGTTCCCCCCAAATGCAGCCTGTCCCCCCCCCCAGCCCTGCACTTACCTTCCTCGGTCCGCGCCGTCCTCGATGTGTTCTCCCGCCCTCGATGTCACTTTAGCCAATCAGGTTACCGGTAACCAGATCCAGTGAACCTGATTGGCTGAAACCTCCACAGTCTTCTCAAAGGAATGCACCCCCGTGCGTACCTGGGAGGAGTTTTTGGAAGCCGAATACAGCCTGAGAGCTGTATTCGGAAAGCCTATCAGGCTCTGATAGACACTTCCAGAACACACCCACCACCGGCCGCCGCTCTAATTCATATGGCCGGCGCTCACCAGGAGGCCGGCCATATGAATAGTGGGCAGCGCGGCAGCGGTGACAATACATAGATTCATGCAATGCATGAATCTGTGTATTGTCTTTCAGTGGCGGTGCGGGAGCGAGAGGGGGCGGCGCTCCAGCGCCCTCTATGGACGCACCGCCACTGGCGAATACAATGGTAAAGCGCCGCTAAAAATAGCAGCGCTTTACTGCCGATGCCCCCACCGCCCCAGTGTGAAAGCAGTCTAAGAAATTTTGCAGCCTGAGGAAGACTGCGTTAGCCATACAGGGTTAATTTTAGTGCTGGCCAGGATGACACTAGATTCTGGTGTCTGATTGGAAATGTCACAGTGGGTACAGGGTCAGTGTCAACAGCAACCCCTGGAATTCCTAATAATACAGTATTAGATTTGTGCTATCTTCATATGCACATGGATTTTCTGTGTTTAAAATTCCTAATGAGCCCCCTTTCTAGCCTCAGGCCCCATAACAGCCTTGTGGACTGCTGTGGTTTTTGTTATACCACTGCTTTTTGTTACTTTACATGTTTTGCACAAATACATTCCTCATGTCACTATATACTGTACAATACAGTATCGGATTTTTTAAGTCAAACTTTTCTCAATAAAAAGCCATAAGCTCCAGTCAGAGACTTTTCTTAGATGATGTCATCAGCCTGCTGCAGACAGGAGGAAACATTTCCTCTGTCTCCTCTACCTCTCTGATCTGTGTCACATGTTGGTGAGCACAGCCAAGAACTACAAGCACCAGGCTTTATAGATCTGTGTCATCTCTGAGCCTGCTAATCAGGCAGGAGGTGCATGCTGATCCTGGATGATGCTCGAGTAAAGATGGTGCTTGGGATTAAAGGTGAGTATTGCACCAAAAGTTGCATCTTTTTTTATCTTTTAAATGAGTTTAAGCTATATGAGAGAATGTGGCAAGTTTAATTAAAATATTTTTCTGAGTGAGTATTAAAATAAAAAATAAAATAAAAATTAGGGGTATTGTTTGTTATTATATTTATATTGGGGCATCCATATGTCCCTAGTACAATTATAGAGTTTGCTCCCTCATTAACAGGACATTAGAGTGATAAAACAGCACTGTTCCCCTCTCTCTCAATACCGTAGAGCCTTTAGGTCAGGACTGACTTGTACTATTCCACTGGTCAAACATTACAGCAGGTCAGCGCAGTGTGTGTAATAGAAAACATTTTTACCAATAGCTCTTGCAGTTTCTTACTGAGAACATAATAGGCCAATTTAAACATCAGCGCTGGCTGTGACTGCTTCATTGCAAAACAGCAAAGAGCGCTTTCTTTAGTTTCTTTTTTTTTTTTTTTTTTCATAATGCTTATCCGATTTGGTTAAAGAAGGTCTTTCACGCAGACAGCAGGAGTACTCTGTGTTTTTGCATTAATTCTAGTGCCTGAAGGCATGCTCCCTCCAGAGGTTGTGGCAATCAACAGTACAGCTGTACAAGTCATCTGGACACCCCCTTTAAATCCAAATGGCATTGTCACAGAATATTCCATCTACGTGAATGATAAAGCCTACAGGACGGACAAGAATACACCCCATCCTTTCATAGTGGACAATCTGGCTCCATATATCGTGTACGCCATACAGGTTTGTTTATAATGTTTAATATGTTCTTCTCTACATGTTATACATACTGTATATGAATTTGTACTGTACATATTTTTCATATTTCTATATACAGTATCTCACAAGAGTGAGTACACCCCTCACATTTTTGTAAATATTTTATTATATCTTTTCATGTGACAACACTGAAGAAATGACACTTTGCTACATTGTAAAGTAGTGAGTGTACAGCTTGTATAACAGAGTAAATTTTCTGTCCCTTCGAAATAACTCAACACACAGCCATTAATGTACAAACCGCTGGCAACAAAAGTGAGTACACCCCTAAGTGAAAATGTCCAAATTTGGCCCAAAGTGTCAATATTTTGTGTGGCCACCATTTTTTTCCAGCACTGCTTTAACCCTCTTGGACATGGAGTTCACCAGAGCTTCACAGGTTGCCACTGGAGTCCTCTTCCTCTCCTCCATGATAATATCACAGAGCTGGTGGATGTTAGAGACCTTGCGCTCCTCCACCTTCCATATGAGGATGCCCCACAGATGCTCAATAGGGTTTAGGTCTGTAGACATGCTTGGCCAGTCCATCACCTTTACCCTCAGCTTCTTTAGCAAGGCAGTGGTCATCTTGGAGGTGTGTTTGGGGTCGTTATGTTGAAATACTGCCCTGTGGCCCAGTCTCCAAAGGGAGGGGATCGTGCTCTGCCTCAATGAACTGTAGCTCCCCAGTGCCGGCAGCACTCATGCAGCCCCAGACCATGACATTCCCACCACCATGCTTGACTGTAGGCAAGACACACTTGTCTTTGGACTCCTCACCTGGTTGCCACCACACACGCTTGACACCATCTGAACCAAATACGTTTATCTTGGTCTCATCAGACCACAGGACATGGTTCCAGTAATCCATGTCCTTAGTCTGCTTGTCTTTATCAAACTCTTTGTGGGCTTACTTGTGCATCATCTTTAGAGAAGGCTTCCTTCTGGGACGACAGCGATGCAGACCAATTTGATGCAGCGTGCGACGTATGATCTGAGCACTGACAGGCTGACCCCACACCCGTTCAAGCTCTGCAGCAATGCTGGCAGCACTTATACGTCTATTTCCCAAAGACAACCTCTGGATATGACGCTGAGCATGTGTTGTCACATTAAAAGATAAAATATTTACAAAAATGTGAAGGGTGTACTTACTCACTTTTGTGAGATACTGTGTATATATATGTTTATGTGTGTGTGATGAACCCAAAGTTTAAAGTTTACATACTTGTGGATGCTGTTTTATTCATGGTACGGGTATCAGACGTGTGAGAAATTGTCTGACCATATGTATAAATGATTGAGAAACATGGAGAGAAGCCAAGTCTATAAAGCAGTTAAGTGGTCAGCATTCTTGTATTGCTCACTGGGCTTCTTGGCTTGATAACCATCAAGGACACTGTATGCATTAATGTTGTGTGTCCGGAAGATTTCCACTCACAGACAGTCATCGACAGACTCACATACTGGCAGGTTATTGGGCTGTACTCACAATGGGTTTGCAGGGCTTTAGGAGAGGCACTAGACTGTTATGGAGAAAATAAACCAATGTAAATGATGCAGTATTCTTTGTAATGGGGATTGACAAGTGTCTGAGTACTACTATAAATTAGTCAAAACATCTATTGCAGGAGAGCAGCCATTAAAAAAGTTGAACTAAATCTTCTCTGAAAACATAGTAGCTACCATTGCTTTTTCGCTTTCAGAAAATCGAACTGCCTGGTTGTCAAGTTGTCCCTTAGGCTTTGATAGTTTGAGACACTCACCCTGAACAAATATTCATATAAAAATACTGGTTCACGTTCGGAGGCTCAGGAAGTGTTGCATCCATCCACTCTAGCTCTTTTAAACCATTTAGGGGATGTCTTGTTAAGATGTATTGCTTGCAGAACTTTTACAGGAGAGGGATGAGGGGGTATTGGATAACCCAAAACGCTTAAAGGTCAGTTATCAGAGAACACTCTTTGTAAAGGTAGCACAGTCTGGCTCTCACATTTGCTATCTTTCTGTCAATCAGAAACCTTGATCCCACATAACCACTCATGGGAATAGTTTCCACAAAATAATATACAGCAACAGCCCTGAAGAAGGGGTAGTCTATTCCCCCAAAACTCGTTGGCTTGATGTTCATGTTTCTAATTTTTAATAAACATCCACAAACCATATTTTAGAAGGACACCAGGCACTCCTTTCTTTTTTATCTAAGTCTACAAGCTGAATTGCCCTTAAGGTCGCACAGAAAAGGAAGCAGTCCAATCCCCAAAGGGCCCATCAGCCATCACTGGCCAGTTGCCACTATCCACTGGAAGGCACTCCTGCCTTTTTGCCCACACGAACACCCACTCAGGACCAGTGACCAATCCAGTCAGTTCAGCGTGGTCTCCAACAAGAGCTAGCTCTCACAGCTGGGAACTGCGAGGCACTTCCGAGTAGGTAAAGTCTCTTAGCTGGGGGCCTTTATATAGCTCCAGAATAGTAAAGTCTCATAGCTAAGGAACATGAGATAACTCCAGAATAGTTAGAATCTTATAGCTGGGGATCGTGAGATAGCTTCAGAATAGTTAGAATCTTATAGCTGGGGACCATGAGATATGTCCCTGCAGGGGACTCAGCCAGGTTCTCTACTTACAAGTCTTAAAGCAGCCAGCTCCTCAGATTGGTCAGCTCGGTCAGCTGTCTCAGAGAAAAAACACAATCTCCTCAAAGCTTCAGGCTATTAACTACCTCCCATACCACCTTCTGGGCACACCTTCCCAGGGATTGGCCAGGGCAAAGTAAATATTCAGGCTTGTCATTTGAGTTTCCAGTCCTAAATTCTGGAAGATTCTCACAGAGGCAGGGAGAAACAAATAAACTTGCAGCCTGTGAAACTATGAGCAGACCAAAGCAATTGATCACTGCTCTTCTGATTACAGGGCAAGTCAAAAACTAAATGTACCAAGAATCCTATACTAAGAGAGTGCTACACATTTTCTTGGCAGTCATCAGGTCTTTCCTCAGCCCTCCCTAAGTGCCCAGGCTTGGGGACTGGCATGCAGAATGTGATAATATGCATAGACTCCAGGGCTTTTTTTCAGCTGGAACTCAGTTCCACCACCTCCAGCTCAGGCCCTCTGCTCCCTGCTCACCACACACAGAAGCAGGACTTCTGTGTTTACAAGTGAGAGCTTGGCTCCCTCAGATCTGATCTCCTGAGTGGCTCCCACTGAGTGCAGGATGGGAAGAAGGGGGATGCAGGTGCCTGGGGTGTGTGCAGGGCATGAGTGAGTTCCTGCACCTATTCTCTGAGAAAAAAATACCCTGTGCATAGCCAATTTGTACCCAGGCACTAGGGCCACTTTGCCTACCAGCATGTTCTTGGAGTATGGGAAGATACCCATACAAACACAGGGAGAACATGCAAACTCCATGCACATAGTGTCCTGGCCAAGATTCAGATCCACTGCTGCAAGGTTTACATTTAACCACTAAAAACATTGTGCCAGCTGAATAAAAATGTAATTCTGTATCATTTCTTCAGGTTGAAGTTTGCACCCTATATGCATGTATGAAGAGCAATGCTACCCAAGTAACCACTTTAGAGAGAAGACCAAGCAAAATTCCATCACTAGGCATAAAATGTATCAGCTCCAGGTAAGTGTGAACACACACTAGGTAGAATATAGGAGTTATAACCCACTAAGCTCAATCTGTGTCTAAACTGGCCATATTAATTTTCTCCAAATATAATTTCAGAAAACAAACACAACCCTTCCTAGGCAATGCACTTATTGGAGACTGCACCGACCAGAAACAGTGAGCTGATGGTTCTAGGAAAGGACAGCATGGAGTGAAGTGTACTTAACATATTACACCTACCTCCTGCTGTCATTTTCAGATTTATCTTCTGGAGTTCTTCTTTAATTGAAAATCCATATGTCAAAATGATTAGCAGATCCCAAGATATTGACAGCTAACGTCATAAGCAAGCCTGTAAAATTTGATTTGCTCTGCTTTAAATGACAGCGTGGCAAAATTTTGAGATGAGCTTCCCATGTTGTTATTCAAAATAACTTCACCTAAAGTGGAACTCCAGCCAAACTGTATTTTTTTTTTAACTTAAAGCCCAACATGAGTTGCACTTTAAAGCCCACCTCCCAAATTCTTAGACAATAAACAGGTAAATTAAAGTATACATACCCTTTTTTCAAAGCTCCTCTGACAGGTCTAATGATGTCACAGGTACATCCTCTTCTTCTCTGGCGGCAGCAGTAGGTGATCTCTTATTGCTGCCTTGAACGGTGCAAACTGAATGTCATGTGAGACATTGCACTGTAAATCTGGGCAGGAGTGATGGCTCACCCCCAGTGGTGTATTGCACTGTGAGTCTGGGCAGGAGTGATGGCTCACCCCCAGTGGTGTATTGTACTGTGAGTCTGGGCAGGAGTGATGGCACACCCTCAGTGGTGTATTGTACTGTGAGCCTGGGCAGGAGTAATGGCACACCCCAGTGGTGTATTGTACTGTTAGCCTGGGCAGGAGTGATGGCACACCCCAGTGGTGTATTGTACTGTGAGCCTGGGCAGGAGTGATGGCACACCACAGTGGTGTATTGTACTGTGAGTCTGGGCAGGAGTGATGGAACACCATCAGTGGTGTATAGTACTGTGAGCCTGGGCAGGAGTAATGGCACACCCTCAGTGGTGTATAGTACTGTGAGCCTGGGCAGGAGTAATGGCACACCCCAGTGGTGTATTGTACTGTGAGCCTGGGCAGGAGTGATGACACACCCCAGTGGTGTATTGTACTGTGAGCCTGAGCAGGAGTGATGGCACATCCCAGTGGTGTATTGTACTGTGAGCCTGGGCAGAAGTGATGGCACACCACAGTGGTGTATTGTACTGTGAGCCTGGGCAGGAGTGATGGCACACCCCAGTGGTGTATTGTACTGTGAGCCTGGGCAGTAGTGATGGCACACCCCAGTGGTGTATTGTACTGTGAGCCTGGGCAGGAGTGATGGCACACCCCAGTAGTGTATTGTACTGTGAGCCTGGGCAGTAGTGATGGCACACCCCAATGGTGTATTGTACTGTGAGCCTGGGCTCAGATGATGTAGGTTGAATCACACTGGCTGTCATTTAACCTAGAAGAGGAGCGCCATCTGCTAAAGGAGAAGATGTTTTGTGGGGGGCAGTGCTGGACTAAAGGTGAGTACTGCAGATTTTTTATTTTTTTTTAAACAACTAAGCAGTTTATTTTTTATTTTTTTTATAAATTGTTTATTTATGTAAATTTTTATGAGGCATTACAAGCATATATCACAATCAGCAAATATGAACATTGTACAACTTGCATGTGCAGACATAAAGTTACATAACAAGGGTAGAAAACAAGTCGTTCGAGTGAACCATTAGACATTGTAAGGGTCACGTAAAGGGGAGGTAATGTGGTATTTAATAGCATATCAAGATATCATATTAACACGAAGGCAATCAGTGATGGGAACTGGAGCTAAAATTTCCTGAACATACAGTGTGATCCTAGAAAGACCATTTCCCTATCTCGGTGTGAGGGTCTAGTATTCCGAATTATTATATTCCGATGTATCCCATTTTTCCCAAATGACCTCAAATTTTGGTAGTGCATCCTCTATGATTGCCGTGATATGTTCCATTTTACGAATATCAGTGACCGCAGAAAGGAATTGCGTAAAGGTAGGTGGAACAGTGGAACGCCAATGTTGCGGGATCACTCGTTTAGCTGCTAGTAAGATGAATGTCAGTAGTTTGTTAATAGTTTTGGTGGTATTCCGAAGAGGTAAGCCTAATAGCAGGTGTATGGGTTGGAAAGGGATCTGGATCTCCAATATCTTTTCCAGCAAGGCATGAACATTGGTCCAAAAGGGGGACAAAACAGGGCATTCCCAAAATATGTGGAAGTGCGAGCCCACAGAGGAGCCACACCTCCAACAGTGACTAAATGGAGCTAGTTTATGAGTTGCTAGAAATTCAGGGGTCCTGTACCAAAACATTAAGATTTTGTACGCCGTTTCCCTCTGGGCCACGCATCTGGAGACCTTGGAGGTAGCATCCCATATCGTCCCCCACTGAGCTATAGAGATAGGACTATGAAGGACCTGGGCCCATTTCCTCATATATGAGTGGGTCTGTTCAGAAATGTGATCAATGCTCTGGAGGATTTGGTAGATGCAAGATATTTGTTGAGGTTCATGTGGGCCATACGAGCATAGCTTTTCAAATTCTGTAGGAACCACCAGAGTCAATTGGGGTGATCTAGATACAAAATAATGTTTTACCTGCAAGTAAGAAAAGAGTAGTGTGTTCGGTAAGTTATGTTTGGCTTGCAGTTCCGAAAAAGGGAGTAAAGTGCGTGTTACTGGATGCACCAGATGTCGCAATTGAAATATGCCTGCCTGGGTCCACGGCATCATGGAGTCATAGGATAAGCTGTCGGGAATTTCTGGGTTAAATAAAATGTTTATCAGTGGGGGGCATTGGGAAGATAGAGCATATTTACTTGAGCAGCGTTTCCAGATTGAGAGTGTGAATATCATAGGGCTCAGGCAGATCTTCCGTATTTGAGACGTAAATTTATCTGAAGAGGGCCAAAGTAGACTACATGGGTGTGCAGGGGAAGTAATATTTATCTCGATTTCTGATCATCTGCTTGATGCATAGCGAGATGTCCACGAGGAAATGACTCTGAGGTGAGTAGCATAATAATATTTGATTACATCCGGTGCCCCCAGCCCCCCACGTGAGCGGGGAGCCAAGAGAACCAAACTGGCAATCCTGTGGGACTTGTTATTCCATATAAAATTCAGAAAGTTCCTATGAAGTAATTTAAGTTGGGTCAATGGGATTGCTACAGGGAGTGTTTCGAAAATATACAGCAGCTTGGGGAGAATAGACATCTTCAAAACGTTGATTCTACCAATTAGAGAGACAGGGAGTGTTGTCCATTTTTTAAGTAGTTTGTTGATGTCTGAGAAGAGGGGGGGGAAATTTTCTTGGTAGAGAGTGGAGTACGATCGAGATATATGTACACCGAGATACTGAAGGGACTGTATGCACCATCTATACTTGAAGTTGGTTTGCAGGGTTAGAAGAAGGTCAGCCGGAATATTAATGGGTAAAGCTTCGGTTTTAGTCGGGTTAATTTTGAATCCGGAGATATGGCCAAAGATTTGTAAGGTTGAATGGAGAGAGGGGAGAGAAATGTGTGGGTGGGTAATTGTCAGCAGCACATCATCTGCAAAAAGAGATAATTTGTATTCCAGACGCCTCAACGTCACTCCCCTAATGTCTGGGTGGACGCGTATGGCTGCTGCCAAGGGCTCAAGGCTTAAAATAAAGAGCAGGGGCGATAGTGGGCAACCTTGCCTAGTACCGTTGCTAAGGGGGAATGACGCCGAGGCGTGGGAGGCCAATTGTACCTGAGATGTAGGAGTAGAGTATAGTGCTTTCAATGCTTGTATAAATGGACCCGAGAAACCAAATCTTGAGAGTGTAGCGAACAAAAACGACCAATTCAGGCGATCAAACGCTTTTTGTGCGTCTAAACTGAGAATTATAGCCGGTCGCTTGGTTTTGGTCAGGAGGTCTATCAAATCTATGGTTCGTCTAGTATTGTCCCCAGCATGTCTGGATGGCACAAAACCGACTTGGTCTCTGTGGATTAGTTTGGGGAGGAGCAGGGACAGTCTATTGGCAAGTATTTTTGTAAAAATTTTATAGTCAGAATTTAGGAGAGCAATGGGGCGATAGTTGTCAGGTAAGGATGGGTCTTTCCCTGGTTTGGGGATCACCGTGACGAACGCATGTAGAAATTGAGCGTGGGGGATTTTTCCGTTCATTAAAGAGGCATAGAGTTGTTCCATGTAGGGTAAGATGGTGGGGAGGAATTTTTTATAGTAGGAGTAGGGAAGACCATCCGGCCCTGGGGTTTTATTAGTCGGTAGCTGTTTGATAACTGCAGTGATCTCTTCAACCGACACGTGTGCGTTTAGACTTGAGCGATCGTCAGGGGACAGAGTGGGGAGCTTAAAGGAGTCCATAAAATTGTTAAATTTATCTTGTGTGAATTGAGTGGTCGGGTCTGTGGATAGGCAATTATATAGTTTCTTATAGAAGTCTCCGAATACATTAGCCATAATTCTAGGGCAATATGTGGGCTTACCATCTTGTTGTGTTAAGAAGTTGGGTAAAGATGAATGGGGCCGTGGTTTCAGCATTTGGACAAGCATCCTATGGGGTCTATTGGCAAATTCATAAAATTTTTGCTTTGCCCAGAGCATGGATTTAGTGATTCTTGCCGAATCTAATGTTTTGATACGATTCCGTAGTGTTGTTACGACTCTGAGGCCCTCCATCGTGGGGCGTCCGAGAAGTTTTTGTTCAGCTTCTAATAACTGAGTCAGTAAAGTCGATCTCTGCAAAACACGGTCTTTTTTAAGGCGAGATCCAGTTGCGATGCATTCACCTCTGAAGAACGCCTTATGTGCCTCCCACAGAACAGAGATCTCCGACACTGAGTCTTTATTTATCTGAAAATATTCATTCAGTTTGTCTTGTAGTGGTAAATGGGTCTTAGATGAGTTTAGGAGTGACTCATTGAGGCGCCAGTAACATCTCCTAGGCGTGGGTGAGGACAATAAGAGGTCTATAGTGATGGGAGCATGGTCAGACCAAGTAATTGGGAGAATGTTGGTGTCGACCAGGTATGGCAATAGGGGTGCAGAGATGAAAAAATAGTCAAGTCTCGTGTACAGCTTGTGGGGTGGAGAAAAGAAGGTGAACTGTTTGGCTGTCGGGTGTTTTACCCTCCAAGAATCAAACAGTCTATTTGTTCTAATTAGTTTGCGGAACGAGGAGGAAGATTTATGTGCCTGTAGTGGAGGTTTGTCTTGAAAAAGGGCGGCCCTATCCCTAATTGGAGACATGCACAAGTTAAAATCACCCCCAATAATCTGAAAGGGTTGGGCATATTTGTGTAGTTTGTCAAAGAAAGTGTCAAGAAAACCAATTTGGCCTGTGTTGGGAACATATACATTCGCTAAAGTGAAAGAAGTATTTTGGTGACCACAGTCCAGGAGGATAAAGCGACCTTGGGGGTCCAAATACGAGGATTTCACCTGTATGGTGGATGAGCGTTTAAGGAGAATCGCCACTCCAGCTTTTCCAGAGGGAGAAGACGCCACAAAAGTTGTGGGGTAGTGCTTAGAAGCAAATTTGAAAGAGCCCCCCGCCCTAAAATGTGTCTCCTGGACCATGATCACCTCAGCATTAGATGCTTTGAACTCTTTAAGGGCAAGCCATCTCTTCCGGATGGAATTTAGACCTTTAACGTTACATGAGAAGACACTAACTGCCATAGGTGCAGAGTGGGGAAAAATCTGACATTACATTCGTGTAAAATGCATTAAACGTATACCATATTGTAGACAAAAGACTTCGCACAATTGTATGTTTAAACCCATATAGAAAGGACATGGGAATAAAAACATAGAAACATTTTCTGAGCAGTTCGAAAAATAGACCTCCGTGCAACCCTAACGATATGAAAACATGTAATATAACATACATTCGTGAATAGAAGATTCTAACGTAGGTAAATATGGGATCAAAAAGGATCCCCAAAAAACATGTGAAAACAAAAAGAGAAAAGAGTAAAAAAAAAACGACATACCCTATAGGTAGAGTGCCCGAGGAGAAACTCATCTCCGAGGGGTTATGGTCAAAAAAAAAAAAAAAACACGACCATACTGGGGGAAACACAGCAGCCCGCATGGCCGAGCTAACCGGCCTCAACCTGATCCGAAAAAGCAAATGTAGAAAAAGTCAAAGTTAAGTGGGAACCGTAGAACTGTAGTTGTCCCTGAGGGCAGGCGCCCATGGGTGAACAAGTAGAAGGGGGAAAAAACTCCGGTCTCTGAGCCCAGAGACTTTTCAAAGGGATTGTATAGGCCCAACTTCAGGGCCTCTGTGATTTAAGTAGATCGGGGGACAGGAGAAAAAGAATCACATACCAGACGTGGGGGTCCATGGATGCTTCAGGTGGGGCCTTTAGAAGATGTGTTCCCTTGTGGGGTGCATGTGGTTTTTCTGGGTCTGTGACGGACCGGGGTCCACATCTTCCCGGGTGTTGACAGAGGTCTAGAGGATGGAAATTGGGCTTGCAGATCCTCCTCAGGAACAGGGGGAAGTCCCAGGCTCCTGACAAAGGACTCACCTTCCTGGAGGTCTCTCAGGGTGTGTTGCGCGCCATCCTTGGTCACCATCAGACGAAAGGGGAAGCCCCATCTATAGGGTACGTGGTGGCGCTGTAAGTGGGCAGTAATAGGGCGAAGGTTGCGTCTTTTATTTAACGTTATGGGCGATAGGTCGCTGAAGATTTGTATCTTTGCCCCCCTAAAGTCCACTCTAGGTTTGTTTCTCGTAGCGATTGTCAGGGCCTCTTTACTTTCGTAAAAATGAAAGCGAACTATGATGTCCCTGGGATTAGCACCCTGAGGAGGTTTAGGGGCCAGTGATCTATGTGCTCTGTCGAAACGTAGATCAATGTCCGGAATATCGGGTGCCAGGGAGTTAAACAGGGCTAGCAAGTATGGCCTAATGTCCTTGTCAACAACAGACTCAGGGACCCCCGTATGCGGAGGTTTTGCCTACGTTCTCTGTTCTCGAGGTCTTCTTGCTGCACCTGCAGTTGTAGTACTGCATTCTTTAGGTTAGCATTCTCCTCCTCTAAGGCTTGTACATAATTCACCACCTCATCCAGTTTTGTTTCAAGGGTGTCTGTTCTTTCCCCTAGCTGGTCAATCTCCCCTCTCAGTTCGTGAGCTAGTTTATTAACCTCCTTTGCAACGTTGTGAGTAATACTCTGGAGCAATGTCTGCAGTTTCAGGTCCAGGACATCTACAGTTACCAGGGACGTCATTGGAGAGTGCTGCGAGGAGCTGTTGTGTGAGAAGGCAGGGGGGTTATCTATAAACAATGAGGGATCGACCAGCGGGAGTGCGTCTGGCTGATCTGCAGCTTCTGTCGTAGAGATTGAGGCCGGGGACTGCGGCCTAAGCAGGTATTTTTCCATGTGGCACGCGGGTTGCGATGCGGCCTGTGAGGATCGTGTCTGGTATATGCGCCTCTGGTCGCCGATCTTACCCATATAACGTTCGGCAGGTAGCTGAGGGGTTCTCGGTTCAGTGGGGATGGCTCCCGGAGCAAAAGTCTCTAGTGTAGCGGAGCGGGAGCTTCGGATGCAGGAGGTGAGGCCGGGGCTCTAGTCAGATTCGTTCGCCATCCTACGAGCTGCGTATGTGCCCCCCACCATGTCTTTTAGTACATCCTATCTCGTGTATCGTAAGTTAAAGATTCATTACAGGACTGCAATAATGACATGAACTTCCTGATGAGGGGGGTGCGGGACCATCAGAGTAAGAAGAAACCAATTAGGAACCCGGGAGAACAGGTTAATGTGGTGTAGCAAGATGGCCGCTCCTGGGAGTATAGTGATGCAGAATGCAGCGTCTTTTGAATTTAGAAGTAATGAGATCTAATGAAGGGGATTGAGCTTGGTAGACCAATCTGCTGGGTAGTTCAGGAGCCTCTGAAGTATGACTTGAAAGAATACATGGAGCCCCAATTACACTGCTGTTGAGTGTAGCAAGATGGCCGATTCAGGTGTCTATGGGGACAGGTACTGGATGAACGCTGGTGTTAGACAAGTTCTCCCACCCTGCAGCCTGGGTCTCCCCCCGTGCGGGCCGGATGTTATTTTGGGGTTTGGTTGTGGATTATGGGGGGATGGAGAGGCTATTAGTATGCCCAGGGTGCAGCAAGATGGCCGCCGCTCACCTCAATGCTCAGTACGCCGTCTGCCACAGGATGCCTCTGCCGGCCCTCGGACCTCCTCAGGTCTGTCCCGTTAGGCCAAGGAGGCTTGCTCGGGTGTATCCTGCGGTGCTCACCGCTCGCCTCGCGGTCGCGATACTCGAGCGCTGGGGATTCGGAGCCCCCGCAGGCCTCAAGATGGCGGCGGGGCCCTCGGGGACGGAAGCAGCCCAGACGGCTCCCTCAGCCAAAGACAGGGCCCAGGATGGGGGTCTGGGCGGATGCCAAGTGGAGATCCCGGCCCTCAAATTCAGACCGAGCCGGCCGCACTACATGCCCGCGGGGGCACAGCCGCAGGAGAGGCTGGGGATTCAAGGCCTCACTAGGCCGCGTGGAGCAACGACCCCCCCAGATGTTTCCGGGATCCGGCTCTGCCTCCAGGTAGTCTCAAGGCAAGAGGATGGGTGGCGGGTAGGGACGGATGGCGGTCCCTTACCTCCAAGAGAGCTGGGGTCCGGATCCTCCAGGAGGCTTTAGGCCTAGAAGATGGCGGCTGCTATAGGCGCTGAAGGCGTCGGATCTCGGGCGTCTCCCGACCGATCCACACCGGAACAACGGTCCAGGACACCGCGGCGGGGCAAGGCGAGCAGGCCGGTGAGTGTTTGGGACCGAATAGATATTTTAACGGTCCGGATGGCGACGGATGGACTCCCGGAGACCCGGAGCTCTTCCAAAGTACGTCCGTCCCTGTTCGCGTCAGGCCACGCCCCCCCAGTTTATTTTTTACTTTATTAAAAAATAGATATTTTAAAGATGTTATAAAAAGGCTATGACCATTTTCAGTTAATTTAATAACTTGACAAATGTTGTTTGAAAGTACGGTACTTAAAAATTTAGTTTTCTTTTAACATTCTATTTTGGAATGAATAGTCTTTCCCAAATGAAAACCACATACACTGTAATTTGTTTGTTCAAAACAAAATTTACTCTCTTGAATTTTCTGAGTACTGTGCTCATGAACGAATGTCGACTTGAACCCACTAATGATGAGAAGATCGAATAAACATTTGTGAAATTAAATATGTTGAACTAAATTTCACTAGTGTATGGCTACCTTGAAGTAGATCTACAGGCAAAACTTTTTATTTATTTTTTCATTTTGGACAGATCAAGGGAGGGCTATAGCCCCTGTCCGATTTTTTTCACCATCTGTGTTCCATTTCCTTAAATTTCTGTCCCATAGCCAAACAGGAAGTGAGAGGAAATCCCTGCAAATTAAGGAAATTCCTTCCCTCACATCTCCAAAACTAGTGACCCCATTGGAAGATTTCCCCTCTATTAGTTTTCTGGGGACAACCCAAAATTTGGGATTTTATTTTACTTTCACTTTTAATGATAATGGTAAACAGGGCAAATAGAGAGGGTAAATCTCCTTAACGGGGGTACAGACATCAATAGAAACTTGCAGGGGATTTAATCCTTCTCTACTCTATCCAAAACTGGAAAATAAAATTTGCATTTAGTTATACTTTAACTCTACAAGTTATTATTGATGTCTTCAGCTGAGGAGTTTCCCCTCAATTCCTGTCCTGGTGAGCTCACAGAAGCAAAGATAAACTTGCCCCCTGGGGACAAAGTCTTTATGGGCATGCATCAGCTGTTGGGCTGACTTGGAAAGACGTTTTAAGACTGGGGTTCCCCTTTAACATTGTGTAGGCAGGTGGCAATTTTAGCGCTGGGCTGCCCAGGTGGGGAAGGGTTAATGCGGGTTCAGCAGTTTCCTGGGCTTTTCTGGGTTCTGCCCTCCACCCAGTGATACAAACAGTATAAATAGGAAGATGGCTGGACTAAAGAGGAGAAGCTGGGACTGCATGGGGAAGTGGAGAGAGGTCAACCTATGAAGATGTAATCAACAGCAATCCTTAAGTTCCCCACACTGGAATCAACCTCTCAAGGACTCTACCAGTTAAGGACTACTAACTACGAAGGTATGCCTGGGAAGCCTGGGGCCAGTTAGTTATAAGAGAACTGAGTGCACTTTGGACTGTATTTTGCAGCATGTCAAGTAAAACTGTTAATCGTTCAAAAGCCTGGTCTGAAACTATTTAGGGGTGCATGGTAGTACATGGTGTATCTAGAAGAACAGGGCCTGGAAAGCACTTACGGGGTTGAAGAGGAAGGAATGAAAGGCTACCATGAATGTTTAACTCAACACAGGAGTTGGAGGTGGAAATCTAGTTGCTACTGCTAGAACTGAAACTGCTGGGAATGCAATGGCAGCCACACAGCGAGGAGTGGTACCAAGCATGTGTGACAGGTCCTCCAATAGCAAGGGGGCCCTTACTTACCTCCCTAGCGGTTGGTTCTCCAAAAGCAAACGTGAACCAAACTCACAGTACAGAGCCCCAAAGCAACTGGGACTGAACTTGCAGAAACCCGCAGTACAGAGACCCCAAGGACCTAGCATGAGGTCCACGCTTAGTACATGGTGGGACCCCAATCTGTAACTTGAAATGTGGTGGCAGAGCAAAGCTGGACTGATGGAGAGGGACACAGGCTCAGCGGTGTCCCCCTCTAAATGCTACATGTGCAGCCATATGGGAAAAAGTGTGTTACAGAAGGAATCTTTATATTGCTTCACAACTGCAGATAGTTTACAGCTCATCTCTAAGCAGAGGTTCTGCCTTAATGTTGACTTTCACGTGAACACGGCCCCGTCTGGTCCCAGGCATTGATGAGCATGTGCACGAGAGAGGTACCCCCATGTGCAAGGCGAGTAGGCCCCACCCACAATTGTCCTACAGTAAATCACATCATATCTGCCAGTAAAGGTGAGCTCTAGGCAAACAGCTGAACCTACAGATAAAACACATATAAGAGAGTTTTTGTACCTGCCAAAGGGTTGATATTTTCCAACATTTACACAGGACAGCCAGATGGATGACATCACTTACAGTAACAAAAATACAAGGGTGTCCTCTCTCCAACCTCAATCTACTGAACTAACAGCCAGAGGGTGATAAAAACAGGTGGATGAGCCATGGTTTTACCACTAGTCATTACCGCCTGCTAAAACACGCCTGTTATAGATCAAAGGTAGTGAGCTACAACTGCATGCCAAACCTTGGCTCATGGTTGTGGTACTTTAAAAAAAAAGGAGAATTTTAGTAGGCGGCATGATCACCCCCTGAACGCCTGGCAGCCGCTGTTCTACTGTCCTCCTAAAAATGATCCACCGCAGATCGCATTTCAGAAGGTGGTGAGACACTAAAAGAGCCCTAGACAAGCTGCAGCAGACTGCTAGGGGTTGATTTACTAAAGGCAAACAGACTGTGCACTCTGCAAGTGCAGTTGCTCCAGAGCTTAGTAATTGAGGTAAAGTTTCACTTTTCTAATAATACCCAATCACATGCTTGCACATGATTGGATGATGAAAGTTAGCAGAGCTTCTGCTCATTTACTAAGCTCTGGAGCAACTGCAAGGTGCACATTCTATTTGCCTTTAGTAAATCAACCCCTTAATGTCATCTTACTGCTCAAGCCCTCTACACACGATCGGTTTTACTGATGAAAACAGTCCGATGGACTTTTTCCATCGGACAAACCGATCGTGTATGGGCCCATCGGTCTTTTTTCCATCGGTTTTAAAAAATAGAACATGTTTTAAATTTTTCCGATGGATCAAAAACCGATAGCAAATTCCGATCGTCTATGGGCAAGTCCATCGGATAAAAAACCCACGCATGCTCAGAATCAAGTCGACGCATGCTCAGAAGCATTGAACTTCATTTTTCTCGGCTCATCGTAGTGTTTTACATCACCGCTTTTGGAACGGTCGGTTTTTTGACTGATGGTGTGTAGGCAAGACTGATAAAAGTCAGCTTCATCGGTTTTCCGATGGACAAAACCATCGGATCAGAATCCATAGGATATCCGATCGTGTGTACAGGGCTACACTCTATTTTTTCCTATCAGCATGTTCCTTTACATTTGCATGCAGTACACCTGACTGGCTCCTAGTCCTGCTCCTCCCTCTCCCAGTCTGAGTGCTGCTGAAAAGAGTATTGCAAGGGGCTGATGATACCCATTCAAATTCAGGTAATACACCTAACGATTTATTAACCACTTTCCGACCACGCTATAGTTCTGGCACACTGTCCTATGCCATGATCTTGCCCGCTGCAGGGGCAGGCGGTGCACTCTGTGATCGCAGTGTCTGGAGGACACTGCTGATCAAATATTGGGGTAAAGAGCCAAATAGCGGTTCTTTACCATGTGATCAACTGTGTCCAATCATGCTGAAAGCATGAGGAGAGGAGAAGTGAGCTGTTAACTGTCTTCTCTAAAATGGACATCTACACTGATAATCTGGGCAGATTATCAGTGTCCTGAATATCAGTGCAGTCCCAACATAGCCCACCAGTGCTGCCAATCAGTGCCCATTAGTGCTGCCAATCAGTGCCCATCCGTTCCTCCTCATCAGTGCCGACTATCAGGGCCCTTCAGGGTCGCCTACCAGTGCCCATCAGTGCCACCTATTAGTGCCCATATGTGCTGCCAATCAGTGCCCATCCGTTCCTCCTCATTAGTGCCGCCTCATCAGTGCTGCCTATCAGTGCCCATCAATGCCACCTCATAAGTGCCAATCAGTGCAGCCTCATCAGCGCATATCAGTGAAGGAGAAAAATTACCTGTTTACTTAATTTTATAAAAAAACTATGAAAATTTTATTTTTTTTCAGAATGTCCAGTCTTTGTTTATTTAGCAAAAAAAATAAAAAATGATAAAAATACAGAGTTGCATGAGCGCGCAATTGTCATTCAAAGTGTGACAGCGCTGAAAGATGAACATTGGCCTTGGCAGGAAGGAGGTAAAATGGGCCAGTAGGCAAGTGGTTAATGAATACAAACCATGGGTGTCTTTTTATATCTGCCCAGAGTTCCGCTGTAATAACCTGCTCCTCTACGTGAACATTTGCACACATATTCTGTAGACACTACAAGGCAGAGAGCGGCTCCTTTGAGGAGCATCATCAGTATTGTGGCCGTGTCGGTCTCAGCCAGGCTTTCTGTTAGCGTTGCTTTTCCCCACATGTCATATTATCATCAACTCTTCCTATATCCCCAAAGATTACTAACTGCAGATCGATTGCCCTGACATGCCTGGCCGTGGCCTACACGTGCCCTGGTGAGTTCATTTATTTGCCATGGTGGATTTGCCGGAGTGGAATTTAATCAATAGGTAATTCATTAATTCTGATCCTGAAGTATGAAGGGAGCGGCTGGTATAAAAATGTCTGTCTTGCTTTAACTTGGATAATAATAGAAGGCGCTCTCTGCCATATATCACTGCACAGGCCTGAGCCTGTCAGCCTCTCTTAGCAAAATTGTTTATGTCACAGGCATGGCCAGAATAGACTACGTCTGTTTTTACTGTACAGTGATGATTAAAGCAGGATTAAACCCAAAAGCAAACAATTTAATATATAACAGCTTACCAATTCTTAGATATGATGGTTGCATTAGTTTGCTTTTTTAGGCTTTCAATCTTCTATGTTTATCTGGTAATCCAGCCAGCAAGTCTGTTGGTCTTCAAAAGCACAAGCTCTCCAGCAGAATGTATCAGTTTACATGGATGAGACAAATCAATTAACCGCTTGCCGATCGCCTCACGTAGATATACGTCGGCAGAATGGCACGGGCAGGCAAAGTAACGTATATATACGTTGCTTTAAACCTGCCCCGTAGCGGGCGAGCGCCCGCCGCGGTCTCCGTAACCGCACCCGTGGGACCCGCGGACTCGATGTCCGCCAGTGTGCCGCGATCAGGTCACGGAACGGCAGAACGGGGGGATGTCTTTGTAAACAAGACATCTCCCTATTCTGCCTAGTGACACAACACTGATCGTCCACTCCCTCTCATCGGGAGCAGCGATCAGTGATGTGTCACAGTAAGCCACGCCCCCTAACAGTTAGAATCACTCCCTAGGGCACACTTAACCCTTGCAGCGCCCCCTACTGGTTAACCCCTTCACTGCCAGTCACATTTACACTGTAATCAGTGCATTTTTATAGCACTGATCGCTGTATAAATGTGAATGGTTCCAAAATAGCGCCAAAAATGTCCGATGTGTCCGCCATAATGACGCAGTCACGAACAAAAATCGCTGATCACCGCCATAACAAGTAAAAAAAATTAATAATAAAATTGCCATAAAACTATCCCCTTTTTTGTAGACACTATAACTTTTGCGCAAACCAATCAATATACGTTTATTGCGATTTTTTTTTTTACCAAAAATATGTAGAATAATACGTATCGGCCTAAACTGAGGAAAAAATTAGCTTTTTAAAAAAAACATTGGGGATATTTATTATAGCAAAAAGTACAAAATATAGTTTTTTTTTCAAAATTGCCGCTCTATTTTTGTCTAATAGCGCAAAAAAGAAAAACCGCAGAGGTGATCAAATACCACCAAAAGAAAGCCCAATTTTGGGCGGAAAAAAAAGACGTAAATTTTGTTTGGGAGCCATGTCGCACGACTGCGCAGTTGTCAGTTAACCACTTGCCGACCGCCTCCTGTACTTATATGTCGGCAGAATGGCACGTACAGGCACATCAACGTACCTGTACGTCTCCTTTAACTGCCTGATGTGTGGTTGCGCTCGCGACCCTGCTGCCTTCCCCGTGAGTCGGACCACGGGTCCCGCGGACTCGATCGCCGCGGGGATCCCCACGATCGTCACACGTGTGTAAACAAGCATCTCCCCGCTCTGACTAGTGACAATGACACGGATCTCGGCTCCGTCTACTTGGAGCGGAGATCGGTGTCATGTGACACAGAGCCCATCCCCCTACAGTTAGAAACACAATGCAGGTAACACTTAACCCCTACAGCGCCACCTAGTGGTTAACCCCTTCACTGGCAGTGTAATTTTTATAGCACTGATCGCTGTAAAAATGACAATGGTCCCAAAAATGTGTCAAAAGTGTCCGATGTGTCCGCCATAATGTCGCAGTCACGAAAAAAAATCACTGATCGCCGCCATTACTAGTAAAAAAAAAAAAAAATTATAAAAATGCCATAAAACTATCCCCTATTTTGTAAACGCTATAACTTTTGCGCAAAGCAATCAATAAACGCCGATTGCGTTTTTTTTTACCAAAAATATGTAGAAGAATAAGTATCGGCCTAAACTGAGGAAAAAAATAATTTTTTATATATTTTTTGAGGATATTTATTATAGCAAAAAGTTAAAAATATTGAATTTTTTTCTAAATTGTAGCTCTATTTGTGTGTATAGCGCAAAAAATAAAAACCGCAGAGGTGATCAAATACCACAAAAAGAAATCTCTATTTGTGGGAAAAAAAGGACGGCAATTTTGTTTTGCATAAGTCCATATGCCCAGACCAAATGTACTGTAGCAGCATTTGGAGGCTTTTAATAAAGCAGACCTTAAAGGGGTTGTAAAGGTTTGATTTAGTTTTTTTTAAATGAACAAACATGTCATACTTACCTCCACTGTGCAGCTCATAGGATGCATTAAGGTGAAAAAACAGGAACCTTTATAACCTTTACAACCCCTTTAGACCCCTTTCACACTGGGGAGGTGCAGCAGGCGCTATTGCGCTAAAAATAGTGCCTGCAAACCGACCTGAAACAGCGGCTGCTGTTTCTCCAGTGTGAAGGGCTTCCACACTAGAGTGGTGCGCTAGTAGGACCACTCCAAAAGTCCTGCTAGCCACATCTTTGGACCCTTTTTCGGCCGCTAGCGGGGGTAAAACCGCACCGCTAGCGGGCGAACACTGCCGCAATTCCGACGGTATACCGCCGCTAAAAATAGCGGCGCTATAGCGCCAGCGCACCTCCCGCCCCAGTGTGAAAGGGGCCTTAACCACTTAAGCCCCGGACCGTTTTGATGCTAAAGGACCAGGCCTCTTTTTGCGATTCGGCACTGTGTCGCTTTAACTGACAATTGCGCGGTCGTGCGATGTTGTTAATTCTTTTGTTTATAGCATAAAAAATAAAAACCGCAGAGGTGATCAAATACCACCAAAAGAAAGCTCAATTTGTGGGGAAAATTATAAAAATTAAAAATTTCATTTGGGTACAGTGTAGCATGACCGCGCAATTGTCATTGAAAGTGGAAACTGAAAATTGGCTTGGGCAGAAAGGGGGTGAAAAATGCCCGGTATTGAAGTGGTTAATGGGGGCACAGAGAGCAATAAAAACTGTCAGGTGTTCTTATCCCTCTCCACGCTATCCAAAACGAAAAAAAAAGTTTTACCTTTTATTTATACTTTTACCCAATAAAGCAACTCATTTTCACTTGCCTCCTCCCACTGTTAGATTTATTTATTTAGTTGTTTTTTTTTAGTTGGGTCCGTCTCCGCTCTGCTCAGCAAGCAGAGACAGACTAGTCATCCGCCTGCTCAGGGGGGATCAGTGTAGGGATCCCCCGCTGAGCAAGCGAATCCCGTACAACGGAGGTGCCCATGGGAAAGTGGCTTAAGGCCGGGTTCACACGGGTACAACATGACTGTTGTACGGCCATCATCCTACTTTGCCCTACGACATCGGGTCCTACTTCCATCCGACTTGAATGAACAGGATAAGATTTTGCTGCTGCTGTAATCACCATGTCGGATGTCACCAGTCAGATGGTTAGGACGAGGATCTGACTTTGATCCAACTTCAATGATATTCAATGGGCTGAAAACAGACCAGAGAAGTGCAGGAACCTTTTCTAAAGTCGGACTGACTTGTGTCGGACCAGTCAAGACGGCTCCCATAGGGAACCATTGTTTTGTCACACATCATGTGACATTAGATCCCAAAGTCGGAGCGTATGTCATACCAGTGTGAACCGGGCCTCACGCTGTGAATATGACATTGACCAAATATTTACTGCAGGTGTGTTTCACCGGTGCATGTGTTTGAAATTACAGTGAATAATTCATCTGTATTGCATATTTGGTGAATATTACATTCACCTCTTTATAACTCAATTGCCTACCTAAAAATAGTTTTTTTTTTTTTTTTAAAGCAGAATTAAACCTAAACAAAAAATGCTGGCAGGTAGGATTTTCAAGAAAGAAGAGACCATACTTGTCATAAATGCTTCTCCCTGCCTGTCAGCATTAGACCTCTTTCACACTGAGGCAGTTTTCAGGTATTTTAGCACTAGAATAGCCTCTGAAAAGCGCCTGAAAACTGCCTCTCATTCATTGCAATGTGTGCTTTCACACTCGGGCGGTGCACTTGTGGGACGTTGGAAAAATTCCTGCAAGTAGCATCTTTGAGGCTATATATAGCACTCTCAAAACGCCCCTGCCCATTGAAATGAATGGGCAGTGCTTCCAAAGCACCTTAAAAGCACTTTGAAAGCGCCGCAAAACGGGTCCTTTTCCCTTTTTTTAAGGTCACATTGTCACGTGACCAAAAAAAGAAATAGGGCCCGCTAGCGCATGAAAAGCGCTGCTAAAGCACCGCAAAAATGACCGGCGCTTTAGCGCTGTTTTAGTGGCGCTTCAGTGTGAAAGGGGCCTTATTGTACACTGCACATGTGTGGGAGTGACATTATGGTGACCCGGACAATCAAGGGGCCTGAACAGTCCAGACTTGGAAGGAAGACCAAGAGGAGATGGAAGCGCTTGAGACTAGCAGGAGGGGATAGTTTGACAGGTAAGTCTGATATAATATGGTAATATGCTGTGAAGCTAACAGCTCCTGGGGACCCATTTAAAAAAAATGTTGCAGTTTAATTCTGCTTTAGGGCATATACAACATTTTTTGTATATTGGTTTAAATAATTTCCTGTTTAGGTTTATAAACTGACAAGTGGACAAATGTTTAACAGTTTTTTTGCAATTTTGTATGTTTTTGTTATCTTACACAATGTAGTGCACTATGACAGCTGCAGCCTGCTGGACTCAGCTGTCACTTTACCTCTTTCTTTGGAAGGGCTCTTTCACACGGGGCGGATCCGTGCAGATCCGCCCCGTGAAGCTCCGCTTGCTCAGCGGGGATCGCTCCGTTGATCCCCGCTGAGCCGACGGATGACTGGGCGGTCCCCGCACACTGTGCAGGGACCGCCCTGTCAGAGCGCCGCTCTCCCCTATGGGGAATCGGATGACGACGGACCGTAGAGTCCGTTGTCATCCGATCCGCTCCGCCGACGGAAGGAAAAATAGGGTTTTCCTCCGTCACACTTTGGCAGAGCGGAGCGGAGCGGATGTCAGCGGACATGTCTCCGCTGACATCCGTGCCTCCATAGGGGTACATGGAGGATCCGTTTCAGGTCCGCCTAAAAAACTGACAGGCGGACCTGAACGGACCTCCGTGTGAAAGGGGCCGAAAGCTCTGTGTCTGGCAGACTTATTTGTAAACAAACCTCATATGATCACCGAGATTGGTTATTATATGATTGGGAACGACACTGTGTTGTTTTGTTCATTAAGAAGTGTCGGTGAGTAGGAGCGTGCACAGGCGCATACTTCCAGTTCTAATATAGAACAGAGATTAACATTCTCCTAGCTCATACACCATACCTGAGAGAATTAGTCTATGGGTTAGGCCCCTTTCAAACGGGCGGACCGTTCAGGTCCGCCTGTCAGTTTTTTAGGCGGACCTGAACGGACACTCCATTAAGGTCTATGGAGCGACCGATGTCAGCGGTGACATGTCCGCTGACATCCGATCCACTCCGATCCGGTAAATTCAGACGTATGGCGATACATTCGCCATCCGTCCTGGCGAATCGGATCGGATGAGATCTGATGAAAATGGACATGCTGTCCGTTTTCTTCCGATCCCTCCATAGGCATCAGCGGCGCTCGACAAGCCCCTCCCCGCTCAGTGAGCATAGACGGACCTGTCATCCGCCGGCTCAGCGGAGATCAATGAAGAGAACTCCCGCTGAGCTGGCGGACACCGCTGCAACGGATCCACCTCCTGTGAAAAGGGGCCTTAGGTTGACAGTTTATATTACAATCTTATTGTACAATCTTTCTTTAGGTATACCAACAACTATGTAGTATGTTTTATCTGCTTGTATTCTAATCAGGTACAGTAGGAGAGTTCACCAGTCCTTTAAAAATATCATAATCACAGGCTTTCTTTCTGATGTAGAATGCTACATTTTATTACTTTGTCTTTATTATAACATAAGCAAATTTAGCTATATCATACTAAGAGGGTACATAACACCATCATAATTAAAGCTGTAAATAATGATCAATGATCTGTTCAGTGTTTACCAAAGAATGTTTTTTTCACAGCACATAAAGATCCTGATCAATAACATTGGTGTGAATTGATTTCCTTTAGATTCTGCCTACAATAAACATATTTGTCAACCGATACATAAATTAAATTGTCTCTCAGGGTAAGAATTAAAACTGATGCTTTGTATGGTATCCCATATATATGCACCATTTAATATGCCCATTTTCCAAAGACTAAATAATTGTTATGCTTTAACTAATTACTAACCTAATTTCTGGTGTAGGGCAGACAACAAAATTCAGTAGCTGTTTAAAGAGCTAATCACTTAGGTAGGGTACACACTATAAGAAAATCAAACAAACGATTGTCTGATTTACCTCGTTGTTTCACAAATCGGAACCGATGAACGAAAATTCGTACGACAAAGGCATTTTTTTTGGTTGGTTGTTGTTTCTGAAGATGTGCAATCTTTCTTTTCTGATTTTCCTTGTACGAAAATCATCCGAAAACAGTACACATTAAACGAAAATCTTCGTTCTGTTCCCGTATGAGATTTTTTTTTCGAGTTTGTCCCTTTGAGAATTTTCAGAATCGGCTGTCGAAAGTTGTGTACACACTATACGAAAATTTATGAAAGTTCCTCAGACTAAAATGTTCGCCTGATTTTCTTAGACTGTGTACGAGCCAAGTGCTGATGGCGCCCAAAATTGTTAACACTAGTGAACATGCACAGGTATTGTGTCTGGCTCCAACGTATATGGAAGCTGTCTTGAAGGCATATACGTGGTTATTGTGTCTGGCAGCTCACTCTAGTGTGTATGTGCAGTTATTGTGTCTGGCGGGTCCCTCTTGTGTTCAGTTAGAAGGCTACTTCTAGTGTGCATGTGTGGTTAGGCAGCTCAATCTAATGTGCATGAGGAGTTATTATGTCTGACAGCTCCCTCTAGTGTGTGGTTACAAGGCTCCTTCTAGTGCGCATGTGCTGTTTTGTGTCTGGCTCCAACATGTGTGCAGGCTCCCTCCAGTGCACATTCGCTGTCTTGTGTCTGGCTCCAACAACATGTGTCCAGGCTCCCTCTAGTGCGCATTGCACTGTTTTGTATCTGGATCCAACAACATGTGTGCAGATTCCCTGTAGTGCACATTAGCTGTTTTGTATCTGGGTTCAACATGTGTGCAGGCTCCCGCTAGTTTGCATGCACTGTTTTGTGTCTGGATCCAACAATGTGTGTGCAGGCTCCCTCTGGTGTGCATATGTCATTATGTGGCTCCCTTTAGTATAAATGTGCAGTTATTGTGTCTGGTGGCTCCCTCTAGAGTGCGGTTATGGGGCACCCTCCTGTGCAATGCAGGGTTATGGGGTGTAAACACAAGTGCACTTGGAAATTCTCTGCTAACAGAGAAATTTACCATAATGGAGTTTCATAGACCATATAGAAAATAATAAGTACGTTTTTGGCAATTTTTATTTAATAAACAGCGGAGAGTAAACAAACCTTAATACAGGGACCATGTGGGCCTTTTTTTTATAGCACACTGCTCCATGGTTTCAGAAAGAAAAAAATAAGTGTAGGAACAGTGTCATGCCTTCAGCAAGGTTTTCTTATGTTCATTGTCAATTCTTAAATATGCTAATGATATGTAAAGTAAATTATAATATCGCCATCTAGTGGCTCTTTTACATACTTAGTATCTGTGATTAATTTACTGAAGGTAGGTAGAGATTGTTGCTTAAAACCCACCGTAGCTTCCCATAATTCCACGGGTCTATACCATGAGGTCTGAGAGACAGCCCCCAGTAGACATCTTCCTTTTTCATTCCATGCATCTGTTTCTGAGAACTCCACACCTATTCAGCTGCAATTCTAATGTCAGCCTAACAGAAACATCGCTGGTATGTTCATAATCCCTTTCCCTAGTTAGACTAGTGTATTAGGACTGTATATTTTGTATACTGATTATATGTTATTTCTTTTCTTTTATTTTTACTTTAACTTCCCTGCAATAAAAGTTGAAAAAAGAACCTTGTGCCTGCCTCAATAAGTTGTTAAGGAAAGAGAGTTAGCTGTCCGTCTAATTATACCTCAGCCACATATAGTGAGGGCAGAACAAACAGTGTGCACCTAATTAGCCTTCTATTATATCACTCACATTTCACCACACCCCCTTATGCCTATAGATAAAATAAAAGTTAGGCATATACCAGTTAGGCCTATTATCACTGAGCAAAAACGGCCATGCTGCTGGCCAATTTTACACTGCTGTATCCTCTGCAGTATCCTATTTCTTGTAGTAAAACTCCAACTTGTGCTCTTGGGTTACTGTATATCCTCGAGTATAAGCCGACCCGAATATAAGCTGAGGCACCTAATTTTACCACAAAAAACTGGGAAAACGTATTGACTCGAGTATAAGCCTAGGGTGTCCATCTGCATGCCTCACTGTGCCTATGTGCATGCCTCACTGTGCCTCACTGTGTGCATGGCTCACTGTGCCTCACTGTGTGCATGCCTCACTGTGCGCATGCCTCACTGTGCCCATGCCTCACTGTGCCCATGCCTCACTGTGTCAATGACTAGACTGACGTTTAACATGGGAGTCTATGGAAGGGGTGCCCGGCTTTAAAAAATCGGTGCTTCCCGGCCGTAGGTCCCCCAGACAACAAAATTTGCACACTTGTAGAGGAGAAATAGGGCTACATGTGTGCCAAGTTACGGGTCCAGGGAACCTATGACCGGCTGGTACCGGGTCCCCAAAGTCACCAGAGAAATTACCGTTTAACATGGGAGTCTATGGAAGGGGTGCGCGGCTTTGAAAAATCAGTTCTCCCAGGCCGTAGGTCCCCCGGACAACAAGCTTTGCACACATTTGTAGTGGAGCTACATGTGAGCCAAGTTTGGGGTCCAGGAGACCTACAGCCAGCTGGTACTGGGTCCCCAAATTCCGGGAGATCAGGCGCAAAAAGGTGACTCGAGTATAAGCCGAGGGGGTATTTTCAGCACGAAAAACTTGGCTTATACTCGAGTATATAAGATTAATATTGCCTACACTTTTACTTTGACATGCGCTTTGTATGAGCACAATTGGTCATGTCTCCTGCATATGTATGCTGGGCATCCATGGAGTAATAACAAAAGGCTTGGCCTTGAACAGTGAAGGAGCATCATTGCTCTGATATAGTAATCTCTCTGCTTGGTCCTTCTGTAATCAATCTGCCAGTGGCTGAAAATAGCATCATGAAATACAGTAGAACCTGATTGGATTACAAGGCTCTTGTTCTCCCTTTTCCAGTCTGAGCTTTAATGTGCAGGTATTTGTGGGAGTCTTATACAGTATATGGTCCTCAAACTGGAGTGAAGTTCAAATAATATAGTGTAAATGGGAGGTAATTTAGTTTACTTCCTATGACTGTGACACAAGGATAAAAAATAGTGGGTGTCACTGGGACAGATAGGCAGTTGTAAAAACATCTAAAACTAAACAGAAATTTCATCACCTTCCATTCTGAAAGGAACCTGATATGTATGTGATAGTGCTGGATAGATAGAAGTAATAATTACAGATAGTAATAAAGCAAATGACTGAAGTCAAGTATGGGTGGACCCTGTTCTGATCCTAGACTGCTACCTCTCTGATAGCAACACAAGGAAGCACTCAGCAGATAGCAGTTACTTGAATGTGTACAGACGAGTGTCTAGTAAAAAAAAAAAAAAAAACATTTTAAGGACTTTTAGAAGCATTTAATTATATAGTCAGGTTGGAAAAAGACACTAGCCCATCTAGTTCAATCAACCAATAGAAGAAGTAGAAAACCTCCATATACAATATCCTATTCCCATAGGTCCTATTCCAAAAAAGTGTGATGAAATTTCTCCAATGGAGGGGGATGGGGGGATTCCTTCCTCATCCTCCAGGAGGCAATCAGATATTCCCTGGATAAACTAACTACCCCAGGCTTTATTACCTTTAAAATTTAGTATCCAGTTATAATTTGTGCATTTAGGAATGGATACAGCTCTTTTTTAAAACAATCTGCTGAGTTGGCCAGAACTAGTTCTTGAGGGAGTCATATTGCGAACAGCTCATACTGTGAAGAAGTCCTTCTGTATGTGAAGGTTAATTCTCTATTCCTCCAAGTGTAAAGAGTGCCCCCTGTAATGACCTTAATGGTTAAGAGCATCGGATACGGCCAACGCGTTTCCGAGGAAAAGCGTTCACCTTCTGCAGTGCCATCAGGTGACAATAGTCTTCATTAAACCATACATTTGTGCATTCTGTTGTGATTTTTTTTTTTAATACAGAGTGCTCAAGCCCTAAAGAAAAAGGGGAGGGGGGGTTCCCTAAAAATGCGTTGGTTGTGTCTAATGCTCATAACCATTTAATGCTTCAAAAATTCCTCAGAGTGAGATGAACTTTTGTACCAGGCTTTTCTCTGTACCCATTCAAGAACCTAATGTTCTGAAAGTAAGGGGGAGATATCCCTAATAAGGATGCAGGCAGTCATAAAAGCCAGATCTTTCTCTGTTCTGTCAAAAAGAAAATAAAACCTTCAGGCTGGAGTTTATTGGAAAAATAATTCAATTAGAGGATGTTTTTATATGTGCCCGGAATTTAGCTGTAACATTTCCTATATTTATGTCTGGGTATTCCTGTATAAACACTTTGCAAAAATAAAAATATTCTTTCAAAAGTAATGTAAGTGCCGGTTCACACAGGGGCAACCCGACTTACAGCGCAACTTTGCAAGGCGACTTCAGCGCGACTTGGAGCAACTTACAACGTGACTTAAAGTTGCCTCCAGGACAGGCGACTTTGGCTGTGGCCAATCACAGAATAATCAGCTCTGTGGGAGGGAGGGGTTTGCCTGAGTAAACTATTTTATTTTCCTGTGAAGCTTCAGTTAAGATGGAGATCTGACTTTGGAGGCAACTTCCATTGAAATCTATGGGTACAAGTTGCCTAGAAGTCGCCTTGAAGTAGTACAGGAACATTTTCTGAAGTCGGAGTGACTTTAGTTGTGTACATTAAGACGGCTCTCATTGACTAACATGGGATTTCTGATGTCAAGCGACTTGGTGTGACTTGAGGTCTGACAAGTCAGATTCCAAGTCGCTGTAGTGTGAACCGGCACTAACAATTTTTAATTTAGCTGATGTAATTAATCACTCAAAAAAAATCCTTGTTTTGCTAACGTTGGCTAGAATTTGATGAAATAAGACTTGCAATGGGATTGCCTGCTCTAAAAGATGTCAGGCTGGAGGGAGGTACTAAGATGGATTTCCAGATAGTGCACCACTACTGGTGGCCCAGAGAGCAAGCAAGAGGCAAGGCATAGAGTTTGCATGATCTGAAATGTGTAGTCCCCTACCTTGAGTATGCTACAATTCATAGGGTTCATAGGGTGTGGGCATCTCAAAAGTTTGTTCATCTCTTTACAAATAAAATAACAGAGAATTGTGGCAGCTGGGTCATTAGCTGTTGGACTGGAGTAGTCCTGTTAATGAAAATATCTTGTGTATTTAATTTGTGTTATTCATTTTTTTTATGCAGATCAGTGGAGATCAGTTGGGCTCCACCGGAGGAGCCTAATGGAATTATTCTTGGATATGAGCTTAGAAGAAAATCCTTGTATCCCTGTAGGGGACAGAACCTAACAAGGGGTGGGAATGATGTACCATGGATGCCTATTAAGTGTAAGAAAGGTGAAGACATATGTGGAGGAACGTGCTACAACCCTCACCAACAGGTAAGACTGCCTTTATACAATAGGTGCATCTAAAAGCAGAGTTGGCCAATCAGTAGTCTGCTAACTTATGTAGCGGGGTCCTCAATTTAGTGGGATACACCTGGGGGTAGTGTGACCCAGATGTGTAATTATGTTAGGGTTCAGACCCCTTTTTGTTATTCGTGGAGGATTGGGTGGTGCGATATTCTCCTTGACCAGTGGGTGTCAGTGTACCTACTGGCTCGAGGTAGAATCACTACCACAGTGCTACCCTTCTTTGTCCCTTCCTGGAGATGGTACGGCTGGGGCGGGGAACCCGCCGTGGTGTCGAGGGGAGGAGATAAAAGGGGGAGACACCCTCGCCACGAGGTCAGTCTGTCGTTTTCGGGGATCATCTCTTCACGCACCCAGGCACCCTAGGCCTGGGTGCGGGCGGTTCAAGGTTCCGGCCTAGGCGCCCAAGGCCTGGCCGGAATGAAGATGGAGTCCATCCCAGGCACCTTCAGCCTGGGGTGAGGTACTATTGAGGAGGCCTGGGACCCGGTGACTCCGACTGGGTCCCGCAAGGGTGAAGTTGCTCCAGGGCGCCCCTTGCGAGGGGACCCGCATCTGAGGTGAGGAGGCTGGGGAGGTCACCCGTCCGAAGACCCGGTGCAGTGTCAACCCGGTGACGGATGGGCCTTCGGTAACTCCCTTGGAGGACATCTTCCCCTGATAGGGGCTACAGCGCAGCGGAGGAGCTTTCATCAAGACTCCTGCAACCCCTGGTCATAGCACAGGGAGTGTAGGGACTAGGAACCTGTACAGTGCCTCGACCTGTTTTCCCATCGTATCATGCCGTTGCATTTGACTGTATGTGGAGATACGCAATAAACCTGAGTTTGGACTTTGATGGGTGTATGGACTCTGTTGATGGGAACAAGGGGAGATTCCGGCACGGAAGGACTGACCCTCATAACCAGCACACATTTGGCCCGAGGAAAAGATTGATATTGGCCTTCACCTCACCCACATGCATGGGGAGGACATGGGCCGTAGCGCACCTCACTCTGTCGCTCGACATACCCCTAGCTAAAGAGGTCGGGGTGAGGAGGCCGCTACACTTAGAAGGGACTTTTAGTTCTGGAATGCCATATGAGCCTTTGGTTGATTGGGGGCTGTCAGTTTTAGCATGGAGCTAAGTCTAATTTACTTATACACCCAAGATCACTTCTTTATGAATTTATCATTTTAAAATAAATCTGTTCTGCACTTTATACTTTTAAAGGTTAAAGTCCTATCTAGGAGCATGGTCCAAAGATGCCTCCAATGACTTGTGTTAGCCAGGAAAGCCTCCTTTGTGCAACCCTTTAATTCTAAATAGGCAACAACTTCTCTGTCTTTGGAACTAAGCCCCACACCCTGGACCTAAGTGACACCAACCTATATGTAGAACAAAAAGAGGGCACACCAGCCTAATGCATTATCTTTAGACACCGTTTATTAAAAAAAGAGGAAATAAATATTTATACTCACAAATCAATAAAAAGGACATGCTCATCACAATTGTCCAAATACAGAACCGTTATATGTACTTCTTACATCCTGGGAAGATGCCACACAGATCTACAGATTCTAACGTGTTTTAAGGGGGTGTCCCCTCTTCATCAGAGCTGTGATTTTTATACCCAAGTCTGAGGAGGACAGCAAGACATAGTGAACAGTGGAGGGAGGAAGTAGATCCAAAATAGTTCATCCAAATCTTGAGCACCACACCTGAGCGCAGCAGGTTGAATTCTGTTTGGTGACACCCACCTATCTCTGCCAGGTAAAGTTCACCTGGCATCCAAGGTGGAGATGCCAAAGTGAAACCCCCAGCTGAGGCAGGTTGTGTCTGTCCACACATACAGTAACTAACTAGGCTGGTGCAGGGCATGGAAATGGCAGCTTCTGCCTGGGTTGCCATCCTTTTGTCCATAGAAAACCAAATGGAATGGAAAGTATTGCATTGTGGTAAAACCAATGTGAGTCTGTTATCTTAAGCACGGTAAAACAAATATTTGTAAAAATTATGATAACCCATTTCATCTTTCATCTGCAAAACAAAAGTTGCGAATAATTTAACAAAAGTGAAAATTTTATTTTGTCGCTATCCACTAAGGGTACTCATTTGTGATTTTATTTCTGCATGATATAGTAAAATTTGGAAGAAAATGTAATTCGTTTTTAGAAAAAATAATAGCCAAGAGAAGAAGAAACACTAAAGCCTCGTACACACGGCTGGTTTTCTCGGCAAGAAAACTGCTGGGAGAGCTTTTTGCCGAGTCGTGTGTTTTGGTTTCTCGTTGGGAAAACTGCCGGGAATCTCGACGAGAAAAATAAAGAACCTGCTCTCTATTTTCTCATCGGGATTCTCGCCGGCCTGTTTCCCGACGAGAAAACCGTGCGTGTGTATGCTTACCTGTCTCCAGGTAAACCCGCGCATGTTCGAAAAGACTTTGATGCATGCACGGTAGCATACAAGGGTAGTGTAGGGTGTAGCAAGATGGCGGCGATGGCATCGAATGGGACGAGCGCATGCTCGTCGTAGTCGATGACGTCACCGCGTTCTTGCCATTCAAAAGAACGGCGGTTCTTTTGAATGTGCATGTGTACACAGGGCTTGGCAAGACAAGCTTGCCAGGAATCCCGTTGAGAAAACCGACGTTTTTTTTTAGACGAGATTCTCGCCCATGTGTACGAGGCTTTAGAACTACTTAGTTCAATAATTGTTAATAAGGAGTCAAACTGAAACAACTATTGTAATGTGCAGTTCCAGGTCTGGCTTGCTGGATAACCATTATACAAGATTTTTTTTTGCACTAACAAAATGCATTGTAAAAATATTGTTACAGTGGGGATGATTTACTAAAACTGGAGCGTGCATAATCTGCTTCAGGTTTTTGGCAAAGCTTAAATAAACAAGCTAAAGTTAGAAGCTGATTGGCTACCATGCACAGCTGCACCAGATTTTGCACTCTCCAGTTTTATTAAATCAACCCCAATGTATTTATTAATGAAGACGAGATCACATGTGGACTTGGAGCGCCGCTCAAAGCTGGAGGATAACAGGTGTCCCTACCAGTATTCAGAAAGTGGGAGAAGGCGTCGGGCACTTATTCAGAAGCGTGGACATATATGAGGTAAGACGGTGCTCAAAACCGACCCAGTGCTTCAGATGTGGATATGGCTGTGTATGGCCGCAGCCAGCGCTTCTCTGGCCATGCCCCCTGACATGTTTTGCTCAACCTACCAAAACTTGACCAAGCCCCCGGTAGGTGGGTTGAAACATGTCAGAGGGTGTGGCTGGAGCAGCTTTGGCTGAGGCCATACACAGCCCAATCCACATCTGAATCACTGGGTTGGTTTTGAGCGGCGTTTTAACCCATATATGAATGAAGCCTGCAGTTATTGTTTGCAGGCTTCATTCATACAGTAGACCCTGTCTGAGCTCTTGAGTATGCCCTGGATGTTAATTTCCCAATGAGCTAGCAGGAAAGCAGGGCTTAGCAGAGAACAGAGGAAGGGCTTTTGTTTTATTTTTATTGTGTGTGTGTGTGTGTGTGTGTGTGTGTGTGTGTGTGTGTGTGTGTTTTTATTTCAGTCTCATTTATGTTGGAATGAAAGGACAAAGGGTCCAATGGATATAATTACCAGCACTGGGGATAGAAATAAGTTACCCAACCACCCCCTTACCAAAAACAATAAACACCCCTACCTTCTTGGGGCACCAGAAATGTCTGCTTGGTGCTAGTGTTTTAAGCTCCGAAGCCGTGCTTGACACATTTGCTTAACGGCCTGGTTAAATCGCTGGATTATCCTGTATTGAAAATCAATTTCTTTCTACTCAAAGTTGGGCGCTTGTTTACTTGACAAGTAGCCATGAAAAGACCTTCCATAATTTGTTAGAAGTGCTTTTTTTTTAAATTATTGTATTTTGCAGATTAATTCTTATATTAACTGGTGTTTAGGTACTGAATCAATATGGGAACTGCACAGCGGGAGACTCCAAATGGCTTTTATTGACAAATTGCTCTGAATAGTCTCTGTCGACGACACATAATGAAATAATGTCCCAATTTGTCAACAACAACACAGCAGTGGCAACGACTGAGCTATTAGTAAATTCACAAAATAAACCACGTAAGGAGACAGTAATTAAAAGCCCGAATTATCTGATTTGGAATGAAATATAAATTATTCTGCAGTGTACACATTTTGCCGTAGGTTGGGGCGAAACGCCATGCAAATAGCACTTATGGAACACTTTATTTTCATCCCTTCATTATCCGCTATGATTTTTGTGTTATGTGATGTTGCTTTGCAATTATGTCATTGTAAATGAGAATATGAAATGTCATGGGGGGGAGAAATGAGCATTTGTGTCTGGGTAATTTAGCCGTTTGGTGACAAATTTGGTTGGAAACATCCCAAAATGACCCTTTTTAAAGGCTATTAAAGTCATAATTGCTGTTTTTTTTTTTCTTTCTTTCTTTCTGGTCATCACTGCTTAAAGGGCATCCAATGCTATATATTTTTATTTATTTTTTCATTTTACTGGTGTAAATATTACAGAGCAATTCCGAGCAACAAGTAAAATTGTTCAGTTGTCTTCTAATTTATTCAGGAAATATTTCCATTGTGTGAAAGTCGATTTATTTAAAGTTTTTTCATTTTTTCAGAAGACCTGTGGACAGGACTGTGGCCTTTTGCCAGTCGTTCTGTGCTGTGCTCTCTGAAAGTTCACTGGGGGTGAAGCAGGTCTCTCAAGCTGTAATATTCCCAGAACACCCGTGCAGTTTTCATTACTGTGCTTCCTTAATTTTTACCGATCAAATAAGGTATTACCTTTATAGATGGACCAAAAATAATTGACAACGCTCATGTTATATTTAACTAACACAATTTTTTTTAGATTTTTTTTGTATTTTTACTGTAAAAGGCAATACAAAAAGCTTTTAATGGGTGTTTTAACTCCTTATAATGGTTCTAAAGGCAGAAGGTTGTTTTTACCTTATTGCATTCTATTCACGCAGCCACCCCCACCCCCTCCCCTTATACTCCCCAGAGCCCAAACTCGATCTAACACTGTGCCCGAGAGCAGCAGATTTCTCCGCTTTCTTCCTTTTCATAGGCTCCGAGACTGCTATAAAGGCACTTATCAGGGGGGAGGGGCCAGGATCGGGGCTGCTTTGTGCAAAACCATTGCTCAGAGCAGGTAAGTATGACATTTTTATTTTTTTATTTTTTTTAAAGGGGACCGGTTACTATTGGACATCTTTAGTAACATGAATCTGAATTGTAATTGTGTCCCCTTACCTTTCAGAGATTATCTTTTATTTTATTTAGCAGTTTTCTTTCCCTGTCATAGTAAGGGCTCATTTACACGAGCTTCAGCCTCTAAAGAGAGGTTGCATGCGGAAGGTTTTTTGACTTAAAGTGATAATAAAGACTCATATTTTTTTTAACAAACATGTTCTACTTACCTGCTCTGTGCAGTGGTATTGCACAGGGCAGCCCTGATCCACTTCTTCTTGGGTTCCTCTTCGGTGCTTCTGGCCCCTTCCTTCTGTTGAGCAATGGGGACACCTGAGCCAAGCCGCTGCTCTGTGTGTCCATTCAGACATTGTGCCCTGGCTCTGTCCTGCCTCCTCTCTCGTCTCATTGGCTTCCTAACTTTTGATTGACAGCAGCGGGAGCCTATCGCGGCCGCTGCTGTCTCTGCCAAAAAGGAGGGAGAGTCCCGGACAGCCGAGACTCTCGTGCAACATCGCTGGATCGAAATGGGCTCAGGTAAGTATTAGGGGGGCTGAGGGGGGCTGCTGCACATGGAAGTTTTTTTTATCTTAATGAATAGAATGCATTAAGGTAAAAAACCTTCTGCATTTAGTACCATTTTATGCGAAAAAAACTCCCAGTAGTTGTATCTCCCAGTCTAGTATCTGCGCTCCCCCACCCCCTTGCTGTCTGGGACCCTCTGTGTGCCCCTCTACCCAGCTGTTCTTCTGGCTTCCTTCCTTTCCTGTGTCACTGCCAGCTGCTGTGGTCACACAGGGGGATTGTTACAGGACAGGGAGCGAGGAAGGGGTCGGTAAATATGACATATTTACCAGCTTCCTCCTTTCCTGAATGAACACAGTGAGTGATCAATACCGATCGCTCCTGTGTTTATTCATCACTGAAGCATAGTATACTGTGTTTTCCATGTTAAAGTCTGTGAATGAACAGGAAGCCTCAGAGCACTTCCTATTAATTCATCTTTGCAGCTGAGGCTGCAGAGAAGGGGACTGATGAATCTACGTACCCAATACCTTTCTCAGTCTCAAGGTCTGTTTAGAACCCTGATATTTCACCAAAGCCCCCCAACAGGGCAGTTAAAAAAAATTTTTAAATCTCCATTTTCATATTTTTTTTTTAAATGAAGGACTCATTCACATTTAGTTTTGTTTGTGTCCACTAATAATGATTTTGATGTATTTTTTTTTTTTTACATACATTTTTATTGAAATACAAAACAGATAAATGTTACAATTCAAACATCGTAAATATCACACAAAAGGTTTGCGAACTACAAATGTCGTTCAAATCACATGGTGTACCAGAGAGAAAAACAGAATGCAAAATAATCAGGGAATCATATAAGCATATTTTTTCCATTTAGCACATTGGTTGTAAACCTGATCATTTCTATATGCAGGTGGACAACAACCCTTCTATATCTGGTACATTGAGACTGTCAGAAACGAAAATGGGGGAAAGAAGAATGGGGGAAAGAAGCTAGAGGAAGGGGGGGGGGGACACAGAAAGGAGAGGTCAGCGGAGTATGGATTAGCGGGGCAAAAGTAACAAGTTCTGCCATCTCTGTCCCCCCCACGCTCCACCCCCCATGACCCAAGTATTGTAAACTGTATACTTAGAGCACTTGTCGGCATTCTATCTAGGAACTGACGTTACAAAAGTGTTCAGTCGTTTTAAAGTGAGTCCAGCATGCCCATGTTGTCGTGAATTTTTGTATCCGCTCTTGGGAGATATGTATCGGTTCCTCCATCTCTTCTATCTTGGAGAGCCTGGCGAACCACTCTCTAACAGTTGGAGGGGAGCTAGATCGCCAAATTTTGATGTATTTTTTGTGAAAATATCATTTGATATTTTTAGGGTGCCTTGTCAGGTAGGCTGCACGGGGCCCTGTGACTTCTACCAGCAGGCCTGGCTGTGCTCGTCTGCTGTGGCACTGATCTCTCTCTCCTCACAAAACGCAGAAGCAGCAGTGAGAGCCATTGGCTCCTGCTGCTGTCAATCAAATTATTTGAAGAGGGTACTTGCTATGGTGGCGCACGCAAAAGAGGAGGAGCCTAGAGCAACAGTGGTGGGGGGGGCCCAAAACAAGAGGTTAGGGGCCGCTCTCTGCTTCGTTGCATAGAGCAGGTAAGATAACACAAGCCTTTTCAACCACTTTAGCTTGTGTGTTACGGCTAGACATGTGTGATTAGTTTTGTACTAATCTAAAATTCGTACGAATTTCCAGAAATTCGTACGAATCCGAAATACGAATTTTTATGCATACAAATTCTGTACGAAATGCAAAATTTTGTTTACGAATTTCGGATCCAAAAGTGAAAAATTCCTTTAAATTTCGTACCTGGGGTGTGTGTATGATATGCATGTAAAGTCGCGCATGTTTCCCATGCTTAGAACTCTCCCTGCACAAAATGTCAGGTCTGGAATGGATATTAAGGGGAACCCCGCCGCAAAAAAAAAAAAAAATGGCGTGCGGTTCCCCCTAAATATCCATACCAGGCCCTTCAGATCTGGCATGGATTTTAAGGGGAACTCCACCCCAATTAAAAAAAAAAATGGCGTGGAGTCCCCCCAAAAATCCATACCAGACCCTTATCCGAGCACGCAACCTGGCCGGCCGCAGGAAAAGAGGGGGGGGGACGAGAGAGCGCCCCCCCCTCCTGAACCGTACCAGGCCACATGCCCTCAACATGGGGAGGATGTCCCCATGTTGATGGGGACAAGGGCCTCATCCCCACAACCCTTGCCCGGTGGTTGTGGGGTCTGCGGGCAGGGGGCTTATCGGAATCTGGAAGACCCCTTTAACAAAGGGGACCCCCAGATCCCGGCCCCCCCTATGTGAATTGGTAAGGGGTAAATTGTACCCCTACCATTTCACGAAGAAAGTGTAAAAAAATTTAAATAAAAACACACAAACACCTTGGAAAAGTCCTTTATTAAAAAAAAAAAAACATTCCAGCGATGAAATCCAGTGTCCCGCGGCGATCTGATGTCCAGCGCTGTCCATCATTGGTTAAGTCTGAGCGGACCTGATGGGGAACTTCCTCTGCAGTGTTTTAAATGTATAGACCCGCCCCTTCTAAAGTTCCCCATCAGGTCCGCTCAGCCAATGACTAGGTGTAAGGCTAAGCAGACCAGATGCGGAACGTGAGACGGGGCGGGTCTATTCATGTTTTACACAGTGAAGGAAGTTCCCCATCAGGTCCGCTCAGGCCAATGACGTAGGCGCGGTCAGACATACCGAGGGGGCGGACCTGATGGGAACTTCCTTCACTGTGTAGTACATGAATAGACCCGCCCCTTCTCACGTTCCGCATCTGGTCCGCTTAGCGGACCTGATGGGGAACTTTAGAAGGGGCGGGTCTATACATTTAAAACACTGCGGAGGAAGTTCCCCATCAGGTCCGCTCAGGCTCAACCAATGACGGACAGCGCTGGACATCGGGATCGCCGCGGGACACTGGATTTCATCGCTGGAATGTTTTTTTATTTTTTTTATTTTTTAATAAACGACTTTTCCAAGGTGTTTGTGTGTTTTTATTTAAAAAAAATTTACACTTTCTTCGTGAAATGGTAGGGGTACAATGTACCCCTTACCAATTCACATGGGGGGGCCGGGATCTGGGGGTCCCCTTTGTTAAAGGGGTCTTCCAGATTCCGATAAGCCCCCTGCCCGCAGACTCCCACAACCACCGGGCAAGGGTTGTGGGGATGAGGATATCCTCCCCATGTTGAGGGCATGTGGCCTGGTACGGTTCAGGAGGGGGGGGCGCTCTCTCGTCGTCGTCCCCTCTTTTCCTGCGGCCGGCCAGGTTGTGTGCTCGGATAAGGGTCTGGTATGGATTTTTGGGGGGACTCCACGCCATTTTTTTTTTTACATTTGGGGTGGAGTTCCCCTTAAAATCCATGCCAGATCTGAAGGGACTGGTATGGATATTTAGGGGCAACCGCACGCCTTTTTTTTTTTGCGGCGGGGTTCCCCTTAATATTCATTCCAGACCTGAATGGCCTGGTAATTGAATTTGGGGGAACCCCCACACTTTTTTTATATCAATGACTTTTCTATGTATTGATAAAAGCCGACAATTCATTATAGCCGCAAGTGAGTTTTAAATGACTTTTTTTCCGTCAAAAATGACATTTTGTGCAGGGACAGTTCTAAGCACGGGAAACATGCGCAACGTTTAAAATTTACGATTCGTACGAAATTCGTATTTCGTACGAATCTGAATTACATTTCGTACACGAATTACGAAATACTATTTTTTTTTAATACGGAACGGAACAAAACTAATTTTTTAACAGCGCCCATGTCTAGTTACGGCAGTGACAGAGGAGACCCGTCCAGCATTGATGAGCATGTGAAATGGTGGGAGCTTGCACCATTGTAGCCATGGGGATACCAGCATACAGTTAAAGCTTAGTGTGTTTTTTTCATTTTTATGAACAAAATATATTTTTTTTAAAGTTACTGTAAAATCATGCAAAAAAGAATGAAAATGAATAGCAGGAGAGCATGTGTAAAATCCGTGGCAGAACATTTTTGTTTTTTTCTTTTTAAATTACGTACCTTCCATCCATACCCATTGTAGTGTCAATACATATATAAAAGTGTCAGGAGAGTACACCAGATGGGATTATGGCTGTATAAAAGGCTTGTAACATCCCCGCAGCTCTTGTGTCAGTGGAGGAGACACCCTGATCTGCATCCGATTCTTCAGGATATAGCTGTTTGCGCTGAATAACTAATTTAATAAACCTGAATTTCTCAAGTCAGCGTCAACCCCTATAATTCAATTTGGAAGCGTCAGCTGCATTTTTTATTTTTTTGGCTTTCTCTCATTCTGTACCCTTCACATTGAAAATGGATGATGCTACACTTTTGATGAAAGGGAAAATATCTTGCGCAGTCGGCTGTTTAAATATGAGGGGAGGGGGGTATTTATTAAACATTATTCGCATTGCTTCACAATAAATGGAAAACAAATGGCGGAATTTGGTAAATTTATTTTAATTTCCAATGGTTGAAGAATCAATTATTTTTTTAATTTCCATTGCACCCAATTATTTATTTCATTTATATGGCAACAATACAGAACAGTGTACAGTATATCAACCTATGCATTTCATCCTGGACCATACGGGAACATGTAAAAAAAAAAGTCATATTTAAAGTGTTACTAAACCCAGGTCCCTGCATTCACTATATCTGGCCTTCCACAGTACACAGAACATGAAAATGCAATTATTTTAGTACTGTATATACTTGAGTATAAGCCGACCTGAATATAAGCCGAGACACCTAATTTTACCACAAAAAACTGGGGAAACGTATTGACTCGAGTATAAGCCTAGGGTGTCCATCTGCATGCCTCACTGTGCCTCACTTTGCCTCACTGTGTCCATGTGCATGCCTCACTGTGTCCATGCCTCACTGTGCCCATGCCTCACTGTGTCCATGCCTCACTGTGCCCAGGACTAGACTGACGTTTAACATGGGAGTCTATGGAAGGGGTGCCCGGTTTTGAAAAATCGGTGCTCCCCGGCCGTAGTTCCCCCAGACAACAAACTTTGTAAACTTGTAGAGGAGAAATGGGGATACATGTGTGCCAAGTTTTGGGTCTAGGGGACCTACGACCCGCTGGTACCGGGTCCCCAAAGTCACTAGAGAAATTACCATTTAACATGGGAGTCTATGGAAGGGGTGCCCGGTTTGTAAAATCAGTGCTCCCCGGCCGTAGGTCCCATGGACAACAATCTTTGCACACTTGTAGAAGAGGAGTGGGGCTACATGTTTGGGGTCCAGAGGACGTACGGACGGCCGGTACAGGGTCCCCAAAGTCCAGGAGATCAGGCACAAAAAGGTGACTCGAGTATAAGCCGAGGGGGGCATTTTCAGCACAAAAAAATTTGCTGAAAAACTCGGCTTATATTTGAGTATATACGGGAAATATAAAATGCTATATACCTTTTTTCATCAGCAGTATATAACAGTTTTGTGACTTCTATCAGTGTCTGGTTAAAGCTTGTAGGAGGAGATTTAATTCTCCTCTGACTGTCCTATGAGGCTTCATGACCTCTGACCCTCTGTCTGGACAGTGCTGATTGGCCCTGTGCTGATCACATGCACCCCCCCCCCCCAAAAAAAAAATTCTAACAATACACACCCAACTGAGCATGTGCAGAATGTCCCGAAGGCTCTGTACTATCAGGAGATGGATTGGGGACTGTGGAAGAAGGGGAAGATCAGAGAAGACAGGATCAAACAGCTTTTTTACGCAATGCGCAGGATTACCCCTTAGGTTCCACAGTGAGTATAACAAGCATGCTTTACTGCATATACAGACTGATTTTACTGTTGTGGGTTTAGTAACACTTTAAAGAGGAAGTAAACCCTCACTAATTTATTTATTTTTTAAATGAACCCTGCAAGAGAATGTCATAATGAGCTAGTATGCATAGCATACTAGCTCATTATGATCGACTTACCTGAGATCGAAGCCTCCGAAGTTCTCCTCCGTGCCTTCCCCGCTGCCACCATGTCTCTGACGATCTTCTTCCTGTTATCGCCACTTCGGCACTGTGATTGGCCCGGAGCGGCTATGACGTCACGCGCATGCGCACTCGGGCCGGCAAGATCCATTCAGAAAACCGGCAACGATGCCGGCCCGCTAGTGCGCATGCGCGTGACGTCATCGGTGCTGTGCTTTACAGCAAATATCTCCTTTCTTGCACCTACAGGTAAGCCTTAATCTAGGCTTACCTGTAGGTGCAAGTTGTGTGGGTGGGTTTACAACCACTTTTAATAGTACAGATTATAGAAGGTTTAAACTGAGTGAAATACAGATGTAACCATTGCTGATCACCTTCTGAAAATGCTAGTTACCTGGCTGTTTCTGGCCGCAATACATTCTGAAGAGAAAAATTGTGTCGCATTGGGTCCTTGGTTCAGAAGAATGTTCAAACGGGGTATGTTTTCCGGTGCCAGAATTTATTAACAGGCTGCTCTCGAATGGCAATAGTTAACACCTCTGAAATCCATTTATAAATAGACTTTTTAGTAATATAAAAAATTATATCTATGATACAGTCTGTCGCTAACATTTATTATATTGCAACTTACCAATTTTTACATGTGATAACTGCATTTATTTTTATAGGTTTCCTTACCCTTTTTTCACCTGATCATCTGGCCAGTAATGCCTTGTACACAAGGTCGAAATTTCCGATGGAAAAAGTGCGACAAACTTTTTCCATCGGATATTCCGACCATGTGTATGCCCCATTGGACTTTTTTCATCGGAAATTCTGAGGAATTCCATCGGAGTTTAGATAGAGAATTCCGATGTGATTTTGGCCGGACAAAAGTCTGACCGTGTGTACAGGGCATAAGTCTGTTTTTTTTTTCTTCAACAGAACAAGTTCTCTTGCAGATGTAGCAGTTACAGGGATAAGACAAACCCCCAAAAAAGCACAGTGACACCCTCCAAGGGATTGCTGTGTATATTTGGGGGACCTTTGGAGGGAAGGGGGTTGTGTGTTTTTTTTTTTTGTAAATGTAATTTTTGCTGCAACACATCCTACAAGAACTAAAAAAAAGAAGCATAAATGACCCTCAAAACACATAAGAAATCCTTTGAGTCTGGATTAGATTTTAAGGGGGCACCTCACAAAAAAATGCATGGAGCCCAGGGGTCAAGTCCTGGAGGAAAAAGTGTGGGAACTCCCACTCAAGATCCACTCCCCCACCAAAAAAAATTAAATTATACGCTCATATGCATATATATTTCACAGAAAATACAGTGCAACATTTATTGTAAAGCTCCCCTTATATATTTACTTACCGTTCTGAAGACTTGCTCAACTTGAGTTGAAGACTTGGCTCATCCGTGACTCAACGATCAGTGCTGTGCTGTTCTCAGGGTGCTGGCTGGCCTCAGTGTGCTGGCATCGCTGGCCTCAGTGTGCTGGCATCGCTGGTCTCAGGGTGCTGGCCTGACTGGTCTCAGGGTGCTGGCCTGGCTGGTCTCAGGGTGCTGGCCTGGCTGGTCTCAGGGTGCTGGCCTGGCTGGTCTCAGGGTGCTGGCCTGGCTGGTCTCAGGGTGCTGGCCTGGCTGGTCTCAGGGTGCTGGCCTGGCTGGTCTCAGGGTGCGGGCCTGGCTGGTCTCAGGGTGCTGGCCTGGCTGGTCTCAGGGTGCTGGCCTGGCTGGCCTCAGGGTGCTGGCCTGGCTGGCCTCAGGGTGCTGGCCTGGCTGGTTTCAGGGTGCTGGCCTGGCTGGCCTCAGGGTGCTGGCCTGGCTGGTCTCAGGGTGCTGGCCTGGCTGGTCTCAGGGTGCGGGCCTGGCTGGTCTCAGGGTGCTGGCCTGGCTGGTCTCAGGGTGCTGGCCTGGCTGGCCTCAGGGTGCTGGCCTGGCTGGCCTCAGGGTGCTGGCCTGGCTGGCCTCAGGGTGCTGGCCTGGCTGGCCTCAGGGTGCTGGCCTGGCTGGCCTCAGGGTGCTGGCCTCAGGGTACTGACTGGCTGGCTGGCCTGGCTGTGTGAGGAGAGGAGACTCGGGCTCATCCTACGTTGCTGTGTGACTCCGCCTCCGCGTGATGTCACACGCAACCTGCCGCGTACTGAAGGACAGGTGGCAGGCGATGTCGGAGCCTGGAGGAGGAGCTCCGAGTCTGCTCGGCTCAGTTTGCCTGCCCCTGACAGTAGGGTTGTCCCAATACTGCTTTTTTAGGACCGAGTACAAGTACCGATACTTTTTTTCATGTACTCGCCGATACCGATTACCAATACTTTTTTTTTAATGCCATGTGACAGTTGGACTGATGGGGACAGACTGATGGGGACTAAAACAAAAAATTCTGCGCTGCCTGATTGAAAAATGGTGGAATACGAACAAGACAAAAAAGTGTAGCGCTAAACTAAATGAGAACTGCACTGGAATGAAGTGCATTATGTAACAGTGATAAACAGTCAAAATAAACAACGTAACATTCAAGAAGTGATAAATGAATAAATGAAAATATTCAAATAGTCCTCAGTGATATGAGTTGTGTAATGTAAAAGTCACCAGAAAATACTGAGTTCATTAATAAAAACAAAATTGATAGATGCTGGTGAGAATCAAAATAATGGTGCTCCTAAATGAACTTGACGTGAAGCGAGTGCACTTAAAGTGACCACCACTAATCGATAGTAGAAAAGGCTTACCAGAGAGAGTGGACCCCAAAAACATACGTTCAGAGGGTCAACCAGACATGGGTAAGCCGCTGTGAACAGCGAATCTCCAGCTGCGATACAAACAGGAACCTCAAACGTCAATCAAATACAGAAGGTAGGGAGAAGTGTCTCTTGTATCCAGATGGTGATGACACTTGCAGGTAGTGCCCGGTTAGGGCCAGGTGGTGATTCCAGATATATGCCAGAAAGTAAAAGGAAAGAAAAGGCACATAGTGTAATACTGTATAAAAAGGGTATTTAATGTAGGTAGGAACACTTACATTTAGAAGAATGTAACAGCGCTTTATCAAATGATCAAATGGCAACAAATGGCAACAGTAGGGTCTTCCGACGCGTTTTGCATCCAAATGCATCGTCGCCCACCCCAGACGATGCATTTGGATGCGAAACGCGTCTGGAGACCCTACTGTTGCCATTTGATCATTTGATAAAGCGCTGTTACATTCTTCTAAATGTAAGTGTTCCTACCTACATTAAATACCCTTTTTATACAGTATTACACTATGTGCCTTTTCTTTCCTTTTACTTTCTGGCATATATCTGGAATCCCCACCTGGTCCTAACCGGGCACTACCTGCAAGTGTCATCACCATCTGGATACAAGAGACACTTCTCCCTACCTTCTGTATTTGATTGACGTTTGAGGTTCCTGTTTGTATTTTGGGGATTTTGGTCCACTCTTCTTTACAGATCTTCTCTAAATCCTTAAGGTTTCTTGGCTGTCTCTTGGCAACTCGAAGTTTCAGCTCCCTCCATAAATTTTCTATAGGATTAAGGTCTGGAGACTGGCTAGGGCACTCCATGAACTTAATGTGCTTCTTCTTGAGCCACTCCTTTGTTGCCTTGGCGGTATGTTTTGGGTCATTGTCATGCTGGAAGACAATGATCCAACATTTCTCTCCTCACAAAAGTGGTGTTACTCTTAAATCACCTGGAAAAAATAATCACATAAACTGATGTGTACTATGTGTTCCCACAGGTATGCTGCAGTGGAGTTTTACATGGAAGAAAAGATGGATATCACTGCTGTGAAGGTGATTACATTGCCATTGAAGGCAATTCCTCCTGGATTTGTTGTGCTGGTCAGGTCCATGCTGTTCAGCCTGACCACCAGTGCTGCGGAAGATACTACACCAGGGCTAAGAAAGGTAAGTCAACCAACAATGCAGATAGTTGCTTATTTTAAAAAATATATATATTTTTGATCTTTGTAAGGGTAAAAAAAGGAAAAAAGTTAATGAAAGAAAAATCTAAAAAAGGCCATTAGCTGCCAGGAAACAGTAATACATATGAATTTTGTTCTCATGTGTGATTTCTTATTTTATTAACCATTGCTCTGCAGTCCTGTCCTAAGGATTAAAATAATTACTGATCTATCTTCTTTTGATTCTGCACAAAAGAAAAAATTGCAATTGTAAAAAATTCCCAGTTTTAAACCATATCCCAAATCACCAGTCTGAAGCAGAAAAAATCTTGACCTTTAAAACCCCTTCACATTTGTGTGCATTTCCCTGTTTTTGTTGTACAATGTGTAGCATTAAAGCCGAACTCCAGGCAAATATAAAAGACACATTAATGCATCTCTGGATTCAGACTTCAGCCCCGGACCATTTTGCTGCTAAAGGACCAGGCCCCTTTTTGCGATTCGGCACTGCGTCGCTTTAACTGACAATTGTGCGGTCGTGCGACGTGGCTCCCAAACAAAATTTGATGTCCTTTTTTTCTCACAAATAGAGCTTTCTTTTGGTGGTATTTGATCACCTCTGCGGTTTTTATTTTTTGCGCTATAATCAAAAATAGAGCGACAATTTTGATTTTTTTTATATATTTTTAACTTTTTGCTATAATAAATATCCCCCAAAAATATATAAAAAAATTATTTTTTCCTCAGTTTAGGCCGATACGTATTCTTCTACATATTTTTTGTAAAAAAAATCGCAATAAGCGTTTATTGATTGGTTTGCGCAAAAGTTATAGCGTTTACAAAATAGGGGTTAGTTTTATGGCATTTTTATTAATATTTTTTTTTTATACTAGTAATGTCGGCGATCAGCGATTTTTATCATGACTGCGACATTATGGCGGACACATCGGACACTTTTGACACCATTTTGGGACCATTGTCATTTTTACAGCGATCAGTCCTATAAAAATGCACTGATTACTGTGAAAATTATACTGGCAGTGAAGGGGTTAACCTGTAGTGGGCGCTGAAGGGGTTAAGTGTGACCTAATGTGTGTTTGTTAATGTAGGGGGGCGTGGATTGGCGTGTGACGTCACTGATCGTCGTTCCCTATGACAGGGAACAGACGATCACTAACATGCCACTAGGAAGCACGGGGAGAGGTTTGTTTACACTTACCTCTCCCCGTTCTTCAGCTCTGTGACCCGATCGCGGGACACCGGTGGCGATCAGGTCCACCGGTCCGCCGCCGGTCACGGTCACGAAGCTCAGGACCGGGTCGCCAGCGCGGCGGCACGCACGACTCACGGCTGGGCTCTTAAAGGGCAATGTACCTGTACGTGGATGTGCCCAGCTGTGCCATTCTGCCGACGTATATCGGCGTGAGGCGGTCCTTAAGTGGTTAATACATCACTACATGTTTTTTTTTTTTTTTTTTTTATGTGAATCATGTACCCAAATTTGACCTGGTATTAGCCTCTTGCAGTCCCTATATAGCAGAGCTCAGACTGGCAAAGGGGAAGCTGCAGAAGGCCAGTCAGTTGTGCTCATTTGTGGACAATATACATGCAGATAGGAGTGCGTGTGAGGAGAGCAGAGTGACAGAAACATAACTTACAGCTGCTACTTTATAGGAAAGAAGTTAGTTTCAAGCTACCGTATATACTCGAGTATAAGCCGACCCGAATATAAGCCGAGGCACCTAATTTTACCACAAAAAACTGTGAGAACTTATTGACTCGAGTATAAGCCTAGGGTGTCCATCTGCATGCCTCACTGTGCCTCACTTTGCCTCACTGTGTCCATGTGCATGCCTCACTATGCCCATGCCTCACTGTGCCCATGCCTCACTGTGTCCATAACTAGACTGACATTTAACATGGGAGTCTATGGAAGGGGTGCCCAGATTTGAAAAATCGGTGCTGCCCGGCCGTAGGTCCCCCAGACAACAATCTTTGCACATTTGTAGAGGAGAAATGGGGCTACATGTGTGCCAAGTTTCCGGTACCAGGGGACCAGTGACCGGCCCGGTAACGGGTCCCCAAATTCACCGGAGAAATTACCGTTTAACATAGGAGTCTATGGAAGGGGTGCCCGGGTTTGAAAAATCGGTAGTCCCCGGCCGTAGGTCCCCCAGACAACAAACTTTGCACACTTGTAGAGGAAGAGTGGGGCTACATGTGTGCCAAGTTTGGCCAGTACCGGGTCCCCAAAGTCCGGGAGATCAGGTGCAAAAAGGTGACTCGAGTATAAGCCGAGGGGGGCATTTTCAGCACAAAAAAATGTGCTGAAAAACTTGGCTTATACTCGAGTATATACGGTATTCTTTTTTTCAGGTAAATCGGAGTGATGTTTTAAAAAATGTTTCTACTACTGATATCCTAGATTGACAGACAAGGTACGCTTGCTTTTTATCAAATGAGGGAAAAGGTATCCTTGTCTGATGCAGTGGGGGCAAGCTAGGGGCCCACACTGCACCTTGAGTTTCTCCTGGTGTAGCTCTTTGTCCTGTAGTCATGTAGAGGTTGGTGGGAGGAACCACCACAGCGGACCAGGAAATCAGCATAATTGGAAATCTCAACTCTCTTCACTACAACTGCAATGGGGGGGGTAGTAGGAAATGTGGGTATGCCATTATGTCATTTCTTTATTGCGATCGCATTTCTTTATTGCAGGCCACATTATTCAACGTTTAATTTCAGTATCAGAGTTGTTTTATTTTTTCTAATACATAACTCCCAAACCTTGCAGATCCATGGGTTTGCCCTGGGATTAAAGCAGGATCCCAGGTTCCCGCAGACTCCAGGCATTGTGCTGGGGTCAGGTGCAGGAACAGGCATTGGCTGTTATCAGGCGGAGTGATACCTGCATAGCTGGGATGCCAACAGCATGCCAACAACAGGTTGATGCAGCAGCACAGGACACAGAGTGTATCCTCGGTTACATAATTATTAAACACATACTTTAGCATTCTCCCTCCAACTGTCACCAATGATGGGGCATTTTTCCTTCCACTGACACAAATGATGAGGAAACTTTTCTCCCATTGATCAGTAATGTATGAGGGCATTACAATTTATAACTGTGACTATGACCAAGCTGTAAATTGCTCTTTATGTTACCTACTCCTGACCCCTGCACTGTAATTTAGGTTATATCTTCTGACCCTTGCGCTCTATACTGAGAATACTCCTAAACTCTACTTTGTACAATATATTAAATACTCCTGACCCCTTCCCTCGAATGCTATGTTGAATGTTACATTCTCATGAGCAATGAACTCTGTATACTGTGGTTTATATTACATACTTCTCTATACTGAACTCCATATGCTATGTCGTATATATTCAAAAGTCTGACCCTTGTGCGCCCTTCACTAAGTTGTACATTACATTGTCCTGACTACCACATTGTAAAAGCTATGTTGTATGCTTCTCCAAAAACTGCATGATATTTATAAGGTCAGGACATTACAGTCCTGACCTCTGTACTCTTTTAATTCTATTGTACATTTTATAGTCCTGACCGCTGTAGTCCATAAGCTGTGCTATACAATGCATACTCTTAAAGTGGAAGTAAACCCATCCATTTACTAGTTTCAAAAAGTTTCATTTCCAGCATGTGCCAGAAATGTAACACTCCCATTGGTTGTGCTCTCAACCAAACTGCCAAACCATCCAATGGCTGATGTCATAACTGATCACATGTGCAGCATCATGGCTGTTGTAGATTAAACAGAGATGGCAAAGATGGCAGCTTCCTTGGCTTAAAACGATAGGGGGGTTTACTTACACTATAACCAACATTTTAAATATCCAAACAGTTGTTTATCTCTCGTGGGTAGAAACTCATCTGTAGTGGAACCATTAAAAAAAATGATCCTGTGTCTTGAGGGTTATGTGTGGCTGTGGCACAGTAATTAGTGAGTAAATTATGGGTACAAGGACTGTGGCGCATATATATAGTACACTCCCTCACATTTTTGTAAATATTTTATTATATCTTTTCATGTGACAACACTGAAGAAATGACATTTTGCTACAATGTAAAGTAGTGAGTGTACAGCTTGTATAACAGTGTAAATTTGCTGTCCCCTCAAAATAACTCAACACAGCCATTAATGTCTAAACCGCTGGCAACAAAAGTGGGTACACCCCTAAATGAAAATGTCCAAATTAGGCCCATTTTCCCTCCCTGGTGTCATGTGACTCGTTAGTGTTACAAGGTCTCAGATGTGAATGGGGAGCAGGTGTGTTAAATTTGATGTTATCGCTCTCACTCTCTCATACTGGTCACTGGAAGTTCAACATGGCCCCTCATGGCAAAGATCTCTCTGAAAAAATAATTGTTGCTCTACATAAAGATGGCCTAGGCTATAAGAAGATTGCAAAGACCCTGAAACTGAGCTGCAGCGCGGTGGCCAAGACCATACAGCGGTCTAACAGGACAGATTCCACTCAGAACAGGCCTCGCCATGGTCGACCAAAGAAGTTGAGTGCAGGTGCTCAGCGTCATATCCAGGGGTTGTCTTTGGAAAATAGAGGTATGAGTGCTGCCAGCACTGGGGAGCTACAGTTCATTGAGGGAACCATGAATGCCAACATGTACTGTGACATACTGAAGCAGAGCATGATCCTCTCCCTTCAGAGACTGGGCCGCAGGGCAGTATTCCAACATAAGGACCCCAAACACACCACCAAGGCGACCACTGCCTTGCTAAAGAAGCCGAGGGTAAAGGTGATAGACTGGCCAAGCAGGTCTCCAGACCTAAACCCTATTGAGCATCTGTGGGGCATTCTCAAACGACAGCTCCATGATGTCCTCATGGAGAAGTGGAAGAGGACTCCAGTGGCAACCTGTGAAGCTCTGGTGAACTCCATGCCCAAAAGGGTTAAGGCAGTGCTGGAAAATAATGGTGGCCACACAAAATATTGACACTTTGGCCCAATTTGGACATTTTCACTTAGGGGTGTACTCACTTTTGTTGCCAGCGGTTTAGACATTATTGACTTTGTTGTAATAAATCTTTTTATTTATTTTCCCTCAACAGACAAACAAACAAGACAAAACACAACAAAACATCATACACATTGAACCTAAAATATATTAATATAAGATCAAATTCCAATCACCCTGCATAGCAGCTATTCAAAATCGAAAATTCAAAATTACAATACAATACAACAACTTGAGAGGATATAATAAGGAAAAAAATAAATAGAAAATGTTTTATATATATATATATATATATATATATATATATATATATATATATATATATATATATATTCCGGCTTTATATAAGCATGCCACTTTAAGCCATGGCCAGTGCAAATCAGCCATGTAAACTTTGCCTTACTTTTACACTTGAAAATTTAGCTTTTTTAAGGGACAAATATGGAACAAGTGAATTCCCAGTAAAGCAAATCTCCTGAAATGCATGTTGCATGTGCACTTCCAAGTCCATAACTTAAAAAGTATTAAAGGATCAACATGACAGCAATGAGGATAGCCCATTCAGGAGGCTGTTATATCCTCCTTCTATATCCATTTTGGTTGGACTGACCCTTTAACATTGTTCTGGTGGGTCAATCACTTACCTTTTAGAGCCTATATATCTACCTCTCCTGGGTAGTATGACATGCTGGGACTTGTAGTTTGCCAAGGGTAATGGGTAATGCATCTTTAGTCTCCTACTAATAAATGCGCAATGCAAAACTTGCGCGGCACCTGAAAGATTCTGTTCCTTTTGGCTAGGCCGTCTCCTCCATGTCCTAAAATGACTTTTTGGCATGAGGCCTCGTCTCAATCAGAAGCATGAATGTGTAGCATGTAGGTGATCAGCCTATCGTGTTCCAGCGCCTATTTTCGTTTCCTCGCCCTGTCGCCATGGCATCCCTACAATCTTCCTGAATTGTAATACCCATTAGTTCCGATCATAGATGTAATATCTGCTGATTGGTTGGCATGACTTCCAGCATAACACTTATTTTTTTTTATTTTTTTTAATGTGCAAAGGTACTTGAAATTCTGCCAATTTTGCTCTGTACATCTCCAGCGTTAAACTCTGGTAGAGTCATTCATATATCACAATATTCTGAATGCATCGATGATGTCATCAGAAAAAAAAGGCTATCGCGCCCGGAGATCCAGCAAAAGCAGTTAAATAGTCTCATTAATCTCTTCCCCGCTCGGTAATAGAAAAGATTTTATTTTATAACCTCTATCTCCATCCAGTGGCCGGTGAGAATTAATCTGTGTTTACATCTCCCGGAAAAGGAATTACAGGACTTGCTGTAAATCAGGTCTAATATGGGAAAGGCAGATGCTGGAAGAAATGTAGGCTGCATAGTGCTGCACCTTTAGAATGGATTCTTCTTTTATGATACAAATACAGTTTCTTTTTTACGACTGTATATGTTTACGATCTGGCTACACAAATGTAGTAAAAATACAGTTCCAGGCAACAACAGAAATCCAATAAGTGGGTAGCTAAAAACTCTAATGCCGCCTACACACAAAAACGTGGATATTTTTCCGACGGATGTTCGCTCAAACTTGTCTTGCATACACACGGTCGCACAAATGTTGTCGGAAATTCCGAACGCCAAGAACGCGGTCACGTACAGAACGTACGACGGCACAATAAAAGGGAAGTTCAATACCAAGTGTGGCACCCTTTGGGCTCCTTCTGCTAAACTCGTGTTAGTAGAAGTTTGGTGAGAGACGATTTGTGCTTTTCAGCCTCGTGCTTTTCAGTCCATGACGTGTTTGCAGCGTGACGAATGTGCTATCTCCATTACGAACACTAGTTTTACCAGACCGACTTGATTCAGAGCATGCGTGGAACTTTGTGCGTTGAAATTGTCTACACACACTCAGAATTTACGAGAACGGATTTTGTTGTCAGAAAATTTGAGAACCAGCTCTCAAATTTTTGTTGTCGGAAATTCCGACAGCAAATGTCCGATGGAGCCTACACACTGTCAGAATTTCCAACAACAAGCTCCCATCGAACAATTGTTGTCGGAAATTCCGAGCGTGTGTATGCGGCATTAGGGTTCATTCACACTAGTGGTTGGTGCAGGGGTTAAGACCCTGTATTTAAACTATGCTTTTAATGCCCACCACCAGCTCCTACCCCCTTTAGCTGCAGCCAGGTTGTACATATGTGGCAGTCACAGCAAATATTATACCCCCTGTAGCTTTCAAGTGAATGGGTCCAGTGCAGGGATGGTGTTAATGTGAAGATCAAAGGGGTTAAGCAGCGATACAATGCCTCCTCACTGCCTGTCAAATGCTGTCTGAAGAGTGACCCGAACACAAATCGTTCTTCAGAGAGCACCACTAGTGGGAAGAGCCCTAAGGGGCTAAGTGCAGCAAAGGTGAACTAACCCAACAAAACTATGGATAAAATTCAAAATGACATATAGCGGTTGATTTACTAAAGACAAATAAACAGTTGTACTCTGCAAGTTGCTCCAGAGCTTAGTAAATGGGGTAAAGCTCCACTTTGCAAAGAATACCCAATCGTGGCAGAAAAAAAAAAAAAGCATTTTTGCTTGCACATGATCGGATGATGGAAGTGAGCAGAGCGTCTGCTCATGTACTAAGCTCTGGAGCAACTGCACTTGCAATCTATTTGTCTTTAGTAAATTAACCCCTTAGTCTCAAGTCAATGCAATACTTTTGTGACAATCAGGGGTTGTCATAGAAATCCTGCCAGCTACAGGAGTCCTGGACTTCCTGGTTTCCAACCTCGGGTACGTCCGCGCACGCACTGCGGGGGCGCGCGCACGCTCCACAAAGCGCGCCAGAAGGGCTATTTAAACGTGTCTGTGACAGACAGTCCCTGCTGTCTGCTCTACAGCGTGTAGTACTCAAGAGACCTGATTCTTAGATTTACCTGCATCTGACCCGGCTTACCTTGACCCTTCCAGTTTCCTGCCTGCATCTGACCACCGGCTTGTTTTGACCACTCTTCTGCCTGATCCTCCAGTACCTTGTCGCCAGCCAGTTCTACCGACCCGGCTTGTCTGACCAATCCCTCCGTTGCTGTGTTCCTGGTTCCAGTCCAGTCTGCTTCATCGGTTCCAGTCCAGTTGCTGTGTTCCTGGTTCCAGTCCAGTCTGCTTCATCGGTTCCAGTCCAGTTGCTGTGTTCCTGGTTCCAGTCCAGTCTGCTTCATCGGTTCCAGTCCAGTTGCTGTGTTCCTGGTTCCAGTTCAGCCTGCTATACTCCCTGGGTGCCTGGATCCGTCCCAGTCTTCAGACTCTACTCTACCTTGATTCATCCTTCGAGGCACTCGTACCCCTTCTACCTCCGTGCCTCCTGTCTTCACTACCAGGGGCCGCTGGTGGAAGCCGTAAGAGAGGCCTCCCTCTGCAGATCCGGGCTCGTCACCGTCAGGTACGTGACAGGGGTCAAGCTCAGAGACCATTTGATGTAGCAGTTTCCCACTGACCAGCAGGATAAGAACACAAGCAGATCACCCTGGTGGATGAAGTGGGCTCATCCAAGCTCTAAGCACTAGCCGGTATTCACCAGAGCTCTTGATGGTGGAGATAAGTTTTGTTGCATGGTAGTGCCAGGTTGTGGTCCTCAGGATCGCCCCACCAAGAGGTGGGCAAGCTGGGTTCTGGTAACAGATATAGCAGGTAGGGATCAAGCAGAAGCGTAGTCGGTAAATAAGACAAAGGACGGTAAGAAGTATTTGCAGGTTGATATCAAGCAGAAGCGTGTTCGAGGAACAAGCCAAAGATAGGTAACGAGTGGTAGTGAAGATACAGACAGCCGCAGGAGTGAAAAGGAGCAAGATATTGGCTAGAGAGAGCACAATAATATGGCAAACAGGAAATGCAAAGGCATGGCTAAAATGGGAAGATCATGGGAGGAGCAAGGAGATCAAGGTTCACCAGAAACAAGATGGAAAGTTTTATCCAAGGATTCAGGCAAGGCGCCATCCAGCATCTCAGGTGACTCAGCAAGTTGATCTACTGCCGGACACAGCAGGGGTCATGGGTTCAGAGCCCAGTCCTGACAGTGTGACATGGTGATCCTGCCAGTTGATCGAATTATTCCTCCCTTTCCTTTTTCGAGCTGGCAACACTTTTACTACCACTCTAAGCATTGTCACCCTGTTTTCTGATTGTATTACAGTAGTGCGTGTGGAGTTAGGGAGTAGGCAGACCATCAGTGTTGTTTTATTGTCTGCCTCTACCCTGCCCATTAACAAGAAGCCATGACCATCTGTCTTGGCCAGGGTAAATACTTACCCAGTGACACTGCCAAAAAACCTTCCCAGCAGGTGTGTACTGAACCGCCCAAAATTTGTTTCTGCTTCAGCTGCAGGACTTCTGGGAGATGTAGTTCTGCTACTACTTCTCTACACAGCTTTTTGTTATATTTTCAACAAGCAATTAGACAACAAATGAACAGGAGTCTACAAATGTACTTTGTGTGTAGCACACAGATCCCTGGCCTTACCTCCTCAAGGCGGGACACACCGTACCACAATGCCCAGGTTCCTTCTTGAATAAGAGGGTGAGCGGTGTTTAGAAATTGTTGGGTCCCGCAGCGAGTTACCTTCCCTCGGCTGGTTCTCACCCCTAGAGTGTAGGGAAGAGTCTGTTGTAGGTGCACCAAAAAGGCCAATGTCCAGACAAGGTTAAACCTTAATGAAGGAAGGTTAATTTTTTTTATGCTGAAACTGGATAGGAAAGTTGGAGTTGAAGAATAAAGAAACAGGGAGGCAGGTTCAGGCACTTAATATCACCACTCAATCCCGAGTGGACTCTGCTCACCCGGATAGTCCCCTCTCACAGTCCTAGCAGCCGGAGTGATGCACAAACTTTACTTCTCTTAAGTTTCCCTTTAAGATACGATCGGAAGATTCTCTGCCACAGAATCTCTGAGCCCCGAACCTCTCAGCGCTTGTAATTCAAGAACAGGTGCAAGTTGCTGCACATTACAAGGCCTTAGATGAATAGTGGAATACTTCCAGAAATTTACCGGGCCTCTCTTTCACCGTGAAACTCTCACCGGTCCCTCAGAAAGGTCCTCCCCCGGTCTCCTCTTCTTAGAGCGGGTCCCCTCTCAGGGGCACCCTGGGATTCCTCCTCTTAGAGCTGAGCCCCAGCTAAAGGTACTGGGCCCAATGGCGAAGTTGCAGCCCCAGGCTAAAGGTGCCTGGGACCGATGCATACGCGCACCCCTGGCCTGGAGGGCCAGGTCCCGCGACCCGAACTCCGGAACTCTGGACTCTTGACTCCCTCTCCAGGCGGTTTCTGCCCCTTATGTATCCTCTCCCGGCATGCACAGCAGGTTCACCACGCCCACTGTACTACTGCTGAGAGAGGACACCCTAAGGCAGTGTTTCTCAACTCCAGTCCTCAAGGCACCCCAACAGGTCATGTTTTCAGGATTTCCCTCAGATGAAACAGCTGTGGTAATTACTAAGGCAGTGAAACTGATCAAATCACCTGTGCAAATCAATGGGAAGCCTGAAAACATGACCTGTTGGGGCGCCTTAAGGACTGGAGTTGAGAAACACTGCCCTAAGGCACAGCACTGTTACCAGTGGTTCAACCCTGACCTGTCATGCCAGTGCCACCTACAGGCCACAGGGAACTGCACACCAGTATAACACCTGAAGAAACAAATAACCAAACCTATCAATAAAAGCGGTCTGAGCCTGGCTACTAGCTCAGACCAACCCCTAAATTTAGGCACATAGCACCCCTCAAAGTAGAGGGGCGCTACACGTGGAAAAGTCTCCTTAGTTTACTTTTTCTAATGTAACCCACCACAGCCAGATTTTGAGAGTTTCTCACCTGCGGTGTGGGTGGGTCTGCATCCTAGGTTAAATACACTCATCGGACACTTTTATTAGGTACACCTGTTCAATTTTGAGCTGCAACATTCAGATGGCAGGGTCAGAATCTGGCGTAAACAACATGAAAGTATGGATTCATCCTGCCTTGTTTAAACGGTTCAGTCTGGTGGTGGTGGTGCAATGGTGTGGGGGATATTTTCCTGGCACACTTTGGGCCCCTTGATACCAATTGGGCATCGTTTAAATGTACGTGAGTATTGTTGCTGACCATGTCCATCCCTTTATGACTACAATGTACCCATCTTCTGGTGGCTCCTTCCAGCAGGATAATGCACCATGTCACAAAGCTCAAATCATCTCACCACTGGTTTCTTGAACATGACAATGAGGTCACTGCACTCCATTGGCCTCCACAGTCACCAGATCTCAATCTGCAGCAACTACATGATGCTTTTATGTCAATATGGACCAAAGTCTCTGAGGAATGTTTGCAAAACCTTGTTGAAGATATGCCACGGGGAATGAAGTCAGTTCTGAAGGCAAAAGTGGGTCCAACCCGGTACTAACAATGGGTATATAATAAAGTGGCCGGTGAGCATATGTGCTAACTTCTCTCTCTGATGCACTGCTGGTTAGCTTCATCCATGCATAGTGGGATTTAATTGTGACTAGTGGCTGCAGGGAACTTCTTAAAGGGGTTGTAAAGGTTTGTTTTTTATTTTCGAAATAGGTTCCTTTAGGCTAGTGCATTGTTGGTTCACTTACCTTTTCCTTTGATTTCCGTTCTAAATGTTTTTTTTCTTTGTTTTCTTTGTCTGAATTTCTCACTTCCTGTTCCCCCTCAGTAAGCTGTTCTGGCTGACTAACCCCCAGCCAGAACGGCTCGGATGATGGGGGTAAGTTTACAGGAAATGAGAAATTCAGACAAAGAAAAAAAAAATTTGGAAGGGAAATCGAAGGAAAAGGTAAGTGAACCAACAATGCACTAGCTTAAAGTGGTTGTTAACCCATAAAACGTTATTTTTATTTTTTTAGCCCACCTGCAAGACCAAGCTATAATGAGCTAGTATGACTAGCATACTAGCTCATTATGTACCACTTACCTTAGATCGGGGCCCCCGAAGCCGCCCGTGTCCCTCTCTCCATGGGTATCGCCACTCCAGCCAATCACAGCGACGCTCCGGCGCTGTGATTGGCTGGAGCGGCGAAGACGTGACTCCGCGCATGCACGCGGGAGCCGTCAAATTCGGCTAAGCCCAAGCATTGCTGGGACTTAGCCGAATTTGTGCATGGGATTAACCCCATGAATGCGCCGTTGTCTACGGCGCGCATGCGCCGTAGACAGCGGCGCCTGTGATTTTAGTAAATATCTCCTAAACCGTGTAGGTTTAGGAGATATTTCTTGCACCTACAGGTAAGCCTTATTCTAGGCTTACCTGTAGGTGCAAGTTGCAAAAGTGGGTTTACAACCACTTTAAAGGAACCTATTTAGAAAATAAAAAACAAACCTTTAGGCTTTTGTATGAAGAGGAACCCGCAGTTGGTTTGTTTGGGAAAAACTCTTCCGCATTACAAACAGACAAAAAAGGGGTTCACAAGTGCTGTACCGCATTGTCTAGATTAAATGCTGACACCCTTAGTAGGTACACTGTGTTATCTGTATTCCAGTATATAATATTGGATTTTAGCTGTAAAGAAGAATTTACCTTCTCATTTTTACATTAAAGTGCCACTATAGCAAAAATGTATTCCAGAAACTGTATGTGGTTAACCCTTGTAATAAAAGTATTAATTATATGAACCCCTTTTTATTTTTCACGTGCCTTTGTATTTTTCTTGACATTTATATGCAGACTAAGCTGTCCAACAAATGTGACAGTTATAGGAATTGGGACAAAACATATATGCAACTCTTTGAAAAAACTGAGGATTGCCCAGGGTCACCAACATCCTATACTACATTAGAAAAGAAGATTAGGAACAAAGTGGAACAAGGAACAAGAACTCACAAATAAAACAAATACATTTTATTGTAAACAAAGTAGATAAAAACATTTGTTCATAAAAAACAAGGCCAATAAAATGGACCTCTCTCGTATACCTCCCACAGAATAGTAGACACCTAAACAACATGTAATTAGCTCATTCGCAATCAAATTAAATATGACAGATGAGGTGTCTTCCATGGGTAGGTCTTCCTCAGTCTCAACGCGTTTTGCGGGAGTACCCCCGCTTCAGGAGGTGAGCAGAGCTAGGAAGTAAAACACAATCATTTACAATACACAGTAAATACACATAGTTGGAAATTATACCAAACTAATATTATGATAGTCTCACCAAACTATTTAGGTCCAACCAAAAATATGAGAAGTTGCGGCACAGTCAGAGGCACGTACTATCCCTTCCCGGGGTCAGATGTGCGAGACAAAGCAAGGCGGCAATTATATTTACCCCAAGATATCTTAACAAAAAAAAAAGACAGAATTTTCCATAGTAACAAACTGTAATATAAGAGAAAAACAAATTAACAGCACACAGTCCCAGCTGGCAAAATGTTTTGTGCACCTGATAAGGTGCATGCGTGTAATGCATGATTAATCCAAAAATTTGTGTAAATAGAGAATTTAGGGTTTACAAAGCATCAGAGTCTAATAAAGAGACCAGGAGAACAAAGGGACTTTGTATATAAATTAGTACTAACTATGCCCAAAATATTAGACCGTCGCCCACTTTTGAAATGTTATTTTATTTTTTAGTATTTTTCACAATTTTATTTTTGCATTTTTTTTTTTTACAAAGATTTTGAGGGGGCAGTGGACAGTGTCAGTAGAGCAGTGGACAGTGTTAGTAGGGCAGTGGACAGTGTCAGTAGGGCAGTGGACAGTGTCAGTAGTTTATTTTATTTTAATGTATTTATTTTTTACAAAAGTATTTATTTATATGTACTGTGTCATCTCTGTAAAAATTCTGTAGTCTTCAGTGGGTATTCGACAGCCTGCACCCCTCCTCCATCAAGAACTCAATGTTGCTTCTGCTTGGAATCCATTATCTACTTGCAATGAAAAACTAAGAAGAACAGTTACTATAGAGGAAAAGTTACTTCACCAATATGTGAAATTTGAATGACGTCCATCCAATATATTTCATGAATGTGATGATTCCTCCAACAGTATTTCGGCAGTGAAAAAGTGGCAAATACTTGGTGAATTTATTACCGTATTTAACCGTATAACACGCACCCCAAGTTTAGGAGGGAATTTTAAGGAAAAAAACTTTTTAGAAGGGAAGTTTAAGGATAAAAACTTAAATTTAAATGCCTATCAATGCAGCCTTATCAGTGTCCATCTGCAGCCTTGTCCATCATTGCAGAATGATCAGTGTCCATCTGCAGCTTTTCCCAGTGTCATCTGCAGCCTTGCCCAGTGTCATCTGCAGCCTTGCCCAGTGTCATTGTAGCCTTGCCCAGTGTCATTGTAGCCTTGCCCTGTATCATTGCAGCATGATCGTTTAAAATTACCGCCGTGGCACCCAGATAGACAGAGCCGGATGTCCTGTGTACTCGGCTCATCTCGCAGTCCCGCCCAGTCCTGCCCCTTGGCCAGGCTCCTATGATGGACATAACACAGGTCCAATGGCGGGACTGTGAGCGGAGCCGAGCATAGCCGAGTATACAGTACACTCGGCTATGTGTATATCGGTGGCGCTCGCTCCTCTCTTCCCCTCACAGACAGCGGGGATCGGCGTATAACACGCACCCACGATTTTCCCCTGATTTTCAGGGGAAAAAAGTGTGTGTTATACGCCGATAAATACGGTAATTGCCTCTTTATAAAGATGATCTTTATTCTATCTATTTCTGGAGAGTTGAAATCACCAAGTGACCTTTTAAGTTTCCAAATAACTTCAGTGGTTAAAGTGGAAGTAAAGGCAAAACCTAACTAAGTTTAACGTCTTGGCGCCGCTGCCTCCCAGCCCTTTGAGAGGTTTATGATGGCGAAAGGCCTGATTGGCTGTCACCGCGGCCACGTAGTCCGAAAACTCCCGATCGCAAGGAGCAACCGGGAGCTTTTAGTAAAGCGATGGTAACAGTGCCGGTTGCTTTCAGCGTGCGTGCTCTCAGCACAGGTGTATTGTGGGCAATTAACACAAATATGCAGCCCCTTGGCACTAAGGACCAGGCCAAGGGGGTAAACCTACTCTCAGCCACATTCTAAGCCTAATCTATCTAGCCCTGTAAAGAAAAACATCTCTATACTTACCTGTTCTGCAGCCGCTCTGGTCCGGTTTCCAGCGGCACCCCCTATGTGCAGGAAAAAGCTGACAATGGCTGGGAAATGAGGTCACCCATAGGTGTCACTGATGGGGCTTCCATTGTCGGCTGCCTCGCCAACACACTCCTGCACACTGAAGCCACCACTGACAGCTCACCTGAGACTGGACCTGAGCAGCTGCAGAACAGGTAAGTATCGCAATTAGTACCCTTCCCAATCCCCGCTATGCTGGAGGTGCGGGAAGGACATAGGCTCCCTGTTACACATATGGTGGACATGCCCTAAAATCAAACCATTCTGGACAGAAGTCCACTGTCTTATCAATTCCATCACCACGCACTGTCTAGAATTTACCCCAGCGCAATTCCTACTTCACCACTCCAAAATACCACCAAGAACATACATGAAGTCCTTGGCTATGCATATGGTCAACGCTGCAAAATTGTGCATACCAGCGAAATGGCGTTCACCGGAACCATCTTCAATCACGGAATGGTTCCAACGCATACACAAGATAGCAGAAATGGAGGACTTAATACATCAGGCCAATGATACACCCTCTAAATATACACGTTCTTGGGCATGCTGGTTGCACTTTATCACTACAGACGAATATAGAGGATGTGTCGCATGAGGACCCTCCGGGAGCCGTGGTGGGAGGAAGAGTCCTACTTTGACTCCCCTTTTCCAACTTCTCTCGCCTTCCTTACTGTCCTGTTCTCAACCCCGCTCTGATCCCACACTCCGACCTCCCCTTCCCTGCCAATCCATTCCCAAATATACGCACTCCTGTTGATGCTGTACCACTCTCACTATCTGAATTGCCCTTTCTAGATACTATCTGATAATGTTCACCCCTCCTGGTACCCGATCCCCACTAGGTTTCTATGACTGTATATACCCTTTTTAAAATCTCCCTTCCCTACAACTTTGCATGCCCGCCCCTTAGATTCCCGACTCACCATACACCACCATGTCGCCACATGACCATACTTTTTACATGGTCATTAACCTTCATTTGATTTCTCAGCTACCTTCTCAGAGTTATATTTAGACATCTGTTAATGCTTACTGTTACCCGTTACATTTAACTATTAAGTAGTAGCAGTACATACTCAGGCGTTGTCGCATTTGATCACCATATTCGCCATAATTGGCGGCTGCGCCCGCTACATTGTTTGGCGGCTGTGCCCGCAATTAAATGCTCTATTGTATACCTTGACTTCAAACTCAATAAAATCTGTTTAAAGGAAGTATCGCAATTAGTTTTTTTACAGGGTTAGATAGATTAGGCTTAGAATGTGGGTGATGAGTCTTTAGGTTTGCCAGCCAGACACCACAACTTTGCCATCAAGTCTAACATTCCTTCTAAATTCTTTGGCTGTGATGTGAAATAAACTAAAAGTCTCACAGGGATCCTTTTGTAATGGTCATAGCGGGTGAGTAGAGCTGTACTGGGAGCAAAGGTCTTACCGTCCGTGTCGTAAATGACATTCACACCCAGTGGCTGATTCAATTGGTTCCTGATTGTCACAATGTGTTTCTCTATACTGGGGTTAATTTGAGGAGTGGGAAAAGAGTCAACATCAGCAAGGTAATTTGTGACTAAAGGGGATGTCCATAGTGATTAAACTTTTCCTTAAAATAATTATACATGTCAACATGATAAAAATTGTAATTAGCAGTAATTAATTATTCTGTATCTTTTAGCTGTAATTTGCCTCTTTTCCGTCACTAGTTATCTGCTTGGAATTACACACAGACTTTTCTGACAATTGAGATTTCTTATTTAGTTTCAGGTGTTGATGTAATGCTGACTGACAGAAGCTGCCTGTGTTATGGGAATGTCTAAAAAAAGGATTGGAGGATTGGCAGTGCCGGATATACGAAAATATTACTTAGCAACTCATTTAAGTAGGGTAATTGACTGGAATAGGCACAAAGATACTAAACTCTGGGTTCAGATGTCACATCTGAACAATCCTTGATACCTCTGGGCAGAGTCCCTTGGTGTTATGCCTCTCTCCCGAAACAAATAAAAAATCATCCCTTGATAGGGAACACTGTAAAAATTTGTTTTGATTTATTACCTAGTATAGGTATAATACCTGAAACATCTCCCTTATACCCGATACTGGGAAATCCCCTTTTCTCACCGGGGTATGAAGATATAAGTTTCCGGCATTTATTAGAGGCAGGATACACACAAGTACTATCATATATAAAAGAAGGAAGATGGGTAAAGATTACGGAGTTAATGACACAAGCAGATATATATATAAATTAAGACTATGGAGTTCTATTCAGATCACACATTTTTTTAAGACTCTTGCGAATCCAGAAGTGTTTAATAGAGCTCTGACTACGTTTGAGAAGTATTGCTATGAGAGAGAGGCAACATCCCATACATTATCAGTAAACTACAAATTGCTAAATATGCCTGGGGAAGAATACGTACCGGGATTTATTAAAAAATGGGAACAGGACCTAAGAACATTGTGGGATAGCACACAAAGACGGCAGATTTTTAGGCTTACTCATAAAACATCAATTTGTGTAAAATTACAAGAAATAAACTATAAGATTCTTAGCCGATGGTATAAAACTCCAGAAAAACTGAATAAAGCCTTTCCGGAATGTTCAGATTTGTGCTGGAGATGCCAAGGAAGCAAAGGTACTATTCTCCATATATTTTGGAATTGTCCTAAACTAAAACACTTTTGGACAGTAGTGGGACATACACTTCAGAGATTTACTGGCCATATGCTACCAGAGGATCCGGCCTTTTTCCTTTTTCATAAATCATATATACCAGAGGAAATATATAAAAAAATCGATTATAGGCCACCTCTTGGAGGCGGCAAGAGCATGTATTCCCCTGAGGTGGAAATCAGTACTGCCACCGACGGTAAGGATGTGGCTAGATAAGGTTAAAGAAATTAGTAGATTGGAAGACTTGGTATTTTCAGCTCGACATCAACAGAAATTATACGATAGAAGATGGTCAGAATGGAATGATTTTGTAATATCAGAAGAAGGGAAAATTCTCTATGATTATAATTAGAAGGATCCTTAGGAATCTTGGTCTCCGACGTGTTTGGTCCCCCTCCCCCCCCTTTTTTTTTTCCTTTTCTCTCTTCTTTTTATTGTTTTGCAAGGGTTTATTTATTTATTTATTTATTTTTGGGTTTTTAAAAAAAAAAAAAAGATAAAAAAAGGATTGTGGGCGTTATTATTCTTTAACCACTTACTTACTGGGCACTTAAACCCCCCTCCTGCCCAGACCAATTTTCAGCTTTCAGCGCTGATGCACTTTGAATGACAATTACGTGGTCATACAACACTTTACCCAAATGAAATTTTTTATCATTTTTTTCTCATAACTAGAGCTTTCTTTTGATGGTATTTGATCACCTCTGGGGTTTTTATTTTTTGCTAAACAAACAAAAAAAGATGGAAAAAAATCATGTTTTATATTTTGTTAAATTTTTTTGCAAACAGGTAATTTTTCTCCTTCATTGATATGCGTTGATGAGGCGGCACTGATAGGCACAGATAAGGCAGCACTGATAGGCACAGATAAGGCGGCACTGATGGGGACAGATAAGGCGGCACTGATGGGCACAGATAAGGCGGCACTGATGGCACTGATGGGTGGCACTGATGGATGGCACTGATGGGCACTGGTAGGTGACAATGATGGGCAGCACTGTTGATGAGGCACTGATAAGTGACTTTAAGAGGTGGCACTGTGGGCACTGATAGGTGGCTCTGTGGGCACTGATAGGTGGCACTGTGGGCACTGATAGGTGGCACTGGTAGGCTGCACTGTTGTACACTGACAGGTGGCACACATGGGCACAGATTAGCTGTCCGCAGCTCTCCCTTAGCGGTACAGATGTCCCTCTGTCTTCTGCCGCTGATCGGCTTTCTCTTTTCCCCCCTCACGCTATCAGCGTGAGGAGAAAAAATTGCAGATTACCTGCTCTGTTTACATCACATGATCAGCTGTCATTGGCTGACAGCTCATTACGTGGTAAAGGGTCGGGACCGACCCCTTACTCCGATCTGTGATCCAGCAAGTCTCAGACTCGCTGATCACAGAGCGAGCCGCGCGCGCCCTGCAGGGGGCGTGCAGGCCACTCAAGCACGGGAGGACGTCTATTAACGGCCTCCCGGCAATTCAGGTCATGCAAAAAAGGAAAAAAGGCTTGGTGCCATGGAAGTCAGCTAAAACATTGTTTTATTATGTGAACAACAGTCAAAAAATCCAATGCGTTTCGGCCATCAGACCCTAATCATGGCCATGCAATTTAGGAAACAGCGATCACAGGTCAATTTGTTTTAGTATAAATCGCACAAATAGGAAACATAAGGGGAATACAAAGACACTGAATTTCAAAAGAGCCAACTTCCCTAAACTACGATTCCTACTAGAAGATAATAATTGGGATAAAACCTTAGGAACAAAGAACACGAAGGAGAAATGGGTATGCTTTAAGAGCATATTAAATAAGGGCATTAGCCAGTGCATCCCAATGGGAAATACATTTTAAAGGAGCTAATAAAAGTCGGAGATGTACTTCAGCGAAAGGTACGTACAGCCACATCTGGTGGCAATGCGATGTGCTCCGCCCATTTTGGACACAAATCTTCCAAATTTATACTGAAATATACGACAAACCGCTCAAGCCCTCCCCTTCTATTGCCCTCCTTTCCATATTACCTGGAAATGTCAAATCTCAAAAACATAACCTCCTAAAAATTTTCCTTAGTGCAGGCCGACAACTAATTCCTAGATACTGGAAAACACCCTACCCCCTTCCCTTATAGAATAAGTAGCCGAGATAAACAATATTATGCTTATGGAGGAGATGCAAGCTAGATCTCTAGACAAACACGCAAAGTTTTCCTTCATCTGGAGTGTCTGGAGGCATTACTCTACTTCAGATAAACTGAAGCACAGACTCTCAATGGCGAGTGCCCCTTGATAAGCCCTCATTGGAACGAGGCTCACTGTCTCTCCACCCCCCCTCCCTCTCCCCTTTTTTACCCCTGCAATCTTCCTTCTCCTTGGCTGGTTTCCCCTCTTTTACTATCGCTTCTATCTTTTCCTAACTTGTCTGTTTTCGGCTATGCATAGCTACACCACAAAATCATATGCATTCTGACCCCCCAATACAAGTACTTTAACCACTTAAGCCCTGGACCATTTTGTAGCTAAAGGACCAGAGGTGTTTTCAGAATTTTGCACTGCGCTGCTTTAACTGGAAATTGTGCGGACATGCAATGTTGTACCGAAACGAAATTTGCGTCCTTTTCTTCCCACAAATAGAGCTTTCTTTTAATGGTATTTGATTGCCTCTGCGATTTTTATTTTTTGCGATATAAATGGAAAAAGACTGAAAATTTTGAAAAAAAAATGATATTTTCTACTTTTTGTTATAAGAAAAATCGAATAAACTAAATTTTAGTCATACATTTAGGCCAAAATGTATTCAGCCACATGTCTTTAGTAAAAAAATGTCAATAAGTGTATATTTATTGGCTTGTGCAAAAGTTATAGCGTCTACAAACTAGGGTACATTTTCTTAAATTTACACAGCTTTTAATTTATGACTGCCTATCTCATTTCTTGAGGTGCTAAAATGGCAGGGCAGTACAAAACCCCCCCCCCAAATGACCCCATTTTGGAAAGTAGACATCCCAAGGAAATTGCTGAGAGGCATGTTGAGCCCATTGAATATTTTTTTTTTGTCCTAAGTGATTGAATAATGACAAAAAAAAAAATACAAAAAGTTGTCACTAAATGATATATTGCTCACACATGCCATGGTTATATGTGGAATTGCACCCCAAAATAAATTTTGCTGCTTCTCCTGAGTACGGGGATACCACATGTGTGGGACTTTTTAGGAGCCTAGCTGCGTACGGGCCCCCGGAAACCAAGCACCGCCTTCAGGATTTCTAAGAGCGCAAATTTTTGATTTCACTCCTCACTACCTATCACAGTTTTGAAGGCCATAAAATGCCAAAATAGCACAAAACTCCCCCAAATGACCCCATTTTAGAAAGTAGACACCCCAAGGAAATTGCTGAGAGGCATGTTGAGCCCATTGAATATTATTTTTTTTTGTCCCAAGTGATTGAATAATGACAAAAAAAAAAAAAAAAATACAAAAAGTTGTCACTAAATTATATATTGCTCACACATGCCATGGTTATATGTGAAATTGCACCCCAAAATACATTTTGCTGCTTCTCCTAAGTACGGGGATACCACATGTGTGGGACTTTTTAGGAGCCTAGCCGCGTACGGGAACCCGAAAACCAAGCACCGCCTTCAGGATTTCTAAGGGCGCAAATTTTTGATTTCACTCCTCACTACCTATAACAGTTTTGAAGGCCATAAAATGCCAAAATAGCACAAACCCCCCCCCCCCCAATTACCCCATTTTGGAAAGTAGACACCCCAAGCTATTTTCTGAGAGGCATGGTGAGTATTTTACAGCTCTCATTTGTTTTTGAAAATGAAAAAGGACATTTTCTTTTTTTTTTTTCAATTTTCAAAACTTTGTGACAAAAAGCGAGATCTGCAAAATACTCACAATACCTCTCAGCAAATAGCTTGGGGTGTCTACTTTCCAAAATGGGGTCATTTGGGGGGGGGGGGTTTGTGCCATCTGGGCATTCCATGGCCTCCGAAACTGTGATAGGCAGTGAGGAGTGAAATCAAAAATTTACACCTTTAGAAAGCCTGAAGGCGGTGCTTGGTTTTTGGGGTCCCGTACGTGGCTAGGCTCCCAAAAAGTCTCACACATGTGGTATCCCCGTACTCAGGAGAAGCAACAGAATGTATTTTGGGGTGTAATTCCACATATGCCCATGGCATGTTTGAGCAATATATCATTTAGTGACAACTTTGTGCAAAAAAAATAAAAAATAAAAATAAATTGTCTTTTTTCCGCAACTTGTGTCAACATATAAAATATTCAATGGACTCAACATGCCTCTCAGTATATAGCTTGGGGTGTCTACTTTCCAAAATGGGGTAATTTGGGGGGTTTTGAACATTTTATACACAACATTAGGAAGCTTACATCCACTCTTCTAACCACTTATAGACAAAGCCCTTTCTGACACTTTTTGTTTACATGAAAACATTTTTTTTTGCAAGAAAATTATGTTGAACCCCCAAACATTATATATTTTTTTTAAAGCAAAGGCCCTACAGATTAAAATGGTGGGTGTTGCATTTTTTTTTCCACACAGTATTTGCGCAGCGATTTTTCAAACGCATTTTTGGGGGAAAAAATACTCTTTTTTTAATTTTAATGCACTAAAACACACTATATTGCCCAAATGTTTGATGAAATAAAAAAGATGATCTTAGGCCGAGTACATGGATACCAAACACGACATGCTTTAAAATTTCGCACAAACGCGCATTGGCGACAAACTACATACATTTTTAAAAGCCTTTACAGGTTACCACGTTAGATTTACAGAGGAGGTCTACTGCTAAAATTACTGCCCTCGATCTGACCTTCGCGGTGATACCTCACATGCATGGTGCAATTGCTGTTTACATATGACGCCAGACCAACGCTTGCGTTCGCCATTGCGCAAGAGCAGGGCAGGCCAGGGGTGCTTTTTATTTTTATTTTATTATTAATTTTGCTTTTTTATTTTATTTTTAAACTGTTCCTTCCATATATTATTTTTTTTAATCATTTTTATTGTTATCTCAGGGAATGTAAATATCCCCTATGATAGCAATAGGTAGTGACAGGTACTCTTTTTGAAAAAACTGGGGTCTATTAGACCCTAGATCTTTCCTCTGCCCTCAAAGCATCTGACCACACCAAGATCGGTGTGATAAAATGCTTTCCCAATTTCCCAATGGCGCTTTTTATATCCGGGGGGGGGGACATTCCCTCCCACTGCTTGTAAAAGCAGTCCAGAGGCTAATTAGCCACTAGGATTGCTTTTACATGAAAGCCGGCTGCTGGCTGAAAAGAATGATACCAAGATGATACCTAAACCCGCAGGCATCAATCTGGTATAACCATTCAAAGTCCAGCAACATGCTGGTCCTTGTTGGACATGTATTGTAATCTTTTTTTTCACGCAGCCTGTTGGCTGAACGAAAAAAGAGATTGATCGGTGGGTATGCCCACCATTAGAATACCGCCCTTCATCCACCCACTTCTAATGATGGGCATACATGCACCATTTATATATGCCGAACCATGGGGGCATCCTCCCGCAAAAGTAATGCCGCACACACATGGTCAGACTTTTCCACGGGCATGCCTCCGTCGGAATTTCGAACGTATGTACGCGGCATTAGGAGCAAAATCGCTCCTCCGCCCCTGCTGCCCCAATGCTTCGGCATATATGCTTTTTTTTTAAACTGTGGTGGTGAAATCACCTCCTACAGCACTGGAGTCGCTGCGAACGCTGCAGTTATGTGTGTTGTGTTTTGTAAGTGACAGTGATCGATTGATACTGCACTTGGGCGGCCTGGGCTGGACGGAGGGGCAAAACGCAGGTGCTAGCAGGTATCTGAGCTGATCCTGCTAACACTGCGTTTTTGGGAACCCTAAACTGCTGGGGACACTAGTATAGATCTGATCAGATCTTGATCTGTTCAGATACTATACCACTAAGGGTGGTGTATGCTTCACGCGTGGGTGTTAGCGTTACTGGCACTAACCTGACGCTGCCTGGGGTGTGACGCAGACCCTCTCTGACGCTAAAACCTAATTGATATCACCCGCCGGGCGATCAGGGGGTTAAACCTTTATTGGGTTATATACGGCGGGTGCCCTGACACTATAAAAAGCAAACTAACTAACCAGCGTCACCCGTAACACTTATATGGTGATCACTGGTGAAAGGGTTAACTAGGGGCAATCAGGGGGTTAAACCTTTATTAGCTAATATATGGGGGTACCCGACGCTATAAAAACCTGCGGTGAACCTAAAAAAAATAACTGGCTACCTATCGGCATCACCGACACTAAGACAGCGATCAGAAAAACGATCGCTTAGTGACACTGGCAAAAGGGGGTGAAAGGGTTACCTGGGGGGGCGATCAAGGGGTTAAACCTTTATTGGGTAATATGTGGGGGTACCCGACGCTATAAAAACCTGCGACGAACCTAAAAAAAATAACTGGCTACCGATCGGCATCACCAACACTAAAACAGCGATCAGAAAAACGATCGCTTAGTGACGGTGGTGCTAGGGGGTGAAAGGGTTACCTGGGGGCGATCAAGGGGTTAAACCTTTATTAGGGGGGGTTAGGGGGCTACACTGGACCTAACACTAACTGTAGTGACACTTTTACAGTCACAAATGTCACTGATTGCAGTGATCAGTAAATAAATGGTCACTGCAATCAGTGACACTGTGACTGTGGGCTGGGGTGTGATATGGGGGTGTCTGGGGGGGCCGATTTATGTACCTATGTGTGTGGTGTCAGTGTACTGTTATGTGCACTAACCTTTGTGTCTTCTCTCATGCGGCGCTCAGTATATGTGAGCGCCGCATGAGGGATGACATCACTTCCTCCTGCCTGTGTAAACATTACACAGGCAGAGGAAGCATTTGATTCATCGGGAGCGATCGCGAGGGGGTGGCCAGAATAGAATGGCGGCCCCCTCATCACGAATCGCTCCCGAATCGATCCCGGCCGCCCACTGTACCGGAGGGGGGTCCGATTGGACCCCCCACCCATACGAAGGCAGTCACGTACAGGTACGTGATTGTGCCTGTCCGTGCCATTCTGCCGACGTATATTTACAGTGGGCGGTCGTTAAGTGGTTAAACACTCATGAGACTTGAAAGTTCACCAATAGGGATGAGCTTCGAGTTCGAGTCAAACTCATGTTCGACTCGAACATTGGCTGTTCGCCCTTTCGCCGAACAGCGAACAATTTGGGGTGTTCGTGGCAAATTCGAAAAGCCGCGGAACACCCTGTAAAAGTCTGTTGGAGAAATCTAAAGTGCTAATTTTAAAGGCTTATATGCAAGTTATTGTCATAAAAAGTGTGTGGGGACCTGGGTCCTGCCGCAGGGGACATGTATCAATGCAAATTTATTTTAAAAAACGCCAGTTTTTTCGGGAGCAGTGATTTTAATAATGCTTAAAGTGAAACAATAAAAGAGAAATATTCCTTTAAATTTCGTACCTAGGGGGTGTGTATAGTATGCCTGTAAAGTAGCGCTTGTTTCCCGTTCTTAGAAATGTCCCTACACAAAGTGTCATTTCTGAAGGAAAAAAAAGTCATTTAAAAGCACTTGCGGCTATAATGAATTGTCGGCTCCCGGCAATACAGAGAAAAGTCATTGAAAGTCATTGATAAAAAATAAAAATAAATGCGTGGGGGTCCCAACAAATTCAATTACCAGGCCCTTCAGGTCTGGTATGGATTTTAAGGGGAACTCCAACAATTATTTTTTTTTAAATGGTGTGGATTTCCCCCCAAAAATCCATACCAGACCCTTTATCCGAGCACGCAACCTGGCAGGCTGCAGGAAAAGAGGGGGGGATCCCCCCCCTATGTGAATTGGTAAGGGGTACATTGTACCCCTACCATTTCACAAAGAAAGTGTTAAAAAAAAATAAAAAAAAACACACAGACACCGTTGGGATAAGTCCTTTATTAAAAATACAAAAAATAAAAAAAAGATTCCAGCGGTGGTAATCCAGTCTCTGTCTCCACTCCAACGCTGTTGGTATCCTGCAATGGGTGATCTCCTCTCCGCGGTCCAGCGATGGATGATCTCTCCTCTTCAGGTCCAGGCTCCAACGATGATGTCCAGCGCAGAGAGGAACAGCAAGCATCCGGTCTCCACCGGAGACACCCCGGGAATCCCGACAGCCTGACAGGTCTCTTATGTAGCTGAGGACGGGGCCACCTACGTTACATCAGAGGGGGACGGGGTCACCCGCACGTCATTGGGGAAGTCACTTACAAATTACAGTACTGTATAAAATAATTACACATCCCATTTGTCCCTAGTGGTTTGTCCAGTGCCCTGCATGCAGTTTTATATTATAAAAACTGTTCCAACTGCCTGCAAACTGAAGATTGTTCATAGCAACCAAAAAGTGTCCGTTTACGTCAAAAGTGGTTTTAGACCAGCTAGAAAACAGCGATAATAAATTAGAATCACTCGCAGAATTGAGCGATAGCGATTTGTGGGGTAATTCGTCATCAAACACTGAATCTGATGACAGCGACAATTCTGCAACTGAGCAAATTTCTGTGTTTTTGATTTGATTACATTAGTGAATAATTTTTATTATTATTATATTATTATTTGTTATAATTATTTATAGTTATTTATTATATTATAATTTATGATTTTGTGTTTCAAACTTTATCATACCCGGGATGTCTACTAGACTCTTGTTTGGACAGATTTAAGTAAGTAATTACTAAGAATTGCAGGCCTACAATACATAACACCAAATTTCCATGCAAAATAATTGTACTGCTTTTGGTACATAATTCCAGACAGAATCATACCGCCAGGGAGGTTAACGGTGTTCGGATGTTCGAACAAATTTATTACCTGTTCGAATGTTCTGATGCGAACCGAACTGGGGGTTGTTCGGCTAATCCCTATTCACCAACACTACAGTTCTGATAACTTTCAATGTTCAGTCTAGACACATTGACTTCCTCGGTTTCTGGACGCAGCAGGTTCCCGCAGGGGCGTCCGGACCAATAGAAGTAGCACTTATACGAATGTCAGTACTATGTTTGTAATTGTACCTTAATGACACGATCACAAGTTACCCATATGTATGACTTCGAATGCACCATATATTTTTTGTATGATTCATATTCAGTAGACCAGACCGCCTTTTGTCGGGCACCTAGTCCTGTTCTTGCTTCTTTCTGTTCAAACTTGTGTTAAAACAATAAAACTTATTGAACCTAAAAGGAGCTAATAAAAGTCCTGGGTGGCTTAACTCCAATATAAAAGCAAAGGAAGAAGGCCTTCAAAAAATACAAGGCTGAGGGATCATCATCAGCATTCCAACTGTACAAAGAATGCAACAAGAAATGTAAGGGTGCAATCAGGCCAGCTAAGATAAAATATGAAAGGCACATAGTGGAGGAGAGTAAAAAAAAAAATCCCAAGAAATTCTTTAAGTACATAAATAGTAAGAAAGGGAGGTCAGATCATATCGGTCCCATAAAGAATGATGAAGGAAATCTGGTTACTAAGGATGGAAAGATGGCAAAGGTATTGAATTTATTCTTCTCCTCAGTCTTCACGAGGGAATTGGAGGGCTTCAGTAACCAAATCTGCAATGTTTATCCTCATGACATGTCACAGGAAGCACCCTCATGGCTAACAGAGGACAGAATTAGTAATAGACTTGAAAAACTTAACATTAATATGTCATCGGGACCAGATGGCTTGCACCTGAGGGTCCTCAAGGAACTCAGTCAATTAATTGCCAGACCATTGGTCCTAATTTTTACGAACAGTCTACTGACTGGAATGGTACCAGCTGATTGGAGAAAAGCCAACGTAGCACCAATATTTAAAAAAGGGCCAAGTTACATCCCTGGGAATTACAGACCAGTTAGCCTAACATCAATAGTATGCAAGCTCTTGGAGGGGATGATAAGGGACTATATACAAGATTTTAGTAATGACAACGGTATCATTAGCAGTAATCAGCATGGATTCATGAATCGTTCTTGTTAAACCAATCTATTAACCTTCTATGAGGAGGTGAGTTGCCATCTAGATAAAGGAAGGACGTGGTGTATCTGGATTTTGCAGAAGCATTTGATACAGTTCCCCATAAACGTTTACTGTACAAAGTAAGGTCCGTTGGCATAGACCATAGGGCAAGTACATGGATTGAAAACTGGCTACAGGGGCTAATTCAAAGGGTGGTGATAAATGGGGAGTACTCAGAATGATCCAGTGGTTGAAAGTGGGGTCCCCCAGGGTTCTGTCTTGGAACCAACCTAATTTAATTTATTCATAAACGACCTGGAGGATGGGATAAACAGTGCAATCTCTGTATTTGTGGATGATACTAAGCTAAGCAGGGCAATAATTTCTCCGCAGGATGGGGAAACCTTGCAAAAAGATCTGAACAAATTAATGGGGTGGGCAACTACATGGCAAATGAGGTTTAATGTGAAGAAATTTAAAATAATGCATTTGGGCAAAAATATGAATGCAATCTACTCACTAGAGGAGAACCTCTGGGGGAATATAGGATGGAAAAGGACCTGGAGGTCCTAGTAGATGATAGGCTCAGCAATGGCATGCAATGCCAAGCTGCTGCAAGCAAACATATTGGCATGCGTTTAAAAAGGGGATTAACTCCAGAGATAAAACAATAATTCTCCCACAATACAAGACTCTGGTCTGGCCGCACCTGGAGTATGCCGTCCAGTTCTGGCAACCAGTCCTCAGGAAGGATGTGCTGGAACTGGAGAGAGTCCAGAGAAGGGCAACAAAACTAATAAAGAGTCTGGAGGATATGAGTATGAGGAAAGGTTACAAGCACTGAACTTATTCTCTCTGGAGAAGAGATGCTTGAGAGAGGATTTGATTTCAATGTACAAATACTGTACTGGTGACCCCACAATAGGGATAAAACTTTTCCGCAAAAGGGAATTTAATTTAAATGCCATTTGTATGTAGACAATGAGGCTGATTTACTAAAACTGGAGAGGGCAAAATATGGTGCAGCTGTACATGATAGACAATCAGCTTCTAACTTCAGCTTGTTCAATTAAGCTTTGACAAAACAAAAATACATTGAAGATGATTGGTTTCTATGCAGAGCTGCACCAGATTTTGCACCTTTCAGCTTTAGTAGATAAACCCCTGAAATACTTTTTTAGCCTCAAGTTCAGGGTTAATGATTTTTCCCTCACACATTTTAGGGTATCGTCGCCTATCTTCAGGACAGTTGGTAGGGATGGAGGGGTAGCTCCTGTACGTTTTACTTGCATCATGATTTTTGAGGATGTTGATGAAATTAGAGTATAAAGAGAATCATCCAAAATCAAAGAGCAGACCAAGGTAATGGCAGGCAGACCTGGATCATAATGGATGGTAATGGCCCTGGTTGACCTGGATCATAACTGAGGGAAGAAGCTGAAGCATTGACAATATGCCGAAGGATAATTGTTGTAACAAAACAGGTCTGCCATGTGTCATGGGGTGCATTAGACCCTCTATGTTGCCCAGGGCAACAGGCGACAACAGGCAGAACAGATGTTAGAGCAGGGTAAGCCCTCAGACAGATGGTCAGAGCAAATGACAGATAGGAGCAGAGTCAGCAGGCTGATGGCCAGGTCAGGCGCAGACAAACAAATTTCAGGTTCTAGACAGGTCAATGGAGCAATAACTGGCAATGGCAAAGGTAAAAGGTCAGGATAAGCACAAGCTGGGTACAAACCTAGTCAAAACAATACACAGGAATAATCCAAGGCAAAGGCAGTCAGACAGAAGTCAGAGAAAGACAAATGTCTATTCGTAGCAGAGAAAACAGACAAAAACCTGCTGATCAGGTGCAGACATAAAGCTCTGGTCTTGCTTTAAAGCCCACTAATGAGAGCAGGTGTGCACAGCACAGACCTGAGCTGCAGTGCTAAGTAGTGACCAGCAGGTGCTGAAGGTTACAACATGACCATCAGCACACAAGAACACAGAAATGTAGCACTTCTTGTCACTTCTTAGCACATCAGTAGCTTTAAATTTGCACTTAGGCCCCTTTCACACTGGAGCGGTGGGGGCGTCGGCGGTAAAGCGTTTTACCATCGTCTTTGCGGGGGTATTCGGCCGCTAGCGGGGCACTTTTAACCCCTGCTAGCGGCCGACAAATGGTTAAAATCACTGCAAAGCGCTGCTGCAGAGGCGCTTTGCCGGCGGTATAGCCGCAGTGCCCATTGATTGCAATGGGCAGGAGCTGTGGAGGAGCGGTATACACACCGCTCCTTTACCGCTCCAAAGATGCTGCTGGCAGGACTTTTTTTACCGCCCTGCTAGCGCACTGCTCCAGTGTGAAAGCCCTCGGGGCTTTCACACTGGAGAGACAGCAGTGGCTATTTCAGAGCTCTTTGCAGGCTCTATTTTTAGCGTTATAGCTCCTGCAAAGCACCGCAGTGTGAAAGGGGTCTTACAGAGAACCAACCATGCAAAACCACACATCGCACTAATTTTAGTGTATACGAGTTGGCACCACAATGGTAGAAATTAGCAAATTTTCTTTGGTCTAAATACAAAGCCAGTATTCAGCATATATATTCAGCATATAGACATACCTCCCAACTTCGTAAAGTCCCTTTGCGGGACATTCTGATGCATTTTTAAGCGGAGGGGGGGTTTGGGGCGCGGCGGGGGGCCGCCGATCAGGGGGGGCATACTAGTGCACCGATCGCGGGGGGGGGGGGCTCTTACCTGCTGCTGTTTCCTGCTGTGCTCCTCTTCTCTTCATGTTTCCTGCTGTGCGGGAAACATGATAGTCTCGCGGGAGTGCGGGAAGGAGGAGCCTCTGCGGGTAAAACCCGCACAATCCGTGCCAGTTGGGAGGTATGTATAGAGCAGGGGTGTCCAAACTCGTAAACGTACCTAAAAGTGTTGATTTTGTTTGGAATGTTTTGTAAAAATGCGTTTACACTTAGTGAATAAATGCGGCCAAAGAAAAAATTGACAGTGTCTCTTTACTGGACTTTTTAAAATGTTATCTTCCCAAACAAAACTCTCCCACTCTTCACAATCACGCCTTATTCAGGTCATCAGTTTTCGGCAGCACCAATATAGCGACTGTTTTCACGGATGAAGCACATGAAGGGCAAAACTAGAACCAAAATATCTGACGAGCACCTAAAGAATTCATTGAGAATTTCTACTACATCCATCCAACCAGATTAGTTTATCAAAAACAGTGTCAAATATCACACTGGTTTTATGCTGCCCTCTTTTACTTTTATAATACAAAATATCACAAAAAATAATAAAGTTTTATTACTCAGATGGGTACATTATCTATATCAGTGATTGTTAACCTTTGATCTGCCTGACTTTTTCTGCTTATCAGTTATTCTTATTGTTTTATGTGGCCCAAGACAATTCTTCTTCTACCAATGTGGCCCAGGAAGGTCAAAAGGTTGGGCACTGCTGATGTAGAGCTTTGCCCCCACCCCCGGTATACCACAATTTATTGTAGTTGCCTATCTATTGGCCAATGAGCTGCCAGTGTTGCTGCACTGTAGGATACTGTGGTGTAGGCAGGTGGGGTGAAGGGGGTTGGTTTATGCCAAAGTTCTACCGTGTGGGATAGGTAGTAGTTAGACATGTAGTTTTGCACTTCCCATTTTTAAAAAATCTATGATGGCCTCTAAACAAGATGTATAATAAATACACATTTTCACTAGAATAGACATCGAGATTGGGGAAATCAACCTCTGAAATATATATATATATATATATATATATATATATATATATATATATGTAGCGGGGTCTTCAAAGTTAGTGAGATACACCTGGGGGTAGAGAGACCCAGGTGTGTAATTATGTCAGGGATTAGACCCCTTTTTGTTATTCGTGGAGGATTGGGTGGTGCAATATTCTCCTTGGCCTGTGGGTGGCGGGGTACCTACAGGCTTGAGGTAGAATCACTACCACAGTGCTACCCTTTTTGTCCCTTCCTGGAGATGGTACGGCTGGGGCGGGGAACCCGCCGTGGTGTCGATGGGAGGAGATAAAAGGGGGAGACACCCTCGCCACGAGTTCTGTTGGGAGATCTTATCTTCACGTACCCAGGCGCCCTCGGCCTGGGTGCGGGCGGTTCAAGGTTCCGGCCTGGGCACCCTAGGCCTGGCCGGAATGAAGCTGGAGTTGGAGTCCATCCCAGGCACCTTCAGCCTGGGGTGAGGTACTTTGTAGAAGGCCTGGGACCTGGTGACTTCGACCGGGTCCCGCGAGGGTGAAGTGATTCCAGGGTGCCCCTTGCGAGGGGACCCGCATCTGAGGTGAGGAGGCTGGGGAGGTCACCCGTCTGAAGACTCCGGAGCAGCGTCAACCCGGTGACGGACGGGCCTCCGGTAACTCCCTCGGAGGGTTATCTTCCCCTGATAGGGGCCGCAGCGCAGCGAAGTTGTTCTAATCAAGACTCCTGCAACCCCTGGTCATAGCACAGGGGGTGTAGGGACTACAATCTAGATAGTGCCTCGGCCTGCTCATCCCACCGTATCCTGCCATGTATTGTTTGTTGTGGAGCTACGGAATAAAACTAGCAGTTGGACTGTGATCGGTGTATGGACTCTGTTGATGGGAGCAAAGGGAGATTCCAGCATAGCAGGGCTAAGTTCCGCAACCTAATGCACATTTGGCCTGAGGAAGATATTGATACTGGCCTTCAACTCACCCACAGCCATGGGGAGGACATGGGCCGTAGCGCACCTCACTCTCGAAAACCAGGTACCCCTAGACAAGAGCTTTCGGACAATCGAGATACATGTGAAGGGGGTGAGGCCGCTACATATATATAATATATATGTGTGTGTGTGTGTATATATTGTAACCTGGGGGGCAGGTAGCGGGTACAAAAACTCCCTGGGATGAGCAGGCACAGATACCAAGTCCATTGGATCAGTGAAAACAGTGTTGTTTATTAGTGCTATATACAAAGTCTAATGACAGGTGCTGTACAGTGTGCTGAAAACAAACAGAAGAAAAAATAGCTAAACAAAAGCCTAGCCGTGTCTCGGCTCTAACTACACAGTATGTACAGGCCCTCACTACCAGGCTGGACAAGCCTAACGCTTGTCAGCTTCCACATTCACAGAGTAACAAGTTTTACCAACCTTCTGGCTCTCACAAACCAACATTGTCTCTGTTTCCCAGGCTGAGCAAAGGCTGTCTGCTCAGGTGAGCTTTTAATTAACCTGTGGGAGAGAGCCAACACCTGAACTGGACCCTGGCTCAGAGATCCCTGAATGTATATGAGAGGAGCCTGGGAGATGTATAAACCCCGAATAGGACTTTCCCAGGCTCTCTCTGGGATGCTCTGTCACACATCCTCCCCCCTTGTTTCAACCCCAGGGTTGGAACACCTGTAGCCCAACAGGAGTGAACACGGGAGAGGGCATCTACATTCCCCATCTCAACACCTGGCCTGTGTTTTACTGTAAAAGCGTAGTCTTGTAGGGCCAAAAACCACCGGTTCACCCGCCTATTAGTCTCCTTCTTTTGGGCCATCCATTTCAGGGGAGCATGGTCAGTTATCAACTCAAACTGGCGCCCCAACAAGTAGTACCTGAGCGCGTCCACGGCCCACTTTATGGCCAGACACTCCTTTTCAATGACTGCGTACTTCTTTTCATGGTCATTGAGCTTTCTGCTTAAGTACACCACAGGGTGTTCTTCCCCATTGTGTACCTGTGAAAGTACTGCCCCGATACCCACATCAGATGCATCCGTCTGGACCAAAAAGTTTTTGGAGAAATCGGGGGAGTATAGGATTGGCTGTGCACAAAGAGCCTTCTTCAGTACTTGAAAAGACTCTTCTGCTACTGGAGACCATTTCACCATTACGGAGGCTTTCCCTTTTGTAAGGTCTGTCAGTGGGGCAGCTATAGTTGCGAAATTTGGGATGAATCTTCTATAGTACCCCGCAATGCCAAGAAAGGCCCTGACCTGCTTCTTGTTTGCAGGACGTGGCCACTCCTGGATGGCTTCTATTTTATTCACCTGGGGCTTTATGACACCCCGGCCAATAGTGTAGCCCAAATACCTGGCTTCCTCTAGCCCAATGGCACATTTTTGGGGATTTACCGTAAACCCTTCTTTGAAAAGGGAATCCAGGACAGCCTGGACACGGGGCAAGTGAGACTCCCAGTCAGTGCTATGCACCACTATGTCGTCCAGATAGGCTGCAGCATACTGTCAGTGAGGTCTTAGGGTCCTGTCCATAGCCCTCTGAAATGTTGCAGGGGCATTTTGCAACCCAAAAGGCATTTTCTTATACTGAAACGACCCCTCCGGGGTCACAAATGCAGTCTTTTCTTTGGCCCTACCAGTCAGGGGTATTTGCCAATATCCTTTGGTCAAGTCCAAAGTGGTCAGATAACGGGCCTTGCCAAGTCGGTCTATAAGCTCGTCTACCCTGGGCATTGGGTATGTGTCAAACTTTGTTACCGCATTAAGCTTCCTGAAGTCGTTACAAAACCTCCAAGTGCCATCCGGTTTTGGGACTAATACAATGGGGCTAGACCAGTCACTATTGGATTCCTCAATAACATCTAGCTCCAACATCCTTTTAACTTCCTCACTGATGTCCTTTCTTCTAGCTTCGGGAATTCGGTATGGTTTGAGCTTGACACGGACCCCAGGTTCAGTAACAATATCATGCTGAACTGCTGAAGTCGTGCCCGGCAACTCTGAAAATTTCTCTTTATTCCTTATCAGGAACTCTCTAGCTTCCTGTTTCTGGGAACATGACAGGGTGTCTGGAATCGTGACCTCAGGGATCAGAGGGGATTCAGTACCCTTAAGGGTTACCGGGAGAGACCTGGCAGTTAATGCCAGTCTATCCTTCCAGGGCTTTAACAGGTTTATGTGGTAAATCTGTTCGGGCTTCCTTTTACCTGGTTGATACACCTTGCAATTGACCTCCCCAACTCTTTCAATTACTTCAAAGGGTCCCTGCCACTTAGCCAGGAATTTGCTCTCAACAGTGGGAACTAACACGAGGACCCGGTCACCAGGTGAGAAAACACGAAGTTGGGCCCCCCTGTTGTATATCCTCTGTTGGGCTGCTTGGGCCTGCAGTAAATGTTCTTTTACTACCGGCATGATTGCTGCAATCCTATCCTGCATTTGAGCGATATGCTCAATAACACTTTTGTGAGGTGTCTGCTCCCCCTCCCAAGTTTCCTTGGCTATGTCTAAGAGTCCCCGAGGGTGTCTCCCATAAAGCAGCTCAAATGGAGAGTACCCCGTAGAGGACTGGGGAACTTCCCTGATGGCGAACATCAAGTAAGGTATCAGGAAGTCCCAGTTTTTCCCATCCTTATCAACAACCTTTTTTAACATACTCTTTAATGTCTTATTGAAGCGTTCCACCAAGCCATCCGTTTGAGGATGGTACACTGAGGTACGCAACTGCGTCACCTTAAATAACTTGCAGAGCTCCCTAGTTATTCGTGACATGAATGGGGTACCTTGGTCTGTAAGGACTTCTTTCGGAATGCCAACCCGACTGAACACCATAAACAGCTCTTTGGCAATGTTTTTAGCAGATGCAGTGCGTAAGGGAACGGCCTCGGGGTAACGGGTAGCGTAATCCATGATCACGAGGATATGTTGATGACCGCGGGCAGATTTGGGGAGTGGACCCACCAGGTCCATGGCAATCCTTTCAAAGGGCACTTCAATAATGGGCAAGGGCACTAACGGACTTCGAAAGTGGGGTTGGGGGGCTGACATCTGACATATAGGACAGGATTGACAATAATTCTCGATATTTTTCCATATCCCAGGCCAGTAAAACCTGCGCAACACCCTTTCAGTGGTTTTCTCAACCCCTAAATGGCCTCCTAGCAAATGCCCATGGGCAAGTTCCAACACCACCCGTCTGTATAGCTTAGGGACTACCAACTGTTCAACCACTTCATCATTAGTTTTACATACACGATACAGTAAATCCTCATTGCTGCAGAAATATGGAAAACAGGGCCCGTCCCCCGGTTCGACAGGTACCCCATCAACCACCACCACATTTTCCCAGGCCCTGGCAAGGGTAGGGTCTTTTCTCTGTTCCGTACCAAAATTTTCCTTGTGCACATTTAGATCGGTAAACTCTAACGTAGGCTCAGATTCAGCAGACGGCTGACCAGCTCTACTGGTTGTGGGGACTTCTTCAGGCTCCCCCAGCTCTCCTGCCATAACTGAGAAAGGATCACCCGGAGAGCCCTGAGAGGAGTCCCCTGAACTCACAAGGTCAGTAATGGCCATGAGTTCTGGCTCTGCGACTGAGTTAGGTACTGCGACTGGGTCGGGACAATCCCACAGTTCCCAAAACTTAGGGAAGTCCCTACCAATGATAGCCTCGTGCACCAAGTGGGGCACCAGTCCGACCGAATGGGTCACCGTACCTAAGCTAGTTTTAAACTGAACAGTGGCTATTGGATACTCGCGGGTATCCCCATGTACACAGACCACAGCAACTTTTTTTGCATGAAAATTCACAGTTTCAACCATCTCAGCTGTAACCAAAGTAACTAGACTTCCTGAGTCCAGCAAGGCCGTAATAGGCTTATTATTAATAGTCACTTGACACATATGTTTTCCCACATTTGGCACTGCAGCGCATGAAACGGCAGAAAACATAGACTGCCTTCTAAAAGATAGATCACACTGCATTGGTTCATCTGTTAATGGACAGTTTGCTGCAACATGTCCCAGTTCTTGGCAATGAAAACACCTGATGTTTCCCCAATCTGGTTTGCTGACAGGCAGTGGCTTCCCTTGCTTGGGCCGCCAAACTTCAGTCCTGGCACCAAAATTCCTCCCCCCTATTTCCTTGCCATGCTTACCACCCACTTCCCCTGGAACAGTCTTACCGGTTGCCTGGGGAGACCGTGGTTTTGGATGGAAAGTCCGTGCGGCTGTAGGGGTGGTGACCAGGTTCTCTGCAGCAAAGTACCTCTCAACGAGCTCCACCAGGTTGTCTGCTGACTTGGGGTCTCCTTGACTCACCCACTTCTGCAGGGGAATTGGCAGTGACCTCAGGAATTGGTCCATGACCACACGCTCCACTATTTGTGGCGCAGACAGGGACTCCGGCTGTAGCCATTTCCGCACCAGGTGGATCAGATCAAACATCTGCGATCTTGGGGGCCTCTTTTCTTGGAAGAACCAGCTGTGGACCCGCTGAGCTCGAACAGCCAAGGTAACGCCAAGTCGTGCCAGGATTTCCCGCTTGACCTTCTCATAATCTCCCGCTTCTGCTGACTCCAGATCATAGTAGGCCTTCTGCGCTTCTCCAGAAAGTAAGGGGGCGATCAGTCCTGCCCACTGGGTTTGGGGCCAACCTTCCCTCTCAGCGGTCCGTTCAAATGTTAGTAGGAAAGCCTCTGGATCATCATCTGCCGTCATCTTTGAAAGAAAGCGACCCACATGGATGGTTGAGGGCTTGTCTCCAATATCCTTCATTATCGCAGGTGACCCCTGTGCTAGCGTCTCCAAAACCTCAGTAAGGGTTTTCCTATCCGCTTTTGCAGCAGTGGCAAGCTGTTCAAACAGCCTCTGCGATTGCTCCTGTACAGCACCAATCTGTTGGAACAGCACCTTGGTTTGCTCCTGTGCGATAGCGTTGGCTTGCTGTTGTGCAGTGTTTGCTTGCCGCAATTCAGCGTTAGTTTGCTGTTGTGTAGCGTTAGTTTGCTGTTGTGCAGCATTTGCTTGCTGCAACGCGGCATTTGCCAACACCATTTGTTTGAGGAGGTCCTCCATGTTGTCACTTTAGGTACTGGCCTTTTAAGTAGTAACTTACTACAGCTGGTCGCAGCCTCCACCATATGTAACCTGGGGGGCAGGTAGCGGGTACAAAAACTCCCTGGGATGAGCAGGCACAGATACCAAGTCCATTGGATCAGTGAAAACAGTGTTGTTTATTGGTGCTATATACAAAGTCTAATGACAGGTGCTGTACAGTGTGCTGAAAACAAACAGAAGAAAAAATAGCTAAACAAAAGCCTAGCCGTGTCTCGGCTCTAACTACACAGTATGTACAGGCCCTCACTACCAGGCTGGACAAGCCTAACGCTTGTCAGCTTCCACATTCACAGAGTAACAAGTTTTACCAACCTTCTGGCTCTCACAAACCAACATTGTCTCTGTTTCCCAGGCTGAGCAAAGGCTGTCTGCTCAGGTGAGCTTTTAATTAACCTGTGGGAGAGAACCAACACCTGAACTGGACCCTGGCTCAGAGATCCCTGAATGTATATGAGAGGAGCCTGGGAGATGTATAAACCCCGAATAGGACTTTCCCAGGCTCTCTCTGGGATGCTCTGTCACAATATATATATATTGTGACAGCAGGAAGGTAAAGTCACCTGGTTGCATCCAGGGGGGTAGATATATTTCTCCCAGATTCAGGCTTTATGCCGACTTATACAACTAGGGAGTTGATGAAGCCCAGCTGAGGCTAGTGGGCTCATGAATGACTCATACCTCTAGGGAGAGTGCTGGGCGTCGTGAGGCAGGGAGTTGATGAGACCAGCTGAAGCCTGTCAGTTCGTTTAAGGCCTCTATAAAAACTCCCAGATTCATTAGGTGTTTGCTCATGCCTGGAACCAGACCTGTGTGGACTGTCTAGGGAGAGTGAACCCCTGTGCGGTGAGGCAAAGCCTGTGTGGCTATTTGTTTGGACTTTTACTAAACCAGGGACTTAGGGACTAGGACAGCACCAGGCTGATCCCAGTTGTTAGTTTAGGAAACCTGCATGTTTAGTCAGAGGTCAAACTGACCAGGATTTATTTTGTTTATGTTTCTTTTTGGCTTTGCTGTGTTTTTGTCACTGTACATAGAGAAATAAACCGCACCTTTTGATTTTGAAAACCACAACCTCCGTCTGCTGGCCCTGTTTTTGTGTGGGGAGCCCAACCAGGGGGTCACACACACCCGCTACCGAGTTAACCCCCTCACAGTTGGTGGAGAACCAGTGGCAGTTTTTTTTAAGCCAGCATGGAGGAGATACTGAAACAGCTGGCTCTAGCAAATGCCAATCAACAGCAGACAAATGCAGGTTTGCAAAGGAGCCTTGCAGCCCAGCAGCAAGCTCATCAACAAGCCCAGCAGCAATCTGAGGCCCGCTTCATAGACCTGTTACAGAAGCAAGAGCAGAGACTACAACAAATGGAAGCAGTAATGCAGCAACGTCCGCAGACCAGTGAGGAAAGCCGTCCCACTAATACCGCGTCCTTTGGGGTGAGTCGTTTATTGACAAAAATGACTGGAGAGGATGATCCAGAGGTATTTTTGACCACATTTGAAAGGACTGCTGAAAGAGAAAAGTGGCCTGAGGAGCAGTGGGCTGGACTGGTGGCTCCTCTGTTAACTGGTGAATCGCAGAAGGCTTACTATGACCTAGAGCCTGACCAAGCAAAAGACTATGTGATGCTAAAAGCTGAAATATTGGCAAGGCTGGGTGTCACCCTGGCTGTCCGGGCTCAGCGTGTGCATAACTGGACTTTCCAGCTTGGAAAACCCCCCAGGTCTCAAATGTATGATCTCATTCACCTGAGCAGGAAGTGGCTACAGCCAGAGACTTTGTCCGCACCAGAGATTGTGGAACGTGTTGTAATGGATCGGTTTTTGAGAGCTCTTCCTACTGCCATCCAAAAGTGGGTAAGCCATGGAGACCCAGAGACGGCCGGTGGTCTTGTGGATCGTGTAGAGAAATACTTGGCTACAGAGAACCTGACGGCCTCTTCCAGAGACTCTCGGACTTTCCACCCTAAGACCAGACCATCCCCAGGGGCGGATAAGAGGATTCCAAGGGGTGAGGGTGGAGAGAGTGAGAGGATGGGAGCTGGCGATTTTGTAACGATTTTCGTCAGTTGAACAAAGTTACAAAATTTGACACCTACCCCATGCCACGTATAGATGAGAAGATCGACCGGCTGGGAACAGCCCGATACATGACGACTCTTGACCTCACAAAAGGGTATTGGCAAATTCCCCTGGCCAAGTCGGCCAAAGAGAAAACCGCATTTGTAACCCCAGACGGGGCGTTCCAATATAAGAGAATGCCGTTCGGGTTACAGAATGCGCCGGCCACATTCCAGCGGAAAATGGACCAGATACTGAGGCCCCATCGGAAGTATGCTGCGGCTTACCTGGATGATGTAATTGTCCATAGCACAGATTGGGCCTCACATCTGCCAAAAGTGCAAGCAGTCCTAGACTCTATCCGGGAAGCGGGGTTTACGGCTAACCCCAAGAAGTGTACCATTGGGCAGGAGGAGGCCAAATATCTTGGGTACACCATTGGCAGGGGAGTAATAAAACCCCAACTCAACAAAGTCGAGGCCACCCAGAGTTGGCCACGTCCCAACAGCAAGAAGCAGGTACGAGCCTTTCTGGGAATCGCGGGTTATTATCGGCGCTTCATTCCCCACTTTGCTTCTAAGGCTGTGCCCCTAACCAACCTGACGAAAGGGAAAGGGTCAGTCATGATTAAATGGACCCCCGAGGCTGAGGCAGCATTCCAATTCTTGAAACAAGCCTTATGTAGCCAGCCAGTGTTGTACTCACCCGACTTCTCTAAAGACTTTGTCGTACAAAGTGATGCGTCAGATGTGGGGTTAGGAGCAGTATTGTCCCAGGTCTGGAACGGGGAAGAGCACCCAGTCATTTACCTCAGCAGGAAGTTGAAGTCCCATGAGGTAAATTACGCCACGGTTGAAAAGGAGTGTTTAGCGGTGAAGTGGGCTCTAGATTCCCTTCGGTACTATCTGCTAGGTAGGCACTTTGACATGGTTACGGATCACGCTCCGTTAAAGTGGATGGCTCAAAACAAGGAGACAAATAGAAGAGTGAATAGGTGGTTCCTGGCCCTACAGGAATTCAACTTCACAGTAAAGCATCGCCCTGGCGTTCAAATGGGGAATGTGGATGCTTTGTCTCGAGTACATGAATGCCTGATTGCTGGTGTTCCAACCCCAAGGTTAAAACAAGAGGGGGGGTATGTGACAGCAGGAAGGTAAAGTCACCTGGTTGCATCCAGGGGGGTAGATATATTTCTCCCAGATTCAGGCTTTATGCCGACTTATACAACTAGGGAGTTGATGAAGCCCAGCTGAGGCTAGTGGGCTCATGAATGACTCATACCTCTAGGGAGAGTGCTGGGCGTCGTGAGGCAGGGAGTTGATGAGACCAGCTGAAGCCTGTCAGTTCGTTTAAGGCCTCTATAAAAACTCCCGGATTCATTAGGTGTTTGCTCATGCCTGGAACCAGACCTGTGTGGACTGTCTAGGGAGAGTGAACCCCTGTGCGGTGAGGCAAAGCCTGTGTGGCTATTTGTTTGGACTTTTACTAAACCAGGGACTTAGGGACTAGGACAGCACCAGGCTGATCCCAGTTGTTAGTTTAGGAAACCTGCATGTTTAGTCAGAGGTCAAACTGACCAGGATTTATTTTGTTTATGTTTCTTTTTGGCTTTGCTGTGTTTTTGTCACTGTACATAGAGAAATAAACCGCACCTTTTGATTTTGAAAACCACAACCTCCGTCTGCTGGCCCTGTTTTTGTGTGGGGAGCCCAACCAGGGGGTCACACACACCCGCTACCGAGTTAACCCCCTCACAATATATATATATATATATATATATATATATATATATATTTGGTTGTGGATAAAGTGGAGAGGGATTAGAACACCTGTCAGTTTCCCCGTTGGGTTGTCCCCAGAAAGGTGATAGAGGGAAAATCTTCCAATGGGGACACTAGTTCTGATGACCTGGGGGTCCCCGATTTTTCCTTTTAATTTTCAGGGATATCCTCTCATTTCCTGTTTGGCTTGGGGACAGGAAATGAAGGGAAATCTCTGCAATGGGACACAGATAGTGAAAAAAATTCTGACAAGGGGTTATAACCCTCCCTTACTCTATCCAAAAAAATAAAAATAAAAGTTTTGTCTATAGTTCTACTTTAAATCAGTTGATCACCAAATGTGTATGTATATAAAAGGTTGTACTTTGTATTTTTTGAACAGGAGAGGTCTGCTGCTATGATGGCATTCACAATGAAGTGTCGATTGGTGAAGGAGATTCTTGCTGTGGTGGGTATCCATATTCAGTGTCCGGGTCCCAGATGTGTTGTGGAGAGGTCCTCTATGATGGCTACAACCAGCAGTGCTGTGGTGGTAAAACTGTGCCCCAAAACTCCCTCTGCTGTGGTGACAAGGAGACAGGATCGATCTACAGGCAATCCAGAGGTTTGTACAGAAATTCTGTAGAATTCTTAGTGGGGGACGTCATACAGCATGGTGTGCTATGACTAAATACAGGAAATTATGATCAGATCAAACAAATATGTATCAAGAGAGAAGTAGGAAAGGTTTACCTAATGCTGGTCAATACACACTAAGGTATCTCTCGATCACTTGATTACTCCGTCCACACTAAACAGTATGGATGGATGAATCTGCCTATTATCTATGGTATTCTGACAGCTGGCACACACAGCTGTCAGAACACCCAAACAGTGGTTTCTGATGTACATTTGCTACTCATCTGAGAATTTTCCACCTAGCTTCTTTGACAAAAGCGATTGAAAATGTACTTTTGGTGGAGGAGGTGGTGCCAACATGGTCACCTATAGAAAGAATTTTGTCTGATTCAGCAGAAATTGGCTGACATTCGATCTATGTATAGCATATCAAGAGAAGACTGTGTTCTATGTAATCCATCATTCTATGCCTTGACATACACTTTACCCATTCACTGGCAGGTCCGTACGGGGGTTTTACACACCCTCCCAATGGCTATAGCCACCAAGATTGTGTGTAAATCTGACAAGCAGACTCCTTCCTGTCAGATGGAAGCATTCGGGCGGCTGCGCTCTGGTAACGGCGCCCCCCCTTTACATGCCCCTGACATAGCAGGTGTCGCATGGTAGAGGGGAGGGAGCAGAATGGACACACGTCCCCTCCTCCTTGTTTGACGTAACTTACGGCAACGCTGTATCCTGGCCTAGGCTAACAAGGCCCAGGCCTAGGGCAGCACTTTGCAGGGGGCAGCATGGAAAGAGTCCCCGCCGGCATGCGCTAGTAGTGTACTGTTAGTGCACTGTTAGTTTAGTGCCAGTCTTATGGGGCAGACTGGGCTGAAAGTCAAATTAGTCTAGCGCCCCCATAAAGCGGCCGCACTGCTTCTGGTATGCGGGCGGCTGGCATTCCGCAACTGTGTGGGGGGGCGCCGCTTCTAGTTTTGACTGTCATATCATCCTGGACCACCAACCTTCCTCACTGTGCTATATGTTTTCTGCTGCACCATTGGCATGGTTATATCTTCTTAGCCCTCTCCATAAAATTATCCGAAATTTGTGCTTCAAGTAGAACTGTAAGCAACACTTAATTTTTTTCATTTTGGATAGAGTAAGGGAGGGTTATAGCCCCTGTCAGTTTATTTTTTACCATCCCTGTCCCATTTCAGAGATTTTCCTTCACTTCCTGCCCCATAGCCAAACAGGAAGGGAGAGGAAATCTATGCAAATTAAGGGAATCCATTGCTGCCCCCCCCCAGGCCCTAGGAACTAGTACCCCCACTCGAAAAATTTTGTGTGGGTTTTAAACAGCTAGGGGTGTGGCCTTGACAGGAAGGGGTGGGTCATATCTAAATTAGGGGGTGCACGAGTTTAGTCAGGCCTAGGGCAGCACAAAACTACACTACTGACTTACGGGTCCGCTTCTCGGTTTCCCCGGCCAACATACCCAGGAATGAATGTAATGCAGTGCAATCTGCATTACATTACACTCAATGGAGCACCGGGGAGACATATTTCTCAGTAAAAAGAAAATCATCACATAGGGGACTTTTTGTCCAAATTTAAGGTTTGACATGTTGGGCATCTATTAACTTGGTGCTCCCTCATCTTTTATATTTTACCAAACAATTGGGTAAATTATTGCATTTGTGTGCCCTAAAATTTACTTTAGTGAATTTTTCAGTGATATGTTGCGTTTACTTTTGTAATATCGTGTGACATAAAAAAATTGTAACTACCACTGTTTTATTCTCTACGATGTCTGCTTTCATAAAATATAGAAGGTTTTGAGGGGTTTATATTTTTTTCAGCATGTGTGCAAAGAATGCAAAAATGGTTCTGGCAGCAACAGGTTTAGGTAAAACCTTGTTCTTAAATCTCTTGCAACGTTGTTTCTTACCTGGGGAGCCTGCCAGTAGCAGCACTTCCTGTTGCAGGATGACAGTGTTAAGCCATTTCCTTGCAATTAGCAGCCTGACAGTCACTCTACTTTAGATGACCATTGGGCTTCCTGTCTTGTCTAGAAGATAGGCAGTCCAATAGACAACTAAAGACGCACACTCTAGTTGGATAAGGAACCACTGCCAGGTTTTTATTCCTAACACAAGAACAAATGAGGGTTGGATTCATACTTCCTAAGGGTCACTGAAATTGTCACTTGGCACACTTTCTCCGGTTTGGCAGCATGGCCAAAACTAGGAGGGGGCAGGGGGGGGGGGGCACATGCCCCGGGTGCCCACTTGAGGGAGGTGCCAAATTGTCTGCAGTGCTGATGTTATCTGGGATTTGGGAGGTTGGCTCAGGCTAGACTGAGTCGCTGAGCTGCATTCACACCACCGGCTGCTCTGTGATCTCGCACTGCCGCTGCTCGCAGGAGAGCCAGAATCCAGACCCCAGGATTCATCCTGCTGCCTTGAAGTCAGACCTGGACAGAAGGGGCGGCATTTCCTAGAACCAATCAACTATATTGCCCACCTGCAGCTGCTGAAAGCCAGATTCAGTGGCTGTAGGAGGGAAATACAGCTGATGGCGATCAGTTCTAGTAAAAGCCGACCGCATCCCATACCCCCCTCAGCCACACCTCTCCACCAACTCCTGCTGTATGTGTCAGAATGGAGAGCGAGGGAAGGGGCAGGTAAATATGTCACTTACTGGCCCTTTCCTTTTCTAAATAAACAGTGTGAGTAATCTGTACTGACCACTCACTCTGTTTCATTAATGACTGAAGTATAGTAAACTGTGGTGTTTACTATGCTTCAGTTTGAGTAAACGGGAAGCTGCTCAGCACAGGACACTTCCCAATTCATTCAGCTGAGGCTGCAGAGAAAGGAATTGAAGAACCTGTGTCCTTGCGTCCTTTCTCTGTCTTAAAAGTGAGACATCAGGGGTCTGTTTAGACCCCTGATTTTTCACCAAATCCCCCACCTAACTGGCTCCAAAAAAAACTTTAAAAAAATTATTTATTATTTTAAAATATAATAGAAAGAAAAATAAGATATGATCTGAAGCATACACAGTGAAGTGCCTCCATTCCTAAATATACATACAAACATAGGACAGTGGTCATGGGACTTTATATGAGGCAGGTCACTTACTGAAATTGGATAAAATCAAAAATAGTAATTTATTGCACATTCCATGATTGTGTCACACATTGCCATAATAAAAAATGATAAAATAAAAATTAACTACAGACACTGTTCACTACCCTAACAACAAAATCCACTGCTCTAGTGACTGATACAATTCACTGCCTTAGGCCTCGTACACACGACCGATTTTCTCGGCAAGAACCAGCAAGAAACTTGCTGGCAGAGAGGTCTTGCCGAGTAAATCGGTCGTGTGTACGCTGCTATCGGGTTTCTCGTCGAGAAAACCGACAAGAAACCTCGGCGAGAAAATAGAGAACCTGCTCTCTATTTTCTCGTCGAGATTCTCCTCGGCATGTTTCTCGACGAGAAAAGTGAGTGTGTGTACACTTACCTATCCGCCCGGAAGCCCGCGCATGTTCGAAATGAATTTGACGCATGCGCGGTAGCTTCCTAGGCATACGTAGGGTATACCAAGATGGCGGCGACGGCATCGAATGTGACGAGCGCATGCTCGACGTAGTCGATGATGTCACCGCGTACACTCCTTTCAAAGAACCGCGGGTTCTTTGAAACAAGCGTGTGTACACTCGGACGGGACAAGTTTCTTGTCCAAGAATCTCGTCGAAAAAAACGACATGTTTTTTTCAACGAGAATCTCGGCCGTGTGTACGAGGCCTTACTGACGGAAACCTCTGCCTTACTGACACCATCCTGTGCTTTTCTGACACGTCCACTGTTCTACTGACACAACATCTTCCCTACTGACACTGTCCAGAGCTTCACTGATATACTGACACCGCCCACTGATCTACTGACACCACTCATTGATCTCCTGACACCGCCCACGGCCCTACTAACACAGTCCACTGCCCTACTGACACCGCCCACTGTCTCACTGACACCGCCCACTGTCCCACTGACACCACCCACTTCCATACTAACACCGTCCACTGTCCAATTTACACCGCCCCCTGCCCTATGGACACCGCCCCCTGCCCTACGGACACCGCCCCCTGCCCTACGGACACCGCCCACTGCCCTACGGACACTGCCCTACGGACACCGTCCACTGCCCTACTGACACCACCCACTTCCATACTAACACCGTCCACTGTCCAATTTACACCGCCCCCTGCCCTATGACACCGCCCCCTGCCCTATGGACACCGCCCCCTGCCCTACGGACACCGTCCACTGCCCTACTGACACCGTCCTCTGCCCCACTGACACCAAGCTCTCCCCTACTGACCCTTTTTACTGCTCTGACACATCCACTGCTATACTGATACCAACCTCTCCCCTACTGACACCGTCCACTGCCCTACTAACACTGTCCAGTGCCGTATTGACACTCTCCACGCACCATCCACTACTCAACTGACACTGTCCACATACCATCCTCTGTCCTACTGACACTTGATTTAGTAATCTTAGTATATTTTATGGGTAAAGAATGCTTTTGTTTTATGTAACCATGCCCCTTTAAGCCCCTCCAACTCCAACAGTGGCCACACCCACTTTTCACCCCCGAACTGAGTCTTTGCCCCTTAGAAACAGGGAAATAACACAGATTTCAGAATCCACATACATACAGTTCAATGAGGGTGCCAAACAAAGGTCCAAGTTTTAAGGTTTTTAAAGAAAAAATAGATTTGTAGCAGAATCACATTTTAACATTGTGGACTCTTGGGCATTTGTTTGGTGCTGTTATTGGACTGTATGTAGGTTTTTATTCCTGCCAGTTTCCCCAAGAGCAAGATTTCCCTTCCGTTCCTGTTTAGGTAATGGGTGTCAGAACAAGAAACAAAGAGAAAATTCCTCTAGGTGGATACAGACAGCTGTCATATATAAAAGACACACATTGATGCAGCTGTGTATTTAATAAAACATTTAATAATGCATTTTTCTTTTTTTAATACAAGCAGTGCAGGTCCCTAAATTTGACTTGTTATCAGCTTCCTGCAATGCTCAATAATTTGACATGGTATCAGCCTTCTGCAATTCCCTATACAGCAGAGCTCAGACTAGGATAAAGAGGAGCAGCACTGTGAGCTGATAAGCTGTGTGACATGTACATTTGTTTACAAGGGACACATTTGTTGATATATTAGAAGACTGCAGATGGATGACTACATTAGTCTGGTTTGGCTTTTCCACTATCCAGTCAGCTAGCTAGATATGGAGAGAAGCCACCACCGTATTCCTGAATTGTAATTGGTGGCATGCTGCTAGCACTGCTGCATGGCAGAGCTGTGTAAATTTAAGGGCTGGGCGGATTGAAATACAAATCATTTGGCAGGTAAAACAGCTTCCATAAATGCATTTCATCTGTATAGTTAGCTGTTTTATTAGAATTCAGTTTTAAAGTCTTACTAGAGCCACAACAGTAAAATCAGTCTGTATGTGCAGCATGCTTGTTATACTCACTGTGGAACTTAGAGGGGTTAATCGTCTGCATTGTGTACAAAATAGGATTTTTGTACTCACCGTAAAATCCTTTTCTCTGAAGTTCATGGACGGACACAGCTCCTTTATTTTTGACCTTAGGGTTTATATGCCGTCTATCAGGAGAGGACTAGGCAGACATGTTAAACAGTTAAAAACATGTAACAACAGCAAAGCTGAACAGTACCGCCCAGGGGGCAGTCCCTCTGGCTATAACCCCTCACCCTGCAGTCAACAGCTCAGTTCGTCAAATAGCAGTACAAACATAAAAAGGAGGGGTGGGTGCTGTGTCCGTCCATGAACTTCAGAGAAAAGGATTTTACGGCAAGTACAAAAATCCTATTTTCTCTTTCGTTCATGGACGGACACAGCTCCTTTATTCTTGACCTTAGGGACGTCCCCAAGCAGTGTCAAAAAAACGAGGGGTGGGAACAGCAAGCAAACAAACTTCCACCCAAAACAAACAGAGCTCCTCAATGGAGGAGTTGCAACCTTACACAGCCGCCTGCAAAACTTTGCGGCCGAAGCAAGCATCCGCAGATGCATGCACGTCAACCTTGTAAAACTTAGTGAAAGTGTGAACGGATGACCAGGTCGCCGCTTTACACACCTGGGAGACAGACGCTTGATGTCGGAAAGCCCAGGAGGCACCTATTGCCCTGGTCGAATGCGCCGTGACAGGAAAGGGAGGCGCCCGCCCTTTTAGGGCATAAGCCTGAATCACGATCTGTCTTATCCACCGAGAAATGGTGGCCGACGAGACCGCAAGGCCTTTCTTTGGACCAGTCACCGACACAAACAGTGAGTCTGACCTCCGAAACGGAGCCGTAGCAGACAAATACACCCGCAGAGCTTGGACCACATCCAAGGAATGTAAATGTGGGATGCGACGGCCGAGGACACAAGGATGGAAGCACAATGTCCTCATTTAGATGAAAAGCCGAAACAACCTTCGGAAGAAATGAAGGCTGCGGGCGTAGCACCGCTTTATCCTTGTGGAGGATAAAGTAGGGAGACTTGCAAGACAAGGCCGCCAATTCAGAAACCCTCCTGATTGATGTAATAGCCACCAGAAAGGCAACTTTCTGAGAGAGTGTCAAAAGGGGAATCTCTCTGATTTTCTCAAACAGAGGTTTCTGAAGTACCGAGAGCACCAGATTCAAATCCCACGGAGGCAGTGGTGGTCGAACCGGAGGGGCCACATGTCGAACCCCTTGCACAAACATACTCACCAGTGAATGAGCCACCAAGGGTCGTTGAAAGAAAACAGCCAAGGCTGAAATCTGTCCCTTAATGGTGCTTAGGGCACGTTTTTGATGCACTCCACGCTGTAAGAACAGCAGGATCCTGGAAACCAAATATGTCCGTGGACGCCACTCCATCTCCTCACACATAGAGATGTAGGCCTTCCACGTGCGATGATAGATCTTCCAAGAAGATGACTTCTGAGCCCTCAGCATGGTGGTAATTACTGAATCCGACAGGCCTCTGTCCCTTAGTACCCACCATGCCGTTAAAGCCAGCGACTGTAAAGCAGGATGAAGTATAGGACCTTGCGACAGAAGGTCCTCTTGCATCGGCAAGGAACATCCGCCACCAGGCGTACTAGGTCGGCGTACCAGGGACGCCGAGGCCAATCTGGGGCAATTAGAATCACCGGAATCCCCTCGGTCTCCACACTGCGGAGCAGACGAGGAAGAAGTTTCAGCGGGGGGAAGGCATAAATTAGCCGATACTGTCCCCACGGAGCCACCAACGCATCTGTCGCGTCCGCCCAGGGATCTTTGGACCTGGCCACAACCTCAATACCTTCCGATTGAGTCGAGAAGCCAGGAGATCCATGTCTGGCGTGCCCCATCTCAGGCAAAGGAGTCAAAACACATCCGGGTGTAGCGACCATTCTCTTTGGTCCAGCATCTGGCGACTTATGTAGTCCGCTTGCCAGTTTTCTACGCCCGGAATGTACACGGCCAATAGAGCCGGCACGCTCCGCTCTGCCCACTGCAGAATGTAAGCGACCTCCAATGCGGCAGCCGAGCTTCTTGTTCCTCCTTGATGGTTGAGATACGCCACCACCGTGGTGTTGTCCGACTGGATCCTGACTGGACGCCCCTGCAGACTCTGTGACCATGTGGAGAGGCACTGCCTGATCGCCCGAAGTTACAGCACATTGATCAGCAGGCGGGATTCTTCCTGCATCCAGCGACCCTGTGTCGACTGTACGCCCCAGACTCCCCCCCCCCAACCGGTCAGGCTGGCATCCATCGTGATCACCGTCCAGTGAAAAGGAAGTAACGACTTTCAGGGCTGAAGGGCCTGAGATCTCAGCTACCAGACCAGGAAAGCCCTGACTAGCTGGCTCACCCGGATTTGACAATCCAGGGACAACGGAGATTTATCCCATTTGGACAGGATCTCCTTTTGCAAGACTCGAGTGTGTAATTGAGCATACAGTACCGCCTCGAAGGAGGCTACCAAGAGACCCAGAACTCGCATGCAAAAGCGCAGCGACGACCACCTGTGGGATGCCAACAGCTTCACCACAGCCCGTAGAGTCTGCAACTTTTCCAAAGGGAGAAAAACTCTCGCCTCTGAGGAGTCCAGAATCAAGCCCAGGTATTCCTGGCGCTGAGTCGGCACCAACACCGACTTCTGGAGGTTCAGTACCCAACAAAACTCTTGAAGGGTCTGACTGGCTATAGCCACATCCTCCTCTAATTCTGAGTCTGAAGCAGCTCTCAGAAGGAGGTCGTCCAGGTAGCCCACAATAGCGATTCCTCGCTGTCTCAGCAGAGCCAGAATCGGGGCGAGCACCTTGATGAAAACCCTTGGTGCCGACGCCAGGCCAAAAGGGAGAGCTACAAATTGGTAGTGATTGTCCCCGACTACAAAGCGCAGAAATCTCTGATGCCTGACGTATATGGGGATATGCAAGTATGCGTCCTTGATGTCCAAGGACGCCAGAAAATCCCCCGGATGGAGTGCAGCGACCACAGAGCAAACTGATTCCATCCTGAACCTTTGTACCTTTACAAAGGTGTTGAGGGCCTTGATATCTAGGATTTGACGGACCCCGTCCTTTTTTGGGACTACAAACAGATTAGAGTAGAATCCCTGAAACCTTTCCGGCAGCGGCACAGGTACTAATACCCCGCGCATCAGCAGGTCCTGCACTGCCCCAAACAGGGCGTTCCGACGAGCCGGAAGAAAATGAAGTTTGGAGGGAAGAAATCTGTTTGGTGGACAAGATAGAAATTCTATCTTGTACCCTGATGAAACCACTTCGCAAACCCACTGATCAGAAAGCAGGAAGGTCCACCGAGCTGCAAACTCGTGAAGGCGACCCCCACCCGAGGCGGGGGAAAACCTTCATGCTGTCGCAGATTTGTTTGCAGGCTTGGTTGGCTTGCAAAACCAGGGATGCTTTTGTCCCTCAGCTGGCCCCTTGTCGGCCTGGGAACGCTTACCTGAGGGTCTGGGCTGACGAAAAAACGCTTCTGAGCGGAAAAGGAGGGCCCTGGCCTACGGCGTGGCTCCTTACCTTTTCTGGATTGTGGGAGCAGCGTGCTCTTACTCCCAGTGACATTCTTAATAATGTCATCCAGTGAGGCTCCAAATAGCCTCTCTCTCTGGAAGGGCAAATCCGCCAGAGCCTTCTTGGAAGTCTGGTCCGCGGACCAACATTTTAGCCAAATCAGGCGACAAAGCACCACAGCAGATACTGAGGCTCTGGAAAGCAAGGGAGCTGTATCTAAGGCTGCATCGCAGACATACTTAAGGCCATGCACCAACTGGTCGGCCAGTTCCACGCAGACCGGGGAAGCCTGTTGCTCTACCAACTCGTGGTGCAACAATTTTGCCCATTCTGTAAGTATCTGTGACACCAGGGCCGTGGCCAACACTGGCGTCAATGCTGACCCCACCACCATAAACATGGACCGGGCCACTGCCTCGGCCCTCCTGTCTGCAGGGTCCTTAAAGGCAGGGGTCCCCTCTACCGGAATCGTGGTTACCTTGTTTAACCTGGATACCAGGGGGTCCACAATCGGGGAGATGTCCATTTTTTCAGGAGACTCTCCTCAAAGGGGTAACGGACCACCATTCGTTTTGGGACCGAAAAGGCCCGCTGCAGTCGTTCCCATTCTTTGTATATAAACTTATCAAAATAGGGCCGGCTTGTGGGACCCAAAAGGGACTGACACCTCAGTAGATGCCCCCGCCGTATCCTCCAATTTTAGGGTATCCCGCACTGCGGTGATAAGTGCTCCAACAAGCGCATTTTCCTGCGCTGACCCGGACACAGAGTCTTCCTCACTGTCCGAATGGTCCTGGTCAGCATCCTCTGACACGTCAGAACAGGGGCCGTGTGCCACAGCCAGGCCCGAGTCTGAATCAGAGCTTTCCCCAGAAGATGGTGGGGGAAGGGGGCATTTTTTACCCCCCTTTCGCCCACACAGCACCTCCACCGTGGCAACAAAAGACTCCAGGACCGCCAACAAAGCGCCCATAGGCACCGCAGGTGCAGGGACACCGGTTAATATCACAAGGATGTCTGGGGAAGAAGCGCCAGCTTCTGACTCCATGCTGACCCACACTCGCCTGACAGACACTTAGGGACTAAAGGCAAGGTACACAAAAGGTCCACCCTTCTAGCTGCTACAGACCGAGGGGCCCCCCAGAGGACTCACCACCCTGACCCAGGCACTGCACAGCGCTGCGGTCCACTCTCTCTCCTGCACTGCCTGTGCCTGAGGTGTTCTCCTGCATCTGAAGTGTTCTGTGCTGTACGCGCCATTCAGAAAGACATTCCCAGTGCTAGAGGCCAAAAACTAAGCTGAGGCTACAAGAAAATGGCCGCCGGCTGCCTCAGGAAAAAGAGAGTGAGCTAAACGAAAATGGCCGTCGGCTGCTTCAGCATTAACACTAGCGCAGTTACAAGAAAATGGCGCCGGCTCCGCCAAAATGGCCGCCGATCGTTTCTGAGGTAAGGAATAAAAGGCAGCAAACACGCTGGGCCCCCTACATGACAGACCAGACAACACTCCACAATGGAGTGCAGACCCTACACCCAGCGCAGCCTCCAGCCAGGACCCAGAGCCACCCCCCAGAAGACCCCCGGTCAGGTACACAGCAGGCCCAGCCACCACAGATGCATGGGGAGGAGGGAAGGGACAGGGAGAAAAAAAAGGGAGAGTGAGAGACCACCTAATCGACCCCTCCAGGAATGCCCAGCTCTTCCATCCTGCCGAAACAAGTGGAACCCTACTTACCCATCCTGCGGGGACTGCTGGACACATTCCGGACAGACCCATCACCCGAGCAGTACGGAGTGGCTGTCAGCCACGGCCCACTGTGACTCGGACAGCAGTAGCCTGGTCATATGTGTGCCCCGGAGCATATAGCTCACCGGCCACCCCTGGAGCAACGGGGTATGTTGTGGCCGAACCAGCGCGTAGTTAAAGGTCTGCTCACGCTCGATGGCCGGATTGGGGAGACTACAAGGATCTATATTATCCAGCCTGTCACCCAGCCGGCAGTTGATAGTAGATCTCAGGATCAGAAAAGTAGAAAAAAGCTAAAAAATCTCCAGGACCAATGGTCCCAACCGGGAGCCAGGTCCTTCTCCTATGCTAGGCAGAAAAAAAATGAGCTGCTGACTGCAGAATGAGGGGTTATAGCCAGAGGGACCACCCCCTGGGCGGTACTGTTCAGCTTTGCTGTTGTTGCATGTTTTTAACTGTTTAACATGCCTGCCTAGTCCTCTCCTGATAGACGGCATATAAACCCTAAGATCAAGAATAAAGGAGCTGTGTCCATCCATGAACGAAAGAGAAAGGCTGTTTTATCCTGTATGGACATATCCTTCCCCTCATGCACTGTCTATCTGGGGAAGACCACCTTACACAGGCAGGGTAGCCGACCTGCACATGCTCAGTTGTGTCTTTGATGCTGGAGAGAATAATTACTTGTTCTCAGATCTAGCCAGGTCACATGATATTGGCATCACACATGTGGGTGTGTATACAGGCTGCAGTGGAAATCTCTGCCTTCCTGATCTCTCAGCTCTGAAAAAAACTGTGCAGTTTATCATGTAACCGTGGTATACAGATCATCCAAAAAGGTATATAGTGACAATATTTTAATGTAAAAAGAAAATTTATAAGCTATGGGCACTGTGGGGAGAGGGGGGGGGGGGGGTAACTATTTTCATATTACTGGGTTTAGTAACACTTTTTAGTCTCTTACATTTTTTTTTTTTTTTTTTTATTGGAAACCAACTTTATTGAAAAGTATGCATGGTACATAAATCAACATAAACCAGTATGGCCAATATAATAGTACATACATGAATACAGTGAAGCATCTGTGTGTCACAAAGATAATAACAGCAGTGAAAGTAGAGCCGGTATACAACAAAAACAAAAAATCAACATGTCAGGTACACGTTTCACCATCCGCCATCCCTCTGTCCCAGACCTTCTCATACTTTTTTTTTTTATATATTTGAAAAAAAAAAAAAACAACTTTATTAAGAAGTATATGCATGGTACATACATCAGTAAAATCCAGTATGGCCAAAGCAATAGTACATACATGAACATAATGAAACATCTGTGTGACATAAAAGATGAAGACACCGATGAGAGTGGAGCCGGCATACAACAAAGATGAGAAATCAACATGTCAAGCACACGTTTCCCCATCCGCCAACCATCTGTCCCATACCCTCTCATACTTTAGGGGACACCCTCTATGCACATAAATCAGTTTTTTATATGGGAGAGCATCGTTAACCGCCTTTTTCCAGCACTGGACTGTGGGGGACAGAGCCTGCATCCAGTTTCGGGCCACTACTTTTCTCGCCAAGAATAGCGTCTCATGTAAGAAGGTACGCAGGGGTTTGTCAGCATCTAGTTCTGGCAACAGGCCAAGTAGGCACATCTTTGGGTCAAGGGTAGCAGGGGAGCCCATCTGGTCGTGTAGGAAGCGTATCACCTGTGTCCAGTATGTCTGGATAATGGGGCAGGACCAAATAAGGTGGTAAAAGGAGCCCGGGGTGTGGTCGCAGAGGCGGCATCCTGGATTGTACGTGGGTTTGAAACGTGCTATTCTCTGAGGGGTCAGGTACGTTCTGTGTATAATGTACAACTGTGTGAGGCGGTCCGATAGCTTGGGGGAGACTTTTTTCACGTCTTCCAAGATCTCATCCCAATCCTCATCCTCCATTAGTCCAACATCCACCTCCCATCTGGTCTTGGCCACGTAGGCCAATGCTGTGGCGCTAGGGAGACGAATGGCGGAGTACAGAGTGGAGACGAGTTTGGCGGGCTCATTCCCCGTGACTGTGTCCACTATAGAGGGGACTGCCATGGACGGGTTGGAGCCAGAGAACTGGGCCTGTATAGCGTGGCGGAGTTGCAGATACCTGAAGAAACGGCAATTAGGGAGGGAAAATTCATCTTTTAGCATTTGAAATGTTTTAAGGCCTGTGGTGGTCATGATCTGGTGTAAATATAAGATCCCATGGCGTGTCCACACCGCGGGGTCTGGGATGGACAATAATTCTGGCAAACATGTATTGAACCAGAGAGGGGTATGAGAGTGTACTTGCGGGGTTCCAATTTTTTGTAGTGCCATCCGCCATACCCTCCGGTGGTGAGCCAACATGTCAGCTTTGTGTTGGGAGGGGCGTCTCGTCGATGGGGTTCTAAGGACTGACTGAAGTGGGGTATGGGCTGGGTCGTCGGGATGCTCACAGAGAAGTGTCTGGTATCTTGGTAGCTCACGTTTGTCAAAGTAATAGAAGTGGGACAGTTGGGAGGCAAGATAATAGTCCTGGAAGTCTGGGAGAGCAGCTCCTCCCAATGTCACGGGGTTCTTCAGAATTTTCCAAGATAATTTGTGTCTGCCATGACCCCATATAAATGAATTCAGAATGGAGTCAATTATTTTGAAACATTTTTGCGGTATATAGAGGGGAGCATGCCAGACCAAATACAGTATTTTTGGAAGGAGTATCATCTTAACCAGACTAATGCGACCCATAACACCCAGGGGTAGTCTGGCCCAGGTCTGTGTCTTGGTCTTGATCAGGGCATACAGGGGTTCAATGTTCAGTAGTTTGTAGTCCGAGAGCGATCTGGTGACCTGCACCCCAAGGTATTTGATCAGGGAGACCCTTGGAAGAGCCAGAGGAGGAGACGTGAATGAGGGGGGGAAATGGTCAATCGGGAGAATCTGGGACTTGGACCAATTAATACTCAGACCTGAGTGTCCACCCATACGTTCTATGGACTGGAGGGCTGCTACAAGAGAGGGACCCGAGTCCGCTAGATACAGGAGTGTATCATCGGCATACATCCCGATCTTTTCTTCCAGGTTCCCCATCCTGAGGCCTCGGATACAGGCATCTGCGCGGACCATAATGGCCAACGGTTCCACAGCCAATGCGTACAGCATGGGGGAAAGGGGGCAGCCTTGTCGGGTCCCTCTTTCCAGCGGGAACTGGTCGGAAAGCCAACCGTTCACAAATACTCTGGCCCTCGGGGATTGATAGAGGAGTTGGACCCAGCGAATGAAGCTGGGGCCAAATCCAAATCTTGAGAGGCACTCCCACAGGTAGTTCCACTCCACGGAGTCGAAGGCCTTGGCGGCATCCAGAGCCAGTCTCTTACATTTTTAAATGCTACCTAACACATATGTGCAAGAGCAGGTGCCGGTGAGCATTAATTCCCACATGGCACACCAATGCGTCCATGGTGCAGAGCTGTACTGCACTGAGAGTGTTTATGCATGGTATACACGTACAGCATGTTTTTAGTTCAACAAGTGATGTGAATGTGGGGATCTCCCCCGCCGCACTATTGTTTTCTGACAGTGGGGGCTCCCCCCTCGTCAGAATACACAGATCAGCACTGCAGTCATTGGCTGTCTGTGCTGATCGAATGCTGGTTTTCCAGCTGGACCATTTGACACAAGCCAGTCATTAAACTAGCTTTTGGTCAATAGAGAGGAATACACATGGACTGAAAGTTGGATGCCGGTTCCTGCTAAACTGGCCGACTTTTGGTCCATGTGTACCCTGCTTAACAGTGTGGCCCCAGCAAACTGGCTGAGCTGTGACATGTTTGTGAGCCGGTGGGGAAGTTCCTGATGATGTGACTACTGTGATTGGCTGTTTTTACCACCCTCCAGCCAATCATGTGAAGGAGGCCTAAAAAAGATTTTTGATTCCTAGATGTTTAGACTGGCTCTCTTATTAGACCATTTACAGTTTGATTTTAAAATGTGGGTTCTCTAGATAAGGGGCAGCTTTCAACACCTAAGTAGTTCCAATGAGGCTGCTCTCAACAACAATAGGGTCCTCTAGATAAGGGGCACCCTATTGTTGTTGAGAGCAGCCTCATTGGAACTACTTAGGAACTACTTAGGTGTTGAATACAGCACCTCTAAAGCTGGGCATAGATGGAATGGAATCTGGGGCGGTTTTTAAGTGGGGTGCAGTGTGGTGTGGAGGCGATAATTCACACAGTCAGGTGCGAAGAAAACTGAAAATTGTATTGACGTAATGTAGCAACAATTCACAACAAACCCAATGGGATGTCTGCCCAACCAGGTACACTCACAGTTTCCAGAAACCTGGAAGAGAGCAGGTTTCAGCCATCTGTTAAGAGGGCAGAATGCAGCCTGTTTCGTGCCCAAGCGGGAGGATGTTCAGAGGTGTTGCAGACCCTACACTTTCCCTCCTCCCTCCCAATAATACTGTCCTTACCAGATGGGGTATGTGTTTCCCTGTGCTACATACTTGCATTAACCACTAGCTGACCAGCCGCTGTTGGCTCTCCTGCGCAAATCGCCGTAGCTGTACGTCGGCTCACACTCCTGCTTTGTGCACTGGGGGGGGGGATTATGGTGTGGGGTTGTTTTTCAGGGGTTGGCCTTGGCCCCTTAGTTCCAGTGAAGGGAACTCTTAAGGCGTCAGCATACCAAGACATTTTGGACAATTTCATGCTCCAAACTTTGTGGGAACAGTTTGGGGATGGCCCCTTCCTGTTCCAATATAACTGTGCACCAGTGCACAAAGCAATGTCCATAAAGACATGGATGAGTAAGTTTGGGATGGAGGAACTTGACTTGCCTGCACAGAGTCCTGACCTCAACCCGATAGAACACCTTTGGAATGAATTAGAGCAAAGACCGCGAGCCAGGCCTTTTTGTCCAATATCAGTGCCTGACCTCACAAATGCGCTTCTGGAAGAATGGTCAGACATTCCCATAGACACTCCTAAACCTTGTGGACAGCCTTCCCAGAAGAGTTGAAGCTGTTATAGCTGCAAAGGGTGGGTCAACTTAATATTGAACCCTACGGACTAAGACTGGGATGCCATTAAAATGCATGTGCGTGTAAAGGCAGGTGTCCTAATACTTTTGACAATATAGTGTAGGTTTCAAATTTTTGCATAAAGTTGCATGTAAACATCTAATAAATTTTTTTTTTATTTTCCATTAGAATGGAAGGAGTCAGAAGTAAAATTTCCAAGATCATCTTTATAAATAAGAAAAAATAAAGTGTGATATTTATTTCAAAGAAATTCTATTGTAGTTGGCTTATTCCGATCATCAGCGTTGACCAGACGCATCTCCCCACTTCATTTTTAAACACGTATTTGCCAAGCACGGCGTCCTTTAAACAAAATAACATTGAATTGACTTTCTCACACCAAATCAAATCTCCTTTGTCCCAGTTCAGTTGTCTTTGTCAATATGTATTTTATAAATGGAGTGAATTAACAGATGCTGTTGGGAGGGAAGTGCAAGAGCAGCATTTCCATTTTAGTGCTCTCTCCGGGCGTAGGATGGGTTGTGTAGGAGCGGGATACAGGTGCCCGTGGGAGACGGAACATGCTTTGCATTTCGCCATATGAATGAACGCAGACAATCATGGCTATATATTCCCCATGTACTACCAGCTTTTACTACTGCTTATTTATAGCGACTGCTTGTCCTAGGCTAATATTCGCACAGACTAGTGCGTTCTGACTAATCCGTGGTGAGATTTATCATTGGGTTGGGAGTATGTCACAGATCATGAAAGATTTCTGTCTGTATGGAAGAGATATGGAGATACTAGATTACCATTTACTAAAATGTCATATAATCTTTAACATGTTAAATTAATTTCAAAAGTCATTGTCAATATTTTATATAATAATATCTGATGATCCTGCATTAGAAGGTTCCCGTTCAGGTGCTGCTTATTGGGTGACAACACTCTGTTCCTGTTTCGTAATTGTTCCCCAGTGTTGTCACACTGGCTTCCATTTTTGTGTTAGTTAATGGCATTAAAGGTGAATTAAACTCCCATTTCTCTTTTCTGTGAATTTTATCCCAAATTTTAAGTGCATTTCTGGTGATTTTGTGTATATCCGTACTGCGTTCCCGATATTGCTCTGGTATCCAAATCACCTTTCCCAGTGGTGCTTTACTTATAGTGACTTCCATATTCACCCATCTTTTTTCTAAATTATTTTTAGCCCATTCTATTATTCGTGATAAAACTGTTGCAAAATAATAATTTCTCAAATCAGGAGCCCCTAATCCTCCTTGTGCCTTTTCCTTAATTAAAAGTGCAAGTTTAATTCGTGGTTTTCTCCCACACCATATAAATTTTAGAAACATTGACTGCAATTTATTAAAAAATGCTTGTGGTATTGAGATTGGCAACATTTGCCATTTATACATTATTTTAGGCAAAATTACCATTTTGTAAATATTTATTCTGCCACTCCAGGATAATTGTCCTGGAGTTATTCTACTCAGTTCAGCTTTGATTTCATTTAATAGTGGAATATAATTGGCTTTATATACCGTCTCGATTGTAGTTGTTATTTTAACCCCGAGATACTTCAGTTCTTTTACACCCCATCGGAATGGGAAATCTTTTTGGTAAGTAATCCTTTCTGCTTTAGGGATATTAAGACTCAGAATTTCTGATTTTGCCGGGTTTATTTTAAAGTTAGAAATTTTTCCATAGTCTTTTAAAACTTTCATTATGTTAGGTAGAGTTATTCTAGGCTGTGTTACATAGAATATAATGTCGTCGGCGTATGCTGCAAGTTTATGCTCTTCTTCCCCTACTTTTATCCCCCTTATGTCCACGTTCTTTCTAATTCCTTTTAACAAAGGCTCTAAGGTAAGGACGAAAAGCAGCGGTGACAATGGGCACCCCTGTCGAGTGCCATTTTTCATCTCAAAAGGGGTTGAGACAAACCCATTTACTTTAATTCTTGCTGTTGGTGTATTATATAACGATTTTATCCAAGAAATCATTCTGGGTCCCAGACCTATAGCCTTTAAGGTACTCTGCATGAAGCCCCAGTCTACCCTGTCAAAAGCCTTTTCGGCGTCTATTGACAGGAGTAGACCTGGGGCCCCGCTCTCTTTTATTTGCTGTATAGCCAAAAGGGTTCTGATACCGTTATCCCTACCCTCTCTTCCTGGGATGAAACCAACTTGATCTGCGTGGACCATTTCTGTCATAATTGTTTTCATCCTAGAAGCAAGTATCTTGGAGAATATCTTGGTATCTATGTTCAGGAGAGAGATTGGTCTGTAACTAGAACAGAGTGTATTGTCTTTACCTTCTTTTAATATAATAGTTATAATAGCTTCTAATGCTTCTTTCCTCAGCTCCCATTTCCTACCTACCCCATTCAAGTAGGAACACAGTTTCGAGGTCAAAATTTCCAGGAATTTCTTATAATAAAGAATCGTAAAGCCATCTGGTCCTGGGCTTTTCCCATTGGGTAGATCTTGTATTATTTTTATTATTTCCTGCTCTGTTATTGGGGCCTCTAAGAGACTAATTTTATCTTCCGAGATTTTCTCTAATTTTATCTTGTTTAGAAAGGCTTTTATTTTTTCCTTCTTTTGTTTTAGTTCTTCTTTTGTCTCTCTTGCATTAATTGAATAAAGTTTTCCATAAAATTCCTGGAATTTTTTTGCTATTTCTGTTGTTTTATATCTTAATTCCCCCGAACTTGTTTGTATTTTTTCTATGAAATTGACAGATTTTTTCTTTTTTAGTAATTTTGCTAGATATTTCCCGGCTTTATTCCCGTGTTGGTATCTCTCTTTCTTGATTTGATTAAAGACTGTTCTAGTATCTTGCTCTATTACTTCTCTCAACTCTTCTCTTTTCGAATTCAGCATCAGTATAATTTCTTTTTTCCTAGTATTCTTGTGTAGCTGTTCTAAATTGGCTATGTCTTTTATTAATATAATTTTTTTCTCCTTAGTTTTTTTCTTTTTTTTCCGCCCCCTCCCTTATCAAGATACCCCTAATGTAGGCCTTATGGGCTTCCCAGATCACTGCCTCGGACGTATCCTCTATGGCATTCTCTCTAAAAAATAGTACTAATTTGTTTTTTTTATTCTTTGGACAATTTTTTTATCTTGTAAAAGTTCTTCATTTAGTTTCCATATATTATTTCTCTTTGGGGACTCTCCTATCTTCAGTTGGAGTATTATTGGTGCATGGTCAGAGAATGTTGTTATTCCTATATCTGTATCTTCCACTAATTCTAATAACTTATGTTCAACCAAAAAAAAATCTAATCTTGAGTACGTCCCATGTACCGAAGAGTAGAATGTAAAATTTTTCTGTTTTGGATGTTGGGATCTCCACACCTCCACTAGTTGATGTTGCTGTATTCTCTTTTTTAGTTTGTTTCTCTGGGCTATTCCAGTCTCCGGCACATGCGACGTACAGTCCATCCTGGGATCTAGACATAGGTTAAAGTCTCCTGCCATGATAGCCCCCCCTTTCTTGAAATCCATGAAATCATCCATAACCCCCATTAAGAATTTAATTGATTTTTTATTTGGGCCATAAACATTTGCCAACGAAATCTCCTCTTCGTTCAATTTGCCCCTTAAAAATAGGTAGCGCCCTTCCGGGTCTGTTTTCCTCTCCTCCAATATGAATTGGGATCCCTTGGCAAACCCAATGGCCACTCCTTTAGCACGTCTTATCGGAGAGTCCCCGTAGTACCATAGAGGATAATCATTTGAGATAATTCTCCGGTTTGAGCCCTGAAAAAAGTGAGTCTCCTGCAGTAATACCACTTCAGCCTTCATGGAACTCATTTCTCGGATTATATTTGCACTTTTTATAGGGGCACCTAACCCACGGACATTATATGAGATAATTTTTATGTTTGTCATTTTTCAAATGAAAACAAAAACTCCCACAAACAAACAGAGCAATATCTTTCGTGGTTTTCCCAGAGATCCCTCCTACCCTCTCCCCCCTCCCCTCCCCTATCCCTCCCCCTCCCATCCCACCCTCTCCTCCCTAAATGGGGACATTTGGCCTCCCCGTGGCCAAGAGATCCGTGGCCTACCCTCTCCATCTGGCCCTACGGTACTCCCCCCTCGAGGTTGAACTTTAACTTGGACCTCTGCCGGAGCCTCTACCACCTCCTCTATATTGGAGGGGCTCCCATGCCCCTACTGCTCCCTCAGCTTCTTCTTTGACTTAACTTACCCGCCCAACCCTTCACCCTTTCCCTACTGTTTCCCACCCGCCCGATGTCCTGCCCCTCCCCAGTCCAGAATTCCATCCCTCTTCTCTTTTACTTCCCTCTATTTTTCTTTGACTTCAGCTGCCATGTATGCTGATCTTCTTTATTAGTATTCTTTTCTTGTGGCTCCCACCAACCCGGGATCTCCAATTCTGGGATATCTAGTCTGTTGAAAAATGTCCGTGTGTCTTCCGGGAATCTCAATGTCGCAGATCGCCCATCTTTACGGCCAATTAGGCAGGCTGGGAAGCCCCATGAGTATTGAACATTATGCGATTTCAAATGTTCCAGCAGAGGTTTCAACGTTCTTCTCCTATTTAGAGTCTCCGCTGCCAGGTCTGGGAAAATCTGTAGGTTATTATCTTCATATGTGGCCGAATTACTAGCTTTTAGGGCAAGTCGAATCCGTTCTTTATCCTGAAAATTGTGAAATCGTACAATCACGTCTCTCGGGGTTTCCTCTGGTATTCCTACAGGTTTCCTGATCCTATGGATTCTTTCTAATTTTATTTTATCATGTTCTGTTTTCCCTAGCATGTGTCCGAACACTTTATCTATCTTTTCTTGTAAATCTTCTACTTGTTGATCCGGTAAGCCTCTAATTCTCAGGTTTTTCCTCCTGTTCCGATTTTCCTGATCTTCTATTCTGTATCTCATGTACATTTGTTCTCTTTGTATCTCTTTCATCTGAGCTTTTAAGTCTGTTATCTCAGCCACTTGGGTGTCTAACTTTTCTTCTGTTTCCTCAACTCTTCTTAATATATGATTCAAATCCTCATGTAATATAGACATTTCCCCTTTTAATGATCTCTCCATTCTAGTAAACAAAGTTTCCAATCTAGAAAACATTTCTGCTATTTCCCCTTTAGTTGGGAGTTGATCTCCTTGTTTATTCTCAATTATTTCTTCTTCCTCTGTTTCCTCTACTGTCTCCTCCATGACCTGTGGTCCGCTCCCTGCCTTCCCTGATTTTCTCTTCTGATCGTCTTTCAGCTGGGCCTCTGTTTTACTTTTGGCTCCTAACTGTTTACTGGGGCTGTCTTTTGCTCCATTCTGTATCATATATTTTTTAATGGTGCCCGGGCTGGCGCTCATTTTTGGGGTGTTGGCCCCTGCTCCCCTTACTGGTCTGCCTCTCATATCTGAGTGATTCGCTCACCCTTCAGGTAGTCCGGGTAATCCTAGATAATTCAAGCCTCCGCCCTGCCCGCCCCCTTTTTTTTAATTTTTTTTTTAAAGGTGGTCCACCGTGACAGCGTATCAGTCCAGGTAAGCAAAACGTACTGATAGATCAGGCAACAATATAACACGTTCACATAAAAGATCTAGTCTCAGCCGACTAGTTCCTGGTTACTCAAGCTCTTGTACCCCTTACGGGGGATGATCAAAAAAAAAAAGGAAAGCAAAAAGACACTCCTTTAAGACACTCCTTTAACACTCCCTTGATCAGAGATTCCAGCGCAAAACCTCTGATTCTGCCTTCATAACTCATATATTTGAGAGTTAGTTAGTTTCTCATAATAATCTCCCACTGACCTATTCCTGGTCATTCTGCATTTTTGTAAATCCTGGGTTAAAGGTTTAGGTTTAGGTTTTGTTATTCTCAGGTCAGGGGGGTCAAGGGGGGTCTCAGCGTTCTCTCAGATGATCTCAAATAGATTTCACAGTTCCAATTCTTACTTGTACAAACTTATACATACACACTTTTTTTTTTATGCAGTCCCGTGTATGATCAATACATGTGTATAAGAGACTTACCCCTGGCACTCCCGTCAGCTCTTCCCTGCAGAAACTCGTCCAATTATAGTTCTATCGATCCTCCGGTAATTTCCACCAACCCATACCCTTTCCACCTTCTATCTCCTATTTTGTAATCCACGGGTCCCTCTCCCAGAGCCTGAGAAGCTTGAGGAGGGGTGTATTCAAGATATAGGTATAGGGTTTTTTTTTTCGGAGTCCAGGGAGCGTTAACAGCTACACTGCAATCTCTCACGATGCAGAGTGGAAAGTGTAGTGGGTTGCAGGAGAGCGCGGCAGGGTCGAAGGAGGTACGGGTAGGTACATGAAGGTACAGGGATAGCGGAGGATAGCAGAGGAGCGGACCCTCCGTTCGAGGGAGCGTACTGGGGAGGAAGACGGGGAGGAAGACGGCTGCCCTGTGATCCTGTGCTGACAGCGCTGCATACGCTGTACAGAGAGATCCCGACTCAGGTGAGCGTGACGAAAAAAAACATATGCAGCAGGAACGGGGAACTGGACTTCGGCAGGACATCAGGCGGGCCGCAGGTGTCAGGGGTCTAAGGCAAGCTTCGCCAGCATAACTTAGCTTCAGTCCGTTCTCATGCTATTGCGGTAATCCGCTCAGCTGAAGGAGTTTCAGGCATGGGATCTAGCAGCTGCTCCTCACAGACGCCCTCATCAAAAAGCCCCTCCCTCCAGCATAGGCGTTTTTAAGCTGTAAAAAAAAGCCCAGGACCAGTGCGTTCCTCAGCGTCAGAATTAGGCAGAAAAAAAACGCGAGCGTCAAAAAACGCGCAGAAACGCGCACTAACGCGCAAAAACGCCTCAATTGCGTTTTTCAGCTCCACGTTTTTTTTTTTTCTCTTTTAAAAAATAAATAAATATATACAATAACATGCACAGGCGTTTTAAGCTGTAAAAAACGCAGCTGTAAAAACGTCCGTGGGCATGAGGCCTTAAAGCGAAAGTAAACCAATCGATTTAAGAGTTTCAAAAAAACAGTTGCATTCCCGAAACGTGTCGGAAATGTAACTCTCACATTGGTTGTGCTCTCAACCAAACTGTCAAACCATCCAATGGCTGGAGTCATAACTGATCACACGTGCAGCATCATGGCAGTTGAATATTACCCATTTCAGCCCTGGAAGGTCCCCCCCCCCCCCCCCTTTCATGAACAGGCCATTTTAAACCAAAGAAATCGACAATTTTTGAAAAAAAAACCTATATTTTTTACTTTATGCTTTAAAACATACCCAATAAAATGTTTTTTTTTAAATCTAATTTATTCATCAATTTAGGCCAATATGTATTCTGCTACATATTTTTGTTAAAAAAAAAATCCCAATAAGCGTATATTGATTGGTTTGCGCAAAAGTTATAGCATCTACAAACTATGGGATATATACTGTATAAGGATTATTTTCTTTTTTTACTAGTAATGACTGTGATCAGGGACTTCTGCAGAATTGCGGTGGACAAATAGGACACCTAACTGACACTTTTGACACTTTTTGTTTGGGGACCAGTGTCCCTAATACAGTGATCAGTGCTAAAAAAAAAATCCCCACAAATAGAGCTTTCTTTTGGTGGTATTTGATCACCTCTGCGGTTTTTATTTTTTACGATGTAAACAAAAAAAGAGCGACATTTTGGAAAAAAAAACAATATTGTTTACTTTCTGCTATAAAACATTTCCAATAAAAAAATAAAAAATATATAATTTCATCAGTTTAGCCCAATATGTATTCTGCTACATATTTTTGGTAAAAAAAAATCCCAATAAGCCTTGATTTGTTTGCTCAGAAGTTATAACGTCTACAAACTATGGGATAGACTTATGGAATTTTTATTTATTTCTTTTTACTAATAATGGTGGCGATCAGTGATTTATAGCGGGACTGCGACATTGTGGCAGACAAATTGGACACTAAGTGACACTTTTGACACTTTTTTAGAGACCAGTGACACTAATACAGTGATCAGTGCTAAAAATATGCACTGTCACTGTACTAATGACACTGACAGGGAAGGGGTTAACATTATGGGTGATCAAAGGGTTAAATGTGTGCCTAAAATATGCTTAATCACTGTGTAAGAGGTGCTTGTACTATGGGAAGGCAGAGATTTGTGTTCCTGCTTTGCAAAAACACAGGATCACTTCCTTCCCTACTGACAGAACGGGAGTCTGCCTTGTTTACATAGGCAGACTGCCGTTCTGCTTCTCTCCTGAACATTGAGTCTGACAGACCTGCTGATTGGCTAATTGGACACAGTGGGAGAGGGTCGCCGGCAGCGTGTGTGCATGTCCCAGACCGTGATTCTGCACAGGAGAGCCGCCTTACTGCCTTATATGTACAATATACGACGGTCGGCAAGCCGTTAAAGCCATGTTAATGCAGACCCCCAGTGGGTCGGTCGGTCTGGTCTCACGACCCGGTTCCTGTTTGGCCGGGAGACGAATCAGTGTGACAATACCATGACAATAGTGTGACAATAGCGCTTATTAGAACCTCATGCCGCGTACACACGACCGTTTTTCATGACAAGAGAAATACCATTTTTTTATTTGATCATTAAAAACGAGCATTTTTCATGACGTGAAAAATGGGCATTAAAAATTTGGAACATGCTCTAATTTTTCTCGTCGTTTTTCACGTTGTCGTTTTGTCTCGTCATGAAAAACGGCCGTGTGTAGGCTTTAACGACGTGAAAAAACGCGCATGCTCAGAAGCAAGTGATGAGATGGGAGCGCTCGTTCTGGTAAAACTAGCGTTTATAATGGAGATATCACATTCGTCACGCTGTAACGGACTGAAGAGCACGAGGCTGAAAAGCACGAATCGTCTCTCACCAAACTTTACTAACACAAGGATCAGTAAAAGCAGCCCAAAGGGTGGCGCCATCCGAATGGAACTTCCCCTTTATAGTGCCATCGTACATTTCATACATCACCGCGCTTTGCTCGAGCATTTTTTTTCACGATAGTGTGTAGGCAAGGCAGGCTTGAGAAGAATCACGTCGAGAAAAACTTTGTTTTTTTTCAATGACATTAAAAACGGTCGTGTGTACGCGGCATAAGACTCTAGTCATGTGCTTTGAAAAAAAAAAGACATTGGAATACATGCGTCCGGCACCCCGCATGTAGATTGGGGGGCCGGAAGCATGGATAAGGGAGGGCGCCCTTGCACCCTGCATTATGAGCCGCCAATGTTCTGGTGTGTACAGTAAAGCCTCTGGTGTATACAGTAAAGCCGCTGGTGTATAAATGACTGTATGGGGCCAAACGATCGGGGGCGCTGGTGGCTCCCAGCGCTTACTGAAGAACTTGGAGACACTCGGGAACTGTTGACACTTCCGGGTGCTCCGAGCGTGCGTTATGCCCTCCCCACCCAGCTTAGAGTGTCTCCGAGTTTTCCAGGAAGTGCTGGGAGCCACCAGTGCCCCTGGACCGCTGGCCACATACAGTACTGTATACACCAGCGGCTTTACTGAATACCCCAGCGGCTGTACATGGATGAGCACCAGACTCCTTAACGCAGGATATACATTGTGAGTGTAATTCCACTTTTTTTTTTTTTTTTTTACATTAAAACTGTGAAATTCTGACCCTTCTGTTGCTCATCTTGCAAGACAGCACTCGCATATCAAGTTACAATAAAAAAAAAAATGTTGCTCATCTTGCAAAACGCTCGTATACCATGTTACTCTCAAACCAAGGTATTACTGTATATTAAAAATAAAATAAAAAATATGTTTTTTTGCCTTAATATCTACCTTACATCACATTGCTAATTGCATATTTTACTTATTTGTAGTCTAAATACTGAAATTTGCACTTAAAACTGTAATTTTGTAACTTTTGGAAACGGCAGTAAAAACTTGTAAATTTCAATCTGATAGGTTGGCAACAATGTCTCCCGCTCATCTCTAGTGATTTTCTCTGTGCATTGTAGGAAGTGGACAGTAATATATAGATGCACCATAGGAAATAGGTACATGTCACTAGACTGTACAGAACATGCATTACGCATAACCTCCAGCCGTGGTGAAAATGTCCGCCATAATGAAAGTTCTATTTAAAAACAAGACACATCGCAGATCCCCGATATGACTTGCTTTATGGCACCAGACAGTATCATTGAAATTTCAGTACACCTAATAATTTTTATTAGCCTTAAATTCATTGCTCACGTTAATTTCCCTAATTCACCGACTCAAAGGCTTCTAATGGATTTGCAGAGAGCTGCAATTCGGTGTAAACTTCTTCCACAACTAATAGCCAATTTAATTTGACATTAGCACAATTGTTTTATTACCGGCTGCACCTAAGAGGGAAAAAAAAAAAAAAAAGATTTCAGCAATGAGGGGATGGATTGTCTCCCTTCGCGGTAATGTGCAGTGGATTGGGAGCGTGGTGAAATCCTCTAACTGGCTGAAAGCTTACTACTAGACTTTTTCTTAGTGACTAATGAAGCTTCTCTTCCATGTGCTCATCTTTATTGGACAAAGAACAATTTCAGATGATTTGAAGGATGATATTGAATTATTACTGAGAATGATTTTATCTAGCTTTGAAGAGGTTCTCTGCTGGAAAGTAAAAATGCCAGGTTTCCGGCTTAGAGTCCGGCAGTGTGTGGCTAATTTATAACAGGCAGTGTATACCGCTATCCACTCTCCATTATGTTCTCTAGGGTTACCCTATGCCGTGGCCTGCATTTTGTGGCCCATTGAAAATATGCAGGCTGTGTTATGGAGCCTGCAGTGTCCTATGTCTTAACCACTTGCCCTCCGGAAGGTTTTACCCACTTCATGACCAGGCCATTTTTGCTTTTCGGAACTGCGCTATTTTATTTTTCCTACACAAATAAAGCTTTCTTTTGGTGGTATTTGATCACCACTGTTTTTTTTTTTTTTTTAGCTCTATAAACAAAAAAGAAAAGAGAAAATAAGGCTGCGCTGTAAAGTGAAAAAACAAAAATAAATTCAATCCATCATGTGACAAAGAGCATATACCATAAGAATAACATATATTCGTAAATGATGAAATTTTGGTATAACCAAGGTGAATGATTAGAATTTAAAAGTCCATAGTAAGCCAGTGAAGGAAACTATAAGTATAATGAAATCAGTGATCAAACAAATGGATGAAAAAGTCCCAGATCTCTATATCAAGAGAGGCCGTGATGAACCAATTGAGGTGATGATGGAAGGTAGAAGATGAGACCCAAAGTGAACACTAAAGAAACACTCGTGCTCCACCACCATCTGAATAAAATGCTTACCAGAGGCAAATGGGTGTAAGGCCTGTCAGGTGATCTGTAGCACTGAAAACGATCAGGATGGATCCGAATGCAGGGGGGTATTTTCGATCAACCAGCTCCCAGAAGATCACCAATCATGCCCCAGAAATATAAGGATACTCGATAGTGTGATATTGTACCATATGGTTTTATTAAAAAAGTTAAAATCCTACTTACAAAGGAGCCGCATAAGAAAAAGCCGGCCGGCATGCAGACGCCTGTCCACTGGTGATGACGTCAGCGCGTCAACCTCCCGACGTACGTTTCGTGTCAGATACAGTCCCCATTGACGATGTGTTTAAATATCGTACCTGGGGGGTGTCTAAAGTATGCCTGTGAAGTGGCACGTGTTTCCCTTGTTTAGAACTGTCCCTGCACTAAATGACATTTCTAAAGGAAAAAAAGTCATTTAAAACTGCTTGCGGCTTTATTGTAATGTCTGGTCCCGGCAATATGGATCAAAATCATTGAGAAAAATGGCATGGGTACCCCCCCCAGCCCACTACCAGCCCCTTTGGGTCTTGTATGGATATAAAGGGGAACCCCGCACCCAAATAAAAAAAGGCCCTATATACTCTGAACAGCAGTATACAGGCGGTGCAAACAAGACAGGGACTGTAGGTTTGTTCTTAAGTAGAATATGTTTGTAATTTGGAACAGGTACATTTTTTAAATGTAGCTCCAGCCAAAAAATCTATTTTTAAGCTTTTTGGAAAACATAGGGAAGGGTTATCACCCCTGTAACATTTGTTTTGCTGTCTGTGCAGTGTGCACCTGTTCAGAACATTTCACCTCACTTTCCGTCCCAATGACAAATGTTTTTTTTTAATTTGGGGTTTCTATTGAAACAAGGATTGGTGATAAAGCATCAATGGAGAGGAGACACCTTTTTCCCATATTACCTCTTACAGGAGAGAATTTCCCTTCCTAGGGGTAGATTTCCTCTCACTTCCTGTTGTCTCCTTCCGTTTGCAAGTAGGAGTCGTTTGTAAGTTGGATGTTTGAAAGTAGGGGCCTGCCGTATATACTCTGCAGAAATTTGCCCCTTAGGTGTTGGTGTTGCCACAACACTGTAAGCATTCACAGTTACTCTTGGTGGGCGCTGGAACGCCCTGCTGTGAACTATTATATCAAGAATTGTAATTACATGCCATTGTTGAACAGTGGTAGGAAAAATTGGGCCTTTGGTGGTGGTGCTGGTGCCACAACACTGTAAGTCCTCACAGTTACTCTTGGTGGGCGCAGGAATGGGCCCAGGGTAATTACATGCCCCTGTTGAACAGGGGCAGAAAAATTGGGCCTTTGGTGGTGGTGGGGTAGCCACAACACTGTAAGCCCTCACAGTTACTCTTGGTGGGTGCAGGAATGGGCCCTGCTGTGAATTATTAGATCAAGAATTGTAATTACATGCCCCTGTTAAACAGGGGCAGAAAAATTGGGCCTTTAGTGGTGGTGGTGTTGCCACAACACTGTAAGCCCTCACAGTTACTCTTGGTGGGCGCAGGAATGGGCCCTGCTGTGAATTATTAGATCACGAATTGTAATTACATGCCCCTGTTGAACAGGGGCAGAAAAATTGGGCCTTAGGCACTGGTGCCACAACACTGCAACCCCTCACAGATACTGTACTTGGAGCGCAGCAATGAGCCCTGCTGGAATGTATTGCATCAAAAATTGTAATTACACTCCCCTGTTAAACAGGGGCAGAAAAATTGGGCCTTAAGCACTGGTGCCACAACACTGCAACTCCACACAGATACTCTATTAGGAGCGCAGGAATGTGCCCTGCTGCAAAGCACTGTATCAAAAATTGTATTTACATGCCCCTGTTAAACAGGGACTCAAAAATTGGGTCTTAGCCACTGGTGGCGGTGCCCAGAACCAAAAATGTTCTTACAAGCTATCAGCATGATCATTGAGGAGGAAGAGGATAGTCACTCAGTATAACAGGATAGTCACTCAGCATCAGCAATAGGCAGTCTTGAAGGGATCTGACATTTAAAAAGAAATGCCTCGTGACTGTCTGCCTCTCCTTGTTTGCCTTCCAGACATACTAGTGGCCTGCAGTGGGATGTAGCTGCACAAAGGTGGGATGTATATATATTAGGGCTGTGGAAATTAACTATTAATTCCTTGATTAATCGATTAATTTTTTTGATCGATCAAAATTCTTTTGATCAATTTAAATTCCGGATCTTCAGGGAGTTCCGTCGGAGATCCAGTGACGCCACAGACAACGGCGGGGCTTGCCGTGTCCATCTGAAGGGCTCCTTTGCTGTGCCTTCATATCTGCATGCCGGCTGGACCTTACTATCTGCCACACGCAAGGGCTGTTACACTTCCCTCTATCAACCTGGGATTCTACAGCCATCCACTGGCAGTTGTGATTGTTCCCTTCACGGGACATCTACATGCCGACGGACTGATGTTAACTGCTCCTCATCTGGATTCAGCAGTGGTATCGTTGTACACATTTTTATACCAGTATCATACTTAGCTACATGTTTTTTTTTTTTTTTTTTTTTAATTGAGTTTAATTCTGCTTTAAATATACAGAAATATAAATTGTGATTTACATTAATTTGAAACAAGCAGTTGGTTTTTTCAATTCTGAAACAGTTTTTAATATTTTAAACAATGTACACATTATAGCTACATGTTTTTATGACTGCTTTTGCTACCGTTTGGTATTACTCGCACCATTTTTACAGTTTATGTAGCTACATCGATTTTATCTCCAGTGCAATATTTATTTTGTTACTTACTTGAAGACTATAAAAGTTTTAATGCTATTCCCATTGAGTGCTGCCTTTGTGTGTTTTTTGTATCCTGCTAATCATTTTTCCAGTGGCTGGTAACTGCACTGGGAATCAGCCTGCAAGGAGATCAGCTAAAAGTAGTTGGATCTGTATGTGCGTTTATAATTAATCAAAATTAGTCGATTAATTGATTTTAAAAAAATCGATTAATGTTCAATTAATCGATTTTTTTTAAATCGATTAATCAACTAATTTCGATTAATTATAACGCACATAGATCCAACTACTTTTAGCTGATCTCCTTGCAGGCCGAGTCCCAGTGCAGTTACCAACCACTGGAAAAATCGATAGCAGGATACAAAAAACACACAAAGGCAGCACTCGATGGGAATAGCATTAAAACTTTTATAGTCTTCAAGTAGGTAAGAAAATAAATATTGCACTGGAGATAAAATCGATGTAGCTACATAAACTGTAAAAATGGTGCGAGTAATACCAAACGGTAGCAAAAGCAGTCATAAAAACATGTAGCTAAGTATGATACTGGTATAAAAATGTGTACAACGATACCACTGCTAAATCCAGATGAGGAGGGGTTAACATCAGTCCGTCGGCATGTAGATGTCCCGTGAGGGGAACTATCACAACTCCCAGTGGATGGCTGTAGAATCCCAGGTTGATAGAGGGAAGTGTAACAGCCCTTGCGTGTGGCAGATAGTAAGGTCCCGCCGGCATGCAGATATGAAGGCACAGCAAAGGAGCCCTTCAGATGGACACGGCAAGCCCAAAGAATTTTGATCGATCAAAATAATTTTGATCGATCAAAACAATTAATCGATTAATCAAGGAATTAATAGTTAATTTCCACAGCCCATATATATATATATATATATATATATATATATATATATATATATATACTAATAATGCAGCTATCAGAATCAACTGCCTGCTGTGGTATTAGTATGGGAAAAGCAGCAATTGTCTTCAGTTAGTTTTAGGTGAAAACTGTGCAGAGGACAACGTACACTACCTGAAAATACTTGCAGCTCTCTGCCTGTGGTTTTATTATGAGAACACCACTATTAGTCACTAACTGTATTCAGGTAAGCCTTAGTTGAACGCTATGCAAAGCACACAGTACACTAAGTGAAACACTGACTGCAGCTAGCACAATCACCTGCCTGCCTGTCACAGTATAGAGAATAACAGGAATGGATCTAGCTAAACTGAATACAGTGTATAAATATATATACAACACCTAGGATGCATATACAGGTCCTTCTAAAAAAATTAGCATATTGTGATAAAGTTCATTATTTTCTGTAATGTACTGATAAACATTAGACTTTCATATATTTTAGATTCATTACACACAACTGAAGTAGTTCAAGCCTTTTCTTGTTTTAATATTGATGATTTTGGCATACAGCTCATGACAACCCAAAATTCCTATCTCAAAAAATTAGCATATCATGAAAAGGTTCTCTAAACGAGCTATTAACCTAATCATCTGAATCAACTAATTAACTCTAAACACCTGCAAAAGATTCCTGAGGCTTTTAAAAACTCCCAGCCTGGTTCATTACTCAAAACCGCAATCATGGGTAAGACTGCCGACCTGACTGCTGTCCAGAAGGCCATCATTGACACCCTCAAGCAAGAGGGTAAGACACAGAAAGAAATTTCTGAACGAATAGGCTGTTCCCAGAGTGCTGTATCAAGGCACCTCAGTGGGAAGTCTGTGGGAAGGAAAAAGTGTGGCAGAAAACGCTGCACAACGAGAAGAGGTGACCGGACCCTGAAGAAGATTGTGGAGAAGGACCGATTCCAGACCTTGGAGGACCTGCGGAAGCAGTGGACTGAGTCTGGAGTAGAAACATCCAGAGCCACCGTGAACAGGCGTGTGCAGGAAATGGGCTACAGGTGCCGCATTCCCCAGGTCAAGCCACTTTTGAACCAGAAACAGCGGCAGAAGCGCCTGACCTGGGCTACAGAGAAGCAGCACTGGAATGTTGCTCAGTGGTCCAAAGTACTTTTTTCGGATGAAAGCAAATTTTGCATGTCATTCGTAAATCAAGGTGCCAGAGTCTGGAGGAAGACTGGGGAGAGGGAAATGCCAAAATGCCTGAAGTCCAGTGTCAAGTACCCACAGTCAGTGATGGTCTGGGGTGCCATGTCAGCTGCTGGTGTTGGTCCACTGTGTTTTATCAAGGGCAGGGTCAATGCAGCTAGCTATCAGGAGATTTTGGAGCACTTCATGCTTCCATCTGCTGAAAAGCTTTATGGAGATGAAGATTTCATTTTTCAGCACGACCTGGCACCTGCTCACAGTGCCAAAACCACTGGTAAATGGTTTACTGACCATGGTATTACTGTGCTCAATTGGCCTGCCAACTCTCCTGACCTGAACCCCATAGAGAATCTGTGGGATATTGGGAAGAGAAAGTTGAGAGACGCAAGACCCAACACTCTGGATGAGCTTAAGGCCGCTATCGAAGCATCCTGGGCCTCCATAACACCTCAGCAGTGCCACAGGCTGGTTGCCTCCATGCCACGCCGCATTGAAGCAGTCATTTCTGCAAAAGGATTCCCGACCAAGTATTGAGTGCATAACTGAACATAATTATTTGAAGGTTGACTTTTTTGTATTAAAAACACTTTTCTTTTATTGGTCGGATGAAATATGCTAATTTTTTGAGATAGGAATTTTGGGTTGTCATGAGCTGTATGCCAAAATCATCAATATTAAAACAAGAAAAGACTTGAACTACTTCAGTTGTGTGTAATGAATCTAAAATATATGAAAGTCTAATGTTTATCAGTACATTACAGAAAATAATGAACTTTATCACAATATGCTAATTTTTTGAGAAGGACCTGTATATCCTCTACAAACTGTAACTGCAGCTAACTGACTCGCCAACCTGCGCTATCTAATTCAATATAAATGACACTGTCTCTCTCTGTAATCTCTCTTTAAATAACTCCAACACACATAGTGTGGGGCGTGTACTAAACCCCCTGAGCCATAATTTGCCAAAGCCACCCTGGCTTTGGCCAATTACGTCTCTCTAATCAGACAGCGCTGTGATTGGCCAAGCATGCGGGTCATAGTGCATGCTTGGCCCATCATCAGCCAGCGATGCCGCAGTGAATTATGGGGCGTGACGCACCACTCGAATTTGGCGCACGGCCCATAATGTTCGCAATTCGGTGAACAGCCGAACAGACGATGTTCGAGTCGAACATGGGTTTGACTCGAACACGAAGCTCGTCCCTAATACTAGTCATTCACCTTGGTTATACCAAAATTTCATCGTTTATGAATATATGTTATTCTTATGGTATATGCTCTTTGTCACATGATGGATTGACTTCATTTTTGGTTTTTCACTTTACAGTGCAGCCTTATTTTCTCTTTTCTCATTTGTATGTTTATCACATGTTAGAGCTGCTGCCGTTTTTTTAGTCACTTACAGTTAGCGCAGTATTTTTCTATTTTTTTTCCATATAAACAAAAAAGACAGAAAAAATAATGTTTTACTTTCTGCTATAAAACATATCTAATAAAAAAAAAGAATCGAATTTCTTCATACATTTAGGCCAAAATGCATTCTGCTACAAGTCTTTGGGAATAAAAAAAATCCCAATAAGTGTGTAATATTTGGTTTGCATGAAAGATATAGTGTGTACAAACTATGGTGTGTATATATATATATATATATATACCAGATTTTTTTTTTTTTATACTATGAATGGTGGCGATCAGCAACTTTATAGTGGTGCTGTGATAGTGTGGTTGGTAATCTGACACTAGCTAATGCTTGCTGGGGTGTACACTGACCGACTAACTGACACTGACATCACCAGTGACACTAATACAGTGATCAGTGCTAATACAGTACTAATGACAGGGGTTATCATCTAGGGGTGAGGTAAACTGTGTGCCTAACAATATGTAATAGGTGTAATATGTGCAGCTCTTACTAAGCGATCTTGTTTTTTCCCCCTGCTTTGCAGGGAACACAAAAAAAAGCAAGATCACCTGTCAGTGTACAGAGCTCTGTGTTGTTTACAACACAGAGCTCTCTTCCGTGAATGACAGAGCCAATTAGTGGGTCCCGGTGGTCAATCATTGGCTGGGAATCCCTGAGCACAGCCGGGATGGTGGGCGCTCACGTGCGTTTTACCCAGAAGTGCTGATCATGTACCAGATACGTGATCCAGCACACAGCGGCCATCCTGCCACAGTAAATGTATGTGGGACGTTGCTAAGTGGTTAAAGCTAAAGTTTAGGTATGGATATTTTTTTTACCAAAAATAATGAATTGATGTCAGCGCTCAACAGCGATGTGCACTACAAGACTATGGGATTGATTTACTAAAACTGGAGAGTGAAATATCTTGTGCAATTGTGCTTGGTAGCCAATCAGCTTCTAATGTGTTCAATTAAGCTTTGACAAAAAACCTGGAAGCTGATTGGTTTCTATGAAGAAATGCACCCCACTTTTTGCACTCTCCAATTTTAGTAAATCAACTCCTATGTTTGCCAAAGTTCAAATTATTGCCTCTATCTTCCATATAGTTCAATATAAAAAAACATCCACGTCCTTGCAGCTCTCTCCAGATTGAGAAATCCTCATAAAAACTGTATATGAAACAGAGAGTGCCCTGCAGTGGCGGCTGGTGCTCAAATTTTTTTTGGGGGGGTGGAAACAAACTGAAAAAAAAAAACATCAATTGCCGCCACTGTGCCCATTAAACGCAGCCACTGAGCCCAAATGCCACCAGTTTGCCCCCTCAAATGCAGCCAGTTTCCCCCTAAATGCAGCCAATTTGTCCCCAAATGCAGCCAGTTTCCCCCCAAATGCAGCCAGTTTGTCCCCATATACAGCCAGTGTGTCCCCAAATGCAGCCAGTTTGTCCCCATATACAGCCAGTGTGTCCCCGAATGCAGCCAGTGTGTCCCCATATACAGCCAGTGTGTCCCCATATACAGCCAGTGTGTCCCCCATATACAGCCAGTGTGTCCCCCATATACAGCCAGTGTGTCCCCCGTATACAGCCAGTTTGTCCCCATATACAGCCAGTGTGTCCCCCATATACAGCCAGTGTGTCCCCCATATACAGCCAGTGTGTCCCCCATATACAGCCAGTGTGTCCCCCATATACAGCCAGTGTGTCCCCCATATACAGCCAGTGTGTCCCCCATATACAGCCAGTTTGTCCCCCATATACAGCCAGTTTGTCCCCAAATGCAGCCAGTGTGTCCCCCATATACAGCCAGTTCCCCCCAAATGCAGCCAGTTTGTCCCCCATATACAGCCAGTTCCCCCCAAATGCAGCCAGTGTGTCCCCCATATACAGCCAGTTCCCCCCAAATGCAGCCAGTTTGTCCCCCATATACAGCCAGTTCCCCCCAAATGCAGCCAGTGTGTCCCCCATATACAGCCAGTTCCCCCCAAATGCAGCCAGTTTGTCCCCCATATACAGCCAGTTCCCCCCAAATGCAGCCAGTTTGTCCCCAATATACAGCCAGTTCCCCCCAAATGCAGCCAGTTTGTCCCCCATATACAGCCAGGTCACCCCAAATGCAGCCAGTTTCCCCCATATACAGCCAGTTCCCCCAAATGCAGCCAGTTTCCCCCCATATACAGCCAGTTTCCCCCAAATGCAGCCAGTTTGTCCCCCATATACAGCCAGTTCCCCCCAAATGTAGCCAGTTTGTCCCCCATATACAGCCAGTTCCCCCCAAATGCAGCCAGTTTGTCACCCATATACAGCCAGTTCCCCCCAAATGCAGCCAGTCCCCCCCCCCAGCCCTACACTTACCTTCCTCGGGTCAGCGCCGTCCTTCTTGTCTTCTCCCGCCCTCGATGTCGCTTCAGCCAATCAGGTTACCGGTAACCAGATCCGGTGAACCTGATTGGCTGAAACGCCTGTCAGTGTTCACCAAGGAACGCACCCCCCCGTGCGTCCCTCGGTGAACTATTTGGAAGCCGAATACAGCCTGAGGGCTGTATTCGGAAAGCCTATCAGAGCCGCTGGCTCTGATAGACACTTCCAAAACACACCCCCCGCCGGCCACTGCTCTAATTCAGATGGCCGGCGCTCGCCAGGGGGCCGGCCATCTGAATAGTGGGCAGCCCGGCAGTGGTGACAATACATATGTTCATGCAATGCATGAACCTATGTATTGTTTTTCAATGGCGGTGCAGGAGCGAGAGGGGGTGGCGCTCCGGCGCCCTCTATGGACGCACCACCACTGGTGCCCTGGCATAGTGTAAGATCCTCAAAACAATTTTTAAAACGACATTAAAGTCTTGTTTTTTCTTTTTTTTGTTTAAAAATAACAAACATGTTACCTGCTCTGTGTATTGGTCTTACACAGAGCGACCCAGATCCTCCTCTTCTCTGATCCCTTCGCCAGGGCTCCTGGCCACTCCCTCCTGCCGATTGCCCCCACAGCAAGCAGCCTGCTATGGGGGAACCTGAGCCAAGCTTCTGCCCTGTGTGTCCATTCAGACTCCTCTCTCGTCCTGGCTCGTCTAGTCATTGGCTCACTGACTTTGATTGACAGCAGCAGGAGCCAATGGCGCTTCGCTGCTGTGTCTCAGCCAATCAGGAGGGAGAGTCCTGTACAGCCGAGTCTCTCGTGCAACATTGCTGGATCGAGATGGGGCTCGGTAAATATTGGGGGGCTTAAGGGGAATGCTACACACAGAAGGTTTTTAGTTTTTTTTAAAAACCTTCTGACTTTAACCACTTCCCAACCAGCCGCCATCATTATACTGCGGCAGGTTGGCTCTAATACACAGTAGCTGTACGTCGGTCCATGTAATAGATACAGTGGGTGTGCACGCATGCTCGCGGCGCTCTGCTGGAGCCGATGCGCGTGACCAGCGGCCGTGATTTTCGCCGGCCACCTGTGATTGCTCCACAGAGAGCCAGAACAGGAATCTGTCAATGTAAACAAACAGATTCCCGTTCTGTCAGGGGAGTAGTGAGAGATCGTCTGTTCCTAGAGATCAGGAACAGTGATCTCTCTCCTCCTCCAGTCAGTTCCCTCCCCCCACAGTTAGAAACACCTCTCAGGGAACACATATAACCCCTTGATCACCACTAGTGTTAACCCCTTCCCTGCCAGTGTCATTTATACAGTAATCGGTGCATTTTATAGCACTGATCACTGTATAAATGTCACTGGTCCCAAAAAAGTGTCTGTTCTGTCACAGTATCTCTAAAAATCGCTTATCACCGCCATTACTAGTAAAAAAAAGAATAATAATAAAAATGCTATAAATCTATTCCCTATTTTGTAGATGCTATAACTTTTGCGCAAACCAATCAATATACGCTTATTCCAATTTACCAAAAATATGTAAAAGAATACATATTGGCCTAAACTGAGGAAGACATTTTTTTTTGGGAGGGGGGGGATATTTATCATAGCAAAAAGTAAAAAATATTGCTTTTTTTTCTAAATTGTCGCTCTTTTTTGTTTATAGCGCAAAAAATAAAAACCGCAGAGGTGATCAAATACCACCAAAAGACAGCTCTACTTGTAGGGAAAAAAAAAGGCATACATTTTGTTTTGGTACAGCTTGGCATGACTGTGCAGTTGTTAGTTAAAGCGACGCAGTGCCGTATCGCAAAAAATGGCCTGGTCATTAAGGGGGTAAATCCTTCTGGTAAAACCACTTGAAATAAATATATTGTACTCACAAAAGTTGTATAAAGACATGCTTCTCACATAAGAAACATCTCATTGACCAGCGAATACTCTCATCCTTTCATTAGTGCTTCATTCAAAGACCAACCTCTAACATACTGTCTAATTCATTTTGGGGTGGCACCTTTGCATTGTTCTAATGTATATAATGAATGTATATTAGAGGTTGGTCTTTGAATAAAACAATAATTGACAGATGAGTGTATTCGTTGGTTGGTAAGATTTTCCTTATAGAAATTAGGGGAGAAGTATGTCTTTATACCACTTTTGTGAGTACAATATATTTTATTTCACCAATTAAAAATAATCAAATTTTTTCAGGATCCTGCTCTATGCCAGTTCACTCTCTGATTCATTGACAGTTTTTTTATGGATATTTTTACATAGTTACATTGGCCCAGCTTGGACCAGTGTAAGTGTGCATTTGTCATACCTGGTTGATCCCTGTGGAATCTGGAAGCCACTGTTTTCAGATAATCTGTTTAAAGCCATTTGTAATTGAGGGGGTTAGAGGGCTTGCAAAACAGGGGACCTTCTGTTTGGCATGGAAGGTCCACTTTAAATGTGTCTTTTGGTTATATCTAAAAAGCCAAAACATTTTTTTTTATTATTATTATTATTATTATTAGTGATAAAGTAGGAGAGAAGGTTTTTTTTTTTTTTTTTTTTTGTCTTATTGGAGAGATTTCCCTTTTTATTTGTGTCCTGTACATACAATAGGAAGATTTTTCCTCTATTCCTATTCTGATAACAACTCAAAATTTAGATTTCCTGTTAGTTTCTGTTTAAGTGATTTTGGTCATCAAGACAAATAGAAAGAATGAATTTCCTTTTTGAGAACAAAGAAAGCAATAGAAAAAAACAACAAGGGTTCTAACTCTGCCCTAGTCTATCCATAAACTATACTCCCCGGCCAGCCCGCTGACAACCGAATCAACCTATCTAACAGTATGCGTTAAAAAGGGGTTTAGTCACTCATAAGCTAGTGATAGGACCACAGATACCAGGGTACCGTGGCGAGGCTCTGTGGCTTACGCATGTATTTGCAAATGCGTGCAGACTAAACCCCTGTTTTAACACATACTGCTAGATAGGTTGATTCGGTTGTCAGCGGGCTGGCCGGTGAGTAAGCTTGGATCTTTCCTTGGATTTATCCTTGGCCTTGTTTATATCATATGTTGCCTTCCAATGCTACTTGCTGCAATGGCCGGTTATAGGTGGGGGTAGTGGACACCTTTTTTTCTATTAATATAACTTTTAATATTAGCACACTTACCTGTCCAGAAATCCAGCTAAGTCCTCGCCCGAGCCATTTTTTTAATCGGTTATCGGGTGCTGCCGCTACCATCTCCACTAAGGGAAACCGGCAATGAAGCCTTACGGCTTCACAGCTAGTTCCCTGCTGCGCTCTCTGATTGGGCTGGCTGCAGGGTAATTAGGAGTGGGACCGAACTTCCAGATGAAGCGGGAGCGGGTACCTGTCAAAACCAGGAGCAGACAAACTGAGCTTCCCCTTTTGGGTGGAGCTCCGCTTTAAAGTTGAATTGCAGGCTAAACCTAGTCATAAAAATTCTTCTCCCCCCCCCTCATAACACCTATGCTGACTAACCTATGTAAGAAAGATGTATATACTTACCTATTCTTAGGCCACTCCAGTTCAGTCACATGATCCGGCTTCCCTGTGTCAGCCAGTGGCAGCTGCAGCGGAGAAGAGGGAGCAGTGACAATGGATGGGCCATGGGAGCCTATAGATGACGTGGTCACCCCCAGGAAGACCATATGTTGTCCTGCGCGCTCTTCTCTTCCCTGCAGCTGCCACTGGATGAAACGGGATAACATGACCCAACTGGAGCCGGCTGAAAAAAGTAAGTATATACATCTTTATTACACAGGTTAGTCAGCATGGGGGATGGAGAATTTTTAGGTCTAGTTAGGTGTAAGTTGGAATTTTACTTAAATGATGTGTAAAAATATTTTAAAAAAGGTTACAATACTAGGGGGGTTTTCTAATATGATTGAGGGAGGAATGCAGTGAGCTAAAGTTATAAAAAAAAAGGTAAAAGGTCGGCTTTAAGCACACCGCCATCTGCTGGTAAGGACAGACCGCAGACCATGATCATTTCTGACAAATTTGCAGTTATTGGGCACAAGCACAGCTTAAGGAAATGATTTGCTTTTATTATCCTATTTTACCCTCAATGCTTCCCTGTAAGACCTGCTGTTCCCACATCTGTGATTCTCACTACAGCCGTACCTGAAAAGCAGCCTTCCTGCCAACGCGTCCAAAGCGCTACGTACCAAACCTCAGCTTAATATCGGGTAAAGCTGATGTGCAGCCTGCAGAGCTTATGCCGTTTAACACTAATGCTCGCTGTAAAGCATCGCTTTTACAGATTTATTGAATTAGTAATTCACCAGCCAGCTGTGTTTATACATTCCTTCAGCTCTGTGATGCACATTAAATAATTGTTGGCAGTTTTTCATGGAAACAGATTTTTTATATTTTCTGATACACTTTCTCCTTGACTTTCCTGGGGAAATGTGATGTGACAGTAAGCGACAAGATGTAGCATCAGCATGTGTAAGTCATAAATCGCAGGGTGGAAACAGGAGCGATCGGGAGGTGCAGCTGCCTGAGAATGCTGACAATGATTATTTTGCCAAATGCATGTAATATTAATAATAATAATAATAACAAAAAATGTTTTTATTAATTTATTATTTATTATATATAAATATTATATATAATGTATTATATCATTTATCATTTATTAATTTATAAAGTAATATTAATCCCTTTTTTAGCTCTATTTTTTTCTAGCTCTTCCAGCAGCCGATTTAATCACTGAGTATGCAGCTTTTTTATCTTTTAAAACTTGCCTCTGTCCCAGTTTAAAGCGGAGTTCCACCCTAAAGTGGAACTTCCGCTCATCGGATTCCCCCCCCCTTCGGTCCCACAATTGGCACCTTTCGGGGGGGAGGGGGGACAGGATACCTGTCAAAGACAGGTATCCTTTCCCACTTCCTGGAGTCCGGCCGTGGCCGTGACGTGGCCGTGACGTCACCGCGGGGCTCCCTCCTCCTCCTCCCCTGGCTGCCGGGCTAATAGAGAGGAGCGGGGCCTCACGCATGCGCAGTAGGGTTCCCGGCGTGAAGCCGAAAGCCTACACTGCCGGGTTCCCTTACCCGCAATGGCGATGGCAGCACCCGACAGCTGATGTGAAACATCAGCTGCGGTGCCGACATCGAGGGACACCAGGACAGGTAAGTCTCCAGTTATTAAGAGCCAGCAGCTGCAGTATGTGTAGCTGCTGGCTTTTAATTTTTTTTGCCCCGAGTTGCCTTGAACACCACTTTAAGATGGTGCCATGACCACTGCCCTGGGTTTTCTTGTTTTAGGTGGCTTCTTTTAATTGCAGGGTGTAAGCAGGTGGCCTACAGTATGTTCAGGTAGCTTTGGTTGCCCAGGTAAGGGGGGGGGCTAATGGCTTGCCACCCTACCTGTGTGTGTGGTCGTTGGCTTTTTTCTGGGGTCAAGCCTCCCTCCCGTGTTGTATAATAGGGGATGAGGTCTGGATCCCAGGGGAGTCAGGCATTAAAGAGAAGTCAGGACATCTGCAAGAGTTCTCTGGGATCAGTGGTCCAACACTGAATGCTGACTCACCGGGACATCCCAAGGACATGTACTTCTCCGCACGAGCCTCTCCAAGAATGGATTATTCCAAATATTACTTTGCCTGTTTAGGTAACCTGGGGCAGCCTCAATTAGGTGACGGTGTAGTTAGGTTGAGAACATTTATGCATGTTATTCATGTTCTACTGAACTCTCAGTAAAGTTGTTTCAACTGCGCTAAGCCTGATCTCACGTTATTCAAGGGGTGTATGTTGGGTCTTGGCATATTCTTTAACCTCCCTGGCGATATGAGGCTCCATGTACACTGAAGCTGATAAACTGCAGTTTATTGGCGTTTTTGCGTTTTTTTTAAAAGCCAATTAACTGCACTCTATGTTAGCCTATGTGTTCATGTACACATGGACGTTTTTTAGGGTTAATGAGCAGTGGAGTTAATGGGCTTTTTTCTGAACGCAAGAAATTTGCGTTCAAAGTGCCGTTTTTCGGCTGGGAAAAAACGCTAAAAACGCAAAACGCTGAAAAACGCTAATAAACGCTCAAAAACGCAGGTCGCCAGCGTTTTTTAGCGTTTTTTGATCCATTGAGAAAAAAAAACGCTAAAAACCGCTAACACTGAAAAACGCTAATAAACGCTAGTAAAAAACGCTGATAAAAGCTATATTTTAAAGCAGCTTTTTCTGCCAGAAATCTGGCGTTCAAAACAACCGTTTTTGAGCTTCTGTGTACATGGAGCCTGATTTATGTCAGAATTTTGAATCTCAAAGTGGTACATTGTTTTGCATAGAAATTTGTTGTTTTATATTGTAGGCCTGTAATTCCTAGGAATAACTCACTTAAAGGGGTTGCAAAGGTTCGTTTTTTATTTTCTAAATAGGTTCCTTTAAGCTAGTGCATTGTTGGTTCACTTACCTTTTCCTTCGATTTCCCTTCTAAATGTTTTTTTTCTTTGTCTGAATTTCTCACTTCCTGTTTCTCCTCACTAAACTTCACACCATCATCCGAGTGGTGTGGAGTCACCCAGAACATCTTACTGAACAGCTTACTGAGGAGGAACAGGAAGTGAGAAATTCAGACAAAGAAAACAAAGAAAACAAATATTTAGAAGGGAAATCTAAGGAAAAGGTAAGTGAACCAACAATGCACTAGCTTAAAGGAACCTATTTAGAAAATAAAAAACGAACCTTTACAACCCCTTTAAATCTGTCCAAACAAGAGTCTAGTAGACAGACATCCCGGGTATGATAAAGTTTGAAACACAAAATCATAAATTATAATATAATAAATAACTTTAAATGATTATAAAAAATAATAATAACAAAATTAATTTCCTCACAAATCACTATCGCTCAATTCTGCAAGTGTTCTAATTCACTATTGTTGTTTTCTAGCTGGTCTAAAACCACTTTTGACATAAAGGGACACTTTTTGGTTGCTATGGACAATCTCAAGTTTCCAGGCAGAAAGAACAGTATATACTGTATAATATAAAAGTGCATGCAGGGCACTGGACAAAGCACTAGGGACAAAAGGAAGGTGAAATGATTTGATACAGTAATGTAATCTTACAGAATACAGTGTCCTGTATGTGTTATGTTTTTTGTACTTTTTGAATTTGCTACCGGGCTCCGCCCCCATGCGTCCCAACGCTCGCAGGGAATGGGGCCCGAAACACAGAGCATCGGGCGGATGATCGGGGACACCGGGGACATCGCAGGATCCTGGGGACAAGGTAAGTAACCTGGACTAGGATTCTGCAATGCAATCCCGAGTGTGGCTCGGGGTTACCGCTAATGGTACTGAAATTTTAACCCCAGAGCCACACTCGGGAATACCGCCAGGAGGGTTAAAGAACCTAGGTCTATAAAGCAGAGGTTTGTGTAACACCACTAGTAACACAACTACAAAAGGTTAATTTCAAAGGCTGAGAATAGAAGGTAGTTGCCATGGGTGCACGGAAAAACAGCTACAGCAACCAGTCATCTGGTGTTGTACCTGGTTAGGTGACAGGTCCCCCGGTAGCAAAGGGGTCGTGCTCTGATTCCAATCCCTAGCTTCCCATCTGCTCTGGTCACCGGGAGCAGACTAGCGTCATGGGGATCTAAGGCTTGATCACTACGTACTGGAAGGAAAGGGTTAACGAGCATGCATGCAAAATCTGAATAACTAACTAATAATAACTATTACTAACTATTAAATTATAGGTATTGGAATTTACTAACGTAACTAAGTAACGTAATGGAACCTAAACAAATGGAACGTAATGAATTAATAATAATAAATAATAATTATAAAAAGTTTTTATTATTAATTGTTGTTAATTTGTTACGTTCCATTCGTTTAGATGCGGCATTCATTATTTCGGATAATTCGTAACTTTGGATGAATTCAAATTCATTACATTCACTAACAGCCAAATTTGAAAGTAAAATCCAATACCTATAATTTAATAGTTAGTATTAGTTATTATTAGTTAGTTATTATTTCAGATTTTTGAATTTTCGGGTTTTCAAAATTTTCGTTCTTATTTTCGAATTTTTGAATTCTCGAATTTCCGAATTCTATAATTTATGATTTTCAAATTCCCGAATTTTCGATTTTCGTATTTTTGAATTTTCGAATTAATTTTTTTTCGGATTTTCTAATTTCGCAAAAATTTGTTAAACGGGTTTTTGTTAATTTGAATATTTCTGAATTAATGAATTTGTCGAATTTCGTTGAAAAAGGAATTCGGAACTAAATGAATTGCACATGTCTACTAAAAACGCTGAGGGAATAATACCATTTTAAGTCTTTGTAAACATTGAAGGTTTAGCATTAATGGAATTTCAAAAGTTGTTTTAATTTTTTTTTAAATCTGAAGCTTTAATTAAGCTTTAATTAAAATATATCTGGTGATCCTGCCATGAAGGTCCCAGCTCAGCATCAAGCACACATGTCTGCTCCCATAGAAAGCAGATTGCTATGGGGGCACACAAGGAAGAGGAGTGGAGAGCATCGGGGGTGGACTCCAGAAGTGATGGTAAGAGACTGCTCTGTCCAATATCCTTGCACAGAGCAGGTAAGTCTAACTTTTTTATTTTTTTTTAAGAAAAAAAAATGTAGACATTAGTATCACTTTAAAGTCCACTTTACAAATTACCCTTGAAGTGAGGCCTCCTTGCACTGCAGGGTTAAAATGGCAGAATTGTTTTTATCTTAATACATTCTATGCATTAAGATATAAAAAACGTTTGTATGCAGCAGCCCCCATCAGCCCCCCTAATACTCACCTGAGCCCATCTCGATCCAGCAATGTTGTGAGAGAGTCGGCTGTCCGGGACTCTCCATCCTGATTGGCTGAGACATACAGAGGGCATCATTCCCACTGCTGTCAATCAAAGTCAGTGAGCCAATGAGGAGAGAGAGGGGGTGGACCCGAGCTGCGGCTCTTTGGCTGAGTGGACACACAGAGCAGTGGCTTGGCTCAGGTGCCCTTATAGCAGGCTGCTTGCTGTAGGGGCACTCGATAGGAGGTAGGGGCCAGGAGCGCCGGCGAGGGATCTGGGCTTCTCTGTGCAAAACCACTGCACAAAGCAGGTAAGGCCCCTTTCACACTGAGGCGTTTTTACCGCGTTTTCGCGCTAAAAATAGCGCTGTAATAACGCCTGAAATTATCCTGCCCCAGCATTCTCAATGTGAAAGCCCTGAGGGCTTTCACACTGAGGCGTTATGCTGGCTGGGCGTTGGAAAAAATCCTGCAAACCGCTTTTTTAGAGCAACTTTAGGGTGCATAAAATAGCGCTGTAAAAACGCCTATCTCCATTGAAATGAATGGGAACCGCGGTAAAAACGCGGTAAAAACGCATAGGCATAAGCGTTATTTAAAAAAATAGCGCTAACGCGTATGTGTTTTTACCGCGTTTTTACCGCGTTTGCGCTATTTTTTGCGCGAACGCGGTAAAAACGCGGTAAAAACGCATACGCGTTAGTGCTATTTTTAGCGCGATCGCGGTAAAAACGCGGTAAAATCGCGGTAAAATAGAGGTACAAAATCCCATAATTTTTGAGCGTTTTTTCAACGCCTCAGTGTGAAAGGGGCCTTAGTATAACATGTTTGTTATTTGTAAACAAAAAACAAGGCTTTATTATCAATTTAAATGCATGTTAAATCTAGGGGTAGAGGAATAAGACATAATTCTTTCCTTATTTCTTGTTCTGGCAGGCTTCCAGTGCACTATGCAACTGGACCCCTAAAGCCCAATCTCTGGAGCTCTGGCTGCACTTTGACATCATCGTGTACAATTATAGCTCCCAACTGTCCCTGATTTGGAGGGACTGTCCCTGATTTGCAATAAAGTCCCTCTGTCCCTCATTCCTCTTAATTTGTCCCTCATTTTGGTCAGATCTATAAAATACTCTATATCTCTTTTTAAAAGTGTTTCCCAGTGCTAAACCTTTCATTCAATTTCTAAATTGCTGGATTTTTTAAATTTCAAAAGCCAATATAAAGGAATAGTAGTGGTTAAAAAAAAGCACTAATCATTTTTTTGTAGAATTCTCCTTTAAAGTGGTTGTAAACCCACTTTTTCAACTTGCACCTACAGGTAAGCCTAGATTAAGGCTTACCTGTAGGTGCAAGAAATATCTCCTAAACCTACACGGTTTAGGAGATATTTAGTAAAAATTACATTGCTCCGTGTCTACGGCGCATGCGCGCCGTAGAGAACGGCGCATTCATGGGGTTAATCCCATTCACAAAATCAGCTACTTCCCAGCAGTAGCTGGGCGTAGCCGATTGTGACGGCTCTTGCGCGCATGCACAGAGTGACGTCACCGCCGCTCCGGCCAATCACAGCGCCGGAGCGGCGCTGTGATTGGCTGCAGCGGCGATACCCGGAAGTAACCTTCCGGCTATCGCCGCAGCGATGGATGCGGCTAGATGGAGGGACGCGGACGGCTTCAGGGGCCCCGATCTAAGGTAAGTGGTACATAATGAGCTAATATGCTAGTCATACTAGCTCATTATGCCTTTCTCTTACAGGTGGGGGAAAAAAATAAAAAACTAAATGTGGGTTTACAACCACTTTAACTGGGCATGGCAAGGGGGTGTGCCCTAAGCCTACATACGTTTGCTAATAGTTGTCCCTCATTCCCATCTCAAAAAGTTGGGAGGTATATACATTGCAGGGCCAATAGTCTAGCACTGTAGGTGAGGTTGATGAGGGTCCCTACATAGGGGTTCAATCCCTACCCCCAAATAAATTACATAATAGTAATAATAGAGTGACAGGACTAGCCAGGTTTGGGCTTGGCATACCCTTTAACTACATAAATATAATATCTTACTCATTGTGTTCATGGCAGGTTAATGGTAAACTCTGTGTTATTCGGGTTTGTGCGACCACACTACATGTAATAATAAAGCAAAAGGACTCGTGCACCATAGGATTCATGCACATTTAATGCAGATAATATGTACTATAGTTGCAAGTATCATATAAAACAGCATCCAATGTGATATATAGTAGATACATATAATGCAGACAAGTGCATAATACAAGCATACCCCACTTTACGTACACTCACTTTACGTACCCACGAGTGTACGTAAAATGCCTCGCAAGTACGGACATTCCCGCGCAGCCACAGTATGGCCTGGAAATGGCGGAGCTGCTGCCCGGCGTTGTCGCCAGTGGAGAGGCAGCAAGTAAAGAGGCAAAGTTACCGCCAGCCAGCCCAGAGTTGCATGCCAGCCAGCCCAGAGTTACCGTTTGCCCGCCGACCCAGAGTTGCCGTCTGCCCACTGGCCCAGAGTTGCCGGCGGGCAGTAATCCACCTGCCCAAACGTGAGTGGATTACTGTACAGTACTATAAACTTCACTCCCTGCCCCCCCCCCTCCACACACACACTAACTACAGTAAAGAACTGTACGAAAAAGGAAAAGGAAAAATTAGGCCTTACAAGATTGGAAACCCTTCATCAGTACTGATATATATAACTTTGATTTTCTGGGACCTCATTTCCCTCCTGTTTTTCCATCACCTTTGGATTAGGTTCACACTAGCCTGGACAGTAAAATACAGCTGTAGCATCCTCTACTTAGGTAGGTGCTAGGATATAATTTTTGGTGTGATAGGTAAGGTACATTTAGGCAGGCCTGGCTAGTAGCCAGGCCTGTTTGTTTTGATTTGGGCTGGGATTGGCTCAGAGCAGCAGCTAGTGACTCACAGGCAGCATCACTAAGACTTCCCTCTTCTTTCTAGAGCCTTCTAGAAGGTACTAGAAAGAGAGGAAGAGAGGAGAGGTGGAGCTGTCTGGGTTGTTCGAAGGAGCCCTGACCAATCCCCAACCTGGATTGGCAGGGGGTAGGCCTCCTTAAATACCCAGGGTCAGCCCAGCTGGGGAGGAGCCCTTGGAGTTGTTCAGAGCTTGAAGATGGAGTGCTAGCCTGTCGGTCCGTTAAGCGAGCTCTCCAGTCTGGAGGGGGGGTGACCTTGGGTCCGGGGCTCGGGTGTCGACAGAGCCTTTTAAGAAAGTGTAAAGGTTCTGGAATAGAGGCACAGGAGGAGCAAAGAAGACAGCAGGAACTAGCATGGTCAGGCAAGTCTTCAAGGAGAGGAACAACTGGTCGAAGCCAGGAGGGCTGGTGAGTGACAAGCACAGTCGGGAGAACTGGGGAGGCACGCCTGAGAGGACTGGGAGCATGCAATCTGGGATGGGTGCAGAGCCAGTGAAGTGGACTGTGTTGTCAAGGGCAGTGCAGAAGGGCAGCTGCAGCCAGGAGGGCTGACAGGGCCTGAAGATGGGTTACTGGGCTTAGTAACCAAAGATAGGACAGCTAGCACCAGTACTTTCTATTTTCTTGCTACACCATAGGGGCCCACAGTCCCTGCCTGCAAAGGGCGGTTGCTAAAGTCTGGCTGAGTCAGAGTCAGGCCTAACCATTTTTTGTGCTAGCTGATCCTGAGGATTAAGAGTTGTACAGGAGGAAGGAAGCAAGGAAAGTGCTGGCGGAGACTGAAATAGTAATATGTACAGGGAGTAATATGTACAGGGAGTTTGTCCCAATTGATCTACAATTCCCCAATTGATTGTTCTAAAATTCACTGAGCATCCCATATATTCCTTTACCCATCCAAGTTTTATTCCCTCAATAAAACACAAAAAAACAAAGCTCATGGACTGTTCATTGTCTTGGAGTGTCTGGGAAATGAATGCCGGGCTGGGCAGGGTGACATGTGGGCCACAACACTCAGCAGCCATAAGGGGGTACCGCTACACAGCCAATTACCGAGCAGCCTAGTATAGTGTTGGCTTCGGCAGTGAGTTGTTTGATGCACAATTCAATAGATCGCACTGCTTTTTTTTCTATATACTGTATTTATGTAGTTTAAATGTATGCCAAGCCCACCTTTTGTGAGTTTTGGATAGCGTGGGAGAGGGTTTGAACTCCTTTGTTAGGAATATTTCCCCCCTTACTTACTGTCCTCTAAAATTTCTATAACCAAAATAAAATGTGTACAGAGCTACATAAGCTGACCAGCCTTCCTCATTATTATTATTATTTTTCACCATTGCTGACCATACACATGGCAATTGTATGGCGATTGTGGAAGCATTCTGGATTCTGGATTATAACAATCACAAATTGTGGTGAAAATTTAGACCAAAATGCCAGTTGAAAACCATTTTTGATTGATTTCCCCAACTTTCTTAAAGACCTAGAGAGGTCTGCATACAATACAACCTACCTAGGAATGCCCACACCCCAGACTGATGTTTCCCCATCAAGACATTTTGACATTTATATAGTTCCACCCACCTGCCTAAATCAGGGCTGATGAGGAGTACTGAGGCTGGGTGCTGTGATGTTTTAAGGAAGAACATTTGGGAAGCTCTCACATAATCGCAGGCGGGGCATTTATTGTCATTGACCTAATATAGCCGTGTGGCCGTATTGGCATGAACAAAAAGAACCAAGCACCAAACGATCAGTGAAAGTCCATATATCTTTTATTCTTGACAGTAAAGTCACAACCAGTGCAGAGATGGTAGCCAATGTGTTTCAGGGGCCAAAGAATCCCTACCAACAATACTTTACATCCATTGAGCTTTACACATCCATCCACGTTTCCTTTCAAGGAATATTGGATCTCTAGCAACCAAGTCTGAGCCCTAATGAAGGAGATATTCTTTGGCCTCTGTAGCGTATTGGATACCCTCTTTCCATTGGTTGTGACTTTACTGTTAAGAATAAAGGATACATGGACATTTGAGCTGATCATTTGGTGCTTGACTCCCTTTGTTCACGCAAATTTTCAAGTTGGTTGTGTCTCAGTCCAGTAGGAACATCCCCCCATACTTTGTTGATTGGGGCGACAGGGATGCTATCATGTGACAGCTTTCAATAGGTCCTGCCAAACTGGGTTTGGACTGAGTTTAGACCTAGCCCAACTCATCCCTGCTGTGGACAAACCACCAGTAGGGATGGGCCGAACACCCCCCGGTTCGGGTTCGCATCCAGAACAATGCAGATAAGTCATTGAAAGTCCCCCAAAATCCCATTACCAGGCCCTTCAGGTCTGGTATGAATATTAATAGGAACCCTGTGCCAAATTTAAAAAAAATGGCATACTTACCAGACCCTTATCCGACCACACAACCTGGTAGGCCGCAGGAAAAGAGGGGGGGAGGAGAGAGCGCCCCCCCTCCTGAACCGTACCAGGCCACATGCCCTCAACATGGGGAGGATGTCCCCATGTTGATGGGGACAAGGGCCTCATCCCCACAACCCTTGCCTGGTGGTTGTGGGGGTCTGCGGGTGGGGGGCTTTAACAAAGGGGACCCCCAGATCACGGCTCCACATGTGAATTGGTAAGGGGTACATTGTACCCCTACCATTTCACAAAAAAAAGTGTCAACATTTTAAAAACCACAGGAGACGGCTTGGGACAAGTCCTTTATTAAAAAAAAAAAAAAAAAAAGAGATTCCAGCGATGTAATCCAATAAATCCATCCTCGATCTCCAGCAATGTAATCCAATTCTTGATCTCCAGCGATGGATGATCTCCAGAGACTCCAGCGAGGAACACGCACACGATCCTGCCTCCACCGGAGGCACCCCCGGCAAATGACGCGGCGCCAGCCTGACAGCCCTAATGTAGCTGAGGGCGCGGCCACCCGTCACGTGATCCCGTCCCCCTCTGACGCAAGGGGAAACGCTGGGGTTTCCTAGTGACGTGTACGGATGACCCCGCCCCCCTCTGATGCAAAGGGAAACCTGCTTGTTATTCCCAGAGTGCATCACTTCAGCATGAATGAGCTGCAAATGCTTTTTTATCTTTTTTATTTCTTATTTTTTTATTTTTAATAAAGGATTTGTCCCAAGCTGTCTCCTGTGGTTTTTAACATTTTGACACTTTTTTTGTGAAATGGTAGGGGTACAATGTACCCCTTACCAAATCACATAGGGGGGGCCGGGATCTGGAGGCCCCCTTTGTTAAAGGGGGCTTCGAGATTCCGATAAGCCCCCCCGCCCTCAGACCCCCACAACCACTGGGCAAGGGTTGTGGGGATGAGGCCCTTGTCCCCATCAACATGGGGACATCCTCCCCATGTTGAGGGCATGTGGCCTGGTACGGTTCAGGGGGGGCGCTATCTCATCCCCCCTCTTTTCCTGCGGCCTGCCAGGTTGCGTGCTCAGATAAGGGTCTGGTATGGATTTTTGGGGGGGACCCCCACGCATTTTTTTTTTATTTATCAATGACTTTCAATTACTTTTATCTGTATTGCCGGGACCCGACAATTCATTATAGCCGTGAGTACGTTTTAAATTACTTTTTTTCCTTTAGAAATGTAATTTTGTGCAGAGACTGTTATAAACATGGGAAACATGTGCTACTTTACAGGCATACTATAGACACTCCCCAGGTATGAAATTGAAAGGAATATTTCACTTTTATTGTTTCACTTTAAGCATTATTAAAATCACTGCTCCCGAAAAAACTGCCTTTTTAAAACTTTTTTTTGCATTGATACATGTCCCCTGGGGCAGGACCCAGGTCCCCAAACACTTTTTATGACAATAACTTGCATATTAACCTTTAAAATTAGCACTTTAGATTTCTCCCGTAGACTTTTAAAGGGTGTTTCGCGGCTTTTCGAATTTGCCGCGAACACCCCTAATTGTTCGCTGTTCGGCGAACGGGCGAACAGCCAATGTTCGAGTCGAACTCATGTTCGACTCAAACAGATAGCCCATCCCTACCCACCAGCAACACAGTCACTCTCATCTTCTCCTATAGTGACACTACCATACTGGCCAAAGCAGTGAGATTATTTTCTGTTACTGCTCCCTCTTTATCTAGTGATATTCTTTGTTTTCACCAGCATGGGAGCTAGGTCTGTTTGGCTACAGTGGCATCTGCACCTTGGCGATTCTACAGCCGGTGAGATGGGCAAAACAGTGGCTGAAGGAAGCACATCATTTATTTCTACCCATGTGTGTGCAGAATGGGTCAAATAAAAATTCTAGATGGAGAAATAATTACTGTCCAACTAAATTTTGCATGGCAGGTAGAATCTGCTCCTGATTTTGTTTTGTTTGTTTTTCTGTAGCGGGTGGGCGCTATCTCTGCCTCGAATGCAGAAGATCAAAAAGTCAAGTGCTAGGGAGCCTGAGATAAATTAGTCGGGGGTCAGAGGCTACAACATGCAGCTTCACAAGATTGTCTACCCCTGCATTTGCAGCTCATTCATGCTGAAGTGATGCACTCTGGGAATAACGAGCAAAGCGCGCCCGGCAACATCTGCTCCTCCTAAGTGAGTTAGTGCACGTCAGACATCTTTATGTCAGAATTTCCTCCGTGATGGATGCAGTCTTCAGAAAATGCTGCATAAAAATCTGCTGTGCCGTTCTGGCTATTAAGTGAAATTACTATTTAAATTAATGGCGCTGTCACAGTTTATCTGTGCAAAGAATGAGCGCTGATTAGGGTATTAAGTAATTAGCAATTTATCACGCTGGAACAAGGTTGATAATAATTAAAAAAGTAATGGTTTACTAAAGATACTAGAAAGGGAGTCACTTTGTGTTATGTGACTGAATTCTTGGCTGAAATTTCAGTTTCTGTCAAAGACAGAATTTTACGCGCTAGGCCGCATCTTATTATGTTTTCCAGTTTCCCAAGCTGGGAACATTCATTAGGAAAATTTGAGTTGACCCGTCAGAAGTCCCTTAAAGCTATCAGGATCGGAGTTGAGTTTTTTCGATATAGGTCAAACTTTGTAGGAGATTCCTCGCTTGTAAAAAATTAATGAGCTGATATGTTGAGTTGACACATTGATATAACGCTCTGACTCTATTTCTGCAGCACTGTACAGAGAACATTGGCCATATTTGATGGTGAACCTTTCCCACCTTGTTGGATGCAAGCCATTTAAAGTGAATCCTTCACTATCCAAACATTTGGAAAAAAATTAGGGCTTATTCACACAAGGATTGGGGGTAGTAAAATCAGGTGGTTCAGCCAAGGATTTAATATCCCCCCCCCCCCAACCACCCACCTGAATAATGTCATGCAGCCACTCATGGCTATACACAGGAACGCGGCCGTGGTTCAGCATTAGACATGTGCAATTTGTTTCGTTACAAATTGAAATTCGGATGAAATTTTGGTTATTCGGAGATTCGGATGCATCCAAATCTCCGAATCACAACAGTACAAATTTCAACGAACCCAAAATAAATTATAACGAAAACAAATATATTTGTATTCATTCATTTCATTCATTTGGGACTTCAGAGAGTTTTGTAAGTTAAATATTTTGTGCCACACTCTGTATTGTTCTGATTAGCCAAAGCCAAAATCGCATTGAAGTCACACTGGAAGTCCCTTGACTTTGGGGTCCCAGCAGTGTAAACGAAGCAACCAAAATAAAATTAACAACATAACTAATGAATCCAAATCTTTCAAAATAACTTTCGGAAATACGAATCAGTTCGGAAAAATATATATGAAACAAATTCTGAAAATTAATCATTCAAACATAACGAATATGACGAAAGGAAATTATTGACTTAAAGCGGGGTTCCACCCAAGATTTTATTTTTATTTTTAAAAGTCAGCAGCTACAAACACTGTAGCTACTGACTTTTAAAAAGGACACTTACCTGTCCTAGGCGCCCGCAAAGTCGGCCCCCCCTGAGGCTGATCGCTCGATCCTGGCAGCTCCCGGCGCCTCCATCCTTACTGAGGGAAACAGACAGCGGAGCCGTGCGGCTTCACTGCCCGTCTACTACTGCGCGTGCGCTCTCTGGGATACACACAGTTCCCAGAAGGCAGCGTGCCCCATTCACCAGAAGACAGCGCAAGGAGGACGAGGAAGAAGACCTGCTGCGGTGGATGAAGAGGAAGATTAGGAACTTCCGCATAGCAATCGCCTTTTCTGGTGAGTAAAAAAAAAATTTTTTTTCTATTTTTTTTTCTATTTTTTTGCAGGTTTTTTGCAAATTTTTTTTTTTAGGGTGGAATTCCACTTTAAGGAAATAATCCAAAATAATTATTTTTTTTTTGTAATGCACATCTCTAGTCTGTATTTTGAGGGTTATAACAGGCGTGAGAAAGCAACATATTGCCTCCTCATGGCCTGTCAAATGCCCTCTGAAAAGCAATCTGGAGTGAAAGTGAACAAGCTCTTGGGGCTGTAATTATAAAAATTTGGCATAGCTGTTCTACCATCGAACCCGCATGTAAATTCTTTCTGTGCAAATAGGATAAAATTGAATATTCTTAGGGTATATTCTCTGCAGAGTGAACGTTAATTATTGGGGGAAAAAAGTGTGAATGATGGAAAATACTGTATAATGGCCACTGGATGGCGCTAAGCATTGTAGGAAATTAGTATGCTCCTTGGTTCTATCTAGTGGCCATAATGCAGTATTGACCGCATTCACAGTTTTTTTTTTTTTTTTTCAATGTATAACTTTTGATCTGCAGAAAATATAGTCTGAGAACTAATAATAATAAACCTAAGCGCCACTGGAAATATAAAATAACCAAAGTAATCAAGTAAATTGCACAACAGTACACCAGCTGCAATAAAGAAATTGCTAAAGGCAATAAGATAAGTAAATATACAGTCCGCTGCTCTTAGTGTTGGCAAATAAGTGTGCACACATATATAGTGGGTACGGAAAGTATTCAGACCCCCTTAAATTTTTCACTCTTTGTTACCGTATATTGCAGCCATTTGCTAAAATCATTTAAGTTCATTTTTTTCCTCATTAATGTACACACAGCACCCCATATTGACAGAAAAACACAGAATTGTTGAAATTTTTGCAGATTTATTAAAAAAGAAAAACTGAAATATCACATGGACAAGTTTTTTCCTGACGAGATTCTCGGCCGTGTGTATGAGGCTTATCTCTAGTGTGGTCCTTCAAGCGTGTGGGGATACCCCTGTTGAAGTCCGTTGGCTGACATCTCGTGGAAAAATGCCTCATGCAGATAGATGGAACTGACAGAAAGAAATCCTCATTGCGCAATGCCTTTTTAAATGATTTAGTTCTTAAAACAATATTAAATTTCCACTCCATTTTAAGGTGCCTATCGTCCTGGCACCCGGCGTGTGTAGCAGGTCATTTTGTTAAGGGGAAATCGGCTCGCTCTCGGTGTTCAACTCGATTCCTGGGTATTCGTTTGGGCAGAAGTGTGTCGCGGTGACGCAGTAAAACTTTGACGCGTTTCAGCCAATCATAGGGCCATCAGGAAGCTCTAATTCCGCCATATTGGTTGAGGGCATTTATACCCTCACATCGAATATCGTGATTTGATTATGTTCATCACCTGCTAGATACTTCGGGGGTGCGTACAATCTAATCTGTACCACAGCATAACATCTATAGACAGCAACTTAATGATATTAACTAAATATTAAAATAGATGCACATATATATATATATATATATATATATATATATATATATATATATATATGCCTGCAGCTACAGGCATCATTCAGATATCGGCTTTTCAGCTGGCGATCCCCTACACCATAAGAACTATCATTGCAGCTGTTCTGTCGCTTGATCGTTCTTACGAGCGGCGAGAGGGGACGTCCCACCCCTCCCGCCGCCCCCCGCTGCTTCTACCGACTCACCGCTTCCATCAGTGAGTCAGAAACAGGATCCGCCGGCCCTGGATGTTTACCATAGAGATTTCCGGTGGACCAGATGGTCGCCGGAGTCTCTATGATCGTTCGGAGGCCGGGCGCGATGTTATGACGTCACATCTGGCCTCTGCATTCAAACAAATGGCGCCGCCTCGGCTGGGAAGCTGAGATAGTTTTTTGGGGGATTTCAGGCTTCCCAGCTTAGAGGTGAGATGTGGGGTCTTATGGACCCCATATCTCACTGTAAAGTGGACCGATCATGCCATATTCCTATTACAAGGGATGTTTACAGTCCTTGTAATAGGAATAAAAGTAATCAATTTTTATTTATTTTTTTAAAGTGTAAAAAAATAGTAAAATTAACAATAAAAAATAAAATGTAAAGCGTTCCCCCCTCTTTGCATATATATTGAGCATTCACATCAGTCCCTGCCCTCAAGGAGCTTACAATCCCTAACTCACATGTATAGATACACATACTAATGCCAATTTATATAGAAGCCAATTAACCTACCATCATGTCTTCAGAGTATGGGAGGACCCCAGAGTACCCAGAGGATACCCAAGCAAACACAAGGAGAACATGCAAATTTTTATGAAAGCTGCAAGTTTAGAAATACTGAAAATTATTTTGGAAGTACAATAATGATAATGACGTGATGAAGTTAATATAAGATTTTAGTGATTGAATTTACATCTATAAGTTAAATCATTAAAATGTATATTTTTGGGGGAAAATGGTGGTTATTATCCAATGGATTTGTGGCTGTGGAATTAAATTAATAAATAAATAAGAGGCTGAGCCATAAAGAACATTGTAGCCTGCATCTTGCACAATGAAGTAGGGGTCATCACTGATGATGTAAATTGTGTTTTCTAGGTCTGTCTTGCTGTGGCACCGACTACGTGAACATGTCAGAGACCATTTGCTGTGCAGTATCTAATGGACAACTTAAGGCACATCTAAAGTCCAATAATGGGACACCATTCAAATGCTGTGAAAGTGAGCTGATTACTGAAGAGGAGGAATGCTGTAGTGGAATTGGATATAATCCACTGACTCATGTTTGTTCTGGCAAGCCATCGACAGAAAACTTTACCAAGGTAATTAAAGAAAGCCAAGTCTTCTCTTCACGCGCACAACTATACAAATGTACTTGGTAACACTTTCCGAATGTTACAACTGAACGCCAGGCACAAAAACTTTCTTTTAACTTTCTTATTAGCTGCAAAGGATAAAAATCTAATTGTGTGCAACAAATGTCTTTATAAACCCAGATATTACCTTAAGGCCGGGTTCACACTGGTACGACAAACGCTGTGACATTGGGAGCTCATGTCGCATGACGTGTAAAAATCAATGTTTCCCTATTTGAGCCATCTTAACTGGTTCGACACAAGTCGGTCTGACTACTTCAGCCCATTGAATATCACTGAAGTCGGATCAAAGTCGGATCCCTGTTCATTGAAGTCGGACGCATGTCGGACTTCAAGTCGCAGGGCAAAGTCGGATCCAAAGTAGTTTGACTGTCGTGTCGTACCAGTGTGAACCCAGCCCAAAAAAGTAACAGTGACATCATCACTGTATTGTACATAGCCTGTGCAGAAAGCAGAGCGGTGGGAGGGACACAGCAGGCTCCACCTACTACAGGATGCCTGCAGACTGCAACTACAGGAGGGGCGGAGACAAGACCAGTCACCCTGCACAAGGAGAGAGAGCAGCAGTGACCGGTCTTTATTACAGGAAGCTCCTGTACAGGTAAAGTTTCACACTAAATTACTGCATAGATCTGGAAGAAATACACAAAGCACACCAAGATTTAAGTATGAAAACCCATGCCTCCTATATTTAGACAATATTTGCTTATCCTGGAGTTCAGTATAAAAGTGAATCCCTCGGTGTACACCAAACTGAATTCACAAGCAATTTTATCAGTCTTCCTAGTTCTTTTCTGTGGACTACAGAATTCCTTTCCCCTATGTAATAGAGACGACAGTGAGACATCTTATGAGAGATAGTGTGTTGCTGGCAGGATAACTAGGTGAAAATAAAGGAGGAAAAAAAATATATAAGGACTGGTAAGCTACAATATAATAAACTTTTGCTCTTGGGTTCAGATTTTTACACCAGCTATGCTCAGAGGAAAACTATAATGGTTTTTGGGTCACTTTTAATTAACAATTTTAAAGTTTAAATATATAAACGGAATTGATGTTGTGCATCTGCTTATTTTATATTCATGCTTTGTTTTATAAGTAATAATTTAACACTCTGCCTCCGTAAGGGGGAAGAATCACGTCTTTGATTTATTTAGTGTGCTTATAAAATCAGCACTTGAGCTGTTGAGGTTTGTAAACAATAGGGTTTTCTCAACCTAGCAGATAAATAGAGCATGGAAAACATGTGAAATAGACACAATAGCGCCACCCCCTGGCTGCACATGAAAATATAAACTATGCATTTACCCAAATGATGCATGTTTTTTTTTTAAATGCTACTTTTTGGCCCGACCATAATAAATAAATGTATTATATAAAAAACACTATATAGACAGAGACCCTTTATGGGCTTTCCTTGACTTTTCTACTATTTTTTTAAGTTGCCTGTACCAAAATTTGTAATAAATACCAATCTTGGATTGAAATGTATTTATTTTAATTACATTTTTTACAACATCAAATTATTTTCAAGTTTGCTTCACTTCACTGGTGTCAAGTGTACTCTTGCTTTTCTATTCTCGTATGAGTTGTAAAAACATATAACTAATGTAATTTTACCCCTGCAGAAGCCGCTGAGTTTGTGTCCCAGGTTTTTTTCCCTCTGTGTAGCAGCAGCCAGGCAAATAGTATCATTCACTCCTCTGGCTCAATTAACAGTCCAGGGGTTGCCTTTTTTGATGCTTTATTGGAAAAAAATTAAACTTGGATGGGTGCAAGGTAACTGTGGGATACTCCACAGCATTAAATATTCTCAGCACAGTCTTGCATCAGCAAATAATGGGCTGAGCTACGCAGGGACACCATGAACCATGTCTACCTCTAAGCTATTTCTGTGGCAAGAGGGAAATCTGTAGCTCACAGTCAGCAGGATCTCACACACTGGTCTGTACTCACTAATGTCCTTGCATAGTTGAATGCCTCCTTCATATATCTGCCACAATTGTTTCCTGTAAACTCTTTAGACTATAGTTTAGTAGAATAGGTCCCTCAGCTAGCACAGCTGGGACTTCATTGCGCAAAATGAAAAAGCACTGCTCGGACTGCCCTGAAGGCAATAGCTCTTAAGGCTAGGATCTCCTCTTCCTGGATCCCCTCTGCTCCAGGCCTCAGACTATTTATGCTTACTGCCAGCCACCATCTTGGCACCCTCCTCCAGAGATGGGCTAAGACCACATAAGTATTCACTCATACTGCAGATTTGACTCTCAGCCAACTACTTTCCAGAACCATCCAGAAAACAGGGGGAAGCAACCAAACCCATGGCCTGTGAAACTCAGAACAGACCAAAGCAATCATAAGCAGCTCCACTGATTACAGGAGAGCTAAACAACTAAATTTACCTAACCTAACTAGGGGGGTGCTACAATAGTGGAGAGCAAGGTAAAGAAGAGGATGTGTTGAGGAAGGAAGGGGGATTGAGGGAACGCTATAAAAGACTGGAAGTGCAACATCCGTCTGTCACCTAACCCACCACAAGTTGGTCAGAATCTTGCACTTAACGCTTTCCAAATAGGTGTATGGCAAATGTGGGGAATGCGTGATAACAAGCTTTATTGCCGTGGTCTATAGAGGAAGGAACCATCAGAGTGTACAGGATATAAGAGTGAACAAGACCCGTGCTCCCCCAGAGTGTGGTATTTGTAGTAAAAGTCTGCCGCAGGACACTCCCAATGTCACGCAAGTGTGATCAAAGAGGGAGGGGGTGTCAGAGCCTGAGCGGCTATTGATGCTCGGCAGTTTGGCGCCCAAATACTCCCTCGTGGTGTCCGCAGATGGAAAGACGTCTACAATAAAGAGAATGGATGCCAAAATAAGTTAATACATAGGGGGGAAGAGAAAGAGGGGGAGCAACAGCTTGATCCCAACATTCTTGCCTCACTTCCTCAGCTCCCATCAGGGGTGTCTCCACGTTGCCCCCAGCTGTTCATACCAAACTTTTTTGAATCTCTAGTTAACTCAAGGTAAGAGTGTTGGGATCAAGCTGTTGCTATTTGCCAAGGCACCCTTAAAGGAACCTCATGATATCCCAGAGTATGGTATTTGTAGGGAAAGCCTGGGCACCCTGGTTGAAAAAGGCTGGGGTAGGGTATTGCTGTCTAAACTGGTATCTCTGCAGCAAACCATGCCAATGCTGGCTTTGAAAGATAATGTAAGATAATGTAAGCTGTACATAGTAATTAACCACTAGGAAAGGCCTATGCAATCTAATCCTCACTATAAATCAAATTAGGCTGCATATTGCCACCTTCATGTACTTGTAGGGCTTGGGGGTAGAGGGTGAGCACCAAAATTCTATAATTACAATAATTATTATGCTTTTAAGTTTATATATTTTTTTCTGCCTCTTTTGTAGCCTCATCGGTTTTCTTTTGTGTAAATCTACTAGTAGAGATAAGGAGGGGTGGGTGCATGGACTACATAGAGCCTTTCAATTTATCATATAACTTGCCTCTGTATCCTCTTCCCTCTAAGTAGGCTGTAGAATGGTGGTCTGTGGTAGTTCTGCATATGAAGTATCCTGCCCTCAATTATAAAAACATGTAGTTAGTAAGAAAGTCTTGCAGCCCATATGAAAGGACATATCATTATTGTATGCCTAGAGCAGTATACATGTGAAAAATATCTCCTGAATAAATGTATATTAAATACAAAATTATAGAAGTATTAATTTCACAAAAACATTCATTTGTGGGTTTTTTTTTCAATTTCTGCTAAAATTCACCAAAGAACCCTCTTCTAACTTGTCATTGTCAGTTGGCATTCTGTCTGCATTGTTTGAATAAAGTGCAGTCAAGTTTCCACGCATGTGTTCCATTATAATTGGATATCATTTTAACATCTGTTTAGAATAATCGTCCATCAATTTAAAATTTCAGGCTTTGTTACATTTTTATTCATACAGGGGGAAATGTGCTACATGGGTACTTTGTGTCCTGCATCCTTGGCTTCTACTGCGCATTGTGGACAGTGCAACTTTAATTCCTCCACTGACTCCTGCTTCTGGGTAAAATGGAGCAAATTTAAAAATGGCAGCCTGAAGAATGGAGACTCGGTTTGCCGAACAGATGAAGACATTATTTACCTGGGGAATGCTCACACATATGTGTTTACTGGTAATGTTTACATTAATGTGACTTTATAATTATGGTAAAAGGTCAGATGTTGCTTAAATTGTATGGAAACCCCAACAATGAACATCTATACAACAAGGTGAAAAATTAAACTTAATAATCCACAGTAGCGCATCAATGTTCAAAATCAAATATCACCAAAAAATGTGTTAATAAAGAAACAAAGTTAATTTAAATTCTAAGTGAAATACAAAGAATGTGATAAAGATGGTGTATCACTATGAAAATTTGTGCAGGTTACACTCCCTTAAGAATAATGCTCACCGGATGGTAATTCCATTCAATCTAATGACTGACAAATAGCGCTTATGTTGAAATAAATCCACCTGGAAACTCCAGTCACATCCAGCTATCATGATGGTATCCACATGTAGGGAAAAAATGCCTCCAATAGTGTAAAAACCTTAAAGTGGATGTAAACCCACTCTCATCCTTTCTAAACTACTGCCATAGCTATAATGATATAGATGCCTCCTGCATGTATCCTTATCTGTCAAATGTCTCCCCTCTGTCTGTTATAAGAACTGAAAAACTGCAGATTCTGTGGGTGGATCTGTTGTCTGGAGCTCGGTGGGTGGAGTCATGATGTCAGTAGACTCCCCGCCCACCTCTACACTCCCCTTGTCAACATGCATTTTCTCCTGTGTATTCCTTCTGCTATGATCACTAACATCCAGTCAAAATCCAGAAAAGTAACCACATGACTTCAGAAAAGGAGTGGGGGTGGGAATTAAAAAATAATGTCTGTCTAAAGCTAGTGCACGAGATATGTAAATAACCTGTAACTCAAAGCAAGGGGGCGAAACGTACAAAGGTTTGTCTCTGTTTGTCCGTTTTATCTCACTGAACAATAAAAGAGTATTGCTCAGAGCTGGATTAAGTCTTTGTGGCAAGACCTGGCACAAATGATAGGAAATGTAATACTCTACATTGTGACGGCAAAAAAAATAAAAATGTCAGGTTTACATCCACTTTAAGGTACTCGCATCCGTCCCGAAACATAGTGGCCGCTTGCACTTCCTGAATCAACGCCCTGACGTAACATCCGGTTGCCGTATAGCCACGCCAGGCACGTTTTGTCACATCCGACTTTGTCACAGGGGTATATATTTAAAATGATCATCTATAATTTGTTCCATTTTGGTCTGTTCACTATACCATTGAAATAACTTTGTTATAGCTGTTTGATAAGTACAAAAACTTAACTGGTAAACATTTTGGATATCCAGTGAGCTGATAACTTTCTGTTCACTTTCTGTTCAGCTAATCTATGTGGAATACAGAACATCTCCCCCCATGTTATGGAGATGAGGGGAGGTGTTATGTCGCCCTAACACACTTTCCATCCTAGTTAATTTTTTTCATGTTTAATTTAAAGAGGAACTTCACCCATTTTTTTTTTAACAAAAATTCTAAGTCAGCTGCTACAAATAGTGTTCTGTCTTCCCACAGCCAATTCTTCTCACTGTAGTGGGTCCTCTGTGATGCCACCTTGGATTCAGGCTTCCTTGGATTAAGAAGTCACAGCCGGCTCCCCACTGCACAAACACAAGTTAGCGATGTGCAGTGAGACTGCTCCTACAACCTCCAGGTTAATGTGATATGTCCCAGGAGGCTGCGGTTGGGGGGCAGGAGGGGTGTGGTCAGGACAAGCAACGTCATTCTCACCTAGATGAAAATTAAGGTAGTGGGAGCCTGTATCTATCAAAAAAGGTAGCAAAAAAATCTCAAATGCGATAGGGGCTGAGATGGAATAGTGGTACTTTCACTTTTAAAATGTTAGTTCACCTTTACAGGAAAAATAAATAAAGTGAACTAACACCATACACCCTCCCCATCCCTGTAGTCCCCACTTACCACCGGGGATGCTGAGTTGTCAGTTTACCAGCCAGTGCAGCAGTCCAGGGATTTGAAATCCTTGCTCCTCTCCCTCTTCCCTGTGCAGCCCTTCCAGCATGGATCAGAGCAATTCACTGTGATGGCACTGACCAATTAGAATCCATGTGGTCTGTCCTGGAAGTGCTGGATAGAGAAAAGGGGGGAAAAGCAGGGATTTTTAATTCCTGGACTGCTGAACCAGCTGCATGGGCACTGACAGCTCAGTATCCCTGGAGGTAAGACCAGGGAACTAACACTTTAACCTCTTATAATGTGAAATGTTGAAACTTTTTCTCATTTAAAGATTTTATTGAGTGGACAAGACAAGGCAGAAAAAAAACAGCAACAAAATGTTGTACAGTAAGAATAGGCTGATACACAAACCAATAATAAAGTAGCAACATCTATTAGAAACAGTGAATCGGATAATGTCAACATCATCCCAACATCTCACCTACATTAGGAAATGTTTAAAATTGACAATTTTCAAGGAGGTTGCAATTTTTAACATTTTTTTTTTTTTTTTCTTCCCTAAGCAGTAGATCCAACATAATTCACGATTACAATATGTTCTGTCTCTAGATACCAGTTTACATCCTTTCTCCACTTATGAATATCAAGTATTGAGCTGGAACAGTGCTGGTCATGGTTTTAGTAATGTGAGCCAAGTGACAACCGATCAGGACATACCTCAGGGAATACGTCCACCAAAATGGACCTTAGTCGGCAATCGTGAAGATGTGATTTCTCTAACGTGGGAGGAACCCACCAAATTAAACGGTATTATTATATTTCAGATTCCAGATTTATTGTGATAATTTCATCTTTTTTTACCAAATATCTTAATAAGGTTTTAAATTGTGTGTCTGGCCAAAGCTTTTTTCTTAGTTTTGGATAGGGGGAGGAAGGATTAGAACCTCTGTCAGGGTCATGGGTCGCCAGAGCTCCCCTCACTTCCTGCCCTGCTAACAACTTTTTTTTTTTTTTACCTGACAGGAAGTGAGGGGAGCTCTACAACAGGAACAGCGAAAGAAAAAAAGTCTGTATTTGCCAACACTTTCTGCCTCACTGCCAGTGGACACCTTGACAAATAGAGATAATCTCCCTATTGGAGACACAAACAGAAATGAAAACCTTGCAAGAGTTCCAACTGTCCGCTATGCAAAACTGAAAGACACGTTTTAAATTTAAAGCTGAACTCTAGGCAGATACAAAGCACACAAATAAATGCAACTTTGTAATCAAACATACATAATTGAATATATTTTTTAAATGTAAGCAATGAAAGTACATGTAATGTGACCTGGTATCAGTCTCTCGCAGTCCCTGTATAGCAGTCAGAGCTGCAATGTGAGAGGATGAAGAAGTACGAGGAGCCAATCAGTTCATGTGCTCATTCGAAGCATGCTGATAGGAGGAGAAAGTAGAGGGATGCACATCACTGTGTGGCTTCTCCATTCACTGTCCAGTCACAGTCTGGGGTGTGTCCAGGATGACCAGGGCTCAGAGGAAGTGGGTTGAATGATGCTGGCCATCAGACCAAGGAAATTGTATGGCAGAAATGAAGTACTGCGGGGGGGGGGGGGGGAATCTATGGATTGAGGATAAATATTTCAGCAAAAGCTGATTTTAATTTATTATATTTTGATGGGCTATTAATTTTTATCTTGTTATTTCTCTGCTTTAAATAAACTTTAATGTTCAAATTATAGTAAAAAAAAAAAAAGTTTTCACTGAAATTATGCTATTGTCTCCTGTTAAAAATAAGTATTTAAGTACTGACAGTGTTTCTGTGACTGTAGGGATTGTTCATTATGTACTACTGAGGGATGGAACAGAGCGCTATAGGGGGACAGGACAAAACTTTCAAGATCGGGGAGGGATGCAACCCTTTATAGAGTATACTTACCAGATTCGAGCCTGCACTATTGCTGGATGCCTAGATAGTGCTAAGGTAAGATTATTAATTAATTCATTAAAACATTGTAATTTCTTATCAGTAAGGAATTAACCTAGAACTCACTACAAATTAGTCGCCCTACATGGGGTTTGCTGCAAAATGGCCATTTACGTCACCAGCTGATGTCATTTGTTTAAGCAAACCTATTTTAAGCCTAAAGCCTCGTACACACGCTACGAAAAGCAGACGGGGATTGTCGTTTGACAGGCTGTTGTTTGAAATTCTTACCGTTAGTACGCACCTTTAGACAATTGTTTTCCAATTTTCGGACAACAAATGTTGGATGACAGGCTAGTAAATTTTTAGCGAACGACGGCTCCACGTCTGATTTTCGGAGGGTCAGTACACAAATACGTCACACAAAAGTAGAAAGTACTAACACGCATGCACGGAATCAAGAAACGACTGGGAAGAGTTCGGTCTTGTAAACTACCGTTCGTAATCTAGAATTAACATTCGTGATACGGCAATTAATGAAATGTCAAAATTCTCATCTTCTTTAATGGGATAATAATGAAGCTGCTTTGCATGTAGTTATTGTATTTATGCCAAACGTATTTTAACCACTTAAAGCGGAGTTCCACCCAAAAGTGGAACTTCCGCTTTAAGCATTCCTCGCCCCTGACATGCCACATTTGGCAATATAATTTTTTTTGGGGGGGGGGGTTGTGTGTACCTTATTTCTAGTGGGACTTCCTGTCCCACTTCCTGCTTCCTCTTTTTGGCCACCTAGGCGACTTCTCTCTCGCCCTAGGTGGCCCCTTCCTGGCAGCGATCTTCTGGGACACAACTCAGGTCCCAGAAGTTCGGCTGGCCAATAGCAGAGTGCAGCGCGACTCGTGCATGCGCAGTGGATGCCCGGCCGTGACGCCGTAAGCTGTCACGGCCGGGTGCCCACAGTTGCTATGATGGCGCCGAGGAGAAGAGGGGGAAAGGAGCAAGCCTCCGGGCGGCCGCATTGCTGGACCGTGGGGCAGGTAAGTGTCGGTTTATTAAAAGTTAGCAGCTATGCTTTTTGTAGCGGCTGACTTTTAATAAACTAAAAATCGGGTGGAACTCTGCTTTAAGGACCGAGCCTCTTTCGGAATTTTGGTGTTTACGAGTTAAAAACATTTTTTTTTGCTAGAAAATTACTTAGAACCCCAAACATTATATATTGTTGTTGCAATACTTTCTGTCACACCGTATCTGCGCAGCGGTCTTAGAAGCGCACTTTAAAAAAAAAAAAATACACCTTTTTGAATTAAAAAATAAGACAACGGAAAAGTTAGAACAATTTTTTTTTATATTGTGAAAGATAATGTTACGCCGAGTAAATTGATACCCAACATATCACGCTTCAAAATTGCGCCCGCTCGTGGAATGGCGCCAAACTTTTACCCTTATAAATCTCCATAGGCGACGTTTAAAAAATTCTACAGGTTGCATGTTTTGTGTTACAGAGGAGGTCTAGGGCTAGAATTATTGCTCTCGCTCTACCGATCACGGGGATACCTCACATGTGTGGTTTGAACACCGTTTTCATATGCGGGCGCTACTCACGTATGCGTTCGCTTCTGCACGCGAGCTCGGCGGGACGGGGATTGCTTTAAATTTTTTTATTATTTATTTTACCTTTTATTTTCTACTTTTACACTGATCTTTAAAAAATAAATAAAACATTTTCACTTTTATTCCTATTACAAGGAATGTAAACATCCCTTTGTTAGACCCCTTTCACACTGAGGCGCTTTGCAGGTGCTATAGCGCTAAAAATAGCACCTGCAAAGGAACCTGAAACAGCCGCTCCATTCACTCCAGTGTGAAAGCCTGAAGGCCTGGAGCGGTGTGCTGGCAGGGCATCAGAAAAAGTCCTGCCAGCAGCTTCTTTGGAGCGCTTTAGGAGCGGTGAACTCACCGCTCCTACAGCGCCCCTGCCCATTGAAATCAATGGGCAGCCCGGCCGAACCGTGACAAAGCGCCGATGTAGCTGCGCTTTGCGGGCGCTTTTAACACTTTTTCGGCTGCTAGTGGGGGTTAAAAGCGCTCCACTAGCGGCTGAAAAGCGCCACAAAAATGATGGTAAAGCGCCGCTAAAAATAGCGGCGTTTTAACTTCCGACGGCCGGGGCGGCTCAGTGTGAAAGGGGTCTAATAGAAAAAAACCATGACAGGACCTCTTAAATATGAGATCTGGGGTCAAAAAGACCTCAGATCTCATATTTACACTAAAATGCAATAAAAAAATAAACACGAATTAAATGTAATTTGAAAAAAAAAATGTCTCTTTAAGAGCTATGGGCGGAAGTGACGTTTTGACATCACTTCTGCCCTGCAATGGTATGGAGACCACCAAATCCGCCACAGAGACCACTTTTATCTGAAAACGGACCGCCCCCTGAAGAAGAGGATACCGGGATTATGGTAGCTAGCTGCTGCCATAACAAGGTTATTCCTCTTCAAAGTACTGACGTCTGGAAGTGGTTAAAAGGCATTTGTTTTGTACGATCTGAAAATCGCGAATCAACACTCACCAAACTTCTACTAACACAAAATTAGCAGAAGGGATCCAAAGGGTGGCGCTTGAGAAATGAACTTCCTCTTTATAGTCTCGTAGTACGTCACTACGTTCGTGTTTGTCAAACGACAATTTGCATACCGTTAGTATGCAAGACAAGATCCTGGCACACGCCCTTTTGACAAAAATCAGAAGTTCGGTCGTCCAATAATCAGACCGTGTGTACGAGGCTTAAGGCCCCATACACACTATTAGATTTTCTGCAGATTTTTGTCTTCAGATTTACCAAAACTTATAGTGCAAGGGCCTGCCTGATTACAAACAAATTGAAACTCTAATGTCGCGTACACACGATCGATTTTCTCGACGGTGAAAACACCATCGAGAAAATCGACGGGAAAAATGAGGGAACGGCTTGGTTCCCTACACACGTCCGTTTTTCCCGACCGTGTGTGGGCTCCGCGGCAGTATTTCCCTATGGGAAAACTGCCGCGGAAAAAAACTACCGGAATCACGACGAGAAAAATTAGAGCATGTTCTAATTTTTCTCGCCGTGATTAATGCCGTTTTTCCCGTCGAGAAAAATTACAAAAAGCCCACAGACGATCGTTTTTCTCGTCCAAAGGAAAAAAAAAATATTTTTCTCGACGGGAATAGCGGTCGTGTGTACGCGGCATTAAGGTTTGACCTCATATTATATGGTTTTGGTAAATCTGAAGACAAAAATCTGCAGAAAATCTAATAGTGTATGTGGGGCTTAAGTGTAGTTACATATTTTTTTTTATAATCAGCACCAGGAACAGTACTTACATGTGAATAGTCCCTTGTGCTGATGGCTGCTCTGTTCGTTGAAAGATTCCCCCCTACCATACTCCCAAAGCTGTAGTCTTCCTATGCCGACTATGCTCTCCCTTTCCCTTGTTTCACTCCTCTATTCATAAAAGATGTAATGTAGTTTCCATCAATGAAAAAAGGATCTATGAAGGGAGGATGGGTCCACCTTCCCCATTCATGGAGTGCTTCTCATTGTAAGAGGCAAAGGTACAGCTTCTGTGAATGGAGGAGGGGTGGAAAGGGCAGACATAGGAGTAAATTTACTAAATGCCTGTGCAAGTGCAGCCGCACTTATTTTCCCCAGAGCTTAATGAATGGCGTGAAGCTCTGCTGATTTCCACCATCCAATCATGTGCAAACAAAAAATGCTGTTTTGTTTTCTTGCACCGGTGTGCAGAGTACAAAGCGATTTCCCCCAAAGCAGGGAGCAATAACTTAAAGGGTGTCCTTCAAGGGAATTAAGTTTCCTGTTGGGGGGGATCTGGCAGGATCAACGGGTATTTCCTATACTTGCTGAAAATTTTATTTTAAATCAAAATGCAGTCACCACATCTATGGACCAGTAAAGAAACATTATAATTTCTTATCAGTAAGGAATTAATCTAGAACTATTGGCGAATTAGTCGCCCTACATGGGGTAATATGTAATATATTATATTTTTGTACTTGAATGTACATATACCGTATATACTCGAGTATAAGCCGACTCGAGTATAAGCCGAGGTACCCAATGTTGCCAAAAAAACTGGGAAACCTTACTGACTCGAGTATAAGCCGATGCCCCACTGTTCCCTAGCTCGCTGTTCCCTATTTTACATTGTAAATATTACCTGTAAAGAAGTTGCGGCTGCGGCGTCCATCGTTCAAATTCCGCGGTGTCCATCGTTCAAATTCCGCGGTCTCTTCCTGTTCCTTCCTTGATAGGCGAGTCTCAGCAGACACTCTCCGCCTATCACGATCATTCTCTCATCCTTAGTTTTCCCAGCAGACACTGTGTTGGGTGTTCCGCCAATCACAGACGTCTCCTGGAAAACTGAGGATGAGAGAACGTTCGTGATAGGCGGAGAGTGTCTGATGAGATTCGCCTATCAAGGAAGGAACAGGAAGAGACCGCGGAATTTGACCGATGGACGCCGCGGAATTTGAACGATGGACGCTGCAGCCGCAACTTCTTTACAGGTAATATTTACAATGTAAAAATTTCGATGACTCGAGTATAAGCCGAGGGGGGGGGACTTTCAGCCCCAAAAAAAGGGCTGAAAATCTCGGCTTATACTCGAGTATATACGGTACTCTAAACAAAAAAAATGTATCATTTTAATTTAATGTAACTAAATTGATTGGTAAATGAGGTTTAATGTTGAAAAATGTAAAGTAATGCATTTGAGTGCTAAAAATATGAACACAAATTACTCGCTAGGGGTACAACCTGGGAATCCAGGATGGTAAAAGATCTGGGGGTCCTAGTAGATCACATCCTCAGCATAGCATGCAATGCCAAGGTGCAGCAAGCAAAGCCAGCAGGCTATTAGCATGCATTAAAAAGGGTATTTACTCCAGAGATAGAACTATAATTCTATCACTTTACAAGCCTCTGCTCCGGTCACATCTTGAGTATTCCGTCCAGTTCTGGTCACCAGTCCTCAGGAAGGATGTGCTGAAGCTGGAGAGAGTCCAAAGAAGGGCAACAAAACTAATAAGGGGGCTGCAGGACATCAGTTACAAGGAGAGACTACAAACATTAAACGCATTCTCCCTGGAGAAGAGATGCTTGAGAGGAGATATGATAGCGATATGCAAATACCGCAATGGTGATTCTAGCATAGGGAAGGATCTATTCAGTTTAGGGGAGAAAAAAAAGACATGCAGCCACTCATTGAAATTGGAGTAGAAGCAGTTTAACATAAAATTGTGTAAAGGGTTCTTTACTGGCAGAGCGGTAAGGATGTGGAGCTCCTTTCCACAATCGGTGGTGTCAGCAGGGAGTGTCAATAGTTTAAAAAAAAACTTTTAGATGGGCAATATACAGGGATATGGAAATTATTACTGACAAAAACACATGCACACACCCATACAGGTTGAACTGGATGGAATGGTGTCTTTATTCAACTTTACAACTATGTAACTACAGTATATGTAACCTTGTTTGTTTTTGTTTTTTACATATATATATATATATATATATTTTTTTTTAATAAAGGTGGTTGCAACCACAAAACAAGGAGTTCCTGAAAATGTCCAGCCACCTATTGTTACCACAGTAAACTCTACAGCTCTACACGTCAGCTGGACGGAGCCAAGAAAAACAAACGGTGAGATTAGAGAGTACCAGCTACACAAGGTGGACAGAGGACTCATCCATGCCAGCTTCTCAGGGAGAAAACAATATACAGTAACGGGTATGTAACACAAAGAGATGCAACCCAAGCATTAATGGGTGACCATGGAGGCTGCAGAACTTTTTCCAGCATGCCCTGACCTCCACCATGGCCATACTGTATGTATGTAAAAGGGCAGCACACAGATAGTGTTAGAAATGTTGGGGGCCAAGTATAGGAAAACTGATGGTTTGTGTTGGTGCTGTTGGTAAAAACCACAGATCAGACAATATAGTTAAGCCGCATACACACGATCGGTTTTACAGAAGAAAACAGTCCAATGGATTTTTTTTCATCGGACAAACCGATCGTGTATGGGCCCCATCGGTCTTTTTTCCATCGGTGTTTAAAAATAGAACATGTTTTACATTTTTCCGATGGATAAAAAACCGATAGCAAATTCCGATCGTCAATGGGCAAGTCCATCGGTTAAAAAACCCACGCATGCTCAGAATCAAGTCGACGCATGCTCAGAAGCATTGAACTTAATTTTTCTCGGTTCATCTGAGTATTTTACGTCACCGCGTTTGGGACGATCGTTTTTTTGACTGATGGTGTGTAGGCAAGACTGATGGAAGTCAGCTTCATCGGTTTTCCGATGGAAAAATCCATTGGTTTAAAAACCATAGGAAATCCGATCGTGTGTACAGGGCTTTAGTCTCCACTCGCATGACTATATATATATATATATATATATATATATATATATATAATTTATTATGCCCTTCAAACCGACTGTACGCAAATATGAGGCCCCACTGAACTGGGCTTTTTTCCCGCTTTATGCTTTTTTTTACGCTAGCCTCTGATTGGCTATCACAGTGATCAGTCGCTGTGCAGCCTGCCTGTGTGTTTTTTTTTCTCTCTGAATGGAGGGGAGAGATATGTAGTATCTCACTCTCTCTCTCTCTTTCTCTTTGCAGGGAGAAAGAAATAAACAGAAGTGTGTGAAAAAAATATTAATAATAATAATAAAATTCAAGAAAAAATAGCTAGATCAAGGTTTGATCAGTGCTAGGGTTAGTGTTTGGGTCAAGTCAGGGTCAAAGGCCATGGTCAGTATATTTTGGGCAAGATTTTTATTTATTTTTTTAAAAGCATTTTTAAAAATGGTATCAGTGTCAGTATGTTTTAGATAAAAAAAAAAAAAAGTTGTGATGATATGTAGGGTTTTACGAACACATGTTAAAGTTGCAAACTTGTGTTTAGTCCTCAACATTTGTTTTACCCTCAGACACTATTAAAAATTGTTGGGTGCATTTCATAATGCCCAGAATATAACTGGCTATTAACATTTATAAGTAATAACATCAATGATTGTTGATCCAATAATCTCTGATAGCCTTGAGAGATCTGGAAGGATTTTTTTTCCTCTGTTGGAGCACATTGGATCATGTGTTATCAGGTTTTTTTTTTTTTCCTTCCTCTGGATCAACTTTGGCTGAAGTGTCCTGTAAGAGTTTTAATTTAATTTTATTTGTTTTATATTGTGATTTTCACCATTTGTTCTTTTACAAGAAGCGAGATCGCGATGTTTGCCGTGTTTGGTGTCTGCCTAGCAATGACGGCTAAGAACGGGGAACTCTGACATTGGCCAGAACATGCTTTTCCCTTCCCTGATTATTTTTAATTCCATCAAAGCTATGCTTCTATCATCCCTCAGAGGCTTTGTGGGAATTGCGGTAAATGTGCTTGTTGCATGAAATCCATAAATTGCTTATAATCCTCTAAAGATGTTAAAAAAAGCAGGCGGTAATTGGAGACGGAAGTCCTCGGTTAATTATTTAGAGGTGTTATCAATGCTTTAAGTAAACTGAGGAATCTTCGGCTATCACACTGAGCTGGAGGCTTCTGGGAGCCCGCGTGCAGCCGCTATCATCTTCTCAAATTCTCTAATGCAAACAGCACATGGCAGCTTGTCAATAAAGGCCTTTTATATCATTTATTAGTGAATACTTCCACCGCCCTGTACAAAACAATTTGTTTCACCTTGTGTTACCATTACCTTACAAATGAGTCGGAGAGAACGCGGTAGAGATAGTTGCAGTTTGGGAAGCATGGCACTAGGTAAGTTTTATTGGTTGTTATTGTTTGTTACACTAATGGTCGGAACACTTGTAACATGTCCTATAATAACAGAGAAGTCACAGGAGTTTCTGATTTTCAAGGACATTTCAGGGTTTTTAAAGCTGATGTCTGGGATAAAAAATTGTCATGTGTGTTCCTAGCTGAATCTTGGTGTGCTTTATGTATTTCTTCCTGATCTTTGCAGTTATCCAGTGTGAGAATGTCCCTCTGTGCTGGAATAAAGACCACTCACTGCTGCTCTCTCTCCTTGTGCAGGGTGACTGGTCTTGTCTCCGCCCCCTCCTGCAGTTTTCTGTAGTGGGTGGAGCCTGCTGAGTCCCTCCCACAGCTCTGCTCTCGGCACAGGCTACGTACAGCACAGCGATGATGCCACAGCCAGTGCCGGGACAAGGTCATCTGGAGCCCAGGGCAAGCATGCCAAATTGCACGCCATGCCCCCCCCCCCAAGATATATGACCATTATGTGTCAGCAAACCCCCCCCCCCAAGAAAATTGAGTGCTAATCTGCAATGCTTAGCTCATATCCTACCATTCAACATATGCTCCCAGCAACATTCCTCCGCCTCCCCCCCCACAAAAAAAATATTAAATCATCTACCCCTAAAATTTCTTCTCCGAGCACCATTCCAAATCCCCCATCCAAGCACAAACCCCCCCCCCCAAAAAAAATCCCATCTTAGCACAAATGCCCCCCAATCATCCCTACTAGTGCAAATCCCCCTTCCCCCAAAAAAGTTCTCCACCTAGCACAAATCCCCTCTCCACCCCTCCCCCACCATTTTACCTTTCCTAGCACAAACACCCCAAATCATCCATCCTAGCACAAATCCTCTTCCTCCACCTCCCCTCTCAACACAAATTCCCTTAAAATCACCACATCTTCCCAAGTGTCCCCTCCTAGAACAATTCTTTACTCCGCCCCCCAAATTCCCTCTCCCAACATAAATCCCCTCCCCCCAATCTCCTTGTGGTGCCCCCGAACCTTACATGGTACCACAGTGCCCAGGGCAGCCGCCCCTCCTGCCCACCCCTTGTCCCTGGCCACAGCTCCATTTTTATGGTAATATCTGGGTTTGCAGTAGATTTGTATCCTCTGTAGCTAATGAGGAATATTTTTAAATGAAAGCGTTTAAGCTTTAAAGCAGCTTAATGCTGAGTTCACACTGTCTTCGGCCGCGGCTCGCAGCAGGGGTCCGGTGCATTCCTGTTCTCCATTTCAGGAACAAATCAGGCCCAAATTTCTGCCTGAATTCAGACCTGAAATGAAGCCAAAGAAGCACAGGACCCTTGGACAATCCGCTTCGCGCCCGCCCCGGAGATGTGTGAACCGGCTCCATTGAGAGCCGCTCACACGCTCCTGTCATGCGATTTGGATGCAGGGAAACCCGCATCCAATTCGCATCAGTGTGAACCCAGCCTAAAACCCTAACTGGGTGACATTTAGTTTGCTAAACCACTGTATATTATAAAAAATTGGCATGCTTTGTTATGTTTTTCCAAAAAAGATAGTTTTCACTTGACTATCGTATAACAGAGGTACCTTTGCTTAACATTTTAACCTTACACAATCCCACGTTAACCCTCCTTACTTAAGTAAATGAGCCCACACTGGCGTTGGGGAAAACATAGGCCGTAGCAGCCTTATTTATTAAAATAATATTTTCATTAACAATAACCTAAAAACATCTGTTATGAAAACCCATCAGTCAAAAAATCCCAGTGTCGATCTTTGCAGGAACCTCGATTACCATCTGTGTAACTCTTGCACTGCGGTACCTCTTGAATCTGTTAATAGGCCTCAAGCCGACATGCTGGCTCAGAGACAACCATGACCGCAGTGCCCTCTTTACCCATGCTTACAGCTAACCTCCGTTAACTGTAAACCCCCCAATCAGGACCCATACCAACGACGGGTCCTGAACTCTTCTTCCCGAGGTATCCTCCTTCCCCTGCAAAGACCAGACACCCGCCGCTGCCACGACTTCCACACCGTCACAAACCATTCCTGTAAATATACAACCGAAACCGACCTATCTCCTAATCACCTAAACAAGGGAGGGTGGGCGGGAACTTTCACACCTCACCCCGCTGTGTTGCCAGGGGGGAGGGGACTCAACCTTTTAACTGTTTTCCCCCTGGCCCTCCCCCCCACTTCAGCTCAGCCAATCCTGCCCCCCCTCTTACTAACCAATGGCTGGCTCTCTCTCTCAGTCCCCTGTTCCCTTAGTCATGCCAGCCCTTCGCCTATGTAATTTTTACTTTTGCTCCGGGCTTTTCTTGACTATCGTATAACAGAGGTACCTTTGCTTAACATTTTAACCTTACACAATCCCACGTTAACCCTCCTTACTTAAGTAAACAAGCCCACACTGGCGTTGGGGAAAACATAGGCCGTAGCAGCCTTATTTATTAAAATAATATTTTCATTAACAATAACCTAAAAACATCTGTTATGAAAACCCATCAGTCAAAAAATCCCAGTGTCGATCTTTGCAGGAACCTCGATTACCATCTGTGTAACTCTTGCACTGCGGTACCTCTTGAATCTGTTAATAGGCCTCAAGCCGACATGCTGGCTCAGAGACAACCATGACCGCAGTGCCCTCTTTACCCATGCTTACAGCTAACCTCTGTTAACTGTAAACCCCCCAATCAGGACCCATACCAACGACGGGTCCTGAACTCTTCTTCCCGAGGTATCCTCCTTCCCCTGCAAAGACCAGACACCCGCCACAGCACCCAATTGAAAAAACCTTTACAATTGGGTGCTCCTCCACACCCTAAGAGCCCTTTGGATGCCATCTTGTATCCCCAACGCCCACAGGTCTATACCCACGTCATTCAGGTGAACCCCGTTGCCCCGAAGGTAGCGCCATGTGTCCACCTCTAACTCCATGTGCCATATTACCAGCCCCCCATTCCTCACTACAAACCTAGCCACATCCCTGTTGACCTTTCTCCGGGCCCTGTTGATGCCTTCCAATGACCTAGCCATCCTCCATGATGTCCTAGCCACCATGTCGGACCAAACAATTACCATGTCCGGGAATGCCATGCGCAGACGCAGTATATCAAACTTGATATCCTTTGTTACGTCCAACATAGATCTGGCTAATAGGTCATTGCCGCCTACGTGCAAGACTATAACGTCAGGCGGCCGGTCAAGACGTGCAAAACGATGCACCTCCGGGACCATTCTACTCCATAACATTCCCGGCCCTCCCAACCAGCGAACACAGGCCTCCTGTCTAGGAAACCCCAATTGCCGGCCCTCCGGCCTAACATCTGCCCTCTTTGCCCCCCAGAACACATAGGAATGGCCCAGAATCCAGACCAGGGCCGGCACCGCACCTGAAAGAAAAAACAAGCACACCACCGTAACCAACAGCAGACCCAACGAAAGCCCAGCAGACCATCCCCCCCAAAACGATTGACAAACGCCTCCCCCCGCCCCCAACCCTCACACCCCCACTACTAGCTGGGGACGAATGTATAGGCGAAATCTGCTGGACTCCCACCTGCCAATGCGCTTTACCGCCTCCGAGTCCAACCCCCACCGAGCCGCCTCAGTAGCCGCCCCTATCCTGAAAGAATGCGTCGCGAACTCCCTATCGTCTAACCCGAGAACCGTCAAACATTTCTTGAACACAGACACAAATTGAAATTTTGATAATGGGGACCCGTCGGCATGGATCAAAAATTACCCCTCATCCGGCGGTCGCACCCCCATGAACCCCCTCACGGCCCCTACTGGACAAAGCGGGGAGCCCGGCAGTGAAAAGACCTGCACCGACCTACCCTTCCCTTTTTGGTCTGTTTTGGACCTCCGTAACCATACCGCCATACTCTCTCCTTGGCAACGCACCTCCGAACCCCAAATACCCCCATGAACCTTCTTAGAAGGGCTGACCAGCTCGCTAATCCTAAATGCCCCGAAAAATGCTAACGCAAAAGCAGCTCTAAACAAGCAAATCTCGTAAACCGAGGCGCAGACCTCCGGTAACCGAGCCAAAATTCCCTGCAGAACCTCAAAAGACACTGGACGCCTGGTGTCCCTACCCGGCCTGGACCGTCTATAACCTCTAAGCGCCTGTCGCACCCAGAAGTCTTTAGTAAGGTCCAGGCCACCCTGCCACTTGAATAAAAAGGCCAACCCAGCCAACTTCTTTCCCAACGTCGAGACGGACGCCCCCCCTTCCATCTGCCGGGATAGAAAGTATAACAACAACAACTTCGCTTCAGGTCCTAATGTATCCACATCCGTCATCCGACCCATAGCCTCCCATTCCTGCCATACCTTGTTATACGCAACCCACGTCGTCTCACTCACCGACCTTCTGATCCATCCGGAGACTACACCAACGCAATTTTCCACAGCCAGTCGGGACAAGGCACCCCCAGTTGCTCCGCTTCCGGCGCCAACTCTCGGAATCTGTCCCACTGGAACCGAGACAAAGCGTCAGCAATAACGTTCTCTACCCCGGGAAGATGAACTGCATATATGAAAACATTCAATTGTAGGCTCCGCAGCACTAAGTGCCGCAGCAACCTAACTACCAGAGGTGATGAAGCCGACACTCTGTTGATCACCTGCACCACCCCCAGGTTGTCCCCGTGGAAGCGTACCTTCAGATCCCTGAACGCCTCGCCCCACAGTTCGACCGCCAATACCACCGGAAACAATTCTAGCAGCACCAGGTTTTTTGTGAAGCCAGCTTCCACCCAACACACCGGCCATGGGCCAGCACTCCACCTGCCTCGGAAAAAAACTCCAAAACCAGTGGAGCCAGCCGCGTCCGTGAAAAGTTCCAGGTCAAAATTACTGACAGGTTCTGTCATCCACAATGCTCTGCCATTAAAAGATTCCAGGAACGCATGCCATACCTGTAGATCCTCCCTGTGAGCCTTTACCAAGCGCACAAAATGCTGTGGTGACTGTACCCCCGCTGTACTTGCCGACAGCCGTCGGCAAAATACCCTGCCCATTGGCAGAATGCAACAAGCGAAGTTGAGTTTTCCCAGTAATGACTGCAACGTCCTCAGCTGCACCTTCCGCAAACCCAACATACCTCTGATCTCCGCCTTCAACGCCACCAATTTCTCCACCGGCAAACGGCATTCCATTGCGTCCGAATCCAACGCAATCCCTAAGAACGTAATGACCGTGCTCGGCCCTTCCGTCTTGTCGGGCGACAAAGGCACCCCGAAGCGTTCCGCGATGTGTTCCAGCGTTGCCAGCAGCACCGCGCAGATCTTGGATGAGGCTGGGCCCACGCAGAGGAAGTCATCCAGATAATGTATGATCGAACTTACCCCCGATACATCCCTAATCACCCATTCTAGAAAAGAACTAAACTTCTCAAACAGCGCGCAGGATACGGAGCATCCCATCGGTAAGCATCGATCCACATAGAATTCTCCATTCCACGAGCAACCCAAAAAACGGAAACTATCGGGGTGCACTGGCAGCAGGCGGAACGCCGCCTCCACATCCGCTTTTGCCATCAATGCCCCCTGCCCATAGTGCCTAACCCAAAACACCGCCGCATCAAAGGACGTATATCCCACCGTGCAAGCCTGAGGATCGATAGCATCGTTCACAGACCCTCCTTTTGGAAAAGACAGGTGGTGGATAAGACGGAATTTGTTAGGTTCCTTCTTCGGCACCACTCCCAGCGGGGACACCACCAAATCCGCCAGTGGAGCTACCGAAAAAGGGCCACTCATGCGGCCCAATGCAACTTCCTTCCGCAGTTTCTCTGAAACCACCTCCGGGTATTGCAAAGCTGAGCGCAGATTACGAGCCACCAGTGGAACCGCCCCCAAAACGCACGGAATTTCAAACCCGTCTGTAAAACCCTTTTCTAATAAATGAGCTGCCTGCCTATCCGGATACCTACCGAGAAACGGGCGCATCCTTGCCACCATCACCGGAGTCCTCCCTCTTGTTCGAAGACTCACCAGCTCTCCATTTCCTAAAACATCTGGACAAGGTATGTGCACCCCCACAACCGGAGCATTCATGCTTGAATCTGCACGACCCTCCAAACTTGCAAGATCCCGAATTGTATTGCCAACAGACCCCTTTTGCCTTACCGGCCGGTTGTCCTGGGGATGACGATCCACCGCCCCCCCCCCCCTGAAAAAACTGATTCGGAGCCCTCGGCGCGTTCATCAAACGCATCCACAAACTAATGTCCTTGTGGTCCCACCTCAACTCCGAACGCACCGACATCCTTTGTCTGAATTCCTCATCGTATCTCAACCAGGCTGAACCCCCATACACCCTGTAGGCCTCCCCAACCGCATCTTGATAACAAAAAAGACCCGAACAATGTTCAGGCTTCTTTTGCCCGATTACGCTAGAAAGGATGGCAAAAGCCTGCAGCCAATTCATGAACGTCCGCGGGATCAGGCGATACCTACGTTTTTCTTCATCCTCCTTCTTGGAATCGTCCGGCTTGACCCTATCTAAATTAAACTTCCCCAGCGGAAGCAGCGAGAAAATCTCCACGTACTCACCTTTCCAAATCTTCTCCCGAACTTCCGACTTCAAATGCGCCCCCAACGGCCCCGCAAAACAAATGTACATCTCGCACCTAGCTGAATCCGCCAACCTGACAATGTCTTGTCTGGCCGCATCCCCCTTTCCAACCGCCGCCTGCTGCGCGTCCTCCACTGCTGTTGTCTGCACCGCCGCCACCGAAACCGCTGGCGCCGTCGCAGTCACCCCCAGACCCCCGTCACCATCTTGCGGCGGGACCCACGCCGCTGCCGGGCTAACGGGGGCACTGCTCTGCCTTTCAAACTTACCCACGAGCTCCTTAATCCCCGCTAAAAACCCCTTAAAACCAATATCCATCTCCGCAGCTCCGTGCACTAAACCGTCCCCAGCAACCTCCCCCAGGGGAACCCCCTGACTACCCCCTGACGACCCCATCCTAGCAGGCCGCACTTCAGCTAACCCCACGGAGAATAATTGAGAAATTGACTTACCAGGCTGCCCAGGAAGTGACCCACCAGCCGATCGTCCCGTCTCCACCGCCGCCGACCATTTCTGTGGAACGCCGTCACCCTCCGAGTCCACCAGTTCTCCCTCCGAGCGATCCGCCTCTTCCTCTGCCGAAGAAGGCCCACCAGGTGAAGGATCCCTGGCTGCCGCGGGTCCTGATGCCATCCGGCTCCGCCCTTCAGACCCGTTTACCGACTTCCGCGTCGCTTTTCCCCCGCCGCCACGACTTGGCTCTCCTGTAGCTGTTGCTTCTGCCGCCGCACCATGCCGCACCCCCGCCGTCGGTGACCGGTCGCCGGCCGCGGTGGAAGGCCCGGCCACCGCGCTCTCCGATCTCCCTCGCCGAGGCGCCCGCCCCTGAGCCGACACCCGGGGGGCGGGGCCCGCCGCGTCCGACTCCACTCGTTGCGCGGGCCTCGTGGCCGTTCCGGAGCTCCCGGAACGACCGCCCGCCGAGCTCCGTCCATGTTGGGGATTCCTTCCGGCGCCTCCCCCCGCCTGCTTGGCTGTTCGCTTAGCGGGGGGGGCCGAAGGGGCCCTCGAATAGGGACTCCCAGTGCGACGCTGAGCTCGTGGGGGGGGTCGGGAGAGAAGCGCTCCGGCGCCCTGGCTTGCCGAGCTCGCCCCGATGTCCTACCCCCTGTGGCCGCATCACCCGCCGGCTCCACCAGCATCGGCCCCAAGGTCTCTTGGAGCCAACCTGGGCCATGTTGCGCCGCCTCAGCCCGCAGCTGAGCCAGCAACTCCTGCACTTGTGCCATAACTTTCACACTTCACCCCGCTGTGTTGCCAGGGGGGAGGGGACTCAACCTTTTAACTGTTTTCCCCCCTGGCCCTCCCCCCCACTTCAGCTCAGCCAATCCTGCCCCCCCTCTTACTAACCAATGGCTGGCTCTCTCTCTCAGTCCCCTGTTCCCTTAGTCATGCCAGCCCTTCGCCTATGTAATTTTTACTTTTGCTCCGGGCTTTTCTTTAAAGCGGTATTAAAAACAACAGCAAATATTTACTTTATTTTATAGCGGTTTCCCATTTTTTAGATGTGAGGCTTTATTTTTTTCTAGGCTTTCTTCCTTCTATTTTCATGTGGTGATCTGGCCAGTATGTCTGTTTTTCCAAAGAACAAGCTCTCCAGCAGAATATTAGAGAGATTAGACAAACCATTTAACACTGACAGGGGTGCTTACAATGATCATTTTTAAATTATTTATGTAAAACCTTTTATACCAAAAGTGAAAATCCATCTAACGCTCCCCTCCCCCCAGACTGACAATGCTGCTGTCCAAAGGTGCCCCCTGTGCTTTCCCCCTCATCCAGAATGGAGGCATTATAATACTAGGGTGGTATTACGGGCCAGACTACCAGGTGAAAACAGAGGGGGAAAAAGCCTTAAAAAGGAAAATAATGCAGTCACCACATCTAATGATCGGTAAGCTCTAATATATGAAATTTTTGGTTTTGTGTTTATTATTGCTTTAGTTTATCTTTTTTTGTAGTAATATTTAGCTGATACTGGACTGAGTGCATGTAGATACTAAGTGGCTGGAGGAGGCTAAAGGAGACCATGCCTGTGTAATGTATATCAGCACGGCTGCTTGTAATATCAACCAGGATTTGACAGGGTGACAATGCAAAAGTTGTCTGCCTCCTGGAACATGTGACGATGCACATCATTCTATCCGAAAGTTTGCTTCATAGTTGAATGCTCAGATTGACTGTGCAGGATGGAACTTCCCCTTCCACATTCATGGTATCCTGGCAAGCAAGGAAGGAATATATATATATTACCTACGAGTTGAACTAAAGACAAAAATGTTTTCTTTTCGGTTAGAGTAGGGGTGTCCAACCCGTTTGCTGCCCAAGACGACTATGGATTCCGCCCAACGCAAAATCGTAAACTAAAAATATTGAATTTCTGGGGAAATTTTTGTTAAAATGCATTTACACTTATGCCCCGTACACACGATCGGTTTTCCTGTTGGAAAAAGTCTGGTGAGAGCTTTTGGTCGGGAATCCCGACTGTGTGTATGCTCCATCAGACTTTTTCCAACAGAAAAACTGCTGGAAAAAGATAGAGAGCAGGTTCTCTTTTTTCCCGTCATGAAAAAAACTGTTCGGAATTTCCGATCGTGTGTACAAATCCCGACGCGCTAAATTCCGACGCATGCTCGAAAACAAATCGACACATGCTCGGAAGCATAGAACTTAATTTTGACGGCTCGTCGTAGTCTTTTACGTCACCGCGTTCTTGGCAGTCAAAAGTTCACCGGACTTTTGTGTGACCGTGTGTATGCAAGGCAGGCTTGAGAGCAATACGTCGGAAAAACCATCCAACTTTTTTGCAACGGGAAAACCGGTCATGTGTATGGAAGGAAAAGGGGACACATTCAAATTTGACAGTGTCTCTTTAATGGATCACACCTTATTCATGTCGCCAGTTTTCGGCAGCACCTTTATTTGTGAGCAACTATTTTCACAGATGAAGCACATGAAGGGCAAAATTAGAACCAATATGTCTGATGAGCACCTAGAGAATTCATTGAGAATTTCTACTACGTCCATCCAGCCAGATATTGATGCTTTAGTTTATCAAAAACGGACACATATTTTGCACTAGTTTTATGTTGTTGTACTCTTTTACTTTTATAATAAAAAAATATTCTGAAAGAACATTAAAGTGGAGCTCCGCCGATTTTTTTTTAAAAAAGCCAACAGCTACAAATACTGCAGCTGCTGACTTTTAATATTAGGACACTTACCTGTCCTGGAGTCCAGCGACGTCAGCAGCCGAAGACGAGCAATCGCTCGTCACTCTGCTGCCCCCACCCCCATCTTGGGTGAGGGAACCAGGAAGTGAAGCGTTGCGGCTTCACTGCCCGGTTCCCAACGGCGCATGCGCGAGTCGCGCTGCGCCGTTCTCACTGGTCCCCGTTGTGTTCTGGGAGCCGAGTGTTTCCCAGAACACAACGGGTATTCTGCGGGAAGTGACGTACTACCCGCAGAATACCCGTTGAGAGGACTCCCGGAAGTGGGTGCAAATACCTGTCTTAGACAGGTATCTGCACTAGGGTGACCACATTTCCAAACTACCATTCAGGGACACCCCCCCTTCCCAAAAATCACAGCACAGTGATTGGACACAAGAGGCGGGATTTATGATTTCTCCAATCACAAGCAGGGGGTGGGGATTGTGCTCCTCCAGGCATTCCCAGCCTGGACAAGTACTGTCAGTGAGTAAAGCGGTGATGCGGCAGCCTTTTTTGGGGCATCAGATTGGCCCGGGGGGTGGCTGTGTCAGTTTCATTCCGGGACACTGTATTGTCCTGGAATGAAGGTGCCCGGGACAGACCTGCAAAATGCGGGACTTTCCCGGGCAATCCGGGACACATGGTAACCCTAATCTGCACCCCCCCTCCCCCCTGAAAGGTGCCAAATGTGACACCGGAGGGAGGGAGGGTTCCGATGAGCGGAAGTTCCACTTTAGGGTGGAGCTCCGCTTTAAGCTTTATTACTCAGATAAGTACATTATCTATATCAGTGATTGTTAACTTGTGACCTGCCCAACTTTTTCTGCTCATCAGCTATCCTTATCCAGGAAGGTCAAAAGGTTGGACACCCCTGGGTTAGAGTAAGGGTTATACCCTCTGTCATCTGTGTTCTATTGGAGTGATTTATCTTTACTTCATGTTTCAGGGCCAAAACAGGAAGTGAGGGAATCCCTGGTTGTCCCCAAGGTCACCAGAACAAGTGAGCTTATTTTCCTTCTAATTCTGTTCTGGTGACAACTCATAATTTAAGATTTTCATTCACTTTCAGTGATATCGGTCACAAGGACCTATAGAGAGGCTGAATATCCCTAATGGGGATAGACTGCTATAAAAACCTGACAGTTGTTTCAATCCCTCTCCACTCTATTCAAAACTAAAACAAAAATGTTTGTCCTTTAGTTACATTTTAAAATTGTACCGAAACGTATCAGTGTACTGATCAGTGGCGGCTGGTGATTTTTTGTTTGGGGGGGCGACAAACAACCACTCCCCTCCCCGCGGCACCTCAACACCCCCCCCCCCCACCGCTGTCTGCTGGTCCACCGGCACTTACCCCATCGGCAGCGGGGATCGGCGGGCATGTCGGGAATCAGCGGGCACATCGGACAGGCTGCGGCGGGCATCTGGCAGCGTCTCCTGTGTCCTCTTCTCTTCTGAGTTTATGGCGGCTTCCACTCCTCCCCTCCTCAAATAGGATCACCTGACCTTTCAGCCAATTGGAAAATGGGTAACAGACCCACGCTTCCTGGTTGGTGGAGAGGTGATTCAGTGTTAGAAAAGCGAATATTCATTTGCTTTTCTAACACACCTGGGTGGGCTCTGAGCGCAATACTCTGCGCCGTGAGCCCATCCTATTTTGAAGCCTATGGCTCTAATCAGGTGCTTCAAAAAAACACCCCCGTCGCTGTAATTCAGGCGTCCTGCCCCTTTCAGGATGCTGGGCACCTGAATTACAGCAGGGTGAATATGCATGAATCTATCCATTAACCATATCGGGGGTGGCATGGATAGAGGGGACAGCGCCCGTGCGCCCCCTGGTACTGATACATTTTGTCATACAGCTTATTCTGAAAAAGAGTTATGATGAAACATGCTAGTCAGATGCTTTGAATACTTTATAAGTTACAATGTTGCAGTGTGATCACTGGGGGAGAGGAGACTGAGGAAATGTTTCCTTCTGCCTGCAGCAGATTAATGGCATTTTCTCTGCCTAGGTAAGTAACTGGACTGGAGCTCTAAAGCGGCTTTTTAAAGGTAGAACGTTTTTTTTAAATTGTGTTTGCCGTATATTGTGACATAGCAGGAATGTATTGATGCAGACTCGTAAAGTCATTCAATAACATAGGACAATCATAGGGTCAATAAAGGAGATCTGATCACCCAAATAACAATCCTGAGCACCTCTCACCTACTGCTCTACATTGTTGTTGATCCCGGGCAGCCGCATTTCTTTTGGTTGGGTGTAAAATGCGATATGAAGCGTAAATGATGATAGCGCCATGAGCGTTTTTTCTATAAATTTCACAATAAGTGCTTTTTTACATCCGATCTTTCAGTAATGTACGTATAATGAATCGTGTTTTATGGTGCTTTTCTTGAAGATCTTACACGACTCCCTTTAGGGGAATTGGAATAATTGGTTGCCACAGTAATCCCCTCTATATGAAATGTTAAATTCCTGCCGTTTCTCCATAACTTATTTCACAAGGCTTTCAGACACCATTTCTTATGATGTATATCCTATTTCCAATGGCTGATAAGTCATGTGAGATCTCATTATCTATTGGTCATTGGTGTGGCTTGTTACAATATACACAGAGAAATATGTAAGCTTCCATTGCGAACATTTTTTAAATTGATATCTAAACCCAAGAATAACTATGTAATATATTGCAGCTTCCCAGTCCTTAGATCTGGCAGCTGCATTGATTTTCTGTGCTTAAAGTGGAAGTAAACCCTCCTATTATTTTCAGGCAAAGAAGCTGCCATCTTGGCCTCAGTTTAATCTTCAACTGCCATGATGCTGCACATGTGATCAGTTATGACACCAGCCATTGGATGGTTTGACAGTTTGGTTGAGAGCACAACCAATGTGACAGTTAGCATTCCCGGCATGCCGGGAATGTAACTGCTTTTTGAAACTGTTAAATCGATGGGTTTACTTCCGCTTTAAGGCATATATTTTCAGCAAGGATAAAAAAAAGTACCTGTTAAAGCAGTAGTAAACTCTAATAATGCCTTGTTTCCACTGAGCGGAACGGTTCGGGTCGGTACAGTTTGGAACGGTTAGAATGGTCCGGTCTATTCTGGTGAGCGTTTCCACTGCAAGACGAACCGTCAGGGGCCATACAGGGTTTAGAAAAAATGCCTAGCGTGTCCACCAATCAGTGGAATGTATTGTAGCTCCGCCCTAATCGAACAGTTCCATTTTCTATTGCCCCACATCTGAAGCAGGACCCAGAATGGTGCGGTATGGTTCGGTTGTATGGGCTGCTTTCATAATGGAAACACCCAAAATAGCATAGAACAGAAATTGCCGCTCAGGCAGATGAAATAAGGAAAGTACTTCTCTCAGGGTCAAGGGTGCCGGCAATGCACGTAGCAAATGAAGAAAATTTGTGAGGACAGCCGCACTCCAATCCAACGTATATTTATTCAGGCAAAACAGGTACTACAAAAACCAGCAAAAACCCAAAATAGCGTACCATACCGAACCGATCCACTCAGTGGAAACGAGGCAAAAATTTATAATAAAGCTTACCTGTAGGTTAAACAAATATCTCCTGAACATGCATCATTTAGGAGATATTCTAGATAGCAGCAGCCAGTGACATCCCAGGCTCATGTTCTCTGAAGGAACAGAATACCTGTGCTGTTCCTTTAGAGCCCTGTGCCATAAACAGTGTACGGGAGTGACATCTTCGCGACTTGGCCATTCAAGCAGCCGCAGTCCACGAACCCGGAAGGAAGACCAGAAGAACCTGGAAGCCCTGTCAGCAGTGACAGCCCACGACTGGAGGGATTTGTTTCCAGTAGGGATGAGCCCAATGTTCGAGGCCAACGTAAGTTCGACTCCAACATCGGGTGTTCACCTGTTCGCCGAATAGCGAACATTATGCGGTGTTCGCGGCAAATTCGAAAGCCGCGGAACACTGTTTAAAAGTCTATGGGAGATTAACATGAAAAATCAAAAGTGCTCATTTTAAATGCTTATATGCAAGGTATTGTCATAAAAAGTGTTTGGGGACCTGGGTTCTGCCCCAGGGGACATGTATCAATGCAAAAAAAAGTTTTCAAAACTGCAGGTTTTTCAGGAGCAGTGATTTTAATAATGCTTAAAGTGAAACAATAAAAGTTAAATATTCCTTAAAATTTCGTGCCTGGGGGGTGTTTATAGTATGCCTGTAAACTGGTGCATTTTTCCCGTGTTTAACAGTCCCGCAGCAAAATTACATTTCTAAGGGAAAAAAAGTAATTTAAAACTGATCGCGGCTGTAATGATTTGTCGGGTCCTGGCAATACAGATAAAACTCATTGAAAAAAAACGGCATGGGTTCCCTCCCACAGACCATTACCAGGCCCTTCAGGTCTGGTATGGATATTAAGGGGAACCCTGCGCCAATTTTTTATCCATAAAAAAAATTACAAAAATGTAAAAAACAAACAAACGCTTAGCGTCCAGTGTGCATAGAGCCTTTAAAATTAGCACTTTTGTTTTTTTCATGTTCGTGTCCCATAGACTTTAACGGTGTTCACGTGTTCAAACGAATTTTTTGCCTGTTCACAAGTTCTGGTGCGAACCGAACCGGGGGGTGTTCGGCTCATCCTTAGTTTCCAGGTAAGTCTTTCATAGTGTGCTATGTGCTAGCAAGCAATACATACTAGCACATTATGCCTTTACCTTGCAGGGTTTGTTTGTTTTTTGTAAACTTTACTACCACTTTAATTCTTTTTTTTTTGAAGCACATGATTAATGCCTGAGGCTCTAATTGGCTTCAAAAATGGGTGGGCTCAGGGTGCAGGTGCCTTACCACCTGTCAAACGCAATGGACTGCAGATCCCTTGTCAGAGGAGCAGCAAAGTCTGCCGTTGGTGTAAACCCAACCTTAGGCTCCTTTTCACATGGTTTCTCCTGTCTCATAACAGTCTCTTGAAAAATATTTTTGGACCATTCATTAGTGGCCAACCTTCAGCTCAGAGGGCCGCAATGCCGTTCTTGAGTACTTACTGTGCAGCCCAATGACCCTAGCAGCCAACGGTCAGTGTTTTCTATGCCTAGGGGGCTACTTAGGGACAATGAAGGAAATATCCATTATACTAGTTTTCTATTAGCTAAATTATTATGATTTGGTTTATTTCTTCCACAATAAAAATAGATAGAATCACACTACATAATCGTGATAAAAAGTAAAAAATTAACAAAATGTCCATTGGTGAATCCGCAAACTTCTAATGTCTCGTACACACGACCGGGTTTTTCCCACGGGAAAACTGTGATGAAAGCTTTTGGCCGGCCATGTGTATGCTCCCTCGCAGTTTTTCTGATGGGAAAAACTGCCAAAACCGCCGGCAAAAAAAAGAGAACCAGCTCACTTTTTTCCCGTCGGGATACCCGACTGACTTTTTCCCGTCGGAAATCACGGCCGCGTGTACGAGGCATTCGTGTCAATCTCCACCATCCATCACCTTGTGCCGCAGTGCCTCCACCAAAAGCTGACAAAACTGCTTACCAGCTCCTGTAGACCCCTTATTACAGGGGGTCAATCTGCGCTTGTGGCTTATAACCCAGCCCCCGGGCCTTTCTTCACATCGCAAGGCTCTTCTGCACTTCAAGTATCATTCAGTGAATTGTATATGAAATTTCACCAAAAAGACTCCACATAGTATAACATCCTTTGTATGTTTATAAAAAATAAAAAAAAATCCACTTACAACAATGTGTAGATAAATACACCTTAAGTTTGGTGTGTTGGCCGGCAAACAAACCCGTTCTTTGGGGACTCGAGGGAGATGGTGATGTCCGCACGTCGCTCCGCCCTTATTTTTTCCACATTTACGTACTTTTTGTTTACCGTCCACCCTTTTTGTTTCTCTTTTGTGTGTTTTTTTTATTCCTCTGACCTTTTATAATGGATCTATCTAAGAGGAATACCAAAAACAGTGACTGTTATATTCAAGGGAGCTCTTAGAACCATTAGAAAAGGTCAGAGGAATAAAAATAAAAAATAAAGAACAAAACGAAGCTAGGGAGCTTTGTGTTGCAAAGGGATTGTAATGGCAGAGATGTCTAAAAGTCTCGTGTAACGTGTCCCCAGTCTCTGACCAGCTCTTGCATCATCATGATCCCAGTCTCCATCCAAGCTTCCTTATGGCTGTAGGGAGCACTGAGTTGCATAAGGACTGTAATGGCAGTGATCTCTAAAGCCCTGTACACACGATCGGATTTCCGATGGAATCAAATCCGATGGATTTTTCCATCGGAATTCCGATGAAGCTGACTTCCATCAGTCTTGTCTACACACCATCAGACAAAATTCCGACCGTCCCAAACGCCGTGACGTACAACACGTACGACGGCACAATAAATGGGAAGTTCAAATCCAATGGTGCCACCCTTTGGGCTGTTTTTGCTGTTTTCGTGTTACCGCGTGTTAGGAAAAGTTTGGTAAGAGCCAATTCACGCTTTTCAGTCTCCGTGCTTTTCAGTCCGTTACAGCATGACGAATGTGCTATCTCCATTACGAACGCTAGTTTTACCAGAACGAGCGCTCCCGTCTCCTAGTTCAGTCTGAGCATGCGTGGGTCTTTTCTCCGATGGAGTTCCACACAGACAATCGGAATTTGCTATCGTTTTTTTTTTCCATCTTTAAAAAGTCAGATGGGGCCCACACACGGTCGGTTCGTCCGATGAAAACAGTCCATTGGACTGTTTTTATCTGTAAAACCGATCATGTGTACAGGGCTTAACAGTTTCTTGTAACATGTCCTCAGTCTCTGACAGTTAACCTAAAGGGGTTGTAAAGAGAATAAAAAAAAATAACAAACATGTTATACTTACCTCCACTGTGCAGCTCGTTTTGCACAGAGTGGCCCCAAATCTGGTCTTCTGGGGTCCCTCGGCGGCTGTCTCGGCTGCTGCCTGCAAGAACTGAACACCTTCATGCGAGCTTGCATGGTGGTAAGTTCTTGCGGGCGCGCTCCCGTGATAAAGCCGGCGGCTATAGCCGCTCACTGTATCACTCGGCCCCGCCCCTGGCGCGCCGCATCATTGGATGTGATTAACAGCAGCGCGAGCCAATGGCTGCGCTGCTTTCAATCCATCCACTCTAGTCAATCAACGACCAGGCGAAGAGGACATCGGGGGCGAGTGCAACAGGTGAACAGGCTCAGGTAAGTAAAACGGGGGGGCTGAGGGGGCCGGTGTTGTCGGATGTTTTTTCACCTTAATGCATAGGATGCATTAAGGTGAAAAAACGTGTACCTTAACAGTCTCTAACAGTCTCTTGTAATGTGTCCCCAGTCTCTGACAGCTGACTTAACGTGTTACTAAACCCAGGACCCTGTATTCACTATACCTGGTCTCCCACAGTACACAGAACATGGAAATGCAATTATTTTTGTAAATATAAACTGCTAAATACCTTTTCTTATCAGCAGTATATAGCAGTTTTGTGACTTCTATCAGTGCCTAGTTAAAGCTTGTGGGAGGAGTTTTAATTCTAATCTGTTGGTCCTATGAGGCTCCATGACCCCTGACCCTGGACAGTGCTGATTGGTCCTGTGCTGATCACATGCACCCTCTCCCAAAAAACAAAACAATAAGAAAACAACTTTGTAGCAATACACACCAAACTGAGCATGTGTAGAGTGCCTCCTAGGGCTTTGTGCTATTAGCAGATGGATTGGTGACAATAAAAGAAGGGGACCATCAGAGAAGACAGAATCAAGTAGTCTTTTTACTAAATGCAGAGGATTAGTACAGTGAGTATAACAAGCATGCTTTACTGCAAATACAGACTGATTTTACTGTTGTGGGTTTAGTAACACTTTAACTTGCAAAGGGACTGTAATGGCAGTGATCTCTAATGCCGCGTACACACGATCGGAATTTCCGTCGGAAAAACCTTGGATGGTTTTTCCGACGGAATTCTGCTCAACCTTGGCTTGCATACACACGGTCACACAAAAGTTCTCTGAACTTTCGACCGTCAAGAACGCGGTGACGTACAACACTACGACGAGCCGAGAAAATTAAGTTCAATGCTTCCGAGAATTCGTCGAATTGTTTCCGAGCATGCGTCGGAATTTTGCGCGTCGGAATTGCTACAGACGATCGGAATTTCCGATTGGAATTGTTTCCGTCGGAAAATTTGAGAACCAGCTCTCAAATTTTTGCTGGCGGAAATTCTGACAGGAAAAGTCCGATAGAGCATACACACGGTCGGAATTTCCGACCAAAGGCTCACATCGGACTTTTCTTGTCTGAATTTCCGATCGTGTGTACGCGGCATAACAGTTTCTTGTAACATGTCTTCAGTCTCTGACAGATACAAGATGACTTATAAAGGGAATGTAATGGCAGCAACCTCTAATGGCGCGTACACACGATCGTTTTTTCTGATGAAAAAAGACAGATGGACTTTTTTCAAACGAAAAACCGATCGTGTGTGGGCTCCATCGGTCTTTTTTCCATCGGTGTAAAAAATAAAACCTGTTTTAAATTTTACCAATGGAAAAAAAAACGATAGCAAATTCCGATCGTCTGTGGGGAACTCCATCAGAGAAAAATCCATGCATGCTCAGACTAAATTACAAGACGGGAGCGCTCGTTCTGGTAAAACTAGCGTTCGTAATGGAGATAGCACATTCGTCATGCTGTAACGGACTGAAAAGCACGGAGACTGAAAAGCGCGAATCGGCTAACACCAAATTTTTACTAACACGCAGTAACACGAAATCAGCAAAAGCAGCCCAAAGGGTGGCGCCGTTGGATTTGAACTTCCCATTTATAGTGTCGTCGTACATGTTGTACGTCATGGCGTTTGAGAATTTTGTCTGATGGTGTGTAGGCAAGACTGATGGATTTTATACCATCGGAAATCCTATCGTGTGTACAGGGCATAACAGTCTCTTGTAACGTGCCCCCAGTCTCTGACAGCTGACTTGACTTGCAAAGGAACTGTAATGGCAGTGATCTCTAGTGCCCTGTACACACGAGTCGGAAAAAAGTTGGATGGTTTTTCTGCCAGAATTCTGCTCAAGCTTGGCTTGCATACACACGGTCACAGAAATGTTCTCTGAACTTTCGAGCGTTAAGAACGCGGTGATGTACAACACTATGACGAGGCGAGAAAAAGAAGTTCAATGCTTTCGAGCATGTGTCGAATTGTTTCCGAGCTTGCGTGTTTTTTTTCCCGTCGAAATTGCATACAGACGAACTGATTTTCCAATAGGAATTTTTTCCGACAGCAAAAGTCTGATGAAGCATGCACACGGTCGGAATTTCTGATGAAAAGCTCACATCAGACTTTTGCTGGCGGAAATTCCGCTCGTGTGTGTCGGGTTTCATGTACACTATGTGCCCAGTCTATTTCCAAGCTCTCTGATTTCTGGGATACTGCAGAGGGTCATACACTGACAGCCAACAGGTTACTCCAGGGGCCCCTTGCTGGCACCTCTTACCCCTTTATATCTCTATAATTTCTCTCTAGTCGTCAGCAGTGCCTTTAGAAGGTCTGCCCGCCCAAGGCTTAGCTGCATAGATCCAGACATGTCTGCTTCCCGTCCTGTGTGTGTCTTCCTCCACTAATTGATTTATTTTATTTTAGAGTGGCTGTGCCTGGGCTTTGATTTAGTATGAGGGAACTGACAGAGATGCGACAGTCACTAATTGGGGCCTGTTTTGCCTGGGAGGAAAAGTGTTGTGCTCAGCAAATGACTTCGGCACAGAAAGGCGTTCTTTTTAGCTGGCCGTAGCTCTCCCCGAAGGTCATTTGAAGACGGCTTCGAGAGTTTTGAAGCACCTTCCATCCTTCGAATGGGAAAAGATGCATTATAATCACAGGGCAATTCCAGCCGGATCTGGCAGCTGTGCCTTTGCTTTGTGCTGAATTCAGGGAGCTAATTTACTATCTCTGTTTTGCCTTTTAACATTACTTCTGCTGCTCTACGCCGCGCGTTGACATTTCTCAGGTTGCGTTTATCGAGCTATGGGGCTAAACAGATTTATAGCTATTAGGAATTTTTTTTTGTGGCTTACTGTCAAGGGAGAAGGGGCTTCTATCAGGGTCTAGTTTTATTAGGTTACCTCTTTAATTTCCTGCAAGTGTGAGGGGAAATTGAGTTCACCTGAGATGTGTGCCTTTTAATGTAAGCCTTAAAGTAGTATTAAGGCATCAGCGTTTTTTAGCTTAGCACACTGAGCCAATATAATAAACATCCCCCAGTGCACTGTATGGTAAAATTCTTACCCCGCCACTTGCAGCTTACAACTTTCAATGTTGCTGCCTTCTGCTCTCTAAGTGCTGCTTCCCTGAACTTCCAGTCTTCACAGGAAAGAGTTAAAGAGGAAGTAAACTTCCATCTTTGAATCTTACCTTTAGGTAAGTTTATAATAAGACTTACCTATAGGTAGTGTAAATACAGTGGCGGCTGGTGTTTTTTTTTCTTTGAGGGGGAGTGGCAAACAACCACCCCCACCCCGAGCGGCCAGTGGCACCTCCCCCACCCCCCCCCTCCTGTTAGTTGTCTGCCGGTCAGTCCGGTACCACCCCATCTAGGTGGTGGTGTCGGGCAGCGGCTTCTGTGTCCTCTCCTCCATCACGACGGCTTCCGCCGTGTGGCTCCTCCCCTCCTCTTAGGCATCCAGTAGGATCGCCTGTCCTTTCAGCCAATCGGGTGACAGGTCTCAAGACCCGCTTCCTGATTGGCCAGGAGGAGGATCAGTGTTACAATAGCAAACATTCATTCATGTAACAAACCTGGGTGGGTTCGGTTTGCATTCTCTGCGCCTCAAGCCCACCCTATTTTGAAGCCTCTGGCTCCAATCAGATGCTTCACACCCCCCCCCCCCCCAAATGGAATCCATGCTCCCAGTGTCCTGCAAGAGGCGGGATTCCCCTGTGTAAATTTCTCCTAAACATGCACCGTTTAGGAGGCATTCACTGTACATCCAGCCATTGACACCACCGGTGCATGCACTCTGAAGGAACAGCCGCCCATGCCATTCCTTCAGGGCCCTGTGCCGTGACTGTCAGCTCCCGTGCGCATGCATGGGTGCGACATCATCATGGCTCTGGCCAGTCACAGAGACAGAGTCTGCATACCTGGAAGCAAGACAGGTGAAGATGGGAACTGTTTTCAGCGATGACACTGCATCGCTGGAAGGCTTTTTTTTTTTCAGGTAAGTTTCACATAATGTTCTAGCATGCAATGTTATCAACTTGCAAGATTTCTGGCAAGGATTTTTGTCTTATTGAATAGATATAACAAAACACTCTCCATGGTATATGTACTGTATATCCCTGTTGTTTCTGCTGTTTTTGTAAACAATTTGTTTTCCCTTTTGATTGTTTTAGGACTTGAACCATATACAAAATATTTCTTCTTCCTTGTCACCTGTACCTCATTTGGGTGCAGTAATAGCGAGGTGTCTGCAGGTCAGACGTCACAAGCTGCTCCTCAAGGTACATGTTATTCTTATTATTATTGATATAACAATATGTGCAATGTGTGTTGTAGTCCCTCCTGTGCCCAGTCATTTCCTATGGATCCTTAAAGCATTTGTTACCCCAACATTTTACATTCCTGATATGTGTCTGCTGTACCTTGTGCTTGTATGAGAAAGTATCCTGTTCTCTTTGTATTGCTTCCTTTGTGTGAAAATCTGGTGTTCCTGCCAGTCCCTCTGCTTTCCTATTAAAAACTAATCACGCTAAGCATGAGAGCACACTGTGGTCAGTTCTCTGGGTATGCTGGGAACTCAGCCTGCTCTCCTACAATGATCAGACTTGTTATGATGTCAAACCCCCGCTGCACATTCACTGGGAAACTCAGTGCACTGCTGTTTTGGGCCCTGTAGTGCACCGCTCTCAACCCCTGGCAATCGGCTCTAACCTCTCGTGGCACAGTTAGTAAAGGGGATGATAGAATTGCAATCACTCTATTATTCTATATGACACAATCCCCTTAATGATATAGCACAGTAAATGACACTGACAAACAATATACTTTATTATTTTTACTGTTGATAAAAGTTAAAATGATAAAACAGTATGCAATGTCACATGCAGAGACCTGCAATATGGATATACTTATTAAAACACTAACGTTCAGCAATATGATAGACAGTTTAACAGACCCCGCTGCAGCTATCCTCCCTCGTGAGCAATTGGCGCCCAGCAATGTCCTATACTACCCAGTCAGGCCTGACTATGATTTGGGTATAGTTCTGTGGAAGAAATCTTCACTAGCAAAACACGTGGTGCACTTTCAGGAACAAATTGTAATCCAACAAAGAAATGATGATCGGTAACTTTGCAACAGCCAGGGAGACTAATAACTCAGTTCAGCAGATACACTCTAGGGAGACTAACTGCAATCAATGTGATGGCCCTGGATAAAGTTAGTGGGCCTAAAGATACTGTAATGTAGCTCTGAGCAGGTGCTCTCTCACCCGACCGGACTAGTCCTTGTCCGCTACTTCCGCCACTGTGACTTGCTTCACAGTGTCCACGACACCCGGGTCTTCGGTCCTCCTGATGACAGCACTCGGCAACAGGATCAGACGCACCGCAGGCTCCTCAGTGGAGCGGAAGGCTCTTTGGAAAGACACAAGGCCCAGGCTTCAGGCCTTGTGCGCAACAGCAGGTCAGCACAGGGATCCTCTTGCTGGAAGGGCGGTGTCCAAAGAGCAAGAACCAGGCCCCGCCTCTCCCTTATAAAGTCCACCCCAGCAGTCCTTGCGCGGGGAAATGCACCCTGGGTGCCCTAAAGCGTGCTGGGAACTGTAGTCTCTTTAGGAAAAAATGATACCCCACTACACAGGTATTATGTTTTTTTTTTAATATTTATACAAAAATGTTTTGCCTTTCATATTTATTGTAAACGGAATGGTTTGTTTTAAAAGGTGATCATTTACAATCACTTTAAGGCACGTCCATGTACCAAACAACGTTCAGGATCCTTTTTTCCCTAAAGTACCTGAACACAGAATGTGCTTTCTAAACTGAGGGTCAGATACATATTTATAGTATTGAGTGCCATTAGAAATGAATAGAAGCACATGCACAACACTTGTGTCCAATGCACATTACATATCGTATGCATATGTGTGAAGACCGTCTCAACACCTCCTAAATAAAAAACTAGAAAAATAGGAAAGGCTGATTTCCCTTCAGTGCCCACCTTCTCTCCGGTGCTTAGCCGATATTGTTTGCATCTCCAGCCCAAATTTTGGAGTGGGTTAGTGATCAGCTATGTAGAGAATAGTGCTTAAGTCTTGGAGCATGCACTTTCAAAAGCAAGCCAGCAATGAAGCCATCAAAATCACCATACCCCCCCTAAGAGTAGAGTGGGGGTTTCCAACCTTTCTAAACAAAAGTCCAGTTTATCGTCCTTCAGACTTTAGGAGGGCCAGACTGTGGCCAGTTGGGGTAGAAAATGTTTTGGGTTAGGTGGTCAGTGGATGTTAAAAAAAATTACATAGCACCCCTGTGGTCAGTAGCAGGAGGAATAGTACCCCATTATTGGTATTAGTGGAAGGAATAATATCCCATGTTTGGTGGCAGTGGATGTAATAGTGCCCCATCTCTGGAGTCAGTGAACGTTATAGTGACCCATTGTTGGTGTCTGTGGGAAGAATAATGCCCCATCATTGGTGTAAATGGAAGGAATAGTGTCCCATTGTTGATGTCAGTGGAAGGAATTGTGACCCATTTGTTGGTGACAGTGGAATGAATAGTGCCCCATTGTTGGTGTCAGTAGAAGGAATAGTGCCCCCTTTGTTAATGACAGTGGAAGGAATAGTGCCCCATCATCAGTATCAGTGGGAGGAATAGTACCCCATTGTTGGTGTCAGTAGAAGAAATAGTCTCTTGTATAAATCAAATGAATAGTGTTCCAAGGGCCAGATAAAGGCAAACAAAAGGCCACAACCAATCTACGAGCTACAGTTTGGAGACTACTGCTTAAGAGCATGTCCTCATCTAGGGCAGCCCACCGGGTCCATTACTTGCCAACATCCCTGTTCATTGTGCAGCCCTGCCTGGAGCTGCACAGCCTTTCTTCCAAAAGTGTCTCCGCAGGGTCCTCTCCGTGTTATGTGATGCATGTGATCCTCAGCCCTATTCATTCCTATGGGGGAGTTGTTCTCTGCTTGTACGGCTTCACGTAGGAATGAATGGGGCAGCGGCAGGACAAAAAGGAGCCAGCAGGGCACTTTTGGAAGGAAGGCTGGGGCAGCTCTGGGTAGGGCACAGTGAAAATTTCTGGAACAGGGGCAGAGGTAAGTATCAGAGCAGGTGCACTGCCTTAGGGCTAAGTTTACCCCTTTGGGGTGCGTTAATACAAATCGAATTGTGTTAGGGCAGCAAATTGGCTTCCTGTTGCAGCAAAATGCCCCAAAAAAGGTGCAGGTCCTTTTTATTTGAATGCAGAGCACCACAATGCAGGGTAGTGTGTTACCATGCTTTTTGGCACACCGCAACGCATTTGCATTAGCAAGGTGCATTGGTGTGCAGCAACCCAACGTGCAAGTCGCACATTACCACAGCGCAAAAGTGTAAACCACGCCTAAAGGACTACTTGCATGTACTGTTGTCCTTTAAAGTAACAAGTCTGGAAATACTATATAAAACCAAGGCAATTAAAATGATGGCACTTCTTTTTACCCTAATGTTCAACATGCCTGTTACCGCAGGAAAAAGTGTCAACCCAAGCTAAAAACAACGTGCATGTACAGTTGTCCTTTGAAGCATCAAGTCTTGAAATAATATAAGGGCTGTAACAAAAGTGGACATAAATTTGTATTAATTCATATAGGTCTTCAAATTTTACATGTTGGTAGAGTAAAGCCCTGTACACACGATCGGTTTTACCGATGAAAACAGTCCGATGGACTTTTTTCATCGGACAAATCGATCTTGTATGGGACCCATCGGTCTTTTTTTCATCGGTTTTAAAAAATAGAACATGTTTTAAATTTTTCCGATGGATCAAAAACCGATAGCAAATTCCGATCATCTATGGGCAAGTCCATCGGATAAAAACCCACGCATGCTCAGAATCAAGTCGACGCATGCTCAGAAGCATTAAACTTAATTTTTCTCGGCTCATCGGAGTGTTTTACGTCACCACGGAACGGTCGGTTTTTTGACTGATGGTGTGTAGGCAAGACTGATGGAAGTCAGCTTCATCGGATTTCCGATGGACAAAACCATCGGATTAGAATCCATAGGATATCCGATCGTGTGTACGAGGCTTAACTTTTTCTCTATAGGAACCCTTCTTCTTTTTTATTACCATTAAAAAATGGACTCCAAACAGAAGCAATGTGCTATCATTGAGTTTGTGAGGAAGGAGGGGTGCAGGCAGTTGATGGCATCCCACTGCGTTATTTGTCTAAAATGTTCTTTCCCGTCTCAAAACTTCTTCATATATCTGTGCATATTGGTCTTGTCAATGGTGCCATCTCTATAAACATTCTTTGTCTTCTGTGGATGCCAGACAGCCTGCACCCCTCCTTTGCCAAGAACTCAATGACAGCACATTCCTTCTGCTTGGAATTCATTCTTTGCCTGCAATGAAGAACAAGAAGAATTACTATAGAGCAGTGGTCTCCAAACTGCAGCTCGGGGGCCGGATAAGGCTGTTTCCTTGCCTTTATCTGCCCTTGGGCCATTATTCCTCCTACTCACACAAACAATGGGGACATAGCTCTGGGGTACTATTACTCCCACTGATGCCAATGATGGGGCACTATTCCTCTCATTGATACCAATGATGGGACACTATTCCTTCCACTGATGCCAATGAGGGGGCACTATTCCTCCCACTGGTACCAATGATTGGGCACTATTCCTCCCACTGACACCAGTGGGAGGAATAATGCCCCACTGGTGTCAGTGGGAGGAATCAGGGGAGGGCTGGCGGCCTTAGGCATGGGGGGCAAGTCCAGTCAAGTGGCCCATTGAACTGCCGAATTAGCTCACCATTCATGGCCCACCTGGTTTTTCAATGCAGCCTCACCAGTGCCCATCAGTGCAGCCAACTCCAGTGCCCATCAATGCAGCCTGATCACTGTGGCAGGTTACATGGGGTGTATGGGGGGGAGATGGGGGTTCCGACTCCCTGGCACGCCCTGCCTCTGCCTGCTTCCAAGAATCCGGTCCCAGGGAGTTGGTTTCCTCTGTGCTGCTGTGTTTTCCACCCACCAGAAGCTTGAGTGCGGACTACAACTCCCAGGATGCAACAGCTAGTGGTCGGCCGCCATGGCCATGCCCCCGGCCGGACTTCCTAGACCAGAATAAAAAAGAAAATGGTAGCGGACAGCGGCTGCCGGCCATTTTGAACATAAGTTAGGGCGGCCTGGGAGGCAATTGCCACCCTGCCCACTGGCCCAGCCCTCCCCTGGGAGGAATAGTGTCCCCTTATTGGTATCAGTGGGAATAATAGTTCCCCCTCATTGGTATCAGTGGAAGGAATAGTGTCCCATCATTGGTATCAATGAGAGGAATAGTGCCCCAATGAGAGGAAAAGATGTGGCATTGTTTACTCCAACTAGCCACAGTCCACCCCCCCCCCCCCTTCTGAAGTCTGAAGAACAGTAAACTGTCCCATTGTTTTGAAAGTTTGGAGACCCCTGCTTTACAGGAAAAATTACTCTACTGACATGTGACATTTAAATAATCTATGTAAGCTAATAAAAAAGTTATGACCACTTTTGCATTAGGGCTCTTTCACACGGACGTTCCGTATGTCCGTTTTTCATCCATCCGTTTTCGGATGAAAAACGGACATACATGTATCCCTATGGGATAGCGGATGTCAGTGGATGAACATCCGCTGACATCCGACGACATCAGTCTCCGCTATGGTCTGTTTAGCATGACGGAGGAACGTCCTACTTTTCCATCCGTCTGCGGATCGGATCGGATGAAAACGGACAGACGGTCCGTTTTCATCCGATCCCCCCATAGAGAAAAGCGGCGATCTGACCGGTCCGTTTCTGTACAGTGTGCAGAGACGGACAAGTCATCCGCCGGCTCAGCTGGGATCAACGGAGCGATCTCCGCTGAGCAAGCGGATATTCACGGGGCGGATCATGACGGGATCCGCCCGTGTGAAAGAGCCCTTTCTTTTAGTACAGCCCTCATATATAAAATCATGGTAAATAAGAAGATAGCTATTCTTTTCACTGCAATGTGCAACATGCTTGGTAGTGCAGCACAAAAGTATGAACCAAGCCCAAACGACAACCTTTAGGTACAGCTGTTCTTTGAAGTAATGAGTCTGGAAATACTATATAAAATGACAGTAAATTAAATAATAGCTCTTCTTTTCGTGATCTAATAATACAATAATAGATGCAACAAAAATAATACTTTAAAAAATGCAACAAATCTTCACATCTAGAAGTGACCCATAAATCTCTCCACAGTTCTGATAGCAGCTGTTTTTTTCCTTCTCTAGGAGTGTGGTTGAATCCCTACCACATCACAATCAATTCATCAGCCCTGGAACTATATTGGAGGGAACCGGAGAGGCCCAATGGGATGGTTTCTCAGTATAGACTAATACGGGATGGTACAGTCATTTCCACAAGAAGTGGGGAATATCTGAATTTCACCGATTCTGGCCTGAAGCCCAACAGCAGGTAATGTTTAACACTGATCTATATTAAGCTCTCAGCCATGATTAACAGAGATATTGTATCTGGGCTCGGCACAAACAAGACTTTTACTTCCTCTTTTAAAAAGGGAAAAATCATTATTACTTAATCATTCAGAGGCATTGACAAAAACTCCTGCAGGACTTTTGTCATTGCACATATTGAAGAGACTTGTATCGACTGCAGGCTGCTTTTACTGCTATTCTAACATAAAACTAGATCACCCATAAAAAAGAATAAAAGTTCTTTTTTTCTCCTCTGCATTTTCCTCCTGATTGGTCATTGGTTTTCCATAGGTTTTGTTACTTTTTAAGGAAGAACTGTGGCCCATACAAACCACACTTTTGAGTTTGCAGTGACAAGGAAGTTTAGCTGTTATAGCAGACAAAAAGAAAACTTATTAGCCTATTAAAAGGTCAATTTAAAAAGTAACAGTTGGTGCAATACTTACCTTAAACCTGAAGGTGTCCCCTGCAACACTTATTTTCCACCACTAGATGTCATCAGTCTGTTGGGTTAAATGATGTCCAGTATCATTCAATCTTCTTCCCCTGAGCCCAGGCTGTGCAGACCCACCATCAACCTGTGATTGGACAGTGAAAGAGAAGCAGCACATTAGCTAATCTCTCTCTCTCTGCTTTAGCCTCCTGTCAACATGCTTCCTGTCACCACATGAACTGGCTCTTGTGCTGCTTCTTCCTCTCCCATTTTGAGCTTCACTCAATAGATTGATATCAAGTAAAATTCAGATACTTGTGCTTCTAGCATTTAAAAAATATCCTTGAATATGGAACATAGAGATATCCTAGAAGCTCCCTTCTCTGTTGAAGAGGTTACAGCAGTAATTCAAGATCTCAGGGCGGGATCAGCCCCGGGACCTGATGGATTATCAGCTCCCTACTACAAAGCCTTCAAGGACACCCTTACCCCATATTTAACAAAAAATTTTAATTTTACTACAAGGGGTTCCCAATTAGGTACACAACTTAATACAGCCTACATTACTGTTATACCCAAACCGGATAAAAACCCAGAAGAAGTTTCCAATTATCGCCCTATTTCTTTGATAAATAATGATTTGAAAATTCTCACTAAAATTTTAGCGAATCGCCTCTCCTCTTTTATTACTAAATATATTCACAAGGATCAGGTAGGATTTATGCCAGGAAGACAAGGCCCAGATCAAGTGAGAAGAGCGATTGATATTATCTCCCTTTTGCAGTCCAACTGGGACGGAGGTCAAAAACAACAGGGTTTCCTGTTAGCACTTGATCTGGAGAAGGCCTTCGACTCTGTATCCTGGCAATACTTTTTTCCCCTATTAGAACGATGGGGTTTTGGCCCACGTTTTATGGGAGTTATTAGAGCTCTGTATTCTCAACCTAAAGCTCAAATTCGTATACAGGGATATTATTCCTCTCCGATAAATATAGCCAGGGGTACAAGACAAGGTTGTCCACTATCCCCTATTGTCTTTGCTATGGCCATTGAAAGCTTGGCCATAGCCATTAGACAAAATTCTGACATTAAAGGCGTAACCTGTGGGAATCAGATGCATAAATGCGGACTTTTCGCAGATGATTTGCTTCTCTTTCTTACCTCTCCCATTACCTCCCTCCCGAATCTTTATAAAGTAATTTCAGATTTTTCTAATATTTCAGGACTCAGGGTCAATTTTGCCAAGTCACAGGCACTAAATATTTCCCTCCCGTTACCCATAGTTTCCCTCATCAAACAGTCTTTCAAATTTGAATGGAATTCTTCTCATATTAAATATCTGGGAATCTTTCTGACTGCTCGAACAGAATCTCTTTACACAAGTAACTATCCTCCCCTATTCCATAAAATTATTACAGATCTTAAAAATTGGGACAAATTCGAACTATCTTGGTTGGGCAGGATTAATTCAGTGAAAATGACATTACTTCCTAGAATTTTATATCTATTTCGTTCCCTCCCCATTCCCATCAGGAAAGATCAGATAAATTCCTTACAAAGTAAAATTCTCACATTCGTATGGGGCAAATCTAGTTACAGAGTTCCCCAAAACACCCTATATTTAAATAGGAAGAAGGGAGGGGTGGGTTTGCCTAACTTATATAATTATTTTTTAGCTGCCAGACTAGCACAATTATCTATATTTTATTCCAAGAATGAAAAACCGGACTGGGTGCTGATAGAAGAACAAGCGGTACCACAATTATCCTTAGAGTACCTGCTTTGGTGCCCACAAAGACAGAGACCACCTATTTTATCCCCTTCCTTATCTCAATCATTTTCCCTTTGGGACAGACTCCGTCCTCTTCCCACTCTAGTGTCTGTAACACAACCACTAGCACACATTTTTAATAATCCAAAATTCTTTCCTGGTATGGATACAGAGGCCTTCAGTTGGTGGACAAACAAAGGTCTATATAGGATAGGACAATACTTTACAAATCGGGGTCCTATTACCATGCCCCATTGTCTAAATAAATTTGACCTCCCTGACTCTGAAAAATTTAGATTTGAACAGATTTCACAATTCTTGAATGATATTTGGACGGAGAAACCTCTTCCTCCCAAATTTACGGACTATGAGATCTGGTGCGGATCGGCCGTGGGACAAAGGGGGGGCATTTCTGTCATCTACTCTTCACTTACTTGTACAGCTACTAAAGCCTCATACATGAAAGCATGGGAAGATGACCTCCAGCTAAATTGGGATCTAGGATCCTGGCAAAAGGCCAACTTTCGCTCATTCCAAAGTATTTTGAACACCTCCCTCATGGAAGCTAACTTAAAAGTTGTCATGAGATGGTATATGACTCCCATCAGGCTTGCATCCATCTACCCAGAATCGGATCCCAACTGCTTTAGAGGCTGCCATTTATTGGGCTCGATGGTGCATATCTGGTGGGAATGTCCTAGGATCAGGCCGATCTGGAAGAAAATTTTTAATCTCATATTTAAGGTCACTTCGTGTTCAATACCTAGGTCAGCTTCTGTTGCTCTTCTCAATGACAATATTCCCAACGTTTCTAAACCAACTAGAAAACTGATTCACTTTATACTTCTGGGGACTAAAATTATTATTGCTAGATCTTGGAGGAAGCCCAGGGTATCCATTAGGGCTATACACAATAAGATCTCTTGGATTATGGCTCAAGAGAAGATGGTTAGCATATCAACTAATTTAATCCCTAAATTTGAGGCAATATGGGAACCTTGGGCAGTTTTCTGTGGCGTTTCTTTGAAGGTCAGGCATGACCCTGACCGCTCTAATTCCTAAAGGGCCTCATGTTCGGCATGTGATTTCTTCTTATTTCTTTCTTCTTCTATTCTATCTTTTCTTGGTTCTTTTATCTTTTGTTTTATTTATTTTTATTTTATTTTTGTTTCGATGCTTAAACATGATTCAAAGATTTGATATCATTATTTACTGTGTTCTTATTGCGGTATTTCCAAGTCTTAAATTTGATGGGCGTTATTGTATATGAGTGTAGTACTGTTCTTCATTAAGATTCCGAGTTCCTTTTTATTGGTTTCATATGAGGATGGCGGGCTGGGGGGGGGGGGGCCTGACCTGGGCGCAGGATGATCCCGTTAGGGGCGTCCAGGTGGGGTGTGACTTCCCTGAATGCCTATTTTTCATTTTTTTTTTTTTTTTTTTAATCTCTTGATGAGAACATTGTGACATAAACAATTGGAAATAACCCTTTGTCATGTTTAAACAACAATTTTTTAAGATTTTCTGTACATGTCTTGAATTGAAAAATAAAAATTTATTGAAATTAAAAAAAAAAAAAAAAAAAAAATATAACGATGTATTAATGAATATAGATCTGCATTAGTGTCTTGGCAAACCTCAGTGTATGTGTGTCCACTGCCTATAGCAAAATGGACATTAGCTGACAGTGCAAAAAGGCAAATTATGTGATCACTGAAAATACTTTATGCATTCCCTTTAAGGTACACATACCAGCTGGAAGCCAGAACAGAAGCAGGAGGCTCCACCAGTCATCTCTATGTTGTAGAAACTCCCATGCACACCCCGGACCAAATTCCTATTCCGTACAATATCACTGTGCTCGGGCCACGGTCAATCTTTGTGGCATGGGATCTTCCAGGTAAAAGATTCCATATCATACACATCACATAATCTGTACAGGAGATAACAATCACTTTTGCAGCAATGTGTAAACTCAACATTGACCACTGGTTAAGTGGTTGGTTAGCCCATGACAGGTATCTTAATGTTGGGTGAAGACTGAAAGGTTTAAAATGAAATGCTAGTTTTGGTAAATATTTGAAATCTGTAATACCTTGTAAACCTGGTGAATTAAAAAAAAAAGCTGCAATACTGACCTCCTATCCAAGGTTTGGTTGCTTCTCTTCTTCCAGGTTTAACCAGGTGACCACAAGTGTTGATAAACCCACTTCCTGTGGACCCAGGCTGTCTATGACATGTCCCTGGGGCACATCAGCATGCACCCTTGACTCTTATATTCTTAAACTAAACAGCACTCATTACGGGAGCATTGCTTAGGCCAGGAGTAAGAGCTGCCCACCACTGCCGTCGAGGAGGAAGAGGAAAGACCCATGACCATGACATCACCTTAACAGCAGGGAGACTGCAGCAATAGAGGTATGCATTGGGTATTTAAAAAAAATATTAATCCAAGGGAGCTTCAGGAAGGTTAGGAAACTAAAACTCCACCTTAACCATTTATTGACTTACAATACTTAATCAGTAACTCTGGTAATAAGATTTTTCTGTTCTTTCACATTATTTTTAGTGGAAAAAAAAATAAGGAAGTACTTATACCCAAGGATTTTTTTTCAACGGGAATGCAGGGGAACACAGTTCTGGCACCTCCAGCACTGAATGTATGAAATGGCAAGGGGTGCTGCAGGATCTACAGTTGCTGGAGGGGGGTCTATTGTCCATTGTTGCTGGGGGTGGGTCTTATGTTGCTGTGGGGTCAATCATTACTGGGAGGGATCTACTGTTGAGGGAGGGCTCTATTGATGCTGGCTGCTGGAGGGTCTATTGATGCTGGCTGTTGGGAGTCTGGTATTGCTGGGGTGGATCTTTTGTTGCTGGGGGGGTCAATTGTTGCTGGCTGTTGGGAATCTATTGTTGCTGGGGTGGATCTATACTTGCTAAGGGGGTCTATTGTTGCTAGTGGAGCAGGGTCCTAAATTTAGGGGAAGTGTTTGAGTGGTAGTTATGCTCAAACACCCCAATTGTCAGGATTCTATCAACCATTTTTGACCACAGGGAGAGTATCAGTGTATAGTTCCCTGTGGCCTGCAGGTGGCACTGCTATGGTAGGCCAGGGTTGAACCGCCGATACAGTGCTGTGCCTTGTGTGTCCCCTCTCGGCAGCCGTGCAGTGGGTGTGGCGGGCCTGCTGTGTATGCTGGGAGAGGATATAAAAGGGGCAGATGCTGCCTGTTTGGGGTTCTGTTCTGCGCGGTCTGTCGTGGCCGGGGGTCCTACCCCAGGGAGTGTGTTCCTATACGCCCTGGGCACCTTTGGCCCAGGGGCGGAGGTCAGTGAATCGGTCCCAGGAACCTTTAGTCCTGGGACTGCAGCAAAGGCCTTGGGCCCATCAAGGATCGAGGAATCCCAGTGTGCCGCCTTGCGAGGGGACCCGTATCTTAGATGAGGAGGCCGGGGGAGGAACTGTTCCGAGGGACCGGTGAGAAGTCACGGTGAAGGAAGGGGCTCGGTAACTCTCTGGAGAAATGTCTTCTCCTTACAAAGAGGTCAAGCTTTGAAACACCAAGTTCAACAGGTCTGTGGTAGAGACCAAGTTCACCAGGTCTGTGGCAGAGACTGTGCGGTTAAGTCAGAGTACCATTTGGCTGCTAGTCCCTACCTGGGGAGACTATCCATCTGGGCTGAGTCTGCTTGAGAAGCCAAGCAGTGAAGTGATTACGTTTGTGCCGGGACCTCTCCCACACCTTATGCTGTCCTGTCTTCTTACTCCAACCTTTACCTATCAGAGACTGTTATTCACGAGAAATAAACTCTACGTTGGAGTTGCAGCTGGTGTGGACATTCAAGTCACTGGGGGGAACAAGGACTTACCTCTGTCAATTGTAGAGGTGAGAACCATTCTCTGGAGGATTCTGGTTTCTGGCTGTGGAGACCCGCCAACAACACCGCTCAACCTCTTTACACAGGAGGGTACAGGCTTGTGGCGTGGTGTGCCCTCTCTACCTGCGGGGAGCCAAAGGCAGGTGAAGTGGGTGAGTGGGCTACACTAGCTACAGGGGATCTATTTACTGCTTTTCTTGCTATCATTAACAAATTCAATACAAATTAATTAGCACTACAAAATTATACTTGATTCTATATTCTCTAAAAGGCGTGGTACTGGGAGGTGGGTTGGGGTCGAACAGGGCTGGCCAAAGACATTGTGCTGCCTGGGCCCAAGAATGAAATGCTGCCCCCCCCCAAAAAAAATCCTATGCCCATCCAGCAAAGAGACGTTTCCATAAAGCAAAGAGACAGCCCAATATATTCAGCAAGAGACATCCCATATATTCAGCAAAGAGACATGCCCCTTCTAGGGTGACCACGCATTTTGCAGGTCTGTCCCGGGCACATTCATTCCAGGACAATACAGTGTCCCGGAATGAAACTGACACAGCCACCCCCCTAGGCCAATCTGATGCCCCCAAAAAAGGCCGCCACATCACCTCTTTACTCACTGACAGTACTTGTCCTGGCCGGGAATGCCTGGAGGAGCACAATCCCCGCCCCCTGCATGTGATTGGAGAAATCATAAATCCCACCTCTTGTGTCCAATCACTGTGCTGTGATTCGTTACAGAACAAGCTGATGTTTGGGAAGGGGGGGTGTCCGTGAATAGTAGTTTAAAAATGTGGTCACCCTAGCTCCTTCCTGCAAAGAGTATTGTGTAGCACCACGAAAGCTCCCCCCTTTCTCTCCACTTCCACCGACCAGCTACGCTCTGATCCCAGCTCAGTGATGCAACATGCCGCAACAACAGCGCTGCATTGACCACATTTCCAAACTGCCATTCAGGGATACCGCCCTTCCTTCCCAAAAAAAGATGAGGGGGGGGGGGTGTAGTCTCGCTGACAGGGAATTTGGCAGCGGGTGATTTGTCGGGCGAATGGCTGGTGTTAGCACTTAAATCATCCTAACATTATGATTGATATGGTGTCAGGATGATCAAATCACATTATTTCTATTACTACATTGTAATATATAATGAAATAGTTTAACTCACCATAATGCAGAATCAGTGGGAACCCTGAGCTTGTCATTTGCCACCATTGCTTGCCACCAGATGTAGCTTATTGCTTGCCACCGTTGCCTGCCACCAGATGCAGCTGTGCCACTTGCCACCCATAGCCTGCCACAACATGCAGCCTGTCACTTGTTACCAATGCCTGTCACCAGATGCAGCCTGTCACTTGTCACCAATGCCTGTCACCAGATGCAGCCTGTCACTTGTCACCAATGCCTGTCACCAGATGCAGCCTGTCACTTGTCACCAATGCCTGTCACCAGATGCAGCCTGTCACTTGTCACCAATGCCTGTCACCAGATGCAGCCTGTCACTTGTTACCAATGCCTGTCACCAGATGCAGCCTGTCACTTGTCACCGATGCCTGTCACCAGATGCAGCCTGTCACTTGTCACCGATGCCTGTCACCAGATGCAGCCTGTCACTTGTCACTGATGCCTGTCACCAGATGCAGCCTGTCACTCAGCCTGGCTCTCTCTCCCTTCCCTTCAGATGGGCATGCTGGGGGCTGCAGTTTCCCCCCTAGAATTGCAATGGGCCAGCCATTTGCACTACATATCCCATAATCCTCTTTTCTCCTTTTAGTTTTTTTCCCTGGCCAATGGGAGGAAAAGGGGGAAGAAACATAGCGGTGGCTGTCCTAGGAACAGCAGCATGAGGAGGAGAAGGAGGGGGGAGAAGAGCCCGCAGCTGCTCTCTCTCCACACACACAGCCGCTCCGATCTCATGCTGTTACATACAGGGAGGAGGTGGGTGGAGCTAGCGGAGGAGGAGGAAGTGAAATACTCTCTGCAATGAATGATGGGCCTCTCTCTCCTTACGTCACTGGTTGCTAGACACAAAGCGGGCCGCAGCTAGCAACCAGTTTGGGCAGTGAAGCAGGGGCCGCTGGAGAGACCCTTGAAGTGCGTCTTGCCACTGCGGCCAGTGACAGTACAGTATGACATTGACAATGCACACTAGATGGAGGGAAACCCAGGTCCTCAGGCAGGCCCGGATTTATTCCCTTTGCCGCCCCAAGGCCGGGTCCTCCCTTTTGCCGCCCCAATGCCGCGGGTTGACGGGTTGAGAACTGGGGGGGGGGAGATGTGCTGGCCGGAAAAGTCCAAGTGACCTCTCCTCTCATCTCTCCCCTCCTCTTCTGCCCCTCGAATTGAGAAGTGGGGGGGGGTTGCTGGGTTGCTGCCAAAGGTCCAAATTACATCAGAGCCCCCTTACATCAGAGTCCGCACAGAGGCCCCCCTTACATCAGAGTCTGCACAGAGCCCCCCCTTACATTACATCAGAGTCTTCACAGAGCCCCCTCTTACATCAGAGTCCGCACAGAGCCCCCCCTTACATCAGAGTCCGCACAGAGCCCCCCTTACATCAGAGTCCGCACAGAGCCCCCCCTTACATCAGAGTCCGCACAGAGCCCCCCCTTACATCAGAGTCCGCACAGAGGTCCCCCTTACATCAGAGTCCGCACAGAGGTCCCCCTTACATCAGAGTCCGCACAGAGGTCCCCCTTACATCAGAGTCCGCACAGAGGTCCCCCTTACATCAGAGTCCGCACAGAGGTCCCCCTTACATCAGAGTCCGCACAGAGGTCCCCCTTACATCAGAGTCCGCACAGAGGTCCCCCTTACATCAGAGTCCGCACAGAGGTCCCCCTTACATCAGAGTCCGCACAGAGGTCCCCCTTACATCAGAGTCCGCACAGAGGTCCCTCTTACATCAGAGTCCGCACAGAGACCCCCCTTACATCAGAGTCCGTACAGAGCCCCCCCCTTACAACAGAGTCCGCACAGAGGCCCCCTCTTACATCAGAGTCCGCACAGAGGCCCCCTCTTACATCAGAGTCCACACAGAGCCCCTCTTACATCAGAGTCTGCACAGAGCCCCCCTTACATCAGTCTGTACAGAGCCCCCCCTTACATCAGAGTCCGCACAGAGGTCCCCCTTACATCAGAGTCCGCACAGAGGTCCCCCTTACATCAGAGTCCGCACAGAGGTCCCCCTTACATCAGAGTCCGCACAGAGGTCCCCCTTACATCAGAGTCCGCACAGAGGTCCCCCTTACATCAGAGTCCGCACAGAGGTCCCTCTTACATCAGAGTCCGCACAGAGACCCCCCTTACATCAGAGTCCGTACAGAGCCCCCCCCTTACAACAGAGTCCGCACAGAGGCCCCCTCTTACATCAGAGTCCGCACAGAGGCCCCCTCTTACATCAGAGTCCACACAGAGCCCCTCTTACATCAGAGTCTGCACAGAGCCCCCCTTACATCAGTCTGTACAGAGCCCCCCCTTACATCAGAGTCCGCACAGAGGTCCCCCTTACATCAGAGTCCGCACAGAGGTCCCCCTTACATCAGAGTCCGCACAGAGGTCCCCCTTACATCAGAGTCCGCACAGAGGTCCCCCTTACATCAGAGTCCGCACAGAGGTCCCTCTTACATCAGAGTCCGCACAGAGACCCCCTTTACATCAGAGTCCGTACAGAGCCCCCCCCTTACAACAGAGTCCGCACAGAGGCCCCCTCTTACATCAGAGTCCGCACAGAGGCCCCCTCTTACATCAGAGTCCACACAGAGCCCCTCTTACATCAGAGTCTGCACAGAGCCCCCCTTACATCAGAGTCTGTACAGAGCCCCCCCTTACATCAGAGTCCGCACAGAGGCCCCCTTACATTAGAGTCTGCAGAGAGGCCCCCCTTACATCAGAGTCTGCACAGAGGCCCCCCTTACATCAGAGTCCGCACAGAGGCCCCCCTTACATCAGAGTCCGCACAGAATTTCCACTTACACTGTAAGGGGGAGCTCTGTGGACTCTAATGTAAACGGGAACCCTAATTTAAGGGGTGTTCTGGGAAACTTGATTTAAGGGGGCATGCTGTGGACTCTGGTGTAAAGGGGGTCTCTGCTCAACAAAGCCTGCCCCCCTCCCCTTTAACAAAGTCCACAGAGCACCCCTTTTTATACACTGGGAGGCAGGAGAGAGGGTGAGCTTACCAGGATGGAGGCTGAGGCGCTGGCTGTCTGACACTTTTCTGGGTTCAAACTTCCTGCCCAGTGCCCTCACATGGGAGTGTGGGTGGGGCAGACTCAGAAGGAGGAGGATCAGAGCTCTATCTCTCCTCTGTCTGTGCAGAGAGAGGGATGTCAGCGCCAGTGTGCTCTGAGGCTGAGCTATGTGTGAGACGAGACATAGCTCAGTCCTGCAGCCCTCCCCCTGGAGCTGACAACAGGCACGGCTGCACAACGGGAAGTGAGTGGCGGCCGTGACCTGTGTTAACAGAGTTCCAGCAGCCTGTGTAGAGACATCTCACCTCTTTCCCTCCCTTCCTCTGCCATGCGGATTGGATTGAGGAGCGGGGGGGGGGGTTTCTACCGAAAGTCCTGACACATCTCACCTCTCCCCCCTCCTCTCTCCTCTGCAGCGGAAGAGGGGGGGGGGTGCCGCGGCGCCGCCCCTGCATTCACTGCCGCCCCGAGGCCTGGCCTCTGTGGCCTTGTGGGGAATCCGGCCCTGTCCTCAGGCAGTGCGCCCCTGTTGCCGCCCCTCTTAAAGTGCCGCCTGGGACCATGGTCCCATCGGGTCCCATGGTAGGGCCGGCCCTGGGGTCGAACCAAGAATGGTGCTTGGGAGTGGGTGGGGGGGCAGAGACAAAGGGTGGCTCAGAAGGGGGGAGTTCCTGCACCTATTCTCTGAGGAAAAAAAGCTCTGCTTATACATATTATACAGTATAACACAACTTAAAACACCAATTTTGTCCAGTTTTCCATAGAACTAGATAAGGAATCGTCCAATACAGGGCTCTATCTCTCTCTCTCTCTCTCTCTCTCTCTCTCTCTCTCTCTCAAAACCAATAGCTGTGAGAAACAATATCATCGGTCATTGTAAGAGAAGTAAAACAAGACAAGCCAACGGATATGCAATAAATAAGATGGAAAGGGGTGAACACATTGTCTACAAGAACATGAGTTACCCGATTGTTAGATTGAGTGGTGTCATGGGAAAATTGAAGAGATAACCCCTTCTTAAAGCTCTTGCTCCCTAGAATTCAAAAAAGGGGGCCCTTTAGGCCCCTTTCACACTGGGGCGTCCGTGGCAAAGCTATTTTTAGCAGCACTTTACCGTTGTATTTGTGGGGGAATTCGGCCGCTAGCGGGGTGCGTTTAACCCCCGCTAGCGGCCGAAAAAGGATTAAAACCACCGAAAAGCGCTGCTACAGCAGCGCTTTGCCAGCGGTATAGCCGTGGTACCCGTGGTGTGTATACCGCTCCTTCACCCCTCCAAAGATGCTGCTAGCAGGACTTTTTTTACCGTCCTACTAGCGCACCACTCCAGTGTGAAAGCCCTCGGGGCTTTCACACTGGAGAGACAGCAGCGGCTCTTTCAGGGCGCTTTGCAGGCGCTATTTTTAGCGTTATATCGCCTGCAAAGGGCCCCAGTGTGAAAGGGGTCTTAAGGAAAGGTAATTTGCAACTTATCTCGCCATCATTCCTTTCACAAAAAATGGTAAAGTGCAGTCTTCACTACCCGAGAGAGCAGAAGAAGGAAAATCCAAAGGACAAGAAAACTGGAGTAAGAAGAAGAAGAAGAAGAAAAAAACAATGAAAAGAAAGTAGGGGAGGAGAAGCAGGGGAGTGAGGGAAGGGAAAAGCAAGGAGAGGAACGAGATCAGGAGGAAGAGGAGGAAAAACCTTGTCTTACTTCCCCTCCTAGAGGCCTATCAGACATGCATTAGGCTCAACTCTACCTTTCATGTATCAAAAAAAATTGTCTAACCAGGGCTTCCAGGTTCACAGATATTGATTGTGTGTATCGTTAAGAACCGTCGTCAACTTTTCGATTCTAAGCGTACTGTGTATCCTATTCTTAACCTCTTCAAAACTAAGCACCAGCGTTTTGCACAATCTCATTATGGTTTGTTTAGTAGCCATAAAAATATGTGTAATGAAAGAATGCTCCCGGCGCAAGTTATTTGGTATTGGTTTGCACAGGAGGGCTTCCCATGGGTTTTTCGGCAAATTAACATGAAGGACCATATTGACCATCACGTACACCCAAATCCACAGCCTCTTGACATTTGGACAGTTCCAGCAAAATATGCTTCATATCTCCTAGGTCTAAACACCCCCTAAAGCAGGTAGACAGGTATTTCAGGAGACACCTAACAATCCTCTCTGGGGTGTAGTATTTGTATGAGTTCTCAATTACCAGTACATTACAGGAAAATTTGTGGAGCGTCTCCCATATCTTGTTCCATTCCTCAAGGGGCTTTGAAGTTGCAAGGCTCTGTTCCCAGCACAAACAATAGATCGGCGTCTGAGCAGTGGAGTTGCCCAGGATAGAAGAGTATTTGAAAGGAATCAGGACACAGGTTGTCGAATTCGAACAACACCTAGACTCAAACGACGTCAGAGGGGAGGGCCAGTCAGGTAACAAGATTTTTATGTCTGACTTCCACTCATTTTTTCCAGCTATTACTCATGATCACTGCCTTCATGTAGCATTGGAGTGCTTCCTATTGTGTTTTAATGTAGAACTAAAGTCTGCAAATACTCACGTCCACTCCAGCAATGCTACGTCTGCGAGCTTCCTCGCCAACACCAACAAGTTCTCCCCGGATTCTTCCAGTTTGCAGGTCTTCAGTCATTTTGATTATCTTGATTGGCCAACCAGGGAATGATGTAACTCCCATGCATGCACTTGGGAGTTTATTCCAGCACAGAGTTGTGCCAAGAATGTACAGTAAGCTGCTCATGTGCAGCTCAGTGTACATTGTGAAGAAAATTTCGAGCAGGCAGGTTTGTTTGTTTTATTGCTAAAGAGGTAGCATGTCTCTTCTGCAATAGAGAGCTGCCTGGTTGTGATTTTTTTTTTTTTTATTTGTTCACTTTAGATCCTCATTAAGACAGGAGGTGGCGCCACATTTTCTCAAAGGGACACAGACACAAAAACAAAAGCCCAAACTTTTATTTTTTATTTTTACTGACCAAGAAACAAAATACTGGTCTGACTTTACTGGTACAGAAGAGACCACACCTACTGTAAAATAAAATTAATTACCAACTTTATTCCATAAATCATTAAAACTCATACTAGATCAGTCTAAAATCTGCATATACATTAATGTATTCCTCCTTAATATAGTAAAATAATATCCAATTTCTACCACCCTCCTGGCATATTCGGTTAATACATATACAGTAGAATGACAATGGCCAAGTGGTAACCGATCCTTCCAAGTAAACACATTTCTCAAACAGCTTCTTCAGGACCACAGAATCTCAACGAGTAGGTAATGACATTTAACGAAACATAAGAAAAGAATCCTATTCAAAAATATAAAATTTAAATACATAATCCTAAGGGAAGATCCATTGTGTTTACTTCTTTTTCACCTCTAGATGTCCTCAGTATTTGGCGGCCAGCATTATTCAGTATATTTCCCCTGAGCCCAGGCTGACATTGACCCACCCCCAGCCTGTGACTGAACAGTGAAGGAGAAGCCGCACAGTGATAAACTTATCATAAATAATCTTGAAAGCAGAAATCCAGGCAAAAAATAACAAGATAAAAATGAATAGCCCATTAAGAGATAAACTATCAACACTAGCTTTTGCTGCAATATTTAGCTTTCATCTAGAGATTTCCCACGCAGTATTTTTTTTCCACAGCTAGATGTTCTCAGTCTGATGGCCAGCATCATTCAACCCACTTCCCTTGAGCCCTGATTGTCCTGGACTTGCTCCCAGCCAGTAACTGGACAGTGAAAGGAGAAGCAGCACAGTGATGAGCTCATCTCTTTGTCACTCTGCTCTCTCCTTCTATTCATATGTCAGTGCACGGATTGGCTTCTTGTGCTGCTTCTTACTCTGAAATTGCAGCCCTGCTGTGCAGTGATTTCAATAGACTGATACCAGGTCACATTTAGGTACTTGCATTTAAAAAAAAAACATTTAATGATGTATTAAGGATTACAGAGCTACATTAAAGTGGTTGTAAAGTCTAAACATTGTTTACCATAATGCATTACTTGCATTAAAGCGGAGTTCCGCCCCCCCCCCCTCTGAAAATTAAAAGGCAGCAGCTACACATACTGTAGCTGTTGACTTTTAATGTTAGGACACTTACCTGTCCTGGACTCCAGCAATGTCAGCACCCCAGCCAATGTTTCAATCGGCTGTCGGGTTCTGCTGCCGCCATTTCCGGTGAGGGAACCCGGCAGTGAAGCCCTGTGGCTTCACAGCCGGTCCCCTACTGCGCATTGCGCTTAGCGCGCTGCGCTCTCTTACTGGCAAGGGCAGCAGGGGAAGGAGGAGGAGGGGGCCCAAAATTCTGATGTACCTTGCCGCGGCGAGGTCCGACGGAAATGGGGACAGGGTACCTGTCAAAAACAGGTACCCACTCCCCCCTGAAAGGTGCCAAATCTGGCACCGGAGGGGGGCAGGAATCAGATGAGCGGAAGTTCCTCTTTTGGGTGGAACTCCGCTTTAAGGATAAAAAATGTTTAGGTGTCAGCAATCCCCCATAACCCTTCCTTTTACTTAATCAAACCCTCATTCGATCCAGCGCCATGCACATCTGCAGATCTTTTCTTCCCTCACTTCCAGTTCTTGCTGGCTTTGCTGAAGCACCATTGGCTCCCAGTGCTGTCATTCAAAGCCAGTGACGAGGAAGCGGGGGTGGCGGGGCTGTGTCCCGCTGTCTTTATGAATGGACGCAACAGCGGGACTCGGATGCGAGAACGAACGAGTGCCCTCATGGAAAGCGGATTCCCATGAGGGCACTGGACAGAGGGGAGGGGCCAGGAGCGCTGGCGGGGGACCCTAAAGGAGGAGGCTCGTGGCCGCTCTGTGTAATTCCATTGCACACAGTAGGTAAGTATAAACCTGTTTGTTATTTTATTTTTTATTTTTTTTAACTGTAGCTTTACAATCACTTTAATGTGTGTGTTTTCTATCAGCTTTAAACATGACTATAAAACATTATGGTTTCATTTTTACCATAACTAGTTAGTGCATATATTCGTGGTTGTAAAGATACTATATGTTGCAGTAAATATAAATAAAGCAAATAATCACCTTCAATCTGACACCAAGATAACAGACAGAATGCATTTTATTCCCCAATCACTGGAAAGCCGGTGCAGGGTATAATTTTCTAAATTGAATTTTCTGCTGATAACATAAACAAATGCAGAAATATTGCAATCTAATACACAGGCTAACACATGCTTATAGAATAATCCCCAAGATATACTAAGCAGCCCTGTTTTTAATATTAAATGATGGGATAGATGTGCATTCCCATACAAGCCCACACTTTAATTGAGAGTGACATCTGAAATGTACATTTTATTACAAATGTTTTATTATGTCTCTCTACTGTGTATTGTAATGATTTGACATCATGTGTCATGGTACAATAGAATATTGTGCTGTATGTAATGTGTATATAGACAACTCAAGAACATTTCCCATCTTGCTTAAAGTGGAACTCTAAATTACAATAAAATAAAACATTTAAATACATTTTTCAGCCTGACATAAGCATTAACATAGGTTTTTTTTTGTTTTCCTGAGTCCCTCGTAACAGGTGTAGCATCACCCCCGCAGGGGGCGCTGGTTTAAGATATTGGGCCTGCCGTTACCCCGCAGGGGCCGCTGGTTTAAGATTTTGGGCCTGCTGTTACCTTACTGTTCACCACGTTCGTCCTAGGGGTTTTCCTTGAAGAGTTGTTCACAAATGTCTGCACCAAACACTAATGCCCTGTAAACACGATCGGATTTCCGATGGAATAAAATCCGATGGATTTTTCCATCGGAAATCCGATGAAGCTGACTTCCATCAGTCTTGCCTACACACCATCAGTCAAAAATCCGACCGTCCCAAACGCGATGACGTAAAACACTCCGAAGAGCCGAGAAAAATGAAGTTCAATGCTTCTGAGCATGCGTCGACTTGATTCTGAGCATGCGTGGGTTTTTTCTAAGATGGAGTTCCCCAAAGACGATCGGAATTTGCTATCGTTTTTTTTTCCAACAGTAAAATTTAAAACATGTTCTATTTTTTTATACCGATGGAAAAAAGACCGATGGGGCCCACTCACGATCGGTTTGTCCGATGAAAAAGTCCATCTGTCGTTTTTCATCAGAAAAAACGATCGTGTGTACGCGGCATTAGTCTCTTTTTCTCAAGGGTTTTATTAAGAACTCCAGACAGAGGGATGGAGGGTTGGGGGAGATTCAAGTACCTTACTTTTGCGGATCACGGGTACTTTCTTTAATCCAGAGGACAAAACAGATTCCACACTGGATCTAGCAACCACCGGATAGGCCTCTCTCACTGACCTAGCAGCTGGTGTGAGCTTGTTCAAAAGTCTCTGCCACAGACTTGGGTAATCACACGCTTGATAAAGTTCTGAAAACAAAACACACAGTACCAGGATCTTTCAGCCAGCCGGCAGCACTGTGAGGTAGACTTTTATCCGGATGCGTCCTCCAATTGAGCCCTCAATTGCTCGGTCCCTTCCCGCAGGCAAGGCGACACAGGACCATCTCTGGATCAGCAGGCCCCAGAAACTCCTGGGCCTACTCTCAGTAACGGAGCCTCGGGTCTGCAGGCCCCGAGGCAGAAAAAGAACTGCTAACACATCCCTGAGGCCAGGAGGGCCGTTGGGTCAGGATCCGAAGACCCCGGAAAAACGGTGTCTGCTCTTTAACCACTTCAATACAGGGCTTTTTGTACCTATTCAATACCGGGCCCATTTTGGCACTTCTCTCCTACATGTACAAATCATCATTCTTTTGCTAGAAAATTACTCAGAACCCCCAAACAGTATATATGTTTTTTTAGCAGACACCCTAGGGAATAAAATGACGGTCATTGCAACATTTTTTCTTGCACAATATTTGCGCAATAATTTTTCAAACGCCTTTTTAAAAAAAAAAAAATGGTTTCATGAATTAAAAAATAACAAAACAGTAAAGTTAGCCCAATTTTTTTGGAAAATATGAAAGATAATGTTATGCCGAGTAAATAGATACCTAACATGTCACGCTTTAAAATTGCGCACACTCATGGAATGGCGCCAAACTTCGGTACTTAAAAATCTCCATAGGTGACGCTTTAATTTTTTTTACAGGTTACCAGGTTAGAATTACAGAGGAGGTCTAGTGCTAGAATTGTTGCACGCGCTCTAACGCACGCAGCGATACCTCACATGCGTGGTTTGAACAGCGTTTACATATGTGGGCGACTTACGTGTGCATTCGCTTCTGATCGCGAGCTACCGGGGACAGGGGCGTTTTAATTTTTATTTTTTATTCTTTTTTTTACTTATTTTTTTTTTACAATGATTTTACTTTTTTTTTTTTTTATCACTTTTATTCCTATTACAAGGAATGTAAACATCCCTTGTAATAGGAATGTGTGTGACAGGTTCTCTTTATTGAGAGATGCGGGGTCAATAAGACCCCACATCTCTCCTCCAGGCTGGAAAGCATGAGATCAGTGAAATTTTTTTCACTGATCTCATACTTACAGCCGCAATGGCGGCTTTGTTTACATTTGAGACCCGGGCGTGACGTCATCACATCGCGCCCGGGCCTCCGACGATCATAGAGATGACTGGTGACCATCTGGTCACCAGTCATCTCTATGCTCATCACGTGACCCCACCAACGACGCCGGAAGATTCGCTCCGGGTCCCCGATCGCACAGGGGAGCCCGGAGAAGCAACCGGATGGCGGCGGGAGGGGGGGTGTCCCCTCCCGCCGCCTATAAGAACGATCAAGCGGTGGAACCGCTGCTATGATCATTCTTATTGTGCACAGAATCGCCGGCACTTCAAAAGGATATCTGAATGATGCCTCTAGCTGCAGGCATCATTCAGATATCCCCCTACAAAGCCGAGGACGTCATATGACGTCCACCCAGGATGGGAGATCCCATCTGTGGACGTCATTTGACTATGGCTGGGTAGGGAAGTGGTTAAGTACCCTCTCTCAAAATGCACAGCGGGTGACCACTCCCACTGCACTGTTTCTGGGAAAGGAATACCCAATGCACCAAGCCTACTGCATTTCCAACCTTGACCTGTTGTGACAACGACACCTACAGTCAGGTGGAAAAGGTGCAACTCAGCTGAACTGGAACAGAGACCAATAATTTGGTAAAATTATTCTGAGCTAAACTACAGCTCAGACAACTAAATTTACCACTAGCGCCTACCCAATAGGAGCAGGGCACTACACAGGTTTTATTACTTGTTCTGCCAGGAGATCCATTATATAAAAATGTATTTACAGGTTGGCAACACTGTTTTTTGTGCACTAAAAATCACACAGCAGTGTAGTCATCCTGATACAAACAAACGGGCCGCACTCCCGCTGTTTTTTTCTTCATCCAACAAGCTTTATTGCAAGAAGTGCAAACTCAGAAAGTGAGCATGTGGCACATTACTCACCGCTGAACCTACTCCAACTCCCTGATGCATTTCCCCCCAGTAGGGACTTTGACATTTAGGTCATAAGGAGCGTTGCCACCCTCTGGACAGGGTAGTCCAAGACCGTCATGTTCTTTTAAATGGACTTGAAAGTGGAGCTCCAGTTAGAAATAAAAAGCAGCTTTGACCCCAGTACTTACTTTCTCTCTGGTACTGTCCCTTACAGAAAGTCCTCTCTGATAGACGTGTGCACACCGGAAATTTTTGTTTTATTTCGGATGCATCTATTTATTGAAGAATTTTGTTTCGTTATGTTGACCCGATTAGTTTTCGGAATTTTTTTTGCATCCTTGGCATTCGGTTCGTATATTTCATGGTTCGGATGGATTCTAAAGACTTTGCAGTTTTTCTGGAAGAATGCTATATATTCTATATAGTATTAAACTGGACAGATTTTAATCAGAAGGATTCAATATTTTCAGATGCTCGTTCAACCCACCAAGAGAAATGGCATGAGCTGATTGGACTATATTGACAGGCGTCATGTGTATCCAAGCGACTGAATGGAATGAAATTCATATCCATTCGTTATCTAAATTCAAAAATGTAATTAATTTCCCCATGGGACAGGAATACTATTGTATCAGGTGACGCCATTTGAATGAAACGAATGCATTCATTAATTTTGTTAAATACGTTTTTTCCGGATCCGTTGACATTAGTTACTATGTAAAAACTCTGAAAAACTAAATTAAAATGAAACACACATCTACTCTCTGGGATCTAGCACTGTTCGTCTTCTAGATTGAATGACGCCCATTATAATCCAACCCACTTCCTGTGGGCTGAGGCTGTCATGGATACACCCCTTAGGGGAGATCATCTTCCAGCCTGGGCTCACACAGTACCCCTGAACTGAGTTATGTGTCATGACATGAGCGTCATGGTAGGCGGCAAGACTGCCCACTCCTGCTGCCAAGGAAGAGGAGAAAGGACCCATGATGTCACCAAACCAGTTTGATTTAAGGTACGTGTAAGTGGCGCAGAGCGGTGGGGAAAATTAGGGGGGGTTGTTCAATACAAGTTTTTTTGCATGTATTCTCGTTGCCACGTGGTTGCAGAAGCCCACCTTGAGTAAACTGCAGCATCGGATGATGACGGAGTTTACCTAGACAGATGACGCCACTGCTCTTACACCTACCCCAGGTGCTGAAGCACCTGGAGAATGTCACCTGGAGAAGGTCACATGCATAAGCCTTACTCCATTGGAGCAACAAAGCAAGGATTTCTGAAGAGCGGGAGTTAGGACAGTAGGCACCAGCACTTTGATCTGAATGGGCAGGTGACAGTGTCTCTGTAAATTATTTTCTTGCAGTATCTTTTTTTTTACTGTTGTACAACTGAAAATGTGGGAAAAAGTGTGTCTTGATGGGGTGGTCCAGTCTCGTGAACTTTGCATGGTCCACATGACTGGGAGGCAAAGGTATCTTTTTCTTTTTTTAAAGTATTAACACAAAAAGTTGCCTTTCCCTTCTAGAAAACTGGGAGTATCCCTCCATATGTGCTCTTCATTGTCAGAAAGCCCTGGTTACTCAAAGTACAATAGCCCATAGCAATGTGAATCCTGTACACTTACTCAAAAACAAAAGCTGGAACCCTGCTTTCTCTGACTCACAAGCTTACGGGGGGGGGGGGTAGTAGGCTGGGTAGTCATGTCCTCCACGTTCCTCTCCTCGTTGGGGGCCGAGCAAGGTTCACATGGGAGGCCTACCCTTGGGTGGGTTCTTCTGGGCTATGCTAGGCACTATGTTTAGGGTCACTGCCTTACACATGGGGTAGCTTTACTTGCACAGACGACTGATCTCTAATATACTCTCTTGATGTTGTATACACCACCATGGTCACTGATGCATTTAGGAGGGACATGCAGAGCCAATGCCTTGTTAAGTGAAACACCGATACCTCACTCCCAGTAAAGGGAGTAAAGGGGCACTCCATGCGTGCACTCACTTAACTCCTCCTCTTGTGTACAAGATGGCATTCTCTCAGCGGTTCTGATCTGCTAACATTGCTATGGGAGATGGAACTGCTCACAAAGAGAGTGCAGACAAATCTCCTCCTGCAAGAGGCTATCCCACCTGTCACATGTACATAATTATGACAGACTGCTAGAGAGACCTTTGTTACCCTTGGTTACCACTTGAATCTTCACACTGTATTAACTCTTACACTGATGTCTTCATACCGCAATGTGCTTAGCTGACCCGAGTGGTGGACTATGTGCGCACTACACCTCTTAAGAAACTTCCGACTAGGCGAAGACAAAGTTTTACATAGTTACATAGTTATTCGGGTTGAAAAAAGACACAAGTCCATCTAGTTCAACCATAAAAAAATCAATAAATAAAATAAAAAATATCGTACAATCCCATATACCCAATTCTATAACCACAGTTGATCCAGAGGAAGGCAAAAAAAACCAGCAGAGCATGATCCAATTTGCTACAGCAGGGGAAAATTCCTTCCTAATCCCCCGAGAGGCAATCGGATTTTCCCTGGATAAACTTTACCTATAAATGTTAGTACCCAGTTATATTATGTACAGTTAGGAAAGTATCCAGACCTTTCTTAAAGCAATCTACTGAGCTGGCCAGAACAACCTCTGGAGGGAGTCTATTCCACATTGTCACAGCTCTTACCGTGAAGAAACCTTTCCGCATTTGGAGATGAAATCTCTTTTCCTCTAGACGTAAACAGTGCCCCTGTGTCCTCTGTATTGACCGTAAAGTGAATAACTCAACACCAAGTTCACTATATGGACCCCTTATATATTTGTACATGTTGATCATATCCCCCCTTAATCTCCTCTTCTCAAGAGTGAATAAATTCAGTTCCTCTAATCTAGTTTTAAAAGCTTTACTTGAACAACGTGGCGTAACAGTAAAACAAAGGCAACAGCCTTTCCCTAAACGAATCCCTAACTCAGGCTTGTGGCTGTCCCAGCATACCTGCACAGGATAGAGCCCATATCTGGCTGATTCCTTGATGTCAGTATCCAGGATTGGCATCCTTAGGGCAGACTGCAGGTCCCAGCAATCCCCCTAGGCTGTAGCATGGTCACGAGGACAGATGTGCATTAGCTGGCACTCCGGTCTTGGCATATTCAGCAGGTCAACAGAACAGAGTTCGGCAATGGTAACAGCAGCAACCGCAGACTTTCGGTAACTTTTTGCATGCATAATAATCCCTAAAAATCAGCTTCTATACTTTACAGAACTTTGCACTCATCATTGTTCTTTAGGCTGTCTCCCCTATTTTAAAGCTCTTTATGGTAAAGAACTAATATTCAGCACTCTACAATAGAAGCAACACTAGAGTATTTTTTTTTTCTTTCTACCAAACCGTTTCACGTTAATTATTCAGCTTCTTGGCTCTCTGACAAATTGTACTTCAGTTATTGCAGATGAAAACATTTATTGAGACATGTGTCCCAGATTCTCACCCGCAGAAGCTGTGAAATATCAACTATTTATTTGTTCGGATAATAATGAATTTCTGATTGCATTGTAAGTTCATAAATGTTAAATAAACTATCAGCGTCGAGTTGTAAATTATGAAAGGCCGCTGTGCCGAGAATATAAACGCACTCGGCTCCTTGTTCTTTAGCGAACATGAAAATCTGTTTTGGCAGCTTGTCATTAGACTCATGGTAACTTTGACATCGAATAACAAAACTGCCATTTGCACTTAAGATAAATCTGTTCCCTCGCTCTTTCCTCCACGTTTTCACACGCCTGGGTAGAATTGTAACCACAAAGTGAAGTATTGCTGCACAATTTACATTCATTCTTGCATATGTTAGAAGATGTTCTGCCATGCATGTTGGCCGTGACATCACATCACCAAACTGGTGACCAAGACTTACCCTATATGAATTTGAGGTTCCTACGTGCTCCTCTTTTTAATGCTATTCAATGCAGTTCGTTTTTTGGCAAGATTTTCCTATTATAGGTGGGGAATTGTTTGGGGCCTACTATAAGGTGACCAGATTTTTAAAATGAAATCCGGGGACATATTTTTTTTTTTACTAGTAATGGCGGCAATCAGCAACTCTCTGTCCATCGCCGCCGCCGCCCGCCTCACAGCCTGTCAAGTCTTACTCTCCGGGCCCCGGCTACTACTGGGTGGGGAGCGGAGGAAGATAAGCAAGCAGGCAGCTGGCCGGGACTTAAGCCAAGGCAGAAGAACATGTGAGTGGAGCTGAATGGGCATACACCTGAAACTGAAGAAATATTCCCTCCACTCCGACCAGCACATGATCATCAGAAAGGGGCACAGATAATGGAAAAAATACACCCCCTAAGCTAGTAGAAGCGGCGGAGCGGGGGTGTGTAATTCTCTTCTTTTTTTTTTTTTATTCTGCACTGACTGCCTGTCTTTGAAATTGCCCCAGCCCCTGTTCAAATTCAATCCAGGGACAAAACCGGGGACAGACTTGGTCCGGGGACAGTGTACTCAATCCAGGGACTGTCTCCTGAAACTGGGGATGTCTGGTCACCCTAGCCTACTAAAAATAGAACTGTTAAGATATCGTTAAAGCATGGTGGAGCCGCTCAATGATCTTGATTATAAGCATTGTGTAGCAGGGAGCTGGCTATCTTACCTGCAGTATCAGAAGACACTCTGCAACATTGTTGTAGTGAGACTGTTTCCCTCTAGTGCCAGCTAAGACTCTGTGTCATCACATCCTATCAGCAGAGTGATTACCACCAGGGAGCAAAGCATACAGGGAATTGTAGTCCCAGGACTCAAGTTTCACATTCAGGTTAACCTGTATGGAACTACAAGAGCCAGCATGAGGTGACCAGTCGGGTCACCAGAAGAGCCTGCCTATTCCAGGATGTTCATTTGGGCCTTGACCACCGGATTGGGTGAGAGGGCTTTTTGCCAATTTTCAGGAAACAAGGGCACTGCACACAGATAGCGTTGTATGAATACTGTATACAGACATCATTGCTATTAGTCACCTTGCTGACACCTGTAGTGCTGCAGGACACAAGGCCATTCAGATACAGAGACACTGTATACAGATGCCATTTTCCTTTCACCTTGCTGAGGAAAATCCTGCATTCTTTACTTGATAATCTGGGCCAGTTGTGTTGTTTGGTCCTGCTATATAGGAGTTTAAGTGCACCAACGAGAGTGGCTAAAGATATAAAGCCTCATGAAATACCCAAAGAGCAAAATTGGAGTTTAGAGGTGCAAGAAAATCAATAAAAATCAGAATTACAAAAGATATAAATTTTATTTCATAATCATAATTAAAAAATTATTTTAAAAAGGGGGGGAGGGGGACATGTTAAACTACAATCGTGGCTTCTTCTGGAGCTGTTGTAGGACCTTAGTACAATACCACCTTTCAAAATGATCATGGTTCCAAAGAATCCTCAAGACTAGGGATGAGCTCGGCGTTCGAGTCGAACATAGGTTCGACTCGAACATAGGTTCGACTCGAACATCGGCTGTTCGCGCGTTCGGCGAACAACGAACGATTTGGGCCGTTCGCGCCAAATTCGAGTGACGCAAACGGCCCACAATACACTGCGCAATCGCAGTGTAATCCCGGCGCTGTGATTGGCCAAGCATGCACTGTGACCCTGCATGCTTGGCTAATCACAGCGCCGGCAGCGAGGAGAGCAATGATTGGCCACAGGCAGGATGCCTGTGGCCAATTATAGCTGAGGGGGTTTAGTACACGCCCCACACTATAAAAGGCCGCCAGCGCAGCGGCCTCGTGTAGTGTGTTCCGGAGCAGGGAAAGTGAAGGATAGGCAGGGACAGTGTCAAATCCATTCTTTGCTAAACCTTGTGTGTAGGGACAGAGAAGGATAGGCAGGGAGAGTGTCAGTGTCATATTCTTTGCTAAACCTTGTGTGCAGGGAGAGAGAAGGATAGGCAGGGAGAGTGTCAGTGTCATATACTTTGATAAACCTTGTGTGCAGGGAGAGAGAAGGATAGGCAGGGGACAGTGTCAGTGTCATATTCTTTGCTAAACCTTGTGTGCAGGGAGAGAGAAGGATAGGCAGGGGACAGTGTCAGTGTCATATTCTTTGCTAAACCTTGTGTGCAGGGAGAGAGAAGGATAGGCAGGGAGAGTGTCAGTGTCATATACTTTGATAAACCTTGTGTGCAGGGAGAGAGAAGGATAGGCAGGGAGAGTGTCAGTGTCATATACTTTGATAAACCTTGTGTGCAGGGAGAGAGAAGGATAGGCAGGGGACAGTGTCAGTGTCATATACTTTGATAAACCTTGTGTGCAGGGAGAGAGAAGGATAGGCAGGGGACAGTGTCAGTGTCATATTCTTTGCTAAACCTTGTGTGCAGGGAGAGAGAAGGATAGGCAGGGAGAGTGTCAGTGTCATATACTTTGATAAACCTTGTGTGCAGGGAGAGAGAAGGATAGGCAGGGGACAGTGTCAGTGTCATTGTTGCTAAGCCTCCTGCACATTATACACCTGAAGTTAGCCCGTATTGCTGCTTTTTCCTGGTGTGTTACACCAACAGGATTTTGCGGCACTTACAGCGGGCGGAGTGTGCCTCCTGACCATATTACACCTGAAGTTAGCCTGTATTGCTGCTTTTTCCTGGTGTGTTACACCAACAGGATTTTGCGGCACTTACAGCGGGCGGAGTGTGCCTCCTGACCATATTACACCTGAACTTAGCCTGTATTGCTGCTTTTTCCTGGTGTGTTACACCAACAGGATTTTGCGGCACTTACAGCGGGCGGAGTGTGCCTCCTGACCATATTACACCTGAACTTAGCCTGTATTGCTGCTTTTTCCTGGTGTGTTACACCAACAGGATTTTGCGGCACTTACAGCGGGCGGAATGTGCCTCCTGACCATATTACACCTGAAGTTAGCCTGTATTGCTGCTTTTTCCTGGTGTGTTACACCAACAGGATTTTGCGGCTCTTACAGCAGGCAGAGTGTGCCTCCTGACCATATTACACCTGAAGTTAGCCTGTATTGCTGCTTTTTCCTGGTGTGTTACACCAACAGGATTTTGCGGCACTTACAGCGGGCGGAGTGTGCCTCCTGACCATATTACACCTGAACTTAGCCTGTATTGCTGCTTTTTCCTGGTGTGTTACACCAACAGGATTTTGCGGCACTTACAGCGGGCGGAGTGTGCCTCCTGACCATATTACACCTGAAGTTAGCCTGTATTGCTGCTTTTTCCTGGTGTGTTACACCAACAGGCATTTGCAGCACCTACAGCAGGCGTAGTGTGATTCCTGCAAAATATACTCCTGAAGCTAGGCCTTATTGCTGGTTTTCCCATTTCCCTGCAGGCCATTAGAATGTCTGGAAGGCAAACAAGGAGAGGCAGACAGTCAGGAGCCAATAAAAGAGGGCAAGCAGGCTCTGTGTCTAGAGACAACAGTGCTGGTCGTGGACGCGGTGCATCGCCATCAGCACGTGGCCATGGGACACGCTTGTCCTTCTTTTCGGCAGCTGGACGTGTTGAGCCGCATCATAATGGCGAAGACTTGGTAGAGTGGATGACCAAGCCCTCCTCATCCTCCTCATCCTCTCTCACCCAGGCTCAGGGTACTGGCAAAGCAGCTGTCAAAGCGTCCTCTTCCCTGGTATCAATGTCATCATCAGTCACGCCTTCCCTAGACCAACCATGTCCTCCTGAGGAGTCCCCCGAACTGTTTGAGCACAGTGTTGGGTACATGCTCCAGGAGGATGCCCAGCGTTTCGAAGGGTCTGATGATGATACCCAGCTAGAGGAAGGCAGTAGCGTGAGAGCAGAGAGAGGGGATGCTCAAGAAGGACACCAATCTGGCAGTCATGTTCCAGCAGCTGCAGCATACTGCCAGATTGGCTCCAGTGATGAGGAGGGAGGGGATGATGAGGTCACTGACTCCATGTGGGTGCCTAATAAGAGAGAGCAGGAGGAGGAGGATGAGGAGGAGGCACATCTCCAACGAGGCAGGATGCCCTCGGGGGGCCAGTGTAAGGGCAGCACACCAACGGAATCACACCGCAGAGCTCCGCCTGTGCAGGGCGCTGCCTCTGCCCGTTATTCAAAAAGTTCTTTGGTGTGGGCCTTTTTTGAGTCGAGTGCATCAGATCGCACAGCTGCTGTTTGCAACATATGTCCCAAGCGTATATCGCGTGGCCAAAACATCACCCGCTTGGGCACCACATGCTTGACCAGACATATGTTGACCTGCCATGCAGCTCGTTGGCAAGCCTACCTTTAAGACCCACACCAAAGAACAAAGCGGACCTCTTCTTGCACCGCATCAGCTGGGATCTCCAACCCCACTATACCTTCAGTCCTCTCTGAAACCTGCTCTGAGAGGAATGAACGTGTAAAATTAGGTGTGTCACAGCCAAGTACTTGCGGGCACTCTGCTAGCAGTACACCGACGTCCGATTCTAGCAGGCAAATTTCCCTGCCCCAGCTGCTGGACCGTCGAAAGAAGTTCACTCCCAGCCATCCACATGCTCAGCGGTTGAATGCTAGCTTGGCTAAATTGCTAGCACTTCAACTGCTGCCTTTTCAGTTGGTAGACTCGGCCCCCTTCCGTGAGTTTGTGCAATGTGCGGTTTCTCAGTGGCAGGTTCCCAAACGCCACTTTTTCTCACGGAAGGCGATTCCGGCTCTCTACCGGCATGTGGAAGGCAATGTCTTGGCCTCGCTGGACAGGGCGGTCAGCGGTAAGGTGCATATTACCGCTGACTCATGGTCCAGCAGGCATGGACAGGGACGTTACCTTTCTTTCACGGCCCATTGGGTCACTGTTTTGGCAGCTGGGAAGGATGCAGGACAAGGTGCAGTAGTGTTGGAGGTTGTTCCACCGCCACGCCTCCAAAATGCTACTACTGGTTGTGACACACCTCTGTCCTCCACCCCCTCCTCTTCTTCTTCCTCCGTGGCCTCTTCCTGTGCTTTGTCCTCGGAACCAGCATTGCTCCGTAGGCGTTCAAGGGGCTACGCAAGTACGCAGGCAAAAAGATGCCATGCCGTGCTTGCGCTGGTGTGTTTGGGGGACAGGAGCCACACTGGGGCAGAGGTTCTGTCTGCTCTGCAGGGGCAGGCCGAGAGGTGGTTGACGCCACACCAGCTTAAGCCAGGAATGGTAGTTTGCGACAATGGCACCAACCTCCTCTCCGCTCTCCGACAGGGACAACTGACTCATATGCCCTGTGTGGCTCACGTCCTTAACCTGGTGGTGCAGCGTTTCTTGGGCAGGTACCCGGGCTTACAGGATGTCCTGAGGCAGGCCAGGAAAGTCTGTGTGCATTTCCGCAGATCTTATAATGCCAGTGCTCGCCTGGCTGAGCTGCAAAAGGAGTTGAACCTGCCCAAGAACCGCCTTATATGTGACATGCCCACCAGGTGGAACTCAACGTTGGCCATGCTGCAGCGGCTGCACACGCAGCAGAGGGCCATCAATGAGTACCTGTGCGACTACGGCACCAGGACAGGGTCAGGGGAGCTCGGGTTTTTTTCACCACGCCAGTGGGGCATGATCAGGGATGCATGCACTGTCCTGGCACCATTTGAGGAGGCCACGAGGATGGTGAGCAGTGACAGTGCATGCATCAGTGACACTGTACCTCTTGTCCACCTGTTGGAACATACGCTGCATGGAATAATGGACAGGGCACTTGAGGCAGAACAGAGGCAGGAAGAGGAGGACTTCCCTGCCTCTCAAGGCCCCCTTTACCCAGACAGTGTTCCTTCTGTCCCACCCATTGCACAGGAAGAAGAGGAGGAGGATTGCGTCAGCATGGAGGTGGAGCCTGGCACTCAGCATCATCAGCAGCAGTCTTTTAGGGATGATTTACAGTCCCAAGAAACCAGCGGACTTGTACGTGGCTGGGAGGAGGTGACTGCGGATCATGTCGTCCTTAGTGACCCAGAGGACTCCGGACCGAATGCCTCAGCTAACCTACGCTGCATGGCCTCCCTGATCCTGCAAAGTCTGCGGAAGGATCCTCGTATTCTTCGGATCAAGGAGAGGGACCATTACTGGCTGGCCACTCTCCTTGATCCACGGTACAAGGGTAAGGTTGCGGACCTTATCTTACCGTCGCAGAGGGAGCAGAGGATGAGACAACTCCGGGAGGCCTTGCAGAAAGGTCTGTGCAACGCGTTCCCAGAGACTGGGAGGTTACAAACTCCTGGTCCTGGACAACGAGTTGCTGAGGCTTCGGTCAGTCAAAGAAGGAGCGGTGGGGAAGGTGGCCGTCTGACCGATGCGTTCAGACAATTCTTTAGTCCGCAGCCCCAAGGTATGATCGGTTCCAGCAACCATCGCCAGCGTCTGATATACATGGTGCAGGAATACCTAGGGGCAAGGTCAGACTTGGACACCTTCCCCACCGAAAATCCTCTGGCTTACTGGGTCTTGAGGATGGATCACTGGCCAGAGCTTGCACAGTATGCAATTGAGCTACTGGCCTGTCCTGCATCCAGCGTTCTTTCAGAACGCACATTCAGTGCTGCTGGAGGATTTGTCACGGATCACAGGGTGCGCCTGTCCACCGACTCTGTTGATCGACTGACCTTCATAAAGATGAACCAGTCTTGGATCACCACCAGCTACCAAACACCTGAAGCTGATATAACAGACTAATTTATTTTCAAATGTCACATCCCTTCAAGACTGATGCTGATGCTGAGAGACTGTCCTGTTATGTTTACTGACTATCCTCCTCCTCCTCAATGACCTGATTGATGATGATAGCTTGGAAGAACATTTTTGTTTCTGGGTGCCGCCACCAGTGGCTAAGGCCCAATTTTTCAGCCCCTGTTTAACAGGGGCGTGTTATTACAATTTTTTATGCAATGCTTTGCAGCAGGGCTCATTCCTGCACTCCAACTAGAGTATCTGGGAGAGGTTGCAGTGTCGTGGCACCAGCACCAGTGGCTAAGGCCCAATTTTTCAGCCCCTGTTTAACAGGGGCGTGTAATTACAATTTTTGATGCAATACTTTGCAACAGGGCTCATTGCTGTGCTCCAAGTACAGTATCTGTGAGGGGTTGCAGTGTTGCGGCACCAGTGCCTAAGGCCCAATTTTTCTGCCCCTGTTTAACAGGGGCATGTAATTACAATTCTTGATCTAATAATTCACAGCAGGGCCCATTCCTGCGCCCACCAAGACTAACTGTGAGGCCTTACAGTGTTGTGTCAACACCACCACCACCACCAAAGGCCCAATTTTTCAGCCCCTGTTCAACAGGGGCATGCAATTACAATTCTTGATCTAATAATTCACAGCAGGACCCATTCATGCGCCCACCAAGAGTAACTGTGAGGGCTCACAGTGTTGTGGCAACACCAACATGTAAGGGACAAATTTCAGCTGAGTATATACGGCAGGCCCCTACTTTCAAACATCCAACTTACAAACGACTCCTGCTTGCAAACGGAAGGATACAACAGGAAGTGAGAGGAAATCTACCCCCAGGAAGGGAAATTCTCTCCTGTAAGAGTTAATATGGGAAAAAAAGTGTCTCCTCTCCACTGATGCTTTATCACCAATTCTTGTTTCAATAAAAACCCCAAATTTTCAAAACACATTTGTCATTAGGACGGAAAGTGAGGTGAACTGTTCTGAACAGGTGCACACTGCACAGACAGCAAAACAAATGTTACAGGGGTGATAACCCTTCCCTATGTTTTCCAAAAAGCTTAAAAATAGATTTTTTGGCTGGAGCTATACTTAAACAATGTACCTGTTCAAAATTACAAACAGATTCTACATAAGAACAAACCTACAGTCCCTGTCTTGTATGCACCGCCTGTATACGGCTGTTCAGAGTATATAGGGCCTTTTTTATTTTGTGTGCGGGGTTCCCCTTAAAATCCATACAAGACCCAAAGGGGCTGGGGTAGGGGGGGGGGGGCTGTGATGGGGTAGCTATGCCATTTTTCTTAAAGATTTTCATCCATATTACCGGGACCAGAAATTACATTAAAGTGGTTGTAAACCCTTTTATCTTTTTTTTTTTTTTTTTTTTGACTAACCTGCCAGACAAAGCTATAATGAGCTAGTATGACTAGCATACTAGCTCATTATGTACCACTTACCTTCGATCGGGGCCCCCGAAGTCGTCCGTGTCCCTCCTCTAGCCGCATCCATCGCTGCAGCGATAGCCGGAATGTTACTTCCGGGTATCGCCGCTGCAGCCAATCACAGCGCCGCTCCGGCGCTGTGATTGGCCGGAGCGGAGAAGATGTGACTCCGCGCATGCGCGCGTGAGCTGTCGAATTCGGCTACGTCGTCGAATGTTGCGACCTAGCCGAATTTGTGAATGGGGTGACGTCAGCGTCGCCGCATTTACATACAAATATCTCCTTAACCGTGTAGGTTAAGGAGATATTTCTTGCACCTACAGGTAAGCCTTAATCTAGGCTTACCTGTAGGTCTTTGTTTAAAAAGTGGGTTTACAACCACTTTAAAGCCGCAAGCAGTTTTAAATGGCTTTTTTTCCTTTAGAAATGTAATTTTGTGCAGGGACAGTTCTACACACGAGAAACACGTGGCACTTCACAGGCATACTTTAGACACCCCCCAGGTACGATATTTAAAGGAATATTTGACTTTATTTTTTTCACTTTATGCATCATTAAAATGACTGCTCCCGAAAAACGGCAGTTTTTAAATCTTTTTTTTGGATTGATACATGTCCCCTGGTGCAGAACCCGGGTTCCCAAACCCTTTTTAGGACAATAACATGCATAATAGTCGTTATAAATAGCACTTTAGATTTCGAACGTTCGCATCCATTGTATTTAATAGGGTTCTAAAGTTCGTGCGAACTTTCGGTCCGTTCGCGGGTTCTGGTGCGAACCGAACCCGGGGGTGTTCGGCTCATCACTACTCAAGACCCACCAAGAGGTCCAATGAGGTGCGTCTGTGCCACAAAAATGAAGGGAGAACAATAACCCTGCAATCACACCTGTTATATCAAGAAGTTTACTGAATCGATCAGATGATACTTATATGCTTTCCAAACCGCAAACTTCATATGCAGACGGTAAATTTCTAGGTGACTATGCCATCTGAGCACTTCCTTCTTTTAATCTACCAATGTTCCTTAACTTGGTATCAGTGTGACACCTTTAAACCAGGGAAGATCAAACAATGATTGGTCTATCCCAAGGAATTAACCCTTTTAACCTTGGTTAGGAACCTCACAGATAACAGGGCTGTGGCCATTCACCCTTTTACCTGTCAAACATGTAGAGGCAACCATTCTTTTGTATTGTGACCTCAGAGCTCTATTTGCCCCCCCCCCCCCTTTTTATAATTATTTATTTTTTAATCATGTTTATGAAATAAAATATAAAATCTTTTGTAATTCAGATTTTTATTGATTTTCTTGCACCTCTAAACTGCAATTTTGCTCTTTGGGTATTTCTTGTACTATTTAACCACTTCAGCCCCGGAGGATTTGACCGGGCCATTTTTTGCAATTCGGCACTGCATCGCTTTAACTGACAATTGCACGGTCGTGAGATGTTGCACCCGAACAAAATTGACGTCCTTTTTTTCCCACAAATAGAGCTTTCTTTTGGTGGTATTTGATCACCTCTGCAGTTTTAATTTTTTGCTCTATAAACAAAAAAAGAGCGACAATTTTGAAAAAAAAAGCAGAATTTTTAACTTTTTGCTATAATAAATATCCCCCAAAAATATATAAAAAAAACATTTTCTTTCCTCAGTTTAGGCCGATATGTATTCTTCTACATATTTTTGGTAAAAAAAAAATCGCAATAAGCGTATATTGATTGGTTTGCGCAAAAGTTATAGCGTCTATAAAATAGGGGATAGAATTATAGCATTTTTTATATATTTTTTTTTTATTAGTAATGGCGGCGATCTGCAATTTTTATCGTGACTGCGACATTATGGCGGACACATCGGACACTTTTGATGCTATTTTGGGACCATTGCCATTTATACAGCGATCAGTGCTATAAAAATGCACTGATTACTGTGTAAATGACACTGGCAGGGAAGGGGTTAACCAGTAGGGGGCGATCCAATATAAAGTGTCATATTGTGATTTATTTGCCATTTAAGTGGGCCTCTGCTTTTGGGGTTATTCTGAGGTTTGAAATCCCCTGAAAGCAGCCTGAATAGAGTATTGAGCTATATTGCTTTTAATTTCAGTTATTGCTCTCCAGTTGATTACTTGAATATATATACTGTTACCAGGGCTCAAAATTTCAAGTCTTGAGCCACTAGCCAGGCCTCAAGGGTTACTCGCCACCAGTTTCCCTACCCTGCTCCGCCCCTAATTCTGTCGCTAATCACGCCCTCATAAATTATCTTGTGAAATGACACTTAAATGTTTTATGCAGAATTAAGTTACAAAAATAAATATTAATAACAACTTTATCAGTTCCCCTCAGCACAGCCTCACCTGTGCCCATCAATGCAGCCTCACTGTGCCCACCATTGCAGACTCACTGTGCCCCCATTGCGGACTCACTGTGCCCCCATTGCGGACTCACTGTGCCCCCATTGCGGCCTCACTGTGCCCCCATTGCGGCCTCACTGTGCCCCCATTGTGGCCTCACTGTGCCACATTCTTGATTTGTCCCATAGTTTTGTTTCACAGCTTACCCCTGGTGTCTTTTCTGCTTTTACCAAGCTATTGTCCCTTGATCTGTCTTCCAGCAAAATCAGTAACATTAGCAAAGGAGCATTTGCAGGTCTAAAAGAACTGGTGAGCCCAAATATTTCTGGAAATCTCCTTTGAGATATTACAATCAAAAGTTTTGAAAGCCTGTGGTCTTCCCCTCTTAAAACCTTAGATCTTAGTGTAAATAAACTCATTGCCGACTCACTGTGCCCCTATTGCGGCCAGATCATGACAGGAGGAAGAGGAGAGCCGCGGGATCACTGAAAGGTATAGCATGCTGTTACAACTTACATGGAAATTTCCTCCGCTCTGCTCGCTCAAACACAGCCTCGCCTCCTCCTGACCCCGCGTCTGTAATAGACAACACATCCCAGCATTGGACCTGCATTCTGTCTATTACAGGCGCGGGGTCAGGAGGAGGCGAGGCTGTGTTTGAGCGAGCAGAGCGGAGGAAATTTCCATGTAAGTTGTAACAGCAGGCTATACCGCTCTGCGATCCCGCGGCTCTCTTCTTCCTCCATGCTCTCTGCCACCGGGGCGATCACTGGGAGAACAGCTCCCGATCAACCCCGACCGCCGGCGGTGCTCTCCCCCCCACTCCCAGGCAGCCCAGCTCCTCGCCAGACCTAATTTTCCACTCGCAGAATGCGAGTAGGTGAGTGGAAAATTTGAGGTCTGCTGTTACTGTTTGTTACTTTCCCACAAAAATATTGCAGTAAAGACAATTTCTGTGTTTTATCATAACGTGTGTGTTTCTCATTGGTTCTTGCATGTACACTATTACCAGGTGTACCAGAGGGGGCTGAGACTGTTATTGGGGTTGAGAGGCAGAATACGGAACAAACCATACTTAAAGCGGTTGTATACCCGCTGACAGTTTTTTTTTTGTTCTACCTGTAAGGCAAAAGGCATAATGAGCTAGTATGCGCCGCATACTAGCTCATTATGAAATACTTACCTTAGAACGAGGCATCGGTAACTTACCTGGTCCATGCCTCGGCGTGTCTTCCGGGTATCGTGGCTCCAGCGATGTGAGTGGCTGGAGCTGCGATGTCGTCACTCCCGCGCATGCAATCACTTTAAGCAGCTCCTCCGGGGGTAACACTACACTTGCATAACTGTATTCTGTAGTCCTTGATTTGGATGTGGGAAGTGCTGCAGTCTAAACTCTGTAATGAGCTTTGGAGTTTCCATTAAACTGCACAGACTTATGGGAGAGCCGGTTTAAGGAGGGTTTGCTTGTCAACAAAGTGAACCTGTGCCCAGACTATGTCCGATTAAATATTTATCATATCTACTAATTTTGGAATATCAAAATCAGGGACCCCCAAACGTAGGAAGTACTATATGTGTGTTGGCAAAAAGTTGGCAAGACTACATTGCACTAAATATTGGGCGCGGCCTTAAGGGGTATGCCTTGACTTAAATCGGAAATGTCCTAATGTCAATAGGAGGCAAAAGTGCCCCAACATTAGTGGGAGGCATACTTTAGTGGTGGAAAACAAAAAAAAACTCGGGGTGGGTATGGCGTGGAATGTAGGTCCATGATTCAGCAGTATGTATTCATTTATTTTAAGCAAGCAGTAATATCTCTCTAAAACACGCCCTCATTCACCTCTGTATTTTTAGGCATTGCGGAAAGCTTAATCATCAGAGTTTCCAGTGATCAGGTTTACAGCCTGCTCTACAAATTTAATCACAGTGTTTAAAGTGTTTGTAAAGGTAGAAGGTTTTTACCTTAATGCATTCCCTGCATTTAGGTGAAAAAAACTTCTGTGTTCAGCTCCCCCCCCCAGCGCCCCCCTTCCTTATACTTACCTGAGCCCGATTTTTTACCAGGGTTGTGCCTGAGAGCAGCGGCTCTCTCTGCTCTCTCTATCCTCACTGGACATGGAGGCAGCAGCGTGAGCCATTGGCTCCTTGACAGCCTTTGAGGGGAGAACAGGGCCGAGTAGGGTTGTGTGTGTCTATGGATATATTCAGAACGGCTCAAGATCAAGCCCACAGGAGTGCCCCCATAACAAGCGGTTTGCTATGGGGGAACCAATGCGGGGAAAAGTCAGGAGCGCTGCCGGGGGACCCCAGAAGAGCCGGAGCTTCAAAACCCTTGCACAGAGCAGGCAAGTACTGTATATCATGCTTGTTAAAAAATAAATAGGTTTACAATCACTCTACTATCCCAGTTTATTTATAAATGGTGCTGGTAAACATGTGGTTAAAGCGGAGTTCCAACTACAATCCACTATTTTTTTTTTTTAAACCATTCCTAAGCGTTTTAAATGTCATAGTTACACTCACGTGTCTGGTAAAATTTGTCCCCCAATGTCCGGTTTCATCTGTTAAAATAAGTTTGATAAATGTGTTCTGGCCGTTTTTATTTTGCTTGTGGGCATGTGAAGCCCACAAGCATCCAGTTCCGGGGACACGGTGCTGCTGCTGGACCAGCATGCACTGCCTGTTCTCTCCCCGATCTTGCGCATTGCGCATTCTGTCATCACAGCGCCGTCAACTACTCAGGTTGCCATCACAAACGGCGGCGGCGGCGGAAGTGCCCGCCCCGTTGTGATGGCAATGAAGCCCTCGGCGCTGCCCACCTACTCCTGGGAAATGATGACACACATCTCCCAGGAGCAGTAGCGAGCGGAGGCGCTGAGGAAAGTGACGAAAGGAGCCTAGGTGATGAAGGAGGAAGATTTCAAGGGACCGCATAGCAACAGCCATTTAAAGGTGAGTATAAAAAAAAAAAAAAAATATCCAAATGTTTTTTTTTTTATTTATTTCATGCACATTATTGAAATATTTTTTTTGGGTGGAACTCCACTTTAATCTCCTTGTGTCCCGGCAGCTCAGTTAATTGGGGCTGTTTTATTTCTTTTATTTTCTTTACTCCAAGTTAACATTATCACTTTGACCCTTTTCCAGGTCTGTATGATCCCAATATTCTTTTGAAGTTTAATATTTTGCTGAGTACTGGAGGAGGCGCTGGTCACCCTGCCGGAGAGAAACTCTTTCTTCTTCTGGAGGACCCTATCCCGGGAACATCACTTTCCATCCGACTACAAGCTTGTCAGAATGGTAACACAGCATGTTATACCTTCCGGACCAGAGTCGTAGCTCTACAGTAGTTTTATTGTTAATAACTTTATATAGACTTAGCCTCAGGCAGTGATATTATCTACAGCCTTTGCCTTAAAACTGAACTCCAGGCCGCCAGCTAACTACACATATAGAGGCTGTTTCATCTGATAAAGGATTTGTATTTCTGTCTGAGGTTTACACAGTTTTGACACATCACAGGCAGGGTAGGAGATCTAATTTTTTTTTCTGCGGCAGTTACATAATACTGTCAGGTCTCCTCCCCTTCCCCAGCCTGTGACTGGACAGTGCAAGGAGAAGTAGCAGGCTAATGGGCTCATCTCTCTGTCACTCTGCTCTCTCCTCCGTCTAACATGCTCCTTCTGCTGCTTCTCCCTCTACCAGTCTGAGTTCTGGTTTGCAAGAGAATTATACCAAGTCAAATTCAATTTATATTTAAAAAAAAAACTTTAATGATGTATTATTGAACACCAAGTCACAATAATTTGTGTTTAGCTGCCTTATGCGGCGTACACACGATCGTTTTTCATGCCATTTTTTAAACCGACGTTTTTCTCGTAATTTTTTTTCATGCTTCCTGTCAAGCCTGTCTTGCGTACACACGATCATTTTAAAAAACGTTCAAGCAAAGCGCAGTGACGTACAACACGTACGACGGCACTATAAAGGGGAAGTTCCGTTCGGATGGCGCCACCCTTCATGTTAGTAACGTTTGTTGAGCGACGATTCGCACTTTTCAGCCTCCTGCTTTTCAGTCCGTTACAGCGTGACGAATGTGCTATCTCCATTACAAATGCTAGTTTTACCAGAACGAGCGCTCCCGTCTCATACTTGATTCTGAGCATGCGCGTTTTTTTTCACCTCGTCAAAGCATACACACCATCGTTTTTCACGTCGTTAAAAAAAACGACATGAAAAACGACGTGAAAAAATAGCGCATGTTCGAAATTTTTAATGCCCGTTTTTCACGTAGTTAAAAATGCTCTGGAGCCCACACATGATCGTTTTTAATGCCCATTTTTAAAAATGGCATTTTTAACGGCATGAAAAACGATCGTGTGTATGGGGCATTAGTTACAATTTAAGGTGAACCTGGGATTTTCCCCTGCAGAAAGAGCAACAGGTCCCCCCTCCTCGGCAAAATGTAATTGCCTTCCATTAAAGTGATGCTAAATGCTTTTTTCTTTTGGTTTAAAATTAAAAAGATGTTATACTTACCTGCTCTGTGCAATGATATTGCACAGAGATGTACCTTACCTTTTCTGCTGGCAGTCCCCCTTTGGAGCTTTCCATTTCTTCTTGCTCCAGCTGCAAACCTGGTGCTAAAGGAGGCACATGTGTGTGCGCGTGCTCTCAAGCTGGGCTGTGTGTGTCCATAGACACACACAGTGACGGTAAACCACTCCCCCTCTTCACAGAAGTTTGACTGACAGCAGCAGGTTTTCTCCTGCTGCCTTCAGTGTCTCTGCTGCCTTCAGTGTCTGTGAGACTAGGAAGTAAGGGGAGCAGTACTGGAGCTGAGACAGAACTGGAGCCATGACAGGAGCCAGCCAGGTTTAGGGATGGGATTGGGTTGTGGAAGTTTTTTACCTTATTACAGAGAATGCATTAAGGTAAAAAACCTTTAGACTTTAGAACTACTTTAAAGGCACCCTCCAGATATAAAAGATATAAATGAATTGAGCTCTGTATTCCTTAATAAACCATTCAACAAATCAGTTGTGTTACCTGGAAATGTGACAGATGACTTCATCAGTCTCCTGCTCTTTTACTGTCTAGTAGGAATGGTCGAACACACCTAAGTTTGGTTTGTGGAGGTTCAGCGAACATATCAAAAGTTCAGATGCCAAATCCAAACTCCATTGAAGTCAAAGGGAGCTGAATCTTTCAACTCAATTTTCTTCCTTATTAAGGCGAAATGCCAAGGATTTGTCAAAAAATTGCATGGGGGCCGGGCACTTCATTAAAAACATTTTAAAATCTTTATTAACCCCTTCATTACCCAGCCATAGTCATATGATGTCCACAGATGTGATCTCCCATCCTGGATGGACGTCATATGACGTCCTTGACTTTGTGTGGGGATATCTGAATGATGCCTGCAGCTAGAGGCATCGTTCAGATATCATTCTTTCATGCCGGCGATTCTGCGCACAATAAGAATGATCATAGCAGCAGTTCCACCGCTTGATCGTTCTTATAGACGACGGGCGGGGACATCCCCCCCAACATCCCCCCCTCCCGCCGCCATCCGGTGCTTCTCTGGGTTCTCCCGTGCCATCGGGGGCCCGGAGAAAGAATCGTCCAGCGCCGGATGATGAGCATAGAGATTTCCAGTCATCTCTATGACCGTCGGAGGCCCGGGCGTGAGAGTCACGCCCAGGTTCCCGGAAGTAAACAAAGCCACGATTGTGGCTAGTAAGCATGAGATCGGTAAAAATAAATCACCGATCTCATGCTTTCCAGCCTGGAGGAGAGATGTGGGGTCTTATTGACCCCGCATCTCTCCATAAAGAGAACCTGTCACACTCCATTCCTATTACAAGGGATGTTTACATTCCTTGCAATAGGAATAAAAGTGATCAAAAAAAAAAAAATGTAAAAAAATTCAATTTAATAAAAAAAAAGTGTAAAAATTAAGAAAATTTAAGTAAAAATAAATAAATAATAATAATAATATATTTTTTTTTTAAAACACCCCTGTCCCCGGTAGCTTGCGTTTAGAAGCGAACGCACAAGTAAGTCCTGCCCACATATGTAAACGCCGTTCAAACCACATATGTGAGGTATCGCCGCGTGCGTTAGAGCGTGTGCAACAATTCTAGCACTGGACCTCCTCTGTAACTCGAAACTGGTAACCTGTAAAAAATTTCAAAGTGTCGCCTATGGAGATTTTTAAGTACCGAAGTTTGGCGCCATTCCATGAGTGTGCGCAATTTTAAAGCGTGATGTTAGGTATCTGTTTACTCAGCGTAACATCATCTTTCATATTTTACAAAAAAATTGGGCTAACTTTACTGTTTTGTTATTTTTTAATTAATGAAACCATTTTTTTTCCCAAAAAAAAGGCATTTTAAAAATTATTGTGCAAATACCGTGCAAGGTAAAAAGTTGCAATGACCGTCATTTTAGTTCCTAGGGTGTCTGCTAAAAAATCATATATAATGTTTGGGGGTTCTGAGTAATTTTCTAGCAAAAGAATGATGATTTGTACATGTAGGAGAGAAGTGCTAGAATAGGCCCGGTATGGAGGTGGTATAAAAGCCTGTGTTGAAGTGGTTAAAAAATGTTAAAAACCCAATAAATCCAGTGTCTAAATTTAGCATCAGTCTCAATGAACATTGCCCACTGATCGTGAAAAGAAAAATCCTGTCGATGTGCCACTCTACGACGACACAATTTTTTATTTATTTTTAAGAGCGTAGGGAGGAGGGGGTGGGGGTGGGGGTTAAATCCTTGTTCAGTTTTTATTTCTTTCTGACCACTGTCACTAGGTCTGAAAATTATAGAAAATTAAAAATTTGGGAGTTGTCATTGGAACAGAAATAGTGAGTAAATCTTCCAATGGGGACACCTCTTCCTGAGAACTCACCAAAGCCAGTTGACTAAAGGCAGTGAGACATCGGCCGGTTCAATAAAAAAATTCAGCCTGTGTGTACGGCAACCGGTCCAACAGGAGCCGGGTGTTTGGCCGGCTTCTTTCGAAAGAGCATGGTTGAAGACCAGCAACCAACTGGCTCCCGATCAGCACTCTCAGCCAATGGTTGAGAGCACTGATAGAAGTGTTCTGTTGGCGGAAGGGAGATCTCAGCTTAGTGGGGGAGATCTCTGTACTAACATCAGATCGTTAATAAAGTAGCTCCGACCAGAGCTGTCAGTTATTTTTAACGAAAATAAATTATTAGGCTTTAGAGACGATTTCCTTTCCTTTGGGGATATCTCCTCTCATGTCTTGTTGTGTTTTGAGGCAGGAAGTAAAAAAAAAAAAAAAAAGATTCACCATTGTGACATAGACAGCAAAAACACTTGATAGGTGTTTGACTTTTTCCCCGAAACGAAAAAAAAAGGTTTTGCCATAAAATATCATTTAAAGCAAACCAACACAAATTGCTTTAAAGGGTCTGCTAAGGCTTTGACCTGCCTAAACCATCTCAAAGCTTTCTTTAAAGTATCGAAGTTGGCCAAGCTCATTGTGTTAATTGCTTCTACCAGCTACTGTTGATTAGTTCCCGTTCTCTGTGCCAGAGGGGTTACCATTGTCAGTTATGCATCCATATCAGTCCAGCCAATTGCTGCTGGAAAGCTGATAAATTATTTTGAAAATAATCCATCTTACTGTGAGACATGATAATTAGGGCTGTCTAATGATATTACATTAGAAATTAAAGATCTAATTGTTCTTATAGTGATGTTTAAAAACAATTAGTAAAAATACAATAAAAATGCCAAGCTTTTTTGCTTTCTGTCCACTTGAAAACAAATACATTCAAAGAAAAATGTCCCAATATTCATTCAGTTGATGGGAATACTCAATATATCATTTTTATGTTTTTAAACCCCTAAAAAAGACTAATTTAGTATAATGAAATGATATAGTATACACAACAATTAGCACAGTGACTTTTTGTTGTTTGAATCCCTAATCTGACAGTACCTGCATGCAGTGGTGTATTTTGGTTTTGTGCTGCCCTAGGCAAGACTAAGATCGGACGCCCCCCATCGGACCCCCCTTCCATCGGACCCCCCTTCCATCAGACGCCCCCCTCATCTAGATTTGCAGCACTACTTCCTTTCACGAGAGAAGTCCCATTTGATCTGCCTGTCTGTTTTTCAGGCAAAGCCAATTGGACCCTCCATTCTCCTCTGCAATCTCCAATCTAATCCGGTCCACTAAAAACAAACGGAAGGGGATCTGGGTGGATCGGATCAGATCGCAGTTGGGTGTAAATGGACAGCAGAGTTTGTTTACATCCGACCGCCCATAGAGCAGAGCAGACTCCGCAGAGGGTGTGCATGGCGCACTGTACAACAACAGACAGGCAGGTAAGTAACTTTAACGCAGAAGAGACTAAGCATGTCTCTTCTGCATTAAAATCCCTGCCGGTCTGCTCATTTTAAAACTCAGGACTAAACCTCCATTTTAATATTTAGTAGGGCTTACAGTTTCAGGCAGGGTCTCCCCCTTTAAATTTGTGCTGCGGCTGGGGTGCCACTCTTTTTGCCAGAGAATGCGTATGGCAGCATGATGCTATGTGGGCAGGACCTATGCCAGAGGAGTGTGACCTCACAGGGTACAATTGCTAAATCACTCTGCTCCTCCTGTCCACACCATAGAAACGATTCTTAGTGACACTGCAACTACTGTTGCTTAATAGCTAAGCAACAGTAGTTGCAGTGTCACTAAGAATCAGTGGCGGCTAGTGCTCAAAATTTTTGGGTAGGCGCAAACCAAAAAAAAAAAAAACAACAAACGCAGCCACTGCTCCATCAAACGCAGGCACTGCTCCATCAAACGCAGGCACTGCTCCATCAAACGCAGGCACTGCTCCATCAAAAGCAGCCACTGCTCCATCAATAGCAGCCACTGCTCCATCAATAGCAGCCACTGCTCCATCAAAAGCAGCCACTGCTCCATCAAACGCAGGCACTGCTCCATCAAACGCAGGCACTGCTCCATCAAAAGCAGCCACTGCTCCATCAAAAGCAGCCACTGCTCCATCAAACGCAGGCACTGCTCCATCAAACGCAGCCACTGCTCCATCAAAAGCAGCCACTGCTCCATCAAAAGCAGCCACTGCTCCATCAAACGCAGGCACTGCTCCATCAAACGCAGCCACTGCTCCATCAAAAGCAGCCACTGCTCCATCAAAAGCAGCCACTGCTCCATCAAACGCAGGCACTGCTCCATCAAACGCAGCCACTGCTCCATCAAAAGCAGCCACTGCTCCATCAAAAGCAGCCACTGCTCCATCAAAAGCAGCCACTGCTCCATCAAAAGCAGCCACTGCTCCATCAAAAGCAGCCACTGCTCCATCAAAAGCAGCCACTGCTCCATCAAAAGCTGCCACTGCTCCATCAAACGCAGCCACTGCTCCATCAAAAGCTGCCACTGCTCCATCAAAAGCTGCCACTGCTCCATCAAACGCAGGCACTGCTCCATCAAACGCAGCCACTGCTCCATCAAAAGCAGCCACTGCTCCATCAAACGCAGCCACTGCTCCATCAAAAGCAGCCACTGCTCCATCAAAAGCAGCCACTGCTCCATCAAAAGCAGCCACTGCTCCATCAAAAGCAGCCACTGCTCTATCAAAAGCAGCCACTGCTCCATCAAAAGCAGCCACTGCTCCATCAAAAGCAGCCACTGCTCCATCAAAAGCTGCCACTGCTCCATCAAAAGCTGCCACTGCTCCATCAAAAGCTGCCACTGCTCCATCAAACGCAGCCACTGCTCCATCAAACGCAGCCACTGCTCCATCAAACGCAGCCACTGCTCCATCAAAAGCAGCCACTGCTCCATCAAAAGCAGCCACTGCTCCATCAAAAGCAGCCACTGCGCCATCAAACGCAGCCACTGCGCCATCAAACGCAGCCACTGCTCCATCAAAAGCAGCCTCTGCTCCATCAAAAGCAGCCACTTCTCCATCAAAAGCTGCCACTGCTCCATCAAACGCAGCCACTGCTCCATCAAAAGCAGCCACTGCTCCATCAAAAGCTGCCACTGCTCCATCAAAAGCTGCCACTGCTCCATCAAAAGCTGCCACTGCTCCATCAAACGCAGCCACTGCTCCATCAAACGCAGCCACTGCTCCATCAAAAGCAGCCACTGCTCCATCAAAAGCAGCCACTGCTCCATCAAAAGCAGCCACTGCGCCATCAAACGCAGCCACTGCGCCATCAAACGCAGCCACTGCTCCATCAAAAGCAGCCTCTGCTCCATCAAAAGCAGCCACTTCTCCATCAAAAGCTGCCACTGCTCCATCAAACGCAGCCACTGCTCCATCAAACGCAGCCACTGCTCCATCAAACGCAGCCACTGCTCCATCAAACGCAGCCACTGCTCCATCAAATGGTCATAGAGGGGGTGGCAGGAGAGAGGGGGTGCACCGCCACTGCTAATAATTCTTTTCTATGGGGTGGGCAGGAGGAGTGGAGTGATTTAGCAATTGTGCCATGTAAGGTGCTGGCACCACTGTGAGTGACCAGACAAGCTGACAACAGTGTGTGTTGGTAGACTTGATCTGCATTGGCAGCTGTAGTATCTGGTATGAGAAACCCCCGCACCTCCTAGGTATGCCACTGACCCTCATTCTCCCCTCATTGCAGAGCTCCCCTCGCCCCCCCCCCCCCCCATTACACAGAGCGCCCACCCTCTGCTGCAAAGTTAACTACTTTACTACTGTACTCACTTCAGTTTTATCTGCGCCACGCTCCCTTTCTGTCCCATTTGAATGATGTCACCTCAGAGGCCGGGACTAGAGGTCCCCTGTCAGGTGGGATCTCACTCCGCATGACAGAGAATGTAAAGTAGTTTAGACTGGTGTGGGGTGAAGAAGCGCACTCGGCACCCCGCTGCAGCTCTGCTTTCTGTGTGTCATCTTCAGCTGGGAGACTTTAAACCCCGGGCTGCCTGCACACTGAACCTCGCCTGCGCCCCCCTCCTCTTCCAGTTGTTAATCCCAGAGCTTCTGCCCCTTCCGCATCCCGTATTCCCGGCCCTGCTGCCTGTCACTGTGTTCTGCTGTGCTGCATAAATGTGCCATCAGGCTGGGGGCGGCGCCGCCCCCCTGCCAAGTGCTACCCTAGGCCTGGGCCTTGTCGGCCTAGGCCAAAATACAGCACTGCCTGCATGGACTTTGCATGTTCTCCCTGTGATTGTGTGGGTTTCCTCCGGATACTCCGGTTTCACCCCACACCCCAATTGGCTCCTGTCTACATTGGTCCTTGTATGTCTGTCTTGTAATACATGTGAGACAGGGACCTTAGATTGTACGCTCCCTAAGGGCAGGGACTGATGTGAATGTTATATATTATATTTCATATATATATATATATATATATATATATATATATATATATATATATACATACACACACATATACACGCACACTATATTACCAAAAGTATTGGGACCCCTGCCTTTATGCGCACATGAACTTTAATTGCATTCCAGTCTTATGCCTAGTACACACAACCGTTTTTTCCGACGGGAAAACTGCGATGAGAGCTTTTGCCCGGGAATCCCGGGCGTGTGTATGCTCCATCGCAGTTTTTCCGAAGGGAAAACTGCCGTAAAAAAAAAAAGAGAGCAGGATCTCTTCTTTCCCGTCAGGAAAAAATCATAGCCGGAAAACCGTTCGTCTGTATGCTTTTCCGACGGGAAAAAAAATGCGCATGCTCGGAAACGATTTGACGCATGCTCAGAAGCATAGAACTCGATTTTGGCGGCTCGTCATAGTCTTTTACGTCACCACGTTCTTGGCAGTCAAAAGTTCACCGGACTTTTGTCTGAGCGTGTGTATGCAAGGCAGGCTTGAGAGGAATTCTGTCGGGAAAACCGTCGGTTTTTTATTCGACGGAAAAACCGGATGTGTGTACTAGGCATAAGTCCGTAGGGTTCAATATTGAGTTGGAGAAAGGAAAGAAGAACGGCGCCCTCTAAGTGCAGTAAGTAAACTTTTTAATAGGTAAGGAATGTTAGAATACACTCACAATAATGTGGTAGTTTCAGGCAGGTATGTCGTGTATACGGTACATCCGCTTTGACTTCCGGGTAGAAGAAGAGGTCCAGCGTCACTGGTGTGGACGTGTGTCCATGATCTAGTCGTTCCTCCGGGCCACACTGTTGGTCTACGGTGCTTCCGGATGGTAGGGACCAGGGTCAGCGCTGTACAGGGACAACGTCACTTAAGGGTCGGGTTAGCTGGCCCGGAAGCACCGTACACCAACAGTGTGGCCGGAGGAACGACTAGATCACGGACACACGTTAACACCAGTGACGCTGGACCTCTTCTTCTACCCTGAAGTCGGAGCGGATGTACCGTATACACACCATGCCTGCCTGAAACCACCACATTATTGTGAGTGTATTCTAACATTCCTTACCTATTAAAAAGTTTACTTACTGCACTTAGAGGGCGCCGTTCTTCTTTCCTTTCTCCATTACAGATTTTTTTGCCTTCTAAAACTTCTGAACTGGCAGCCTTCTGTGGACAGTTTACTCCATGATCCTTACATGGACTAACACATCCCAAAGAACTTGAATTACTCCCCTACATCCCCTTTTAATTCCACCATTATCATGTCATATCTTAAGTGCGCCATATTACCGTACCTACATTGTTTATATGTTTCAATATTGAGTTGGCGCACCCTTTGCAACTATAACAGCTTCAACTCTTCTGGGAAGGCTGTCCACAAGGTTTAGGAGTGTCTATGGGAATATTTGACCATTCTTCCAGAAGCGCATTTAGCCCTACGGACTAAGACTGGGATGCCATTGAAGTTCATGTGTGTGTGTGTAAAGGCAGTTGTCCCAATACTTTTGGTAATCTAGTGTGTGTGTATATATTAATATGTAGCACTTACCCCCATTTAATGGCCAGGCTGGTTTTGTTTTGGGTCTGCAGCAATTACCTCCCTCGAGTGGATCCCTTAGCTCCGTTGTCTAGGCAAAAATCCTTGGAATAAGGCCAATGTCCACACATGAGTAAAACCTAATCATCAAAGCTTTATTCTTTTTCTCTTTGAATCAACTTGAAGAGAGAGCGTAGGAAGTTGAGAGAAGTAGGGGGAAGGTTCAGGCACGCAACACTTAAGGTTCAGTATCTATACTCATCGCCACTCAAGCCTGAGTGGTTATTGCTCACCCGGATAGTCCATTTGAGAGCGGTCCTAGCAGCTGGGATGGAGCACGGATATCAGAGACGATGAATCCCTCTTTAGGCGAGTTTCCAGGCCTCTTCCCAGAGACAGCAGAACCGTCGCTAATCTCCTGGGACTGATTCTCCCCTGGACTCCTTTTCCTAAAGATGGGCCCCCTACAAGCGGGCAGCCTGGGATCCTTCTCTGAAGCGTAGGCCCTTGTCAGCGGAGCTGGGCCTACAATGCAGCAACAGGACCTCGGGCTGAAGGTGCCCGAGGCCTTAACACACTTGCGCACCTCGTGCCATGCGGGCCACAAGGCACACTCACTGGACCAGAGGTCCCCCCTTGCGCCTTGGGGTCCCCCTGGAATCGCCTCATGCCAAATGGCATCTGCCCCTTTTGTACCCTCTCCCAGCATGCACATCGGGTTGACCACGCCCACTGCACGGCTGCCGAGAGAGGACACCCAAGGTGCTACGATACCCCCCCGTAGTTTAACCTAAGGCTCAGACTACCCCTAAATTTCCACATAGCGCCTCCAAATATTGGGGGGGGGGGGCGCTATATATATACACACACACACACTATCTCACAAAAGTGAGTACACCCCTCACATTTTTGTAAATATTTTATTATATCTTTTCATGTGACAACACTGAAGAAATGACACTTTGCTACAATGTAAAGTAGTGAGTGTACAGCGTGTATAAGAGCCCATTCACACAGGGGCAACACGACTTCCAGCGCGATTTTATGAGGCAACTCAGACACGACCTGAGTGTGAATCACAGCACGACCTGGAGCTATTTACAAGGCAACTCCAAGTTGCCTGCAGGACAGGAGACATTCCAGTGGCCAATCAAACAAGAATCAGCTCTGTGGGAGGGAGGGGGGAGAGAGAGTTTTGCAGGAGAAATGTATGTTATCTTCCTGGAGAGTCGCTCCTATTAAGACAGTGAGAAGCGACTCCCATTGAAATGAATGGTTACAGGTCGCCTAGGAGTCGGATTGAAGTAGTACAGGGACCTTTTTTGAAGTCGGAGCGACTGCAGTAGTGTGCATAAGGACGGCTCCATTAACTTACATTGATTTCTTCAGCCAGCGCGACCTGAGGCGACTAGGGGCGACCTGGGGCGATTTGGAGTCGGATCCGAAGACGCCCCTGTGTGAATAGGCTCTTAGAGCCCATTCACACAGGGGCGTCTTTGGATCCGACTCCAAATCGCCCCAGGTCGCCCCTAGTCGCCTCAGGTCGCGCTGGCTGAAGAAATCAATGTAAGTTAATGGAGCCGTCCTTATGCACACTACTGCAGTCGCTCCGACTTCAAAAAAGGTCCCTGTACTACTTCAATCCGACTCCTAGGCGACCTGTAACCATTCATTTCAATGGGAGTCGCTTCTCACTGTCTTAATAGGAGCAACTCTCCAGGAAGAAAACATACATTTCTCCTGCAAAACTCTCTCTCCCCCCTCCCTCCCACAGAGCTGATTCTTGTTTGATTGGCCACTGGAATGTCTCCTGTCCTGCAGGCAATTTGGAGTTGCCTTGTAAATAGCTCCAGGTCGCGCTGAGTTGCCTCATAAAATCGTGTCTGAGTTGCCTCATAAAATCGCTCTGGAAGTCGTGTTGCCCCAGTGTGAATGGGCTCTTACAGTGTAAATTTGGACATTTTCACTTAGGGGTGTACTCTTTTTCGTTGCCAGCGGTTTAGACATTAATGGCTGTGTGTTGAGTTATTTTGAAGGGACAGCAAATTTACACTGTTATACAAGCTGTACACTCACTACTTTACATTGGAGCAAAGTGTCATTTCCTCAGTGTTGTCACATGAAAAGATATAATAAAATATTTACAAAAATGTGAGGGGTGTACTTACTTTTGTGAGATACTGTATATATACTGTATATATGTGTGTGTGTAAAGCATTGTGTGCTATATAAATACCACCAATAAAAAAAAAAATACATAACATTTTTAGCATTCAGCCAGAGTGTCGGGTACCTGGTCCCCCACTACACTCTGGTTTCTTCCGTTGGTCCCTATGCCACTACTGTGTTCTGCAATAAACTAGGGTTTGGCAGAAGGAACACCAGCATTCAATGATCCAGAAGTGATGAATGCTTAATATTTTTCAGCAAACTTCAATCTTCAACACAGCAAAGTTCAGTAGTGTAGGCTGTTGGATAGGTAAGTATCAACTGTTTTCTTTGCAGGAATGCATTTTTTGTTTTAGGCCCCATGCACACGAGACGCAGGTGCAAACTCTGCTGAACACACGTTTTTAAACGCTGAAACCGGCGTTTAAAAATGTGCGTTTTGTCGCGTTTGCAGCCGCGTTTAGCAGCGTTTTACCACGTTTACGTTTATAAGCGTTTCATCATAGACCCTCCCTAAGCTCAAAAAACAGTACATTTTAACCATTTCAGCCAGTTTGTGAGACCAGAGTGAGTAGCAGCAGCTGAGAGAGCAGCACTGTACTTGTATTTAGCGTATCACTTGCCACATCACCTGCCACGTCACCTGGCCACGTCACGTGCCACGTCACCTGGCCACGTCACCTGCCACAAGTTGTGGATTGTCCACTTGCCACGTCACCTGGCCATGTTACCTGGCCACGTCACCTGCCACAAGTTGTGGATTGTCCACTTGCCACGTCACCTGGCCACGTCACCTGGCCATGTTACCTACCACGTCACCTGGCCACGTTACCTGCCACGTCACCTGGCCATGTCACCTGCCACAAGTTGTGGATTGTCCACTTGCCACGTCACCTGCCACGTCACCTGCCACGTCACCTAGCCACGTCACCTGCCACAAGTTGTGGATTGTCCACTTGCCACGTCACCTGCCACAAGTTGTGGATTGTCCACTGGCCACGTCACCTGCCACAAGTTATGGATTGTCCACTGGCCACATCACCTGGCCACGTCACCTGGCCACGTCACCTGACACAAGTTGTTGATTGTCCACTTGCCACGTTACCTGCCACAAGCTGTGGATTGTCCACTTGCCACGTTACCTGCCACAAGTTGTGGATTGTCCACAATGCAATGCAAGCAATTACAGTTTTCTTTTATATTTTTTTATAGTTTTTCATCATTTGCCATCATTTTTGAGATTTCTAATGTTAAAAAATAGGTCACCTTTAAAAACGCTTCTAAACGCAAACGCGGCAAAACGCCGCTACCGTGTTTAGCCGCGTTTAGCGGCGTTTAGCGTCTGAAACGTGGAAAACGTTTGCGTCTGAACCCATTTTTTTGCTTCTGGAAAAACGAGGTTAAACGCAACTGCTTGTAAACGCCAAAAAACGAGACTGTGTGCATGGACACATAGGATAACATTGAATGGGTTCAGGGGCAGTTGAAAAAAGCGTCCAACTGCCTCTGAACACACGTTTAACAGCAAATAACAGCGTCTCGTGTGCATGGGGCCTTAATCAGGTTGCTTTATAACTGAGGAGCCCCATTAAAGCCAAATTCCAGTATAAGCAAATATTGTCAAAATACAAGAGTCATGTGTATTCTTAAATCTTGGTGTGCTTTGTCTAATTCTTCCAGATCTGTGCAATAATGCAGTGTGACACTTTCCCTCTGTGCGGAAGCTTTCTGTAATAAAGACCGGTCACTGCTGCTCTCTCTCCTTGTGCAGAGGGACTGGTCTTGTCTCCGCCCCCTCCTGTCGTTTTCTGCAGGAAGCCTGTAGTGGGTGGGGCCTGTTGGTCCCCTCCAACAGCTCTGCTCTCTGCACAGGCTATATGCAGGCACACTACTACTTTTACAAGGTACCGTATTTATCGGCGTATAACACGCACCGGCGTATAACACGCACCCCAAGTTTAGGAGGAAATTTTAGGGAAAAAAACTTTTAGCAGGGAAGTTTAAGGAAAAATAACTTACATTTAAATGCAGCCTTGTCAGTGTCCATTGCAGCCTTGTCAGTGTCCATTGCAGCCTTGTCACAGTGCAGCCTTGTCAGTGTCCATTGCAGCCTTGTCACAGTGCAGCCTTGTCAGTGTCCATTGCAGCCTTGTCACAGTGCAGCCTTGTCAGTGTCCATTGCAGCCTTGTCACAGTGCAGCCTTGTCAGTGTCCATTGCAGCCTTGCCCCAGAGTCGCCGTGCCGCCTTGCCCCAGAGTCGCCGTGCCGCCTTGCCCCAGAGTCGCCGTGCCGCCTTGCCCCCAGTGTCGCCGTGCAGCCTTGCCCCCAGTGTCGCCGTGCAGCCTTGCCCCCAGTGTCGCCGTGCATCATTTTAAAATTGGCGCCGAGACTGTGCGAACGCCGGGGACGCAGGGGACGCAGGGGACGCAGGGACTGGGCGGAGCCGCCGCCGAGATACACATAGCCGAGTGTACTCGGCTATACTCGGCTTTTCTTGGCTCCGCTCACAGTCACGCCGAGTCCCGCCCTATGATGGACATAACACAGGTCCAATGGCGGGACTGGGCTTGACTGTGAGCGGAGCCGAGAAAAGCCGAGTATAGCCGAGTACATTCGGCTATGTGTATCTCGCTCCGCTCCGCTCACAGTCAGCGGAGACAGCTCAGGGATGACAGTATCGGCGTATAACACGCACCCACGATTTTCCCCTGATTTTCAGGGGAAAAAAGTGCGTGTTATACGCCGATAAATACGGTAATTTCTTGGATTGTAAAGGCATTTGTTGCACACAAAGTGGATTTACATTCTATGCAGCTATTGAGGATTATATTTAAAATTAATGTTTTTGTGCCTAGAGTTCAGCTTTAAAGGGGTTGTAAAGGTTTGTTTTTTATTTTCTAAATAGGTTCCTTTAAGCTAGTGCATTGTTGGTTCACTTGCCTTTTCCTTCCATTTCCCTTCTAAATGTTTTTTTTCTTTGTCTGAATTTCTCACTTCCTGTTCCTCCTCAGTAAGCTTGCCTTCATCATCTGGCTGGGGGTTAGTCAGCCAGAACAGTTTACTGAGGAGGAACAGGAAGTGAGAAATTCAGACAAAGAAAACAAAGGAAAAAAACATTTAGAAGGGAAATCGAAGGAAAAGGTAAGTGAACCAACAATGCACTAGCTTAAAGGAACCAATTTAGAAAATAAAAACCAAACCTTTGCAACCCCTTTAGGGTAAGCATGCATAACAGTGAAGCCAGCTCTCAGCCTTTTCACCACAAGTACTGCCTGAAGGGCAAATTGAACATTTTTTTTTCTATAGAAAATGGCTAATATATAAATTAAAATAATAATAATTTGTTTCTATTTTGGTATCTATCAGTATTTAACAGTGTTTATTTTTCCCTCCAGGTAGTTGCGGTGTTAGTCATCCAGTACTTGTAGAAACTATGGAGGCAGAGCCCGAGGGTCTCAATCCCCCCATGTTGGTTTCAGATGGAAAAAAATCTGTGAAGATTGCATGGACTGTGCCTAAAAAACCTAATGGGATTATAACTGGATACACCATCCACAGGTAATATTATGCTCTGGGAATGTGTGTGCCTTTTATAGGAGTTTTTGTCCTTATGTGTTCCAGTAAGCCATACTGTATTTAAAGCTTTAAAGTGGTTGTAAACCCTAACATAAACATAGTGAACTGACTGGCCTTATGTGATACACAGAGAAGAAACAAATCCTTCTACAGTTGTACCAGTTTATCTTCTCTTCTCTACATTTATTAAAAGTCCAGGATTTATACAGCTTGTCTGAGCGTTCGGAAAACTGGGGGGGATCTGAAGTTATACTCTGCAGAGCTCAGTGAGGAGAGCTCTGAGAGCTGATTGGAGGGAAGGAGCACACCCCCTTCATACAGCACAGAGAAGCAGAGCTGAAGCCGTTAATCACAGGCTGTGAGCTGGAGGTCCCTCTCCTGTCACCTTTTTTTGCTTGGTGTCAGGAAAACTTGTCGGAAGTGATTCATGCTGATAGCAGAGGAATGAAGCAGTAGACAGAAATTACACGTAGTGCTCTTAATTGAGATAAGTACTGTACACTCTATAGAAGGATATGCTTTGTTCATATTTAATGTTTGATGTTTACAACCACTTTAAAAGTCTATTGAACAAACAGGGTATTGAGAAACTGGGTAAGAAAATAGAAATACACACAATTATATACATAAAATTTACAATAAACAGTATTGTGCTGCTGCTGAATTTAGCAGTTTCTGAATAGAAGTAGATGTCAAATCTCACCAGCGATTCTACCAAAAAGGGGAAGGTGGATTCTCTTCTCCATATGTTGCCCCAAAAATGCTTCTTTTTTTTTTCTTCTTTTAATGAAGGTTCATTGGAAGTATGGTAGCAGTGCAAAGCGAGTCAAAAAACACAGCTTAAACAGGATTATTTTCTATTATGAGATAGTGTGCAGCCCAAAAGGAAGATAAATGATTACAACAGCTAACATAATGAAGTCCTATGCTGTAGGCAAGACAGGGAGTGTTTGCCTTCATCTGGATCAACTAGGAGTTTAAGGTTTTTTGACTTTGACGAGTCTGTGTTTTTTTTTTCTTTTGCATGGAGCTGTCTTTTAACCAGTACCCAAATGCAATATGTGGGTTAACGTCCTTCAGCACAGCCCCCATGCTAAGAATACTAAAGGAAAAGTAGGGCAAAAGCTCTTTTGGCCCTACTTCACCTGTGAATCACAGGAGTGCAGTTCTACACTCCCGTGATCCATATTCAGCCGACAATGGGCCAACGTCTGTTGTCGGCTGACATCAATGGGCCGATCCAGGCTCTGGAGAGATCCCGACTTTATTGTTGGGATCCACCCAGATACCTGGCCCAGCAGCTGCCTCAGCTTCTCAGTGAGCCGCTGAGAGCCTGAGTCAGCTGCTCCCACCCCCTGCACAGCCTGGCACTCCAGAGAGGACAGGAGGGGCAGAGCAGAGAGCCAGTCTAAGGCCTCGTACACACGGCCGAGATTCTCGTTGAAAAAAACATGTCGTTTTTTTCGACGAGATTCTTGGACAAGAAACTTGTCCCGGCCAAGTGTACACACGCTCGTTTCAAAGAACCCGCGGTTCTTTGAAAGGAGTGTACGCGGTGACGTCATCGACTACGTCGAGCATGCGCTCGTCACATTCGATGCCGTCGCCGCCATCTTGGTATACCCTACGTATGCCTAGGAAGCTACCGCGCATGCGTCGAATTCATTTCGAACATGCGCGGGCTTCCGGGCGGACAGGTAAGTGTACACACACTCACTTTTCTCGTCGAGAAACACGCCGAGGAGAATCTCGACGAGAAAATAGAGAGCAGGTTCTCTATTTTCTCGTCGAGGTTTCTTGCCGGTTTTCTCGACGAGAAACCCGCTAGCAGCGTACACACGACCGATTTACTCGGCAAGACCTCTCTGCCAGCAAGTTTCTTGCTGGTTCTTGCCGAGAAAATCGGTCGTGTGTACGAGGCCTTACTGACGGCCACTGACTCTCTACTCACTGAACGATCAGTTCTCAGTCACACAGATGCTGCATCCACCTAAGTTAGTATGACAGTTTTTTTTTTTATGTTCCTGCTCTTCTCTTTTAAATCACATATTATTGTAGAACTAGGGGTGTGCAGCTGTGTGTGCATCCTAGTTTCAAAGCTGACCATCCACTAGTAGGTTTTCGAATTAACATTTCTACAAACATTCGTATGAAAATGCTTAGAGCACGAGAATAACTTGATATACAGTGCATCTGGAAAGTATTCACAGCGCTTCACTTTTTACACATTTGATTATGTTACAGCCTTATTCCAAAATTGATTAAATTCATTATTTTCCTCAAAATTCTACAAACAATACTCAATAATGACAACGTGAAAAATGTTTGTTTGAAATCTTTGCAAATTTATTAAAAATAAAAAATTAAAAAAAATTACATAAGTATTCACAGCCTTTGCCATGACACTGAAAATTGAGTTCAGGTGCATCCTGTTTCCACTGATTATCCTTGAGGTGTTTCTACAACTTGATTGGAGTCCACTTGTGGTAAATTCAGTTGATTGAACATGATTTGGAAAGGCGCACATTTGTCTATATTAGGGCCCACAGTTAACAGTGCATGTCAGAGCACAAACCAAGACATAAAGTCCAAGGAATTGTCTGCAGACCTCCGAGACAAGATTGTCTCGAGGCACAGATCTGGGGAAGGGTACAGAAAAATTCCTGCAGCATTGAAGGTCCCAATGAGCACAGTGGCCTCCATCATCCTTAAATGGAAAAAGTTTGGAACCACCAGGACTCTTCCTAGAACGGGCTGCTGGCCAAAATCAGGGGAGAAGGGCCTTAGTCAGCGAGGTGACCAAGAACCCGATGGTCACTCTGACAGAGCTCCATTATTTCTCTGCGGAGAGAGGAGAACCTTCCAGAAAAACAACGATCTCTGCAGCACTCCACCAATCAGGTCTGTATGGTAGAGTGGCCAGACGGAAGCCACTCCTCCAGTAAAAGGCACATGACAGCACCCCTGGAGTTTCCCAAAAGGCACCTGAAAGACTCTCAGACCATGAGAACAGCTATACAGGGAAAAGCCTCCAGCTGGATGCCACTTCTGTATAGGTCGGACTGCTGTCTCCTATGGCAACTGAACTTGTAACAGTCACTAAAGGTAGTCGTACATAACTCTTGGTAACACAGAATAATTCTTCTCTTATCTCACAGTATCCCACTGTAGGTCTTCACTCACTTAGTTCCCAGTCTCTCACTTAACTCCCAGATCCCAGTCGTCACCAGATCTCCTGAGCTCTTCCACAGCTAACCCGCTGTATACTCCTCAAGCGTCACCCCCGCTAACCCGCTGAGTCACTGGCTTGTAGGGATGAGCCGAACACCCCCCAGTTCGGTTCGCAACTTAGAACATGCGAACAGACCGAAAGTTTGCGCGAACTTTCGAACACCGTTAAAGTCTATGGGACTCGAACGTAAGAAATCAAAAGTGCGAATTTTAAAGGCTAATATGCAAGTTATTGTCCTAAAAAGGGTTTGAGGACCCGGGTCCTGCCCCAGGGGACATGTATCAATGCAAAAAAAAGTTTTAAAAACTAACGTTTTTTTGGGAGCAGTGATTTTAATGATGCTTAAAGTGAAAAAATAAAAGTGAAATATTCCTTTAAATATCGTATCTGGGGGGTGTCTATAGTATGCCTGTGAAGTGGCGCGTGTTTCCTGTGTTTAGAACAGTCCCTGCACAAAATGACATTCTAAAGGGATAAAAGTCCTTTAAAACTGCTTGCGGCTGTAATGTAATGTCGGGTCCCGGCAATATGGATGAAAATCATTGCGAAAACCCCCCCTCCCCCCCAGCCCATTACCAGGCACTTTGGGTCTTGTATGGATATTAAGGGGAATCTCGCACCCAAATTAAAAAAATAAAAGGCGTGGGGTCCCCAGGCCCTATATACTCTGAACAGCAGTATACAGGCGGTCCAAGCAAGACAGGGACTGTAGGTTTGTTCATAAGTTGAATCTGTTTGTAATTTGGAACAGGTACATTTTGTAAGTGTGGCTCCAGCCAAAAAATCTATTTTTAAGCTTTTTGGATATCCTAGGGAAGGGTTATCATCACCCCTGTAACATTTGTTTTACTGTCTGTGCCCCTGTTGAGAAGATTTCACCTCACTTTCTGGTCCAATGACAATTGGATTTTGAAAATTTGGGGTTTTTAGGGAAACAAGGATTGGTGATAAAGCATCAGTGGAGACACCTTTTCCCATATTAACTCTTACAGGAGAGAATTTCCCTTCCCAGGGGTAGATTTCCTCTCACTTCCTGTTGTCTCCCTCCCTTTGTAAGTAGGGGTCATTTGTAAGTCGGATGTTTGAAAGTAGGGGACCGCCTGTATATATATATATATATATATATATATATATATATATATATATATATATATATACTATACGGCCTGCCCTATATACTCTGCATAAAATTGGGCCTTAGGTGTTGGTGGTACCAGAACACTGTAAGCCCTCACAGTTACTCTTGGTGGGCGCTGGAACAGGCCCTGCTGTGAACTATTATATCAAGAATTGTAATTACATGCCCCTGTTGAACAGTGGCAGAAAAATTGGGCCCTTGGTGGTGGTGGTGGTGCTAATGCCACAACACTGTAAGGTGCACAGCATGTAGCTGTCTCCGGGGACATTCAGGTGTTTAGACCAGTTGCGGCCACAATTGCATGGCTATTTTCCTGCTTATCTGGCATATACCCGAGTGATCTTGAGGATATAATTGTCCTTATGCTTGGCTGCATTTGTGCTGATAGCCCTGGTCTATTTACTGAGGTCCCCATGCAATACATCTTTATATATGTACTACTGGGTGCTCTACTGGTGTGCTGAGTTATATGACTCCTCTTTATAGCCACCTTCCATTGTAAGAAGTACCTTGAACTTCATTCTGCCACCATTGAGATGTGAATGATTCCCATTTTTATTATATTGGATCTGTGCATGACTGCACTCTTTCTAAACAAGGGTTAATAAATACCCTGCCATTCCCAAGATAGCAAGTCCTGTTCTTTCTTGCTATCCTTGAGTTGTCCTGAAGAAGCCTCGCGGCGAAACGCGTTGACGCAAAAGGGACCACATTTGTACATTCCATCTTGCTACATTTTTTAATTCTTTCCAATCGTGTAGTTACTGTTTTTTGTCTTTTATAAATAAATTTATATTTTTTGTCTATCTTCCGTGTCATTGCCTTCAAAGTCCAGCCTTTCTGGGTATTTCTCCTCCTTGAGTCTACCCTCACATTTTTTCTCTGAAACACTGTAAGTCCTCACAGTTACTCTTGGTGGGCGCTGGAACAGGCCTTGCTGTGAAATATTATATCAAGAATTGTAATTACATGCCCCTGTTGAACAGGGGCAGAAATATTGGGCCTTAGGCACTGGTGCTGGTGCCACAACACTGCAACCCCTCACAGTTACTCTAGTTGAGCGCAGGAACGAGTCCTGCTGCAAAATATTACAGCAAAAATGTAAATTATACACTCCCCTGTTAAACAGGGGCAGAAAAATTGGGCTTTAGGTGCTGGTGCCACAACACTGCAACCCCTCACAGATACTCTATTTGAGCGCAGTAATGAGCCCTGCTACAAAATATTACAGCAACATTTTAAATTATACACGCCCCTCTTAAACAGGGGCAGAAAAATTGGGCTTTAGGCACTGGTGCTGGTGCCACAACACTGCAACCCCTCACAGATACTCTATTTGAGCGTAGGAATGAGCCCGGCTGCAAAATATTACAGCAAACATTTTAATTATACACGCCCCTGTTAAACAGGGGCAGAAAAATTGGGCCTTAGGCACTGGTGCTGGTGCCATAACACTGCAACCCCTCACAGATACTCTAGTTGAGCACAGGAACGAGCCCTGCTGCAAAATATTACAGCAAAAATTTAAATTATACACTCCCCTGTTAAACGGGCAGAAAAATGGGGCTTTAGGCACTGGTGCCACAACACTGCAACCCCTCACAGATACTCTATTTGAGCGCAGGAATGAGCCCTGCTGCAAAATATTACAGCAAAAATTAAAATTATACACACCCCTGTTAAACGGGCAGAAAAATGGGGCTTTAGGCACTGGTGCTGGTGCCCAGAATCTAAAATATCAACATGAACTTTGAGGAGGAATAGGATAGTCACTCAGCATAACAGTATAGTCACTCAGCAATCAGCATAGGCAGTCTTGAAGGGATTTCATTCATAAAAAAAATAATCGGTTACATCAGCATCAGGTGCTTGGTAGCTGGTGATCCAAGACTGATTCATTTTTATGAAGGTGAGACAATTAACCCGAGTCGGTGGACAGGCGCACTCGGTGATCGGTTAAAAAACCACCAGCAGCACTGAATGTTCGTGTTCCGAAAGAACGCTGGATGCAGGAAAGGCCAGTAGCTCAATTACATACTGTGCAAGCTCTGGCCAGTGATCCATCCTCTAGACCCAGTAACCCAGTGGATTTTCGGTTGGAAATGTGTCCAAGTCTGATCTTGCCCCTAGGTATTCCTGCACCATGTAAATCAGATGCTGGCGATGGTTGCTGGAACCGATCAGACCTTGGGGCTGTGGACTAAAAATTGTCTGAAGGCACCGGTCAGACGGCCACCTTCTCCAACGCTCCTTCTGTGACTGATCGAAGCCTCAGCAACACGTTGTCCAGGACTAGGAAATTGTAACCTCCCAGGCTCTGGAAACGCATTGCACAAACCTTTCTGCAAGGCCTCCCGAAGATGTTTCATCCTCTGCTCCCTCTGCGATGGCAGGATAAGTTCCGCAACCTTACCCTTGTAACGTGGATCAAGGGGGGTTGCCAGACAGTAATGATCCCTCTCCTTGATAACATGAATCTGAGGGTCCTTTCGCAGGCTTTGCAGGATCAGGGAGGCCATATAGCCTAGGTTTGCTAAGGCATTCGTTCCGGAGTCCTCTGGGTCACTAAGGACGACATGATCTGCAGCCACCTCCTCCCAGCCACGTACAAGTCCATGGGTTTCTGGGGACTGTAAACGATCCCTTGAAAACTGCTGCTGATGCTGAGTGCTAGGCTCCACCTCCATGCTGACACAATCCTCCTCCTCCTCCTCTTCCTGTGTGATCGGCAGGCCCACAGGAACACTGTCTGGATAAAGGGGGCTTTGAGAGGTAAGGAAGTCCTCCTCTTCCTCCCTCTGTTCTGCCTCAAGTGCCCTGTCCATTATTCCACGCAGCGTGTGCTCCAACAGGTACACAAGGGGGACAGTATCACTGATGCATGCACTGTCACTGCTCACCATCCTCGTGGCCTCCTCAAATGGTGACATGACAGTGCATGCATTCTTGATCATGAGCCACTGGCGTGGCAAAAAAAAGCCAAGCTCCCCTGACCCTGTCCTGGTGCCATAGCCGCTGCAGCATGGCCAACGTTGAGTTCCATCTGGTGGGCATGTCACAGATTAGGCGGTTCTTGGGCAGGTTGTATTCCTTTTGGAGGTCAGCCAGCCGAGCACTGGCATTATATGACCGGCGGAAAGGCACACAGACTTTCCTGGCCTGCCTCAGGAGATCCTGTAAGCCCGGGTACCTGCACAAGAACCGCTGCACCACCAAATTAAGGACGTGAGCCAAACAGGGCACATGGGTCAGGTGTCCCTGTCGGAGGTTGGAAAGGAGGTTGGCGTGGTGTCAACCACCTTTGAGCCTGCCCCTGCAGAGCTGACAATCTCTGCCCCAGTGTGGCTCCTGTCCCTTAAGCACAGTGCTTGCATAGCCCCTTGAACGCCTACGGAGCACTGCTGGTTCTGAGGACAAATCTATAGAGGAAGAGGCCATGGAGGAAGAAGAAGAGGAGGGGGTGGAGGAGAGAGGTGTGTCAGAATCACCACTAGTAGCATTTTGGAGGCGTGGTGGCGGAACAAGCTCCAACAATACTGCACCCTGTCCTGCATCCTTCTCAGCTGCCAGCAGAGTCACCCAGTGCGCCGTGAAAGATAGGTAACATCCCTGTCCATGCCTGCTGGACCATAAGTCAGCGGTAACATGCACCTTACCGCTGACCGCCCTGTCCAGCGAGCCCAAGACATTGCCTTCCACATGCCGGTAAAGAGCCGTGAAAAAAGTGGCGTTTGGGAACCTGCCACTGAGGTGCCGCACATTCCACAAATTCACAAAAGGGGGCAGAGTCTACCAGCTGAAAAGGCAGCAGTTGGAGTGCTAGCAATTTAGCCAAGCTAGCATTCAACCGCTGGGCATGTGGATGGCTGGGAGCGAATTTCTTTTGCCGGTTTAGCAACTGGGGTAGGGAAATTTGCCTGCTACAATCGGACGTTGGTGTAGTGAAGTACTTGGCAGTGGCACACCAAATTCTACACCTTCATTCCTCTCAGTGCAGGTTTCTGAGAGGACTGAAGGTATAGTGGGGTTGGAGATCCCAGCTGAGGAGGAGCAAGGAGAGGTCCGCTTTGTTCTTTGGTGTGGGTCTTTAAAGTACGCTTGCCAACGGACTGCATGGGAGTTCGACATATGTCTGGTCAAGCATGTGGTGCCCAAGCGGCTGCTGTTTTGGCCACGCTTGATACGCTTCAGACATATGTTGCAAACAGCAACAGTGCGATCTGCTGCACACGTGTCAAAAAAGGCTCACACCAAAGAACTTTTGGAAAAACGCGCAGAGTCAGCAGCGCCCTGCACATGCTGAGCTCTGCAGTGTGATGCAGTCGGTTGGCTGCCCTTAAGATGGCCCCTGGAGGGCATCCTGCCTCATTGGAGTTGTGCCTCCTCCTCTCTCCTATCAGGCACCTACGTAGAGTCAGTGACCTCATCATCCCCTCCCTCTTCATCACTGGAGCAAACCTGGCAGTATGCTGCAGCTGGGGGAACATGACTGCCAGTTTGTTGTCCTTCTTGGGCACCCCCTCTCTCTGGGCTCACGTTACTGCCTTCCTCAAGCTGGGTACCATCATCGGAGCCTTCAAAACGCTGCGCATCCTCCTGCAGCATGTACCCAACACTATGGTCGAACTGTTCGGGGGACTCCTCCGTGCATGATGGTGGGGCTAGGGAAGGAGTAACTGATGACCTTGAGCCGATGGAATAGGCTGCTTTGGCACCTGCATTGGCAGCCAAGGTACTCTGAGCATGGGTGAAAGAGGACGAGGAGGATGAGGATGGCTTGGTCATCCACTCTACCAACTCTTCTGCATGTTGTGGCTCAACACGGCCAGCTGCCGAAAAAAAGGCCACATGTTGAGGATGCACCGTGTCCACGACCAGCACTGTTGGCTCTAGACACAGAGCCTGCTTGCCCTCTTTTAGTGGCCTGTGAGTGTCTGCCTCTCCTTGTTGGCCTTCCAGACATACTGTATTTAATATATTTGAATAGGTACACCAGGAATGGCCTGCAGTGAGATGTAGCTGCACAAAGCTGGGATGTGTATATATATATATATATATATATACTGAATATACTGCAGCTAACTGAATCAACTGCCTGCCTGTAGTATATTAGGAAGAGAACAACAGGAATGGTCTGCAGTGAGATCTAGCTGCACACTGTGCACAGGATACAGTACTTTATATACTGCAGCTAACTGAATCAACTTCCTGCCTGTAGTATATTAGGAAGAGAACAACAGGAATGGTCTGCAGTGAGATCTAGCTGCACACTGTGCACAGGATACAGTACTGAATATACCGCAGCTAACTGAATCAACTGCCTGCCTGTAGTATATTAGGAACAGTACACCAGGAACGCTCTGCAGTGAGATCTAGCTAAACTGTATACAGTGTATATATATATATATATATATATATATATATATATATATATAAATATATACAAAGCCTGGAATGCATATATATACTAAATATACTGGAGCTAACTGAATCAACTGCCTGCTCAATCTAGCGGCTGCCTGCTCAATCTATCTAAACGAAATTAAATTACTCTCTTTCTCTCTCTCTCCGCCGCAATACACTACATAAAGCCGACGTGCAGGCTGGCTTATATAGTGTGGGGCGTGTACTTAATCCCCTGAGCCATGATTGGCCAAAGTCACCCTGCGATTGCCCAATTATGGCTCTCTGTGCTCACGGCTCAATGATTGGCCAAAGCATGCGGGTCATAGTGCATGCTTGGCCAATCATCAGCCAGTAATGCACTGCAATGACGCAGTGCATTATGGGCCATGACGCGCCTTTTGAATTTGGCGCGAACGGCCCATAATGTTCGATCTATGTCGAACGATCGAACGGCCGATGTTCGAGTCGAACTCATGTTCGACTTGAACTCGAAGCTCATCCCTACTGGCTTGGCACTCGCTGAAGCTTTCCCACTTCTTCACTGTCCCCGGCTGGTGAGAAGACTGCTCTGGTACTTGCTCAAGCTTACTCACTGTAGTCTTCGGTAATAAGGTGGATGGTCCCTTAGTGGCCACTGCTTCCCCTTTACTTCTGTCCACAACTGGTTTCCCGTCCGGCTGAACCTTCGCAACTTGGTTGGACTCCAATTCTGCAGTCCCAACCCCAAGATGCTTCTCCTGCTCCTGGATAGGCCTCAGGCAGCCTAGCAGCCAGGTGTCCCCGGGATAGGCCTCTGGCTTCCGGCCTAGCAACCCGAGGCGGCATAACACGCGTCCACCTAGACAGCTGTCCAGGAGGCACAGAACCCTGATCATCTGACTCCATCCCAATAAATAGGCTCTCCCAGTAGGCCAAGGGACTAAAGAAACCCCTGCCTATTGTCTGAGACACCCCATCCATTCATAATCTGACCTTGCCATGCCCTTGTTGATCTAATGTCACCAGCCACAGTGCCACCTAGTGACAGAAGTGAAAAGGTGCAGCAATTCCAGAATTAGAGAGGAATCAGTGGATCTTCTAACAATTAGCCAGGACAATTACTATCTGGAAAACTACCGTAAATTTTTTAGCAACCCTGCCTAAACACCAGGGTGCTACATCGGTATAGATTTGTTTGTTCAAGAAAAAAATTTCCATCCTGCTCCATAATTTTTTTTTATCACTGCAGTTGAAAACGAGCATCAATTTGACACCATCAATGATTAGAAAACCAAACGGACGTTCTTAAAATGATTTTTTTTTTAAGCAGAATCCTACCAGTGTATGGCCAGCTTAAGATAGAAACATCACTAACAGCAACACTGACAACTGGGAACCAGTTATTGTGATTGCAAGAGATTGTCTTCAGCTGTTACAGAATTTTATCTGGAAAGAGGCACGTTGGCTTCAGCTGTCACAATTCAATACACTGTTTAAAAACAAATAAAATGTAAAAAGTTTTGAAAAAAATCTTAAATAATAATAAAATTATTAATAATGGAAAAATATTTTGTAATTAATGTTTTTCCATTTCTCATCTTGTAATAAAACATTGAGCAATATGTCTTTTAATAAAGTAACAATTAAAATCCCCATACTGTATATCTTCAAAGTGTAAGTACAACCCCCAAAAAAGTAGGATTTTTAAAACAGCTTACCTGTAAAATCCTTTTCTTGGAGTACATCACGGGACACAGAGCAGCATAGTCATTACTATGTGGGTTATATAGATTACCTTCAGGTGCTGGCACTGGCAACTTCCAAAACAGGAAGTACCCTCCCCTATATAAGCCCCTCCCATCCGGGAGTACCTCAGTTTTGTAGCAAAGCAATACGTGTCCCCAAAAGAGGGGTGGGAGCTCTGTGTCCCGTGATGTACTCCAAGAAAAGGATTTTACAGGTAAGCTGTTTTAAAAATCCTACTTTCTTGTTCATACATCACGGGACACAGAGCAGCATAGTCATTACTATGTGGGACGTCCCAAAGCAATGCCACATGAGGGGGGGGATACACCATACATAAGCTGGGCGCCATCAGGCATGAGGATCTTTTGCGGCCTGCAACACACTGCGCCCAAAGGCGACATCCTCCTGACTTCTAACGTCCACCTGGTAGAACCTAGTAAACGTGTGTACTGAAGACCATGTTGCGGCCTTACAAATTTGCGCCAGGGAGGCCTGGTGATGCACTGCCCATGAAGTTCCAACTGCTCTCGTGGAGTGCGCCCTAACTTTGAACGGAGGCGGTCTACTTCTCAAGCCATAGGCTTGTATTATGACCTGTCGAATCCACTTGGCTAAAGTAGATTTTGATGCTGCCTGACCCTTTCTGGGGCCTTCCGGCAGAACAAACAAAGAATCCGTTCTACGAATCTGAGCAGTGGCTTCTAGATAAGCTTTAACTGCTCTTACTACATCCAAAGAATGCAATAACTTTTCCTCTACCGAGCTTGGTTTGGGGAAAAAAGAAGGAAGAACCACATCCTGGTTCAAGTGAAACCTCGATACCACCTTAGGAAGAAAGGCTGGGTGAGGACGTAATACTACTCTGTCCTTATGGATAACCAGATATGGCTCTTTACAGGACATGGCGGCTAATTCCGACACTCTTCTAGCCGAGCATATGGCTACTAAAAATATCAATTTCCTGGTGAGTAGAACCAAGGAAATGTGCCGCAAAGGTTCAAATGGCTGCTTCTGCAGAACCGACAGAACCAAATTTAGATCCCATGGGCATATGGGAGCCTTAATCGGTGGAATAATACGAGTCACACCTTGCATAAAGGATTTGACAAGTGAATGCATAGCCAGGGGCCTTTGAAATAGTATTGACAAGGCCGAAACCTGGCCCTTAATAGTACTTAAGGCAAACTTCCTGTCTACAGCCCACTGCAGGAAGTCCAGAATTCTGCCTATAACGTACTTACGTGGATGCCATTTTCTGGCCTCGCACCAAGTGATGTACGCCTTCCAAACTCTATAGTAGATCTGCCTGGATACAGGCTTCCTGGCATTGATTATAGTTGATACCACAGAGTTAGAGAGACCTCTCTTCTTTAGGATGTGGGATTCAATAGCCAGGCCGTTAAACTTAGAGTTAGTAAGGAAGGGTGGTATATCGGTCCTTGCGAAAGCAGGTCCGGACGACGTGGAAGGGTCCAAGGACTCCCCACAGACATTTTGATGATCTCCGCGTACCAGGCCCTTCGGGGCCACGCTGGAGCCACCAGGATCACCGGCTTCTTCTCCAACCTGACTCTGCGAAGGAGTCGAGGCAACAATTGTAGCGGAGGGAATGCATATATCAGTCTGAACTGATCCCAAGGGAACACCAGAGCATCCGAGCCGCAAGCGAGGGGATCCCTTGTCCGGGAGACAAATCTGTCCACCTTTGCGTTGAATCTGGATGCTAGCAGATCTACATCCGGTGTTCCCCACCGCTGACATATTGCTCGGAAGACCTCGGGATGAAGGGACCATTCCCCTGGGCATAACTGTTGGCGACTCAGAAAGTCCGCCTTCCAATTCTCCACCCCTGGAATGAAGACAGCTGATATACATGGGACATGCTTTTCTGCCCATTCCAGGATGTGACTTACTTCCCTCTGGGCTGCACGACTCCTGGTGCCTCCCTGATGATTGATATATGCCACTGCTGTGGCATTGTCTGATTGAATTCTGACAGGGGACCCTTGGAGTCTGGATGTCCAGGCTACTAGGGCGTACCGGGCTGCTCGTATCTCTAAGGGATTGATGGGCAGGGTTTTTACTACATTTGACCATCTGCCCTGGAGAGACCATTGCTCCAGTACTGCCCCCCAGCCTATAAGGCTGGCATCTGTAGTGACCACCTTCCAAGATATCGGGCTGAAGGGTTTTCCCTTCTGGAGATTCTGGGGGATCAACCACCAGCAGAGACTCTTCCGAACGGAAGGGGACAAAGCCATCGGGAAGTCTAGAGCCTGAACTTTTCCGTTCCAGGCTGACAATATGGCCCTTTGTAAATTCCTTGAGTGGAATTGGGCGTATGGTACAGCTTCGAATGATGCTACCATCTTTCCTAGCAGCCTCATGCACAGGCGTATGGACGGCTGTCTTTTTGCACAAAGCAGACGGACCAAGGCCCTCAAAGAGGATACCTTGTCTAGAGGTAAGAAAATCTTCCTCTGGTCTGAATCCAGCCGTAGCCCTAGATATACCAGGTTTTTCACTGGCTGTAGGGCTGACTTGTCCAGGTTGATGACCCAACCATGAGACTCTAGATACTTGATTGTATCGACAATTACCACTTCTAGCTTGGCAACTGAGTGGTCCATCAACAACAGGTCGTCTAGGTATGCCATTATCGTTACACCCCGTGTTCTTAGATCGGCCAACAGTGGGGCCAGAATTTTTGTGAACACTCGTGGTGCTGTGGCCAGACCGAATGGTAAGGCTCTGAACTGAAAATGGCGCCCTTCTACTGCAAAGCGTAGGAATTTTTGATGACCTGGAAAGATGGGAACATGCAAGTAAGCATCTTTGATGTCGATCGAGGCTAACCATTCCTCCCCTTGTAGGGCAGCGGTGACCGATCGGATCGACTCCATCCGGAAAGACCGGACGTTTAGAAATTTGTTTAGACTCTTTAGGTCCAATATGGGTCTTATGTCCCCGTTTGGCTTCGGGACTGTGAAAAGGTTTGAGTAGAAACCCAACCCCCACTCTTCCATAGGAACCTCCATAATTACTCCTTGGAGCAATAGTTGTTCTAACGCCAATAGGAGAGACCCTCTTTTTAGAGGGTCTCTTGGCATGCCTGACCACATAAAATGGGACGGAGGAGACTCTTTTAACTCCAACTTGTATCCCAGAGTTACTGCGGAGAGCACCCATCTGTCTTTGATCGTCTCCCGCCAGGTCTCTGCGAACAACTGAAGTCTTCCCCCCACCCGTTTGAGTGGGGGCAGCCCTTCATAGGCTTGACTTGGAGGCTGGTTTAGTACCTCTTCGGATCCAGGGCTTTTTATTACCCTGTGGCTGTCCCTGATTTTTACCTCCTGAGTTTGACCGAGGAGGCCGTCGGAACTGCTTAGTAGCAGACGTCGCAGGGATAGGAGAGGTAGTCCTCTTAAAAGATGGACCCCTAGACCTCTTTTTACTCGGTAAGAGAGTACTTTTACCACTGGAAATCTTCTGGATATACTTATCCAGGTCTTCGCCAAAAAGGCGTTCCCCATGAAATGGGAAGCTAACTAAGAGCTTCTTACAGGGAGCTTCAGCAGACCAGTTTTTGAGCCACAGAAGCCTACGCATATGTACCAAAGACAGCGTGAGGCGGGAGGCCTGATGGATAGAATCCTTGATGGCGTCAACCGCAAAGCATAATGCTCTAGGCAGATCAGCCAGAGCCTGGGCCTGCTGGTCTGGCAAATCCCTCAGGACCATTTTCATTTGATCCTTTAAAGCTTGGCAGACCCCAATAGCTGCCACTGCTGGCTGTGTAACAGCCCCTGCTGTGGAAAAAGCAGATTTTAATAAAGATTCCAATTTTTTATCCACTGGATCTTTGAACATTTGAACATTATCTACTGGACATGTCAGTGATTTGTTCACAGAAGAGATGGCTGCATCCACCGTAGGAACATTCCATCTCTGGGTGAACTTTTCCTCCATGGGATAGATCACCGGAAACCTTTTAGGCGGAACAAATAGTTTATCAGGATGTTCCCAGTCCTGGTATATAAGTCCTTCCAATAATGGATGTATTGGAAAGGAGCAATTAACCTGGGGAGCTTTTAGCGACCCCAATGAGGAGACAGCAGTAGTTGATGGTTCAACAAGAGGCATTTTAAATGCAGATCGAACCATGTCAGTTAGGGTCTGGACCCACAATCTTTCAGTCTGCGATGCTGAAAATGGTTCATCTACTGTCGATTCCTCAAAAACAGAGCTAACCTCCTCCTGATCCCCTTCAGGTAGGTCGGTCCCTTCCTGGGACTGTTGCTCTGCCAACAGGCACTCTAATGGAGGTGATGGAGATCTGGCGCGCTTTCTTTCCTGTAGAGAAGAAGCGATCAATGCTGCCAATCTCTGCTCCAATCCCTCCAGAGTTGAGGAAAAAACCTCCTCTGTTATATATGCAGGAGCAGGTGGACTGAGGACAGCCGCAGTACCTGGCACTCCCGGGGGTTCCTTATGGGTATTAACCTCTGATTTCTCAGGGGAGGAGGGTGCAGATGACTGCTCCAGATCCTCAGAGCCCGATGGAGACCCCCTACACTTCCTGAGAGGTATATCTCGGAGTTTTTTAGGCGGCATATTCCTTAGTTCAAAGCTGAGGTATTCCAGCCGCAATACACCCCTTACTGAAATAGTCTAATGCAATTTGCTGCTATGTACATCAGTGGGTGTCTACTAATGCGTCTTTCTGGGGATGCCTGTATCAACCGCCCGCTGTAAGCCCCTATACCATGCTACCAGCTCCTTTTCATGCTCTGTGTCCATAGCAAGCAGCGTGGACTGAGTCCTTTTATCTTGCTGGGACGCCCGCACATGCGCAGAAGCGCTGGGCGCACAGAGCGCGTCATCCGCCAGGCTCCGCCCCCTTTTTTTAAGCTAAACCTTATAAAAGGAAAGCATGTGTGCGCGCGCGCGCGCGTGCACGTGTGCGCTCTTGGCGCCATGTAGGGAGAGGAGCCAGGGTCCCTGTTTCACCAGGACTCGGGGATGGAAGGAAACTACTTGGCAGCATGACAGAGGAATGCAGCTTCCCTGATAGAGAGCTCACTCATCTGCCTGGACTTTCACCATGGAAGGAATAGTCCCAAGAAAAAAGACGTTCCACAGCGGCCTCTAGTGGACAAACACAGGTACCGCACCTTTGTCTTTTTTTTTTTTTTTTTTAAAACCTCCTTTATGAAAAAACATTTCCAGGTTTACAGTTTTTTTAAAACTTCCCTTATGAAAAAACATTTCTAGGATTTCTTAGGCATATACAGCTATTAGCGGGAATACCCTTTAGGTAACAGGCAGAAAGACATATTAGGCTTGGGGGTCCCCTCAATAGAACCAAGTTCCTGAGGGGCCCCCACTTACCTTTTCCCCGCCGCAGGACTTTGTTTGGTCCACAGAAGCCCAAACTTCACCTCTCACGGCAGGCATTGTACTAGACCTTCAGGGACCGGGTTCCCAAGGATTCCACTCCCCTGGACCTGTATAGCACCCTGCACAGATAGCCTCTTGGTTTTGGGTATGACCAGAGCTCTGGATCCCAGGGTCCAGCCCTCCTAAGAGAGGCATTACAGGCAAAACCCTGCTCTTCTCTGCAAGGCCCGGGTACCGACCGTTTAGCTATGAAGCTTTTTTGGTCGGATCCGGAATAGCTTGCTAAGGCCCAGAGAACCTGTACACAAGCCCAGATGAATACATGTTAACCTTGGCCAACACCTTAGACACTGGCAAAAAACTGAGGTACTCCCGGATGGGAGGGGCTTATATAGGGGAGGGTACTTCCTGTTTTGGAAGTTGCCAGTGCCAGCACCTGAAGGTAATCTATATAACCCACATAGTAATGACTATGCTGCTCTGTGTCCCGTGATGTATGAACAAGAAAAATAATTTATGTTACTTTTTTGCTGTCTGTGTCCCTTTACTTCTTGTGTTTGAGATGTGAGAGGAAATTCACATGTTAGACAGCTGTCATCGAAAATGTAGTCCCCATTGGAACGTTTCCTCTTGCTGTCCCTCTAGTGAGGACACAGGATGCAATAATAATTTGGCAGAAAGTCTAAATCCTAGTACACACAGCCGAGAATCTTGTCGTAAAAAAAAACTTTGTTTTTCTCGACGAGATTCTTGTCAAGCTTGATGGGATTTTTGTCAAGCTTTCCTTGCATACACACTGTCAATTCCAAATCTCGTTGTTGTAAAGCGCAGTGACGTACAACACATACGACGGCAGTATAAAGGGGATGTTCAATTCCAATGGTGCCACCCCTTGGGCTGCTTTTGCTGATCTCGTGTTACCGCGTGTTAGTAAAAGTTTGGGAGAGACGATTCGCGCTTTTCAGCCTCATGCTTTTCAGTCCGTTACAACGTGACGAATGTGCTATCTCCATTACGAACACTAGTTTTACCAGAAGGAGCGCTCCTGTCTCATACTTGATTCTGAGCATGCGCGATTTTTTAAGACTCGGAAAAGCATACAGACGACCGGTTTTCTCGTCGGGAAACAGGCCGACGAGAATCCCGACGAGAAAAACGAGAATCCTGACGAGAAAATAGAGAGCAGGTTCTCTATTTTTCTCGTCGAGATTCCCGGCAGTTTTCTCGACGAGAAACCATACACACGAACGGTTTTCTCGGCAAGAAAGCTCTCTCTTGTTGTTTCTTGCTGAGAAAACCGGTCGTGTGTACGAGGCCTAACCCTTTACTACTTTATCCAAAACAAAAAAAAAATAGAAACAAAACAGATTTTGCCTTTACTTAAATTTTCAAAAGCTTATTTAGGTAGGCAATTCGTTTTAGAGTTATTGTTAAAGCGGAGCTCCACTCAAAAAAAAGTTTTGCTTTAAGGCCTCCTCCCCCGCTTCTGGTGAAGAAATTGCACTTTTGGATTAGTGGGTACCTGATTTTGACAGGAACTTGGCTCCCACTTCTGCTCCAATCGCCTAGGCCAGGGGTCTCCAAACAAAGGGCCAGTTTACCCTCCTCCAGATTTTAGGGGGGCCTGACTGTAGCCAGCGGGAACAGAACATTTTTCTGGCATCAGTGGGAGTAAACAGTGCCCCATTTTTGGTATTGGGGGAGGAATGGCTTCCCACTGTTGATGTCAATGGGAGGAATTATGCCCCATTGTTGGTGTCAGTGGGCAGAATAGTGTCTCATAACAGTGGGATGAATAGTGCCCTCGGGGTCAGTTAAAGGCAAGCAAAGGGCCGCATCTGTCCCCCCGGGATGCAGTTTGGAGACCCCTGGACTAGGCGATTGGAAGTTCTCCTCTCCCCTCCCTACCCATAGTCTTCTGGGACACGTGTCCCAGAAGACTATGGGACCATTCACAAGGCGCAGCGCCACTCGCGCGTGCGCAGTGAGCACCCGGCTGTGAAGCCTCAAACTGTCACAGCCGGGTGCCCACAGTTAACATGCCAAGGACAGACGACAAGAGGGGAGAACAGCTGGGGTGAGCACATCGTTGGATCGTGGGACAGTTGAGTGTTGTAGCTGCTGACTTTTAATTTTTACACAGGAGACCAGAGCTCCTCTTTAAGTTAACCACCTGCTAAATTCAGTCTGGTCATCAAGTCAGAAAAATAATTAATTAATTTTTTTTGCTTATGGGTCTTCAAAGCATTGCGACTGCAATCAGTGGCTCCATGTTACATCCTAAATATGGGTGTTAAATGATATAAATGATGTATTTAGCCTTTAGATAACACTGTCTCATTGGTTGTTTTGGATTGCAGTACATTGCAGGCCCTCCACTCTCTGAATAAAGCAGAAAGTGTCTGCATTGCAGTTCACGCAAATGATTTCTTGGGCATAACAGATAATTACAAGTATTATCCCACGACAGTTAAAATCCCAGGAACATAAGAAGTGGGGTTGGCATCAGTGGAAAATCCGGGAAAAACCGAATTTGACAGCGTTTGATGTCATCTGATTATTTCAGTCACAAGGCAAACAATGATATAAAGAGTAATATGAAAGGAAATGTGTTACTGCAGAGCACCCTCCAAAGCAATAAACTTTCTGGCGATGTGACACAATCACCTCGCCATCATAATTGTGGCCTGTTTGATAGCTCTGAGCCGCACAGAAGGGCACTGAGTGACACGGATACATTTTGTTTTTTATTTCCAGTGAAATGAGAATAGCGCACTGGGGCTTCCGATACAATCGTTCTATTCACCTACATGAGCATGAATCACTCGACAGTTATTCCAGCTGAAGTTTAAATGTACTTAGACAACAACAATATTAAATCTCCCTGTGATAGCCGCATCACAGCAACAATTCCTTGTCTATTATAAAGAATGATGCACCTACTACTGTAATATGAATGTACAACAACATATAGTATACACCCAATATAGTATACACCCAATATAGTATACACCCAATGTAGTATACATCCAATGTAGTATACATCCAATGTAGTATACACCCAATAAAGTATACACCCAATATAGTATACACCCAATATAGTATACACACAATATAGTATACACACAATATAGTATACACCCAATGTAGTATACACCCAATATAGTATACACACAATGTAGTATACACCCAATGTAGTATACACACAATATAGTATACACACAATATAGTATACACACAATATAGTATACACCCAATGTAGTATACACCCAATGTAGTATACACCCAATGTAGTATACATCCAATGTAGTATACACCCAATGTAGTATACACCCAATATAGTATACACACAATATAGTATACACACAATATAGTACACACCCAATATAGTATACACCCAATATAGTATACACCCAATATAGTATACATACAATATAGTATACACACAATATAGTATACATCCAATATAGTATACATCCAATGTAGTATACACCCAATATAGTATACACCCAATATAGTATACACCCAATATAGTATACATCCAATATAGTATACACCCAATATAGTATATACCCAATATACTGTACATGCACACAAATACTGTGTGTGTGTATATATATATATATAATGTATATATGTGTGTGTGTGCACAGTATGCTTTTCAATGCACTCCAATGCATATACACAATACAGCCCAGTGCACCCACATTACAGTGCCCTAATAGAAATAATGGTGCATGTCCATTTTTGCTTGGATTTGCGGGCCTTTTAAATTAATACGCTGCCCTAACAAGCAACACAACATTCAATAACATGCATTAACACAATGGAATGACTGCAAGTGAACAACGGTAGATATATTGCATATTTATTGTAATGACTGTTAGGGAATAAACAATTGTTTGTATTAATTGTCAAAAAGGAAGATGTGTTATCCATCTCCCCATCTACTGCCTGTCTGTGTACAGGTACAGTAAGTGGGCTTAGAGCCAACATGCTTAACCACCTCAATACAGGGCACTTAAACCCCCTTCCTGCCCAAGCCATTTTTCAGCTTTCAGCGCTGTCACAATTTGAATGACAATTGCGCCGTCATGCAACACTGTACCCAAATGAATGATTTTTCCTCACAAATAGAGCTTTCTTTTGGTGGTATTTGATCACCTCTGCGGGGTTTTTTTCTGCGCTATAAAGAAAAGAATAGTGACAAGCTTTAATTTTTGCTATAATAAATATCCATTTTTTTTAACCCTTTCATGCCTAAGCCTATTTCTGACATTTGGTGTTAAAGTTAAAATGCATATGCGTTTTCTTTGCTGCGCGAGCTCGCGGGGACAGGGGCGCTTTAAAAAAATGTATTTATTTTTTCTTATTTATTTTAATTATTTTTATAATAAAAAATAGTGTTTTTAAAAAAAAAAAATTTGATCACTTTTATTGCTGTCACAAGGAATGTAAACATCCCTTGTGACAGTAATAAGTGGTGACAGGTACTCTTTATGGAGAGATCGGAGGTCTAAAAGACCCCCAATCCCTCCTTTGCACTTCAAAGTATTCAGATCGCCGAAAACGGCGATTCTGAATACTGTGTACTTTTTTAAATCCGGCGCCATTGGCAGCCGAGTAACCTGGACGTGACGTCATGACGTCGCTTCCGTGGTTACAGTGAAGAGACTAAATCAAAGCCGTTCGCAGCTTCGATTCAGTCTCTCTCTAGGCGCCCAAGGTGGCGGATCGTGGATCGGGTCTCCCGGTGGGACGGGAGGCCCGGTAAGAGCGGCGGAGGCGGCGGGAGGGGGGGGATGTCCCCTCCCGCTCCTCCGGTATAACAACCGAGTGTCTTTTTAGCCGCATCGGTTGTTATACCTGGAAAGCCAATCGCCGGCTCTAAACAACGGTACCGGGATGATGCCTGCAGCTGCAGGCATCATCCCGGTATAACCCCCGAAAGCCGAGGATGCATATATGCGTCCGCTCGGCGGGAAAGGGATTTATTAAACAAAATTTTCCTCAGTTTAGGCCGATATATATTCTTCTACACATTTTTGGTTAAAAAAAAAAAAAATCGCAATAAGCGTATATTGATTTGTTTGCGCAAAAGTTATAGCATCTACAAAATAGGGGATAGATTTATGGCATTTTTTTTTTTTACTAGTAATGGCGGTGATCTGCGGTTTTTATCATGACTGCGATATTGCGGCGGACATATCGGACACTTTTGACACTATTTTGGGACCATTCACATTTATACAGCGATAAGTGCTATAAAAATGCACTGATTTCTGTATAAATGTGACTGGCAGGGAAGGGGTTAACACTAGGGGGCGATCAAGGGGTTAAATGTGTTACCTAGGGAGTGATTCTAACTGTAGGGGGTGGGGACTCACAAGGGGAGGAGACCGATCTGTGTTCCTCTGTACCGGGAACACACTATCGGTCTCCTCTCCTCTGACAGGACGTGGATCTGTGTGTTTACACACAGATCCACAATCCTGCTCTGTTATCGGCCAATCACGGGTGCCCGGCGGACATTGCAGCCTCCGGGCACGCTCATTGGCTCCCGAGTGACGCGGCGGGCGCACGCCCCCTAGAGGGCCTGGAAGCCGAGAGCGTCATATGACGCCCGCCCAGAACGAGAGCCGCACCGCCCAGCCGTCATTTGACAGCCGGCGGGCGGCAAGCGGTTAAGGCTGTGTTCACACCTATGCTAATTGGATGCAGATTTTTCCACATCCAATTCGCATGGTAGGAGATTGTGACCGGCTCTCTATGGAGCTGATTCACATATCTCCGCTGCGGCTCCATTGTAAATTTGCAAAGGGGTCCTGTACGTCTTTTGGTCCGTTTCAAGTCTGAATTGAGGCCAAAATTCGGGCTAAACACGGACCTGAAACTGTGAACGGGGACGCACCGGACCCCTGCGGCAATAGTGTGAACCCAGGCTTAAACAGTAGTTCCTTCATGCCCCGTACACACGGTCGGTTTTTCCGATGAAAAAAGTCTGATGGACTTTTTTCATCGGAAAAAACTATCGTGTGTGGGCCCCATCGGACTTTTTTCCATCGGTGTTAAAAAATAGAACATGTTTTAAAGGAAATTCTGATCGTCTGTGTGGAACTCCAACGGAGAAAAAACCCACGCATGCTCAGAATCAAGTCGACGCATGCTCAGAAGCATTGAACTTAATTTTTCTCGGCTCGTCGGAGTGTTTTACGTCACAGCGTTTTGGACGGTCGGAATTTAGTCTGATGGTGTGTAGGTAAGACTGATGAAAGTCAGCTTCATCGGAATTCCGACGTAAAATTCCATCGGATTTTATTCCATCGGAAATCTGATCGTGTGTACAGGGCATAAGAGTGCATGCACCCGTGACGTAATCGGCAGCATGTACAGTAAATATCTCTTAAACGGCGCATGTTTAGGAGATATTTACAGTACCTATAGGTAAGCCTTATTATAGGCTTACCTGTAGGTACAAATTATGCATGGGAGTTTACTCTCACTTTAAAGTACAACATATCTAAAACCAAAACTTTTTTTTTTTTTTTATGAAGTAGGCAAGGGTTAAAACCATTGTATATATTTTTTTTTTTGCCATCTGTGTCTTACTAGAGGGATTTTCCTTCACTTCCGATTCTGTAGACTTAACAGGAAGTGAGAGGTTATCTTCCGCCAATGTCATGGGAGCAAGTGTCTCCATTGGAAGATTTCCCCCTCTATTCCTGTTCAAACCCAAGATTTTGTCAATTTACAATGTGCCTCAGAATCAATAAAATAAAATAAAATGAGTGATTACTTTAAAATATGTGCAAACAAATATATAACCCACGATATATATATATTTATATATATATATATTTATATATCTACTGCAATAAAAAATGCTGAATGGACCTTCAATCATAAATAAAGTGTAAAATACAAAGTTCAAATAATGTCCAATAAATGCAATCCCCACAAGGTGCAAATGTGCAAGTAAATAAAAAAAAGTAATTTTCTAACCTCCCAAAAAAACAGTGAAGTGACTCAATACATGTGCAGATTAAGATTGCTGGAATAATGAATCTCCTCTTCCCTGCAATCTTTCATCTGAAAAGTGCACACCTCCTCGCTCCAATTAACATGGATAGAAATGTACCATAGTCTTCTCCATTTTAGATGATTCAGATGTGCAACATAGTGTAAAACCAAACTTCAATTGTTTATTAAAATGATTTGGATATAGTTAGTGTTGTGTGTAATGCCCGACACAAGGGGCAAACAGCATGGGTAAAGTACAACGAGCACTGCCGGCTCCAGCCACATCTGAAGACTGCGAGCCTTTATGGGCTGATACGAATTGACGTCACTTCCGAAGTTTCCCCTTATATGTTTTGACATATAGCCGTCACCAGAAGCGGTATTGAAGATCCATTCAGCATTTGTTATTGCAGTAGATATATATATATATCTTGGGTTATATATTTTTTTGCACATATTTTAAAGTAATCACTCGTATTTTATTTGATTGATTCTGGGATGCATTGTCACTTTATTTAAATTTGAAGGTTCCATAATAATTCTTTACACTTTTTTGCACATATTGAGCTTTTTTCAAAACAGTCTTTATAAATTGACATTTGTTTTCACATATATTGTGATATAGTACCTGCTGCTGATCCAAACTAATTAGGTCCCATATCCATGGCACAGATTAATTATACATTCATTGAACACAAGATTTTGGTTTTACCCTCGCTTTCATTCCCATTGACCTCATGGGTTTTGTTTTTTATTTATTTATTTAAGTCATATAAATATGAAATATTGCATATAATATTACATATTTATGCTGACAACATGTCTTCTGCAGTGTTTACTTCCAAGCAGTTTAGAGAGTATAATTAGATTCACTGCTGTATTCAGGCAGACAGTTGAGTGACTCGGAGAAGAGACATACATCTTTTTCTCTTCTCTAGTTCGTACATTTCTGTGTAGAGTACCAGTTAGGCTCGGTTCGCATTATGAATCGCATAGGAATGTGCAGAGAATTCCTGTTTGATTCACATGCAATTCAGTACAGTGAATTTTGAATGGGCTCAGATCACACTGCATCACACCTAAAGTAGTGCATGTACAACTTTTGGAAACCCACTACAACCAGATAAGATTGTACATTTACACCATGCAATCCGGTGAAGGTGAACGCACTGCGTTTGCAACCTACATTTGGGGTGTCATTAACTTAGCATTGACATCTGCTGCAGATCGCAGGTTTCCCGCACCATGTTCTAGTGTGACAGTCCACAAGTGAACAGATACCGCTGGGTGGTCTTATTAGGAAGCCCCGAATATTGTAGCCATGTATTAAATGTATTTCCAAAATTTCAATTGTATACTAATGTTTCTGAAGATTTAAAAACCTGAAAACTTTTCAAAAATCAAAAACATTATAGTATTCTATTAAATAATGCAGTTATATGTATTAATATTAAAAAACATTGAATGTATTTTTAAAGTGGAAGAAAAGCCTAAAGGAGAAGTACAGCCAAAGCTCAGTCCGTCCTGCACTCCTGTGACCTGTTTTCAGCAGACAGCGGGCTGAAGCCCGCTGTTGGCTGATGTCACAGAGCCCTTCCAAGCTGGGGAAAGATCACGACCATATGTCTGGATCCACCCAGCAGCTCAGACCAGCACCTTGCTCAGCCGCTCAGCGAGCCACTAAGTGCCTCAGCCAGCCACTCCCGCCTCTAGTGAGCATGTAAGAGCACTGATCGGATGCCGATCGGCAGACCTTTTTTGGTCATGGCTTCTGTCGGACCAGCTTCCACACACATGGGTCGGTTTCTATTAAACAGGCGGATGCTGCTCGACATTCGGCCCATGTGGCCTTCAAATTGTGCTGCCATTGCAGTGGATGTCCAGAACCTGGCAGTGCTGGCTGGCTGAGTAAACCTAGTTATAAAGAATCACAAATCTTTTGCCATGTAAAATAACTCATGTATATGCATCTTCTCTGTGTATTTAGTACGTTTCAGTAAAGCGTATTACACAACCAGAGTTCACCTTTCTCCAGTTTAGTGTAGAAAGAGCAGCGGATGCTGGCTATTATTTATTAATTGTGGCTTTTTACTCTTGTAATATTGTATTAATTAATGTTCTCCATACTCTCCAGTAATATAAATCAGAACCAACACACTTGCACCCATAATCATTGTAGAGTCCCATCAACCGAAGTTAATCTTAAAATCTCATCCCATATAAGCTGCACAGTCAAAACTGGGTTAAAAAGTACATTAATCTGTCAATTCATCTATATGAATAGTGAACGACATTTGACAGCTATACTGTTCCCTCAAATTAAAATTTCATAGGCGCCTTCCACACTTAATGCTGATGTACATTTTAATCTGACAACCTGCAGCTTATTTTCAGAGATACAAGTAGCAGCAATACAAATGTGTTTGAGGAATGCCTCGCCTAATAAAAATGCTGCAGTGTTATGCTATGTTATGTATTAAAGGAACACTTTAATACTGTTACTATTATGGCACTGTAGCACATAGGAGTCTACATAAAAAGAAGGTATTTCTATTGCATCACCCTTTTCGTAATATAAAAAAAAAAAAATTATATATATATATATATATATATATATATATATATATATATATATATATATATATATAGTGAGAGGAGCTATGCCATTCACACCTATATTTCCTGTGTTAACTGTGTATCTAGAACTGCTGGTTTACAGCACAGGTACTGCCTGATGATATTAAGCCATTTAATCCAAATATGACTTTTTTTTAGGCTTGCTGGTTATTATCAGCACAGTATGTAGAAAGAATTTCTTCTATAGAGTAGAGTTAGGGGGTGCAAACCGCTTTTTCAGGCTTGTTGGGCATCATTGGCGCAGTGTGCATAAACCACGGCTTCTATCTAGTAGGGCTTGCAGGTTCAACAAGGAAGTACAACTAGGCAGGTTATGGTGAGGTGTTCTTAAAAGAACACATGTACTGTGCTTCTAGTACAGTGATCCCCAAACTGTGGGCTGCAGGCCAGATGTAGCCCTTTGCTTGTCTTTATCTGGCCCTTTGACACTGACATAAGGAGGGCACTATTCCTCCTTCTGAAACAAATGATGGGGAACTATTCTTCACACTGAAAGCAATGATGGGGAACCGTTCCTCCTACTGATAACATCTATGGGGCACCAACTATAAGGGCACTATTCCTCCCACTGACACCAATGACGGGGCATTATTTGTCCTACAGACACCAACGGAATCGTCTAGCACCGGGCTTGGGTGTTTCCGTCAGTATACAGATTCCTTTAGTCAGGAACCAGGTATTATAGCTGAATATTGCACCCAAGATCTAGACGACACTAGCTTAGGTGCAAACTGGAACTCTTTATTGTATATTCACACAGAATACTGTATATAGCACACAAGATCAGGTAGCCTGATCACATTATCATATACAATGCAAACTGTACATAGGAATATAATTAACATAGCTAAGGAACAGCCAACATAAACAGTATGCTAATCCACATCTAGCAACTAATAGCCGACAGCAAACTAATTCACATGACCTAATTAACAACTAGCCACTTAACCAAGCCTAGGTGCCCAGACTGTTAGGCACCCAGCCCACAGCCCTGGATACACAAAGTACACTACACATTATTGAAAGCATTAACACATAACATCCCACAATGGTTCGATAACAAGGTAAAGTGGACACAATATTAATCACATCTCCAAGAACAATGGGGACGCACACTTAGGAGGCACACAATAGGAGAGACATACTTAACAATAAACAGACTATAGCAGAAGACCCTAGTATCTGATTGGTTTGAGCTGATTATATTAACATCTGCTCTGAGTCTCACAGTCTAAAGCAGTCATTGAAGGTTTGGGTACAAAGGACCCAAATATGTATCCGGGCATAGATTCCCAGAGCCTGTGTGTTTCGTCCCAAGTAAGACCACTCCAAGGGTCGCCCAGGCACACACCTCCCAAGAATAAAGCCCCCCTCAAAATTCAGGGCCCATAGTCAGTAGGCAAGAGGCTACTCTGAAGTCCTCTCCAAAAGACCTTTTTCTGGTTGGGTCTGTCACAGACACCAACTATGAGGGCACTGTTCCTCCCACTGACACCAGTGATTGGGCCATTATTCCTTCCACTGACACAAACAATGGGGCATGATTCCTTCCACTGATATCAACAAAAGGGCACTATTCCTCCCACCAAAGGAGCACTATTCCTCCCACTGACACCAACGAAGGGGCACAATTCCTTCCACTGATAACAACAATGGGGTGAAATTCATTCCACTGACACCAATGTTGGGCACAATTCCTCTTATTGACACCAACATGGAGCACAATTCCTCCCACTAGTACCAACAATGGGGCACAATTACTCCCATTGACACCAGTGTGGGGCACAATTCCTCCCACCAACACCAATGATCGGGGACGATTCCTCCCACTGCCACCAACGATGGGGCACAATTCCTTCCACTAATGCCGATGATGGGGCATTATTCCTCCTCTCACTGACCACTAATATTTTGCTACTCCCACTCACCACCAACCCTGGAGCATTTTTTTAGTCCCTGATCACTGAGCCGAAGACATTGTTTACTCAGTGATCACTTATGCTAAGGCAATTTCTACTCCTGCTGGCTACAGTCTGGTCCCCCTAAAGTGAGAAGGACAGTGAACTGCCCCTTTATTAAGAAGATCGGGGGTTACTCTGCTCTTATGGGTTTCTTCAATAAAGCAAGACATTGAGGAAAAGAGAAGTTATAATGTGGGAGTTCAATAACTCACAGCAACCAATAAGAAAACATCTCTTAAAGTTTGTGTGAAGCCACAACACATTAAATACAAATGTCATACAGATAGTCTGATGTAAAATACAATTTTTTATCCATTTTTTTTTTTTTGTCATGGGGGTCTGGATCTTGTCAGTGGAGACTCCAGATCCCACCTTTGCAGCTTTCCAGTAACAGATCACTTCTAATTGTGATCTATTACTAACTGCAATAAGTCAGCAATAGATCACCATATAGTTGATCCGTTACTACAGAGCAAGGCAAAACAGACCCGTATTTACCTGCTACAAAGTGCTCCTATGGAGTGGTCTGTAGACAGATCAGAAACCCAGGAGCTGATCATGGATTGCGTTTCTATGGACTGTGGTAATTAATGGAATAAACTCACACATTTATTGTACCTTACTACAACATATTGGCATGTTATAATTTCCCTTTAATCATTTGAAATCGTTTAGGGCCCCTTCATGCTTTTCCAATCCATTGCAGTGTATTACTGCACGTAATTGATGTGCAGAATTTATTTTAATAATGGACATTGCATGAAGATCGCCCAATAATTTTGAATGAAAACAATGCGCCGAATGTGCTGGATATAGTACTTGTAAATGAATTGCACCACAACACACAGTACCAGGCATTCACACTCATTGCAGTAGCATGCATTTGGCACGTATTACTGTAATGCATATTTGTGGAGCCATCTTAATACTAAAACACTAAGATAAGAGAACCATTGCACTGTTACAGTGTTATTTTGAGCCAGATGATATCCTGTAACATGCCCCGTCCATTTGTCTGAGTTCTTTTCCTGACGCTCTTCAGTGGAATTTGCTGTGCTTTTTATCCTCGCATCATTTTTATTCCTAATCAAACTACAGTAGCTTGAAAGAGCACTTTAGAAAATCTCTCCTGCATCTCACATAATGCCACAAGAATTGACCTATTTAAATTAGGACAAAAAAGTACTTTGTGTCAAGCAGTATGGAAAAAATGTTCACCTCACATTCGTCTCCCCATCGTATCGTGGTGTAATGGTAAATGGAAGCTTTTCATGATCGCTGTGTTAGATGGCGATTATCTACCCATGCAAACACGTCTATAAAGGACAAGAGTTTTGTTTAAGCAATGATACAGATAAAACAACCTCTAGACAGAGGGAAAAAAGGTTCATTTTTATTATATGCTCAGGATGTGCTTGTGTTCCTGTTCACCTGGTAGCATATTTCTGGGAATTTTTTTTTTTTTTCCTTTTAAAGAAACCTGCCATCAGAGAGATACGTGTGCTCATGTAGCTGACTTGTTTTTGAAAGTGTAAGTTTCAGGGTTGTAATACTAGCTTCATTACTTAGTGGATACTTAAAGAAGAATTCCAGGTATGGATATTTTATGCATGGTTATATATGTTTAGCTTGGACTAATGTAACTGTATACACCATACTTGGCCGATCCCCTTGAAAGCTAGGAATCACTGAGGTAGATATCACTACTCCAGTGATTTCCACTTGCTTCTGGGTCCCATGCCGAGCGACTACCCTGCTGCACTCTGAACAAAGGTGGTCAGCCACTTGGCGCGGGCACCATTCAGAGAATGCTTTCCTTTTTTCCACCTCCTCCAATCAGAGAATGCTTTGCAATTATTCAGAAAATTTAGCCGCTCGTCACGGGACCCAGAAGCAAGGGGAGATCACTAGAGTAGCGGTCTCTACTTCAGTGATGTCCAGCTTCCAGGGGCTTCGACCAGGCATGGTATGTACATACATAGTTAGCTGGACCAATCTAAATATGTATAAAATATCCATACCTGGAATTCATCTTTAATATTTTAGAACTCATTTTAGGACAGTAACTAGTTAAATAATGAAGAAAAATAAGGATGACATCTTAGTCCATGAACCATCAAAGTCAAGTCAAAATTAGTATGTTAGTAGTTGGTGCTGGGGGCCAAGAACTTTGCACCAAAAATAAACGTGGACACAAAGCACACTTTTATTGCACTCATCAGCTTACCTCTATCCCCACCCTAACACTTAATCTCTTTGTCCCTCTTAAACATTAACTGTAAACCTACCTAAAATAAACTCTTAGCACTTACAACACCCCCTAATGCTTAACACATACACAATGAAAATGTTTTCTTAAAGCGGATCTACGCTACATCTAAACACCACAAATCAAAAATGCTAATTAATAAATTTTTTATATTCTAGCATTTCTGGCTGTGGCCATCTTGACTAAGGGCAGACGATTCATGTAGCATTTACTTCCGGGAATCCAACTACCCTTAGCTCAGGCATGCAGGCAAGAGGGTGTGCTTAAAACTCCTCCCCTCCCAAAGACTCCTGGGATGTATGACATCGTTTTTCTTGGCATGAAAACCAGGAATTAACTGAAGAAATGTAAAAAGAAAAAAAAAATAACACATGTAAATATGATATACTTTTCAATCTATTTACTAATGCTAGCAGCATAAGGATTAAAAATAGGCAATGTTGATTGAGAGAGTGAAGTTCTGCTTCACCAGCTAAATCTTGGCCTAAATCCAACTATACCTCCCCTAGTCCCAAATATGACCATGCATATTAACTTCTACTTATTCCTAAACTACCCAGATAGCAAGCAATTGTTCTGCAAGTTTGAAAATGACTTACTAAGCTATTTCAGCAAGTTCGCATTGCATGAATCCAGATCAACTTTTTTTGCAAATATTCTGCAAGTTCTGGTTCAGTTATGTTGTGCAATACTCATCCCACCACAGGGGTCACTGTGGCTGAATTTTTATGCTGTAGACTTGCAGAGCACTTGCTGTAGACTCACCACTGCAACTTTGCTCTTGCTAGAGACTTGCCACGCAAATTTGCTACAAATTGGAAAAGTGTCAACTAAAACTTGTGCTTCAAGTGCTCTTCCAGTGTACAACTTGCCAGTAAAAATGTGCAGCAAGTTAACAGACTTAAGCGCCCATACATACTATCAGTTTTCCTGCAGGTTTTTGTCTTCAGGTTTACCAAAACCATGTAGTGCAAGGGCCTGCCTGTTTGCATACGAATTGAAAGCCCCGTACACACGATCGGATAACCTATGGATTTTCGTCCGATGGATTTGTCCATCGGAAATCCGATGAAACTGTTTTCCATCAGTCTTGGCCACACACCATCAGTCAAAAAACCGACCGTTCCAAACGCAGTGACGTAAAACACTCCGTTGAGCCGAGAAAAATGAAGTTTAATGCTTCTGAGCATGCGTCGACTTGATTCTAAGCATGCGTGGGTTTTTTAACCGATGGACTTGCCCATAGACGATCGGAAATTCCCATCGGTTTTTTATCCATCGGAAAATTTTAAAACAAGTTCTATTTTTTACAACCGATGGAAAAAAGACCGATGGGTACCATACGCGATCGGTTGGTCTGATGAAAACCATCCATCGGACGGTTTTCATCAGTCAAACCGATCGTGTGTACGGGGCTTTAAGGTTTGACCTCACATTAGATGGTTTTGGTAAACCTGAAGACAAAAACCTGCAGGAAAACTGATAGTGTGTATGGGGCTTTACAATACAACACTGACACAAATTTGTGGCAAGTTATCCTTGCTATCGGGGTAAGAATTAAAGCTGAACTCTAAGCAGATATAAAATACACAAATGAATGCAGCTCTGTATTCATTAATACATGTGTTTTTGAAAGCAGTGTTGGCACCTGAATTTGTGGCATTGGTCCTTTGCATCCCCCTACACATTAGAGCTCAGGGTTACATAGTTATTCAGGTTGAAAAAAGTCCATCTAGTTCAACCAATAGAAAGAATATTCACAATCCTATAATCATAGTTGATCCATAGGATGGCAAAAAAAATGTAATTAAAGCATGATCAAATTTTCTCTAGTGGGGGAAAAAAAATCATTCCTGGTCCCTCAGAAGGCAATTGGATATTCCATGGATCAACTATTCCTTTGATGGGAAAAGGAGAAGCAGGACAAGGATAACAGTGACAGAAAGATAAGCATATCATTGTGCTGCTTCTCCTTCACAGTCCATTTATAGGCTGGGATCGTTCCATGACAGCCTATGTTCAAAATGGGTTGAATGGTGCTGGCTGTTGTTCAAAATGAAAACTGAGAGGAAATCTAGTGGTGGAAATGTCTAAAATGTCTTTGCATTCTGTATCATTAATAGTACCCTACCCTTCACTGGGAACATAACATAATTTGGAGGGGTGCTTTATAGTGTACCATATTCAAATACACAATTTAGCAGATTAAGTACTATGAACCAGACTTTATACATTTCATTTGAAAAGACATCCTCATATAAGAATTTACACCAAAAAGTTCACATTTATTGTTTTTTCTTTTATAGACGTCTTGCTGGCCAACCAGGAAATACCACGTTGCTTACATTGCTGGGAGGAGTCTTGGAATATACAGACATTTCTGATGAATTGCAGCCATACACAACATATGAATACTGCGTCACTGCACAGAATAGTGTGGGTTCTGTAGAAAGCCCTTGGTCTTTAATTCGTACACTGGAAGCTACCCCCGAAGCCATTCAACCACCCAATGCAAAAGCCACAAGCGCTTATTCTTTGTTTCTAAGTTGGGCCGCTCCTTCAATACCCCATGGTATTATAGTGAAGTATGTAATCATTTATGGTCCTGGTACAAAACATCCAACTTCCACCAAAGCCACTGAAACAACGCTGACAGTACCGGTAAGATTTATTTTATGTATATGATAGTTATATTAATATAACGATAGTTGACATTGTTCTGATTTTGATCAGGAGTGTTCTATGCCTTTCTTTTGAAGCAACTCTGTATGCAGTCATTACTAACCCAAGGCTGCATTATTTTGTATGATGTAGCTCAGTACAAAGCCAATTTAATGTGCCCATTGATATGGGATATTCTGTCCACAACCTCTGCAGACAACCCCTGGCTGGCCCTCCATGAGGGAAGAACCAACTTGCCATGTTGGGTTTTATGACCAGTTGCTGTTATTTGCCCCTAAAAAGTGGAAAGTGTCTACTGAATCCCCCCCCCCCTCTCTTACATTGGCACAAACTGCCCATATGCCAAGCATGCATCTGGAGTCCATAAATGGCTTTTCTACTTGGCTACTTCATTCCACCACTATCCCAAAATACAAAATTCATGACCTGATTTTTAAGCTAATCTCAACCCGTGCCTCTGGGACAGATCCTACTGTGGAAGAATTTTAGACATAACTAAAGCCTCGTACACACGATCGGATATCCTATGGATATATATATATATATATATATATATATAGTCATGCGAGTGGAGACTAAAGCCCTGTCTGTACACACAATCGGATTTCCTATGGTTTTTAAACCGATGGTTTTGTCCATCGGAAATCCGATGAAGCTGACTTCCATCAGTCTTGCCTACACACCATCACTCAAAAAACTGACCGTTCCAAACGCGGTGACGTAAAACACTCCGATGAGCCGAGAAAAATTAAGTTCAATGCTTCTGAGCATGCGTCGACTTGATTCTGAGCATGCGTGGGTTTTTTATCCGATGGACTTGCCCATAGACGATCGGAATTTGCTATCGGTTTTTGATCCATCAGAAATTTTTTAAACATGTTCTATTTTTTAAAACCGATGGAAAAAAGTCAGATGGGTCCCATACACGATCGGGTTGTCCGATGAAAAAAGTCCATCGGACTGTTTTCATCGGTAAAACTGATCGTGTGTACAGGGCTTAAGAGAGACAAAGATGTGAGATTTGTTTCTGTTTTGTGTAGAGTTTGTCTGCAAATGGATTCTTAAAGATTATAGTAGAATAGAGCTAGCCTTGTACAAGAGGGCACCAAAGGGGATGTAGAGGGTCTCTGACAATTTTTTGTGCACAGTTACCCAGAATTTCTTTTTCAGCCATAGTACATTGCATGGACAGCAGGTATAGAAGGGGGCTTTTAGGTAAGCCAACCCCCTTACTATAAAATTGGGCAGTTGAAAATACCTCCTGAGACCTAGTCTGTTTTGGACAATATTGCAGCCTATTGACCTGGAAAATTCCTTAGGCAGCTTCAACCAAACTCAAAATGTAATGCAAAGTAGCTTATTCCAGACTTTGCATGTTAAAATTATGTTATCTGAGTACTTATTGAAGGTGAAAAAACTTTATAGAACAATATGCTTTCTAACTCTATAGGGGAAGTTCTTTACCCCATGAGAACAAAAAATGAAAGTGACTAGAGAGCATGGGAAAGCAGGGGGCGTCTAACAGGGCACTATACTATCTACGCACAACGAAAAGGGAGAAAGAATGTAATGTACCAAGGCACAAAACATAACAATAATCAACAATAAAGTGGACCGTTGGTGGCACAACACCCCCAATCTGATATCGTTAGATACCACTATATTAAACATGTGGTTGCAGTGCAATTACAATAAAATAGCAGTAAAGTTCATGAACATGGATAATTATTGTCCTTTGGACCTGAAAGAGTAAAAAAGGGGAAGAACAAGAAAATACAAAAAAATGCAATAGTCCTTGGAATAGTGACATTTGTGATGAGTCTTCATATGTGTAGAATTGAAACAGATGGAGCAGTGTTTGCAAGTATAAAGTCAGTTCTTTAAAAGTGGCAAGACTTTTATAGTCCCCTGGTGGCAAAAGTGGAGTTCTTCCTCTAGTTCTAGGCTCTAAGAACCTCTCAACAAGTCCATCTTTGTGATGTTCTACTTCCAATTTGTGAAGAAAATAAAATCCTTGCCCGATCACTGGACCAGAAAATTCTGCCAAGTCCCTTTGGCTGTTCTCTGCTAACTGTATTTCAGGTATATTGACTGAGTTGTCATTGGTGTTGGCTTTTATATCCATATATCCATATCAGTAAATTCTTGATCATCGAAAGAAAATGCAGGCTTAATACTCTCAATGGCAGTCTAGAATGTAGTTTACCAGGGCTATTAAAATCAATTCTCTAATGTAGTCGTGACTTTCCATGATAGTTTTATTGGAGCACACATCAACTGAGGCTTGATGCTTCCACGCATGGTGGGTCCCAGTATTTATCCAACCTAGATCAGCCTTTGGGCATAGGGAGCATTGTTCCAGCCATTGTGCTGGTAATGTACATTGTGTGCCCTCAGGATGTTCCTACTGTAGCGGGGTATCGTTTTCTTAAACCCCAAGAGACTACAGTTCCCAGCACGCCTTAAGGCACCCAGAGTGCATTGCCACGCGCAAGGACTGCTGGGGTGGACTTTATAAGGGAGAGGCGGAGCCCGGCTCTCTCTCTTTGGACACCACCCTCCCAGCAAGAGGATCCCTGTGCTGACCTGCTGCGTGTACAAGGCCTGAAGCCTGGGCCTTGTGCTTTTCCAAAGAGCCTTCCGCCCCACCGAGGAACCTGCTGAGCATCTGATCCTGTTGCTGAGTGCTGTTACCAGGAGGACCGAAGACCCGGGTGTCGTAGACACTGTGAATCGAGTCACAGTAACGGAAGTAACGGACAAGGACTAGTCCGGTTGGGTGAGAGAGCACCTGCTCAGAGCTACACCACAGTATTTCTAGGCCCATTAACTTTATTCAGGGCCATCACAGTGATTGCAGTTACACTCTGGGGAGACTATCCGGAGAACTGAGTTATTAGTCTCCCTGGCATTATAAAGTTACCGATCATCGGTACTGTGGGATAGAGAATATTAGAGTGATTGCAATTCTATCACCCCCTTTACTAACTGTGCCACGAGACATTAGAGCCGATTGCCAGGGGTTGACAGCGGTGCACTACAGGGCCCAAAACAATCAAGGCAGCCCTCTTAACTGGGGGTATCGCTACACTACCTAGCAGAATTATGATTTTGGCATTACTATCAAGTGGTGGGTAAAGGAAGCTAAGTGGCTTAGATTAGGTTCAGAAAGTGCATTTTTTGGTGTAGGGATTTCCTCCTTGTCATTAGGCAATTAATTGCATTCAAGGAGTACAGAAATCTGTTTGGTTCCTCCTTAGTGTTGTTCGTGGTTGTTTCTGAGTTTTCCAAGGAACCAGCACAGCAAGTAAATGACTGTTTCTATCATCTAATCATACCTGTTAACTGCTTTCTTCGTTTTTCCTTGGGGGATAACACCATAACAGGACATTTTTTTACATTAGTTATTTCCCAAAGTCCTTTGTGGAGTAGCTCAGTACACATTAACGTGACTGTTGCAGTTCATGGTTCTTCCCACCATTGTTTAAAATAAGTATGAAGTCTTTACTGGATGTATAAGTCTGCAGTTTGGACGAAAGGCTCATTCATGCATGTAGCTGTCACATTCTGAGCATTTGACAGCAACTTTGCAGGCCATGGCAAAATGCACCAATGATGCACAACACCTGAAGAAAATATCACAACTCCTTAGAAACCCCTTGCATTGTTCCAGGTTCTTCCCTGAAAGCACATTTTCTGAGGATGTGGCTTGTGAATGGGACAGTAGTAAATTTGAACCTTAGGTCTCTTATCCCCTTCATCACTGGTATCTGTGGGAGTGTGCGTGATTCCTGCCTTTCTGACACAGCTAGCATTACCAAAGTCCTTGTACTTAAGAGTAGCATTCTTACACCTTGCAAATGTGAGGATAGAAGCAATTTATGTCAACAGCAGATAAGCTTGGGTCATTCTTGGCCTTTACTATATATCTGATGAACTCCAAAGAAGAAGGAAAAGGGTGAAAAGGCACTTGACTCCAGACCCTGCTGTTGCCACTCATTTTTCTTGCAGATAGAAAGATCATTTTACCACCAATGGGTTCTTAACTGTGTGCAGTGTCTAAATAACTAATGCCTGGCAAATGTGGGTCATTCTTTTCAATTTCTAGTTCAAGAAGAAGATCACTAGGTTCCTGGAAGATTTGGTTGTCTCTGTTGGTAATTTAGGAAAGTCTTGTAATCTTTTGAATAAAGCAAGTACTATGACTTTAGGGCTTTCATAAATTTGCTCTAATCCCAACCATGTTAGTTAAGGTCTTTGGTTCATAGATGTGAACAGTTTTAGGTAGTTTCACACATCCAATGATTGTAGCCCCCAACCATCTGATTAGCAGGTCAAGATTTTGCATGTGTGGGATGCAGAGGTCCTGAACTACTGACCTAAATGTGGACCTCCAGCTTCTGTAGTTCTCTGGGCAATAACTGTCTTTCAAGAGGCTGGTTTATAGGGTGTTTATAGGTTCCATAAGGTTCATGTACCTTGCAAGATCTGATGCATATGTTCTATCAGGACCTGTTGCTACATCTGTTCCTTGACTGTTGTTGTAGGTGGTGATCACAGTTTCCTGAGATATTGGAAGATAACATAGATTAGCTGAAGGTTTCAGTCCAGGTGAAGGTTTTCCATTTGAGAGTGGTAATTGGAGGCTAGGAGGGTCTGTGATGGCACAAGGGTAGCTGTGTGGGTTGTCAGCAACATGGGAGGGAGGTACGTGATTAACCTATATGGTTGATTCCTGCAGCTTCTTTTAATGATGGATGTTCTGCAGTGTCATCTGTGCAATTGCATTGTCAGCAGTCTGGCTTAGGACAAATTGCAAAGTTCATTTTGCTGGGTCATCAATTGTGGTCAAGGTAGAACAATGGAATTCTCCTTGCTGCAGCCTGTTCCATAACTCTTAGATCCGCTATGGCTGCTGATGATTTCTTGTCTCCACATAAGGCAAAATCAGGAGGAGAAAAACACTGGTAAAGGTTTTTTGTTTTTTTTTAAATGGGAAAATAGGTGGGAGAGGGGGAGTGAGCAATTGTAGGGGGATTCTTAAAGATGGGTTGTAAACCCGTTTGGGAAGGGTTTGTAGGTAGGTAGAGGGCAGGATAGGCCCTTTAAAGGTTACTCCTCCTACATAAAGGATTCTGGGAGTCCCTATATAATCTAGAGGGAGAGCAGAGAGGCATAGAGAGAGCAAGGGAAGAAGACAAGACTGCTGTGCTCCTGCTCTCCTCTCTGGACTCCTGGAGGAATAAGGTAAAGCTCCACTACATTAGAGCTGAGGAAGAGGCAGTAAGGTCTTGGTTCCCCCTTCAAGGGGAAGGAAGCATTGAAGGCAGTAGCAAGAAAGAGCAGGTGGATCACTTTAGCCAAGGCTCTCAGTCAGGCAGTTATACAATATTTCATTTGTTGTTGAAAACAGCTGTGGATTAATGAAGTTGGATATATTATGCTACCTCTCAACTTTATACAGTAAAGAAATGTATTGATCAACTTTGGCCCCTATGTGAATGTTTGCACAAGGGATGTGATCCACAGCCAAACCTGGGGAATTTCATAGTAGACAATGGGTTTGATTTACTAAAACCGGAGAGTGGAAAATCTGGTGCAGCTGTACATGGCAGCCAATCCGCATCTAACTTCAGCTTTTTCAATTAATCTTTGATGAAAGAAAACTGGAAACTGATTGGTTTTAATGCAGAGCTGCACCAGATTTTGCGCTCTCCAGTTTTGCACTCTCCAATCAACCCCAATGTCTGTGTAAACCTGGCTGTCAAGCTGAGAAAGGGATGAGGGGCCAGCGTGTGGATACCCCTGGGAGTGAGGAGGTTGAACAGACACAACCAGGAGGATGGAGGGGGTCTGTTCTCCAGTAAGGATGGTCCCGATGTCCAAGTCGAATGTAAGTTGAACACTATGGGGCGTTCTTGGCCAATTCGAGCGCCGCAAAATGCCCCATAATGCACTGCGAGACCGCAGTGCATTGATGTCTGGTTATTGGCCAAAGCATGCACCTGACCTGCATGCTTTGGCCAATCACAGCGCGCTCTGCTGTGATAGCAGAATGCCTTTAGCCTATCATGGCTCAGGGGGCTAAGTTCACGCCCCACACTATATAAGGCTGCTTACACGGTGGCCGTATATAGTGTAATTATTGAGAGAACGTATGCTAGAGGCAGGTTAGTTAGTGGTGTGCAGGCAGTTTAGTTTAGACTATATTTACAGTGCAAGCAGTGTATTATATATATATATATATATATATATATATATATATATATATATATACTCTGCATTCAGTGTAGACTATATATAGTGCAGGCAGTCTAGTGTATATATATATTTTCTGTGTCGCTTGGGGTGGGGCACAGTAAAGATTGCTGGATCAGAGCTGAAAGTAAAAGATCAGGTGGACATTTCTCAGGTAGGAAAAGTGCAGGTTTACTTTAGAGCCAGCTATAGACCTACAAGAACTGTTTGAAGTTTAGACATTATCCAATTGACCTGGAAAAAAAAATTGGAAAAAGCACTTTTTTTTCCTGGTCTCATTGGTTAAGTGTTTGAGATAGCAGCGACCTTCATGTAGATTATATTCTCCCAAATTGGGCAGTGGTTTATGGGCCTGGACATTTGTGTTGTTTTCTCAGTAACATATACAGCACACAGATACAGTCAGAGGAAGAGTACTGATTGGACACTGAATCTGTTTTTCTCCCTCCGAGATTGGTCAGCCAGAGGTGTCATATATATATATTGTGACAGCAGGAAGGTAAAGTCACCTGGTTGCATCCAGGGGGGTAGGTATATTTCTCCCAGATTCAGGCTTTATGCCGACTTATACAACTAGGGAGGGAGTTGATGAAGCCCAGCTGAGGCTAGTGGGCTCATGGATGATTCATACCTCTAGGGAGAGTGCTGGGCGTCGTGCAGGCAGGGAGTTGATGAGACCAGCTGAAGCTTGTCAGCTCGTTTAAGGCCTCTATAAAAACTCCCAGCTTCATTAGGTGTTTGCTCATGCCTGGACCCAGACCTGTGTGGACTGTCTAGGGAGAGTGAACCCCTGTGCGGTGAGACAAAGCCTGTGTGGCTATTTGTTTGGACATTTACTAAACCAGGGACTTAGGGACTAGGACAGCACCAGGCTGATCCCAGTTGTTAGTTAGGGAAACCTGCATGTTTAGTCAGAGGTCAAGCTGACCAGGATTTATTTTGTTTATGTTTCTTTTTGCTTTGCTGTGTTTTTGTCACTGTAAATAGAGAAATAAACCGCACCTTTTGATCTTGAAAACCACAACCTCCGTCTGCTGGGCCTGTTTTTGTGTGGGGAGCCCATCCAGGGGGTCACACACACCCGCTACCGAGCTAACCCCCTCACAGTTGGTGGAGAATGCGGGCAGTTTTTTTTTAAGCCAGCATGGAGGAGATACTGAAACAGCTGGCTCTAGCAAATGCCAATCAACAGCAGACAAATGCAGGTTTGCAAAAGAGCCTTGCAGCTCAACAACAGAGCTTTGCAGCCCAGCAACAAGCCCAGCAGCAATCTGAGGCCCGCTTCATAGACCTGTTGCAGAAGCAAGAGCAGAGACTACAACAACAGATGGAAGCAGTAATGCAGCAACGTCCGCAGACCAGTGAGGAAAGCCGTCCCACTAATACCGCGTCCTTTGGGGTGAGTCGTTTATTGACAAAAATGACTGGAGAGGATGATCCAGAGGTATTTTTGACCACATTTGAAAGGACTGCTGAAAGAGAAAAGTGGCCTGAGGAGCAGTGGGCTGGACTGGTGGCTCCTCTGTTAACTGGTGAATCGCAGAAAGCTTACTATGACCTAGAGCCTGACCAAGCAAAAGACTATGTGATGCTAAAAGCTGAAATATTGGCAAGGCTGGGTGTCACCCTGGCTGTCCGGGCTCAGCGTGTGCATAACTGGACTTTCCAGCTTGGAAAACCCCCCAGGTCTCAAATGTATGATCTCATTCACCTGAGCAGGAAGTGGCTACAGCCAGAGACTTTGTCCGCACCGGAGATTGTGGAACGTGTTGTGATGGATCGTTTCTTGAGAGCTCTTCCTACCGCCATTCAAAAGTGGGTAAGCCATGGAGACCCAGAAACGGCCGGTAAACTTGTGGATCGTGTAGAGAGATACTTGGCTGCAGAGAACCTGACGGCCTCTTCCAGAGACTCTCGGACTTTCCACCCTAAGACCAGACCATCCCCAGGGGCGGATAAGATGATTCCAAGGGGTGAGGGTGGAGAGAGTGAGAGGGTGGGAGCTCTGCCCAGGGTTTGGCGAGAACAGCCTGGGAAGTCGGGGGCTCAAGAGGCAGCCAAAAGGATTGTTTGCTACCGCTGCCGGCAAGCAGGACATATTGCAGCAAATTGCCCGGTTGTGGAGGAACCCATGCAATGTGACTTTCTGACGGACAGACGTCAGTCGCTGTGTGCGACAGTCGCATGCACTGCCATTCGGGGAACTGAGAAACATTTATGCAAAATGTGTATTAATGGTAGAAATGTTGTGGTATTACTGGATTCAGGTAGCCTTGTGACCCTGATAAAGGCTGAATTAGTTAAAACAGAGGTCTCTGGGAATAGCAAGGTAGCTGTTATTTGTGTGCATGGGGACACCCGAGAGTATCCAGTGACTACAGTGTGTTTCAAGACCCCCAAAGGTACCCTCTCTCATCCAGTGGGGTTAGTATCTCAACTACCGCATGATGCCATTGTGGGAAGGGATTTTCCGAAGTTCTGGGAACTGTGGGATGATCCTGAGCCCCCCACTGGTGCCCCTATGTACCAGGAAGGTGATAGCCAGAACTCCTCTGAGAGTGGTGAGGACTCTCCAGAATTTCCCTTGTCAGTATTGGCAGGCGAGACTCAAGAAACTGGAGAGGAGCCCACCTCCTCAGACGAAAACCTACCGTCTGTGGAGTTTTCTGATCTTGAGGTTCACAGGGAAAATTTTGCCACAGAACAGTTAAAAGACCCCGCCCTAATAAAGGCACGGGAAAACGTAGTGGAAATAGATGGCGAGTTAGTGAACCCAGATAATACCTGCACTTACCCATACTTCAGCGTAGAGAAGGACCTACTGTATCGGGTGGCAAAAAGGGCAGAAGAAACCGTTGAGCAGCTTGTGGTGCCCAAACCTTACAGGAAGTTGGTGTTGGAGTTGGCCCATGGGCACATTCTTGGAGGTCATCTGGGGACACAGAAAACCCGAGAGAGGGTATTACAGAGATTCTATTGGCCTGGGGTGATGAAGGACATAGAAAATTATTGTTCCTCCTGCCCTGTGTGTCAGAGGTCGGCCCCGATGCCACATTTCAGTAGCCCGCTGGTCCCTCTACCCATCATTGAGGTCCCGTTTGAGAGGATCGCAATGGATTTGGTAGGTCCTATAATCAAGTCCGCTAGGGGGCACCAGTACATATTAGTTATAATGGACTATGCCACCCGTTATCCAGAAGCGATCCCTCTCCGAAATACCTCGGCCAAAACCATAGCCAAAGAGCTATCTCTTGTTTTTAGCCGGGTGGGTATTTGTAAAGAACTGCTTACGGACCAAGGTACACCCTTTATGTCCCGGGTTATGAAAGAGCTGTGTAAATTGTTCAAAGTGACGCAATTGCGTACATCTGTGTATCACCCCCAAACCGGTTGAAAGATTCAACAAAACCCTAAAACAAATGTTGAAGAAAGTGGTGGATAGAGATGGAAAGGATTGGGACTGTCTACTTCCTTATTTGATGTTTGCTATTAGGGAGGTGCCCCAATCCTCTACGGGATTCTCCCCCTTTGAGTTACTGTATGGGAGACACCCAAGAGGGCTGTTGGATATTGCCAAGGAAACTTGGGAAAGTGAGAGTTCTCCCCACAGGAGTGTGATTGAGCATGTCGCCCTGATGCAAGATCGAATTGCACAGGTAATGCCCATCGTGAAGGAACATTTGGCCCAAGTGCAGTTGGCACAGCAGAGAGTGTACAACCGTGGAGCCAAGACCCGTACCTTTTCCCCGGGGGATAGGATATTGGTACTTGTCCCTACGGTTGAAAGTAAATTCCTTGCCAAATGGCAAGGCCCCTACGAGATAATGGAAAAAGTGAGCGAAGTGAATTACAAGGTCAGACAACCAGGAAGGCGAAAGCCCGAACAGATCTATCACGTTAATCTGTTGAAAGCCTGGAGGGATAGAGAGTCCCTAGTCGCAGAAACCTGGTCACCAGCTCAAACTGGTTGCGTGATTCCGGAGGTTGGAATAGCAGCCACCTTGTCACAACCCCAACAACAGGAGGTTAAGGAGTTTGTGCTTCGCAACAAGGAGGTGTTCTCTGAGCTGCCGGGACAAACATCTGGGGTAGAGCATGATATTATTACCCCGCCCGGTGAAAGGGTGAAGTTAAAACCCTATCGGATCCCAGAGGCCCGACGGGAGGCAATACGGGAGGAAGTACAGAAAATGCTGAACTTAGGGGTGATAGAGGAGTCCCAAAGTGATTGGTCTAGTCCCATTGTGTTGGTGCCTAAACCGGATGGGAGCTGGCGATTTTGTAACGATTTTCGTCAGTTGAACAAAGTTACAAAATTTGACACCTACCCCATGCCACGTATAGATGAGTTGATCGACCGGCTGGGAACAGCCCGATACATGACGACTCTTGACCTCACAAAAGGGTATTGGCAAATTCCCCTGGCCAAGTCGGCCAAAGAGAAAACCGCATTTGTAACCCCAGACGGGGCGTTCCAATATAAGAGAATGCCGTTCGGGTTACAGAATGCGCCGGCCACATTCCAGCGGAAAATGGACCAGATACTGAGGCCCCATCGGAAGTATGCTGCGGCTTACCTGGATGACGTAATTGTCCATAGCACAGATTGGGCCTCACATCTGCCAAAAGTGCAAGCAGTCCTAGACTCTATCCGGGAAGCGGGGTTTACGGCTAACCCCAAGAAGTGTACCATTGGGCAGGAGGAGGCCAAATATCTTGGGTACACCATTGGCAGGGGAGTAATAAAACCCCAACTTAACAAAGTCGAGGCCATCCAGAGTTGGCCACGTCCCAACAGCAAGAAGCAGGTACGAGCCTTTCTGGGAATCGCGGGTTATTATCGGCGCTTCATTCCCCACTTTGCTTCTAAGGCTGTGCCCCTAACCAACCTGACGAAAGGGAAAGGGTCGGTCATGATTAAATGGACCCCCGAGGCTGAGGCAGCATTCCAATTCTTGAAACAAGCCTTATGTAGCCAGCCAGTGTTGTACTCACCCGACTTCTCTAAAGACTTTGTCGTACAAAGTGATGCGTCAGATGTGGGGTTAGGAGCAGTATTGTCCCAGGTCTGGAACGGGGAAGAGCACCCAGTCATTTACCTCAGCAGGAAGTTGAAGTCCCATGAGGTAAATTACGCCACGGTTGAAAAGGAGTGTTTAGCGGTGAAGTGGGCTCTAGATTCCCTTCGGTACTATCTGCTAGGTAGGCACTTTGACATGGTTACGGATCACGCTCCGTTAAAGTGGATGGCTCAAAACAAGGAGACAAATAGAAGAGTAAATAGGTGGTTCCTGGCCCTACAGGAATTCAACTTCACAGTAAAGCATCGCCCTGGCGTTCAAATGGGGAATGTGGATGCTTTGTCTCGAGTACATGAATGCCTGATTGCTGGTGTTCCAACCCCAAGGTTAAAACAAGAGGGGGGGTATGTGACAGCAGGAAGGTAAAGTCACCTGGTTGCATCCAGGGGGGTAGGTATATTTCTCCCAGATTCAGGCTTTATGCCGACTTATACAACTAGGGAGGGAGTTGATGAAGCCCAGCTGAGGCTAGTGGGCTCATGGATGATTCATACCTCTAGGGAGAGTGCTGGGCGTCGTGCAGGCAGGGAGTTGATGAGACCAGCTGAAGCTTGTCAGCTCGTTTAAGGCCTCTATAAAAACTCCCAGCTTCATTAGGTGTTTGCTCATGCCTGGACCCAGACCTGTGTGGACTGTCTAGGGAGAGTGAACCCCTGTGCGGTGAGACAAAGCCTGTGTGGCTATTTGTTTGGACATTTACTAAACCAGGGACTTAGGGACTAGGACAGCACCAGGCTGATCCCAGTTGTTAGTTAGGGAAACCTGCATGTTTAGTCAGAGGTCAAGCTGACCAGGATTTATTTTGTTTATGTTTCTTTTTGCTTTGCTGTGTTTTTGTCACTGTAAATAGAGAAATAAACGGCACCTTTTTGATCTTGAAAACCACAACCTCCGTCTTCTGGGCCTGTTTTTGTGTGGGGAGCCCATCCAGGGGGTCACACACACCCGCTACCGAGCTAACCCCCTCACAATATATATATATATATATATATATATATATATATATATTGTGAGGGGGTTAGCTCGGCAGCGGGTGTGTGTGATCCCCTGGATGGGCTCCCCACACAAAAACAGGCCCAGCAGACGGAGGTTGTGGTTTTCAAGATCAAAAAGGTGCCGTTTATTTCTCTATTTACAGTGACAAAAAAACACAGCAAAGCAAAAAGAAACATAAACAAAATAAACCCTGGTCAGCTTGACCTCTGACTAAACATGCAGGTTTCCTAACTAACAACTGGGATCAGCCTGGTGCTGTCCTAGTCCCTAAGTCCCTGGTTTAGTAAATGTCCAAACAAATAGCCACACAGGCTTTGTCTCACCGCACAGGGGTTCACTCTCCCTAGACAGTCCACACAGGTCTGGGTCCAGGCATGAGCAAACACCTAATGAACCTGGGAGTTTTTATAGAGGCCTTAAACGAGCTGACAAGCTTCAGCTGGCCTCATCAACTCCCTGCCTGCACGACGCCCAGCCCTCTCCCTAGAGGTATGAATCATCCATGAGCCCACTAGCCTCAGCTGGGCTTCATCAACTCTCTCCCTAGTTGTATAAGTCGGCATAAAGCCTGAATCTGGGAGAAATATACCTACCCCCCTGGATGCAACCAGGTGACTTTACCTTCCTGCTGTCACAATATATATATATTATATATATATATATATGTAGCGGGGTATTCCCCTTTAATACCGAGAGACTACATCTCCCAGTACATCTTGCAGCACCCAGGGTGCATTTCCCCGTGCAAAGACTGCTGGGGCAGACTTTATAAAGGGGAGGCGGAGTTGATTCTTCCTCTTTGGACACCCCCTCTCCTAGCAAGAGGATCCCTGTGCTGAACTGCTGTGTGCACAAGGCCTGATGCCTGGGCCTTGTGCTCTGTTCCAAAGAGCCCTCCGCCAGCCTAGCTGAACCTGAGAGACATATTCTCCTCCTTGCTGCAGTACACCAGAAGGACTGAAGGCCTGGATGTCGGTGGATTCCTGTTCCTAGACGAATCGGCGGAGGAAACAGACTTGGACTGTCGGGGTGGTGATAGAGCACTTGCTCATAGACAGATACTTTATCTTCACTATTCATTTGGATTATAAGTTTGTTCATCAAGTGCACCACCGAAAGATTGCATGCGAAGATTTGTGTTCCCTGAACTTCCTTTTAGATCAGTCAGGCCTGACTGTTAGGTAGATACTATTGAGAGTTAGTCTGCCCATGAGGAGAAGTGATTGAAAAGAGGCAGCGCTAGAGCCGCATCGCATTACTTGAGCTACCTGATTGTTTGATCATTTAAATACTGTTTATTTCTAAGATCTATACTTTGTTATACTGTTATTTTATTACTTGCCTATTAGCCTTAGTAAAACATCTGGGTCAAGTACATTTGGTATCAGCTTCAGTTACTTTAATAGTAGTTTTAAAAGTATATTGCTGTGTATGCTTGCTATAAGACCGCGTCATCAAGAGTTGCGGTCACGCGGTCTTATCCCACTACTACTATCTGTGCCACGGGAGGTTAGAGCCGATTGCCAGGGATTGACAGCGGTGCACTACAGGGCCCAAATCAATACCAGCAGCCCTCTTAACTGAGGGTATCGCTATACGTGGGGGCTCAGTCCGGGATTCCTGTACACTGCACGCTGCAATCAAGCCGGTCAGAAGTACCAGCATGGACCCGCTGGCAATGGAACAGTGGTGTGCAGCGATTGGCGCCGATCCAACCGCGGCAGTAGTTATTGAACTCCCGGGGGGGATCTGGCAAGAAGAAGCGATAAAGCAGCTAATAATGTCACTATCACCGAGCCAGAAAGCATGGGTGATGGATATAAGGTAAAATACCTCGTTTACATACGCACTGGTAGAATGGAAAAACGAAATCCCAGAACATTTTAAAAGTCCAAGTATACAAGCCATAGATAATCAGACCTATCACTTGATACATACGCTGCCAGTAAAGAGAGAATGGTTCCAGAAAACAAAGCCATCAACCCCGCGATTATCTCCACCACTATCCCCTAAAGCAGAAAAGTCTAAGGAAATATTAGGCCCGAGATCACCACTGACCACCCTTAGCTCAGAATTATGCGCTGTCCTGGGGGAGATTGTGGCCAAGTGTAAAAAGGACCCTACAGACTACCCGATGTCAGGATACAGGAAACTCAGGATTTTTTCTGGAACGAAACCTGTACCTTCAGTGGAAGAGGGATTTGAAGAGTGGCTAGACGGCGCCACTCAGGCTCTAGAAGAATGGGAGGTCCCAGAACAACAAAAAAAACAAAGGATTGCGGAAAGTTTAAAGGGGCCTGTTCTGGAGGCCATACATAACCTTAAGCTAAGCAAGAAAGACTGCAATGCACAGGATTATCTGGACCTTCTGCAGGTTGTGTTCGGCGGGACGGAAAAGGTCACTGAACTTACTTACCAGCTGGAGCACTGCTACCAAAAGGAGGGAGAGAAGCTGTCAGAATTCATAAGACGTCTGGGTAAGATCCTGCATCAGATCCTACTGAAGAAAGGGATTGATCCAAGGAAAGTGGATGAGGCCCGTGCCCAGCAAGTGTTGAGGGGAGCTCAACCCTTGGACCCCATCGCATTAATGCTATGCACCCGGCAGGACGGGAGCAGCCTGGAATACCCTGACTTGATCCGGATAGTCAGGGAGGAGGAGGCTATGTTGGAAGACAAAAGGAGGAGTCAACATACCGAACCAACTACCCTCCCTGCGGTGGGAGTCAGATCAGCTATGGCTAGGGAACGGGACTCAGAAGTGGAGATACTGAAGTCCCAAATGACCCAGGTGCTGGATCTTTTGACCTCACTCCTGTCTAAAAACTCAGGAATGAAGGAACCCGAGGAAATTAAGAATGAACCACGCCAGAGCAGTTCAACACCAACCTCCCCACAGAAGAGAAGAGAGATTGTCTGTTTCAACTGTGGAGGTGTAGGCCACTACCAGCGAGTATGTCCAAGTCCATGAATGGAGACAGAAGGCTGGCGGAGGCCTCAGAGAAGTGACCCAAGAATGGAGAAAAGATCCGGGTCTTCAAAAATAACTTTCCCTGAATCTGCGAGGGAGCGGTGGAGGACGCCTGCAGTTCATGCCGTCTCAGTGAACAACGCTTATCAGCCTTCCAAACAATGCCAGAAACGGCATTCCCAGCGCCGGAAGCTAAAGAGAGCACAAGTCCAAGTATGCCAGTCTGCTGTTACAGGTGTTTCCAAAAGGACTGCTTCCCAATTGGTAGGTCCTCTGCCTGTAGTGCCTGTTCTGATCAAAGGGATCTACACCAGATCCATCCTTGATACAGGTGCTCAGGTTACCCTGATGACCAGAGACTTTTACAAGAAGTACCTGTCATACCTGCCCCTGGAAGAGATGGGAGACACCAAGATTCAGGGTATCCAAGCAGAAGAGTACTCTTGTGATGGATGTCTGTGGATCAAGTTGTCGTGTGACCCATTGAGGGCTGGGGAGCCCCAGAACTTTGAGACACTGGCCATTGTCTGTCCCTGGCTGCCAGGGCCCTCAAGAAGCTCCCTCATCGTTGGGACCAATACCAATCTGGTGAAACGGCTTTTAGCCCCTGCTGTCCCCAGATGTGATCCCTTACCCTCACTGCCAGAAGAAGGATCCATAGCAGTAGTGGAAGAAACCAATCTTCAGAAGGCAGAAGTACTCAAAGAGGCTAGTGAGCATACCATGTCTGAGCCAGTGGAACAGAGAAAGCGAAGAGTTAAGTATCCTCTCAAGAGACCGACTTGTGAAGTGATGGGTGAGAGCACCGAAGAAGTTAACCTCACCCCTCAAGGGTTGCCAAGAGAGCCTGACCTTCTCACCACAGATTTGGTGGAGGGCAACCCCAGCTCACTTCCTGGCACAGTTAGACAGGTCGCCCCCACTGAAGCGACCTGTGGACAGGACAGCTCCCCATCATATGATGATTGGTGGGAGGCTCCTCTGTCAATCCTATGCAACCGCATTGAAGCTAAAATGTTTTGCAGATCTAAAAATGTTAGATGTCTTTGGGGACCAAAGATTCAAAGTGGGGGGAGTGTGTAGCGGAGTATTCCCCTTTAATACCGAGAGACTATATCTCCCAGTACATCTTGCAGCACCCAGGGTGCATTTCCCCATGCAAAGACTGCTGGGGCAGACTTTATAAAGGGGAGGCGGAGTTGATTCTTTCTCTTTGGACACCCCCTCTCCTAGCTGTGTGCACAAGGCCTGAAGCCTGGGCCTTGTGCTCTGTTCCAAAGAGTCCTTCGCCAGCCTAGCTGAACCTGAGAGACATCTTCTCCTCCTTGCTGCAGTACACCAGGAGGACTGAAGGCCTGGATGTCGGTGGATTCCTGTTCCTAGACGAATCGGCGGAGGAAACAGACTTGGACTGTCGGGGTGGTGATAGAGCACTTGCTCATAGACAGATACTTTATCTTCACTATTCATTTGGATTATAAGTTTGTTCATCAAGTGCACCACCGAAAGAGTGCATGCGAAGATTTGTGTTCCCTGAACTTCCTTTTAGATCAGTCAGGCCTGACTGTTAGGTAGATACTATTGAGAGTTAGTCTGCCCATGAGGGCAAGTGATTAAAAAGAGGCAGCGCTAGAGCCACATCGCATTACTTGAGCTATCTGATTGTTTGTTCATTTAAATACTGTTTATTTCTAAAATCTATACTTTGTTATACTGTTATTTTATTACTTGCCCATTAGCCTTAGTAAAACATCTGGGTCAAGTACATTTGGTGTCAGCTTCAGTTACTTTAATAGTAGTTTTAAAAGTATATTGCTGTGTATGCTTGCGTCACGCGGTCTTATCCCACTCCCACTTATCTCACTACTACTATCTGTGCCACGGGAGGTTAAAGCCGATTGCCAGGGGTTGACAGCGGTGCACTACAGGGCCCAAATCAATAGCAGCAGCCCTCTTAACTGAGGGTATCACTCTATATATATATATATATTTTTTTGTTTAATATATTTTTATTGAGAAGCTATGTAGATACAACAATAGAAACAGATACAAAGTAAATGGTACGTCGGGTTAGCAAACAAAGAAGAGTCGGCCCGTTTTAGAATGAAAAACATCTTGAGCAACCCGAGTACAATGAAATGAACAATAGCTTGATTAACAGATAGGAAAAAGAGGGGAAAGAGGAAGAAGAAAAAGGAAGGTAGGAGGGGGCTAGGAGAGAGGGGGGGTAAGGGAGGAGGGAGCAGGAAGGGGAGAGGGGAAACTGGCATACCTGGCAGTCACAATGAGCAGATATCAAATGCATTTAGAGTAGGGAGGTTTTAACGGGAGGATAGTGCCTCTACAGTCAATATAGATGTACCAAAAATGGTACCAGGAATAGCGGTCAAGTTATGCAAGAAGCTTGGGTAGCTTAAGTGGACGAGGAGATAATGTCTTTGTAGCATTGGGTGGAGAGGAAGGAGGACCAAGGTGCCCAGGTTAGGGTATGTTGTGTAGTAGTGTCTCTCGCAATGTGGGTGAGTTCCTCCATGAGACATACTTCCGAAACTTTTTGTATCCAGGACTTTATGGTTGGAGTTGTGGGTTGGCCCCAGAGGGTAGGTATGAGGGCTTTAGCAGTATTAAGGAGATGTGGCGTGAGTGAACGTTTATATCTACCTATGGACATCAAGGTAGCGTGAAAGAGGACTACCCACGGATCCATAGGCAATCTAACATTGGTGACTTGATGAATCAGGTCTAGCACTTTAGACCAGTAAGGTCGAATAAGGGGGCAAGACCACCATATGTGGGCATGAGTGGCATTCTGACCACAATTCCTCCAACATAGCGGGGAGTTAACAGGGAACATGCGGTGGAGTTTGACAGGCGAGTGGTGCCATCTAGTAAGAAGTTTAAAGTTAGACTCAGCCATGGAAGATGCCAAGGAGGAGACATGAGTAAGTTGGAGAATTTTGTCTTTTGTCTTGTCCGTGATAATAACATCCAGATCGGTCTCCCATCTGGGCAGGTAGTTTGGGTACGCAGGACTCTGCAAATTTGTGATCGCTTTGTAGAACTGGGAGATACTGTGTAGAGGGGGGTCTTTATGGAGAAAGAGCTGTTCAATACCATTTAGATCTTGGAGTCCCCGTAATGGCTGGGGAAGAGTCTGAAGGAAGCGTTTCAGTTGGTTATATCTCCATGTGTCCATAAATGTAATTGGTTTATGGCCCAAAATTTCTGGCAAAGGTTTAAGGGCATTGGGGGATAGGACATGGTGTAGCAGGAGAGGGCTGCCGGGTGACCAGGATTGAAATCCTGGGTCAATGGAGCCTGGCATGAAGTATTTATGCTGCAGCAAGGGGGTCAGTGGAGAGTCATAAGACCATGCAAATTTTCTATGGAGACCATCCCATACGCCCAATGAGGATGTGGTGAGAGGCGAGGTGTTGTGGGAGAGTTTTCTAGAAGAATGTGGAATCCACTGGGCCGTGGAGAGATCTGAGCCGCTTAAGGAGTATTCTAATTGTACCCAGAGTTTAGTAGCAACGGCATACTTCCAGTCTGCTATACGTGATAAAATAACAGCGTTATAGTAGGCTTTAAAGTTAGGAAGAGACAGTCCCCCAGAACGCTTGGCTCGATAGAGGACTTCCCGAGAGATCCTGGGATGGCCGTCTCTCCAAACAAAGCGAGCGATCATGGTCTGCAGTAGAGTAAAGAAGCCTATGGGGACCTTCAAGGGGATCATTTGAAGAATAAAGAGGATACGGGGGAGTATGTTCATTTTGATTATATTAACCTTGCCTAGCCATGAATGTGAGAGGGAAGACCACTTCCTGAGATCAGCTCTGATATTATTGAGGAGAGGTATGTAATTATGCCTAAAAAGGGAATGCAGGCGGGGGGTAAGGTACATGCCCAGATATTTCATTCGTGAGGATACCCAACGGAAGGGGAATAAGGGTTTCAATTGATCAGCTATTGGTTGGGGTACTGCGATGTTTAAAATTTCAGACTTAGCTAGATTGATTTTAAAGTTAGATAAGGTTTGGAAGGTGGAGAATTCAGACATTAGATTCGGCAGTGAAATGCGTGGTTGTTGAATGTAAAACAAAATATCGTCAGCGTATGCTGCATATTTATGAAGTCTATTACCGACCTGGATGCCATTAATATTCCTATTGTGCCTAATAGTAGCTAGAAAGGGTTCAAGGGAAATGGCAAATAAGAGAGGAGATAAAGGGCAGCCCTGTCTGGTTCCGTTATGTAATGTGAAGGGGTCGCTCAAGAAGCCGTTTATGCGTATTTGCGCGGTGGGGTTATAGTAGAGAGAGGAAATACGGTGGAACATTTTAGGACCAAGGCCAAAATACCTAAGGGTAGTTTTAAGGTAATCCCAATCCACCCTATCAAACGCCTTCTCTGCATCAGTAGAGAGAAGGAGGGTGGACTGGGAGCACCTGCGAACATAGTGGATCAAGGACAGAGTGCGGAGAGAATTATCTCTGGCCTCTCTATTAGGAATGAACCCAGTTTGGTCAGCCGAGACCCATTTAGGTAAAAGGGGAAGCAGTCTATTTGCCATTACCTTGGCATATAATTTGGTGTTGACGTTTAGGAGAGATATGGGTCTATAGCTACCACAAAGTGTGGGGTCCTTGTCGGGTTTGGGAATAACGGTAATGTGGGCAGATAAGGATTCCGGACGGAGGCCAGATTTGTGGGAGATTGAATTAGCATAAGTTGTGAGATGGGGGAGTAAAATGTCTCTGAAGGTTTTATAATATAAAAGGGTGAAACCGTCCGGGCCAGGAGCCTTACCGGAAGGAGAGGATTTTAGCGCACATTGGAATTCTTCTACGGAGAAATCTGCTTCTAGGTCATTAAGGGCCGATTTTGACAGTTTTGGGAGGCCAGCGTCTCTAAGGTATTTGAGGATACGCTTACGTTTTTCTGGTACTGATAGAGAAGCCAAACCTCCCTCCACATTATATAAATCAGCATAAAATTCCCTGAAGGCCTTTGAGATTTGCGGGGTAGTGTGCACTAGGTCCCCTGATGGCAATTTGATTTTGGGTATAAAGGATAAAGTTTTCTTAGCAGTAAGGGATCTAGCCAATTGTTTACCTGGTTTGTTACCCCATTCATACACTTTCTGAGATACGTAGTGAAATTTCCGCTTAGTTTCTAGGGCGAGGAGAGTTTTAAGTTCTTCTCTTTTAAGAGTGAGCGCTTCGAGGTGAGAGACGTGCAACGAGAGCTTGTGCTTTTTATCTAATTCAGCAATTTGTTGTAGGACCTGTTTAAGCTGCTGGCCATGTTCTCTCTTTCTCCTTGCACCAAGTTCGATAAGGCTACCTCTCATTAAGGCCTTATGTGCCTCCCATAGAACAGAGGGGGAGGTGTCCGAGGCAGAGTTTTCTTTAAAGTATTGGGATAGGGTAGTAGAGAGGATGGAAACCTCTGTTGGGTTAGTGATGAGAGAGTCATTAAGCTTCCAGCTGTTGGGGCGGGGAGATAAATCGGGCACGGTCAAGCTGACAGAAACAGGTGCATGGTCAGAGAGAGTAGCCTTCCCTATGTTGGCTGAGCTCAGGAGAGGAAGGTGGAAGTGATCTAGGAAAATATTGTCTATTCTGGAGTATGAGTTGTGCGTTTTTGAAAAGTGGGAGTAGTCTCTTCCTTTAGGGTGTAGGAGACGCCAAGCGTCCATAAGTTGTAGATCTAGTAGTTTTTTTTTCACTTGTGCTAATCTTTTAAATGGGATACTGGAGCGGCCGTGGGATGTATCTATAGTGGGATCTAGAGGCATATTTATGTCCCCCGCAAGGACTAACATTCCCTCAGTGAATTGTGAAAGTTTTGTGAGGGTTTGGGTAAAAAAAGTAGGTTGATTACGATTGGGACAGTAAACATTAGCTAGGGTGCAACAAGCGACCATGATCATCCGCTAACATGTCAGTAAAACGGAATGACGTACCTCTGCTGAATCCAATGGCCACTCCCTTGGCCTTGTTAGTGTCCGATAGACTATAGTACCATTGAGGAAAGTGTTGCGAGTATAATTTCACTGAAGTAGTATGAGTCAAATAGGTTTCCTGAAGGAAAGCAATAGAACATGCGGAGTCCCTTAATTCTCGCAACACTTGATGTCTCTTTGCGGATACACTGAGGCCTCTTACATTATAAGAAAGGAGCTTTAGGTTAGCCATGTCATCAGCGAGAGGTAGACCACTACTTCATTTAACCTTGTATGCCAGTAATACAAAGGGGGAGGGGAGAGAGGGACCAGAAGAGGGGGGAGAGGAGAATCCAGGAAGGAAGAAGAAAGGGAAAAGAAAAAAGAGAGAGACATATGAAAAACATTAGAACAATCTATAGAACGAATGGGATTGAAAAAAGAGTCACGCAGAAGTCTGCGGTGTTCCCAGTGGGGATGAGGGGAGCAGGCAGCCAAAAAGGTTTCCCAGAGGGAAGTAACAAGGAGAAAATAAAGACTGCCAACTCCCATCAACCCCAAGAGAATAGGGGCAGGGAGCAAACGCCTTTGTGGGGGCATCAATGTGGAGCATTAAACTCCGTCAGCTATCGGCCTGGAAAAAAAAGGGAATTAACATTTATAAAGACAAGCAATGGTCAAAGCATGAATGCAACGCTCTCCAATCATCAGGTCAACTAACAGACCCAATGTGAGCATAATAACAGTACTGTAGGAGTATAACTAAGAGAGTTTAGTAAGGCAAGTCAAACTTTTCGTATGAGAGAGAAATAATTGAAATCGAAGTGTAGGTTGTCATCCAGATAAGGAGGAAAACTATCAAGAGGGATGATTGTGTTCAGCAGAGTACCTCAACCATTCTTCTGAGATGAACATGGAGTTGAAACACGCCTTTGCTTGGCTGGGGTTTTCCGCCACTGGGAGGATTGGAGAGCAGAGAAAGTGGGTAAGGGGTTCTGCCAGCCTGGCAGCTCCACGTGCGGCAGGTTTAGGTCTCAGAGGAAGGTGGGGAGATCCTCAGGGAACCGCAATGCGGAGGAGCGGCCATTCTTAGTAGCAATTAAGCATGCGGGAAAACCCCAACGGTAGTTAGTTCCATCACCTCTTAGTTGCTCCAAGAGGGGCTTTAAAGCCCTGCGGCGGTCAAGAGTCTCCTTAGATAGATCTGGAAAGATGTTAAGAGTAGCACCATCGAAGTCAATGTTGGGTGTGTTCCGTATTTTGGTCATGATGGCGTTTTTGTCTTCGAAATAATGGAGACGGCAAATCACATCTCTAGGTTGATCAGACGAGAAGTTGCGAGGTCTCAGAGTGCGGTGCACTCTGTCGAATCGCAAAGGATCCGTAGCAGGATTGCCCAGGATAGTATTAAAGATACCTCGAACCGAGGGTTCTAGATCATTATCTCTGGTTGCTTCTGGCAGTCCGCGTATACGCAAATTATTTCTGCGGTTGCGATTCTCGAGATCTTCGAGTTTGTATAGCGAGGCCCTATTTGCATACGCTAATTGAGTGACGGTATCCTGCAATTCTTTAATGGCAACCTCATGTGAGTCTTGACGCTGTTCTGTTTCCTCTATTCTGACGAGTAAGTGCGCCACATCCGCTCTAACCGCGGAAATCTCCTTTTTGATGGATTTTTCCATACTGTGAAACATACTCGCCATCTCCTTTTTAAGTTCATTCATCAAGGAAGACATGTCGGAGCCCGTGGGGGACCCGGGCTCCTCCATTAACTCCGAGCCGCAGGAAGAGGCCGGAGAGCTCTCACGGGCAGAAGCGGCGTGTGAAGCTGGGGAGATAAGTGATCTCGAGGCTCTGGTTTTGTTGATCCTAGTACTGGGGCTTTCTCCTTCCGCGGCTAGGAATCTTTTAATGGTCCCCGCACTGGTTTGATGCAGTTTTGAGGTTTTTGCAGAATGCTTTCTTAGTGTTGAACGGGAGGAAGAACCTTTGGATGGCATTGCTTGTTACTGTAAGGCCGACAGCTAGACGGAGAGCATTTCAAGTGCTGCTTTTTAGCGCCATGTGTAGGCTAGCTGCCCTGGGGGGGACGTGTAGATGGCGTAAATGTAGTGGGGGGACTGGCCCTTTGAGCCCAGGCACCCCGGCACCAAGGAAGATGTGGAGGTTAAACAGTGGAGAGGTATAGGTGCTGTGAATAAATTTCAGGGTGTAGCAAAATGTCCGCTGATCACTTGCTATGCTCTCTTGCCTATTGAGAAGGGCACTTCTATAATGTCCGTGGGGAGGAGATAAAAGAGCAGGCCACTGTGATTTGAAAGAATGGAGCTGGGATGCAGGAAAGCTGGAATTGTGGGGAGTTTAAGCTCCTGGGTGTACTAAGATGGCCGCCGTGCTCCGGGAGTAGGCCGAAGCCGCGGACTTTCCTGAGAGCGGCGTGGACGCTCCGATCCGCTCGGGCCGCAGTTCCACTGCAAAAGATAGGGGACAGTTCCCAGCAGGCAGGGTGGGGATGGCAGCACCGGGATTAGCTCGGGGGTGAGGGCGAGGGGCGGTGAGGCAGCTAAGGAGTCACAGTACCTGAGGGGGGCGGCTTCAGCCGGGTCCGCAGGCCGCAATATGGCGCCGGTTCCCAGGATGGTGGAGCTGTCCTCCGTTGATCGCTCCCGCTGTATCACTGCTGTATCACTGCCCAGTGTCCTCTGTGTATACAGCAGCCGTTAAACAGGCCTGGGGAGTGCGATCCCCTCGTAGTATACAGCTCGCTGGCTCGGGGGCATAGGAGGCTTCACAGGCCTCAAGATGGCGGCAGGCCTCAGCAGAGTGGAGTTAGACGCAGGCCAAAGCAATAACAGCCGGGCAACCTCGACGATAACGGCAGGTACCGCAACAGTACGTGTCCTTGGATGGATACAGGGAGTTCAAAGTGTCTCTGGGCAAAAATAGTGAGATGATGGGGAAGGATTGTCTTTGGACATGTGGAGCCCAGCATCAACACGTCCTCTCCATATATATATATATATATATACACACACACACACACACACACACACACACACAGTATCTTACAAAAGTGAGTACACCCCTCACAGGTGTGTTAAATTTGGTGTTATCGCTCTCACTCTTATACTGGTCACCTGAAGAACTCTCTGAGGATCTGAAAAAAAATTTGTTACTCTACATAAAGATGGCCTAGGCTATAAGAGGATTGCCAAGACTCTAAAGATGAGCTGTAGCATGGTGGCCGAGACCATACAGCGGTTTAACAGGACAGGTTCTACTCAGAACAGGCCTCGCCATGGTCGACCAAAGAAGTTGAGTGCACATGCTCAGTCAAATACAGAGGTTGTCTTTGGGAAATAGATGTGTGAGTGCTGCAAGCATTGCTGCAGAGGTTGAAGGGGTGGGGGGTCAGCCTGTCAGTGCTCAGACCATACACTGCACACTGTATCAAATTGGTTTGCATTCGTCCCAGAAGGAAGCCTCTTCTAAAGATGATGCACAAGAAAGCCCTCAAACAGTTTGCTGAAGACAAGCAGACTAAGGGCATGGATTGCTAGAACCATGTCCTGTGGTCTGATGAGACTAAGATAAACGTATTTGGTTGAGATGGTGTCAAGTGCGTGTGGCGGCAACCAGGCGAGGAGTACAAAGACAAGTGTGTCTTGCCTACAGTCAAGCATGGTGGTGGGAGTGTCATGGTCTGGGGCTGTATGAGTGCTGCCGGCACTGGGGAGCTAAAGTTCATTGAGGGAAGCATGAATGCCAACATGTACTGTGACATACTGAAGCAGAGCATGATTCCCTCCCTTTGGAGACAAGGGCCGCAGGGCTGTATTCCAACATAACGAGCGCAAACACACCTCCCAGACAAACACTGCCTTGCTAAAGAAACTGAGGGTAAAGGTGATGGACTGGCCAAGCATTGATCCAGACCTTAACCCAATTGAGCATCTGTGGGGCATCCTCAAACGGAAAGTGGAGGAGCGCAAGGTCTCTAACCAGGGCCGATCCTAGGGTCACAGACGCCTGGGTGCAGAAATATTTCTGGCGCCCCCACGTGGGCGTGGTCATCCTACAAACTCCTCCCCTTTACACGTTTCTATGGCAACGATTCAAACACAGAGATGCTCCCCTAAGAAGTCGTCGTTATCCTAGGATCCTCCCATGATCTTTTAACAATAAAGAAAATACAGGAAGAGCGTACACTAAAGAGACCTGGAGGGAGATGATCAGAGAGTGCAGACATATTACAGGAGAGGGTCAGAGACTGCAGATATAATATAGGAGATAATGGCTGATCGGCCCTCTCACCTGACCCAGCGATACAGCAACAACGGTTCCCCTGATCAGGAGTCAGCTCACTCTGAATTGCCCGTACTGACTCCACCGAGTCCAGATCTGTATTAAGTATAGACTCCCTACTAAGTATAAACCCCTCCCTCAATACAGACCCCCCTCCATTAGTACAGACCCCCACAAACCACCCCCCCTCCATTAGTACAGACCCCCCTCAGGACAAACCACCCCCATTAGTACAGACCCCCCCCACAAACCACCCTCCCATTAGGACAGACCACCCCCCTCCATTAGAAGAGACCCCCCCTCATTAGTAAAAGGAAAAATAAGGGCGCACCGACCTAGTGCATTACCAATGGCTAGGTTTATTAAAAGTAAATTAAAAGATCATGAATACCCACAAAGCAAGTATAGTAATAGGCACATACACCATTCCATCAAAAGGGATAGATGCCTTCAAAAGGCCTCCTGCTGAAACCAGATAACCAGAGAGTCCAGACGGCATATATTACAGCTACGGCTCGTACAGAACACCCCCCCTCTATTAGTAGAGACCACCCCCCCTCAATTAGTAGAGACCCCCCCACAAACCACCCGCCCATTAGTACAGACCCCCCACAAACCATCCCCCTCCATTAGTACAGACCCCCCCTAGCCTCCACACACCAGACCCCCTCCATTAGTACAGACCCCCCCTGGCCCCTACATCCCAGACCACCTCCATTAGTACAGACCCCCCTGGCCCCCACAAACCATCCCCCCTCCATTAGAACAGACCCCCCACAAATTATCCCCCCTCCATTAGTACAGACCCCCCCCCTCTGGACAAACACAAACCCCACCGGGGCGGCAGCTGGAGAGAACAGTGTGCAGCTGCGCCGCCCAGGTGGAGAAGATTGTGACAGTGAGAACAAACGTCAGGCTGATGCACTGCACTGCACCGTACACAAGGTCACACTGCGCGGACCCATGTATTGGACGTACCCGGAGTCCCGTGCTCACCTCCCAGTCACTGGGATTGGAGCAGCAGTGCAGTACGTGCTGAGGGGCGGGGCCTGTGTGCGCCTCACTCAGTGACACCCCCCAATTTACTGCCAAGTCACCTACAACGACCCGGATTCTGCCCTTCACAGGGGCCACTATGTCCCCTACATCCACACACCATTCATGGGCCACACACAGGTACACGCATCACTCAGGTGCTGCACTGAGGGAGTCACACACACAGGGGAGGGAGACACACTCACCGCTGGTAGGGTGACCACATTTCCAAACTGCCATTCAGGGACATCCCCCCCCCCTTCTTGAGGGACCGGTTTCGTGGAACAAACTTTTGCCAATGACCGAGGGGGTGGAGGCGACTGGCGGATGGGTGGTGGTGTGCGAGGTGGAATGTAGTCTCTGGAGTTGACGGGGAATTTGTCAGCGGGTGATTTGTTGGGCGAATGGCTGGTGTTAGCACTTTAATCATCCTGACACCATGCTTGATATGGTGTCAGGATGATCAAATCACATTATTTCTGTTACTACATTGTAATATATAATGAAATAGTTCAACTCACCATAATGCAGAATCAGTAGGAACCCTGAGCTTGCCACTTGCCACCAGATGCAGAGTGTCCAATTTGTCCACTGCAACATCGCAGTCCCGCTATAAGTCGCTGTTTGCCACCATTACGATTAGAAGAAAAATAAATAAAAATTCCATAAATGTTCCATGTAGCTGCTATAACCATATAGGTGCAAACCAATCAATATACGCTTATTGGGATTTTTTTACCAAAAATATGTAGCAGAACACTTATTGGCCTAAATTGATGAAGAAATTTGATTTTTTCAATTTTTTTATTGGATGTTTTATAGCAGTAAGTTTTTTTTTTTTTTTCCAATTTGTCGGTCACCGCAGAGATGATCAAATACCACCAAAAGAAAACTCTATTTGTGGGTACAAAAGGACATCAATTTTGGTTAGTGTCACTTGACTGTGCAATTGTCAGTTAAAATAATGCAGTGACGTTTTGCAAAAAATGGCCTGGTCATTAAGGAGGGGTAATTCTTCCAGACAGCAAGTGAATAATAAGGACCGTTTCTTTAATGGACTGTTTATAACATGGACCTTCTCTATACAGTACATCAGGGACTGCTTACCAAACAGGGATTAGAACTATGATAGTTACACTTGGTAGAGGGACAGAAGACAATAAAAGGACAGAAGGGGCTGGTTTATAAAACAGGGACTGTGCCTATTAATCAGGGATAATGCCATACACAGGACTGGGTGAAGGAGAGGGACTGGTCTCCAGGTCAGGGACTGTCTCTCTGTGTACAGTGACATGCTGTGAGTGGTCGAGCAGTCTCTCTGCACACAGCCACTGTTGTCTCATGTCTCAGTGTAGCACACACAGGCAGTAGAGATGTACAAACACACAGGCAGTAGAGATGTACAAACACACAGGCAGTAGAGATGTACAAACACACAGGCAGTAGAGATGTACAAACACACTGACAGCTGTACATTCCCCCCTCCCTCCTGAGCACTCCTTCATGGTCTCCTCACAGTGATTTATGATTCTTCTAGCACGGCCACTGCGGAGCATTCCAAGCTGGCAGGTTAGGGAGGGGGGAGGGGAAGAAAGTGACGACAAGGAGGCACAGGCTCATCCATCTAACAAACAGCTCTATGGAGCTCCTACAACTCCCTCTGACAATCCAGTGTGGCCCCCAGTTACCTTATGGTGTGGGCAAAGGCTGACAGGTCCCCCCCTACTAGAATAATACTCACTGTGCAGTGTGATCAGGGAACATCGCTGGTGTCAGCTGCTCTGTGCTGTGAAGGGTCAGTCGCTCAGTAGAGATCCCCGTGGAGACTGGATGTAGCAGAGACTCTTCTTTGGGATGCCGTGAGTGGGGCCCCCACTGACACCCAGCCCAGATGCAGTGTCACTTGCCAGAAGATAGAAGAGGTCATCCAGCATGGTGGAGAGCACTATGCGCGGAGGAGGAGGAAGTTAACTCCTCCCACCGGTGCTCATGGCCCTGGTGCAGGCTCTGCTGAGGTTCAGAGTCCAGGGGGCAGAGGCAGAGCGGGGAGCCGCCCGCAGCATTAGCTGACACATTCTCCAGGAAGCCATCCTTGCCTGTCTGAGCGCCTTCAGTAGGACCGCCCCCCCCCCACTACGTCACTGCAGGTCTCTCTCAGTCGGAGAGAGCGGCCTCTGGATACCAACAAGGAGGAGAAGGAGGGAGGGGAGCACTCTGGCGCTTGAGCGCCCCCACCTCTGTGGCGCCTGGGTGAACTGCACCCCTCGCACCCCGTCTAGGACCGGCCCTGTCTCTAACATCCACCAGCTCCGTGATGTCGTCATGGAGGAGTGGAAGAGGACTCCAGTGGCAACCTGTGAAGCTCTGGTGAACTCCATGCCCAAGAGAGTTAAGGCAGTGCTGGAAAATAATGGTGGCCACACAAAATATTGACACTTTGAGCCCAATTCATTTTCACTTAGGGGTGTACTCACTTTTGTTGCCAGCGGTTTAGACATTAATGTGTGTTGAGTTATTTTGAGGGGACAGCAAATTTACTCTGTTATACAAGCTGTACACTCACTACTTTACATTGTAGCAAAGTGTCATTTCTTCAGTGTTGTCACATGAAAAGATATATAATAAAATATTTTCAAAAATGTGAGGGGTGTACTTACTTTTGTGAGATTCTATCTATATATAAAATTGTTGCTTGATATAGCTACAACAATCAGAACAGGCCACTCCTGTCTCATCTCTATGGGTGCCTCTATTCTACAACTCTGCTGTTAGTGTTTGCTGTGTATTCCCTCAGTATCTGTTTTATCCATTATTTATTCAGAACTTCATGACTCGCCATTCAGAAGGCTTATCCCTCTATAAGTGATTTTAGTCTTAAAAAGACTTAGCTGCATTTTGCCTGTGTATTTCCTGCTCTGGATCTTGAAATAATGGAATAAAAAGATTTTCATAGTGCCAGGAATTGAGTTGTGATTGAACATGAATTAAGATCTTGGCTGGTTTTCCCTTCTGCATTTATGAAGTCTGAACAGAAAACGCTAAGTCTATAACGTGTGATAAGAAAGTCTGATTTCACCTCGGCATTGCTAAATGATTCCACACAGCCTAGTGGAGAAATGTGGATTAATGTGTCATACAGGGATGAATCTAATGTCTCTTATAGGGATATAGGAACATTGCTAGTTCACATTGCTGACATTTGTCATTTACTCAATGGAACATCATAGTATTTTGGATGTTTTTCAGATTTACACTTCATCAGCTTCTTCAAAAAAATCTTATTAATTTGTATTACTGTACATTGTAACCGCCTTTGTTTCTGTGACTAATTTGTAAATATATATGTACATATGTAACTGCACCCCAAATACGAAAGGGGGTAACGCCGTTTAGATATCTTCCCTCTCCTGGACACAAATTCACTGTCGATCCTCCACAGCCAGACGACCCCTTCCCATAGGAACTAATCCTTCTGGAAGAACGAGACGCACTCTGTATCTTCCTAGCATCGAAAGACTTTATTGAGAAAAACATTGTAACTTTTATACCCATCCAATACTGCATTAACCTAAAATGAACAATGGTCCAGCTCCACCCACAACATAACAAGAGCCAATACACATTATTTTGACGTCTGCTAGGAGACAACAGGTTCTAATCCCCTTTATGTTTAAATAACTATGCATGACCTTTATATTCACCAGACTGTCTGGTACTTTACAATACACACAAGGACAGACTTAATTTCCCCAATCCACATCACCACAAACAATGAACAGGTCTTCTAGAAGCTGGAATTCATTAGCATTACACTAGGCAGACAGGTGATTGAGGCTGAACACCTCAGTATCTCTCAATTAACCTGTTAAGTTCAGAATAAGACAATATTGTGGACTAATATTACTATTTCAATTTCAAGCAATCCAAGCCATATTCTTAATGTCCATGGTTTCCTGGCTCACCCTGTGTCCAACGTGACCCTCCTGTCACAACATATGACCAGGATTTTTTTCACACCCTCCAATCTGAATGAAATAGTGGGTGTGGTCAAATGTCATTAACAGTGGGAGGGTCTGAAAGAGGCATTAAATACCAAGAGTGCATAGTACAGTACATAGTAGGTGCAGAGCAGTGTTAATTTTGGCAGCACATTTCGATTTAGTTTTTAGTCTTATAACTAAAATGGCATTTTAGTTTTTGTCCCATTTTAGTCTTCTGAAAGTGTTTTAGTTTTAGTTGTACAGTATTTAGTCGACTAAATCTCCAGTACATTTTAGTCGACTAAAACTAATTTTAGTCGTCTAAAATCGAATGGGTGTAGTTAAATTGTAAGGCATTATTTAAGCATTTCTCTACAATTTCCAAACTACTGCTGGAGTGAAAAATTTAATATGTTATTATTTATTGTATTATGGTTTGAACATGCACTACAGACACAGATTTAGTCATTATTTTAAGTAAAACCGTTTTGTGAAGTACAGTATATTGCTTTTTTGACAAAAGGGTAATGTAAAAAAATAAAAAATAAAAATACAAAGAAAAAAACTCTTTGCGTGATCGTGATGATGCCAGTGCCACCATGCAGTGCACTGCCAGTGGTCACTGATCAGAGGAGGCTCGTAATGCTGCACAGTGCTGGATGGTGGTCTGAAGGATGGCCTGTAATCCACAGTGCCCTGGATGCCACTGTCAGTGGTCAGAGGAGGCCTGTAATGCACACACAGTGCTTTGGACGGACAGTGGTCTAAGGGGAGGCCTCAGGCCTGCTGTAATTGTAATGTACTACACACTCACAGTCTGCTCTGCTCTCTGCTTTGGGTGCCTGGCGGTCATCTCGTGAGTCGGGACTCGAAGTGGAACAGATTCGTCGAGACTCGGGAGGCCTGGCTGACCTGTAATGCACAGTGCTGCTCTCTCTGGTCTCTGGCAGTCGCCATGGTCCACACAATCGAACGCAATTGCTTGCTGGGAGCGGATTGTGGAAGCAGGCAGAGCTCCGTGAAAACCGGAAGTTAGTTTACGAGGATAAACGTCTCTGCCTCACATTTTCTTCCGATTTTCGTACGTTAACGAAAATGGATTTGATTTTCGGCAAAGTTTTCGTCAGTGGACAAAAATGTGCTGTACTTTTCATTTAGTTTCCGTTACTGTAGTACGTCTCTAGTACCTTCCCACACACTGTAGGTGGCTCTGCCTCTCTTACTTGCAGGGAGATCATCCAGTGGGGGTGTCGGCATCTGCACTGCACCCTGGGCACTTGCATCTCCCTTGTCCCCATCCTGCACTTAGTGGAAGCCGCTCAGGAGATCAGATCTGTGGGAAGCCGGACTTCTGTGTTTATAAGTTATAGTGGTGAGCAGGGAACAGAGGGCCTGAGCCAGAGGTAGTGGAACTAAGTTTCACCAAATTCCAACTGAAAAAAAGCCCTGTATATGATACATCTACCTATTTTGTACGCAAGCTTGACCTTCTGCTTTATGCTTTCAGGCAGACTGCATGAATCTCCTAATGATGGTGTCAAAGTGACCCTGTCTTTGATCTAAACTATGTAAGGCTGTTATCTGTAAAGAACACTTACCTCAACTGCTGCCCGCACCTCCAAATACCACTGCATTCAGTAAACGTGGCCCCCAAAATGTGATGGGAAACCAACACTTCTGAAAGTGCCAATCTTCAGATGTCCCCTGCAGCTTTCACTGGTTCTTCCCTCTGACCTTTATGTCACTACTGTCTCCTGTAATGGGTGGAAGTCAGCAGGAGGAACCAGTGAGAGATGCAGGAGGTCATGCCATGTGAAGCGGAGATACAGAAGCTAGTGGGTCAGTGGCTAGTGCGTCAGCATAAAAGCCAGGGAAAAGTATTTTAAGGAGGTCAGCAGTGATAGCCCATATTTCTCTTATTAAAGGTTTACTTGGAGGAAACAGCAGTATCATATCCCTGTTCCCAAACCAAGGAAAACTCATTGCGCAGTGTCCAGATTAAAAACGGGTAATTTATTAAAATACTACTTACAACAAAACTGTAATCACAGGCCTTTGGAAATACACCGCCCTATCACTCTCATGAGCGTACTGACGTCACCACTATTTTCTGCCCTGCCAGGGCACACTGTAAACACACTGTATATAGCTGAATGCTAAGCACGGGAAGCGGGCCGCCACATCCTTAACAATCGATGAGTCATCAGCTAAATGTAAAAAAATAATAATTTGCGATAAAAAAAGAGAAAAAAATACCAGGCCCTTCAGCAGTGGGAGAGACGGCGGTGGGAGAAGACAGAAGCTTGAGAAGACGGCAGTGGGAGAAAACGGCTCAGAGCTATTTTAAAAAAAAGGACAAAGACCGGCTCTTGTTTTTTTTTTTACATTTCATTGCTTTTTGAGGTGAATGGGTAGGGGACGATGTACTCGATACCCATTCACGTAGGGGGGGTGGCATCTGGGGGCCCCCTTCTTAAAGAGCGGCTTCCAGATTCCGATAAGCCCCCCGCCCGCAGACCCTGACATCCACCGGCCAGGGTTGTCGGGAAGAGGCCCTTGTCCCCATCAACATGGGGGCAAGGTGCTTTCGGGGGGGAGCAGAACCCCTCCCCAAAGCACCCATCCCCCCATGCTGAGGGCATGCGGCCCGGTATGCTTCAGGAAGGGGGGGGCGCTCGCTTGTCCCCTCCCTTTCCTGACCTGCCGGGCTGCATGCTCTGATAAGGGTTTGATATGGATTTTTGTGGGTCCCCTCCGAATCCATACTAGACCCAAAGGGCCTGGTATGGGCCTGGGGGGGGGGGGGGACCGAGCCCACACTGTTTTTTTGGGGTCTTGTATGGACCTGGGGGGGGGGGGAGCCCACGCTGTTTTTGTTTTTTGTTTTTTCACTTTTTTTTTTTGCCAGCAATTTTTTTTTTTTTACATTTAGCTGTCAGCGGGGAACCCCCTTCAAAAACGCACTGGACACAAAACGCACTGATGTGAACTTGTATAATAGGAAACCATGTTAAATGGACTGTAGGGCGTTTCTGCAAACTGCAAAACGCACTAAAACACGCATAGGTGTGAACCTAGGGTAAAACCCACACATAGTGATTTTTTTGCACATTACTCGATTACAGATTTTTTTTTTTCAATTTGCATGGAGTTTAGCTTTAAATGATAATTGCACAGCTAACATAATATGCAAAATGGAAGCCAACAGAAACAAGAGAGAAGCTCAAGAAAAGGCTCTGTCCAACTTAGAAATGAGATTCTTTTGCCATTCAAGGGCTTGTTACAAGGAAATCATACACAGATGACTAATTTTTTTATGGTTCACGGACAGCTAAAGTGAAATTCAGCAGCTGTTCAGGACAAGTGACCACTCTAACGGCTATATTATAACCTCCTAATAGAGAGGCGATTGCGCTAGAGCACGAGGTGAGCTGTGATTATCGGCAGGTGAGTGCTTTATTGAAGTTGAAAAACCATTAACATTGATAGAGTAATTATTTCAACTTGAAAGTAATTACCTCAATGGGTGATAACCACTCCAGCGTTCCGTGATGTGATTGGCCGGCACTGCTGTCAGCCCTCGATGCTTAAGAAAATATTACTACAAAGCTGCAATGTTTGAACTAGTAAATTCACGGTAAGGACGCATTGCTGTAAAAATAAAATGATTTCAGCCTAGGCAAGTTAATTTCCCACTTTATTCCTCGCATAAATCCGGCATTTTTCCTCCATTTAGTCCTATTATGCGTTTTGCGTACTGGTTAAACCCTTTTTTGTAATATTTATTTAAGATGCATCTGCTGTACATCAATAATTCACACACAGTTTATATTTTTATTGTTGTGGATCTAAGCAGCAGTTGGAGGATTTTGTGACTTTTCATGGTGTGTGTCAGGCTAGGTTAAGCGATTAAACGCTTACTACACCCATCCAAGCCACAGTAAACTGATTAAATACTCTACAGAAGAGAAGGCTAAAGATAAAAAGGATAGCTTCCTTCGGATCAAGCTGCATGGTAATGTGTAGCTACAAATAACTGTGCAAATTACAGCACTGCTCGGTCATGTGCGGTTAATTGCTCCGTAGGTACACTTTCAGGGCTCAGTCGTGGGGGTTCACCTCGAGCTGTTAGCGTGCCTTGAGAGAGTAGCGATTTGTGATCCAATTTAGGTACAAGAGATCGCGAACATGCAAACTATCATCACTTTAAGCTGAAGTTTAACTAAAAAAAACATTATTTTCTTCCAGCACCCTCCTAGTTAGGTGCTAGGTAGATTAGGCAAATGTAGTTCTTTATCTTCTCTGTATGTTCTGGAGCCACTTGTGATTGCTTTGGTCTGATCTGAGTTTCACTGGTTGTGGGTTTGGCTGCACCCCCCCCCTTCCCTGTTTTCTGGAGTGCTCTGGAAAGTAGTGGGCTTGGAGAGTTAAATCTACAGTTTAACCGGTTCCTGTCCGGCTCATGTCTTTTTACGGGGGCAGAATGGCACCCCTGCGCAAAACCCCATATATAGACGGGGTTCCCTTTAAGAGCCCCAGGAGGCATGCACGCTGCATGGCAGGGGACCCGATGCGTGTGGCCAGTGTGAAGAAATAATTTCGGGTGGCTGCACTTCCAAAAATCCTTTTATTGAAGCTTCATATGACAAGTGGTTAACAGATGGAACAGGGACAAAGAGGTAGACGCGTTTCGCGCAAATGTTAGGGCTTAGTCATTAACCGCGATCGCCGCCGGCCACTCGCGATCGTGTGCACGAGAGCCAGCATAGGGATTTGTGTGTGTAAACACACAAATCGCTGTCCTTTTAGGGGAGAGGAGACATATCGTTTGTTCCTAGTAAGTAGGAACAACGATATGTCTCCTCCCCTAGTCAGTCCTATCCCCATACAGTTAGAACACACATGAGGGAACACATTTAACCTCTTGATCGCCCCCTAGTGTTAACCCCTTCCCTACCAGTGACATTTACACAGTAATCAGTGCATATTTATAGCACTGAACGCTGTATAAATGTCAATGGTCCCAAAAATGTGTCAAAAGTGTCTGATCTGTCTGTCACAATGTCACAGTACCGCTAAAAAATTGCAGATCACCGCCATTACTGGTAAAAAAAATAATAAAAAATCTTTCCCATAGACGCTAAAACTTTTATATACGCTTAGTGCGTTTTTTGTTTTTACCAAAAATATGTAGAAGAATATATATCGGCCTAAACTGATGAAGACATTTTTTTTTTTATATATATTTATTATAGCAAAAAATTAAAAAAATATATATATTTATTTTTTTCGCTCTTTTTTTGTTTATAGCGCAAAAAAAAAAACCCCACAGATGATCAAATAGCACCAAAAGAAATCTCTATTTGTGGGGGAAAAAAGGACACAAATTTTGTTTGGGTACAGTGTTGCATGAGTGCGCAATTACCAGTTAAATTGAAGCAGTGCCAAATTGTAAAAAGTGCTTTGGTCAGGAAGGGGGTTAAACCTTCCAGGGCTGAAGTGGTTAAATATTTATGAAAAGTGTAAATGGTGGGTATTACTGCGCTAACCTGGTATGTGAATGGTGAGCAGCTGCTGCATACAAATGTGACAAAGATTAGTGAAGCAAGGTGAGCGAGAAATGTAGTGCTAAGAAAAGGAAACTAATGAACAATTTTTATTTTTTATTTATTTCAGGTACTTATATAGCGCCGTCAATTTATGCAGCGCTTTACATATACATTGTACATTCACATCAGTCCCTACCCTCAAGGAGCTTAGAACCTAAGGTCCCTAATTCACATTCATACATATACTAGGGCCAATTTAGACAGGATCTGATAAACCTACCAGCATGTCTTTTTGTGCACATGATAGAAACTGATAATAATAATCAATCTCAAATATGACAAGGCATATATAAATGTGTGGAAACATAAATAAAAAATGTCCCATAAGTGGAATGTTCGTGTAGTAAACACATAACGTGCGACTTAAAATGGTTGTTGCTCAGGAATGGAACACAGTAACTAAGCAGACATGTGGAACATCAGGGATGGTGTATCTTCCACCGGAAATGAGGGGTATGCACTCTTACCGTAAGTGGTGGACTCGAGTGTCGGTGACAACGAGTCAATCAAGCGAAGAAAGCCGGAATCGGCGGACTTCCAGAACGATCCAAAGAACCCAGGAAACTCCAAGAACGACTTCAGGGAATCTTACAGGTAACCGTGAGGCTTCTTCACTTGATTGACTCGTTGTCACCGACACTCGAGTCCACCACTTCCGGTAAGAGTGCATACCCCTCATTTCCAGTGGAAGATACACTATCCGTGATGTTCCACATGTCTGCTTAGTTACTGTGTTCCATTCCTGAGCAACAACTATTTTAAGTCGGACTTTATGAGTTTACTACACGAACATTCCACTTATGGGACATGTTTTATTTATGTTTCCACTCATTTATATATGCCTTGTCATATTTGAGATTGACTATTATTATCAGTTTCTATCATATGCACAAAAATATTTGGTACATAGATTATTGTTCATTAGTTTCCTTTTCCTTTAGCTACATTTCTCAATCACCTTGGTTAAATATTTATGTTGTCCCAGCCAATCTCTGGGGGAGAGTGTCCAGTAGGTGGCGGGGAGAGAGCATAAAGAGTTTAAACTTAGGGCAGAGAGGTTATTGTCCAGGAGGAGGAGTCCCAAGCCTGAAGGGCTGCTGCCCTTCTGGGCAGTTCAGCTCTACATCTTCATTTGCCCATCGAGGTCCCAGCTGTATTAGCTGGTGGCCTAATCTATTGAATTTAACTGGAGCTGACCAAGGGATTTATTTTTGGGGATCTGGTCTGAAAAGCCCACAGGAGACGTGTGGCTGATATTGGAAGGAGACATCCAAATATCCAGGGGCAGGCTGGTATGTGAAATCCCAGTGATTGTGTGCTGCTACCATCCCTAATACATCTATGGGGTCCCTTTATAGTTCATCCCATTATTTGATGCTGCAAGGACTGAGCTAGAAATCTTTGAGAAAGAGACAAGTGTCCCCAAGTTACTACTTTGCCTTACCCTGCACCCATCCAATTTCCGGTTTAATAAAGAATCAGAAAAAGGATACCCCTAGCCCAATCGTTGAGCCAGAAGAGTGACTTAGACTGTGTGCCTGGCTGCGAATACACTAGCTTGAGAAAGAACTTGTGATCATTCGTGGGACTCTTTCAGGGGTGAGTGTAACATTCTTTACAAATTTAGTTACATGACCTACCTGTAAGTCCCACAATGTGCAGACTTCTGGATTCTGTAGAAATCTTCACTGCAGAGCTGCCCTGTCCTCTTCCTGCTGCTGAACGTCCAGCACTGTGGGGTTAATGGCTTGGGCTTGGGATCTCCGGGCTCAGCTGCACTAATAATGATTCCATGGGGACATGCCCCTTCTGCCCTCTCCTCCATTGAGAAACGTTTTTTCACTGATTACACTGCCTGTACCATGATCTGTGAATGGTGGCGAGAATCATGTGACCAATCAGACCAAAAGAACCTTTCTCATTGGAGTAGAGGGCAGGAGGAGGTGTAGCCCCATCAGATTATCTTTAGGGCAGCTGAGACCAGAGACCTGAAGCCATTAACCCCCACGGTGCTGGAAGTTCAGCAGCAGGAAGAGGACAGGGCAGCCCTGCAGTGAAGATTTCTACAGAATCCAGCAGCCTGCACATCGTGGTACATATTGTACTTCATTACAGGTAAGTAATGTAATGAAAGTTGTAGAAAAAAAAAATATATTTTTAACTTAACTTTAGATTTATATTAGTGAAAGATGCAACACACGTTATCGTTTTGGAATAGACTGAAATATCAATCAAAAAATATGTTATGTATAAACAATTTATTAAAAGCTATCATTTCATCTATCTGAAATACAGTCAGTTCTGTGACACTTGTGGGTATTTTTTCAATTGATCAGAAGTGGCAAATTGGCAGATTGACTGGGCTAACTGAGTCTAAACTATTTATGCACAACGATACATAATATCATGTATTTTTATGCTTCTGTTCCTTCCTTGCCAGTTGGAGGAAAATGTTCTGGACCAGACATGATAATACTGCCTTAAAAAAATACTGCCGTGCAACTGGATTTCTGGCAGGATCCAGAATCCAGAGGTATTTTTTGCACTTAGTAAACAGATATAACAAAACTCTTTAGGCTCCATGCATGACCAGTGAAGATAAGATGTCCCACCTTGTTTTGTGTCTGCCCGACCTTGAGTACTCACCATCCCCCTTGCTATTAAAGTGGTTGTAAACCCTTAGAATTGTTTTTTTTTTTTTAAAACTACCTGTAAGAGAAAGGCATAATGAGCTAATATGACTAGCATAATAGCTCATTATGCATCACTTACCTTAGATCGGGGCCCCCAAAGCCGTCCTCGTCTCCCTCTTCAGCCGCATCCATCGCTGCGGCGATAGCCGGAAGGTTACTTCCGGGTATCGCCGCACCAGCCAATCACAGCGCCGCTCCGGCGCTGTGATTGGCCGGAGCGGCGGAGACGTCACTCTGCGCATGCGCGCGAGAGCCGTCACATTTGGCTACGCCCAGCGATTGCTCTGAAGTAGCCGATTTTGTGAATGGGATTAACCCCATGAATGCGCCGTTGTCTACGGCGCGCATGCACCGTAGACAGCGGCGCCTGTCATTTTTAGTAAATATCTCCTAAACCGTGTAGGTTTAGGAGATATTTCTTGCACCTACAGGTAAACCTTAATCTAGGCTTACCTGTAGGTGCAAGTTGAAAAAGTGGGTTTACAACCACTTTAAGTAAATTAATGAGACCACACATGAATTGGAGTACAAATGGCCACAGCAGCCTTTTTATTAACAAAAACAACTTATCAGCCTGTTGGTCTTATGACGGCACCCAGAATTCCAACGTGTTCCACTTGTAAGACTGCGGGACCTTTTACCATACCAGGCCTCCAGCCGTGACACACCAGTTTGGAGACAACCCATACCCGCAGTGCAACCATTACCGTATTCCACAAGGAGAGAGGCGCCTCTGGGTGTAGCAGTATTAAAACAATTTATTTAGGCAGTGAACAAAAGCCACTCACATTTTGTTGGTAAAAAACAAGCATGTAGAACTTCCCAATCAGGGGAAAGGAGGGATCATCAGATGTGTCAGTCCACTTCTCTTCCTGCTGGGGCGCTAGGGTGCTCTGGATTCGATCGCACCGCTGACCGATGTATAGAAGAGGCTAGCTGCGATGGAGGAGGAAATCCAAAGCGACGTCAGTGACATCAGCACCCCTCGCCTGCTACACCATCGCGCTCCAAGCCTCGCTTTGGATTTCCTCCTCCATCGCAGCTAGCCTCTTCTATACATCTGTCAGCGGTGCGAGCGAATCCAGAGCACCCCAGCAGGAAGAGCAGTGGACTGACACATCTGATGATCCCTCCTTTCCCCTGATTGGGAAGTTCTACATGCTTGTTTTTTACCAACAAAATGTGAGTGGCTTTTGTTCACTGCCTAAATAAATTGTTTTAACCACTTCTCTACTGTGCATGAAAACCCCCTTCCTGCCCAAGCCATTTTTCAGCTTTCAGCGCTGTCACACTTTGAATGACAATTGCGCGGTCGTGCGACGTGGCTCCCAAACGAAATTTGCATCCTTTTTTTCCCACAAATAGAGCTTTCTTTTGGTGGTATTTGATCACCTATGCGGTTTTTATTTTTTGCGCTATAAACAAAAGAAGAGCGTCCAGTTTGGAAAAAAAACACTATTTTTTACTTTTTGCTATAATAAATACCCATTTTTTTTTTAAATAACATTTTCCTCAGTTTAGGCCGATACGTATTCTTCTACATATTTTTGGTAAAAAAAAAAAAAATCGCAATAAGCGCGTATTGATTGGTTTGCGCAAAAGTTATAGTGTCTACAAAATAGGGGATAGATTTATAGCATTTTTTTTTATTAGTAATGGCGGCGATCTGCGATTTTTTATTGTGACTGCGATATTGTGGCGGACACATCGGACACTTTTGACACATTTTTGGGACCATTCACATTTATACAGTGATCCCTGCTATAAAAATGCATTGATTACTGTATAAATGTGATTGGCAGGGAAGGGGTTAACCACTAGGGGGCGGGAAGGGGTTAAATATGTTCCCTCAAAGTGTTCTTACTGTGGGGGGAGGGGACTGACTGGGGGAGGTGACCGATGGTTGTCCCTATGTACAAGGGACACACCATCGGTCCCCTCTCCCTCACAGGACGTGGATCTCTGTGTTTACACACAGAGATCCACTTTCCTGCTCGTTTCCCGGGCAATCGCGGGTGCCCGGCGGCAATCGCGGCCGCGGGGCACGCGCACCGGGGCCTTGTGAATGCGGCGGGCGCGCGCGCGCGCCGCCGGGTGCGCGCGCGCGCCTCCTAGCTCGTTTTAAAGGGAGGACGTCATATGACGTCCTCCCAGAACGAGAGTGTCCTCCGCCCGCCGTCTATTGACAGTGGGCGGGGGACAAGTGGTTAATACTGCTACACCCAGAGGCGCCTCTCTCCTTGTGTTTTTCCTGCAGAACTGGAACATGGTCTCTGTTCCCCTTTGACGGTAGCCCTGGGAGTGTAACTTTAACCCCTGATATACCCTTCACCTCCAGTACTTGGACTTTCAACTAACTTTTCACCTAAGTCTACTTAGCTGTGTCTATCACTATGTACACTTAGTTACTACCATATTGTTTGGATATTTGAGTCTCTGGTATTTTTGCGCATTTTTACTTGTATACATTACCGTATTCCAGCTAACCTTAGTAACTGGAATACACCAGAGGGGCACATACCACCGATGAGCTCCCCCCACTTCCATCTCAACCGTATTTTCTTCCACCGTCAAAAGACCAACCCACCGCCACACAATCAGCTGCCATTGTTGCTTCCCCTTCTCACGCTGTCATGCCGGCCCTGCACTATCTTTCATTTTATTCTCTCTCGCTCCGGGCCTTAAGACTCGTACACACGGTCGGACTTCCATCTGACTTTTCCGTGGATTTTTGTCCGAACGGAGTTGGCCGGGCACACCCATAGCATACACACCACAGGACTTTTCTGCAAACTTTCCCAAAACTTTTTCCAACATCACGTGGTTTTTCTGCTCTTTACCGCCACCCTTTGGTCAACTTCTGCTATTCTTGGTTGATTTTAACATTATTTGTTTTGTCCATCGGACAAAAGTCTAATGGTTTTCTGTACACATTTGCTCCATCGGACTTTTGTTGGCCAAAAGTTTGTCCGTTTGCAGACCGAACTTTTGTCCGATGAAAACCAAAAAAGTTTGTCCGATGGAGCGTACACAAGGACGGATTTTTTGTCAAACTTGCTCAAAATTAAGTTTGTTGGCAAAAAGTCCGACCGTGTTTATGGGGCTTAACTTGACCAGTGTAGATAAGATGTCCCACCTTGTTTTGTGTCTGCCTGACCATGAGTACTCACCAAGACTACCGCGGAATAGGAAGAGGCAGATTAGGATGATCTGCCTAGCAACAGCCATTTCTTGTAAGTATAAAATATATATTTTTTATTATTTTTTTCACATTTTTAGGAGCCTTTTTCTTTTATTTTTTTATTTTTTAGGGTGGACCTCCGCTTTAAGCTCCTAGAAACTAAATAGTGTTATCCTATGTGTCCATGCACACTGCTTTAGGCTATTAGCATTTTTTGAGCTTCAGCATCTAGGAGCAGTAAAAACATTGTTTTTGTAGAGTTTTTTGGAGCAATTTTCCAGCAGAAAAAAATGCTGAATGCTCCTAAATGCTCCAAAAATATGCCTAACAGCTTTTTGAGAGCTTTTTTTTCCCCTTTATATACTGAAAAAATGCTAATAAAATGCTCCTAAATGCTTCTAAAATGCTACTAGAAGCTGGCACACAAATGCTGTTACTGTATCAGCATTTTACATCCAGCATTTTTTTCTAGATTTTTTGAGCTTATAAAAAAAAACTAGTGTGCTTGGAGCCTTAATTAATAATTTAATTAACCACTTGAATTCCAGAAGGTTTTACCCCCTTCATAGCCAGGCCATGTTTTGCTATTAAGCGCTGTGCTAATTTAACTGGCAATTGCGCAGTCACGTGCAAATGAAATTTGTATCTTTTGTTTCACATAACTAGAGCTTTCTGTTGGTGGAATTTGATCACCGCTGGGTTATTTATTTTTTGGGATTAAAATGAAAAAAAAAAAAAAAAGACTATATAAAAAAGCTATATAAAGACTATATAAAAGCCAGAGCTTAGTAAATGTGGTAGAGCTCTGCTGATTACCATCATCCAATCATGTGCAGATCCAAAATTCCACCTGCTTATAACAGCTAGGATTAGACTTGTATTGATTATCATTCTGGCCACAGTAGTAATAACAATCAGAGAATTCCTGGGAAAACATATTATCTCAAACATCATATGAGGGTCATGATTTCCACCTCCCAAAATTTGCTGTAACTTCACCTCTGTCTTGACATAAATGCAAATGTAGGGCAGTCGGAGTGGCTGGCCCATAAAGGTGATTAAGGCTTATATAAATTTGAACCTCTTGCCTACTGGGCACTTTCACCCTCTTCCTGCCCGGGCCAATTTTCAGCTTTCAGCGCTGTCGAACTTTCAATGACAATTGCGCGGTCATGCAACACTGCACCCAAATACATTTTTTAGCATTTTTTTCCCCACAAATAGAGCTTTCTTTTGGTGGTATTTAATCACTGCTGGGTTTTTGTTTGTTTTTTGCTAAAAAAAAAGAAAAAAGACCAAAAACTTTGAGAAAAAAGTTTTTCTTAGTTTCAGTCTGAAAATTTTGTAAATAAGTAATTTTTCTCCTTCACTGATGTGCGCTGATGAGGCTGCACTGATGTGCACTGATGAGGTGGCACTGATGAGCACTGATGAGGCGGCACTGATAAGCACTGATGAGGCGACACTGAAGGGCACTGATGAGGAGGCACTAATATGCAGCATCAATGGGCACTGATAAGCAGCATTGATAGGCGGCACTAATGAGCACTGATAGGTGGCACTAATGGGCAATGATAGGTAGCGCGTATTAGGCGGCACTGACTTGCATCACTGATGGGCACAGAATGGCCGAAGTTATGGGCACAAATTGGCATCACTGAGGGGCACAAATTGGTGTTACTGATGGGCACAGACTGGCATCACAGGTGGGCACTGTTGGGGCTGCACTGATCATCAGTGCCCTGCAGGTCTCCCCTGTAAAGAGATGCCGCTGATCGGCTCTCCTCTCCTCACATGCTGTCAGTGTGAAACGAGGTAAGGCGATTAACGGCACTTCCGTGTTTACATGTGATCCGCTGTGATTGGACACAGCCAATCACATGGGTAAAGAGCCACGTCATCGGCTCTTTACTGAGATCGGTGTCACACCATGTCCCAGGGACATAGCGCGCCCGTATTTGATGTGCTGCAGGCCTCCAGGGGCGCATGACCGTAGTAAGACTGGGCAACATCAAACTACATCGGCCCAGAACGAGAGGGGATCCCACCCACTGTCATTTGTCTATACGGTGGGCGGGAGGCAGTTAAAGTGGCTGTGAAACTCTGACAGGAAAAATTACGGAGGAACAGCAGTCTGCTCACATAATTTGTAATAAAAACATATTTGCCATTCTGAAGCTTCCCTCCAACCACTTTGCATATTCTTTTATATATACTGTGATTCTGTACTTGCCAAATATGCTGCAGAAATCTCCCTCCACTGAGTCTGGCTGCATCCATTTTAAGCGTGGGCAGCTGAAGCTGCTGCCTGTTCACTTTCTGAATTTACCCTGACACACAGTGGCCCACCTTCAAGAGGAAGTAAACCCTCCTCAAGAAAAAAAAAAAAAAGACCCTGCAAGACAAAGGCATAATGAGCTAGTATGCATAGCATACTAGCTCATTATGAATTACTTACCTGAGATCAAAGCCCCCACAGTGACCCTCGTTCACCTCCTCCGTCGCCACCATGATACCCGGAGTGAATTCGCGCGGGAGCCGGCAGTGACGGCATGATCGCCTTCACTAACGGCACGCTTAGTGCGCCTGCTTGCTCCGTAACATTGGTGCCATCTTTCTTGCAAGTATCTCCTTAACCGTGTAGGTTAAGGAGATATTTCTTGCACCTACAGGTAAGACTTAATCTAGGCTTACCTGTAGGTCAAAGTGGTCTGTAAGGGTTTACAACCACTTTCAGCTCTGCAGCTCCGATTGGCCCTCTTATGACTCACTCCCCCTCCCTTTCTGGCAAACTCTCACGAGAGAGAAAGAGCTGTGCATGATGTCAAACGCCTGGGCTAATGACCAGACAAGAAACAGGAAGTGGGCTGTATAAGGTATTTACTGGCAGAAAATAAATGTTTTACTACCTAAAGTTAAAACCACAAGAAGATTTACTAGATAGAAAGTAAAAAAAAAATTACTGAAGTTCCGCTTTAAAAAAGCATATCCTTCTATAGTATGTACAAGCAGTCCAAAGCAGTTAGTGTGATATCAGTCTGCTACCTTGTTCCTCTGCTATCTGTAATTTCTGACAGCTTAAAGGGGTCCAGGAGAACTGGAGAGGGGAGCTCCAGCACACAGCCTGTGTTTGACAACCTCAGCTGTGCATGTTTTCCAGTAAGGCTGTGTGGAGGGAGGTGTGTCTATTTCCTCCACTCAGGTCTCAGATTACAGTCCCTACTCTGTGCTGTGCATTGTGTGACATCCAATCTCCTTCCTCTGCCTGCTAGAGCTCAGAGATGTTGTGTAAAATGTGTGCATTAGAAGGCTGTGGAGAAGAGAAGGCAGCAGGTAAACAGGTACAACTTTTGGAGGAGAATTTGTTACATCTCTGTGTATCATCTGAAACTGGTCACTTCACTGGGTATATGTAAGAGATTACGAGTTCTTTAAATGTGTATGAATCACAAATCTGGCTGAACAGAATTACAAATTCTATGTTAAGTGAAGAGCTCTTGTATATATTGTATTTATAGCTGTTTGCTTGGGTTCATGCATGATCTAAGGTCAGTTTATTTTGTGCCCCTCAACTGTGAAACTTTTTTAAGCAGATGACCTTACAATAATGTGCCTATGCTTCGCTGATCATTACAAATACCTTTTGTGTTTCATTTTGATTATGATGTTCTTTTCAACAGATAGAAATCATATTAGATGAAATTTGTAGCGCTTATTTAAAAATTGCTGATGATATCACTCAAACCATCTGTTAACACAAAGAACCAGGGTCTGTGGGGATTTGTGTAATTCATTAAAATGTTCAACAAGCAAGCGAGAGAAAACTCGGGGGTCAAACCAGACTCGGATCTCTCTGTTTTTCTAACACGTTGATATAAATCGATGATCTTTGCTTTAATTACTAATTATCCGACACTGTCCTGTTCATAATGGTGCACAACAAGCTTTTAAAGGGCCAGTAAATCCCAATATTTAAAGCTGAAGCGCATAGCTAGTATAAAAAGCCATACTTCTAGTTCTGTTATGGAACATATTCATACTGTATGTACCTCAGTCTGTGCTGATATCCACCTCCTGTATTCCTCTGCACAGCAGCACTTAGACCTGTGCCACCCACTTTATGCACCCATGCACACAGGCCGTGTACCCAGCTCTCATAAATACCTTTGCTCCTGGCAACTGCTTTATGGCAGGAAAAACGCTTGACGCTCGTAGATACATCTATACGTCTAAGTGCTTGAAAATTAATCAGGGGTGTACAGGGCCCGGGGGCCGCTATGATGTTCCATCTAAAGGCCGCACCCGAGCCTTTGATCATTGTGAATGCCAGTCTCGGCAGCTCGGCCTCCATGGCTGGGAGTGGGTGCACTGTGCTGTCTGTGGCTGTCTGTGCCGATCCTGTTACTCAATATCTCACTCCCAATCCCAATGATGTGAGCGCAGGGTGCTGAAGAGGACCATAATATTTGCCCTACAGTACCTCTATGTGACCTAGCCAATCCCTGTTATGCCTACGCCAGCAGCCCCACCCATACTCCACCCACTAATGTGGACACACACAGCACGCTGTCCTAGAAGTATGGAAGGTGTGTGTGCAGCAGGCGACAAATTGGAAGACACACACATTAAAGGCTGCAAAATTGTTGAGTGAATCCAGACACACACACCCCCAGAGAGTATCCAAACCCCCCCCCCCCCAACTTGACAATTGCATATGTCCCTCCCTTGCCTCTGCTGCTCTAAGTCTCAGATTGCAAAATACTTCCATTCCTCTGAAATGCAATCCTCACATGGACTGCTTTTCAGAGGCATTTAACAGGCGGTGAGGAGGTGATATGTTGCCTCCCCACCACCTGTTATAACCCCCTAAATGCTGCATCTCCCCCACCACAACCACGTGCATTGCACGCGATTGTGGGGAAGTTGCAGTGCCATCTGTCTGTTAGGGGCCCCAGTGCATTACTTTGCCCAGGGGCCCATAATAGCGTTAAGGTGGCACTGCCTAAAGGCTTTCTGGTGAAGAGGAGTAAAAAGTCCCCTACAGTGTCCTACCAAGTGCGGGATGAGGACGAGGACAGAGCGCAGGCCACCCTCCAGCATGGATGGTGTCCAAGGAGAGGCCAGCTCCATGCCCCACCGGAGGCTGTCCTCCACCGGCCACCCCTGGTGTTCTATCGAGAAGTGCCTCCCATCTATAAATGCCCCGATGAGTCTGCACATGTGCAGTACCAAACGTGGGATGGGGTTCGGGAGGAGGCAGGGAAGAAGGGACAGGGAGGGGGCGGGACGAGTGCCGTCAGATTACATACAGGAGAATCTCCTGTTTACTCGGCAGCCTCTGTAATAGGAAGTCCCGTCTCCTGGGCTGGCATTGGACGATTGTTCTGTCTATCATAGGAGGCGGGACTTTGTATTAAAGAGGCTGCCATTAAACTGGAGGTTCTCCTGTATGTAATCTGTTGGCGCTCGCCCCGCCCCCCTCCCTGTCCCCTCCGAGGTTGCAGATGGGCATTGATCAGGCTGCACTCATGGCAATGGTGAGGCTGCACTCATGGCAATGGTGAGGCTGCACTCATGGCAATGGTGAGGCTGCACTCATGGCAATGGTGAGGCTGCATTCATGGCAATGGTGAGGCTGCATTCATGGCAATAGTGAGGCTGCATTCCTGTCAGTGGTGAGGCTGCATTCATGGCAATGATAAGGCTGCATTCATGTCAGTGGTGAGGCTGCATTCATGGCAATGGTGAGGCTACATTCATTGCAATGGTGAGGCTGCATTCATTGCAATGGTGAGGCTGCATTCATTGCAATGGTGAGGCTGCATTCCTGTCAGTGGTGAGGCTGCATTCCTGTCAGTGGTGAGGCTGCATTCCTGTCAGTGGTGAGGCTGCATTCATGTCAGTGGTGAGGCTGCATTCATGTCAGTGGTGAGGCTGCATTCATGTCAGTGGTGAAGCTGCATTCATGTCAGTGGTGAGGCTGCATTCCTGTCAGTGGTGAGGCTGCATTCCTGTCAGTGGTGAGGCTGCATTCCTGTCAGTGGTGAGGCTGCATTCATAGCAATGGCGAGGCTGCATTCAGAGGCTGCATTCATGGCAATGGTGAGGCTGCATTCATGGCAGTGGTGAGGCTGCAGATGGGCACTGTTTAGGCTGCATTGATGGGCACTGACCCTTATTTTGCTTCACAGTTCTTTATTTAAAATGTAAGTTTTTTCCTGAAAACTGCCCTCTTAAGCCTCGTACACACGACCGAGTTTCTCGTCAAAAAACGACAAGAAACTTGCTGGCAGAGCTTTCTTGCCGAGTAAATCGGTCGTGTGTACGCGGCTATCAGGTTTCTCGTCAAAAAAAACGACAAGAATCTCGACGAGAAAAATAGAGAACCTGCTCTCTATTTTCTCGTCAGGATTCTCCATTTTCTCGTCGAGATTCTCGTCAGCATGTTTCTCGACGAGAAAAGTGTGTGTATGTACACTTACCTGTCGCCGTGGAAACCCGCGCATGCTCGAAATGACTTTGACGCATGCGCGGTAGCTTCCTAGGCATAGGTAGGGTATAGCAAGATGGTGGCGAAGGCATCGAATGTGACGAGCGCATGCTCGTCGTAGTCGATTACGTCACCGCCTTCGCCCCATTCAAAGAACAGCGGGTTCTTTGAATTGAGCGTGTGTACACTCGGCCGGGACAAGTTTCTTGTCCAAGAATCTCGTCAAGAAAAATGACAAGTTTTTTCCTGACGAGATTCTCGGCCGTGTGTACGAGGCTTTAAAGTGAAGGTGCGTGTTATAGGCCGATAAATATGGTATATCCAAATAACACGCCCGAGCATATCCTTAGACTCTTCACCACACACAGCCACAAAGTCAAGAGAATTCTTGTTGGGCAGTGTATTAGTTAATTTGCATTTAATTTTAATTGTTCAAAGAATATCAAGCAAAATGGTCGGCTCTCACGCTTGTTCACTTCATCAAATCTGGCCCTCTTTGAAAAAAGTTTGGACACCCCTGAAGCTAATCAGAATACAAAATTGTTTATCGAATAAAACACTTCACATACAATAGGTGTCAACTAGGAGACTAAGATATCAACTACGTATTTGGCTGTTTGTCTGGAGCTCCATGAAAAAGGAGCCCTCAATAAAAATGGTAATGTTTTCCCTTTAAAACCAGTCTACGCTTTTTAGTTGCTCTTTAGAAGACAATTTCCTTTGTGCGGTTTTCCTCTGGACAGGTGAGATGGTCCCTGTTCCTCATTTTCTACGAGACTGCACACCGATGCTGAAAGTTATGTTGTTCATTTGCTAAAGCTACTCTTTTTGACCCCTCCATCACATACTAACTACCAGTTCAACTCTGAAAAAAAATAAGACATGAAATAATCTAATCTATTATAAATGTCATAAATCTCTATATATTGACCAAGACTCGGCTCTCTAAACTGTAGATATTACATTTCTGACCTTTGACATAGACGGGGATAAATCTTGACCCAGAGGTGGAGGCTTACACGGGATCTGAATTCTTTCAAATGGGGACCTAGTAAATCAAGTCCATTCTGAAAAAACAATTATGTTGGGCCCAGTTAGGTCACAACAAGTTCATTGGCGCATAGTTATAATGTCCACTAAAGCAAACAATTAAGAAGCACCATTCACGGGCAGGATGGATGACTTAGTGGATTGTCACGAGTATGGAGCCTTTCACCTGCGAGGTCGTGGGTTCAAATCAGGCCTTGGTCGTTTGCGGCTGAAAGTTGTCAGCGGTTGATAGCTGTGCACTGGGATGTGAAATAAGATGTCATCCTAGTGCCAGTCTTATTGAGCAAGTGGTCAAGTGATCAGAGAGCTCTGAGCTCACTGGTATCGGCTTTATAAATCTGTGGAAAGGAGTCAGAAGCATTGTGAAATGTGTTTCTTTACTAAAGAATTCCAGGAAAATATGTAAAATGTGCTTTAGTTCCTGTATAGATTTCTTCCAAAGCAACTATTTTTCAATTCAGATAGTCCAGTTACTTGAAATATGTCTTCATATTGGGTTGTTAACTGAACGTTGTTATCAGACTTACAGTGGGAGTGGCTGGTTTGTGATCTTAGAGGTAAGATGTGGTTGTGGTTTAAAGGAGATAGAAGGCTCTAGGCCTGAGTTGTCTGTGTGATGAGATCCACTAATACTCCAAACAGCAAGTAGAAGGTGGTGGCATAGTGACTTATGTAGGGCTCACCCTCGAAAGGGCCCGCTGAATGGTCTGGTGCCGCGTACACACGATCACTTTTCTCGTCGGGAAAAATTTCATATTTTCTCTTGGACCAGCATTTTTTCCGACGAGAAAAACGGCGAGAATCACGACGAGAAAAATTAGAACATGCTCTAATTTTTCTCGTCGCGAATCACGGCATTTTTTTCCTCTGCAGTTTTCCCATAGAGAAACACTGCTAGGGAGCCTACACACGCCCGGTTTTCTCGACCAAGAGAAAACATGTCGTGAAAAACGGCCGTGTGTAGGGGACCAAGCCGGTCCTCGTTTTTTCCCGTTGGGTTTCACGGCGGTGTTTTCACCGCCGTGAAACTCGATCATGTGTACACGACATCAGAGTTCATTCCCAAACTAGGATCCAGCACTCAGGTCTGTACTCACAATGTCCATGGAGCTGTCTGCTACCCAGGATCCACAGGTCTGTTGTGTGCCACCCAGCATCCACAGGAAGATCCTCAGTGAGAGAAACAAGAAAGATCCTTAGTGAAATCCACTGAGCAGGTTCAAAGATTCTCACTAAACAGGCTCCCCAGCTCTGCCACAGCCGGGACCTCAATGAACACATCAAAACTTCAGCTGGGCTGCCTGGAAGGGAAACAGCCCTTCAAGTAATATTAAGGCAGTTTTTTTTTTTTTAAATAACATGTCTCTACTTTCTCTGTGTAATAGTTTTGCACAGAGCAGTCCTAATCCTCTTCTTCTCAGATTCCCCGCCGGTGCTCTTGGCCCCTCCCTCCCGCCAAGTGCCTCAATAGTAAGCAGCTTGCTTTGGGGGCACCTGAGCCACTGCTACGTGTATCCATTCAAACACGGACTGCGTCTCGGCTCTGCCCCTGCTCTCTCCTCATTGCTCACTGGCTGTGATTGGCAGCCAATGGCTCCCGCTGCTGTCTCAGCCAATGAGGAAGAAGAGACCTGGGATAGCCGCTGTCCTTGAGCACATGGCTGGATCAAGATGGGGTTCAGGTAAGTATTAGTTGTTGCGGGGGGGGGGGGGGCTGCTGCACACAGAAGGTTGTTTTTCTTATCTTCATGCATACAACTCCTGCTGGACAAGAACTCCAGGCTTCAGACTATTTATACTCACTCCCTGCCACCATCTGGGCACCCTCTTCCAGGAATTGGCTAAAGTAACATAAATATTCAGCTGCTGAATTGCTTCATCCAGCCCACTACTTTCCAGAACTATCCAAAAGGAAGGGGAAACACTCAAACCCACAAACAACGACATTCAGAGCAGTTTAGAGCACTCACACACTGCCTCATTGATTACAGAAGAGCCAAAAGAGCTACATTTACCCAATCAAACAAACCAACTTTTTTTTATGTGGGTGCTACACCTGGATACTCCAGAAATTTTATTATTACCCTTCTTATGTTGTACAGTATGGTTGGATGAATTGCTAGAGTATGGCTTGGCATAGATTGGCAGAATCTGTATCACCAAGAGAGTGAAGGATGTGTAGGTATCTGCCCATTTTTGCTCAAATCATCTGCACCATGATTCATGTTTGATGCCAACTGCTGTATCCCTGAGATCAATTTTGACAAGGGAATGGGACCTTCCCAGGGGGAGATGTTTCAACAAGATTTCAGCAGTTAGAAATTTGGAATACTGTGGATCAGCATAACAGCCAAGCATCTTGCCATTTTCTAAAGTCATCAATGGCATCCCTAAAACTCTTCCTTTAATTATGATTGTCCAGTCAAAAAATTCTGGACAACTTGCACAATTTGTTTTTAGATAGCAATGTATGAATCCAGATGTACCAGTATGAGTGAGACAAGTGCAGGGGACAAAATGAATATTTCTATAGTTTGTTGGTCTGTTCTCAGACCTCCTTCATACAAACTGTTATTAGTCCAAAAAGATCCTGTTTTTTTTAGTGGTGCTGACAATTGGGTATTTCCTGGGCTTTTCTTCAGCGGGAACATGGGGGAACGCAGTTCTGGCACCTCCAACACAGAATGTACAGTATGTGCTGGCAAAGAAAGATGGGGTGTGCTGGAGGGTCTATTGATTCTGATTGCTGGGATTCTATTGTAGCTGGGGGCTGTCGTATTGCTGGGGGTCTATTGCTGCTGTAGGAATCTACCATTGCAGTTGGATCTATTGTTCCTAGCAGGGGATCTTTTGTTGCTCTGGGGGGGGTTTGGGGGGGATCCACTGTTGATGAGGTAGGGTCTATTGATGCTGGCTGCTGGGGGATCTATTGTTGCCAGTAGGGGCCTACTGTTGCTGGTGCAGATCTATTATTGCTGGTGGGGGATTAATTGTTCCTGGGTGGTTTATTTTGTTCCTGGTGTAGGGTCTCTTGTTGCTGAGGAGGGGGGTTTATTGTTGCTGGGAAGGATCTGTTGTTGCTGGAGGTGGGGTCTATTATCATTAACCAATTCCATAATAATTACTTACCACCACAAAATGATATTTGGCTGTGTATTCTCCACAAGGTGCAGTACTAGGAGGTGGATGGGGGCGGAGACAAGGGATGGTGCACAGAGGTAGGTCAGGGGCAGAGTACCTGCACCCATTCTACGAGAAGAAAAGCCCTGGAAATCACACCGGCAATCCTGTCACATTAGGATCACTTTGAGGTGCACAAGAAGTACCTACCTGCTTACTGGGTGGATGAGCTAGGTGTGGCTTCCTTGGTGACAGGAATGTTGCAGAACCTTGGCTCATCCAGCCAGGGAGGGAGCAATGCATGAAAACAAGTACAGTAAGTATCTCTCTGCCCTGTATAGCGAGTTGCCAGCGATAGGATCACTGTTGACCCAAAAAGAGCTAAGGCAGGAAGTGGTAGTGATTAAATGGGATAACACTGAGGCTGGGTTCACACTGGTCCGACAAACGCTCCGACATTGGGAGCTCATGTCGCATGACATGTGAAAATCAATGTTTCCCTATGGGAGCCGTCTTAACTGGTCCGACACAAGTCGGTCCGACTTTGAAAATGCTCCCTGTACTACTTTGGTCCGACTTTGATCCTTCTTCAGCCCATTGAATATCATCGAAGTCGGATCAAAGTAGGATCCTTGTCCTAACCATCCTACTTTTGACATCCGACATGTGATTACAGCAGCAGTAAAAGGAACTTATCTCACACTGGGATTGTTTTGATTGGTCAAAGGACAAGTCAGACTCACAAAGTCGGATCAAAGTAGTATCCTGTTCATGAAAGTCGGATGGATGTCAGACCGATGTAGGATCAATGTAGGACTGATGTCGCAGAGCAAAGTAGGATGAAAGTTGTATGACTGTGTGTCGTACCAGTGTGAACCCAGCCTCATACAATGAAAATCGTTGGAAGCGGTTTAGTTTGTAATGGACCCAGCAGTGATTTATTAAATGAATGTATGTATAATATCTTTAAAAGGATTTGGCATATGACCTTTTTACGTCAAAGATTGTACAAGTTATCAGTTGTAAATTAAAGAAAGTTTGGCAAAGTATGGGAGGGGGCTTCATGATAGTAAGGGGTCTTTAACATGGGTGGCCAAGGAGTGGTAAAAATAGGAGGATGAGCCGTAGTTTTACCACCCTCTGACTGCCCAGTTAAAATCCACTTTTGCAGCCGGACAGGGCTATATACATGCTGTGGCATAAAATGGTTGGAATTTGCATCTGAATCACCTTGCAGTGCTCAGAAAACGCACAGGACTTTTTTTCAATTCGCACTGCTGCTGCACCGCCGATATGTGAACCGGCTCCATAGAAAGCCGGTTTGGTTCACATGTCATGCGTATCGGATGATACGCATCCGCTGATACGCATCCGATCCGCATATTTGTGAACAAAGCCTTATCCTTCCCCAACTTTACTAAAAAAGTATTTTTATTTCTGTCTGTGTTGCAGTGGGAGAGTTTCCTTCACTTCCCACCTGCGAAAACATTGTCAGTAGGACAAAAAGTGAGGGGAAATCTTTCTAATGGTGCCCTGACTACCATGAAAACCCCGACACAGTTTGTAACCCTTTTGAATTTTCTGGCATATCTGCATGTACAGTAAACAAGGTAACTTTTTGCTTATTTATTATTTCTTAGGCTTAGCTTATACTTGCTGTTGTGGGGCAGTAAAAACAGGCGGTTGAGATGCATTTTTACCACCCTCTGCCTGCCCCCCTAGGTTGCAAAGGCAGTTGTACAGGGGCATACACATGCCGGGGCTCTGATGCTCTACATCATGGAGTGACAAATACTATCCTCTCTAGCATCTTCAACGGGCAGTACACCCCACTGAACGTGACCCATTCAAGTGAATGTGACCCCCTCCAACCACGTGCACTGCATGCGATTGTGGTGCAGGCTTTAAAGGGTTAAAACAGGCAATGAGGAAACAATAGTGTAAACGAGCCCTTAAAGCGGTTGTATACCGGAAAAAATTTTATTTATTTTTTTCACAACCTGCAAGGCAAAGTCATAATGAGCTAGTAGGACTAGCATACTAGCTCATTATCAATCACTTACCTTAGATCGAAGCCCCCGCAGCGGTCCTCGGACACGTCCTCCGTCGCATCCATGATACACGGAGTGACTTCCGGGTATCGCCGCTCCGGCGCTGTGATTGGCCGGAGCGGCGATGACGTCACTCCCGCGCATGCACGGGGAACGGCACGATCCACGCGCATGCGCGAATTCCGGCAGTGTCCGGTAGGCTGCCATTCAAAGAGCCGCCGCGCTCAGTGCGCCTGCGCCGTTATCTACGGCGCGCATGCACCGTAGATAGCGGTGCACTCTTTTTTGCAAATATCTCCGAGACCGTGTAGGTCTCGGAGATATTGCAAGCACCTACAGGTAAGCCTTAATGTAGGCTTACCTGTAGGTGCATTTCATATTTGTGGGTATACAACCACTTTAACAGTGCATAATTCCTAATTAAATAACAATTTAAGTGTTACTAAACCCAGGACCCTGCATTCACTATATCTGGTCTTCCACAGTACACAGAACATGCAAATGCAATTATTTTAGTAAATATAAACTGCTAAATACCTTTTCTCATCAGCAGTTAGAGCAGTCTTGTGACTTCTATCAGTGTCTAGTTAAAGCTTGTAGGAGGAGTTTTCATTCTGCTCTGACTGTCCTATGAGGCTGCAGGACCCTTGACTCTCTGACTGGGCAGTGCTGACTGGCCCTGTGCTGATCACATGCACTCTCCCAAGAAAAAAAACTCTCTAGCAATACACACCTAACTGAGCATGTGCAGCTTGTCCCCTGGCCTCTGTTCTATCAGCAGATGGTTTGGGGACTATGGAAGAAGGGGAGTGGGGGGGAACAGAGAAGACAGGATCAAACAGCCTTTTTACACAATGCAGAGGATTTACCCCTTAGGTTCCACAGTGAGTATAACAAGCATGCTTTACTGTATATACAGACAGATTTTACTGTTGTGGGTTTAGTAACACTTTAAATAAGCAATACACATATCATATATAGCATATTGTTCTTATGGATTACAAAATCCCAATTATATTTCTGAACATCCATTTTGAAAACACAGCTTGCCCTTTCTAATAATATAGCTTACGTCATGGCCAGGGCTTTTTTTTCAGCAGGAACTAGGGGGAACTCGGTTCCCCCACCTCTGGCTCAGGTCTTCTGCTCCCTGCTCACCACTATCACTTGGTAACACAGAAGTCCAGCTTCTGCGTTTACAAGTGATAGTTTATCTCCCAATAGCTCCCACAGGTCAGATCTCCTGAGCAGATCCCACTGAGTGCAGGACAGGGACAAGGGAGATACAAAACAGGTACCCAGGGTTCAGTGCAGTCATGGGCGGTAGGGGGCGCATAATAGGCTGCACCTTCTGTGGTCTCCATTTTTTCCCTGGTGACCAGTTGTTGATGCTCCTACTGCATGATCTCCCTTGTTAGTGTCTGTAGTATAGTCTAGTAACCAGGGAGGTACTACAGCCGGATGGGTGCTTCAGCTTAATATTGCAACAAAGGTAAGACATGTGGCAAATGGTGAAGCTTTTAAGGAGGGGGGAGAATATGAGGGCAGTGGAGGGCGGGGGAAGTGCTACTATTTGATGCCATTTGACAGGTATGTGTGTGTAGCGGGGTGCTGAATTTAGGGGAAGTGTTTGAGAGGTAGTTTACCCAAACACCCTAATTTGTCAGGGTTTTTGCAACCATTTTATCCACAGGGAGAGTATCGGTGTACAGTTCCCTGTGGCCTACAGGTGGCGCTGCCATAGTAGGCTAGGGTTGAACCGCTGATACAGTGCTGTGCCTTGTATGTCCCCTCTCGGCAGCCATATGGTGGGAGTGGTCTACCTGCTGAGCATGCTGGGAGAGGATATAAAAGGGGCAGACGCTGCCTGTTTGGGGTTCTTGTTCCTGTCCGCCCCGGCCACCTTCAGCCCGGGGGCGGGTTGTCGTTGGTTCGGTCGTCGGGAGTCCTACTCCCAGGGAGTGTTCCTGTTCCATCCTGGGCACCTTTAGCCCAGGGTGAGGTACTACCATGCTGTTCCTGTCCGCCCTGGGTATGTAAGCCCAGGGATCGCAGTGGAGGCCTGGGGCCCAGCACCTTCGGCTGGGGTCCACCTAGGATCGAGGAATCTCAGGGTGCCGCCTCGCAAGGGGACCCGTATCTAGGATGAGGAGGCTGGGAAAGGAACTCTCCGAAGACCCAGTGCAGTGTCATGGTGACGGTAGGGTCCCGGTAACTCTCCGGAGGGATGTCTTCTCCTAAAAAGGTACCATAGCTAAAGAAGGGGATCAGTTTCACCAGGTCTGTGACAGAGACCAACTTCACAGTCTGTGGCAGAGACTGTGCGCCTAGCTAAACTTGCTTGAGAATCTGAGCAAACATCTGTACCGTTTGTGCCTGGACCTCATCCACACCTTGTACTGTTCTGTTTCTTGCTCCAACCTTTTTCCTATCAGAGACTGTGTTATTGCTAAGAGAAAATAAACTCTGAGTTGGAGTTTCATCTGGTGTGGACATTCACTTTATTGGGAAGTCAAGGACTTGTCTCTAATTAACATAGAGGTGAGAATCAGGCTCTGGAGGTTTTCATGCTCTAAACGTGGAAGACCCAACAACAACACTGTCGTTTTTTTCGACGAGATTCTTGGACAAGAAACTTGTCCCGGCCGAGTGTACACACGCTCGTTTCAAAGAACCCGCGGTTCTTTGAATGGAGCGTACGCGGTGACGTCATCGACTACGACGAGCATGCGCTCGTCACATTCGATGCCGTCGCCGCCATCTTGGTATACCCTACGTATGCCTAGGAAGCTACCGCGCATGCGTCGAATTCATTTCGAACATGCGCGGGCTTCCGGGAGGACAGGTAAGTGTACACACACTCACTTTTCTCGTCGAGAAACATGCCGAGGAGAATCTCGACGAGAAAATAGAGAGCAGGTTCTCTATTTTCTCGTCGAGGTTTCTTGTCGGTTTTCTCGACGAGAAACCCGATAGCCGCGTACACACGACCGATTTACTCGGCAAGACCTCTCTGCCAGCAAGTTTCTTGCTGGTTCTTGCCGAGAAAATCGGCCGTGTGTACGAGGCCTCAGTTTTATTAATGGATTGGCTTAAAAAAAGGACTGAATGGGGACCGAAATCTAAGACTTTCCCAAAATGTCAAGGCCAGATCCATCAAGACCCCTAGCTCATTATGAAACACTTATCAAGTATACATGAAATATTAATTGAATTTGGTTTGATTCTTGAAGGGAAAGAAAAGGAATCAGCCTTCCGCTTGGCGTTCTCCACATGCGTTCCAGATGTTTCAGGCTTCCCCCTTGAGGTTCCAAAGAGGGAGATGTATTAATATATTGTATTGATTAGATCAGGACCCCTGACAGTTATATCCAGAGATACCATCTGGCTGATGTTTGAATTCCGTCACCAAAAACAGGACATGACAAGTTATTAATCTCCCCCCCTTTTTTTTTTTAGTGTAGACGGTCGCCTATCTGCTAAAGCGCGTTTTTTGTCGTTCTCCGCGAGGCCAAGGCTGATTTGAAGGGTACTGAAATTAAGGTTATTACACAAATTGAACCATATGGTCCAAATATTTCAGCAAGAAAATTGCCAGACAATAAAAATGGCTCCTGACTTCCTAATGGTGTAAATTAAAAGCTTAACCATGGCTCTAACGATGTCCTTCTGCCACGCTTAACTACTGTTACATGAAGGACACAGTTTTAAAAATATTATGGGAGGGAAAAAAAAAAGCCAACGCCAACTGCCTGTTTTACAATCTGTTACCATGTCATTAAGAACACTGTCAGGGCTGCATAAACATAATTATACTCAACATACAAGAGGCCGATCTAAGTAAAGTTGAGAACTCACTGAGCAGTGTCGGAACCCATTGTCTAAGCTTCTGAACCAAAATCATTGATGAGAAAGGTGTCGGGAAAAAAAAAAAGCAGAACGCTCATTAGGATTAAAATTTAATGCAACAGCCAAAGTCATTTTATGAGAATTTAATTTACAGAGCGGCTTATTAAAGAGCATCACATTAAACATGTACTATGAATTAAGGCTTTAATTGGGTTGCTGGCATGTTTAATACTGCACAGGAGCAAGGGTAAGGGACTAGATATACATGTAATTGCAACTGCAACGAGGGACATTTTACTTAAGATAGTCCCAGGTAAGGTGATAGGGTACAGAAAACAATACGCCTTTCAGTTAAAGGAATGTCTAGTAGTTTTGTACATAATTTCCTTATTATGGTTGGGGATAAAAAAATGATATTTTCTTACAGATATATATTGAAGCCCAGCTCCAGGCACATCATTTTTATCATTATTATTTTAATTATTTTTCAATTAAATAGACCTCAAGTTCATCTTTGTTTAATCACAATTTTGTATTAAACTTACAAAAAAAAATAAAAAATACAGCACAACTTTTTGCAGATTGCATTTCATGACCAATAGAAACCAATCAGCTTCCAGGTTTTTTGTCAAAGCTGATTGGCTATCACGCACAGCTGCACCAGATTTTGCACTCTCCAGTCTTAGTACAGTAAATAAACGCCAATATGTTATTATGTTTATTATGATATGCTCAGTACTTTCGCTCTCCTCTTTCTTTAACCACTTGAGACCCGCGCTATAGACGAAAGACGTCTGCAGTGCGGCTCTCAAGTGCCGGGTGGACGTCCTGCTGTGTTTACATCCGGCCGCGCGCCGCAGAGGGCGCGCGGCGGGGAACAGCTGTGCCCGCCGCATCACGTGATGCCGATGCGCGTGCCTGGCGGCCGCGATGTCCGCCAGGTCCAATCCGGGGACAAAACCGGGGACAGACTTGGTCCAGGGACAGTGTCCTCAATCCGGGGACTGTCCCCTGAAACCGGGGATGTCTGGTCACCCTATCATATTACGTTGCGGCTTAAAAAGCTGCTAGGGGTCGCGCGCGCCGCTGGGGACCCGATGCGCGTGCCCGCCGGCCGCGATGGCCACCGGGCACCGCCGATTGCCCAGTAACCGAGCAGGACCATGGATCTATGTGTGTAAACACACAGATCCACGTCCTGTCAGGGAGAGGAGACCGATGGTGTGTCCCCTGTACATACGGACAACCATCGGTCACCTCCCCCAGTCAGTCCCCCGCCCCCACAGTTAGAACACATCTAGGAAACACATTTAACCCCTTCCTCGCCTCCTAGTGTTAACCCCTTCCCTGCCAGTCACATGTATACAGTAATCAATGCATTTTTATAGCAGGGATCGCTGTATAAATGTGAATGGTCCCAAAAATGTGTCAAAAGTGTCCGATGTGTCCGCCGCAATATCGCAGTCACGATAAAAATCGCAGATCGCCGCCATTACTAGTAAAAAAAAAAAAAATGCTATAAATCTATCCCCTATTTTGTATCTGCTATAACTTTTGCGCAAACCAATCAATATACGCTTATTGCGATTTTTTTTTTACCAAAAATATGTTGAAGAATACATATCAGACTAAACTGAGGAAAATTGTATTTTTTATTTTTTTTAAATGGATATTTATTATAGCAAAAAGTAAAAAATATTGTTTTTTTTTCAAACTGGACGCTCTTCTTTTGTTTATAGCGCAAAAAATAAAAACCGCAGAGGTGATCAAATACCACCAAAAGAAAGCTCTATTTGTGGGAAAAAAAGAACGCAAATTTTGTTTGGGAGCCACGTCGCACGACCGCGCAATTGTCATTCAAAGTGTGACAGCGCTGAAAGCTGAAAAATGGCTTGGGCAGGAAGGGGGTTTTCATGCCCGGTAGGCAGGTGGTTAAGGAGGTAGGAGGCAAAAGGTTAACAAAACATTATGGGTATTTTTTTTTTCTTTTAGCAGAAAAATAACAGGGGAGCCTTATAGCCCAACCAATTATTTGATGATTTTTTTCGATCATAAGAAAATTAGATTTGGCAGGGACCCATCTAGCACCCAGGGTGGAAGTACAGTAGCTTTCTTCCCATTGACTATGGCCATTGCCTATGCAAGCTCATCTCGGCAGTGAGTATATAAAACATACATATTTAATATACAGAAAATAATCTGATTCACTAACACAGCTCAGAATCAATTAGGATAATGTGTTGATAAAAATGAATAGCTATTAAATTCCAGAGCAGGGATGACTTCAGTGATGTAATGCTTTTACTTGAAAACATAGCCTAATGTCACCAATGTAATGCCATACTTAATTTAGAATATTATGTTGTAATTTTAGGCGAAGGCAGCTCTTTTTTAAGTAGGTACCAGCTGGAGAAACTTTAAAAAAGCCTCTAACTGCCCAGTCAGCAGCTCCCTTGAGGTCAATGCTGCTTTAGCTATTAGGAGGTCCTGCACAGGGAGAAGATAAATACATGCAGCCGTTCCCTTCTCACAACTGCTTAGAGCAGCAAAGGTGGAATCTCACGTCTTGTCTCAGCGGCGGGCTTATGTGGCCCAGGAGGACAGCCAGCTAAAGGACGACCACTAAACGCTTTAATAGACCCAACTGTTCATGATATCAAAATGTTTTATATTGATGTGCTCTGTACATAAAGTGTACGATGTACTGTGCTTTCTACATAAACAGCATAGCATAACATTGATGGAACCTGAAATACTGTATCATTCACTTAAAGGGGTTGTAAAGGTTCGCATTATTTTTTTTTTTAAATAACAAACATGTCATACTTACCTCCACTGTGCAGCTCGTTTTGCACAGAGTGGCCCTGAACGCCGTTTTTTGGGGTCCCTGGCGGCTCTCTCGGCTCCTCCCCACAATAGCTAACCCCCTCTGGGAAGCTCTTTCCCGAGGGGGTTACCTTGTGGGCACGCTCCCCTGTCATACACTCGGCGTCCATAGCCGCCGAGTGTATGACTCGGTCCCGCCCCCGGCGCCCGCGTCATTGGATTTGATTGACAGCAGCGCGAGCCAATGGCTGCGCTGCTATCAATCTATCCAATGAAAAACCGAGAAGCCCGGGCAAAGATCAAGTGTGTTCGCGATGCGGGACTTTCCAGGGCTCAGGTAAGTAAAATGGGGGGGCTGGTGGGCCGGTAATCTTCAGATGTTTTTTCACCTTAATGCATAGGATGGATTAAGTATGAAAAAACATGAACCTTTATAACCCCTTTAAAGCTGCACTCCAGGCAAAACAGCTAAAAGCACAGGTGAAATACATATAAGGGATCTGTTTTATCCTGGACATCCAGTTCTGAGATTGATAAAGCTTTGTGGCCACACAGTACAGCCCTGTCTAGCAGGGCAGAAGACCTGAACTTTTCTTTGCTGCAGTAAAGTAATGCATATATGTCTTTCCCAACCCCTGCCTTCAGCCATTGACTAGACATTAAAGGATAAGTAGCAGTCAGATTGGTGAGCTCATCTTGCTGTCACACTTGCTCTCTTCTGCTATCAGCATGCCTCTTGTCGGCACATTAACTGATTGGTTCCTTGTGCTGTTTCTTCCTCTCTCAATCTGTGCTCTGCTGTACTGGGGATTCCGGAGCTTATGCTGCTTGCTTTTAAAAAGGGAATAATAATGCATTAACAATTACAGAGCTGCAATAATTTATATCTGCCAATAATTTATATCTGCCTTGAGTTCAGATTTAGACTAGGTTCACAACTTATGCCGCGTACAGACGGAATTTTTTCATCGGATATTCCGACCGTGTGTATGCCCCATCCGACTTTTTCTGTGGGAAATTCCGATGGACTTAGAAAGAGAACATGTTCTCTTTTTTTTCCCGACGGAATTTCCGTTCGTCTGGATGTAATTCCGACAGACTAAAAACCAAGCATGCTCAGAATCAAGTTGACGCATGCTCAGAAGCATTGAACTTCATTTTTCTCGGCTCGTCGTAGTGTTGTACGTCACCGCGTTCTTGACAGTCGGAATTTGGTGTGACAGTGTGTATGCAAGACAGCTTGAACAGAATTCCGTCGGAAAAACCCGTCGGAGTTTATTCCACTGGAAAATCCGACCGTGTGTACGGGGCATAACGCATGCAAAACTGCACGTCTTCTCAACATGCACAGAAATGCACTGCCCTTTAGAAGACACGTAGCAGTGCCATTAATTGTTAATGGCATCCCAATGCATCTGTCATCATTTACATTTTTGGTGCGGTACGATTTTGGAAAAAAGTCGGAGACTTCTTTTCCATGTTCTCTTGCGCAGGGATACCCATTGAAATGCCCTAATGTCAGGGACTGCTTTTCCACGTTTCTCATGTGCAGGGCAGCCCATTGAAATTAATAAGCTGCCTTACATGCGATGTGCGGGTAAACGCAGAAATTTGCCAGCCCTGTATGGTGTGTACCTGTCCTTAAAGTGGGACTAAACTCCCAAGGGTGATTTTTACCTATAGGTAAGCCTATAATAAGGCTTACCTATAGGTCCTGTAAATATCTACTAAATGTGCACCGTTTAGGAGATATTTACTTTGTGAATGGTCTGGTGACGTCACCGGCGCATGTGTTCTGAAGGAACAGCATACCCGTGCCGTTTCTTCGGAGCCCTGTGCCGTGAACAGAACTCCCACGTGCATGACGTCATTGCGGCTCGTCTAATCAAAGGACCGGCGCTCGCCAACCCAGAAGGAAGACTGGGTGAAGATGGAAGCCCTGTCAGAGGTGACAGTGCGCCGCTGGGTGGCTTTGTTTTAAGGTAAGTTTCACATAATGTGCTAGTATATGACGCATATTAGCACTTTGTGACATTGCCTTGCAGGAGCATTTATTTATTTTTTCTTCATGGCATTTACCGCCGCTTGTGCTGATCTAGGCTACAAGTTAAATCACTGTACAGCCAGTACTGTCCAGGAAGAAGCTCAGAGGTGCTACAGTTGTTATATTTAGGAATGCAGAAGGCCCGCTCCTCTCAAGAAAGCACAAAAGGAGAATTTAGCGCATACAGCTGAATGGATTGCAAGCAGCTGGATTGTTCAACCCTTCTGATGTTGATTTTTCCTTTCCCTGCGCTACGTGTCTAGGCTATGATTGTGCCATCAGTCTGCTGCCAGCGAGAGGAAGCATTTCCTCAGTCTCCTCTCCCCCAGTGATCGGTCAAAGATGATAAATTTGTATTAAGTTAGGTGAGTAGAGTTGCCACCTGTTCGGGATTCACCCGGACAGTCCGGGTTTTGAATCATGTGCCCGGGTTTCAGGTAGACTGAAACGCAGACACATTATTCAGATTGGGCTGTGACTCCCAAAGTAACCAAGATAGTCACACACAAATCTGTTGTCGCCTGGAAGCTGCGGGCGGCTGTCTGGTTTGGCATCACTGGGGGGGGGGCAGGGTAATGATGTCATAAAGCAGGGTTCGACAAACCCCGGGCGCCAGGTCGCCATTGCGACTAGAATTAGCTACCTGGCGCCTGGGGCGGAACAGCTGGGGTATCCTGTGTCTCCGTGCGCCCACCTCCCCCGCCGCGCCGGCCGGTAATTGAGGCCGCGGCCTTCTGCAGGCCTATGCTTCCTTCTGTGATCTGGCTCCATCTTGTGGTGGCCGTTGGTATGACACGACAACCAGCAATGCTAATGGATTCCCCTGTTTTTTTTCACTGCCATCTCCTTCCCTCTAATTAGAACCCCTAAACATTATATATATATATATATATATATATATATATATATATATTGTGAGGGGGTTAGCTCGGCAGCGGGTGTGTGTGACCCCCGGGATGGGCTCCCCATACAAAAACAGGCCCAGCAAACGGAGGTTGTGGTTTTCAAAATCAAAAAAAGGTGCGGTTTATTTTCTATTTACAGTGACAAAACACAGCAAAGCCAAAAGAAACATAAACAAAATAAATCCTGGTCAACTTGACCTCTGACTAAACATACAGGTTTCCTAACTAACAACTGGGATCAGCCTAGTGCTGTCCTAGTCCCTAAGTCCCTGGTTTTAAATGTCCAAGCAAATAGCCACACAGGCTTTGTCTCACCGCACAGGGGTTCACTCTCCCTAGACAGTCCACACAGGTCTGGGTCCAGGCATGAGCAAACATCTAATGAAGCTGGGAGTTCTTATAGAGGCCTAAATGAGCTGACAAGCTTCAGCTGGTCTCATCAACTCCCTGTCTGCACGACGCCCCACACTCTCCCTAGAGGTATGAGTCATCCATGAGCCCACTAGCCTCAGCTGGGCTTATACAACTCTCCACCTAGTTGTATAAGTCGGCGTAAAGCCTGAATCTGGGCGAAATATATCTACCCCCCTGGATGCAACCAGGTGACTTTACCTTCCTGCTGTCACATACCCCCCCCTCTTGTTTTAACCTCGGGGTTGGAACACCAGCAATCAGGCATTCATGTACTCGAGACAAAGCATCCACATTCCCCATTTGAACGCCAGGGCGATGCTTTACTGTGAAGTTGAATTCCTGGAGGGCCAGGAACCACCTATTCACTCTTCTATTTGTTTCCTTGTTTTGAGCCATCCACTTTAACGGAGCGTGATCCGTAACCATGTCAAAGTGCCTACCTAGCAGGTAGTACCGAAGGGAATCTAGAGCCCACTTCACCGCTAAACACTCCTTTTCAACGGTGGCGTAATTTACCTCATGGGACTTCAACTTCCTGCTGAGGTAAATGACTGGGTGCTCTTCCCCGTTCCAGACCTGGGACAATACTGCTCCTAACCCCACATCTGACGCATCACTTTGTACGACAAAGTCTTTAGCGAAGTCGGGTGAGTACAACACTGGCTGGCTACATAAGGCTTGTTTCAAGAATTGGAATGCTGCCTCAGCCTCGGGGGTCCATTTAATCATGACCGACCCTTTCCCCTTCGTTAGGTTGGTTAGGGGCACAGCCTTAGAAGCAAAGTGGGGAATGAATCGCCGATAATACCCAGCGATTCCCAGAAAGGCTCGTACCTGCTTCTTGCTGTTGGGACGTGGCCAACTCTGGATGGCCTCGACTTTGTTGAGTTGGGGTTTTATTACTCCCCTCCCAATGGTGTACCCAAGATATTTGGCCTCCTCCTGCCCAATGGTACACTTCTTGGGGTTAGCCGTAAACCCCGCTTCCCGAACAGAGTCCAGGACTGCTTGCACTTTTGGCAGATGTGAGGCCCAATCTGTGCTATGGACAATTACGTCATCCAGGTAAGCCGCAGCATACTTCCGATGGGGCCTCAGCATCTGGTCCATTTTCCGCTGGAATGTGGCCGGCGCATTCTGTAACCCGAACGGCATTCTTTTATATTGGAACGCCCCGTCTGGGGTTACAAATGCGGTTTTCTCTTTGGCCAATTTGGCCAGGGGGATTTTCCAATACCCTTTTGTGAGGTCAAGAGTCGTCATGTATCGGGCTGTTCCCAGCCGGTCGATCAACTCATCTATACGTGGCATGGGGTAGGTGTCAAATTTTGTAACTTTGTTCAACTGACGAAAATCGTTACAAAATCGCCAGCTCCCATCCGGTTTAGGCACCAACACAATGGGACTAGACCAATCACTTTGGGACTCCTCTATCACCCCTAAGTTCAGCATTTTCTGTACTTCCTCCCGTATTGCCTCCCGTCGGGCCTCTGGGATCCGATAGGGTTTTAACTTCACCCTTTCACCGGGCGGGGTAATGATGTCATGCTCTACCCCAGATGTTTGTCCCGGCAGCTCAGAGAATACCTCCTTGTTGCGAAGCACAAACTCCTTAACCTCCTGTTGTTGGGGTTGTGACAAGGTGGCTGCTATTCCAACCTCAGGAATCACGCAACCAGTTTGAGCTGGTGACCAAGTGTCTGCGACTAGGGACTCTCTATCCCTCCAGGCTTTCAACAGATTAACGTGATAGATCTGTTCGGGCTTTCGCCTTCCTGGTTGTCTGACCTTGTAATTCACTTCGCTCACTTTTTCCATTATCTCGTAGGGGCCTTGCCATTTGGCAAGGAATTTACTTTCAACCGTAGGGACAAGTACCAGTATCCTATCCCCCGGGGAAAAGGTACGGGTCTTGGCTCCACGGTTGTACACTCTCTGCTGTGCTAACTGCGCTTGGGCCAAATGTTCCTTCACGATGGGCATTACCTGTGCAATTCGGTCTTGCATCAGGGCGACATGCTCAATCACACTCCTGTGGGGAGAACTCTCACTTTCCCAAGTTTCCTTGGCAATATCCAACAGCCCTCTTGGGTGTCTCCCATACAGTAACTCAAAGGGGGAGAATCCCGTAGAGGATTGGGGCACCTCCCTAATAGCAAACATCAGATAAGGAAGTAGACAGTCCCAATCCTTTCCATCTCTATCCACCACTTTCTTCAACATTTGTTTTAGGGTTTTGTTGAATCTTTCAACCAGCCCATCGGTTTGGGGGTGATACACAGATGTACGTAATTGCGTCACTTTGAACAATTTACACAGCTCCTTCATAACCCGGGACATAAAGGGTGTACCTTGGTCCGTAAGCAGTTCTTTACAAATACCCACCCGGCTAAACACAAGAGATAGCTCTTTGGCTATGGTTTTGGCCGAGGTATTTCGGAGAGGGATCGCTTCTGGATAACGGGTGGCATAGTCCATTATAACTAATATGTACTGGTGCCCCCTAGCGGACTTGATTATAGGACCTACCAAATCCATGGCGATCCTCTCAAACGGGACCTCAATGATGGGTAGAGGGACCAGCGGGCTACGGAAATGTGGCATCGGGGCGGACCTCTGACACACAGGGCAGGAGGAACAATAATTTTCTATGTCCTTCATCACCCCCGGCCAATAGAATCTCTGTAATACCCTCTCTCGGGTTTTCTCTGTCCCCAGATGACCTCCAAGAATGTGCCCATGGGCCAACTCCAACACCAACTTCCTGTAAGGTTTGGGCACCACAAGCTGCTCAACGGTTTCTTCTGCCCTTTTTGCCACCCGATACAGTAGGTCCTTCTCTACGCTGAAGTATGGGTAAGTGCAGGTATTATCTGGGTTCACTAACTCGCCATCTATTTTCACTACGTTTTCCCGTGCCTTTATTGGGGCAGGGTCTTTCAACTGTTCTGTGGCAAAGTTTTCCCTGTGAACCTCAAGATCAGAAAACTCCACAGACGGTAGGTTTTCGTCTGAGGAGGTGGGCTCCTCTCCAGTTTCTTGAGTCTCCCCTGCCAATACTGATAAGGGAAATTCCGGAGAGTCCTCACCACTCTCAGGGGAGTTCTGGCTATCACATTCCTGGTACATAGGGGCACCAGTGGGGGGCTCAGGATCATCCCACAATTCCCAGAACTTCGGAAAATCCCTTCCCACAATGGCGTCATGCGGTAACTGAGATACTAAGCCCACTGGATGAGAGAGGGTACCTTTGGGGGTCTCGAAACACACTGTAGTCACTGGATACTCTCGGGTGTCCCCATGCACACAAATAACAGCTACCTTGCTATTCCCAGAGACCTCTGTTTTAACTAACTCAGCCTTTATCAGGGTCACAAGGCTACCTGAATCCAGCAATACCACAACATTTCTACCATTAACACACATTTTGCATAAATGTTTCTCAGTTCCTCGAATGGCAGTGCATGCGACTGTCGCACACAGCGACTGACGTCTGCCCGTCAGAAAGTCACACTGCATGGGTTCCTCCACAACCGGGCAATTGGCTGCAATATGTCCCGCTTGCCGGCAGCGGTAGCAAACGATCCTTCTTGCCGCCTCTTGAGCCGCTGATTTCCCAGGCTGTTCTCGCCAAACTTGGGGTAGAGCTCCCACCCTCTCACTCTCTCCACCCTCACCCCTTGGAATCCTCTTATCCGCCCCTGGGGATGGTCTGGTCTTAGGGTGGAAAGTCCGAGTGTCTCTGGAAGAGGCCGTCAGGTTCTCTGTAGCCAAGTATTTCTCCACACGATCCACAAGACCATCGGCCGTCTCTGGGTCTCCATGGCTTACCCACTTTTGGATGGCAGTAGGAAGAGCTCTCAAAAACCGATCCATTACAACACGTTCCACAATCTTTGGTGCGGACAAAGTCTCTGGCTGTAGCCACTTTCTGCTCAGGTGAATGAGATCATACATTTGAGACCTGGGGGGTTTTCCAAGCTGGAAAGTCCAGTTATGCACACGCTGAGCCCGGACAGCCTGGGTGACACCCAGCCTTGCCAATATTTCAGCTTTTAGCATCACATAGTCTTTTGCTTGGTCAGGCTCTAGGTCATAGTAAGCCTTCTGCGATTCACCAGTTAACAGAGGAGCCACCAGTCCAGCCCACTGCTCCTCAGGCCACTTTTCTCTTTCAGCAGTCCTTTCAAATGTGGTCAAAAATACCTCTGGATCATCCTCTCCAGTCATTTTTGTCAATAAACGACTCACCCCAAAGGACGCGGTATTAGTGGGACGGCTTTCCTCACTGGTCTGCGGACGTTGCTGCATTACTGCTTCCATTTGTTGTAGTCTCTGCTCTTGCTTCTGTAACAGGTCTATGAAGCGGGCCTCAGATTGCTGCTGGGCTTGTTGCTGAGCTTCCAGACTCTGTTGGTGAGCTTGCTGCTGGGCTGCAAGGCTCTGTTGATGAGCTTGCTGCTGGGCTGCGAAGTTCTGTTGTTGAGCTGCAAGGCTCTGTTGATGAGCTGCAAGGCTCTTTTGCAAACCTGCATTTGTCTGCTGTTGATTGGCATTTGCTAGAGCCAGCTGCTTCAGTATCTCCTCCATGCTGGCTTAAAAAAAAACTGCCTGCATTCTCCACCAACTGTGAGGGGGTTAGCTCGGCAGCGGGTGTGTGTGACCCCCAGGATGGGCTCCCCACACAAAAACAGGCCCAGCAAACGGAGGTTGTGGTCTTCATTTAAAAAAAAGGTGCGGTTTATTTTCTATTTACAGTGACAAAACACAGCAAAGCCAAAAGAAACATAAACAAAATAAATCCTGGTCAACTTGACCTCTGACTAAACATACAGGTTTCCTAACTAACAACTGGGATCAGCCTAGTGCTGTCCTAGTCCCTAAGTCCCTGGTTTTAAATGTCCAAGCAAATAGCCACACAGGCTTTGTCTCACCGCACAGGGGTTCACTCTCCCTAGACAGTCCACACAGGTCTGGGTCCAGGCATGAGCAAACATCTAATGAAGCTGGGAGTTCTTATAGAGGCCTAAATGAGCTGACAAGCTTCAGCTGGTCTCATCAACTCCCTGTCTGCACGACGCCCCACACTCTCCCTAGAGGTATGAGTCATCCATGAGCCCACTAGCCTCAGCTGGGCTTATACAACTCTCCACCTAGTTGTATAAGTCGGCGTAAAGCCTGAATCTGGGCGAAATATATCTACCCCCCTGGATGCAACCAGGTGACTTTACCTTCCTGCTGTCACAATATATATATATATATATATATATATAAATATATATATATATATATATTTTTTCATTATTTATTCTAACACCCTAGAGAATAAAATGGCGGACTTTGCAATACTTTCTGTCACACCGTATTTGCGCAGCGGTCTTACAAGCGCACTTTTTTGGGAAAAAATACACTTTTTTAAATTAAAACATATGACAACAGTAAAGTTAGCCCAATTTTTTTTTAGATTGTGAAAGATAATGTTACGCCGAGTAAATTGATACCCAACATGTCACGCTTTAAAATTGCGTTCGCTCGTGGAATGGCGACAAACTTTTACCCTTTAAAATCTCCATAGGCAACGTTTAATTTTTTTTTACAGGTTGCATGTTTTGAGTTACAGAGGAGGTCTAGGGCTAGAATTATTGCTCTCGCCCTACCAATCACGGTGATACATGTGTGGTTTGAACACTGCTTTCATATGCGGGCGCTACTCGCGTATGCGTTCGCTTCTGCGCACAAGCTCTGCGGGACAGGGCGTGTTCCTGGCTCCTAACTTTTTTAGCTGGCTCCTAGATTCCAAGCAAATTTGTCAAGCCCTGTCATAAAGAGAAATTTGGCCAAACCCACTGATCGCTGCGCACCGCATTACTGCTCTCCTTGGGCTACCCAAACGTGTTCCAGGCTGCTAAATGTTCGGGTTTGGCTTGAAGAAAAGGTGGGAGGTCACAGTAGAAACTGATCCATGTCAGACAACTGTGAATACTACCAAAGATTGCACAGGCAACAGGATTCACATCATTGTGTCATCTGTAAGCCAAGATCTCAGTCTAGGAAGCGAATGCTGACCCTGGATAATGCTTGAACAAATATGGCTCTGTCCTTCTGAGCCGATGAAGGCATTGGCAAGGGGAGAACTGTGATCTCTGTAGGAGGTAATAAGTACATAAAAGTAACTCCAATGTTGGGACCATGTTGCATTGAAGGGGAAACATAAACATGGTAACATGCATTCTGCCCCCCACCAACACATTGTTGCCCCCACCACCTACTTGAATCATGGAGTGCGTCTCCCCTAAGATATCTGTTTCATTTTGAATTATATGCAGCTGTGTGTGGTTCCGCCCCCACACGTTTTCATCATTCATCCAATCCCATCTCCCTCTGCGGCAGGATACCTGTAGTTCTTAGTGAAGCACAAGTGCAGTGACCTCACAGTCCATTGATACTTCCTCCAGCTCCATAGGGCCCTTTCACACTGAAAAAAAACGCCAAAAAATTATGATTTTTTTTACCGCGATTTTACCACGTTCGCGGTAAAAATAACGCTAACGCATATGCGTTTTTACCGCATTTTTGCGGTAAAAATCATTATTTGGTATCCCACAATCCTCCACTCTACTGCGGTCATGTGACCTTCCCACAGCTTCTGGGTGTTTTTTACCGCATTTTTACTGCGTTTTTACCGCGTTTTTACAGCGGTACTCATTCATTTCAATGGGGATAGGCGTTTTTACAGCGCTATTTTATGCGCCCCAAAGATGCTCCAGAAAAGCTGTTTGCAGGATTTTTTTCAACGCACAGCCAGCAAAACGCCTCAGTGTGAAAGCCCTCAGGGCTTTCACATTGAGAATGATGGGGCAGGATTATTTCAGGCATTTTTACAGCGCTGTTTTTACCGCGAAAACGTGGTAAACACGCCTCAGTGTGAAAGGGGCCTAACTGAAGGTCCTTACAATCCAGGCTGCAAGCTCCAAAGCAAAAATGTAATAAGGCCCCATTCACACTTGTGTGACCTAAAAGTCACGCGACTTTGACGCACCTGTGTAATCTTGTGGTCTACGGACCTCAAGTCGCATCAAATTCAGACCAAAGTAGTGCAGGGACTACTTTGAAATTGCTTTGACTTGAAGTCGCACAGATATGAACAGTACTCATTGGAAATTGTGGAGTACGACTTGTCATGCGACTTTGCAGTCCCAAGTAGCACAAGTGTGAATGGGGTCTAAACGCAATTTATTTTATTTTTTTATTAACGTGGGTGTATGTATTCAATTTTTGCAAAAGATGAGCCTTTAAAATCAGAACATGTACATGTTTCAGGATCTCAGTCTTGAACTTGTACAGCAATTTTGAAGCTTTGCCGTCATGCCCATCGGCACGGTAGAGGACAGCCTGATTGTTTTCCACTTTAACTAGTCTGGAAGTGTTGTACACAAGGCTACGAAATGAAACACTGACAGAGCAGAAATAATGGGGCTACAGCGTCATTAATCCACAGCAAACTACAGACGCTGTCCTCTATCCAATAGTCATTAATGTTGTTCTATCACATACTACTTGTTTAATTCCCCCTTTTCCCACCATTACTCCTGCTTTCTAATGGTTTAATCTGTCCCATCTCCGATTACAAAAAAGCAACCGATCTCCTAGCTGAAGCTTGCTTGAATTGTTATCTTATAACAAACTACTTGGATAGTAAAACTGCATTTAGTCACACCATGTTCTGCTTTTTCAAACTGCTAAAGGCTAATTCCACACAAAGACTGTGTTTAAGGTTTGGGTGGACACTGGTGGGAGGAAGAAGTCTCCAGTGCCTTATATCCCTCAAACGTTCCAGCAATGTGATCTCAGGGGTTACAGACCTTCTTCTAAAGTACAGTGAGGGGAAAAAAGTATTTGATCCCCTGCTGATTTTGTACGTTTGCCCACTGACAAAGAAATGATCAGTCTATAATTTTAATAGTAGGTTTATTTTAACAGTGAGAGACAGAACAACAACACAAATATCCAGAAAAACGCATTTCAAAAAAGTTTTAAAGTGATTTGCATTTTAATGAGTGAAATAAAAGGGTAAATAAACGAATGCGCAAACCAGTGTGATGTGTATTCACTGAGTAGCTGACAACATGAAATAAGTGTTCCCACACAGTGACTATATAAGATGTGGCGCTTCCTCAATACAATAAAGTGCATATAACTTCAATAGATCAATAAATATTCGTGCAAACAGTACATAATATTCAACTCTATATTGCAGATACTCTAATGAAGTGTCTGTTTCTGTATAAATAGTTCCAATGAAGTATAAAGTGCTCCGTGCAAAAAACTTGAGTGCCAAAAAATATTGTTCTTATAGTGATGTCACCATCCTTAGTGCATACATAAATAATGTTCAAATTCTTTCAAAGTAAAGAACTTTCATCATCTGTGATCATAGTGTGCCCCAGCTTCTCACCTCAAGGAAAGACCCCTACAGGTCTACTCGCACTTCTGATATCACTCTTTAGGTGTCAGCAGTCATAGGCTCCTTCTCTTTGAAACACTCAGCAACCATAAGATTCTCAATGTATACAGGGAATTACAATGGATACTTATATCTCATCCCTTCCAGTAAGCTCACATGCAATACACATGAATCTCCATGCGCAGAATCTCAATAAAAGTATTTTAATAAAAGCATCAACTTACATTTAAAATAACGTGACTTCATCAAGTGTGACGTGATCAGTGACGCAACGCGTCGGGAGGAGCCGGGTGACTTCACTTCCGGTCACGGCCAAGACCGGAAGTACCAGCTTTTTGTGAAGCTGAACAGTGAACTGAATACAAATGAATCTCCGTATGCAGAATCTCAATAAAAGTGTTTTAATAAAAGCATCAACTTACATTTAAAATAACGTGACTTCATCAAGGGTGATGTGATCAGTGATGCAACGTGTCGGGGAGGAGCCGGGTGACTTCACTTCCGGTCACGGCCGAGAGCAGAAGTACCAGCTTTTTGTGAAGCTAAACAGTGTCAAGAGGATCTGGGTGGCGTCACTTCCGGTCGCTTTAGAGACTGGAAGTACCAGATTTTTGTGAAGATGAACAGTGTTATTTTAAATGTAAGTTGATGCTTTTATTAAAATACTTTTATTGGGATTCTGCACATTGAGATTCATTTGTATTGCATGTGAGCTTACTACGGAGGAGCATGGAAGGGATGAGATATAAGTATCTAATGGAATTCCCTGTATACATTGAGAAACTTATGGTTGCTGAGTGTTTCAAGGAGAAGGAGCCTATGGCTGCTGACACCTAAAGAGTAATATCAGAAGTGCAACTAGACCTGTAGGGGTCTTTCCTTGAGGTGAGAGGCTGGGGCACACTATGATCACAGATGGTGAAAGTTCTTCACTTTGAAAGAATTTGAACATTATTTATGTATGCACTAAGGATGGTGACAATATTTTTTGCACTCAAGTTTTTTGCACAGAGCACTTTATACTTTATTGGAACTATTTATACAGAAACAGACACTTCATTAGAGTATCTGCAATATAGAGTTGAATATTATGTACTGTTTGCATGAATATTTATTGATCTATTGAAGTTATATGCACTTTATTGTATTGAGGAAGCGCCACATCTTTTATTATTTATAATGAGTGAAATAAGTATTTGATCCCCTATCAATCAGCAAGATTTCTGGCTCCCAAGTGTCTTCTGAGCTGAGATTAGGAGCACTCTCTTAAAGGGAATGCTCCTAATCTCAGCTTGTTACCTGTATAAAAGACACCTGTCCACAGAAGCAATCAATCAGATTACAATCGCTCCACCATGGCCAAGACAAAAGAGTTTTCCAAGGATGTCAGGGACAAGATTGTAGACCTACACAAGGCTGGAATGGGCTACAAAACCACCGCCAAGCAGCTTGGATAGAGGGTGACAACAATTGATGTGATTATTCACAAATGGATGAAACACAAAATAACTGTCAATCTCCCTCGGTATGGGGCTCCATGCAAAAATCTCACCTCGTGGAGTTTCAATGATCATTGAAGAATCAGCCCAGAACTACACAGGAGATCTCAAGGCAGCTGGGGCCACAGTCACCAAGAAAACAATTGGTAACACACTACGCCGCAAAGGACTGAAATCCTGCAGCCCCCGCAAGGTCCCCCTGCTCAAGAAAGCACATGTACAGGCTCGTCTGCTAATGAACATCTGAATAATTCAGAGGAGAACTGGGTGAAAGTGTTGTGGTCAGATGAGACCAAAATCAAGCTCTTTGGCATCAACTCACCTGGCCGTGTTTGGAGAAGGAGGAATGCTGCCTATGACCCCAAGAACACCATCTCCACAGTCAAACATGGAGGCGGCAACATTATGCTTTGCAGGTGTTTTTCTGCTATGGGGACAGGACAACTTCACTGCATCAAAGGCTCGATGGATGGGGACATGTACCATCAAATCTTGGATGAGAATCTCGTTCCCTCAGTCAGGGCATTGAAAATGGGTCGTGGATGGGTATTCCAGCATGACAATGACCCAAAACACATGGCCAAGGTAACAAAGGAGTGGCTCAAGAAGAAGCACATTAAGGTCCTGGAGTGGCCTAACCAGCCTCCAGACCTTAATCCCATAAAAAATTTGTGTAGGGAGCTGAAGGTTCGAGTTACCAAATATCAGCCTCGAAACCTTAATGACTTGGAAAAGATCTGCAAAGAGGAGTGGGCAAGATCCCTCCTGAGATGTGTGCAAACCTGGTGGCCAACTACAAGAAACATCTAACCTCTGTGATTGCCAACAAGGGTTTTGCCACCAAGTACTATTCATGTTTTGCAAAGGGGTCAAACACTTATTTCACTCATTAAAATGCAAATCAATTTATAACTTTTTTGAAATGCGTTTTTCTGGATATTTTTGTTGTTATTCTGTCTCTCGTTGTTAAAATAAACCTACCATTAAAATTATAGACTGATCATTTCTTTGTCAGTGGGTAAACGTACAAAATCAGCAGCGGATCAAATACTTTTTACCCTCTCTGTAGAAGATAGGTCATGGGACAAAAAAAGTTGTTTCTAACCCTATAAACCCCTGACCCATCTTATGTAAGCCACTGGACATTGGATTTTTGCTTGTAATTTGGGACAGAAGACTGGACTGACATCTGGCAGGCAACTCAAAAAGCATCCCAGAATATTTTGCCACTCAAAACCGTTTATAAAACACTAGCTAGCTGGTACCTTGTGCCATCATGAATTGCTAACTATATCTCGACATATCCTCCATCCTCCTTCCGTGGTTGCGGAGGCCTAGGCACTCAACATATTTGGTAGACCTGTTCCCTAATGCAGTCCTGTTGATCGGATATCTTCCGAATCCTGTCTCAGTTGTTCAGCGTCAGCATCCCAGGTAGCACTTATAAAGTCTGCTCTCCTGAGCTCACCAAGAAACAATTTAAACTCCTGCTCCAAATTATTACCGACGCTAAGCAGACAATTGCTGGATCTTGGAAGTCACCCACACTCTGTCTTCTTGCAACTAAACACAGGGTAACCCAGGCAATGATCCATCCGAAGGTTGAAACGACCTTACAAGATAGGGTTCATAGACACAATAAAGTCTGGCAGCCGTCTGTGGTTTTTTTCCTCCATCCGATTTTCGACAAATTTCTTTTGGAACCTTGACTTTTCGCAGGTTCTTTGTGATATTGTGTGGACGCTGCAGCTTTGCCAACCCATAAGACCCCAGTTCCTATGTTTTCGTGCATAGGATGTGGAAATAAGGCTAAGCGATTCAACTATGTATGAAAACCTAGGAACTGGGGTGCAGAAAAATTACAGATGAGTAAACATTTTAACTATTTTTCTGTAGCAGGAGACAGTTTTTTCCCAAAGGGCTGGCGAATGTTACAATAATGAGTGTCTGCAGCTAACAGCGAAGCATGGTGGAGGTTCCTTGCAAGTTTGGGGCTGCATTTATGCAAATAGAGTTGGAGATTTGGTCTGGATCAGTGGTGTCCTCAATGTTGCGAAATGCAGGCAGATACTTATCCATCATGCCCACCATCAGGGAGGATGTAATGAAAAAATAAAGGCTTTATTTGAAAATGCCATTAGTGTGTTGATGGAGAGGAACCAGGGATAACAAAATATAAGCAGGTTAAACTTCAGATTCAAAGTCCAACACTTTTTTTTAGATTTGGACAGAACAGATCAAACCTATGTGAAGCTTTTAATTATGGTCTGTGCCACCACTGGTGAGCTTTACCTTAACTTTAGTGAAATCTTCTATACAGGATCACAAACAACAAGAAAAGTGTTCCAAAAATAAAAAAATAAACAGTAAAGGCTGAACTTGTCTTCAAACCCGTTCTCCCTTCCAGCCCCAGTCCTGTAGACACGCGTTTCATAGCTTCATACCTTGCTGTAGGTACAACATTTTGGAAGTTAAAAAAAAAACAGCAAAACTCCTGCACCTTCACTTGGAAAGAATACCACAGAGAAGCTCAGGAAAGAACACTGTCAGCAGATAAATAAATTAGAAATGACGGAAATACATTTGGCGAACCAGTTCTTGTGACCAATTTGTGTAGAAAGTGTCCATACTGAAATCTATTGACGTCTGCAGATCAATTCTCATTTTGATTGTATTCCGCCAGCAAAAACCCTTTGACCTATTGTTACTTGTACCCACTTCAAGCAGGATGCATCATTTATGAATTGCCAAAACGCCAGTGGCTCACTGTAATGTACATATCCAGTAACTGCATATACAGTATTCACATCCTCAAATTGCCCTTTGTTCATAATTAAAGCCCAACTACAATATAGTTGGATTCTTTTTTTTAATAAATAGCCTAGAACAGGGGTAGGCAACCTCGGCCCTCCAGCTGTGGTGAAACTACAAATCCCATCATGCCTCTGCCTCTAGTAGTCATGCCTGTGATTGGCAGGGTCTTGCAATATCTCATGGGACTTGTAGTTTCAAAACAGCTGGAGGGCCGAGGTTGCCTACCCCTGGCCTAGAACATAGTAAACAGGGCAGCATTTTCTGCAATACTCGCCATCTCGCAGGCACTGTGCTTCGCAGATCACCACTTTGTGCTCCAGTGCCAGTGTCATGGATATGCAGTAGTGTTTGTCTGTCAGCTTACCTTCCTTCCCATGTGTTCATCTTAGAGGCCTGAGCCCTTTCACCTGGCTTCCTTTATAATCTCCTCCCAGCCAGACTCCACCCCAGGCCCTATCACAGAACACTATATTAACCTGTGCACTGCAAGCCTGCTTTGCTGACCAACGTGTTTGTTAGGCATTGTGTGTTTGAGTTCCTGCCTGCCGTGTGCTACGTCTGTCTCTCTGTTACGTTATTGGCTTGTCCCGACTATCCCTGTCTGCTCGTGACCCTTGACCTTCGGCTCGTTCTTCGTTATCCTTGTCTGCTTGTGGCCCCTGACCTTCAGCTTGTTATTCGGTTCTCTCTATCGTGTGCTGCTGCTTCCCCTCTTTTCCCCTTATCCTACGGGGCGTGAGCTAGGAAACTCCAGGGGCCGCGACCTGGTCCCAGCCTGCAGCGTAACATCCTCACCACTAGAGGCCCTGGAGAAGACCAGCTGGGTCTTAGACTCCGCGCCCTGGGGAATCTTGGCTCTCGCTTCCGTTGGGATCCCGGTTGTGCTCCTCTGGTCCCGCTTTCCACAACCACCCAGTTTCCTATCCGCAGAAGCCAGCCATAGGGTTCACTACCTCGCGGTGCACTCCTGTCCCCCCTACGGTGTGCATCTGTCACCTGGCCACAGGTGACCCTGACAGTTTGATCAGCCATGAACCCGGCTGACATCCCGTTACCCGTGGATTATCCGTTGCAGGGCATAGTTTGCAGACTTGAAACCCAGGAATCGAATCAGACTCAGGTGATGCGATTCCTCCAGGATCTGGCTTCTCGCTTTGAGCAGCTTCAGGCCTCCTTGGGAACCCTGAATCCGCAACCTCAAATACAACCAGCGGCTGCACCTATTGCACCAGTCGCAGCCACACACTCACTACAACTGCCAGCTCCGTCCCGTTTCTCTGGGGACTCCAAGGCTTGCAGGGGGTTCCTTAGCCAATGCACAATTCATTTTGAGCTCCAGCCCCAAAACTTCCTGTCTGATCGGGCTAAGGTAGCCTATATCATTTCCCTCCTCTCTGGTGAAGCTTTAGCCTGGGCAGCCCCTCTGTGGGAACTGAATGATCCAGTGGTTTCTAGCCTGTCTGGCTTCTTGAAACTTTTTCGGAATATCTTCGAAGAACCGGCTCGTGTCTCTTCAGCGGCCAGCGCCCTTTTACGTCTCCGCCAAGAGTCTGCTTCTGTGGGACAGTATGCCCTTCATTTCCGCATACTGTCGGCTGAGTTGAGCTGGAACAATGAGGCCTTAGTCGCAACCTTTTTGCATGGCCTGTCTGATAGAGTGAAGGATGAATTAGCAGGAAGAACCATCCCCACTGATCTGGCCGGCGTTATCTCCTTGTGTAACCAGATCGATATTCGCTTTCAGGAGAGGACCTTAGAAAAGCAACGCCAGCACTCCTTGGTTCTTAGTCAGCCTGAGCTCCCCTCTCTTCGACCCGTAGAGCATCTCCTACCAGCTGAGGAACCCATGCAGCTGGGTCGGACCAGGCTATCCCCCGAGGAACGTGCTAGGCGCAGAACTCTTGGTCTGTGTCTTTACTGTGGGGGCAAAGGTCATTTTCGTGACACTTGCTCTCTTTGTCCAGAAAAACGTTCGGGTCCACTTCATCTGGAAAGTGGAGTATTGGACCCAGAAATATCACCTTCCCCTTCTCGTCTTCTGCTTTCTGTGTTCCTTCATGTTGGTGCTTCTTCTCATTCGGTCTCAGCATATCTGGATTCCGGAGCCGCTGGTAATTTTATGGACTGGGAAATCGCATCGTCCATGAGACTTACTCTTTTGCCCCTCACCACACCATTGGTGGTCTTGGCGATTGATGGTACTGTTCTCCCAGGGGGACCTATCCGCTTCCAGACCCTCCCTGTTAAGATGTCGGTAGGGACACTCCACCAGGAGTGGATATCCTTCCTTATCTTACCCAAGGCCTCAACGCCTATAATTTTGGGTCTCCCATGGTTACAGCTCCATTCTCCTCATGTGGACTGGACTACTGGACAGATCCTGGCTTGGGGTCCCTCCTGTTCCTCGTCCTGCCTACCCAAGGTTGCCCCCTGTGAATCTGAGCCGGTCATTCATTCCAGGTTGCATAACCATTTACATTTCTCTGTCCCTAACCACCCTTGGACGCACAGCCAGGCTAGCTTGTCTACAAGTCCTGCAATCGCTACGTCTTGCGATGCGATTCAGGTAGTCGCTACACCTGACTCAGCTATTCACTCTGCCTCTGTACTAGTTATGCCAGTCCAGCCCATGCCCAGTGAGCCTCCTACTTTTTCTTGTTCGGAACATTCTGCTTGTCCTTCAGCTATTCAGTTTGACTCCGGCGACATGTCACCTTCTAACCAACCTGACTTCAGGGTTCCACTGACATCTGCCCAGTCTGATGGTCCTGTGCAAGATGACCAGTTCCCCTTTAAGGGTCTAGGGGACCCTCCTCAGATTCCTGTTGATCCTCTCATGCCCTTGCTTATTCCTAGAGAGCCTTTGGTCCTCAATAGATCTTCTTGTCATCTCCCTACCTCGTTTTCGGTCTCTGAGGATAATCTTAAGTACGAGGTTAGACAAGTTCTGGATTCTCGGCTCTGCAGAGGCATTCTTCAGTACCTTGTGCATTGGAGAGGTTTTGGTCCTGAGGAGGCGTCTTGGATCTCTGCATCTGATGTCGCTGCACCTCTTCTGTTGAGAAGGTTTCATCAGAGATTTCCCTTTAAGCCTGGGCCCAGGCGGGGGAGGGCCCATAAGAGGGAGGGTACTGTCATGGATATGCAGTAGTGTTTGTCTGTCAGCTTACCTTCCTTCCCATGTGTTCATCTTAGAGGCCTGAGCCCTTTCACCTGGCTTCCTTTATAATCTCCTCCCAGCCAGACTCCACCCCAGGCCCTATCACAGAACACTATATTAACCTGTGCACTGCAAGCCTGCTTTGCTGATCAACGTGTTTGTTAGGCATTGTGTGTTTGGGTTCCTGCCTGCCGTGTGCTACGTCTGTCTCTCTGTTACGTTATTGGCTTGTCCCCGACTATCCCTGTCTGCTCGTGACCCTTGACCTTCGGCTCGTTCTTCGTTATCCTTGTCTGCTTGTGGCCCCTGACCTTCAGCTTGTTATTCGGTTCTCTCTATCGTGTGCTGCTGCTTCCCCTCTTTTCCCCTTATCCTACGGGGCGTGAGCTAGGAAACTCCAGGGGCCGCGACCTGGTCCCAGCCTGCAGCGTAACATCCTCACCACTAGAGGCCCTGGAGAAGACCAGCTGGGTCTTAGACTCCGCGCCCTGGGGAATCTTGGCTCTCGCTTCCGTTGGGATCCCGGTTGTGCTCCTCTGGTCCCGCTTTCCACAACCACCCAGTTTCCTATCCGCAGAAGCCAGCCATAGGGTTCACTACCTCGCGGTGCACTCCTGTCCCCCTACAGTGTGCATCTGTCACCTGGCCACAGGTGACCCTGACAGCCAGTTCATTCCATTCCATTTTACGTGATCCCAGACTGTCATTGCCATTCTTTCTGGGAGTGCGTCATCATGTCAACCTAATGTCATTACATCAACATAACATCAGTGTTGCTCTTTACATCACTCTGGACCACCTACTGCCCAGAAAATTGAGAGGTGGAAGAGGATGTTGCATGATAAGTAACGGGCCAGAACACAGCTGAAAAAAAGTAAGTATATCATTAAATTTTTTTAGATTAGATTTGGGAAGCTTACCTGGATAATGTTACATGAAAAACTTGGTAGTGTCCTGCTGGATAAACAATTCCTATTTGAAAGTGTATGGACCCCCTGGCTCTCTTATCTACAGGTCTTGGACATCTGAGTTTGGCATCAGATGGGTGACTGAACGGGTGTGTTCTCACGCTCTATTTTTTTCTTTCTTGGTCTTCTTTCCTTTCCTTTTTCTGTGCTTCCTCTCTTTATTTCCCTCCTTTTTTTCTTCTCCTTTTTTCTTTTTTTTTCTTTTCTGATGCATTGTTGGCCCTAAAGTTGGACTTTTATCCTATATAAGGTCACTGACAAAGTTTTGCATATGACAAATTACCTTAGAAGATATCCTTGTTTTTTTTTATTTTCTGTTTTTTATTTTTTTTCTTATGATGTCTGGATAAAGATACAACTTCACTGTTTGGTGTCATAGAGGTTTCACTTGGTCGACCACTTTGATGTGGTTTCTCACATCTACTTATGGACTATCCATGGGTTCATAGCGAAACCCTTATTTTTCATATTTTATTGTCACCAACTAACTATGTTGACAGTTATATTTTGTACTAATTTGTGCTACCCAACAATGTCTTATCTTGTTGTTCAAAATCTTAATAAAAAAAGATTGACACAACAATTAGATTTGGGGTGCTTCATGAGGACTGCCTGCCCAACCTGAAGTTGGAATGTTAAGTTTACCTGTCTTGTGTAGGTTGACCATACCTTGGCCTGACTACTAAGAGTACTATGCAAGCCTTTATAAGAACTGGGCTAATTTTTTATTTTATTTAAACTTTTATTGCATCCATCCACAGTCGTACAATACAGAGTAATAACAGTGGACAGTATCCCACTTCACCCCAGTCCCACTAGCAGGCACAACAAAAGAACGGTTGTCTCAATGTAAATCCGGGGAGTGAGATACATTATATGCCACAGAGGTAACTTATATTCTTGCCATGTGGAAGGACCAAAAAAATTTTTCTATTTCGTATCAAGAAAGCTTGGGGGATAAACTATTACAGTCACAGAACTAGAAGAATAGGGGGACAACAGAGAAGAAAGGGGGAAAAAATGGGGACAAGAATAACATGCCTGTGCAAAGTCCCAGTGGAAGTCGAGGGCCCTCCCCAATGTGCCTACCCTAACCATCATTAGCAAGGTAAGTGCAGTAGTCTTGGGAATAGAAGAAAGCTAGAAAAAAAAATGTTTTTTTACTGCTGTTCTTCCCTCCGATTCATAGATGTGCTAAGTTCCTCCATCACCAGTTGGGTCTCCTCGGTCACAGAGAACCATTGACCTATCAAGGGCAGTTGAGTACTCCTCCACCTCTGAACTACACAGACCCTAGCCGCATTGATCAGATGGACTAGCAGTGAAGTTTAGACATCAGGGCCAAGTGAAGGAGAAAATGCCTCAGGAGGATTTTCAAGCTAGATCTGGTCTATTTATCCTATAAAGTCTATTTGCCCGCCAGTCTGTGATTGGACATTAAAAGGAGAAGCAGCACACTAATGAGCTAATCTCCCTGTCAGTCTGCTCTACTCTCCTTTTAGCAGGCGTCTTGCACTACAGCACATATAATTGTCTCCTTGTGCTTGCACCCCTCCCCTCCTGAGCTCTGCTGCACAGTACACTGATGTCAAGTCCAATGTAGGTACTTACACTGCTTGTATTTAAAAAATGCATTTAACGATGCATTAATGATAACAGAGCTGCTTTATTTTGTGTCTTTTATGTCTTTCTGGAGTTTAGATTTAAATTTAGTTGGTTGGCATGAATAAGTGGTTTTGTAGGTAGGCAGCAGTTGTTTTTTTAGGGGGTAAATGATAAGGTCTTATTATATTCAGCTCTGTGGATATAAAAACACTCCTATACAAACCTCAGTAACAGGCCGAAATCAACAGTTTCCACATCCTGGGAATATAAGGGTTGGAGAGGTCTGGTTTGGAGCCAGTGACTGCAGTTCAACTTTAGTAAAAAAATAAAAAAATAAAAAGAAATTGTAAGAGCAAATGTGATTTGAAACCAAAATATGGATTGCAGTGCAGCTAAAACACTGTTGGTATACCCATCCGACGATATGTCATGCAAGTCCGCTACCTCTTCCCAACTCGTTTCGTCCTATGGAATGACCTTAGACCCTTCAAAACTAAATTAATTGGGCAGAGTTAGTGGACTGACGGCACACGCTGTTAGATAGGTATACTGACAGCGTCCGCTGTGTGTGTTTTTCCTGGCTGTGTTGGATTTTACTGTTTTGGTATTTCCATGAAAATTGTATCTCCTACTACACCATTAGAGCTCTCTCATTTTAAAAAAATTTCTGTCATATGGGAGAATATTCATGACACTGATTAGGAGCGGTGGAAGGTTCAGCAGCACAGGAGCCCCAGATTTCCTTTATGGATATATGTGTGTATTAACCTCTTGTACTAGTGAGGTCCTGAGCATTCACCTTGATAGTCTGGTGGTGGTTGATGATGGTTGCACACTCTGATCCCTCTGAGCACCGATTTTGACCTCTTTTACGAGGTCCTGAGTGTTCACCTTGATAGTCTGGTGGTGGTTGATGATGGTCGCACACTCTGATCCCTCTGAGCACCAATTTAGTCATATGTTGATCGACCGGAGGTCAAAACTGAATATTATAAAGACCTTGATTAAGGTTGTGCTTATTTATAGCCCTGCAATTCATATTTTGGTTTTATCAAAGGACTATATATATAGTTCTTTTTGCTAGCTGCTTTTTGTGTATTAGCATGGATTGCTGTTTTTGTTTTATGTTTTAAATATGTTTTGAAATATTTTGTCTAAAAATGGCAAAAAAATAGCTATGATTGTTAAAAGTCCCTCCTAGTCTTTTTTTTCATACTGATAAAGTATAAATGATTGTCCAAAGTTGGAGTCCTTGATGGTACTTTGTAGGTTTGTATTTCATCATGAATTAAGACCCGTGCGAGGTTCTTCGAGTTAATGGTTTGGCTCTGCATCGCGCTGTGATCAGTTCCAGTAGATTGTCCGGGCTTTTAAAACCATAACCCCCACAAGTCATGCTGATGGACTAATCTGGAGGGGTATCAGAGCAATCATTTTAATCAAAATAAAAGAGAAGGAAAACTACAATGGAGAGACACATGACCAGCAGCATGGAAAAATGTACATTTCAAAGCCATTTTCTGTTTAGCATGTTCATTCCACTATTAATATGATTTCTTCAGTGCCATCCTGCTCTCCTGTCTGTGACTAGAAGAGATTATGTTCAATGTGGACACCCACTTCAGATGACTTTCACCAACTGTCATTGGAAAAAATGAAAAATCTACATACATAATAAAACACTGTTGTTAGTTTAAAAAAAACTTTCATGAGAAAAACAATCTAATCCTGAACATTCCAGATGTCTGGCTGTCATACTGCCCACTGGCTTCATTTAGCTACTAGCCCAGAACAACAATGCAGATGACGATTTAAAGTGTATCCAAACCAAAGAACAAACATGTACATTATTGCAGCTTACCAGGAATTTAGACGCCGTCGCTGCATTCATTTTCTTTTATTTTAAACAGTTTTTCTTTATTTTCACCTGGTGATCCTGCCAGTAACACACTTCCTGTTTTATAGTGACAACGCTCATACACTGTACTGTATCTATGGTAGGGTGACCAGACATCTCCGGTTTTCGGGGACAGTCCCCGGATTGAGGACACTGTCCCCGGACCAAGTCTGTCACCGGTTTTGTCCCCGGATTGGATTTGAACAGGGGCTGGGGCAATTTCAAAGACAGTCAGTGCAGAATTCAAAAATAAAGATTCTAAATTACACACCCACGCTCTGCCGCTGCTACTAGCTTAAGGGGGTGTATTTTTTTCCATTATCTGTGCCCCTTTCTGATGATCATGTACTGGTCGGACCGGAGGGAATATTTCTTCAGTTTCGGGTGCATCCCCATTCAGCTCCACTCACATGTTCTTCTGCCTTGGCTCAAGTCCCGGCCAGCCGCCTGCCTGTTTATCTCTGTGCCTTCCCTGGTGGAGTGATCTTCCTCCGTTCCCCACCCAGTAGTAGCCGGGGCCCAGAGAGTAAGACTTAACAGGCTGTGAGGCGGGTGGCAGGGGCAATGGACAGAGAGTCGCTGATTGCCGCCATTACTAGTAAAAAAAAAAAAATATGTCCCCGGATTTCAATTTAAAAATCTGGTCACCTTAATCTATGGAGGTGTAGCACTGTTATTCGAGGATATGGAGTATGTTAGGACTACAGAACACCTCTAGCTACATCATTTCCATAACATAGGAGTGAGGTCTTCTTTAGGTCACAGAAGATAGCTGAAAAGACTGCCTATGTCTATTTAGGAGGTTCAGAATTAGCCAAGTAGCTAGCATTTTCAGAATCGGGTCAGCAATAGCTGAATGCATGCATTTCTTGTGAAAGGTTTATTCTTTGGCTGAATCCACAAACAGTATGGGGGTTGATTTACTAAAGGCAAATAGACTGTTCGCTTTACAATGTGCAGTTGCTCCAGAGCTTACTAGATGAGGTAAGGCTTCACTTTGCAAAGAATACCCAATCACATGCAAGGGAAATAAAAAAATAAAATAAACAGCATTTTTGCTTGCACGTGATTGGATGATGAAAGTCAGCAGAGTTTCTGCTCCTTTACTAAGCTCTGTAACAATTGCACTTGCAGAGTGCACAGTCATTTTGCCTTTGGTAAATCAACCCCTATAAATATAGATAAGTGATGTTGATTTATTTATTTTTGTTTGTTTGTTTTGCCAGGAGTTCAGTGAGATACTGAAACATTCTAGCCAAATTTCACCATTTCAAGAAAATAATTTGTGGGCACAGTATAAGATGAAAGGAATGTGTTTTTTGGTTTGTAAGGGTGCAGTCTTTTTAAATGACTCCTGAGGGTTTCAGAAACGAATTTGTGGGTTTTACAAGGGAAAATAATGTATTTAAAGTAGAACTCCAGCAAAAAGTAGCAAGATATAAATAAATAGCCTATAAAAGTATTAAATAACAAAAAAATGTTTTTACTGCAATATTTACCTTCAATCCAAAGATTTCCCCTACTCTGTCTACACTGTGGGGCTAATTTACGAACCGTTTGCGCCTTGAGTTGAGGCACACGCCGATGCGCAATGGCAGTTTTGGTATTTACAAAACTTTTGCGCCGGTAACGCAGCGCTATTCACCATTTACTAAAGTGTTCTCGGCACACGGGAGGAGGCGATCAGTGCGCCACTATGAACCTGGCGCATGGCATCTTCAAATCAAAATTAAAAGAAGCTAGAATATAATGGGGTGATGTGGGGTGATGTGAGGAAGTATAGTGACAACTGCCCAAGTAACAAATATGCCCAAAATCGAATGAGAAAGTAACTTTTTCTGAACCAGCCTGCTGCGCCTGCAAGTACGTTTAGAACTGCGAGAGGTCTATTTGTGCACTGCGCATGCGCACTCGGCCTTTGCGCTCATTCAAATGCGTTGGTTCACTGCGCCGGGAAAATCTTAGTAAATGTCAAGTAACGTAAATGCATTTGCATAAGTTGAACAGGCGCACCTCTAAACTTGACATTTTAAAGTAGTCTCTGCACAAAATGACATTTCTAAAGGAAAAAAAAAGTCATTTAAAACTACTCGCGGCTATAATGAATTGCCGGTTCCCGGCAGTACAGATAAGTCATTGAAAGTCTTTGAAAAAAAAAAAAAATGCGTGGGGGTCCCCCAAAATTTCTATTACCAGGCCCTTCACTAAGGTGTAGTTTTGGTTTTGTTGTAATCTCTCTGCTGCCTGCACAGTGAGGGTGGAAGTCACTGCAGGAATGCAGGGCGGGCACGGGCAGTGAGAGATGATCTCATCTCTCTGCTCCCCCACTCCCGGCTAGCTGATTGGCCAGCTGCCACACTGAGCCTGCTCTCTCACTCTCACCTGCGCTGCAAACACACTGAGCAGCACGGTCTGCCCACGAACCGCGTCGCCCGCCCACAAACCGCGCCGCAAGTGGAGCCGCCCGCTTTCTTACCCGTCTGTGGAGCCGCACGCTGTCGCACCTGCCCGCAGAGCGGCCCGACGTGACTCACTGACGTCACTCATTGCTAGACGCCAAGCGGCCCAGGCGTTAGCAACGAGTGCAGGGAAGAGGCTCCACCCACCTCCTCCTCCGTTCCTGGTATCGTGTCAGTGCTCCGCGTAACTACATTAGACGAGTCTCTCTCTCTGCGCCACTGATCGGCTGATGTGAGAAACTGAGAGAGAGACTCAGAGAGGCAGCGGCAGCCGCAGAACAAGTACTGTATATACGCAAGTATAAGCCGACCCGAATATAAGCCGAGGCACCTAATTTTACCACAAAAAACTGGAAAAATGTATTGACTCGAGTATAAGCCTAGGGTGTCCATCTGCATGCCTCCCTGTGTCCATCTGCATGCCTCCCTGTGTCCATGTGCATGCCTCACTGTGCCCATGCCTCACTGTGCCCATGACTCACTGTGTCCATGACTAGACTGGCGTTTAACATGGGAGCCTATGGAAGGGGTGACCGGCTTTGAAAAATCGGTGCTGCCCGGCCGTAGGTCCCACAGACAACAAACTTTGCACACTTGTAGAGAAGAAATTGGGCTACAGGTGTGCCAAGCTCCGGGTCCAAGGGACCTACAACCGGCCGGTACTGGGTCCCCAAAATCACCAGAGAATTGCCTGTTTAACATGGGAGTCTATGGAAGGGGTGCCCGGATTTGAAAAATCGGTGCTCCTCGGCCGTAGGTCCCCCGGACAAAAAACTTTGCACACTTGTAGAGGAAGAGTGGAGCTACATGTTTACCAAGTTTGGGCCGGCACTGGGTCCCCAAAGTCTGGGAGATCAGGTGCAAATAGGTGACTTGAGTATAAGCCGAGGGGGGCATTTTCAGCACAAACAAATGTGCTGAAAAACTCGGCTTATACTCGAGTATATACGGTATTTGCAAAACAGATGTGTTTTCCAGCAAGTTTTATTTAACTTTGGTTTTCTTATTTTTTGGTGGGGGATATTTTCACATGACTATTGTATAACAGATGTATTACTGATCTGCTTACCACCTTCTACCCCATAACCTTACTTATACTTAAACCATGAGACCACACCTTTTGTTTGGAGTAAAACATGGCCGTAGCAGCCTCCTTTATTTTAAACTTTACATCAGTTATAACAAAACGCCATCATCAAACATCATAAGAAACCCACGTTCTCCTAAACATTGCCTCCTAGCGTTGGTCTTTGCAGGAACCTCTAATTAGCATAATAATATTAATAATCCTAACCATAACAAACCACCTGACATTGCGGTACCTTTAATGGTCATAGGCCTCAAGCCTACCAGCTGCTCAGAGACGACCACTGACCGCAGTGCCCCCATTATCAAACTCTTCCAGCTAAACCATGTTAGCTGGAATACACCCTCAGAACCCATACCACCGATAGGTCCTGACCACTTGCTTTTGAGGTATCTTCATTCCCCCGCAAAGACCAAACACTGCCACGACAGTCCGATCACCTGTAATAAAATAAAACACAGAAAACAAAACGCCCAACATAAAAACTAAATACATAAATCAGGGAGGGTGGGTGGGAACTTTCCCCCACGCTGTGTTGACTTAGGGGGCGGGGATTACCTTTTTTATCTAGCCTTAACCCCTCCCCCTTACACTTCATTTAAGCCAATCATTAATCCCTTCACATCTCCATACCCTGTTCACTCAGTCATGCCAGCCCTCCGCCTATGGCATTCTTTCTTTCTGCTCCGGGCTTTTCTTGAAATGTTATTGATGTTCGTGATGTTTGTCTTTTTTAGGTTGTTCACTTTGATTTAATTGTCTGTGCTGCATTATTTTTCTAATTCTTTCTCAAGATGTTGTGACTAATGTTATAATCCTTAACCATTTCCCTACCGCCCATAGTCATATGACGTCCACAGATGGGATCTCCCATCCTGGGTGGACGTCATATGACATCCTCGGCTTCAGATATCCTTTTCTTGTGCCGGCGATTCTGCGCACCATAAGAACGATCATAGCGGCGGTTCCGCCGCTTGATCGTTCTTATAGGCGGCGGGAGGGGACACCCCCCCCCTCCCGCAGCCATCCGGAGAGAATCGTCCGGCGCCGGTGGTGGGTCACGTGACGAGCATAGAGATGACTGGTGACCAGATGGTCACCAGTCATCTCTATGATTGTCGGAGGCCCGGGCGCGATGTGATGACGTCACGCCCGGGTCCTCAGATGTAAACAAAGCCGCCATTGCGGCTAGTAAGTATGAGATCAGTGAAAACATTTTCACAATCTCATGCTTTCCAGCCTGGAGGAGAGATGTGGGGTCTTATTGACCCCGCATCTCTCAATAAAGAGGACCTGTCACACACATTCCTATTACAAGGGATGTTTACATTCCTTGTAATAGGAATAAAAGTGATCAAAAAAAAAAAAAGTAAAATAAGTGTAAAAAATACGTAAAATAAAAAAATAAATAATTAAAAATTAAAACGCCCCTGTCCCCTGTAGCTCGCGATCAGAAGCGAACGCACACGTAAGTCCCGCCCACATATGTAAACGCCATTCAAACCACATATGTGAGGTATCGCCGCGTGCGTTAGAGTGCGTGCAACAATTCTAGCACTAGACCTCCTCTGTAACTCTAACCTGGTAACCTTTAAAAACATTTAAAGCGTCGCCTATGGAGATTTTTAAGTACCGAAGTTTGGCGCCATTCCATGAGTGTGTGCAATTTTAAAGCGTGACATGTTAGGTATCTATTTACACGGCGTAACATCATCTTTCATATTTTCCCAAAAAATTGGGCTAACTTTACTGTTTTGTTATTTTTTAATTCATGAAACCATTTTTTTTCCCAAAAAAAGGCGTTTGAAAAATTATTGCGCAAATACCGTGCAAGAAAAAAAGTTGCAATGACCGTCATTTCATTCCCTAGGGTGTCTGCTAAAAAAACATATATAATGTTTGGGGGTTCTGAGTAATTTTCTAGCAAAAGAATGATGATTTGTACATGTAGGAGAGAAGTGCCAAAATAGGCCCGGTATTGATGTGGTAAAAAAAGCCCAGTGTTGAAGTGGTTAATAGATGTCCTTTTATCTCCTGTTACTTTCCAGTGCAAAATTGTCAAACATCAAAAAACAGATTCTGTTAGTGTCTCAAATTAACATACATGTTTTTTTTTTTGCTTTCCTTGCTTTTTTCAAAGTCCTGTTTTTTTGACCAATAAAATAGTTTCAAAAATTTTTTTTATGTGTTCTTTTAATGCAGTGGATTTCCCAGCTGCATCTAAAGCCCCATACACACGGTCAGACTTTTGCCCAACAAACTTCATTTTGAGCAAGTTGGACCAACAATTCGACCGTGTGTACGCTCCATCAGACAAACTTTTTTGGGTTTGGTTTTGTTTTCATCGGACAAAAGTTGGGTCTGCAAACGGACAAACTTTTGCCCAACAAAAGTCCTATGGAGCAAAGTCCTACTGTGTGTACAGAAAACCATAGGACTTTTGTCCGATGGACCAAACAACTAATGTTAAAATCAACCAACAATAGCAGAAGTTGACCAAAGGGTGGCGGTAAAGAGCAGAAAAGAGCAGAAAAACCATGTGATGTTGCAAAAAGTTTTGGGAAAGTTTGCAGTAAAGTCCTGTGGTGTGTATGCTATGGGTGTTCCCGACCAACTCCGTTCGGACAAAAATCCAAGGAAAAGTCTGATGGAAGTCCGACCGTGTGTATGGGTCTTTAACTAGGCTGATTGGCATGTCTTCGACAAATCTGTTTTTATTGTTTTTGTATATTTGTAATTTACGTTCCTGGTGCCTTCATGGTAACATATGCATGGATTGTATGTATACTGCCATCGAGAGTCACCATGAAAGTAAAATTTCAGAGCAGTAAGTATTACATTTCCTTATTGCAGTGGTTTTCAGCCTCAGTCCTCAAGTACCCCCGACAGGAAATGTTTTGTGAATTTATCTGATCCAAAATAGGTGTCCACAGTACCAAGCCATTGACTGTGATTTAAAGCACCTGTGCAAGATGAAGGTAAACCTGCAAACATGGCCTGTTGGGGGTACTTGAGGACAGGCTTGAGAAGGGCTGAACTAAAATTGAGCTCAAGACAATCCTATTCTATTCTAATTGTGGGCATTTGAGGGAAATCAAGTGTGTTTTTTTTTTTAATTATTATTATTTTTTTTAGATTGGCCTTTGTGTCCCTGTTCTTAAAATTGTCTTTGCTTCCTATCACATAGCCAAACAGGAAGTGAGAGTAAAACCCTACCAATGTCTTTCCTTGGGGACACAGGTCAATCTAAATAGTTTCCCCATTCGGTAAATTGAACTCCAGCATTTTGCTGTGTACACCCCAAATTATTAGTTATCGTGGACTTTGTTTGTTTTTTCCTAAAGGCAAATCCACTTTGCACTACAAGTGCACTTGCTGGAGATCCGAGGGGGACATGCAAGGAAAATAACAAAAACCACCATCTTTGCTTCTACATGATTGAATGTTAAAATCAACAGTGCTTCCCCTCAGATTTTCAGCAACTACACTTGTACTGCAGAAAGGATTTGCCTTTAACATTACCTAATAATTTGGGGTGAAAACAACAAAGTGCTACAGTGCAATTTTCTGAATGGGGACACTAGTTAGATTGACCAGTGTGTCCCAAAGGAAAGATTGGGAGGGATTTCTCCTCACTTCCTGTGTGGCTATGTGACAGCAAGTGAATCATTTGGAAGGATAAAGTGGCAAAATTTGGGAGTTGTCTTCACTCTATCAGGGGTGCAGACATCCCCAAATACTGACCAGAATTCTAAACCCTCTGCACTCTATCCCCAAGCAAAAATAAGAAAGGATTTAATTTAGTTAAACTTTGCAAAGACACATTCCTAAGTTCAATTGTGATGCATGTCAATGGCCCATTTAGACCCTCTTTAACCACTTGAGATCAGCGCTATAGCTGATCGACGGCCACAGCACGGTCCTCAATTGCCGGGAGTCCGTCAATAGACGTCCTCCCCTTCGCGGCCGCACTGTGGTCACCGAGTCACTGAGACTCAGGTGATCACAGATCCGAGTAAGGGGCCGATCCCTGCCCCTTACCACGTGATCAGCTGTCAGCCAATGACAGCTGATCACGTGATGTAAACAAAAGCTCGGTAATCGTTTTTGTTTTCTACTTGCGCTGACAGCGTGAGCATAAAAAAGGCAATCACCGGCTTATGTGCAAGGGACATCGGGCCTGAAGAGGAAGAGGCAATTCTGCATCATCTGTGACAATCAGTAGCCCCTGCCAGTGCCACCTATCAATTCCCACTACTGGTGCCAATCAGTGCCACCTAGCAGTGCTGCCTATCAGTGCCCATCACTGCCAACTATCATTGCCACCTAGCAGTGCCACTTCTCAGTGCCCACCAGTGCCAACTAGCAATGCCACCTCTCAGTGCCCACTCTTGCCACCTTATCAGTGCCCATCAGTGCAGCCCATCGGTGCCCATCAGTGCAGTCTCATCAGTGTACATCAATGAAGGAGAAAAATTACCTTTTTTCAAAATTTTCTAACAAAATATTAAAATATCCAATTTTTTTTTTTTTTATTCGGTCTTTTGTATTTATAGAAAAAACAAACAAAAACAAATGCAGAGGTGATCAAATACCACAAAAAGAAAGCTCTATTTGTGTGAAAAAAATGATTAAAATTTCATTTGGTTACAGTGTTGTATGTCCCCTGTATTGTCATTCAAAGTGCATCAGCGCTGAAAGTTGAAAATTGGTCTGGGCAGGAAGGGGGATTAAGTGCCCAGTAAGCAAGTGGTTAATAGTGGTTAATATAAGGCTACATGCACATAAACGTTTTTTACAGCCGCTTGTTTGAGCGTTTTTTGCAGCTTAAAAACGCCTCTCCATGTTAGCCTATGGCCTCATGCCCACCATGGCGTTTTTGAGCTGTAAATGGCATAGCCGTTTTTAGGCCCCATGTACACGGGACGCTGGTGCAAATCTTCTGAACTAAGGTTGAAACCGGCATTTATAAGCGCGCGTTTTGCCGCGTTTGCATGCCGCGTTTAGCCACGTTTTACCGTGTTTGCGTCTATAAGCGTTTAGTTAGGAAACATCATAAGGACCCTCCCTAAGCTCAAAAACCAGTATTATTAACCATTTCAGCCATTTTGTGAGACCAGAGTGAGTAGCAGCAGCTGAGAGAGCAGCAGTGTACTTGTATTTAGCGCGTCACTTGCTACATCACCTGCCACAAGTTTTGAGTTTCTCAATGTAAAAAAATAGGTCACCTTTAAAAACGCTTATAAACGAAAACGCGGTACCGCCTTTAGCCGCGTTTGGCGTCTGAAACGTGGAAATCTTTGGCGTCTGAACGCATTTTTTTGCTTTCTAAAAAACGAGGTTAAACATAACTGCCTAAGGGCCAGTTCACACCTTGGAAACGCAGTGTGGATGCGTTCCAGGTGCTTTTCTGCATGCGCGTTTTTGATGCAGTCCCCTCTTTTTTCTTAGGCCTCATGCCCACGGACGTTTTAAAAAATGGGCTGTAAAGCTAGTACAGAGGCCAGGTAAAAAGCGGCGTTTTTAACGCAATTTTTTCCGTGTTTTGCATTGAATTCAATGCACGTTTCCCCGCGCTAGCTTTCAGACGCGTTTTTCTTTCTCTATTCAAAATCAATGGTTCCTTATGGGAGCCCATTGATTTGAATAGAGGTCGCACCAGAAGTCGGATCAAGATGATCCGACTTGCGGGGCGACTCATGTGCGTAGAACCTTGAAGGGGAACCCCGCGAAAATTGAAAAAAAAAATAGCGTGAGGTTCCCCCCAGGACGATACCAGACCCTTCGGTCTGGTATGGATATTGAGGGGAAGCCCCCACACCAAAAAAAATATGGCGTGGGGGTTCTTCCAGGATCCATGCCAGACCTTTATCTGAGCATGCAGCCTGGCAGGTCAGGAAAGGGGGGCGAGCGAGCGCCCGCCCTCCTAGATCATACCAAGCCACATGCCCTCAACATGGGGGGGTTGGTGCTTTGCACTGCGCACCCCACCCCAAAGCACCTGGCCGTTGGTTGTCGGGGTCTGTGGGCGGGGGGGCTTATCGGAATCTGGGAGCCCCCTTTAATAAGTGGGCCCCCAGATCCCGGCCCCCTCACCCTATGTGAATGAGTATGGGGTACATTGTACCCCTACCCATTCACCTGGGGGAAAAAAGTGTAAAAAAAAACACACTACACAGGTTTTAAAAGTAATTTATTAGGCAGCTCCGGGGAACTCTTCCTTCTGACTTCAGGGGTCTCTTCCGACTTTGGGGGTCTTTTCCGACTTCAAGGGTCTCTTCTGACTTCTCCACTCTCTGGTACTTCTGCCAGGCTCCTCGGCTATCTTCTGCTCTTTTGCCGCTCTTTTGCTAGCGTTGGCCCGGTCTTCTCCTTCCCTCTTCTCTTCTCCCGATGTTGACTCGACGGTCTCTCCCGCTGTAATGCTGTGTGCGAGGTGCCCAGCGACTTTTATAGGAATGGGCCGGGGTCACCGGGTGATGCCACCCAGTGACCCCGCCACATATGACATCACAGTCCCACCATGCCTCGGACCTCGAACACGGCATTACAGCGGGAGAGACCGTTGAGTCAACATCGGGAGAAGAGAAGAGGGAAGGAGAAGACTGGGCCAACGCTAGCAAAAGAGCGGCAAAAGAGCAGAAGATAACGGTGGTGCCCGGCAGAAGAACCAGAGACCTGGAGAAGAGACCCCCAAAGTCAGAAGGAAGAGACCCCCGGAGCTGCCTAATAAATTGCTTTTAAAACCTGTGTAGTGTGTTTTTTTTTTACACTACCCCATACTCATTCACATAGGGTGGGGGGGGCCGGGATCTGGGGGCCCCCTTATTAAAGGGGCTCCCAGATTCTGATAAGCCCCCCCGCCCGCAGACCCCGACAACCAATGGCCAGGGTTGTCGGGAAGAGGCCCTTGTCCTCATCAACATTGGGACAAGGTGCTTTGGGGTGGGGGGGCAGTGCCCCCCCTGCCCCAAGGCACCAACCCCCTACCATGTTGAGGGCATGTGGCTTGGTTTGGTCTAGGGGGGATGCTCGCTCGCCCCCCTTTCCTGACCTGCCAGGCTGCGTGCTCGGATAAGGGTCTGGTATGGATCCTGGGGGAACCCCCACGCCATTTTTTTTGGTGTGGGGGCTTCCCCTCAAGATCCATACCAGCCCGAAGGGTCTGGTATAATCCTGGGGGGAACCTAACGCAATTTTTTTTTTTTCACGGGGTTCCCCTTCAAGGTTCTCCGCACACGAGTCGCCCCGCAAGTCGGATCATCTTGATCAGACTTCTGGTGCGACCTCTATTCAAATCAATGGGCTCCCATAGGAAACCATTGATTTTAAATAGAGACAGAGAAACGCCGCTGATATTAATGAGATAATCCCTTACGCCGGTAGGATTTTTTAATTTACTATCACATTGCGCGTCGGCGTGCAACGGTTCACACGCCCAATCAATGATTTATCCGGCGCACCAATTAAGGTATGAACCGGCGCAGCGCAGTGTTCTTAGTAAATCACCCCCTTTATGTTACCCATTGTCCTGTTTGCAGCTTAATATACAACTCAATGCTCCTGTCCTCCAATTGGTCAGACTGTGTAAACAAATCTTGAAACTTTGGGCTCCATTCACACTAGAGCGACTCCAAAGATGCACAATTTTCAGTGTGACTTTGATGCGACTTTGATCCAACTTTACACTCTCTGGATCACAGTACTATCAAAGTAGTGCAGGCACCTTTTCTGAGTTGCTGTGACTTTAAAGCGGAGTTTCAGCCTGTATTAAAAAAAAAAGTCAGCAGCTACAAATACTGCAGCTGCTGACTTTCAATATAAGGACACTTACCCGTCCAGAGAGACTGCGATGTCGGCATCCGAAGCTGACCCGTCCATAGGCTTCGGGTGCAGGCGCCGGCATCCTTACTAAGGTAAACAGGAAGTGAAGCCTTTGCGACTTCACAGCCTGATTCCTACTGAATGGTCACACTGTCTTTCAGGACCTGTGTGTGTCTCCCATAAGGCAGCGGGGGGGAAGGAGGAGGGGCCCTAAATGACGTAGGTCGCTGCGGCACCCTTACGCGGAAGTGGGAGCGAGTACCTGTTTTTGACAGGTATCCGCTCCCCCCCCCACTGAATGGTGCCAAGTGTGGCATCGGAGGGGGGGCAGAAGCAGATAAGAGGGGCTCCCACTTGGGTGGAACTTTACTTTAAGTTGCACAGGTTTGAATGGGTGGCATTGAAAAGAATGGGCGACTTGTCATGCGCCTTTGATGTCCAAGTCGCACAAGCTGGAGCCGTAATGTAAAGAACAGGTTGGCCGAAACTAGGAACAGAATAAAATTAAAAAATGAATTAAGAGCACTTGGAAAGTACACATACATAGTGACTGCGTAACGGATTGCCTGGCACCCCACCTGGGTGCCTCCGCCAAACAGTCCTGCCCTCCAAACCGTTCCAGCAGACCAAAAGCGAATACCAGCCCTTAACCCCTAGCATCGTACACAGACAAGATGTTGAGGTAAAAACCAAAGGTATCACTTTATTGAACAGAAGTACAGGTTTTTATACACTTCAAAAAAAGGGTCAGTCCCCACATGATCAATAAAAACAAATATTACACATTGGCGTAAACATCCCACAATGGTTAGGTAATGAGGTAAAGTTGCCACAAGACTAATTACATCATGAATGATTAGCAAACAGACAGAAACAATAGGTGACCAGTGTGTGCACTTATATTAGGTAGTGTACTTTGGCCACAGTTGGTGCATATGACAAAGCACACAAACAACATTATAAAAGCTATATATTGGAGGATTTGTACTCTCTGAATGATATCAACCTTGTCCATTAGTTTGGGTCCTCTGGTGACAATGGAAACCATTCAGAAACAGGTTTGAAGGACAGCTTGTTTTCTTTAAGGTGGTCACTGACTCTCAGCTGGCCATCTCAATCAAACACCTGGTCAGTCATTCCTAGGGCACCGGCATAGGTTTCATGCTGCATAGTGCAGATAATAAAATCTTGAAACTGCTTTAAAAGAGATGTATGGGAATTTATTTTTTGTTGAATCATACCTACCTGGGTAGATGCAGCATCGGTCTGATGCTGCATCTGTCCCCTGCCGGCTCTAACTCTGAGAACCAAGCGATTAAACCCTGCCAATCGATCAGTTCTCACAGCTTCCTGAGCAGAGAGCTGGTGGCTGTCAGTCACCGCACTATGCTCTTGTCCCCCCCCCCCCCCCACTGGAGTGCTGGGCTGTGGAGGGGCAGGAGCGGCCAGCTCAGGCTCTCAGCAGCTTTCTGAGAGGCTGAGTCGGGTGCCGGTCCAGGCATGTCGGCTGATACCGACCATATGGTCGCGATCTTTCCCAAGCCTGAACTGTGGCGTCAGCCAACAGCGGGCTTTAGTCTGCCGAAAATGGGTCACAGGAGTGCAGAACGATCTGTACTCCTGTGATCCACAGGGGAAGTACAGCCAAACGAGCTTTGGCTGTACTTGTCTGTTAAGTTCTACTGCTGACCTTTTGGGGATGATGCCAGCCTTTTCAGTTACTCTCGTTTGCAGATGTGACACCTCAGAAGGACTGAGCTACAGTATCTCACAAAAGTGAATACACCCCTCACATTTTTTTAATATTTTATTATACCTTTTCATGTGACAACACTGAAGAAATTACGCTTTGTTACAATGTAAAGTAGTGAGTGTACAGCTTGTATAACAGTGTAAATTTGCTGTCCCCTCAAAATAACTCAACACACAAACATTAATGTCTAAACCGCTGGCAACAAAAGTGAGTACACCCCATAAGTGAAAATGTCCAAATTAGGCCCAAAGTGTCAATATTTTGTGTGGCCACCATTATTTTCCAGCACTGCCTTAACCCTCTTGGGCATGGAGGTCACCAGAGCTTCACAGGTTGCTTCTGGAGTCCTTTTCCACTCCTCCATGATGACATCCATTCCATTTGAGGTTGCCCCACAGATGCTCAATAAGGTTTAGGTCTGGAGACAGGCTTGGCCAGTCCATCACCTTTACTCTCTGCTTCTTTAGCAAGGCAGTGGTTGTCTTGGAGGTGTGTTTGGGGTATCATGTTGGATTATTGCCCTGCAGCCCAGTCTCCAAAGGGATTGGATCATGCTCTGCTTCGCTATGTCACAGTACATGTTGACATTCATGGTTCCCTCAATGAATTGTAGCTCCCCAGTGCCGGCAGCAATCATGCAGCCCCAGACCATGACACTCCCACCACCAATGCAACTGCATCTGCACAGGGCAACTGCACAGTCTATTTGCCTTTAGCAAATCAACCCGCAAGTGTCCGATTTGTCCGCCGCAATATCGCAGTCCCGTTATAAGTCGCTAATTGCCACCATTACTAGTAAGAAAAAAATATGTCCCCGGATTTCATTTTTAAAATATGGTCACCTTACATTAGAGCTTACTGTATATTTCAGTAACTGGGTTTATATAAACGTTATTGCCTTTCTTGATTGTCTCTGGGCCTGAACATTAGAACAGTTTCTTTCTGCTAGAAAAAAGTAAGGTTGCGCATTCTGAATTTACCTGGTGGTGGTAAATTGATAAATTTGGAACGCTCCAATATTTATAATCATATTCACACTATGACATTAAACATTCCTGTGGCCTATCATGTGATAAATAATGTACCACAGGAGAGGCACATGGGGTAATCTATGTATATTAACATCATATTTATTTGTAAGACACAATGGGGAGGATTTACTAACAGCAAATATACTGTTCACTTTGCAAGCGCAGCTGTACTCCTTTTCCCCAGAACTTAGTAAATGTGCTGATTTTCATCATCCAATCACGTGCAAGAAAAAATTAGTTTTTTTTTTTTTTTTGTCCTTTAACCTGATTGGGTATTCTTTGCAAAGTGAAGCTTTACTACATTGCATTTGCTAAGGAAAAGTGTACAGTCCTTTTGCCTTTAGTAAATCCACCCCAATGTCATTTCACACAAAACTCATTGATGAAGTTCTCTTTAAGTACTCAAGCTGCAAAAAACAAAGTGTTTGATAGTATTACCACCTAGGGGCGGAATGGACTCTCTTCTCAGGAATAAAACCTAATTGAACAGGTGCTGCTATTGACAATATACATATGTTTTTGCTTTATTGCCCACATGCTCCATGTTTCTTCTGGTAAGAGATAGTTCTAAAACGTCCCCAGGCAACCGGCAGTTTTCTATATAATCTGTTCGAGGTGATCAGTATTTGCATTCCGGAGGAGCTGTCCCTAATGCTATTGTGGTGCAGATTTTACCGAAACCCTTCTATATATATTCTACATTATTCATCTTCCATGTGTTTGTCCGGCATCATGTGTAAACAAACCATTTATCATACACGGCTAGGCCCCTCCATGTGCTGTGAACACTGTCTACATTTTTCATGAAGATACGTCGCATATTATAAAAAGATTAGGATGCCGGAGAGGCTTGATGGATTTTAGACAGCCTTGTTATGCTAATAACAGGAGGTGCTTGGTTAGTTATATTGTAAAGGTGCTGAAGCAGGCATTGTTTGTACGTATACTGTTCATAAAAATGGAACCCCCCCTTTGCAGTGGAAGTGGCCCCACAATTGGGACTTTATATAAAGAGTCATGTGACAGAAACTATTTCTACACCTGCTTTACATGTGAACATCTGGGCCTAGAGTGTATGTTATCCTAAATTTATAGATCAGTTATTGTAAAAAATACTGCGCTATTTCTCTCCGGAATGAAAGCTGCTAGCACCACAAATGACAAAACCTTGTGTAAAAATAGTAAATAATAATCCTGCTGTGCTAATATAGTATATCAACCATAGAAATACCATATGCATAATACAATGTTAATAATCAATGCAATAATAAAAAATAAAAAAAGTGCCAAGTGCATAGAAAGATATATGAAAAATATATAAAATATATACTGTATAAAGAGGTGTGATAGTCCAAATGTATAGTATAGGAAAAGCCTAATTAATCAGTCCCAGTGTCGTTTCGATGGCTTACATGCTAAAACAGGTGTCCATTGTGTTAGGACAGCAAAGAATTAGACCAGGAGAATTATTGTTCTCACTCTAGGCCAGAAACCTAAGGCATATCCCGGGGACATCTGACTGCTAGGCTATTTGAGAGCCTATCCAGAAGTAGCGCAGGGTTGGGACTGCAGGCTTGTAGTCAAAGGTAGAGGGGAAATTGTTGCCACTAAGGAACCATTCACCTTGCTACCGGAGACCATTGTGAGTAAGCTGAGGCCAGTACCAGAGCAGACTTCTCGCCAGCCGGGGACAATGAAGAAGTGGGAAAGCATCAGCAAGTGCCAAGTCAGGGACCCAGCGGGGCAGCATAGGTGACGCTTGTGGAGCATCAGTGAGTGCCAAGCCGGGGGCCTAACGTGTCAGCGGGGGTGAAACTTGAGGAGTATCTGAGTGCCAAGCCAGGGACCCAGCAGGGAAGCGGGGGTGACGCTTGAGGAAGATACTGAGTGCTAAAGTGGAAGAGTTCAGGGGATCCAGTGGCTAGTGGATCTGAAGTCTAATGAAAGACTGGGAGCTTGTTGAGTGAAGACTAGGGTTGAGCGGACCCGAACTGTAAAGTTCGGGTCCGTACCGAACTTTTGGGTTTTGGGGTCCCGGACCCGAACCCGAACAATTGACTGTATGTTCGGGTTCGGGTCCGGTGTTCGGCAATATGCATGTAAAGTCGCGCTTGTTTCCCGTGCTTAGAACTGTCCCTGCACAAAGTGTCATTTCTGAAGAAAAAAAAGTAATTTAAAACTCACTCGCGGCTATAATGAATTGTCGGCTCCCGGCAATACATAGAAAAGACATTGATAAAAAAAAAAAAAAAACAGCGTGGGGGTTCCCCCAAATTCAATTACCAGGCCCTTCAGGTCTGGTATGGATATTAAGGGGAACCCTGCCGCAAATTTAAAAAAAAATGCGTGCGGTTCCCCCAAATATCCATACCAGGCCCTTCAGGTCTGGTATGGAATTTAAGGGGAACTCCACCCCAAATAAAAAAAAAATGGCGTGGAGTCCCCCTAAAATTCCACACCAGACCCTTATCCGAGCACGCAACCTGGCAGGCCGCAGGAAAAGGGGGGGGATGAGAGAGCGCCCCCCCTCCAGAACCGTACCAGGCCACATGCCCTCAACATGGGGAGGATGTCCCCATGTTGATGGGGACAAGGGCCTCATCCCCACAACCCTTGCCCGGTGGTTGTGGGGGTCTGCGGGCGGGGGACTTATCGGAATCTGGAAGACCCCTTTAACAAAGGGGACCCCCAGATCCCGGCCCCCCCTATGTGAATTGGTAATGGGGTACACCTACCATTTCACAAAGAAAGTGTAAAAAATTGTAAAAAAAAACACAGACTCCATTGGGAAAGTCCTTTATTAAAAGAAAAAAAAACATTCCAGTGATGAAATCCAGTGTCCCGCGGCGATCCCGATGTCCAGCGCTGTCCAGACGAAATGTCATTGGCTGAGCCTGAGCGGACCTGATGGGGAACTTCCTCTGCAGTGTCTTGGGGGAATCGCACGCATTTTTTTTTTCATTTGCGGCAGGGTTCCCCTTAATATCCATACCAGACCTGAAGGGCCTGGTAATTGAATTTGGGGGAACCCCCACGCTTTTTTTTTTATCAATGACTTTTCTATGTATTGCCGGGAAACGACAATTCATTAATAGCCGCGAGTGAGTTTTAAATGACTTTTTTTCCTTCAGAAATGACACTTTGTGCAGGGACAGTTCTAAGCACGGGAAACAATCGCGAATAGTCCTCAGAAGTTCGGGTCCCCATTGACTTCAATGGGGTTCGGGTTCGGGGTCAAGTTCGGGTCAAGTTCGGCTCCGACCTCAAACTTTTTACTGAAGTTCGGCCGAACCCGAACATCCAGGTGTCCGCTCAACTCTACTGAAGACCCACAGTGAGAGAGTGTGGGGAAAGCTGTTTGTGTTGCAAATAGTTGAATACATTTGTCATTAGTAACAGCTACAAGATTCTTGCCATAGGAGACAGCGATCTTACCTATACAGAAGTGGTGTCCGACTGGAGGCCTTCACCTGTATAGCTGTCTACCAATAGAAGTCTCGGAGTCTGCCAATTAACATTGCATCTACCTAAGGGTGTCCTGGCCCTAACCCTCTCTCCCACAGTTCTGTTTAAGAGACAATAAATCTCTTTTTGCATTCTAAAATTGTCTGGTGCCCACCTTTTAATCTTGCATTACACCCACCATGCCTTGCAACCCACTCTACACAGAAAGATGTCAGCTGTGCCTAACTCTGGAGGTCACCATTAGGCCTTAAGGGGCCCAGGACTTTGCTACATTATTATTATTATTATTACATTTTCATCACATAGGGTACAAAAATTCCCCTATGTGAAGATTGTTTTTTGGTGACAGGTTCTCTTTTTAATGAGACATCCGGAGTCTAAAGGCCTGTAAACATTATCACAAAATCGAAAGTAAAATTTCGTCCTATGAACGATCTTAATTTTTTGGGATCGTTAGTACGGTGCTTTCAACGGCCGATTCCGAATTTTCTGACGACAAAAAGTGGATTTGCAGGCTATAAAATTTTTGTCGGATATGAACACGACGTCCGATTTTCGTTTAATTAGTACAATTTTCGTCCGAAAATAATCGTAAGAGCAAGACTACACATGCTCAGAAACGAAACAACAGATACAAAGCAATTCAACGCATTACATCACTTCTGATGTTGGATTTGGTCGGACGAGAATTTTCGTATGTTGAGCAACCTCTTCACTTTCGATATGAGACTAGCATGCAACAAAAAACTGATGAAAATGTGTCCGATAATCTGATTGTGTGTACCGGGCTTAAAAGACCTCAGATGGCTCACATATCCTCCAGTGAATCTAATGCAGTGCAGATAACACAACAGGAGGTAATGCCCTTAGTTTGTAATAATGTACATTTAATTAGTCAGTCTTTAGGTAAAAACAAAGTTGAACCACGGTAAGGGGGTGATTTAAAAAGAGGCAGCCTTCCTCAGAGTGTATCCAGCAACTCTGCAAAACATATAAAAGAAACAGGGGGGGGGGGGCGCCTCTCTAACTCTAAAGCCCTGTACACACGATCGGTTTTACCAATCAAAACAGTCCGATGGACTTTTTTCATCGGACAAACCGATCGTGTGTACGAGGCTTAAGTGTAGTATTAAAACAGTAACATTTATTGCACAAGATTAAAAACACTTACAAGATATAAGTGGGAGTCATGCTCATCATAAGTGTGTAGTCCTGGCAGTTCTACTGCATCCCACAGGCTCCTCGCACGATCCGGGTAGCTGGGAAAGGTTCTGGTGTGATGTTGTGCTGAATACCTGTACATTCAGGAAAACCAGGAAGTAGTCCACTCCATGCTGTCCAGCTTGAACCGGAAGCGGAAATTATGTCACCAGCAGGGGGCGGGAAGAAGGAGTCAGGACTGTCTCTGTGGAATGAAAGGCTACGCGCTCGGAGCTCACAGCTCCTTCTACTGGCCACTAGAAGGAACTGTGCGCTCCGAGCGCATAGCCTTTCATTACAGCTATTCAGCACAACATCACACCAGAACCTTTCCCAGCTATCTGGATCGTGCGAGGAGCCTGTGGGATGCAGTAGAACTGCCAGGACTACATACTTATGATGAGCATGACTCCCACATATCTTGTAAGTGTTTTTAATCTTGTGCAATAAATGTTACTGTTTTAATACTACACTTAAGCCTCGTACCACATATCTTGTAAGTGTTTTTAATCTTGTGCAATAAATGTTACTGGTTTAATACCACACTTAGAGAGGCGCCCCCCCCCCTTGTTTCTTTGATAACACAACATTAGATTCTTCCCCAGTCATACAGGCTGGGGAAATTGAAAGGAAAGGGGAGTATAAAAAGTCTGTTCCTTATCAGCAAGAAGTAGGGAAGGAGAGCAGATGGATGTTCACTTGGCTCCCTCCCCTCTACCCGGTAGCACCTGCCATATAGTTGCATAGGTACATAGCCAGGTTGAAAAAAAACACTACTCCGTCTAGTTCAACCAATTAAAAAAGAAAACGCATAATATGCTGATCGCCATGCTGATGGCCATGCGGAGCCCGAAATGCATGGCGGTAGTGTAATTCTACTAGTGTATGGCCAGCTTTGGTGAACATTCTGAATCTACTTTGTGTCATCATATTATATTGCAGTATGTCCAATAAAATGAATACCTTTTAAATGTGCTCTATATGATATTATTATTTCTATGTGTATATCTCCATATCTATAATAATTCTTCTGTAAAATAGGGAACATCATATGAAGCTAAAGTATTTGGTCTGCTTCCTTCTACAACATATCACATATGTATTGAGGCTGCCAACAGTGCCGGGAGTGTGTCCAGTGGATGGACATCTGTACAGACCTGGGAAGCTCCACCAAGCGGATTGAATAACATCACCATAGAGAAGAGAGAAAGTGGCCGGGCGTTGCTGCTACAGTGGTCAGCACCTGAGAGAACCAACGGCATACTGCTGGTATGTCACTGTGTATGCCATAGGAATAATGTTTTAAAGTTGCCGGCAAATGTAATCGACAGCTTCTTTGTTAAAAAAAAAAAAACAGCACACAGACCTGTACAAAGGACTGCTATATATTTCAAGAACCTTTCTAGGATTCTGTGTGCTGTTTTTTTTAAGAAACTGGCAATGAATTTAATTTGTTGGCAATTTAAGCTGTACTTTTTTGTCATTTTTGCTATAGAACATCCTACTGCAACAATGAAAAAAAATGAAAATACATACCAAACCCTTTGAGTCCGCTATGGATTTTAAGGGAGTTCCTCACGCAAAAAAAAAAACTCAAAAGAAATGTGTAAGGTCCCCAGGAAATCCATACCAGGCATTTAATCAGACCTTTAATCTAAGCATACAGCCTGGTTGGCCAGTTAAGTGTGCCCCGAACCATGCCAGGCCACATGCGATCAATGTAGACAAGGGCCTCTTCCCAACAACCCTTGCCCAGTGGCTGTGGTAGTTTGCAGACAGAGGGCTTATTGGAATCCAGAAGCCCCCTTTAAAAATAAGGCGGCCCCTAGATGCCCCCCACCCCCAGTTAATTAGTATGGGGTACAAAGTACCCCTACTCATTTACAAAAAAAAATATTTGTAAACTAGAAATAAAGACATCCAATCATTTGACAAGTCCTTTATTTAAAAAATAAATAAAAAATGCCAAAGAAAAGTCCCTCATTGCAAGTCCATCATCAACTAATCACGATACCCACCAGCTGTTTTTTCTGGTGTTCAGCCTTAGGTTGCAATCAAAACTATTTTATCACTTACATGTCTTTCATTTTTGTCCAGATGTACAACATCTATAGTGATGATAACCTGGAATACAGTGGCCTGGCTCAGCAGTTTTTATTTCGTCGTCTTGAACCTTTCACGGTCTATTATTTGGTACTTGAAGCTTGTACGTCCGCTGGCTGCACCCGAACATTTCCTCAACGTATCCAAACAGAAGAAGCTTCTCCGTCCTCTTTGCTTCCGCCTAATATCCTATCCCTTAATGCCAGCCACATCACACTCTCTTGGTCAAATCCGTCTCAACCAAATGGGCAAATGATTCGCTATGAAGTAATTAAAAGGTGCACTCAAGAGAACTCTCCGGGCAACAAGAATTTTTTTTACGAAAATGTTGTTTTTAAAGAAACGAACACAGAACAGGAGGTGTTTACATTTACAGATGTTGGTCTACACCCATGGACACATTATGAGTATAAAATTCGTGGGTGGAACTCTGTTGGGTACACAGATAGCCCATGGATGGGGGCTCAGACTAGTCAAGCGGCTCCTGGTCATCTTATTCCTCCAAAGGTATTTCACATTGATAATCCCAATCAAATCATTATCCAGTGGACAAAACCAAGAGATGAAAATGGCAATGTTCTTTATTTCAGATTGCAAAAAAACAACCTTACATTACCTTTTAGCTTTGATAGTGCAACATTTAATTATACAGACAAAGATGTTTGGCCTTATACTGAGTACACATATTCCATAACAGCCTGCACATTAGGTGGCTGCACCACCAGTAACCCTACTCCCATAAAAACTCTAGAAGGGCCACCAAAATTTGTAAAACCGCCTATTGTTGAACCTCTCAGCTCCAGTGAGGTCAATGTGGTTTGGAATCCACCATCCGTGTCCAATGGAGAAATTACAAAGTACATCATTCAAATAGATAATGAGACATATTTTGCTGGGCAGAGATTGTCCAAGAACATATCCAGCCTATTACCTTTTACGTTATATAACATCAACTTGGTGGCTTGTACTAGCGGAGGCTGCACAACTAGCTCACGGACTCACTTCCGAACAATGGAAGCTCCGCCATCACACATCAAACCTCCAATTTTTACAGTCACAAGTGCCCAATCTATTAAAATATCATGGCAAAGCCCCGAAAAGCCCAATGGTGAAATCAGAAATTATGAACTATATAGAAATGGCCAGCTGATTTATGCTGGCTTGGATACTCATTATCATGACTTTGGCCTCCAACCTGGGACAGAATATACATATGTCATCCAAGCAACTAACAGCAAAGGGAGTTGCTTAAGTAGTCCTTCCAGAATTAGAACTCACCCATCTTCACCCTCTGGGATGGAGCCACCTCAACTACAAGCTGTAAGTGCCCATGAGATTCTGGGCACTTGGCAAGCACCTCTGAAGACCAATGGGGAGATACTCAACTATACTCTCTTTGTTCATCACCCAGCTGAAATGAAGGTCACACAGTACCATTTTAACAGTTCATTTGTTTCTCGGACTGATTATTCTTTTGTTATAAAGAATCTGAACCCATATACTCAGTAAGTTTAATTGTGTTAACTTTTCTTGTATACGATCTTACAGTTTCTGAATTTCTGGTTTATGATTTTTTTTTGATCACTGTCCTTTTCCCAGGCCTCTAAGAAAGTTGTTCAAAGTGTATCGCTGGTGAGTATTTTCTCTGCAGTTTTTAGCGATCCTGTCACTGATGTGTTCTCGGCAGCAACAGGATTACTGGTGTGACATGACCCTAGATGAGGGAAAATCATTTTAATAAAGTTTTGGACAGGAGTAGAAATTTGTCAGAGGCTCAAACCCTTCCCCACACTATTCAACATTTTGAAAAAGTTAATACATAAAGCACAGTTTACAGACCCACCTATGTTTTTGATGTGTAGTCTAAGGACTTTCACACTTGTGCAACTTTTCCTGCGACTTTGAACATCAGAGTTGCATAACAAGTCGTACCCTGATTCCCAATGAAAACAATTCATATCTGTGCGACTTGAAGTCGCACCGACTTCAAAGTAGTCCCTGTACTACTTTGGTTCGACTTTGATGCAAGTTGAGGTCCATAGACCTCAAGTTTACACAAGCATTCCCTGAAATCGCGTAAAAATTGCGTTAAAATTGCACGCATTGTGAAAGGGGTCTAATGAACCAAGTGAGGTTTCCCCTCCTCTTTCTATATATAAAATCTGTGGCTGCACAGATGCCTCCTGTAAAGGCAACGTCATTATTGCCTTCATAGAAATCTTGTACTTCATGAGATCTTGCAGTATTGTCATACTGCACATGTGCGTGATCGCTTCATCTCCTGCATGCGATGTACAACACTACAAGCAAAAAAAAAAACCTTCCCCCGAGTTCTCGCAAATTTGTATGCAACAGATGCATGTAGTGTTGCATGGTACATGCTGGAGGTATAGCTAATGATGCCATGTGCTTCATTTTGCGCATGTGCAGTATCATACTGATTTTTAAATGTAAACAAAAAGTATCAGAATTTGTCTGGTCTAAAAGTGGTTAAAATCTAGAGATGCTGATAGAAACCATGCTAATAGTTTTGTTAATCTTATCCAATCTGCATGGATGGCTTTTCTTTAAAGTCAAATGCTAGACACAAATTTATGCAGCCCACTGTTCGTTAAAGTGTTACTAAACCCAGGACCCTACATTCACTATATCTGGTCTCCCACAGTACACAGAACGGAAAAGCAATTATTTTAGTAAATATAAACTGCTAAATACCTTTTCTCATGAACAGTATATAGCAGTCTTGTGTATCAGTGTCCGGCCGAGCACTGGGTAAAGCTTGGAGGAGTTTTAATTCTCCTCTGACTGTCCTATGAGGCTGCATAAGATCTGACCCTTTGTCTGGACATTGCTGATTGGCCCTGTGCTGATCACATGCACCCTCCCAAAAAAAAAACAACTCTCTAGCAACACACACCAAACTGAGCATGTGCAGAGTGATTCCTAGAGCTCTGTACTATCGGCAGATGGATTGGGGACTGTGGAAGAAGAGAAGGATCAAACAGCCTTTTTACACAATGCGCAGAATTAACCCTTTAGGTTCCACAGTGAGTATAACGAGCATGTTTTGCTGCATATACAGACTGATTTTACTGTTGTGGGTTTAGTAACATTTTAAGTACATCATGAAATGTGTTTTTCGCACAGTGCAAGAATTTGAATTTGACCTGGAATTTTTTATTTTATTTTTGCAATCCCCTATATAAGAAAGCTTAGACTGGAAGAGAAAGAAGCAGCACTAGGGGCCAAAAAGTTGTGCTGCAATGATAAATGAGTTTTATGCTCATAGATGGAGAGAGCAGAGTAATGCCGCGTACACACGGTCGGAATTTCCGACAACAAATATTCGATGTGAGCTTTTTGTCGGAAATTCTGACTGTGTGTAGGCTCCATCGGACATTTGCTGTCGGAATTTCCGACAACAAAAATTTGAGCGTTGGTTCTTAAATTTTCAGACAAAGTTCTTGTCGGAAATTCCGATCGTCTGTATGCAATTCCGACGCACAAAAATCCTACGCATGCTCGGAATCAATTTGACGCATGCTCGGAATCATTGAATTTCATTTTTCTCGGCTCGTCGTAGTGTTGGACGTCACCGCGTTCTTGACGTTCGCAATTTCAGACAACATTTGTGTGACCGTGTATGCAACACAAGTTTGAGCCAACATTTCGTCTGAAAAAATTCCACGGTTTTGTTGTCGGAATTTCCGATCGTCTGTACGCGGCATTACAGAGATGGTCAGTGTGTTGCTTCTCATTTCAAAGTCTGGTCAGAGTCTAGGGGAGGAACAAGGCCTTGTAAACTGCATTACTGAAAAATATGTATATTTAGCTGTTTTCAGCTCTGAAAAAATTCAGATAACATTTCACTGGTGTTCTTTTTTTTTTTATTACACAGTATCCATTCTCTTTCTTATTTTTTAAGGTATGAAGCAAAAGTTGAAGCTTGTACTATACTAGGATGTGCTGTAAGTGAATGGGCAACTAGCCATACACAAGAGGCTGCTCCAAATTCCCAGCCCTCCCCTCTAATAGATGTCCAGACCCATGGCCATGCTCCATCTTTGGCTTGGAACGGACCACAGTATCCAAATGGGAAAATCCTCCTCTATGAAGTTTATCGCCGATCATTGAATGATTTACAAGAGGTGACTCCCACAGAACTGGTCTACAATGGCTCTTCCTTGTCCTTTCAGGATATGACATTGCTACCGTTCACAGAATATGAGTATAAGGTATGAACATGTTACAGACTTGGCAATTAAGGGATTGTTTTAAAGGGATGCTGCTCACTGTGGGCACTTATTCAGAATGGGACATCTATATACAGTAGGTTGAGAGATAAACATTTAATAGGATTTTGGATTCAGACAACTGAGTTTCTATTGATGTTCTCATAATTATTTTCCACTAATCAGAAACATAAATAAAATATTATATAGCAAAATGTTTATCAACATCTGACTATTACCCTTACTTTATGACCAAAAATCTATTAACCACTTCAGCCCCGAAAGAATTTACCCCCTTCCTGACCAGAGCACTTTTTGCGATTCGGCACTGCGTCGCTTTAACTGACAATTGCGCGGTCGTGCGACGTTGCACCCAAACAAAATTGATGTCCTTTTTTTCCCACAAATAGAGCTTTATTTTAGTGGTATTTGATCACCTTTGTGGTTATTATTTTTTGCGCTATAAACAAAAAAAGAGTGACAATTTTGAAAAAAAAGCAATATTTTTAACTTTTTGCTATAATAGATATCCCCAATATATATAACATTTTTTTCCCTCAGTTTATATATATTTTAAAAATATATATATATATTTTTGGTAAAAAAAATCGCAATAAGCTACAAAATAGGGGATAGTTTTATGGCATTTATTTTATTACCTTTTTTTTTATTAGTAATGGTGGCGTCTGCGAGTTTTATAATGACTGCAACATTATGGCGGACACATCGGATACTGTTGACGCTATTTTGGGACCATTGTAATTTATACAGCGATCAGTGCTATAAAAATGCACTGATTACTGTGTAAATGACACTGGCAGAAAAGGGGTTAAACACTAGGGGGTGATAAAGGGGTTAAGTGTGTCCTAGGGAGTGATTCTAACTGTGGGGGGGCTGGGCTACAAGTGACATATCAGAGATCACTGCTCCCGATGACAGGGAGCAGTAGATCTCTGTCCTGTCACTAGGCGCTTTGCTGCTCCGTGACACGATCGCAGCCATCGAGTCCGCGGGACCCCGCGGTCACATTCACAGAGCACGTAGCGCCCACTATGCCACGATTTAAAGGGGACGTACAGGTATGTCCCTTTGCACAGCCGTGCCATTCTGCCAACGTAAATAGTCGTGCGGCGGTCGGCAAGCGGTTAATATCCCTCTAAATTTTTAAGTTCAGGTGTTTCCAGTGAAGGATTATATTAATGCTGCAACTATATAAAGTAATTTTAGACAATTGTGTGCGTCCAACATTGTGGCAACAGGTGGGAAGGTTCTCTGTTCCAGTATCCAGCACAAAGCCAACTCCATAAAGACATGATTGATGAGTTTGGTGTGGAGGAACTCAAGTGTCCTGCACAGAGCCCTGACCTCAACCCTACTGAATATCTTTGGGATAAATTGGAACTACAATTGTGAGTCGGGTCTTCTCTTCCAAAATCAGTACCTGACCTCACAAATGGCTAAATGGGCACAAATCTCCCCGGACACACTCCACAATCTTGTAGAAAGCCTTTAAGAAGAGTGTTGACTGTTATAGATGCAGAGGGATGAAGTGGAAGGGATAACTCAAAATGAATGCCCATGGTTTTAAAATGGGTGTCCAACAAGCAACATAACTGGAAGCTCAGATAGTCCCATGCCCCTTGCAGATCATGCTTAAAAATTGAGTGTGACTGTCAACCTCCTTCCAGAAGCTGTTGTCAGTCAAGCACTGCTGGGTGATGCAGGGGGCATGGTCTTGGGCTGGCATTTGGGATCCTAACAGGTATGCTGCATATCAGCTGCTTGTTTTGTTCCTGTAGAGTTGACCATACACTGGCAGCAACTGTTGATCGAGAAAAGTTTTCCAACATGTCTCTTCAACAGAAGTCGATTAAATGCACTGGCTGAATTTTGATCAGTATATGGCCAGCTTAAGTGTGGACGCAAAGGTGACAATGCTAACATTGTATTGGGACCTGGCGGTTAGCATTGTCACGCTATCACAGAAAGCTCTAATGCCCTGTACACATGATCGTTTTTTCAGATGAAAAAAGTCCATCGGTGTAAAAAAATAGAACATGTTTTAAAAATTTCCGATGGAAAAAAAAACGATAGGAAATTCCGGTCATCTGCGTGTAACTCCATCGGAGAAAAATCCACGCATGCTCAGACTAAATTAGAAGACGGGAGCGCTCGTTCTGGTAAAACTAGCATTCGCAATGGAGATAGCACATTCATCACGCTGTAACGGACTGAAAAGCACGGAGACTGAAAGCGCAAATCAGCTAACACCAAACTTTTACTAACACGCGGGTAACACGAAATCAGCAAAAGCAGCCCAAAGGGTGGGGCCATTGTATTTGAACTTCCCATTTACAGTGCCGTTGTACGTGTTGTACGTCACGGCGTTTTGGACGGTCGGAATTTTGTCTGATGGTGTGTATGCAAGACTGATGGAAGTCAGCTTCATCGGAATTCTGACGGAAAATTCCATCGGATTTTATTCAATCGGAAATCTGATCGTGTGTACAGGGCATTAGAGGGATCGAACTGAAATGGCCAAATTTCGATCAGTGTATGGCCAGCTTGGATGTGCATATAAGGTTGTCACCCTATAAAAGAAAGCCCATAGAAAGAGCACAGACAGACAAGATCAAATGGCAATAACTACGCCGTTGTTAAGAACAAGGAAACAAGGTTGCAACCCAGTACTGAGAATTAAAAAACATTTTGGGTTTGAATACACTTTAAATAATATGTGAATAATTGATCAGGATATGTGATTTTTAGGGTGCTAGAGTATAGACACACACAACAAGGTTGTATATATAAAAAATAGAAAGATATTTATTACATACAGTAATTTAAAAACTGGCAAATACATATCATTAAACCGTCGCAGGTATACACACACCTACTACCTAGTGCATGACAGTAACAGAATGTATTTCAGTTGAACGTAACGTCCATTTGGTCAATAGTTTCGCCTGTAAGGCTTCGTCAGGACTGGACGCAGGTAAAAATCTCTTTAATAGGTTTTGTATACAAGTTCCAACTCTATGAAGCATGGAAATTGGAATGGTGGAAACACATCCCTCCAAGCACGCACGCAATCTCCCCGATTCAACTCCATCCCAGGCGGCCACACCTCCCGTGAAGCAGACTAGTATGTTAAACAAGTTGTCTTTTAACGTGCCTGTGTATTGGTACAAATATTCAACCAAAGTAGGAGCTCATTTGGATCAAGAGCCGAAATGGTACATTCACATCAAATCAATTTCCCAGTCAAAATGACCTAGAGAGAGGAAGAGAGAAATTCCCCCAACATCCTAGGCCCAAAACAATGCCCTTCCTGGAGCTAATGAAGACTCCTCACCAGGGGGGCCAGGCTAGGAAAATGATGGGTAGATTCCAAATTTCAAATGGTTTCTATGAATGTAGATATTCCACCTCTTCCAGTTCAGATCCAAACATGAGCTCCAAAAGAGATCCCCGATATATTTAAATAATATGTATATTAATGTGAGAACTGTCAATGTTCCTTTTTCATGAAATAAAGAGCCAGTTTTCCATTTAACGATTTATAGTACTAATTCACCAAAACATCTACAGCGGGTCCGTTCATTGGCAGCGTTTTGCTGACCTGTTTAGGAGCGGTTGGCCAGAGTGCCACAGGGCAGCCATTTATTCACTGCGGATGAATTGATATGATTTCCTTGATTGTGTATTTTTATTTATGAGACATAATTTATGAGCGGTGAAAAAGCAAACTAAGATGAGTAATGACTGGAGGGAGTCGGGGGACATAAATCAGGCGTAGCTGAGCATGCCGGTGATTTTGATCGAATCTATTGAATCAGCTATTGCCCTTAGCTATTAAAGATATTGGAAAGACCTTTTAATATCTCCTTATCGCTCTCGTGGGAAAACCATAACTATTTCATTACGGACCCATAGGAAACAGATTATTAAATGACTTGCCTTCAGTGTTTTGTTTTGTGCTGTTATTAATGGCTTTGTGGAGTGTTTTCTCACTCTGCGCGTTACGGACGTGTTTTACAATGATAAAGGGGGGCTGTTTAGAAAGAAGTGAAGTCATTCAGGTTTGCAAGTTCTCATAATTTTATCTAAAGGGCTATTTTAGGTAACGGTTAAAAACAAGTTGGCGAAAAGGTAATTCTATATAGCAAACACAGGAACTGTGTAAAGTCAGAAGTACACCTTAAAGTGGACCTTTCCGTATCATTACAAGTCTGCATAAATATATTCCTAAAAGGCTGCGATACACAGCAATGGTATAATTAAAAAAGGTTTATCGTCAAAGCCAGTGGCAGCTAGTGCTATATTTTTTTTGGGGGGGCGGCAAACAATCCACCGACCATCAACCTCCCTCCCCCCCCCCACTCCATCCCTACCAGCACACAGCACTGCACTCCATCCTTAGCATACATCGCTCCAGCCTGTCCAGACACACACAGAACTCACATCACTGTGTGATTACATCATCACTGTTGGCGGAATGGACTGTGGGGGGGATCTAGGGAGTTGTATAACACAGGACTGGGATTCGTTGTATCACAGTGTTTGTGAATTCGGATCACCCCCGTCGGTCACGCCCCGCACTTACCGTATCTAGGTCGCGGGCAGCGATTCCTCCGGGCAGCAGCTTCCTTCACCCTGCGTCTCCTCCTCCTCTGCTACATGGCGGCTTCCCCTGTGTCTCCTCCTCCTCGGCGACCTATATGTTTAGTTCTCCGCTTCCTGATTGGCCGGGGGAAGAATCAGGAAGACCATAGTGAATATTAATTTGCTATTGTCACACGACTGGGTGGGCTTGGTTACTTAACATGCATGCACTTAGCATGAAAAAAAATTGTAAGTTAAGATTGTTATATGTATATTGAGCTTTAGACCCCGTGTGAGGTTTTTATTGCTGCCTGTGACTCTGGTTTATTTTCAAAGAAAATAGAAAGCTAACATAAAACCCTAAAAGAATAATACAGAGCATATAAAACAAAAAGAGCAGGGGTGATACAATACCCTAAGTCCTTCCTTTCGGGTTCTGTATGTTGACTGGGCTCCACAAAAAATAGGAAAAACCCTAGCTTGACATTACCTTTTAAAGCATTTTCAGACACAACCCACACAAACACCCTCTGCCTGCCTGTGTAGTCCTCTGTCCAATGAGACGCCATAAGAGGCCGTTCTTCCTAATGACCAGGAAGTATATTCTTCCCCCGAACATCTTCCAGGCAGTATGTTGCGGTCTCCACCAGGTGGCAGCATTATTCCACGAACCACTGCTTTGACCCAGGTCATCTTCCAGTAACTCCAGGCCTTGGATGTTGCTGTAATTCAGGAAATCAGTCATTTTAATTCATACCTCCTCAGAAAGTCTTAGCTGATGCTCTTCTACGCCCCATACATCACATCAGGAGGCCTATGCGAGAACATCCTTTAGGAGATGAATTCACATTTATGACTCCTTGTTACAAACACCCTGCTGGGTATATTTGCTGCACTGGCATTCCAAGATGACTTCCAACATAGGCCAAATGGCTTTATTAACCAGGCAGTAAAAATCCATGAATGTCTGATATAAAAGATATGATGACTTCCAACAGGTAATAAATACCTCCGTATGATTTAAACATTACTTAACATGCATGCACTTAACATGAAAAAAAATTGTAAGGTGAGATTGCTATGTATATGGTGAGCTTTAGACCCTGTGTGAGGTTTTTATTGCTGTCTGTGACCCCACTTGGTAGATATGCCATTTCTGTTTGTCTACACAGATAATGTAAGCAGAGATTTTTTAGAGTTCTCATTAAAGGAGAAGTCCAGCCAAAGCTTGTTTGGCTGGGCTTCTCCTATGAATCACAGGAGTCCAATTCGTTTTGCACTCCTGTGACCCATTTTCAGCAGAGAGCAGACTGAGTCCGCTCTTTGCTGATGTCACAGAAATCAGTCCAGGCACCGCGTCTTCCCGACCACGGAGTTTGGATCCCCCAGGTGCCTGGACTAATACCCGTCTCAGGCTCTCAGGGAGCCGCTGAGGGCCTAAGACGGCCGCTCCCACCTCTCCACAGCTCAGCGCTCCAATGAGCGAAGAGGAGCAGAGCGGAGAGCTGCTGATTGACAGTCAGCAGCTCTCTGCTCGGGTAGCTGTGAAAACCGAGCCATCGGCGATGTTCGACCGCTTGGTTCCCAGTGCAGAGGTGTCGGGGGACAGATGCAGCATCGGACCCTTAGACTACATTCACACCGGCGATTTGCAAATCGTAGGGGCAGGAATCAGAGATTTCTGCTGCTGCTCTGAGCAGCTAGGTGTGGCTGCCGGCCCGGTTCACTATTACGACAAGTTGGCGGCAGTGATTTTGTGTGAGTCCAGCAGCGATCACCGCAGGTAGTTGCTGGCTGTGCAATTGGCAACGAATAGCTGCGTTTGCCAAAGATCTGTTATTATAGTGAATAGGGCCGGTGGCCGCATCTAGCTGCTCAGAGCTGCAGCAGGAATCTCTAATTCCTGCCGGTCTAAATCCTTGGTGTGAATGTCACCTTAACGTGCCAACACACATGGTAAATTGTGTACATGAAGACCATGCATTGCCAAAGAACATTGGTGCAGGTGCTTCATTATTTTGCACACACAATCAACGTTTAGAGCAGTGGTATCCAAACTGAGACTTTTTGCTTGCTATTATCCGGCCCTGTTCCTCCTACTGCTACAAGGCTTTAATTCCTTCCACTGACTTCAACAATGGGGTAAAATTGCTCCAAATAACAGCAAAAATGGAGTCCAATTTGTTACACTGACAACAATGGGACACTATTCCATCCACTGACACCAACGATGGGAAACTATTCCTCCCATTGACACCAAAGACAGGGCAGTAATTCTCCCATTAATACCAATGATGGAGCACTATTCCTCCCATTGACACCAATGATGGGGCACTATTCCACCCACTAACACCAATGATGGTGCACTATTCCACCCACTAACACCAATGATGGTGCACTATTCCACCCACTAACACCAATGATGGGGCACTATTCCACCCACTAACACCAATGAGTGGACACTATTTCTCCCATTGACACCAATGATGGGACACTATTCCACCCATTGACACCAAAGGTGGAGCACTATTCCACCTACTGACACCAATGATGGGGCACTATTCTTCCTACTGACACAACGATGGGGCACAATTATTCCTACTGACACTAATAATGATGCACTATTACACCCACTGACACCAATGATGGGGCATTATTACACCCACTGACACCAATGATGGGGCACTATTCCTACCACTGACACCAATGATGGGGCACTATTCCTCCCATTGACACCAAATACAGGGCAGTAATCTTTCTATTGACACCAAAGTTAGGGCAGTAATCCTTCTATTGATAGCAATGATGGGGCACTATTCCACCCACTGACACCAATGATGGGGTACTATTGCTCCCATTGACACCAATAATGGGGATACTATTCCACCCACTGACACCAATGATGGGGCATTTTTCTTCCTACTGACACCAATGATGTGGCACTATTCCTCCTACTGACACCAATGTTGGGGCACTATTGCTCCTTCTACTGACCATAGGGATTATTTACTCCAACTGATGCCAGGGCATTTTCTGCTTTAACTGGTCACAGTCTGGACAGTGCAATTTGGCACATGGAAAAAGCCACAATATTTACACCACAGAACTGACATAATTGTTAATCTCCCCCTCCAAAGTATATATGTACTGTGAGGGGGTTAGCTCGGCAGCGGGTGTGTGTGACCCCCGGGATGGGCTCCCCAGACAAAAACAGGCCCAGCAAACGGAGGTTGTGGTTTTCAAAATCAAAAAGGTGCGGTTTATTTTCTATTTACAGTGACAAAACACAGCAAAGCAAAAGAAACATAAATAAAATAAATCCTGGTCAACTTGACCTCTGACTAAACATACAGGTTTCCTAACTAACCACTGGGATCAGCCTAGTGCTGTCCTAGTCCCTAAGTCCCTGGTTTTAAATGTCCAAGCAAATAGCCACACAGGCTTTTTCTCACCGCACAGGGGTTCACTCTCCCTAGACAGTCCACACAGGTCTGGTTCCAGGCATGAGCTAACATCTAATGAAGCTGGGAGTTCTTATAGAGGCCTAAATGAGCTGACAAGGTTCAGCTGGTCTCCTCATCTCTGTCTGCACGACGCCCCACACTCTCCCTAGAGGTATGAGTCATCCATGAGCCCACTAGCCTTATACAACTCTCCACCTAGTTGTATAAGTCGGCGTAAAGCCTGAATCTGGGCGAAATATATCTACCCCCCTGGATGCAACCAGGTGACTTTACCTTCCTGCTGTCACATACCCCCCCCTCTTGTTTTAACCTCGGGGTTGGAACACCAGCAATCAGGCATTCATGTACTCGAGACAAAGCATCCACATTCCCCATTTGAACGCCAGGGCGATGCTTTACTGTGAAGTTGAATTCCTGGAGGGCCAGGAACCACCTATTCACTCTTCTATTTGTTTCCTTGTTTTGAGCCATCCACTTTAACGGAGCGTGATCCGTAACCATGTCAAAGTGCCTACCTAGCAGGTAGTACCGAAGGGAATCTAGAGCCCACTTCACCGCTAAACACTCCTTTTCAACGGTGGCGTAATTTACCTCATGGGACTTCAACTTCCTGCTGAGGTAAATGACTGGGTGCTCTTCCCCGTTCCAGACCTGGGACAATACTGCTCCTAACCCCACATCTGACGCATCACTTTGTACGACAAAGTCTTTAGAGAAGTCGGGTGAGTACAACACTGGCTGGCTACATAAGGCTTGTTTCAAGAATTGGAATGCTGCCTCAGCCTCGGGGGTCCATTTAATCATGACCGACCCTTTCCCCTTCGTCAGGTTGGTTAGGGGCACAGCCTTAGAAGCAAAGTGGGGAATGAATCGCCGATAATACCCAGCGATTCCCAGAAAGGCTCGTACCTGCTTCTTGCTGTTGGGACGTGGCCAACTCTGGATGGCCTCGACTTTGTTGAGTTGGGGTTTTATTACTCCCCTCCCAATGGTGTACCCAAGATATTTGGCCTCCTCCTGCCCAATGGTACACTTCTTGGGGTTAGCCGTAAACCCCGCTTCCCGAACAGAGTCCAGGACTGCTTGCACTTTTGGCAGATGTGAGGCCCAATCTGTGCTATGGACAATTACGTCATCCAGGTAAGCCGCAGCATACTCCCGATGGGGCCTCAGCATCTGGTCCATTTTCCGCTGGAATGTGGCCGGCGCATTCTGTAACCCGAACGGCATTCTTTTATATTGGAACGCCCCGTCTGGGGTTACAAATGCGGTTTTCTCTTTGGCCGACTTGGCCAGGGGGATTTGCCAATACCCTTTTGTGAGGTCAAGAGTCGTCATGTATCGGGCTGTTCCCAGCCGGTCGATCAACTCATCTATACGTGGCATGGGGTAGGTGTCAAATTTTGTAACTTTGTTCAACTGACGAAAATCGTTACAAAATCGCCAGCTCCCATCCGGTTTAGGCACCAACACAATGGGACTAGACCAATCACTTTGGGACTCCTCTATCACCCCTAAGTTCAGCATTTTCTGTACTTCCTCCCGTATTGCCTCCCGTCGGGCCTCTGGGATCCGATAGGGTTTTAACTTCACCCTTTCACCGGGCGGGGTAATGATGTCATGCTCTACCCCAGATGTTTGTCCCGGCAGCTCAGAGAATACCTCCTTGTTGCGAAGCACAAACTCCTTAACCTCCTGTTGTTGGGGTTGTGACAAGGTGGCTGCTATTCCAACCTCAGGAATCACGCAACCAGTTTGAGCTGGTGACCAAGTGTCTGCGACTAGGGACTCTCTATCCCTCCAGGCTTTCAACAGATTAACGTGATAGATCTGTTCGGGCTTTCGCCTTCCTGGTTGTCTGACCTTGTAATTCACTTCGCTCACTTTTTCCATTATCTCATAGGGGCCTTGCCATTTGGCAAGGAATTTACTTTCAACCGTAGGGACAAGTACCAGTATCCTATCCCCCGGGGAAAAGGTACGGGTCTTGGCTCCACGGTTGTACACTCTCTGCTGTGCTAACTGCGCTTGGGCCAAATGTTCCTTCACGATGGGCATTACCTGTGCAATTCGGTCTTGCATCAGGGCGACATGCTCAATCACACTCCTGTGGGGAGAACTCTCACTTTCCCAAGTTTCCTTGGCAATATCCAACAGCCCTCTTGGGTGTCTCCCATACAGTAACTCAAAGGGGGAGAATCCCGTAGAGGATTGGGGCACCTCCCTAATAGCAAACATCAGATAAGGAAGTAGACAGTCCCAATCCTTTCCATCTCTATCCACCACTTTCTTCAACATTTGTTTTAGGGTTTTGTTGAATCTTTCAACCAGCCCATCGGTTTGGGGGTGATACACAGATGTACGTAATTGCGTCACTTTGAACAATTTACACAGCTCCTTCATAACCCGGGACATAAAGGGTGTACCTTGGTCCGTAAGCAGTTCTTTACAAATACCCACCCGGCTAAACACAAGAGATAGCTCTTTGGCTATGGTCTTGGCCGAGGTATTTCAGAGAGGGATCGCTTCTGGATAACGGGTGGCATAGTCCATTATAACTAATATGTACTGGTGCCCCCTAGCGGACTTGATTATAGGCCCTACCAAATCCATGGCGATCCTCTCAAACGGGACCTCAATGATGGGTAGAGGGACCAGCGGGCTACGGAAATGTGGCATCGGGGCCGACCTCTGACACACAGGGCAGGAGGAACAATAATTTTCTATGTCCTTCATCACCCCCGGCCAATAGAATCTCTGTAATACCCTCTCTCGGGTTTTCTCTGTCCCCAGATGACCTCCAAGAATGTGCCCATGGGCCAACTCCAACACCAACTTCCTGTAAGGTTTGGGCACCACAAGCTGCTCAACGGTTTCTTCTGCCCTTTTTGCCACCCGATACAGTAGGTCCTTCTCTACGCTGAAGTATGGGTAAGTGCAGGTATTATCTGGGTTCACTAACTCGCCATCTATTTTCACTACGTTTTCCCGTGCCTTTATTAGGGCGGGGTCTTTCAACTGTTCTGTGGCAAAGTTTTCCCTGTGAACCTCAAGATCAGAAAACTCCACAGACGGTAGGTTTTCGTCTGAGGAGGTGGGCTCCTCTCCAGTTTCTTGAGTCTCCCCTGCCAATACTGATAAGGGAAATTCCGGAGAGTCCTCACCACTCTCAGGGGAGTTCTGGCTATCACATTCCTGGTACATAGGGGCACCAGTGGGGGGCTCAGGATCATCCCACAGTTCCCAGAACTTCGGAAAATCCCTTCCCACAATGGCGTCATGCGGTAACTGAGATACTAAGCCCACTGGATGAGAGAGGGTACCTTTGGGGGTCTCGAAACACACTGTAGTCACTGGATACTCTCGGGTGTCCCCATGCACACAAATAACAGCTACCTTGCTATTCCCAAAGACCTCTGTTTTAACTAACTCAGCCTTTATCAGGGTCACAAGGCTACCTGAATCCAGCAATACCACAACATTTCTACCATTAACACACATTTTGCATAAATGTTTCTCAGTTCCTCGAATGGCAGTGCATGCGACTGTCGCACACAGCGACTGACGTCTGCCCGTCAGAAAGTCACACTGCATGGGTTCCTCCACAACCGGGCAATTGGCTGCAATATGTCCCGCTTGCCGGCAGCGGTAGCAAACGATCCTTCTTGCCGCCTCTTGAGCCGCTGATTTCCCAGGCTGTTCTCGCCAAACTTGGGGTAGAGCTCCCACCCTCTCACTCTCTCCACCCTCACCCCTTGGAATCCTCTTATCCGCCCCTGGGGATGGTCTGGTCTTAGGGTGGAAAGTCTGAGTGTCTCTGGAAGAGGCCGTCAGGTTCTCTGCAGCCAAGTATCTCTCTACCCGATCCACAAGTTTACCGGCCGTTTCTGGGTCTCCATGGCTTACCCACTTTTGGATGGCAGTAGGAAGAGCTCTCAAAAACCGATCCATTACAACACGTTCCACAATCTTTGGTGCGGACAAAGTCTCTGGCTGTAGCCACTTTCTGCTCAGGTGAATGAGATCATACATTTGAGACCTGGGGGGTTTTCCAAGCTGGAAAGTCCAGTTATGCACACGCTGAGCCCGGACAGCCTGGGTGACACCCAGCCTTGCCAAAATTTCAGCTTTTAGCATCACATAGTCTTTTGCTTGGTTAGGCTCTAGGTCATAGTAAGCTTTCTGCGATTCACCAGAGGAGCCACCAGTCCAGCCCACTGCTCCTCAGGCCACTTTTCTCTTTCAGCGGTCCTTTCAAATGTGGTCAAAAATACCTCTGGATCATCCTCTCCAGTCATTTTTGTCAATAAACGACTCACCCCAAAGGACGCGGTATTAGTGGGACGGCTTTCCTCACTGGTCTGCGGACGTTGCTGCATTACTGCTTCCATTTGTTGTAGTCTCTGCTCTTGCTTCTGTAACAGGTCTATGAAGCGGGCCTCAGATTGCTGCTGGGCTTGTTGCTGAGCTTCCAGACTCTGTTGGTGAGCTTGCTGCTGGGCTGCAAGGCTCTGTTGATGAGCTTGCTGCTGGGCTGCAAGGCTCCTTTGCAAACCTGCATTTGTCTGCTGTTGATTGGCATTTGCTAGAGCCAGCTGTTTCAGTATCTCCTCCATGCTGGCTTAAAAAAAAACTGCCACTGGTTCTCCACCAACTGTGAGGGGGTTAGCTCGGCAGCGGGTGTGTGTGACCCCCGGGATGGGCTCCCCAGACAAAAACAGGCCCAGCAAACGGAGGTTGTGGTTTTCAAAATCAAAAAGGTGCGGTTTATTTTCTATTTACAGTGACAAAACACAGCAAAGCAAAAGAAACATAAATAAAATAAATCCTGGTCAACTTGACCTCTGACTAAACATACAGGTTTCCTAACTAACCACTGGGATCAGCCTAGTGCTGTCCTAGTCCCTAAGTCCCTGGTTTTAAATGTCCAAGCAAATAGCCACACAGGCTTTTTCTCACCGCACAGGGGTTCACTCTCCCTAGACAGTCCACACAGGTCTGGTTCCAGGCATGAGCTAACATCTAATGAAGCTGGGAGTTCTTATAGAGGCCTAAATGAGCTGACAAGGTTCAGCTGGTCTCCTCATCTCTGTCTGCACGACGCCCCACACTCTCCCTAGAGGTATGAGTCATCCATGAGCCCGCTAGCCTTATACAACTCTCCACCTAGTTGTATAAGTCGGCGTAAAGCCTGAATCTGGGCGAAATATATCTACCCCCCTGGATGCAACCAGGTGACTTTACCTTCCTGCTGTCACAGTACATATTTGTGTGTGACAATTATTTTCCATATGTCACAAATCTTAATCATGTAAATGTGGTATCGATCCACTGAGACAATCTCTAACAAAAGAAAATAAAAGTTTAAAGTAAAATGTAAAAAAAAAAAAATTTTCTTGTGGAAAAAACTAGAGAACACGAAAGCTTAGTAAGGAATACGTCTGAGAAAATCGCTTAGGCAGTCTTTTTGTATTGCTCTTTAGATCTATCATTCTGATTGATCACTGTGTAATTGGCCATTATTGAGCCTAATTTAACCCCATAATCTCCCCCATCCATCTACACTGTCTATTGCTACTGACGTCCCGCAAATAACTTACACATGCAAATGGGGACCCTGTCTGACCTTTTATGATATTCGTGTTTAATTATACAAATGATATTTGATAAATAAGATTACACCTTCTTCCATATGTTTATTCACTCCTTGATGAAGGCGAAATTTAATTTTCATGCAGATTCGTGGAAAATCTGCTTAATAAGTGCTGAGTTCTTAGTTCGTTTAGGCTGCAAATTAGTTTGTTTCGATTGTAGACTGAATGCGGAAGATTCCACTTATGAATCGTCTAATGGACTTATAAAAGAAGTCATTCCAAAAGTAAAAGCTAACATTTACTCTATACATCTATGGCTACATTGATTTTTAAAGCTGAACTCCAGGCAAGTCGCTAAATACACAAATGATATACATACAGTTAGAGTTGCACGATTTTGGCTAAAATGAGAATCACACATTTTTTTGCTTAGAATAAAGATCACGATTCTCGCGGTGTAACATCTTCTTTCACATTATCTCAAAATGTGTTTGAAAACCCACTGCGCAAATACGGTGGGACATAAAATATTGCAACAACCACCATTTTATTCTCTAGGGTCTCTGCTAAAAAAAATATAAATCATGTTTGGGTGTTCCAAGTAATTTTCTAGCAGAAAATAATGATTTTTTACTTGTAAGCAATAAATGTCAGAAAAGGTTTGGTCTTTAAAGCGGAGTTCCAGGCTTTTTATGTTTATTAAAATTCAGCAGTCACAAAAAGTGTAGCTGCTGACTTTTAATAAACAGACACTTACCTGTTCCACAGTCCAGCGATGCGACCGCCCGGAGCGTCGCTCCTCTCCGCCGGCGCCTGCATTGCCACTCTGGGCACCCGGCCGTGACAGCTTTCGGCCTCACGGCCGTGCACGCACTGTGCATGCGCGAGTCGCGCTGCACTCTCGGATTGGACAGGCGATCTTCATGTGTCCCAGGAGATCGCCTAGAGGAGGGGGGGGCCTAGGTGGAGAGGAGCAGTCGCTTAGGCGGCCCGTAGGCGGAAGGAGGAAGTGGGACATGAAGTCCCACTCCTAACGAAGCCCCCACTCCCCAAAAAAATGACATCGAGGAGTGCTTAAAGCGTAAGTTCCACTTTTGGGTGGAATTCCGCTTTAAATGGTTAAACTTCCTTCATCTACACGCCGGAGTTGTTTCCTTTGATAAAAGAATGAAGAGATACTCTGTTTCCACTTATTCGCATGTTGTATTAAAACTTGGCAGACTGCCCGGATTTTGTTTATCCAGCTGGGAGAACTCTCTGCACTTGTTAGAGAGAACCGTGACATGCTGTTTTGAAAATCGGGAAGGGAAAAAGATTGCGATTTTGATTCTTCACGATTAATCGTGCAGCTCTACATACAGTATAAGGAAACTGTTTTATCTGCCCACCCAATCCTGAGATTTTCTCAGCCATACTAGACAGGTTTCTGATCTCAATTTTCTCCACCACAGTTAAGCAATAAAGCCTTGTGATTGGACAGTGAAGGAGCAGCAGCAGACTGATGAAGTCCTTGCATTCTTCTTAGCATTCTCCATGTTAGCACATGTACTATACATTGTAGCAAAGCCTGATTGGCACAGACTTCCTCGACCCCCCCAACAGTCTACATCCTGCTGTACAGGGATGATAGGGATTATGAAGACAGATTAAGATATTTAGGCCCCTTTCACACTAAGGCGTTTTTACTGTGTTTTCGCAGTAAAAATAGCTCTGTAAAAACGCCTATCTCCATTGAAATGAATGAGTAACGTGGTAAAAACACGGTAAAATGCGGTAAAACACATAGGTGTTAGCGCTATTTTACCGCAAACGCGGTAAAACCGCATAGGCGTTAGCGCTATTTTTACCGCGAACGCGGTAACATCGCGGTAAAATCGCGGGGAAAAAACTCATACGTTTTTAGCGTTTTTTCAACGCCTCAGTGTGAAAGGGGCCTTATAATAGCTGCATTTAAAAATACGTAGAATGATTTCTAATGAATACTTAACTGCATTCACTGATATTTTGCATCTCTGCCTGGAGTTTAGCTACAAGGCTGCATTCACACTATAACAGCATAAGAACGCATTGGTTGCTGTGCCATTCATTGATAATAGCACCATCAATCAGACATGCAACTGTTCATGCAAAAAAAAAACACAACATGCTGTTAAAAAAGCTCTTATGCCCTGTACACACGGTCGGTTTTTCCGATGAAAAAAGTCAGATGGACTTTTTTCATCGGAAAAAACGATCGTTTGTGGGCCCCATCAGACTTTTTTCCATCGGTGTAAAAAAATAGAACCTGTTTTAAATTTTTCCGATTGAAAAAAAAAACGATAGGAAATTCCGATCGTCTGTGTGCAACTCCAACGGAGAAAAAACCCATGCATGCTCAGAATCAAGTTGACGCATGCTCAGAAGCATTGAACTTATTTTTTCTCGGGTCGTCAGAGTGTTTTACGTCACGGCGTTTTGGACGGTCGAAATTTTGTCTGATGGTGTGTATGCAAGACTGATGGAAGTCAGCTTCATCGGAATTCCGACGGAAAATTCCATCGGATTTTATTCCATCGGAAATCCGATGGTGTGTACAGGGCATTAGTGTTGGCAAAGCTTGACGCTCAAAGAACATGGCCTACTTCACCAGATTTGTTGCCATTTGCATTTGCCACAGCTGCTGTGCACGACGCCCTGGGTACACAATGGACTGACCACCATGAGAACCATGCCTCTTGCTGGGTCTTCCTACTAGTTGTCCCATAATCCACTCCTATGCAGCATTTGAAGGCCAACCATTTTGACGTCTTTCCAGTTTTGATCAGTCAAGCACCATCCAGTGATGTGAAGCTATTGTGACTCCTAAGGGATTTTACCTTTGCTGCCTTGCTTGGTGACCTCTGCAGTTGTGACTTTTATTTTTGTGGCATTTTGTCCCTCCTTCTCTGCGTTGGAGAAGACATCTGAAAGGCGACAGTGAATATCCTGCTTTTAACATAGAGCGGAGTTCTCCTTTTCTTTTTTCATCAATGTCTCACAGATGGGTCCCGATTCATATCTAGACACCTCTGAAGAAGAGACTTAAAATCCTATCTTGAAACTTGTCAGCCACCTACTTTTTGGTTAATTTGGATTTCCTATCTGAACTTGTATTATTGTGAGATGTTTTATGTATAGCCGCCATTCATATTCTGCTGCTTTTGGCTAGGCGGTTCGAAATCTTGTCTCTGTCAGGAGCCTTGCGCCTCTGGGGATTCAGGGTAAGCTCCTACTCCTTTGGGGGGTGGACAAAAAGCACACCTTTTTATTGCACTTTTTTGTGTGTTCACATGCACTTTTTTTTTCACTTACAGGTTTTTGCACACCACCGCGGATCAAAAAAAAAAGAAGCTGTATGCAGTTTGGAATAAATGATTCTATCATATTAGGCTATATTTGCACCATAGACGTGCGCACAGGGTGTGCCAGGTGTCCCTGGGCACACCCTAATCACACTGTGCTGTGCAGATTCCCCCCTGCTGCTTGGCTGCAGAGAAAGGGACTGAAGAATCTCAGTCCTCAGTCCCTTTCTCTATCTCAAAAGTGAGACATCAGGGGTCTGTTTAAACCCCTGATATTTCACCAAAGCCCCCCAATGGGGCTCTGAAAAAATTGTAAAAATAAATAAATACATTTTAAAAAATACTGTAAAAAAATACAAAAATTGTAAGAAAGTTATAATAAAAAAATAATAAAAATGATTTACTGACACTATCCACTGCTCTGCTGACACCAACCTCTGCCCTACTGACCCCGTCCACTGCTCCACTGTCATATATAGAATAAATACAATATATATATATATATATATATACTGTATATGAGCTTTGGAGGTGCGGTGCACACCCTAATGCCATAGGCTGCGCACACTTATGATTTACACTATTTGCACTATATAGTACCTTGAAAAAAAATTCACACCACTTGAAATTTTCCAAATTTTATCATGTTACAGCCAAAAATTGTAATGTATTTTATTGGGATTTTATGTGATAGACCAACACAAAGTGGCACATAATTGTGAAGTGGAAGGAAAATGATAAATGGTTTTCAATATTTTTTACAAAAGTATATCTGAAAGGTGTGGCTTGCATTTGTATTCAGCCCCCCTGAGTCAATACTTTGTAGAACCTCTTTTCACTGCAATTACAGCTGCAAGTCTTTTTGGGGATGTCTCTACCAGCTTTACACATCTGAAGAATGGAATTTTTGCCCATTCCTCTTTGCAAAACAGCTCAAGCTCTGTCAGAATTTTCAAGTCTTGTCACAGATTCTTAATTGGATTTGGGTCTGGACTTTGACTGGGCCATTCTAACACATGAATATACTTTGATCTAAACCATTCCATTGTAGCTCTGGCTATATGTTTAGGGTCGTTGTCCTGCTGGAAGGTGAACCTCCGCCCCAGTCTCAAGTTTATTGCAGACTCTAACAGGTTTTCTTCTAAGATTGCCCTGTATTTGGTTCCATCCATCTTCCCATCAACTCTGACCAGCTTCCCTGTCCCTGATAAAGTAAAGCATCTCCGCAACATGATGCTGCCACCACCATGTTTCACGGTGGGGATGGTGTGTTCAGGGTAATGTGCAGTGTTCGTTTTCTGCCACACATAGCGTTTTGTTTTTAGGCCAAAAAGTTCAATTTTGGTGTCATTTGACCAGAGCACCTTCTTCCACATGTTTGTTGTGTCCCCCACATGGCTTCTCGCAAACTGCAAACAGGACTTCTTATGGCTTTCTTTCAACAATGGCTTTCTTCTTGCCACTCTTCCATAAAGGCCAGATTTGTGGAGTGCACGACTAATAGTTGTCCTGTGGACAGATTCTCCCACCTGAGCTGTGGATCTCTGCAGCTCCTCCATAGTTACCATGAGCCTCTTGGCTGCTTCCCTGATTAATGCTCTCCTTGCCCGGCCTGTCAGTTTAGGTGGACAGTCATGCCTTGGTAAGTTCGCAGTTGTGCCATACTCTTTCCATTTTCGGATGATGGATTGAACAGTGCTCCTTGAGATGCTCAAAGCTTGGGATATTTTTTTATAACCTAACCCTGCTTTAAACTTCTCCACAAATTAAAGTGGAGGTCCACCCTAAAAAAAAAAAAATAGACAAAAAGGCTCAAAAAAATTAGAAAAAATAAAATAAAATGTTATACTTACCAGAAATGGCTGTTGCTAGGCAGATCGTCCTAATCTGCCACTTCCTATTCCGCGGTAGTCTTCCTCTCTCGCGTTGCCTCCTAGGAAATGGGGTGCGCTGACTTCTGGAACCTGTGTGTGTCCCAGAAGACAGCCGCCCATTCACAAAGCGCCGCGCGACTTGCACATGCACAGTAGGAAACGGGCAGTGAAGCCGCAAGGCTCCACTGCCTTTTTCCCTTAGTGAGGATGGCAGCGCCGGGACACGATCCGAAGGACGGATCGGCCTCGGGGGGGCCGACATCGCGGGCGCCCAGGACAGGTAAGTGTCCTTATTAAAAGTCAGCAGCTACAGTGTTTGTAGCTGCTGACTTTAAAAAATAAAAAATAAATTGCGGCTGGAACACCGCTTTAAGGCTCGGTTCACACTGGATGCCGATGTGGCTCCCAGCAGGGGTCCTGTGTGTCCTGGTTCACCATTTCAGGTCCGATCTCAGCCCGAATTTTGGGCTGAATTCGCACCTGAAACAAACCAAAAAGACGCACAGGGCTCCAGTGCAGATTCGCACTAGAGCTGCATCGGAGATATGTGAACCGGCTATATAGAGAGCCAGGGCCGTTTGAAGGAATTTGGGGGGCCCCAAGCAAAATGGACATGGAGAACCCCCAACCCCCCCCCCCCCCCCGCACTCACGCAAAGCCTACAGGAACCCCAGCATAGCGATACAGTTTAAGCTCACCCACAGGGACAGGGGGACAATGGGATGGACAGGGGGACAGTGGAATGGACAGGGGGACCGTGGGATGGACAGGGGGACCGTGGGATGGACAGGGGGACCGTGGGATGGACAGGGGGACCGTGGGATGGTGGAGGGGGGCTGCTGCAGGTGTAGTGAGAGGCAAACAAGTAGTGGGAGAGAAGAGACAGTGAACAGCTGGACAGAAGGGCTGGGTGTGAGGAGTCATCAACATGTGTGCAGTGCCAGTGATGCAGGAAACATTTTCAGCTCTGAGGGGTTCATGCTGGGACCTGTAGTTCTTCACTTTTGGGGGGGGTCACATGATTTCAAGTCCCAGCATCAACCCTCCCTGCCCTGCTACGATGTGTCTGTGTGTCCTCTCCTGCTCCAGTCCTGCCCACCCTTATGATGTTGGTGACAATGGTGAGCAATGAATTTTACTTGCCTTTCTGCTCTGTCTGTTACACTAACACAGCTGCAATCTGTCTCTCTGTCACTGTCAAGTGTTTCTGTTCTGCAGCAGCATGCTGCTGCCTGAGTGCCTGGCTGGACTCGAGGACATACAGGGAGCGGGAGGAGGTGGGTGGAGCTAGCTAGATCTTCTGAGTCCTCCGCTGTGATAGGCACAACTCTGCCTCTCTCCTGCTCTGCTCGTGACGTCACTGGTTGCTACACACCAAGCGGGCGGCAGGTAGCATCAACCAGCACAGTGCCAGCTAGGGGTCCATCGTCTCAGATCGATCATGCATTAGATCGACCCAGGGCGGAAATCTAGGACAGTGACAGGCAGCAGGCAGGCACCCTAGGCTGGGGCCCCAGGCCAGCTCGGGGCCCCAAGCAATTGTTTTGCCTGTCCTGTTGTGACAGCCCTGTAGAGAGCCATTCACATTCTCCTGCTTTTGCGAATTTGATCCAGTGATTTTGCATCCAATTCGCATTAGTGTGAACCCAGCTGTATTTATACTGAGATTAAATTACACACAAGTGGACTCTATTTACTAATTAGGTGACTTATGAAGGCAATTGGTTCCACTAGATTTTAGTTAGGGGTTTCAGAGTAAAGGGTGGTAAATACAAATGCACGCCACACTATTCAGATATTTATTTGTAAAAAAAAATTGAAAACCATTTATTATTTTCCTTCCACTTCACAATTATGTGCCACTTTGTGTTGGTCTATCACATAAAATCCCAATAAAATACATTTACGTTTTTGGTTGTAACATGACAAAATGTGGAAAATTTCAAGAGGTATGAATACTTTTTCAAGGAACTGTATACCAGTGGTTCTGGATGTGCATTTGGCTGTTGGGGCATAAATTAATAATTTGCATGGCTCCACCCACTATCCTGAAATGAGGAATAATCCTTTTTTGGGGGGGGGATATGTGATGGAATAAGACATGGGAATACCTTCTGTTTAAGGGCTCTTTCACACGGACGTTCTGTATGTCCGTTTTTCATCCATCCGTTTTCGGATGAAAAACGGACATACATGTATCCCTATGGGATAGCGGATGTCAGCGGATGAACATCCGCTGACATCCGACAACATCAGTCTCCGCTATGGTCCGTTTACCATGACGGAGGAAAATCCTACTTTTCCATCCGTCTGCGGATCGGATCGGATGAAAACGGACAGACGGTCCATTTTCATCCGATCCCCCCCATAGAGGAAAGCGGCGATCCGACCGGTCCGTTTCTGCACAATGTGCAGAGACGGACAAGTCATCCGCCGGCTCAGCGGGGATCAACAGAGCGATCTCCGCTGAGCAAGCGGATATTCATGGGGCGGATCATGACGGGATCCGCCCGTGTGAAAGAGCCCTGAGGAGGCTTTACTGTGCTATTACATGTAATTGTATGTAGCGGTCTGAGTCCCCAACTTCCAAGGGCCTGATGATGACCCCCAGAGCCAGGGAGAACTGGCATTCCTCCTCGGGGTACAGAATACTAGGCATAGTGGGTGTGGTGCGTGCAAGGTGGAAACATTGGGAGCCGGTCACTTTTTGTAAAAATTAACAAAGGAACAGTGGGGGAGAGGGTTAGGGCACAGGACACCTTTAGGCAAATGCTATAGCAATTAAGCAAACTCTGGAGACCAGAAATAGAACTAGGCAGACAGCAATACAGATAAAGGGCCTTTAAGCTGAACAAACTTGCCTCTTGTAACAGGAGTGGTCGTCCCTCTGGCAACTGCTTCTCCTTTACCTCCGGCAACTAACAGGCTCCCCTCGGGCTGAGCCTCTAACACACGTGGTTCTACCCCAGGCTTCGGGCTTAACCTTTGCTGCTCCTCCTTTGCGGAACCTTAAATTACTGGATAGGCCTCACGTAGACCTAGCATCCAGCCAAGAACTATCTGACACACATCCACCCAGGCCCTGGGCGGGAAGAACCCTGATCACCTGACTCAAAAGAAACTCCTGCTAATTGGCTGAGACAACTTATTTACCCATCGCCTGAATTCACTGTAATCCATCATCCTAATGCCAAAGGCAAGAGTTCCACCTATTGACAGAAGAGAGAGACTACAAATTAAACTCAGACTTAAGACAGAAATCAGTGGATCAAAGACTACCAATTAGCCAGGCTAGTTACACCCTAGTAACTAGATTTATTAGCAACCCTCTTTAGGACGAGGGTGCTACATGTAATAAAGGGGACCTCAAGTCCAATACCCCGTATACCCTATAGTGCTTACTAAGAGATAAATTTAATATGATCCCTTCAAACCATTTTTACTACCTGGAGCAGTCTTTCTGTGGATCTGGCTGGTTCATGGAACCCTGCTATTTCCAGGTGCCAGTTAGTGTCTCTACTCTATACAGATCTTGTTTGCAGTTTGCGAGAAGCCATGTGGGGGGCACAGCAAACATGTGGAAGAAGGTGCTCTGGTCAGATAAGACCAAAATTGAACTTTTTGGCCTAAAAGCAAAACGCTATGTGTATCGCGAAACTAACACTGCACATCACCCTGAACACACCATCCCCACCATGAAACATGGTGGTGGCAACATCATGTTGTGGGAATGCTTTTCTTTAGCAGGGACAGGGAAGCTGGTCAAAGTTGATGGGAAGATGGATGGAGCCAAATACAGGGCAATCTTAGAAGAAAACCTGTTAGAGTCTACAAACGACTTGAGACTAGAGTGGAGGTTCACCTTCCAGTAGGACGACAATCCTAAACATACAGCCAGAGCTACAATGGAATGGTTTAGACCAAAGCATATTCATGTGTTAGAATGGCCAAGTCAAAGTCCAGAACTAAATCCAATTGAGAATCTGTGGCAAGACTTGAAAATTGCTGTTCACAGACGCTCTCCATCCAATCTGACAGAGCTTGAGCTATTTTGCACAAAAGAATAGGCAAAAATGTCACTCTCAAAGCTGATAGAGACATCCCCAAAAAGACTTGCAGCTGTAATTGCAGTGAAAGGGGGTTCTACAAAGTATTGACTCAGGGGGGCTGAATACAAATGCACGCCACACTTTTAACATATTTATTTGTAAAACATTTTGAAAACCATTTATCATTTTCCTTCCACTTCACAATTATGTGCCACATTGTGTTGCTCTATCACATAAAATCCCAATAAAAATACATTTACGTTTTTAGTTGTAACATGACAAAATGTGGAAAATTTCAAGGGGTATGAATACTTTTTTAAGGCACTGTATTCTATATTGGGAAGAAGGGCTGTTAATCTTAAAATAAAAAGATGTTTCCATCTCTTCTCCCTGTGTAAGTAGGAAAACTGTTGGTTTTAATGCAGTAGACATAGAGCTGTCTTATGTGCGGGGGGCTTTACTGATCCCCCACGGTATAAATCAATTATTGAACCTGCAGCGAGGAAACCAAAGATGTGCTCAATTCTGAAATTTGCCACCTAAATTGATCGTTCACCTTGAGAAAGTATAGTTAAATTATTGCAGAGCGACAAGGAGCTCAATACACAGATGTGTAAGTACAATGCGTTAGCAGGATTGCTGGGAGCTATTTTTAAATGAAAGATAGATAGACAGACAGACAAATCTTTAAAAGAGAAGTAACAGATTTTTTTTCCCCCAATCATACTTACCTAGGTGAATGCAGCATCAGTTCAATGCTGCATCTGTCCCCCCTGCGCCTCTACACTAAGAGCTCCGTAAGCAGAAAGCTGTAGACTGTCAGTCACAGATCTCCGCTCTTCTCTCTCATTGGAGCACTGTGCTGTGAAGGGGGTGGAGCAGCCATCTCAGCGGCTCACTGAGACCCTGAGATGGGTGTCAGTCCAGGCACCTGGCGGATCCAGACTCCGTGGTCGGGGTGACGTGTTGCCTGGACTGACATTGGTGACATTGGTGGCAAAAAATGGGTCACAGGAGGTGCAAAACGAATTGCACTCCTGTGATCCATAGGAGAAGTCCAGCCAAACGAGCTTTGGCTGGACTTCTCCTTTAAGGCTGAATAGTGAGTACAAAAAAAAGACCCTTACAGTGGGGCTCTCCGGTACTACAAGGGTTAAAAACTTGGTTTTGCCTAGGCACAGCAATAAAAGCAGATGTATTTACCTTATCCCTCTCTCTCCCAGCAGCCAGTTGTCTCCTTTTTCTTCTTTTTCCTTCTTTTCTGATATTCTGGTTTGTGGGTGGGAGCCCTCTGCGTTTTCACTTATAATGCAGGACTGCTGGTCCTGCATTGTACATGATGACAACAGAGATCCTGCAACAGATGGAGCAGCCAAGAGAGGCAGCTTTTAGAGGACTGACCATGCAGGAGCAAGGAATAAGGTAGGTATTTTTTTTTTTATATTCCCCAAAACAGAAATAAGTAGACTTGTGCACAACGGAAAAATTCGTTCCGTTTCGGTTCGTTTCTTTCCGGTCCTGTTGATTCGTAATCATTCGTAATTTTGCTAGACGGGATTTTTCGTGTTCGGACTCATTCGTATTTTTGCAAGCGACATTTTTCGTTGAATTTTTTGTTGCTTTATAATTCGTACTTTCGGTAGAGTACGTTGTTTTTCGTTGATTCTGGACACAACTCCTACTTTCGTAACTTTTTTTGGGTTCGTACTTTCGGTAGAGTACGTTGTTTTTCGTTGATTCTGGACACAACTCCTACTTTCGTAACTTTTTTTGGGTTCGTTGATTCGTAATTTTCCGTGTCTCTCTCACAACGACGCTGCCTATTATGCCTAATGTGCTTCGAATGGATTTGTACTTTTCTAAATACATTGCGGTTATTTGTAACGATTCGAAATCTCGTATTTTACTTTCGTTTTTTACATGCGGCTATAGCCTCCGCCCCCTGTACACCATTTTGAGAGGGTTCAGCACGGTGAGGGAGAAGCAGAGAGCAGAGCAGAGTGTTATTGTGCTTCGAATGGATTCGAAATCTCGTATTTTACTTTCGTTTTTTACATGCGGCTATAACCTCCGCCCCTGTACACCATTTTGAGAGGGAGTTCAGCACGGTGTGGGAGAAGCAGAGAGCAGAGCAGAGTGAGTGTTATTGTGCTTCGTATGGATTCGTACATTCGTAACTTTTTCATAACGAATTATGCCGAAGACATTCGGGCATTCGCTATTTGCGGTATAATTTATTTCGGATTCGGTCTTATTCGTAATTGCTTTGTTCGGAAATTCGAATGCTTCCGAATGTCCGAAAGTTGCTAAATTCGGACGAATTTCAATTCGTTACGAAACGAATTGCACAAGCCTAGAAATAAGTATTTTACCTTTCCTGTATGGTGATAGCCCCACTGTAAGGGTCATTTTTTATTCACATGGTTCCTCTTTAAAGCAAACCTGAACTGACCTAAAATAAGTGCAGGGGCTTTACCTGTGTCCCTTGCGTCCCTGTGGAGACTCCTTAGAGCCCCAGATATACAACTGGTCTAATGCAATATTAGGCCCTGCTCCCTACTGGCACTAAATACTGTCCACTGAAGTTCTGCAAAATGAATGATGGTGGTGGGGCTTAGCACTGGGAGAGGGTGGGGTTCATCTTGACTTTAACAGAAGTCGAGGCGCCATGTTCAGCCTGGGCTTTGGATTCAAGGAACTCAACAAGGACACAGACTAACACAGGTCTGTGCACTTCACTTTATCGCTGGTGTTATGTTGAGACATACATAATTATAAATTATAAATATATTCATTATGAATACACTTGAGATACACTGTAGATGCTGTCAGTACATTTGTAGTGACAATAGGCAGGCATTCATTTATAAAGTGTGGGTTTCCGAAATTTGTTACACTGGCTCTATTGGTAAGCTGTGTTCTGATTTTCTTGTATCTTCCATTCATTATTGCAGGTGCAGGCAGTAAATTCTGCAGGAAAAACCTCCAGCCCCTGGACCCGCTGCCAAACCAACCCAGCTGCCCCAGAAGGATTATCCAGCCCTATATTCCATGCAGTGTCTGCTACATCCGCTGTGGCAAATATAACCCCTCCAACTAAAGCCAACGGTATAGTGACCTTGTACCGGCTGTTCTCCAGAAATGATAAAGGCATGGACACAGTGGTAAGTGCTTATCATTCCATGTACCTACTTAAGACACAAATGTAGCCTGTTACCTGGGGGAAAGTGCATAATGTCTGGACTGCGTGCGAAATAGGAGTAGACCCTTATGCCGCGTACACACGATCATTATTCATTTAAAAACCGCCGTGAATAATGACATTTTAAACGAGGGAACAGCTTGTTCCCCACACACGGTCATTTTTCTCGTCATTTTTTAAAATGACGAGAAAAACGATCGTCTATGGGCTCCGCGGCAGTGTTTCCCTATGGGAGAGATGGGGGGATCTGGAGGTGTGATCAGAGTGGAGGGATAGGAGGGGGATCTGGAGGTGTGATCAGAGCGGAGGGATGGGGGGACCTGGGTGTGTGATCAGAAGGGCGGGATCTGGGAGGATCTGGAGGTGTTTTCAGAGTGGAGGGAATCTAGGGGTGTGATCAGTGTGGAGAGAATCTGGGGATGTGATCAGAGTGGGGGGTGGTACTGGGGTTGTGATCAGGGTGGGGGTATCCGGGGGGGTGATCAGAATGGGGGGTGTGAGCAGGGTGAGAGTATCTAAAAGTCAGCGGATTAGGGGGCACAAATTACTTGCCTTGCCCTGGGCGCCGGCAACCCACTGCCAAGAGTAACATACATGGGCAGATCGGACCCCCAACAGTTCTCCTCGTCTGCACGCTGTAGTGTTGAGCAGCAAACCCAAGTATAGATCATAGATATAGGACTACAAGATTGTACAGTGTCACCTTTACCTTCCCATGCATTTCATCAAAGGAAGACATTCTCAGGAGATCCACTTGTGGGTTATTTTTTTTTTCAATTTCTTTATTATTATTTTTTTTAGACAAAATTTCATGCAAAACAAATTCAGGTGGGGCTGGGCTGCCACTACCGGCCCCACAAATGCAAAATGAGAACAGTCTAAAATTAGTACCGCAGACTGCAGAGTCAATGATATATGACAATATTATAACACAATCTAAATGCGCACTTTCTAAATAAGTAAAAGGCCTATGCTCGCGAGCTCCCCCTAATGGGCAATACTGTGCCATGTCCCGTCACTATAAATGCTAGTCAGGCCTGACTAGGTTCAGTGTCCAGTTCCTTCAGTGGTAGGAGTCTTCCCTAGCAAACGTTGGTGCACATAGCATTTGTAATCCACAGGGGGATTAAAGGAAAGCAAACTAAACTTCCACAATGTTTGTGAGTGAAACTCTATGGCGGTGCAAACGCCAACTTTAAACCATGCGGCCTTCGTGAGATGCGCTATGTCCTGGCGTGTGGCGCACTACTAATAATGGAGGGCCTTAACAAAGTCACAGGCCTAACAAACAGTTAATGAAGTCCGGGCAGGTGCCCTCTCACCAAAGTAGGCCTCGTCCCTCCGGTACGTCCCGCTGTCGGTATCTCGATCCGCGGCCTCTCCGCAACTTGCAGTCTCCGGTTCCTCTCACAGCCGAAGTGGATGTCGGTTGATGGATGACTCCGGTCTCTGAGAAGCGCGAGCTGGTCACACGGAAAAGGATCCCTCCTTTAGCTGAGTGATCCTCCGCAAAAGCTGTAGGCCCAGGCTTTTGGCCTAGACGCTCCGGCAGCAGGCCTCACACAGACTTCCTGCTTGATTGAGGGCGAAGTCCAGAGAGAGCAAGCGTAGCCCCTCCCTTCCGTTAAGTAACCTCCCCCAGAAAACTGTGCGAAAATGCAATGCACTTTGGGAGTACAGCTGCACTGTGGGTACCATAGTCTATTAGATACCCATGGCAATGGAGTCCCTTTATCCCTGTATCATAAGTTCCACAATGCATTGTTCGATAAGGTTAAACAACAGTTGCTGCAATATCTTAAAGAGACTCCGGAGAGAGCTGAAGATATTCTCAAGATAACCATAGTCCTTTACAACACACTAAAAAATCGGCACCCCGCTACATCTCAGTGATTGCCTGTAAATTAACCAATCTTTCCATCTCCTTACGAACCCTTCTTCGCCTGTTTCACCACTAAATCTTAAGAATTCCATATTGTAGGTTTTGTTGATTTTACCTAGCCAGCCTCAGCGAAGGGCTCTCAGTATCTTTCCACTGTCTAGGGATTGCACTTTTTGCTGCATTTAGGAGATGGGGTATCATTGTTCTCTTATACTGTTTAATGGACATACTGACCCCGTGGAACAGACAAACCCATGGCTCCTCAGGTATTTTGATGCCAGTGATTTCTTCTATTGTTAATAATAATTCTTTCCAATATCCTTTTATTTTGGGGCATGTCCTCCATATATGGAACATAGTTCCAGTTTCTGCACATCCCCTCCAACAAAGGTTGGAGGCGTCCCTTTGGTACCGGTGTAATTTATCAGGGGTTATGTACCAGCGTGCCAAACACTTATAATTCATTTCTGTCGTACTACAATCCGGTGATATAGCATGTGTCAACCGTAATATTTTACTGACATCTACTTCATTAACTCCTATTCCCATCTCTTCCTCCCATTTTATAATAAATGGGGGGTGGAGGCCACGATATCTTTAATCCAGTCAAGATTCTGTATATCTTCGAGATCCCTCTCCTTCCGTCTGAAGCCGAGTAGGCTGCCCTCAGACCTAATCGGTTCGGGGAGGGACTCCACAAAGTGTTTCAGCCGTGCATACCTTCACCTATTTACTACCATTACCTCTTTTTTATTAACCAATTCCTGAAAAGTGGATATTTTACCACTCACTGTGATATCTTTTAATTGTGCGTCTTTTTGCGTGATCCAATTCCCAAACAGGCTCTCTTTACCCGGAGCAAAATAATAGGTGTCACATAATGGTATTAAAAGGGAATTAAATCCCCATTTTTCCTTTTTGTGCACCGTGTCCCACATTGCCATAGCTATACGTGTGATCGTGTGAGTGTGCTCATCTAAACCTGTGATCATAATAGCAGTTGTGAGGGGGTTAACTCGGTAGCGGGTGTGTGTGACCCCCTGGTTGGGCTCCCCACACAAAAACAGGGCCAGCAGACGGAGGTTGTGGTTTTCAAAATCAAAAGGTGCGGTTTATTTCTCTATGTACAGTGACAAAAACACAGCAAAGCCAAAAAGAAACATAAACAAAATAAATCCTGGTCAGTTTGACCTCTGACTAAACATGCAGGTTTCCTAACTAACAACTGGGATCAGCCTGGTGCTGTCCTAGTCCCTAAGTCCCTGGTTTAGTCAATGTCCAAACAAATAGCCACACAGGCTTTTTCTCACCGCACAGGGGTTCACTCTCCCTAGACAGTCCACACAGGTCTGGTTCCAGGCATGAGCAAACACCTAATGAATCTGGGAGTTTTTATAGAGGCCTTAAACGAACTGACAGGCTTCAGCTGGTCTCATCAACTCCCTGCCTGCACGACGCCCAGCCCTCTCCCTAGAGGTATGAGTCATCCATGAGCCCACTAGCCTCAGCTGGGCTTCATCAACTCCCTCCCTAGTTGTATAAGTCGGCATAAAGCCTGAATCTGGGAGAAATATATCTACCCCCCTGGATGCAACCAGGTGACTTTACCTTCCTGCTGTCACATACCCCCCCCCCTCTTGTTTTAACCTTGGGGTTGGAACACCAGCAATCAGGCATTCATGTACTCGAGACAAAGCATCCACATTCCCCATTTGAACGCCAGGGCGATGCTTTACTGTGAAGTTGAATTCCTGTAGGGCCAGGAACCACCTATTCACTCTTCTATTTGTCTCCTTGTTTTGAGCCATCCACTTTAACGGAGCGTGATCCGTAACCATGTCAAAGTGCCTACCTAGCAGATAGTACCGAAGGGAATCTAGAGCCCACTTCACCGCTAAACACTCCTTTTCAACCGTGGCGTAATTTACCTCATGGGACTTCAACTTCCTGCTGAGGTAAATGACTGGGTGCTCTTCCCCGTTCCAGACCTGGGACAATACTGCTCCTAACCCCACATCTGACGCATCACTTTGTACGACAAAGTCTTTAGAGAAGTCGGGTGAGTACAACACTGGCTGGCTACATAAGGCTTGTTTCAAGAATTGGAATGCTGCCTCAGCCTCGGGGGTCCATTTAATCATGACCGACCCTTTCCCTTTCGTCAGGTTGGTTAGGGGCACAGCCTTAGAAGCAAAGTGGGGAATGAAGCGCCGATAATAACCCGCGATTCCCAGAAAGGCCCGTACTTGCTTCTTGCTGTTGGGACGTGGCCAACTCTGGATGGCCTCGACTTTGTTGAGTTGGGGTTTTATCACTCCCCTGCCAATGGTGTACCCAAGATATTTGGCCTCCTCCTGCCCAATGGTACACTTCTTGGGGTTAGCCGTAAACCCCGCTTCCCGGATAGAGTCTAGGACTGCTTGCACTTTTGGCAGATGTGAGGCCCAATCTGTGCTATGGACAATTACGTCATCCAGGTAAGCCGCAGCATACTTCCGATGGGGCCTCAGTATCTGGTCCATTTTCCGCTGGAATGTGGCCGGCGCATTCTGTAACCCGAACGGCATTCTCTTATATTGGAACGCCCCGTCTGGGGTTACAAATGCGGTTTTCTCTTTGGCCGACTTGGCCAGGGGAATTTGCCAATACCCTTTTGTGAGGTCAAGAGTCGTCATGTATCGGGCTGTTCCCAGCCGGTCGATCAACTCATCTATACGTGGCATGGGGTAGGTGTCAAATTTTGTAACTTTGTTCAACTGACGAAAATCGTTACAAAATCGCCAGCTCCCATCCGGTTTAGGCACCAACACAATGGGACTAGACCAATCACTTTGGGACTCCTCTATCACCCCTAAGTTCAGCATTTTCTGTACTTCCTCCCGTATTGCCTCCCGTCGGGCCTCTGGGATCCGATAGGGTTTTAACTTCACCCTTTCACCGGTCGGGGTAATAATGTCATGCTCTACCCCAGATGTTTGTCCCGGCAGCTCAGAGAACACCTCCTTGTTGCGAAGCACAAACTCCTTAACCTCCTGTTGTTGGGGTTGTGACAAGGTGGCTGCTATTCCAACCTCCGGAATCACGCAACCAGTTTGAGCTGGTGACCAAGTTTCTGCGACTAGGGACTCTCTATCCCTCCAGGCTTTCAACAGATTAACGTGATATATCTGTTCGGGCTTTCGCCTTCCTGGTTGTCTGACCTTGTAATTCACTTCGCTCACTTTTTCCATTATCTCGTAGGGGCCTTGCCATTTGGCAAGGAATTTACTTTCAACCGTAGGGACAAGTACCAATATCCTATCCCCCGGGGAAAAGGTACGGGTCTTGGCTCCACGGTTGTACACTCTCTGCTGTGCCAACTGCGCTTGGGCCAAATGTTCCTTCACGATGGGCATTACCTGTGCAATTCGATCTTGCATCAGGGCGACATGCTCAATCACACTCCTGTGGGGAGAACTCTCACTTTCCCAAGTTTCCTTGGCAATATCCAACAGCCCTCTTGGGTGTCTCCCATACAGTAACTCAAAGGGGGAGAATCCCGTAGAGGATTGGGGCACCTCCCTAATAGCAAACATCAAATAAGGAAGTAGACAGTCCCAATCCTTTCCATCTCTATCCACCACTTTCTTCAACATTTGTTTTAGGGTTTTGTTGAATCTTTCAACCAGCCCATCGGTTTGGGGGTGATACACAGATGTACGCAATTGCGTCACTTTGAACAATTTACACAGCTCTTTCATAACCCGGGACATAAAGGGTGTACCTTGGTCCGTAAGCAGTTCTTTACAAATACCCACCCGGCTAAAAACAAGAGATAGCTCTTTGGCTATGGTTTTGGCCGAGGTATTTCTGAGAGGGATCGCTTCTGGATAACGGGTGGCATAGTCCATTATAACCAATATGTACTGGTGCCCCCTAGCGGACTTGATTATAGGACCTACCAAATCCATTGCGATTCTCTCAAACGGGACCTCAATGATGGGTAGAGGGACCAGCGGGCTACGGAAATGTGGCATCGGGGCCGACCTCTGACACACAGGGCAGGAGGAACAATAATTTTCTATGTCCTTCATCACCCCAGGCCAATAGAATCTCTGTAATACCCTCTCTCGGGTTTTCTCTGTCCCCAGATGACCTCCAAGAATGTGCCCATGGGCCAACTCCAACACCAACTTCCTGTAAGGTTTGGGCACCACAAGCTGCTCAACGGTTTCTTCTGCCCTTTTTGCCACCCGATACAGTAGGTCCTTCTCTACGCTGAAGTATGGGTAAGTGCAGGTATTATCTGGGTTCACTAACTCGCCATCTATTTCCACTACGTTTTCCCATGCCTTTATTAGGGCGGGGTCTTTTAACTGTTCTGTGGCAAAATTTTCCCTGTGAACCTCCAGATCAGAAAACTCCACAGACGGTAGGTTTTCGTCTGAGGAGGTGGGCTCCTCTCCAGTTTCTTGAGTCTCCCCTGCCAATACTGACAAGGGAAATTCTGGAGAGTCCTCACCACTCTCAGAGGAGTTCTGGCTATCACATTCCTGGTACATAGGGGCACCAGTGGGGGGCTCAGGATCATCCCACAGTTCCCAGAACTTCGGAAAATCCCTTCCCACAATGGCATCATGCGGTAATTGAGATACTAACCCCACTGGATGAGAGAGGGTACCTTTGGGGGTCTCGAAACACACTGTAGTCACTGGATACTCTCGGGTGTCCCCATGCACACAAATAACAGCTACCTTGCTATTCCCAGAGACCTCTGTTTTAACTAATTCAGCCTTTATCAGGGTCACAAGGCTACCTGAATCCAGCAATACCACAACATTTCTACCATTAATACACATTTTGCATAAATGTTTCTCAGTTCCCCGAATGGCAGTGCATGCGACTGTCGCACACAGCGACTGACGTCGGTCCGTCAGAAAGTCACATTGCATGGGTTCCTCCACAACCGGGCAATTTGCTGCAATATGTCCCGCTTGCCGGCAGCGGTAGCAAACAATCCATTTGGCTGCCTCTTGAGCCCCTGACTTCCCAGGCTGTTCTCGCCAAACTTTGGGTAGAGCTCCCACCCTCTCACTCTCTCCACCCTCACCCCTTGGAATCCTCTTATCCGCCCCTGGGGATGATCTGGTCTTAGGGTGGAAAGTCCGAGAGTCTCTGGAAGAGGCCGTCAGGTTCTCTGTAGCCAAGTATTTCTCTACACGATCCACAAGACCACCGGCCGTCTCTGGGTCTCCATGGCTTACCCACTTTTGGATGGCAGTAGGAAGAGCTCTCAAAAACCGATCCATTACAACACGTTCCACAATCTCTGGTGCGGACAAAGTCTCTGGCTGTAGCCACTTCCTGCTCAGGTGAATGAGATCATACATTTGAGACCTGGGGGGTTTTCCAAGCTGGAAAGTCCAGTTATGCACACGCTGAGCCCGGACAGCCAGGGTGACACCCAGCCTTGCCAATATTTCAGCTTTTAGCATCACATAGTCTTTTGCTTGGTCAGGCTCTAGGTCATAGTAAGCCTTCTGCGATTCACCAGTTAACAGAGGAGCCACCAGTCCAGCCCACTGCTCCTCAGGCCACTTTTCTCTTTCAGCAGTCCTTTCAAATGTGGTCAAAAATACCTCTGGATCATCCTCTCCAGTCATTTTTGTCAATAAACGACTCACCCCAAAGGACGCGGTATTAGTGGGACGGCTTTCCTCACTGGTCTGCGGACGTTGCTGCACTACTGCTTCCATTTGTTGTAGTCTCTGCTCTTGCTTCTGTAACAGGTCTAAGAAGCGGGCCTCAGATTGCTGCTGGGCTTGTTGCTGAGCTTCCAGACTCTGTTGGTGAGCTTGCTGCTGGGCTGCAAGGCTCCTTTGCAAACCTGCATTTGTCTGCTGTTGATTGGCATTTGCTAGAGCCAGCTGTTTCAGTATCTCCTCCATGCTGGCTTAAAAAAACTGCCTGCATTCTCCACCAACTGTGAGGGGGTTAACTCGGTAGCGGGTGTGTGTGACCCCCTGGTTGGGCTCCCCACACAAAAACAGGGCCAGCAGACGGAGGTTGTGGTTTTCAAAATCAAAAGGTGCGGTTTATTTCTCTATGTACAGTGACAAAAACACAGCAAAGCCAAAAAGAAACATAAACAAAATAAATCCTGGTCAGTTTGACCTCTGACTAAACATGCAGGTTTCCTAACTAACAACTGGGATCAGCCTGGTGCTGTCCTAGTCCCTAAGTCCCTGGTTTAGTCAATGTCCAAACAAATAGCCACACAGGCTTTTTCTCACCGCACAGGGGTTCACTCTCCCTAGACAGTCCACACAGGTCTGGTTCCAGGCATGAGCAAACACCTAATGAATCTGGGAGTTTTTATAGAGGCCTTAAACGAACTGACAGGCTTCAGCTGGTCTCATCAACTCCCTGCCTGCACGACGCCCAGCCCTCTCCCTAGAGGTATGAGTCATCCATGAGCCCACTAGCCTCAGCTGGGCTTCATCAACTCCCTCCCTAGTTGTATAAGTCGGCATAAAGCCTGAATCTGGGAGAAATATATCTACCCCCCTGGATGCAACCAGGTGACTTTACCTTCCTGCTGTCACACAGTGTAATACATTTTTATATCTGGTAGCCCCAACCCGCCTTGTGCCTTATCTCTCATTAACGCCTCCAAACTTATACGGGGCTTTTTGTTCTGCCAAATAAACCTACGCAGTATCGTGTTTAGTATTTTGAAATATGTATCTGGGATTGGTAACATCTGAATCTTATGTAGCGGGTATGTACTTTCCCGGGTGTAATTTTGAATTTGGCAGAGACATCAGTGATGTATAAATCCCTGCAGCCCGGTGGGTGGCGCTGTCGCCCTGGGCTGGGGGTTGAATCATTGCTGTGAGCCGTCCTCCTTTTTGTCCTCCCTCGGCAGCGGTATGGTGGGGCAGGGAACCCGCCGTACTTGCTGGGAGAGGGTATAAAGGGGGCCGGCCATCTTGGTCACGGGGTTGACGTCCCAGGCACCTTCAGCTTGCGGACGGTGGGTCGTGTCGCTCCTCTGGGTGGCTTAGGCCTAGAGGACAGTGGAGGTCGAGTTCCATCCCAGGCATCTTTGGCCTGGGGTGAGGTACTTTGATGGAGGTCCGGAGCTCAGTGCCCAACACTGAGTTCCGCGAGGGAAGGAGATCCTAGGGTGCCCAGGGATTGGGTACCCGAATCCGATAGGCGCAATGGACCGGGGGGAGCTCCTCATTTGAAGACCCGTTGCAGCATATTGCCGGTGACAAGTGAGTCTCTCGTCTGAGACGGCCTGGAAGGAAATCTACCCTCGTGCGGAGACCAGGACACACTTCTAGGAAGGGAAGTGGCAGCTACATTGTGTCTGGGCCTGTTCGCATCCACACCTCCTTTTCTGTTCTATTCTATCAAGGGAGTTCAACTGTTTGTGTTCAGACAAAGAGAATAAAGGAGTGTTGAACTTTAATGGTGTGGAGCTCAATTTCTGACAGACATGGTTCGTGGTGACTCTTGGAGGGAGAATCCAGGTGCACAACACTGACCCGAAGGTAATTCAGAACTGTTGCTTATACCGCACTAACATCTGTGGTGGAAGCTAGGCGTAGTGTCCCCGCTCCCTCCCCTCTAAGATACCCCTAGACAAGAGAAAGACGAGACCAAGAGGGGAGTGTGAGGAGCAGCAGCTACACTTATATAATATTTTAGGAAGGATTACCATTTTGAAACAGTTTATCCTACCTATCCATGACCTTTGTCTAGAGGCTATTTTGTTTAAGTCGGTTTTGATGTCATTCAACAGGAGAATAAAGTTCAGCTGGTAAGTGGTCTCCAATGAGGATGTTATTTTAACTCCTAAGTATTTTAACTCAGTGTCCCTCCATACAAATGGGAAGTCCTGTTTGAATATTCGCTCCTCCTGTGACTTCAGACTTATATTGAGGATCTCTGATTTTAAAGGATTTATTTTGAAATTTGCTACCTCACCATAGATTTTTAAGGCTTTCATAAGGTTGGGGAGGGCTGTCCTAGGGCTTGTGATATAAAACAAAATATCATTGGCATAGGCTGCTAGTTTATGTTCCTCCTCATTGATCGATATTCCCCTGATATTGGGGTTTTGTCTAACCCCTGCCAGCAAGGGTTCCAATGAGAGAACAAACAATAACGGGGACAGGGGACAACCCTGTCGCGTCCCATTGAACATTTCGAAGGACCCAGACAATGTCCCATTGATTTTAACCCTTGCTGTGGGGTGATTAAATAAAACATTTATTCACCGAATCATCGTAGGGCCTACTCCAAATGCCTCCAATGTATTCCACATAAATCCCCAGTCTACTCTGTCAAACGCTTTTTCGGAGTCTATAGACAGTAGCAGTCCTGGGGATTTACTATCTTTTATCTTTTGGATTAGTAAAAGGGTTCTGATGCCATTATCTTTACTTTCCCTGCCTGGGATAAAACCCACTTGGTCTGTGTGCACTAAGTCATTCATTACTGTCTTCATTCTACCGGCTAATACCTTTGCGAACAATTTCACGTCGGCGTTCAATAAAGAAATAGGCCGATAGCTTGAACACAGTAAGGGGTCTTTACCCTCCTTTGGGATGATGGTAATCGCGGCCTCTAGTGCTTTGCGTTGTATGTCCCAGTTGGCCCCTATCCCGTTAATGTATGAACACATCTTGGGGACTAAAATGTCGCTGAACTTTTTATAGTATGCGGTCGTCAACCCATCAGGGCCTGGACTTTTCCTGGCTGGTGATTCTTTTAAGATTCTAAATATCTCTGCTTCCATTATGAGATCCTCTAAAGAACTACATTTATCTGGGGGTATTTTTTAAGGCCTACTTCATTTAGCAGAACTCTGGAGTTATCTAGTCTCTTTTTAACCTTTTCTGGGGGTTCTTTTTGACTTATCGAATATAGTTTCCCGTAATAGTCTTGAAAAGCCTGCGCAATCTCAGGGGTTGAAAATACCTTTTCCCCGTTACCTGTTTGTATACATTCAATAAAATTCACCCTGTTTTTTTTTTTTTAACAATTTGGATAGATATTTAGCCGATGTGTCTCCCCATTGGTATCGCTCTTTCTTTAGCTGAAAAAACTGCGTTCTGTTTTCCTATTCAATCAGATCTTTTAATTCCTCTCTTTTTCTGATAACTTCCAGTGCTGTTCCGTGGTCTCCTGTATTTTTGTGATTCTGCTCGAGATCGTGGATTTCTTTATATAACTCCTCGCCTTTCTGTCTGCTCTCCTTTTTTTTTGCTGTTCCTATTGCAATCAAAATCCCACTAATATAGGCCTTATGGGCCTCCCATACGGTGGCTTCTGATATCTCATCTGAACTATTTGTTTTAAAGTACAGGTCTAGCTCTTTTTTAATCCTGTCTGTGACCTTTACATTCTGTATCAGTTCTTCATTAAGTCTCCATACATTGGTCCTATTTTGTACACCCTCTATTTTTAGTTTTATTGATATTGGGGCATGGTCTGAAAAGGTCGCGATTTCTGTGTTTGAACTTGTCACTGCGTTGAGCATTCTATGGATTCCTATTCGGTCCATATATATTTGCTATGGAGTATTCCACCTCATTTATTCTGCCACTTGTGGGTTATTTACATTTATTTTCTTATATTTATTTTTTAATCATTTGCTGAAAGATTTGTTAAATATATTTACAGTATAAAGTTGAAAACTTATTTTTTAGTAGATATATGGTTAATAAATGAATGCTGAACACTAAGCAAAGAGCTAAGTAGACAGATAAAACAATCTTAGGAAACGTTTACACGTGCTTTGATCTCTAAAGAGCAATCCACATTTGGATAGCTCTTCAGAGAGCATTTGCTAGCCAGTGAGAATGCGTTGCATTGTCTCCTCAATGCTTACTTTGACCCCTTGTACCCCATACTAGCATTCCACAACTGGGGAGGGGCAAGGCTGGACTGGGACAAAAATTTGGCCATGGACTTCATCCAGACCGGCCCACTTTAATTTTTGCAAACATGCACAAAAACAGTATATAAACTATACGCAATTGCGCAAAAAAGAGAGCCCCCCTTACATCAGGGTCCCCAGAGAGCCTCCCCCTTACATCAGGGTCCCCAGAGAGCCCCCCTTATATCAGGGTCCCCAGAGAGCCTCTCTCTTACATCAGGGCCCCAGAGAGCCCCCCCCTTACATCAGGGTCCCCAGAGATCCTCCCCCTTACGTTAGGGTTCAGAGAGAGCTCCCACTTACATCAGGTTCCCCAGAGAGCCCCCTACTTACATCAGGGTCCCCAGAGAGCCCCTCCTTACCTTGGCGTCCCCAGAAAGCCGCTTCTTACATCAGGGTCACCAGAGAGAGGGCGGACAGTGAGAGATGATGTAATCTATCTGCTGCCTGCGGCTGCACAGTGAGGGCGGAAAAGCGGTAATGCATGGTGGGTGGTGAGAGATGATGTCATCTTGCTCTCCTCTCCCGTGCTGGCCACCGCACGGCTGCAGAGAGGCCACGGTCCGGTAGTTGCGGCCCTGTGGTTGGGGACCCCTGGGACTCGGGAATATAGACCCAAAAGCCACCCCCTAGCGATGCCAATGGCTATCACTGAAACCGGCCCACTGAGCCATCGGTCTACCGGGAAACTCCTGGTAGTCCAGATAGCCAGATAGGCCGTATTCAGTACACTACACTACACTTCACTACAGAGGGTATAATTCTTTCCACGCCTGCTACCTCTGGTAAAACTGCGCCTAACTTTGGGATTTAAATGCCCCCCACTGCTAGTGTGAACAAGCCCTCATTGGAGCTGTTTTACCTTAAAAAAGCATTTGTATTTTTGTCCATTTTAGTCCTAAAATTTACACAGCCCTGTCACACAGCACAGTTACCTCAGGCAAAGCAGGAGAGCTATTTTTTTTTTCAGTTGCAGTTAAGTAACACTTACAGTATAGGTCTTCTCCCTCCCTCAACCTCTGACTGGACAGTGAAAGAAGAAGCAGCCGAAAGAATGGTTCAAGAAGGATTATCTGTCCTGTTTCTCCTTCTTCCACTGTGAGCTCTGCTGCAGTTACTGCAAGAGGCTATTTAGGTACTTACACTGCATCTAAAAAAAATAAAAAAATGAATCATGTATTAATAAATATAAATCTGCATTCATGTGTGTTTTTTATATCTGCCTGGAGTTCATCTTTACATAAATGAACAGACTACAATTGCTGCAGGTTCTTTATCTGCCCCCAATATTTTATAATTATATATTCTTACAGCTCTCTGAAGGAACATCAAATGTGCAAGTGATGTATGGCCTGAAGCCCTTCAGCAACTACTCGGTTGGTGTTGAGGCCTGCACCTGTCTGGCTTGTTGTAGTAAAGGGCCCATCGCTCAACTCACCACTCATTCAGCTCCGCCCTCTCACCAGCGCCCTCCGCTCATAACACACAAAGCTTCAAGGGCAGTGTCACTGCGGTGGAGCCAGCCGCGGTCACCAAATGGCATTATTCAACAGTAAGTGTTTAATTTCTGTGACATTTAGAAATATCTTATAATTAATTAACTAAATGTCATATTTCGCTCAAGCTCCTTATGAATGAACCGCTGGCAATGCGTTTTTAATCACTTCCTGCTGTTTGCCCATGAGAGGTATGACAGGATCTGTACATTCTAAAGGCAGGTTTGGTCATGAACATTTGTCTTCGTTTGGAGTCATTTCATTTCAAGTTCATTTTTCGGTGAAATAGACAGCAAGTTGCATCCTCTTGTCACGTCCCCCAAAGAATGACTTTCCTTTACTTTTAGCCTACCTGTCTAATATTTACACTTTGTAAAAAAATTACAATAAAGTTAAAGCGACACTAAGCAATATCTTTGTTCTCCAAAAAATAATCCATACACATCCACTAATTAAAGCGGAGTATAACCATTTTTTCATGATCCTTGCAAGACAATGCCCACCCGCAGAACAGTTTGTAATGGCAATAATTTATTTATTTTTATTGCTTAACCTGATTTTAATCTAGACCTAGGCAATTTCATCATTAGGCAATTCCCTAGGACTCCTGGGATATTGGCGTCATCTATCCCAGAAGTCCTAGGAACAGCTAACAGTGAAATCTCGTGGTATTTTGAGACAGGAAGTTCTGTGTTGATTGCATTGGTATGCACAGCTTATTGTATTATAGTGGACAGTGTCAGTAGAGCAGAGATTGGTGTCAGTAGGGCAGTGGACAGTGTCAGTAGTTTTAAAAATTTTTTTTTTTTTTTTTAATTCTTACAATATTATTTTTTATAATTTTTTTAGAAGCCCCGTTATGGGGCTTTGGTGAAATATCAGGGGTTTAAACAGACCCCTGATGTCTAACATTTTTAAGAGAGAGAAAGAAACTAAGGACAGAGATACCCCAGGCCCTTTCTCTGCAGCCTGCAGTAAACATAGTTTACTATGCTTCAGTTAAGAATGAAGACAGAAGCGATCATACAGATCACTCACTGTGTTCATTCAGAAAAATAATTAGGTTAATGAAATATTTACCAGCCCCTTCCCCACTCCTGGGAGGAGAGAGGGAAGCTGGCAGCACTGCAGGAGGGAGTCAGGAAGCACAGGGTGATTAGGGTGTGCCCAGGCACACTCGGCACACTCTGTGCACATGCCTATGGTTGATTGACAGGTTGTCATAACAACGGAGCAGGGAATTTTGCTGGTGATGCCATTGTTATGGCAACCTGTAAACAACACACTGCGCCAGCTGCTTGGAATCCCAGAAGAAAATAGGAACGGGCTTCAGATGCCCAAATCATCAATGGTCGCTGCCTGCCTTCTGGGATCCTGTGGATAATGAGAAATTGATAAGTAAGAAGAAGGATTACATTTACAGCAGTAGCTTAATTATATTGTACAATTATATTGTCAAAATGTTTTTGAAAAAAATTACCAAGGAGGCTGTAGCTCTGCTTTAATGGCTTTAAATGCCCTGAAGTCTTTTGTTTCTGGAAATTACCGTGGTTTTCTGTCTTGCAATGTCCTTTGTGAGTTCCTGAACCTCTCCCTTTCCACTTAACTTCCATTTGTTTCGAATGAGCAGTGCATGTTAGTTGCAGTCATATACACTGTTCTATGCACATTACACATCCCATAGTCCATCTTGGGAGCAAGAGAGGATGGCTATGTTCCTCCATACATTTGGACCACAGAGAATTAAAGGAGCCACCCTTTAACAGGACATCCGATCACAGCAGAGATTTGGAGGAGGCTGAGAGCAATAGAAGGGACTAAAAGGTAATGAGGAGGAGAGCCTTCAGTCCATGGTAGGGTTTAAGTGGACTTACACTGGATACGCTGTCTTTATTCCCTGTTTGGGAAAATGAAGTGTCAGCGATGAGATAGATGCCCTTTAATGATGGATGGTAAACCATGATCACAGATGTGTCACTCTGCATCAGAATGCTAATATTATCATATAAAGGCTCCTGTGGACAAGTTAGAGGGGGCAGCATAAATCCTCAGAATTAACTATTTGTTAAAAATGTGTCTCTGTTTTGTTTCCCTCTTCTGATCACCTCTAGAAATGTTTGGCTAAATTTGTCAAGAAAATGAAAGAGGGAGGAAGTGCAGGAATGTTGAACGATTTCAGAAGTGTCAGGACCTGGATCGCCTACTGGTGGCACTCTGCTTCCCAGAGTGTAGGTTATAGTTTTGGTGACCACCAGCAGGTGTCTCCTAGCAGCCAGCAGATCCCAGTAATCAGTTTCCACCTGATGCAGGCTGCTGGGAGGGTATTTAGGTCCTTCCCTAATAGTGCCTCTCGCGCTAGCATTTTGCTGCTGCCAGATTGATGTTTGCCATTGATCCTGATCTTGTTCTTGCCCTGTACCCTGCTGCCTTGTACCTGCTCCCATATGTTCCTGGTCCCATTTTTGTTCCCCTTTCCCATCTGCTCTCTGCACCTCCAGTTTTCCCCTGCTTTTCTGCATTCCCCATTTTTGTATATGTAGCGCAACAACCCCAGACTTTACCTGCTTTTCTTCTGCTTGGCTCCTCCACAGGAAAGAATGAGGCACACCGCACCACAAGCCCGTACCCTCCTTAATAGGGAGGTTGAGCGGTGTTAGTTTCTCGGGCCTGCCTGCAGCCAGTGTTTAAAAACCTCTAGTGCTGACTAGTGATGAGCCGAACACCCCCGGGTTCGGTTCGCACCAGAACCCGCGAACGGACCGAAAGTTCGAACGAACATTAGAACCCTATTAAATACAATGGATGCGAACGTTCGAATTCTAAAGTGCTAATTATAACAACTATTATGCATGTTATTGTCATAAATAGGGTTTGGGAACCCGGGTTCTGCACCAGGGGACATGTATCAATGCAAAAAGAAGTTTTAAAAACGGTCGTTTTTCGGGAGCAGTCATTTTAATGATGCATAAAGTGAAAAAAAAAAAGTCAAATATTCCTTTAAATATCGTACCTGGGGGGTGTCTAAAGTATGCCTGTGAAGTGCCACGTGTTTCCCGTGTTTAGAACTGTCCCTGCACAAAATGACACTTCTAAAGGAAAAAAAAGCCATTTAAAACTGCTTGCGGCTTTAATGTAATGTCTGGTCCCGGTAATATGGATGAAATTCTTTAAGAAAAATGGCATAGCTACCCCATGACCCCCCCCCCCCCCTACCCCAGCCCATTACCAGCCCCTTTGGGTCTTGTATGGATATTAAGGGGAACCCCGCACATAAAATAAAAAAGGCCCTATATACTCTGAACAGCCGTATACAGGCGGTGCATACAAGACAGGGACTGTAGGTTTGTTCTTATGTAGAATCTGTTTGTAATTTTGAACAGGTACATTGTTGAAGTGTAGCTCCAGCCCAAAAATCTATTTTTAAACTTTTTGGGAAACATAGGTAAGGGTTATCACCCCTGTAACATTTGTTTTGCTGTCTGTGCCCCTGTTCAGAACATTTCACCTCACTTTCCGTCCCAATGACAACTGTTTTTGAAATGTGGTGTTTTCCTTGAAACAAGGATTGCTGATAAAGCATCAGTACAGATGAGACCCCTTTCTCCCATATTTATTCTTACAGGAGAGAATTTTCCTTTCTAGGGGTAGATTTCCTCTCACTTCCTGTTGTCTTCTTTCGTTTGCAAGTAGGAGTCGTTTGTAAGTTGGATGTTTGAAAGTATATATGCCGTATATACTCTGCAGAAATAGGCCCCTTAGTTGTTGGTGTTGGCACAACACTGTAAGCACTCAGTTACTCTTGGTTGGTGCTGGAACGCCCTGCTGTCAACTATTATATCAGGAATTTTAATTACATATAATTGTTGAACAGTGGTAGTAAAAATTGGGGCTTTGATGGTGGTGCTGGTGCCACAACACTGTAAGCCCTGACAGTTACTCTTGGTGGGTGCAGCAATGGGCCCTGCTGTGAATTATTAGATCAAGAATTGTAATTACATGCCCCTTTTGAACAGGGGCTGAAAAATTGGGCCTTTCGTGGTGGTGGTGGTGGTGGCGTTGCCACAAGACTGTAAGCCCTCAGAGTTACTCTTGGTGGGTGCAGCAATGGACCCTGCTGTGAATTATTAGATCAAGAATTGTAATTGCATGCCCCTGTTGAACAGGGGCTGAAAAATTGGGCCTTAGGCACTGGTGGCACAACACTACAACCCCTCACAGATACTGTACTTGGAGCACAGCAATGAGCCCTGTTGCAAAGTATTGCTTCAAAAATTGTAATGACACGCCCCTGTTAAACAGGGGCTGAAAAATTGGGCCTTAGGCACTGGTGCCACAACACTCCAACCCCTCACAGATACTGTACTTGGAGCACAGCAATGAGCCCTATGGCAAATTATTGCTAAAAAAAATGTAATTACACGCCCCTGTAAAACAGGGGCTGAAAAATTGGGCCTTAGCCACTGGTGGCGGCACCCATAAACAAAAATGATCTTCCAAGCTATCATCATCAATCGTATCATTGAGGACTCGGAGGAGGAGGATAGCCAGTCAACATAACAGCACAGGCACTCAGCATCAGCATCAGTCTTGAAGGGATGTGACATGTTAAAATCAATTAGTCTGTTATATCAGCATCAGGTGTGTGGTAGCTGGTGGTGATCCAAGACTGGTTCATCTTGATGAAAGTCAGTCGATCAACCGAGTCGGTGGACAGGCGCACCCTGTGATCCGTGACAAATCCTCCAGCAGCACTGAATGTGCGTTCCGAAAGAACGCTGGATGCAGGACAGGCCAGTAGCTCAATTGCATACTGTGCAAGCTCTGGCCAGTGATCCATCCTCAAGACCCAGTAAGCCAGAGGATTTTCGGTGGGGAAGGTGTCCAAGTCTGACCTTGCCCCTAGATATTCCTGCACCATGTTTATCAGACGCTGGCGATGGTTGCTGGAACCAATCATACTTTGGGGCTGCGGACTAAAGAATTGTCTGAACGCATCGGTCAGACGGCCACCTTCCCCACCGCTCCTTCTTTGACTGGCCGAAGCCTCAGCAACTCGTTGTCCAGGACCAGGAGTTTGTAACCTCCCAGTCTCTGGGAACGCGTTGCACAGACCTTTCTGCAAGGCCTCCCGGAGTTGTCTCATCCTCTGCTCCCTCTGCGACGGTAACATAAGGTCCGCAACCTTACCCTTGTACCGTGGATCAAGGAGAGTGGCCAGCCAGTAATGGTCCCTCTCCTTGATCCGAAGAATACGAGGATCCTTCCGCAGACTTTGCAGGATCAGGGAGGCCATGCAGCGTAGGTTTGCTGAGGCATTCGCTCCGGAGTCCTCTGGGTCACTAAGGACGACATGATCCGCAGCCACCTCCTCCCAGCCACGTACAAGTCCACTGGTTTCTTGGGACTGTAAATCATCCCTAAAAGACTGCTGCTGATGATGCTGAGTGCCAGCCTCCACCTCCATGCTGACACAATCCTCCTCCTCCTCCTCCTCCTCCTCCTCTTCCTGTGCGATGGGTGGGACAGAAGGAACACTGTCTGGGTAAAGGGGGCCTTGAGAGGCAAGGAAGTCCTCCTCTTCCTGCCTCTGTTCTGCCTCAAGTGCCCTGTCCATTATTCCACGCAGCGTGTGCTCCAACAGGTGGACAAGAGGTACAGTGTCACTGATGCATGCACTGTCACTGCTCACCATCCTCGTGGCCTCCTCAAATGGTGCCAGGACAGTGCATGCATCCCTGATCATGCCCCACTGGCGTGGAGAAAAAAAACCAAGCTCCCCTGACCCTGTCCTGGTGCCGTAGTCGCACAGGTACTCATTGATGGCCCTCTGCTGCGTGTGCAGCCGCTGCAGCATGGCCAACGTTGAGTTCCACCTGGTGGGCATGTCACATATAAGGCGGTTCTTGGGCAGGTTCAACTCCTTTTGCAGCTCAGCCAGGCGAGCACTGGCATTATAAGATCTGCGGAAATGCACACAGACTTTCCTGGCCTGCCTCAGGACATCCTGTAAGCCCGGGTACCTGCCCAAGAACCGCTGCACCACCAGGTTAAGGACGTGAGCCACACAGGGCACATGGGTCAGTTGTCCCTGTCGGAGGGCGGAGAGGAGGTTGGTGCCATTGTCGCAAACCACCATTCCTGGCTTAAGCTGGCGTGGCGTCAACCACCTCTCGGCCTGGCCCTGCAGAGCAGACAGGACCTCTGCCCCAGTGTGGCTTCTGTCCCCCAAACACACCAGCGCAAGCACGGCATGGCATCTTTTTGCCTGCGTACTTGCGTAGCCCCGTGAACGGCTACGGAGCACCGCTGGTTCATAGGACAAACCACAGGAAGAGGCCATGGAGGAAGAAGAAGAGGAGGGGGTGGAGGAGAGAGGTGTGTCACAACCAGTAGTAGCATTTTGGAGGCGTGGCGGTGGGACAACCTCCAACACTACTGCACCTTGTCCTGCATCCTTCCCAGCTGCCAAAAGAGTGACCCAATGGGCCGTGAAAGAAAGGTAACGTCCCTGTCCATGCCTGCTGGACCATGAGTCAGCGGTAATATGCACCTTACCGCTGACCGCCCTGTCCAGCGAGGCCAAGACATTGCCTTCCACATGCCGGTAGAGAGCCGGAATAGCCTTCCGTGAGAAAAAGTGGCGTTTGGGAACCTGCCACTGAGGAACCGCACATTGCACAAACTCACGGAAGGGGGCCGAGTCTACCAACTGAAAAGGCAGCAGTTGAAGCGCTAGCAATTTAGCCAAGCTAGCATTCAACCGCTGGGCATGTGGATGGCTGGGAGTGAACTTCTTTCGACGGTCCAGCAGCTGGGGCAGGGAAATTTGCCTGCTAGAATCGGACGTCGGTGTACTGCTAGCAGAGTGGCCGCAAGTACTTGGCTGTGACACACCTAATTCTACACCTTCATTCCTCTCAGTGCATGTTTCAGAGAGGACTGAAGTTATAGTGGGGTTGGAGATCCCAGCTGATGCGGTGCAAGGAGAGGTCCGCTTTGTTCTTTGGTGTGGGTCTTTGAGGTAGGCTTGCCAACGAGCTGCATGGCAGGTCAACATATGTCTGGTCAGGCATGTGGTACCCAAGCGGCTGATGTTTTGGCCACGCGATATACGCTTGAGACATATGTTGCAAACAGCAGCTGTGCGATCTGATGCACTAGCCTCAAAAAAGGCCCACACCAAAGAACTTTTTGAATGACGGGCAGAGGCAGCGCCCTGCACAGGCGGAGCTCTGCGGTGTGATTCCGTCGGTGTACTGCCCTTACGCTGGCCACCAAAGGGCATCCTGCCTCGTTGGAGATGTGCCTCCTCCTCATCCTCCTCCTCCTCCTCTCTCCTATTAGGCACCCACGTGGAGTCAGTGACCTCATCATCACCTCCCTCCTCATCACTGGAGCCAATCTGGCAGTATGCTGCAGCTGCTGGAACATGACTGCCAGATTGGTGTCCTTCTTGAGCATCCCCTCTGTCTGCTCTCACGCTACTGCCTTCCTCTAGCTGGGTTTCATCATCAGACCCTTCGAAACGCTGGGCATCCTCCTGGAGCATGTACCCAACACTGTGCTGAAACAGTTCGGGGGACTCCTCAGGAGGAGGACATGGTGGGTCTAGGGAAGGAGTGACTGATGATGAGTCTGACATTGATACCAGGGAAGAGGACGCTTTGGCAGCTGCTTTTCCAGTACCCTGAGCCTGGGTGAGAGAGGATGAGGAGGAGGAGGAGGGCTTGGTCATCCACTCTACCAAGTCTTCGGCATGATGTGGCTCAACATGTCCAGCTGCCGAAAAGAAGGACAAGCGTGTCCCATGGCCATGTGCTGATGACAATGCACCGCGTCCACGACCAGCACTGTTGCCCCCAGACACAGAGCCTGCTTGCCCTCTTTTATTGCCTCCTGACTGTCTGCCTCTCCTTGTTTGCCTTCCAGACATTCTAATAGATGGCCTGCAGGGAGATGGGAAAAAAGCAATAAGGGCTACCTTCAGGTGTCCTTCTCTGTCCCTGGAAACAAGGACTTTGACAGTGAAAGAAACTGACACACTCTCCCTACCTACAGTTTTCTGTCCCTAGAAAAAATGTTTTTTTTAAGCACAATTTAGCACAAGGAGAATTCACTCACTGTCCTTCCAGGTCCCTGGAAACAAGGACTTTGACAGTGAAAGAAACTGACACACTCTCCCTACCTACAGTTTTCTGTCCCTAGAAAAAATGTTTTTTTTAAGCACAATTTAGCACAAGGAGAATTCACTCACTGTCCTTCCAGGTCCCTGGAAACAAGGACTTTGACAGTGAAAGAAACTGACACACTCTCCCTACCTACAGTTTTCTGTCCCTAGAAAAAATGTTTTTTTTAAGCACAATTTAGCACAAGGAGAATTCACTCACTGTCCTTCCAGGTCCCTGGAAACAAGGACTTTGACAGTGAAAGAAACTGACACACTCTCCCTACCTACAGTTTTCTGTCCCTAGAAAAAATGTTTTTTTTAAGCACAATTTAGCACAAGGAGAATTCACTCACTGTCCTTCCAGGTCCCTGGAAACAAGGACTTTGACAGTGAAAGAAACTGACACACTCTCCCTACCTACAGTTTTCTGTCCCTAGAAAAAATGTTTTTTTTAAGCACAATTTAGCACAAGGAGAATTCACTCACTGTCCTTCCAGGTCCCTGGAAACAAGGACTTTGACAGTGAAAGAAACTGACACACTCTCCCTACCTACAGTTTTCTGTCCCTAGAAAAAATGTTTTTTTTAAGCACAATTTAGCACAAGGAGAATTCACTCACTGTCCTTCCAGGTCCCTGGAAACAAGGACTTTGACAGTGAAAGAAACTGACACACTCTCCCTACCTACAGTTTTCTGTCCCTAGAAAAAATGTTTTTTTTAAGCACAATTTAGCACAAGGAGAATTCACTCACTGTCCTTCCAGGTCCCTGGAAACAAGGACTTTGACAGTGAAAGAAACTGACACACTCTCCCTACCTACAGTTTTCTGTCCCTAGAAAAAATGTTTTTTTTAAACACAATTTAGCACAAGGAGAATTCACTCACTGTCCTTCCAGGTCCCTGGAAACAAGGACTTTGACAGTGAAAGAAACTGACACTCTCCCTACCTACAGTTTTCTGTCCCTAGAAAAAATGTTTTTTTTAAGCACAATATAGCACAAGCACAAAACACACTGACACTCTCCCTACCTATCCTTCTCTTTCCCTAAACTAAAGGAATCCAGGTTAAGCAAGAAATAAATAAAAGTCACTGTCCCTGCCTATGCTGCTCTATCCCTGCTCCGGAACACACTACACTAGGCCGCCGTGCTGGCGGCCTTTTATAGTGTGGGGCGTGTACTAAACACCCTCAGCAATAATTGGCCACAGGCATCCTGCCTGTGGCCAATCATTGCTCTCCTCGCTGCCGGCGCTGTGATTGGCCAAGCATGCGGGGTCACAGTGCATGCTTGGCCAATCACAGCGCCTGGATGACACTGCGATGGCGTAGTGCATTGTGGGCCGTTCGCGTCACTCGAATTTGGCGCGAACGGCCCAAATCGTTCGATCTTCGTCGAACGATCGAACAGCCGATGTTCGAGTCGAACGTATGTTCGACTCGAACACGAAGCTCATCCCTAGTGCTGACCTAGTTTCTGTGGTAGTCAGAAATAAGCCTTTAGTTCTCCCCAGTAAGCAACTGTCCACACCAACTGAAAGGTCCAACTCTTTTTTATTTTTCTCAGAACAATAAACAGTCTCTTTGAGAGCAGAGAGGTTTGGACAAGACACAGGTCAGATAAGGTGGGAGGAGGTCCAGGCACAAACTTGAATTGGGTTTTCTCCTGTTCTGATCAGCACGAACAGGCTTGGCGCACGGTCCCTGCCACAGACCATGAGGTTGGTCACTGCCACTGACCGGGTGGAAAAAAGATGAAAGCCACTGTCACTGACCTTGTGTGCGTAGTGTCACTGCCACTGTGACATACAGAACACGCACTTCCTTCCTTTAGTAACTTGGCCCCTTTTTAGGACAAGAACATCCCTCCGGAGAGTTACCAGAGGCCCCATCTGTCACCACGACTCTGCGCTGGGTCTCCAGAAAGGGTCACCTCCCTGGCCTCCTCAATCCTGGAAATGGGTCCCCTCGCAAGGCAGATCCCTGGGAGCCTCGGTCCCTGGCGGATCCCAGCTGAAGGCCGCTGGGCTCCAGGCCTTTCTCCAAAGTACCTCACCCTAGACTGAAGGTGTCTGGGATGGAACAGCAGCTCCGTCTCCGGACCAAGGGCACCTGGAGACAACCCGACCAGGCCTCCGGGCCTAGGGCACCCGGAGGCAACACACACGCACCCAGGCCTAAGGTGCCTGAGCGCGGAACCGACCCCTCTGGAAGATGGCCGCACCCTTTTATATCCTCTCCTGACAGGCACAGCAGGTTCCCCGCCCCGCTGTACTGCTGCCAAGAGGGGACAAAAAAAGGCACAACACTGTACTGCGGTTCAACCCGGGCCTATGGCAACAGCGCCACCTATAGGCCCCAGGGAACTACACACCAGTACCCTCTCCCAGGGACAGAAATGGTCCATGAAACCTAACAATTAGTGCATCTGAGCCTAGTTACCACTCAGATGCTTCCCCTAAATGTAACCACCTGCTACATATATATTGTATATAGTTAGTTGTAGTTAGGCTTTCTGTTTGTTAGGTTGATTAGTTAGGTATTTTGTCACTGGTGTTTTTTGGTTCACTTATATTTTTATGTTTGCTGGTGTTTGGATGGATTTTGTTTCACTGTTCTAGCGCACTCACCCCAGACTTTACCTGCTTTATTTTTACTTGGCTCCTCCGCAGGAAACAATGAGGCACACTGCACCAGCAGCCCGTACCCTCCTGGATGGGGAGGTTGAGCAGTGTTAGTTTTTCGGGCCTGCCTGCGGCTGGTGTTAGAATCCTCCCGAGCTGATCTCGCCTCTGCATTAGCCAGAGACAAGTCCTTAATTCTCTCCAGTAAAGTAACTGTCCACACCAACTGAAAGTCAAATCTTTGTATTTATTTCACCATGGATAACAAATAGTCTCTATGAGAGCAGACAGGTTGATACGAGACACAGGTCAGATAAGGTGGGAGGAGGTCCAGGCACAAACTCAATTTAGGTTTCTCTTACTGTTCTGCTTTCACGAACAGGCTTGGGCGCACGGTCTCTGCCACAGACCGGGTGAATATGAAAAAGTCACTGCCACTGACTTGTTGAAGTTGGTCACTGCCACTGACCTGGTGAATAGGGCCTAGTGTATCTGAGCCTAATTACCACTCAGATACTTCCCCTAAATATAGCACCCCGCTACACTGTAAATATATCTTACTTAAAGCATACAGTCTGGTCCCAGTCTCCTGACTGTAGCCACGCGTATCTGACCATTCTTGCTGCTGACAAGAAGACTCTTTATGGCTTGTTCACACTAGCAGTGCTCTGTGAAGAGTGATCCACGTTCAGATCAGTCTTCGGAGAGCATTTGACAGGTGGTGAGAAGGCGTTGTTTTGCCTCCTGACCGCCTGCTTTAACCCCCTGATCTCTGCACTAGCGTGCCACAATCACGTGCATTGCATGTGGTTGTGGAGCACTTGCAGAGCGGCCCCATTCACTTGGGTTGCATTCAGTGGGTGCTGCACTCACTGAATGTGACAGGGGTATAATTTGTGCTGTAGCTGCAAAGCAATGTGGCTGTGGCATGTGTACACCCCTAGCTGCTGCCCATTAGGGATGAGCTCGGTGTTGGAGTCGAACATAGGTTCGTCTCGAACATCGGCTGTTCGCAGCGTTCGGCGAACAACGAACGATTTGGGCCGTTCGCGTCAAATTCGAGTGACGCGAACGGCCCACAATACACTGCGCCATCGCAGTGTAATCCCGGGGCTGTGATTGGCCAAGTATGCACTGTGACCCTGCATGCTTGGCCAATCACAGCGCCGGCAGCGAGGAGAGCAATGAATGGCCACAGGCAGGATGCCTGTGGCCAATTATAGCTGAGGGGGTTTAGTACACGCCCCACACTATAAAAGGCCGCCAGCGCAGCGGCCTCGTGTAGTGTGTTCCGGAGCAGGGAAAGTGAAGGATAGGCAGGGACAGTGTCAAATCTATTCTTTGCTAAACCTTGTGTGTAGGGACAAAGAAGGATAGGCAGGGAGAGTGTCAGTGTCATATTCTTTGCTAAACCTTGTGTGTAGGGAAAGAGAAGGATAGGCAGGGAGAGTGTCAGTGTCATATACTTTGATAAACCTTGTGTGCAGGGAGAGAGAAGGATAGGCAGGGGACAGTGTCAGTGTCATTGTTGCTAAGCCTCCTGCACATTATACACCTGAAGTTAGCCTGTATTGCTGCTTTTTCCTGGTGTGTTACACCAACAGGATTTTGCGGCACTTACAGCGAGCGGAGTGTGCCTCCTGATCATATTACACCTGAAGTTAGACTGTATTGCTGTTTTTTCCTGGTGTGTTACACCAACAGGATTTTGCGGCACTTACAGCGGGCGGAGTGTGCCTCCTGATCATATTACACCTGAACTTAGCCTGTATTGCTGCTTTTTCCTGGTGTGTTACACCAACAGGATTTTGCGGCATTTACAGCGGGCGGAGTGTGCCTCCTGATCATATTACACCTGAACTTAGCCTGTATTGCTGCTTTTTCCTGGTGTGTTACACCAACAGGATTTTGCGGCACTTACAGCGGGCGGAGTGTGCCTCCTGATCATATTACACCTGAACTTAGCCTGTATTGCTGCTTTTTCCTGATGTGTTACACCAACAGGCATTTGCAGCACCTACAGCAGGCGTAGTGTGATTCCTGCAAAATATACTCCTGAAGCTAGGCCTTGTTGCTGGTTTTCCCATTTCCCTGCAGGCCATTAGAATGTCTGGAAGGCAAACAAGGAGAGGTAGACAGTCAGGAGCCAATAAAAGAGGGCAAGCAGGCTCTGTGTCTAGAGACAACAGTGCTGGTCGTGGACGCGGTGCATCGCCATCAGCACGTGGCCATGGGACACGCTTGTCCTTCTTTTCGGCAGCTGGACGTGTTGAGCCGCATCATGCCAAAGACTTGGTAGAGTGGATGACCAAGCCCTCCTCATCCTCCTCATCCTCTCTCACCCAGGCTCAGGGTACTTGCAAAGCAGCTGCCAAAGCGTCCTCTTCCCTGGTATCAATGTCATCATCAGTCACTCCTTCCCTAGACCAACCATGTCCTCCTGAGGAGCCCCCCGAACTGTTTGAGCACAGTGTTGGGTACATGCTCCAGGAGGATGCCCAGCGTTTCGAAGGGTCTGATGATGATACCCAGCTAGAGGAAGGCAGTAGCGTGAGAGCAGAGAGAGGGGATGCTCAAGAAGGACACCAATCTGGCAGTCAAGTTCCAGCAGCTGCAGCATACTGCCAGATTGGCTCCAGTGATGAGGAGGGAGGGGATGATGAGGTCACTGACTCCACGTGGGTGCCTAATAGGAGAGAGGAGGAGGAGGAGGAGGAGGATGAGGAGGAGGCACATCTCCAATGAGGCAGGATGCCCTCGGGGGGCCAGCGTAAGGGCAGCACACCAACGGAATCACACCACAGAGCTCCGCCTGTGCAGGGCACTGCCTCTGCCCGTTATTCAAAAAGTTCTTTGGTGTGGGCCTTTTTTGAGTCCAGTGCATCAGATCGCACAGCTGCTGTTTGCAACATATGTCTCAAGCGTATATCGCGTGGCCAAAACATCACCCGCTTGGGCACCACATGCTTGACCAGACATATGTTGACCTGCCATGCAGCTCGTTGGCAAGCCTACCTTAAAGACCCACACCAAAGAACAAAGTGGACCTCTTCTTGCACCGCATCAGCTGGGATCTCCAACCCCACTATACCTTCAGTCCTCTCTGAAACCTGCTCTGAGAGGAATGAAGGTGTAGAATTAGGTGTGTCACAGCCAAGTACTTGCGGGCACTCTGCTAGCAGTACACCGACGTCCGATTCTAGCAGGCAAATTTCCCTGCCCCAGCTGCTGGACCGTCGAAAGAAGTTCACTCCCAGCCATCCACATGCCCAGCGGTTGAATGCTAGCTTGGCTAAATTGCTAGCGCTTCAACTGCTGCCTTTTCAGTTGGTAGACTTGGCCCCCTTCCGTGAGTTTGTGCAATGTGCGGTTCCTCAGTGGCAGGTTCCCAAACGCCACTTTTTCTCACGGAAGGCGATTCCGGCTCTCTACCGGCATTTGGAAGGCAATGTCTTGGCCTCGCTGGACAGGGCGGTCAGCGGTAAGGTGCATATTACCGCTGACTCATGGTCCAGCAGGCATGGACAAGGACGTTACCTTTCTTTCACGGCCCATTGGGTCACTCTTTTGGAAGCTGGGAAGGATGCAGGACAAAGTGCAGTAGTGTTGGAGGTTGTTCCACCGCCACGCCTCCAAAATGCTACTACTGGTTGTGACACACCTCTGTCCTCCACCCCCTCCTCTTCTTCTTCCTCCATGGCCTCTTCCTGTGCTTTGTCCTCGGAACCAGCGGTGCTCCGTAGGCGTTCAAGGGGCTACGCAAGTACGCAGGCAAAAAGATGCCATGCCGTGCCTGCGCTGGTGTGTTTGGGGGACAGGAGCCACACTGGGGCAGAGGTTCTGTCTGCTCTGCAGGGGCAGGCCGAGAGGTGGTTGACGCCACGCCAGCTTAAGCCAGGAATGGTAGTTTGCGACAATGGCACCAACCTCCTCTCCGCTCTCCGACAGGGACAACTGACCCATGTGCCCTGTGTGGCTCACGTCCTTAACCTGGTGGTGCAGCGGTTTTGGGCAGGTACCCGGGCTTACAGGATGTCCTGAGGCAGGCCAGGAAAGTCTGTGTGCATTTCCGCAGATCTTATAATGCCAGTGCTCGCCTGGCTGAGCTGCAAAAGGAGTTGAACCTGCCCAAGAACCGCCTTATATGTGACATGCCCACCAGGTGGAACTCAACGTTGGCCATGCTGCAGCGGCTGCACACGCAGCAGAGGGCCATCAATGAGTACCTGTGCGACTACGGCACCAGGACAGGGTCAGGGGAGCTCGGGTTTTTTTCACCACGCCAGTGGGGCATGATCAGGGATGCATGCACTGTCCTGGCACCATTTGAGGAGGCCACGAGGATGGTGAGCAGTGACAGTGCATGCATCAGTGACACTGTACCTCTTGTCCACCTGTTGGAACATACGCTGCGTGGAATAATGGACAGGGCACTTGAGGCAGAACAGAGGCAGGAAGAGGAGGACTTCCTTGCCTCTCAAGGCCCCCTTTACCCAGACAGTGTTCCTTCTGTCCCACCCATCGCACAGGAAGAAGAGGAGGAGGAGGAGGATTGTGTCAGCATGGAGGTGGAGCCTGGCACTCAGCATCATCAGCAGCAGTCTTTTAGGGATGATTTACAGTCCCAAGAAACCAGTGGACTTGTACGTGGCTGGGAGGAGGTGGCTGCGGATCATGTCGTCCTTAGTGACCCAGAGGACTCCGGACCGAATGCCTCAGCTAACCTACGCTGCATGGCCTCCCTGATCCTGCAAAGTCTGCGGAAGGATCCTCGTATTCTTCGGATCAAGGAGAGGGACCATTACTGGCTGGCCACTCTCCTTGACCCACGGTACAAGGGTAAGGTTGCGGACCTTATCTTACCGTCGCAGAGGGAGCAGAGGATGAGACAACTCCGGGAGGCCTTGCAGAAAGGTCTGTGCAACGCGTTCCCAGAGACTGGGAGGTTACAAACTCCTGGTCCTGGACAACGAGTTGCTGAGGCTTCGGTCAGTCAAAGAAGGAGCGGTGGGGAAGGTGGCCATCTGACCGATGCGTTCAGACAATTCTTTAGTCCGCAGCCCCAAGGTATGATCGGTTCCAGCAACCATCGCCAGCGTCTGATATACATGGTGCAGGAATACCTAGGGGCAAGGTCAGACTTGGACACCTTCCCCACCGAAAATCCTCTGGCTTACTGGGTCTTGAGGATGGATCACTGGCCAGAGCTTGTACAGTATGCAATTGAGCTACTGGCCTGTCCTGCATCCAGCGTTCTTTCAGAACGCACATTCAGGATTTGTCACAGATCACAGGGTGCGCCTGTCCACCGACTCTGTTGATCGACTGACCTTCATAAAGATGAACCAGTCTTGGATCACCACCAGCTACCAAACACCTGAAGCTGATATAACAGACTAATTTATTTTCAAATGTCACATCCCTTCAAGACTGATGCTGATGCTGAGAGACTGTCCTGTTATGTTGACTGACTATCCTCCTCCTCCTCAATGATCCGATTGATGATGATAGCTTGGAAGAACATTTTTGTTTCTGGGTGCCGCCACCAGTGGCTAAGGCCAAATTTTTCAGCCCCTGTTTAACAGGGGCGTGTTATTACAATTTTTTATGCAATGTTTTGCAGCAGGGCTCATTCCTGCACTCCAACTAGAGTATCTGGGAGAGGTTGCAGTGTCGTGGCACCAGCACCAGTGGCTAAGGCCCAATTTTTCAGCCCCTGTTTAACAGGGGCGTGTAATTAAAATTTTTGATGCAATACTTTGCAACAGGGCTCATTGCTGTGCTCCAAGTACAGTATCTGTGAGGGGTTGCAGTGTTGTGGCACCAGTGCCTAAGGCCCAATTTTTCTGCCCCTGTTTAACAGGGGCATGTAATTACAATTCTTGATCTAATAATTCACAGCAGGGCCCATTCCTGCGCCCACCAAGACTAACTGTGAGGCCTTACAGTGTTGTGTCAACACCACCACCACCACCACCACCAAAGACCCAATTTTTCAGCCCCTGTTCAACAGGGGCATGCAATTACAATTCTTGATCTAATAATTCACAGCAGGCCCCATTCATGCGCCCACCTAGAGTAACTGTGAGGGCTCACAGTGTTATGGCAACACCAACATGTAAGGGGCAAATTTCAGCTGAGTATATACGGCAGGCCCCTACTTTCAAACATCCAACTTACAAACGACTCCTCCTTGCAAACGGAAGGATACAACAGGAAGTGAGAGGAAATCTACTCCTAGGAAGGGAAATTCTCTCCTGTAAGAGTTAATATGGGAAAAAAAGTGTCTCCTCTCCACTGATGCTTTATCACCAATTCTTGTTTCAATAAAAACCCCAAATTTTCAAAACACATTTGTCATTAGGACGGAAAGGGAGGTGAACTGTTCTGAACAGGTGCACACTGCACAGACAGCAAAACATATGTTACAGGGGTGATAACCCTTCCCTATGTTTTCCAAAAAGCTTAAAAATAGATTTTTGGGCTGGAGCTACACTTAAACAATGTACCTGTTCAAAATTACAAACAGATTCTACATAAGAGCAAACCTACAGTCCCTGTCTTGTATGCACCGCCTGTATACGGCTTTTCAGAGTATATAGGGCCTTTTTTATTTTGTGTGCGGGGTTCCCCTTAATATCCATACAAGACCCAAAGGGGCTGGTAATGGGCTGGGGTGGGGGGGGGGGGGCTGTGATGGGGTAGCTATGCCATTTTTCTTAAAGATTTTCATCCATATTACCGGGACCAGACATTACATTAAAGCCGCAAGCAGTTTTAAATGGCTTTTTTTCCTTTAGAAATTTAATTTTGTGCAGGGACAGTTCTAAACACGGGAAACACGTGGCACTTCACAGGCATACTTTAGACACCCCCCAGGTACGATATTTAAAGGAATATTTGACTTTTTTTTTTTCACTTTATGCATCATTAAAATGACTGCTCCCGAAAAATGCTCGTTTTTAAAACTTTTTTTTGGATTGATACATGTCCCTTGGTGCAGAACCTGGGTTCCCAAACCCTTTTTAGGACAATAACATGGATATTAGTCGTTATAAATAGCACTTTAGATTTCGAACGTTCGCATCCATTGTATTTAATAGGGTTCTAAAGTTTGTGCGAACTTTCGGTCCGTTCGCGGGTTCTGGTGCGAACTGAACCCGGGGGTGTTCGGCTCATCACTACTGCCCATGCAGCTAAAGGGGTTAGTGGTTGGGGAGCAGTAAAACTGCACCTCAACCATGGGGTTTTACTGGCCCCCCAACTGCTAGTGTAAGCATGCTGAGAACAGTTCCAGAAAATGAAAAGCAGTCTCCTTTTCTTTTGTTTGTTAGTCTAAACCAGTGGTCTCCAAACTATGACCCTTTGCTCGCCTTTATCTTGGTGTACTTTTCCTCCCACTGGTGTAAGACATTATTCCTTCCACTGACACCAACAATGTGGCATAATTCCTGGTGGTGACATCCATACAGTAACAGAGCATTATTTCTCCCATTGACACCAACGATCAGGCACTATTCCTCAAACTGACACCAATGATGGGGCTACAATTCATCAAACTGACACCAACAGTGGGGATCTATTCTGCCCACTGACACCAATGATGGGGCACTATTTCTCCCACTGATGCCAGCCAATGGGTCACTATTCCTTCCACTGATACCAATAATGGGGCACTATTCCTCCCACTGACACAATGAATGGGCCGTATTCCTCTCACTGATACCAAGGGTGGGGCATTATTCTTCCCACTGACACCAAAGATGTTTTTTATTCCCACTGACGCCAGGACAATTTCTACTCCCAATGGCCACAGTCTAGCCCCTCTAAAGTCTAAAGGATAGTAAACGTGCCCTTTGTTTAGAAAGTTTGGAAACCCCTGGTCTAAACCTGCATATAAAGCAGATTTCTTACTGCCTCTAGTTGCTAATTTTAGTAATGTTTTTGCCAAAATAATTACATGGGGGTGGAGCTTATCCAAAACGCTCCACCATTATGGTGTTTCTGAAGCAACATGATGTCTAAATACAACTCTGACTACTTGAGGACAAGAACCAACACACATAGATTTATTGTTTGTGCTAGTTAGTGGACTATGACCTCTAATGCCTTGTTTCCACTGAGCGGAACAGTTCCAGTCGGTACTGTTTGGAACGGTTAGAATGGTCCGGTCTATTCTGGTGAATGTTTCCACTGCAAGACAGACCGTCAGGGGCCATACAGGGTTTGGAAAAAATGCCTAGCATGTCCACCAATCAGTGGAATGTATTGTAGCTCTGCCCTAACCGAACCGTTCCATTTTCTATGGCCCCACATCTGAAGCAGGACCCAGAATGGTGCGGTATGGTTCGGTTTTATGGCACGCTTTCATAATGGAAACACCCAAAATAGCGTACCGTACCGAACCGTACCGAACCCAGTGGAAACGAGGCAATAAATGACCCCTTTACAAGACGTTGATTTTGGATCTTTATATAACAAGCTGTGCCAAATGGAGTCAGATTTTTGTGCATCACCAGGATGATCTTTATGTATTCCCTTACCATTCATAAGGATATCCTGAAACCTCAGCTTACATTAAAAAAAAGGTGGACAGGAAATAGTCATAGTTTTTTCATGTTTTATTTTCTAGTTTTTAACAAAGTTTATTGAATTTTGAAATATTTTTATTTATTTACTGCTGATAGGTATGAAGTCCACCATCAGATGATCTGTCCCCCAACCACTGGTATGGTTGGAAATATGTGTATCCATGGCCCACTGGAAGTTTTATACTCCGGAACAGAGGAAGCCTGTAATGTTACACACCTCCAACCCTTCACCACCTACAGTTTCCGCGTTGCCTGCTACAATTCAGAAGGAAGTGCCACCTCCGAATGGATCAACTGCACAACTTTAAAAGAACGTACGTCAGGGGCAAGTGGCTTACAACTCACTGTCAATGTAAAAGGGATTTATAGTTTCAGTGAAAGCAAAACTAAACCCACCGATGTAACTGTTTTCTAAAAAGAAAGCTCAAGTTGGAAATGGTCAATACGATATTAAATCCTTAAAGTGGAACTAAACCCATTGATTTAACCTTTTCCCAAAATGATTACATTAAAGGTACACCAAGAATAATAATTGTCACAGTTATTTGTGCTCTAAACTGAACTGTCAAGCCATCAAATGGTTGGTGTCATAACTGATCACGTGTGCAGCACCAGGGCAACAGCAGATCAAAGGCTAAGATGGCAACTCCCTTGGCTGTAATGGATAGAAGAGTTTAGTTCCGCTTTCTTTGATCATTGTTGTTTTCTGCAGTGTTTTCTTTACATTCTGCCAAATCGCGCATACGCAGAGTATGCTACATGCAAGACATGCCTTTGATAATAACTATCACAGTTGTCATTGTGCTTATGTCAGTTCTCAACCACTTTCAAGCCCTTAGATGGCTGATGCCATAGCTGATCACATGTGCATGACCAATGACCATTGCAACTGCAGACCTAAATGGAGGCTAAGATGGAAGGGAAGTTGCTCCATATCAGAAATGTTAGCAAATAAATCTTTCATTTTAGAACATCCAAGGCTATCTAGCAGGACTAGGGATGTAGATTTTGGTTTCATTTATTTAAAGAATAGGAGGGTTTTGTTCCGTTTTATCTGAAAACATTCCAGGTGCATCAAAACAAAAGGGGTGCAGCCTCTACTAAGCAAAAAAGCCTGTCATCCATCAACATGCTGTCAAGAAGGATCTTTGCTCTCTGGGTGAAAGCAATAATCTCTCTGCAGAGGTCCAACACAGCCCACCCTGCTGAGTTAGAGCTTTTCTCTCAGCGGTGAGCATGAGTTTTGCTGATTGAAGAGCTATCGGTCAGACTGAGCAGGGGCCCTAAGCAAAGGCATTGCATTAGCAAAGGCGTGTAAATGCAACACATGGTTTGAAGAGGGCCTTAAACCGCAAAAAAAAAAACTCTCCAAAAAATGGTCCCCTGCAGGATAATAGCATAATGTGCTAGTATGCATTGCATACTAGCACATTATGAGAAACTTACCTTAGAACAAAGCCCTCCAGCGGTGCGCAGTCACCACACTGACAGGGCTTCCATTTTCACCCACTCTTAATTACGGGTTCGCAGGCTTCAGCTGTTTGAATGGCCGAGCCGTAATGACATCACTCCTAGGCATGCACACGAAAGTCATGGCCATGTCACAGCTCTCTCAATGGACAGCACACCGTCCATTGAGAGTGCTGTTCGCATGCACCGGTGACATCACCGTCTGCTACTACAGTAAATATCTCCTAAACAGTATAAATATGTGTAAAAGATATTTACTGTACCTACAGGTAAGCCTTAGTTTAGGCTTACCTGTAGGTACAAGTAAACAAGGAGGGCTTTACTACCACTTTAAAGCAGTATTAAACTCCCATTGTGTCTTTTTTCAACCCCCCTACCTGTATTGCCTGGTTGCATAGGTAACATAGCTCGGTTCCCATGCTGCTATCTTGGTCCTCTTCAGTTGGCTGGCCCATTGGGGTCAGTGAGCCAGTTCTGGATACCATTTCAGTCCTGCTCTCTGGTCGCTCTGAGTCCCTGGTCCTGTACCCCCCTGGGAGATGTCATGTGAGTATTCCAGGAGGCTGCAGGACCAGAAAATTGTCATTCTATTCTAGGCAAGAATGGCGGCAAGACCAGAACAAAAATTGAAAAAAATAAAATAAATGTATATATACTGTATATACATAAAAAAACTTTTTGCGATTGTGGAGGGGTGGGAGGTATTTTTGGAGCTAAGTTCCACTATAAGGTATACCTAGTAATTGTGTATGATGCACACAATGCCAATATTGTGACTGTATTTTGAACAGTAGGTTTTTCCAGGCCAAAGGTTAGTTATGAGGAAGTTTACTAACAGGTTTCCATTCCCACCCTAAGTGGACAGAATTATAAACTGAAGAATAACGCATTCTATGCAGTTCTGATTGTCATGCATCTTTAAGATACTTCATGGAATTGATGCAGTCACCGTCTCTAATGTGTTTATAGTTGATGAGAGACGAAGGACCATGTCCTTGGCATGAGCGCAAAGTGGTTTTCTTTTGGATTTAGTATGAATGAACTGCTTCTCCATAATAAACAAGTGTTGGGAAGTATTGATTGATGAGTCAGCAAAATGAATTATTATTCACAAATTGCTTTTTAGGAGGCGTTTTAACAATCAGGAAACATGCTAATGGCCGCAGAAAAAAAGGAGACAAATTAGCGGCTGACATGGCTGCATAATTCACTTGCCAAGACGACCACTTTAAAGAAAAATTTATTTACTTCATAAAGTCCTTTTTGCTCCATCCTCATAAATACTCAATTTGTCCAATCCTGTTTATCTTAGAAAGTGGAGCAAGTCATACTAATTAGGATGGATAATTTACTGATATTTACTTAAAGGGAATTGTGTTAATTTTTTGTTGAGAAGGCAAAAAACAGTCCCTTCTAGCCCAGCTATACTCAGGATTAGTGTTCCAACCAACATTGTTGCAGATCCTTGCCTGCAGATGTACTGGAGATTCTGAGGCAGGCCACGCTGGTGGACTTGCTGATAAGGAAGGAAAGGACTGTCTGATATAGTTTTATGTAACTGTGTTGTAATTAGAGGCTCTGCACCACTTGGTGTAAGCGGAGATAGAACAATTATTATAATAATTATATAGCACAAATCAGGCAGCCCAGCCAGTTCAACCATTGCTTATAACAGTCTTGTAGTACATAGACTAATGAAGGAGAAATTCCACTCAGCAAAGTTACCCTTTAGTGAATCACTAATGCCAGTTAGGAACCACTGTAATTCTGTGGTGCTCCTGGGCTCAGGCCAGACTTTCAAATATTTACAAATTCATAAAAAGTTAGAAATAAGCTTTAAATCAAGCCCTCACTAACCATTGTAACTGCAAGCACCGTGAATCAATTAATCATTAAATTCCAGAAATGCTTAAAGTGGTATTAAATCCTCCGTTTTTTAGCTTAACACAATGATCACAATGAAATGAACATTCAACAGTAAACGTTTTGTTAAAATACTTACCTCAGTACTTGCAGTTTATAACGTTCAGTGCTGCTGCCTCCTGGGGCAGTGATCGCAGCATCAACCTACCCTAACCAGTCCAGGACAAGGATTAGAAAACAAAAAAGGTGCATACTCAGTTAAATCAGCTGCTGAAAGTGCTCAACGACTGAAGGTTTAATATTAACGCATGTCCTTCACTCAGCAGCTCAGCTCACCTTGCGCCAACTTCAGGCAGAAACTGAGCCGCTCAAGTGCCCCCTCTTGGCAGTGATTCAACAGCCCAGATTCCCCTTCCAGCAGTGACCCACTAGCTCAGCTCACTTAACTCCCCCTCCAGGCAGTGACTCAGAAGCTCAGCCTACCATGCTCCCCCCTTCCAGCTGATACCCAGCAGCTCAGCTCCCCTGCTCTTTCTTTCCAGGAGTGAGGCCTGGTTCACACCTATGCTTGTTGCAGTTGATGCATATTCCAGGTGCAGTTTGTGTTTTTCAATACACGTTTTTGATCCATTGAAGTCTATGGAACAAAAAACACAACCTGCTGGTCCCTGGCCCTTTCCAGAAAATGCACAGATGTGAACATGACCCATAGGAAACCATATTAAATGGACTGTAGTGTAGGGTTGCCACCTCATCCCTTTAAACCCGAACACATATTAATTACACAGGTTCTGTGGCTGATTAAGGTGGTAAATAAACTCACTTGGTGCCTTATCTGCATTAAATTAGCCTCAGAACCTGTGCAATTCATATGTGTTCGGGTTTAAAGGGATGAGGTGGCAACCCTACTGTAGTGTGTTACTGCAAAACTGAAAACGCACAAAAAAAATGCATAGGTGTGAACTAGGTCTGACTAAGCATCCTTAAAGCCTTTTAATTCCTAATGTACACATTGAGTCCTCGAAGTGGGAACAGGGGGAGCTGAGCTGCTGAGAGAGGTTTTTACAACTTTAGTGGCTACAGCTACCAAAGTCCGTGAGGGCTTGTTTACTGCTTGTTATTGATATGTAAATACTTTAATGCCCATAGACTGGTCATGGCTTTTATTAAGTCAGAAAACCTTTAGGTTCATTTCTCCTGTTGACCTCCACATCACTATTGTATCACTATTGTATTGCATTGTAATGGGTGATGGCCAGCAGGGGGAACCAGTGAGAGTTGTAGAGAACCCAGAAAATCGACACTCCCAGAAGTGTCAGTTTCAGTGAAGATTTCAGCAGAAGCTTTTTCAGGATCGTAGCAGTGCTCAGTGGTGGCAGCAGCCGAAAGGGTACATCCTGTCTTCTTTACATGTATGGCTTTATTTAAATCATTTTGCATAGGAACAAGTTTGCTTTCATAATTAACAGTTTATATTTTCTGCTTTTTAAACTCATTCAACAATTTTTTTAAACAATCTTTTGAGGCAGATTACAGCTTCCTGTGGAAGCGGTTCTATTTTCACAGCACTTACAGTAAAGAGTCCTTTCCACATGTGCAAGATAATCATTAAATTTAGAATTTTGTGTGTTTTCGGGTTTAATTACTTCTAATTGTTGCTCCGTTTTAATTATTTTGTTGTTTTAGAGCCGGAATACAAAGCCATTTTTAATGTGTTGAGTAATATAACAACAATATTTGTGGACTGGCGGCTCAGTTTTCACCTTCATGGACAGCTGAAGGAATTTGTACTAACTGAGAGAGGAGAGCGTCTGTACAGTGGACTAGACACCAGTGTCCACATTCCGAAGATCTCAGACAAATGTGAGTGTTTAATGTGTATTCTGCCGGGGCTAACTTCTTTCCAGGCTCTCATACTGATCCTCTTGCTTCATCTCTGAGGATGCAGTCAGCAAAGTTAAAAATCTTGACTCGCATGCATGTATTGAGTTCCTTGTCATTGTCATGCAGTTTTTGGATTATTTCCACCAATAAACAATCAATCAAGCTCACCATAGTGTGTTATTATAGGCAGTAATGGGAAGAATACCTGTCATGCAGTATGATAATGTCATTATTATGAGAAGGACATCTAAAGAAGCTACAAAATGAAGTCTAGAGTAGGGACAAAATGGAGCTCTAAAGCCCAGATCCGGGAAAATGTAAAATTATCCCTTGTAGTGGGGCTACGCCTGCACTACAAGATTTAATTGCTCATTTTGTCTAGGGGAGAGCTATGGACCCTGATTTGGTCTTGAAGATGTCAGGACCCCGCTAGAGGAGTGTGGTGGAGAAGAAGCTGTGGGGACTGATCTACCTGCCGTGGGGAGCAGAGGATCGGGTAAGTAAATAATGTTCCCTTGGACCAAAATGAGCAATTAACCCTTGCAGTGCAGGCACAGACCTATGCAAAGGACAATTTTCTAGTTGTCCAGAGTTGGGTTTTAACCTTTTGATGCCAGCCGCACGCATATATGCAGCCACTCAGCTGGTGGGCCTGAACACCCAGCAGCCGCATATATGCCGCCCTGTGTAAACCGCTTACTGTGCTGAGAGTGCGATCCCTGCGCACTGCCAGCACGGTAGACGCCAGGTATCAGCAAGCTCCCAATGCATATTTGCGATTGGGAGCTTTCCGATTATGTGACCTCTGGGACAGTCAAGAACAGCTGTCACATGACCCAAATGCCCACTTACGCCTCCCGGCTTTTGGAACTCTTAAAGGGCCATGAGGCGGTGGGCCCAAAGGGGTTAAATGTGTACATGATAGATGGAGTTTAAAGGGTCAGTTGACTCCAAATTAATCATTTAGCTAGCGTTGGAGCATTATGGACTTTGTTAACATTATCATGCTTCAACCAGTTTTTATTGAAGGTGTACAATAAATTAAGTGTTGTTGGAGGTTTACACAGTTTGTGAAATAAATGGGAATTGTGCCGTTGATATTCTGTTCACAGGGTGACATTGGGCTCCATTCACAGAACCAGATCACATGGGGTTATTTAGGTGATTTCCCAAATACCGCAAGCGATCCTGAAAATGACAACTCACTACTGCTTTATGCAATATTTGCAGCATAAAGCAAAAGCGCTTGGCAAATACTTCATAAAACAGGAGTGAAAGTCAATTTACAAAAATAAATTGTATGCGGTAAATAAGTAGTGCTCCCAGCATGAGATATTCAAGGAACCAGCAGCTGCCGGCATCCTTAACAACCAGTAAACAACCTGGTTGTTAAGGAGCGGGCAGGTGGCGCCACTTCCTTAACAAATGATGAGTCATCAGCTGTCAGCGGGATTCCCTGCTGACAGCTGAAAGTACGCAGGGTCAGCGCCAGCAATAGGCAGGCCAGGCAGCTGCCTAGGGCGCCAGGGTAGGGGGGGCAGCAAAATCCAGATCCCCAGACACTCGCTGGGGATTCAGATTTTTTAAATACCTGTCCCTCCAGCAGGCAAACTAAAACTTCCACCCTGCGCCCCATAGAAGAGGGGGCGCAGCATGTAAACTTTAGTTTGCCTGCGGGGAACGAGGTGTGGAGCCGGGGAAAGGATCCCGATGGCCGGGCTGCAAAGGAGGGGCAGGGCTTGCCATGAACAGCTCTCCCAGAAGGGGTGTTCCCTGTACTGTGGCCGGATACCGGGCTCTCTGCTTTGTCTGCTCTCCGCTGTCTCCCTCCTGTCCTCAGGTAAGGTGTGTGTGTGCGAGGACAGATCACATGTCACCGATCTATTGAGAGGATACTGGACTGCTCAGGAGAGCACTGAGTACACAGACCGCTCTGCTGAAAGTTTATGGAGAGTGATCGGTGCTCTGCAATGTGTAGAAGCGGAGTGTTCTGCAATGTGTAACTGATCAGTGTTCAGTGTTCTGCAATGTATAGGTGATCTGTGTTCTGCAACATGCAGAGGTGCAGTGTTCTGCAGGGTGTAGATGATCGGTGTTCTCCAACAAGTAGAGGTTAAGTGCTCTGCAATGTGTACACGGTCAGTGTTCTGCAGGGTATAGAAGACCAGCCTACCCTACCCTAGCCTGTCCATTTACTACCCTAGCCTGTCTATAGTATATACTACCCTAGCCTGTCCATTTACTACCCTAGCCTGTCTATATACTACCCAAGCCTGTCTATATACTACCCTAGCCTGTCCATTTACTACCCTAGCCTGTCTATATACTACCCTAGCCTGTCTATTTACTACCCTAGCCTGTCTATATACTGCCCTAGCCTGTCCATTTACTACCCTAGCCTGTCCATTTACTACCCTAGCCTGTCTATAGTATATACTACCCTAGCCTGTCCATTTACTACCCTAGCCTGTCTATATACTACCCAAGCCTGTCTATATACTACCCTAGCCTGTCCATTTACTACCCTAGCCTGTCTATATACTACCCTAGCCTGTCCATTTACTACCCTAGCCTGTCCATTTACTACCCTAGCCTGTCCATTTACTACCCTAGCCTGTCTATATACTACCCTAGCCTGTCTATATACTACCCTAGCCTGTCTATAGTATATACTACCCTAGCCTGTCCATTTACTACCCTAGCCTGTCTATATACTACCCTAGCCTGTCTATATACTACCCTAGCCTGTCCATTTACTACCCTAGCCTGTCTATATACTACCCTAGCCTGTCCATTTACTACCCTAGCCTGTCTATATACTACCCTAGCCTGTCCATTTACTACCCTAGCCTGTCCATTTACTACCCTAGCCTGTCTATATACTACCCTAGCCTGTCTATATACTACCCTAGCCTGTCTATATACTACCCTAGCCTGTCCATTTACTACCCTAGCCTGTCTATATACTACCCTAGCCTGTCCATTTACTACCCTAGCCTGTCCATTTACTACCCTAGCCTGTCTATATACTACCCTAGCCTGTCTATATACTACCCTAGCCTGTCTATATACTACCCTAGCCTGTCCATTTACTACCCTAGCCTGTCTATAAACTACCTTAGCCTGTCTATTTACTACCCTAGCCTGTCTATATACTGCCCTAGCCTGTCTATTTACTACCCTAGCCTGTCCATATGCCTGCGGAATACGGTTGGCATGAGGAAGCGAGCGGGTGCCGCCCAGAGGTGCAGGTGTGGGCCTGCGGACCACGGCTGAAGAAATAGAGAGGCGCCACAAAAATCTCCACCACCACTACCTCCACCGTATACATGGGCAGGACAAAGGGGGTGGGGTCAGGGGCGGTGCCAAGGGGCGGCAACATGAGGTTTCGCCTAGGGTGTCAAAAATCCTTGCATCAGCCCTGAAAGTAAGAAAAACGGCGTGAGGTCACCCCCCGGTATGAATTTTGAAGGGAACCCCCATGCCAAAATGTAAAAACAAAATGGCGTGGGGTCCCCCCCAAAATCCATACTGGACTCTTCTGAGCATGCAACCTGACAGGACAGGAAAGGGAGGGGTTGGACGAGCGAGCACCCCCCCCCCCCTCCTGAACCATACCAGGCCATATGCCCTCAATATGGGGGGTGCTTTGTGGCAGAGGGGCTCTGCCACCCCCCCAAATCACCTTGTCCTTACGTTGATGGGGACAAGGGCCTCTTCCCCACAACCCTGGGTGCTAGTTGTGGGAGTCTGCGGGAAGGGGGGCCTAATAGAATCTGGTAGCCCCCTTTAACAAGGAGGCACCCAGATCCAAGTCCCCCCTATGTGAATGAGTAGGCCGTACCCCCACTCATTCACCCCCCTGAAAAAATGTGTAGTGTAAAGTCCTTTATTTAAAAAACTAAAAATTAAATATCCCCCGGTGCAGATCCATCTTCAATCACAACACTCGCCGCAAGTGTCACTTGCCTGGCGAAGGGGCCCTGCATCGCTCCGAAACTTTGCCATATGTGTACCGCATGACCAAGTGAATAAAGCTTTAGACCCTTTTGAGGAATCCTTGGTGTGCCGATGACATTTTTACACTTTGATCGTCTACGGTTTCCAGCCGGTGGTCATTAAACTACCCAGCATTACTACAGCCATTTTCAGGAACGTGTGCACAGGGAATATTACGCTTGATTACAGTTCGATGTGCAGTACTATGCGTATGTCTCCGAGCAACCTGCCTGACAGGAATTCCCTGACAGGCAAAAACATATGGTATTAAGCTATTTTATGTGCTGGTGCAGATGTTTTTTATTAATTTAAAGCGAAAAAGACCACATTGGCCACTAGATGGCAATATGTATTCTAATAATTTTCTATGATACTTAGCGCCATCTTGTGTCCAAATGTGATATTTTCCATTCTAAATCAATGAAAAATGTTTGACCAGCATAGGAAATAGACTTATAACATTCATTTATTTATTTTTTGTTGCCCCATTCATACAGAACAAATGTACAGGCACTTTCCCTGGGCAATGCCAAACTGAAAATTAATTCTTGATTAAGGCGTTTGTCTAAAAACACTGTATATAGCTATAAGATATCTCTATGCTATGAAGGTGTTTCAACTGATAAAATACGTAATTTGTATTTTTTCCAGCATTTTACTTTCAAGTGAGATGCACAACAGACATGGGAAGTGTGAGCACCCCGATTGTAAAATATAACTCAGCCACTGGACTGGGTAAGTAGCTGCTTATTTCGAATTTTTTGTATTAAGGAACACACTTACCCATACCTTACCTACCATACTTACTTAATTCACCATGTATGTATGTATCGCGCACAACTCAGTTTACATGCCGACGAGGACTGTGAGCAGGCAGGTAGGTGTATTTTTCTGCAGAAGAGACATTGTGATAAATAGCCTGCCTGCTTGCATTTTTTGTAGCATGCCTTTTCATTCCCCATTTAAGGTGAAGCAGTTGGGGGCTGGTAAAAACATGGTTCAACCCTGCAGGCTTTTTTTACCGCCCCCCAACACAAGTGTAAACGATCCCTTAGAGAAAACACTTTTACCAGTCAGTCTCTCTTCTGTAGAGAAGCTAGCCTCTTAGCTGTAAGCTCTCAGCCATTCATCTATCTGTCTATGATGCTTGCATTATCTTTATGACTTCCATCGACGCGGTTATATGCAGTTATCAGTGAGCGCCGTACTATGCAGCAGGATCCGGTGTTTATCCTGGTAAATGAAGATGCCAAATAAAGGTTAGAATTACTCAGGCAGAGGATGGCAGAGGGAGCATGTAAGTCAGCTTCTGACATATTCTATTTGTGGGCATGAAGGGGGAGTGTGACACGTCCCTCTGTAGTCAGTGTAAAGATTGAGCTCTACTCATTTCATGTCTCATGAATCAGTCTCTTTTACAGCACCTCTCATATGAAAGGCTTCTCTCCACTACAGCCAGACAGAATAATAAAGAGCCCACGGCCCCAGAAAGGGGCTTCTTTTCATTTTGGAATCTTCAAAAGAAAGTTGGACAATAAATTGATTTTCATTTACTAAGCAGAAGGCATCAGCCAAACATGGTCGTGGGATCTATGCGGTGATACACCTGTTCACCTGCCGTAGTAATAGCCCTGGTCTATTGGCTTGATAAGATTCATTAGGATGGATCATGAATTATCAACACCTATAGCTTGACGTTCTGTCATTGCGAAACAGGGCTGTGATCTTTTGGCAGCTTCTCACCAGATTAGGCTGCTTTCACACTGAGGCGCTTTGCAGGCGCTATTGCGCTAAAAATAGCGCCTGCAAAGCGCCCTGAAAGAGCCGCTCCTTTATCTCCAGTGTGAAAGCCAGAGGGCTTTCACACTGGAGCGTTGCGATGGCAGGACACTAAAAAAAGTCCTGGCAGCCACTGTATCTTTGAGGCATTGTAGGAGCGGTGAATATACTGCTCCTATAGCTCCCCTGCCTATTGAAATCAATGGGGTAGCGCCTCCGAACCGCCCGCAAAGCGGCGTTTTTGCGAGCGGGTTTTAACCATTTTCAGCCGCTAGCCATAAATCGTGGCAAAAACTACGGTAAAGCGCTGCTAAAAATAGCGGCACTTTACCGCCAACGCACCCAGCGCTTCAGTGTGAAAGTACCCTTAGATATTTGTGTTAAAGCTGTATTAAAACTAAAAGCAAACATTTATAATATTGCAGCTTAGATGGCTGCATTCGTTTTCTCATTTAGGCTTTCTTTCTTTCATTTTCCTCTGGTAATCCAGGCTGTAAGTCTGTTGTCCAACGATGTCCGCGAGTCCATCGGCCATCCGAAACTCTCCCTCCTGATTGGCTGAGACACAGCAGCGGCACCATTGGCTCCCACAGCTGTCAATCAAATTCAGTTGGCCAATCAGGAGAGAGGGGGGCTGAGCCGAACGGCAGCTCCATGTCTGAATGGATACATGGAGATGCAGCTCGACCCCCATTGCAAGCTGTTTGCTGGGGGGGGCACGTTACAGGAGTGGGGGGCCAGGAGCAGCGAAAAGGGACCCGAGAAGAGGAGGATCCGGGCTGCTCTGTGCAAAACCACTGCACAGAGGAGGTAAGTATAACATGTTTGCTATTATTTGTTATTTATTTTTAAAACAAGACTTTACAATCACTTTAAAGTGGAGTGCCACTCAAAAATTGAACTTCCGCTTTTCCGGTTCCTCCCCCCCCCCCCCCTCCTTTCAAGGGGAGCAGATACCTGTCTAATACCGGTATTTGCTCCCACTTCTGGCGATGGATTGCTGCAGATTCCGTGGCGATCTACGCCATGCCCAGCCCCTTATTTGTCCCCCCTGCTGTCTTCTGGGAGACACACAGGTCCCAAAAGACAGCAGGGACCAGTGAGGACGCGCAGTGCGACTCACGCATGCGCAGTAGGGAACCAGGCTGTGAAGCCGCAAGACTTCACTTCCTGATTCCTTTACTGAAGATGCCGTCGCTTGCACCAGGAGCCGAGGGACAGATTGGCTTCGGGTGAGGACATCGCGGGTGCCCTGTACAGGTAATATTAAAAGTCAGCAGCTGCAGTATTTACAGCTGCTGACTTTTAATTATTTTTTTTTACGTGGAACTCCACTTTAAGGCTCATAAGAATCCTTGGGATTTCAGTGCAGCAAAGGCAATGTGCTGTTAGTTTACTACGGCAAGTTAAAAGCATACTGGATTTTTGGCAGGATCAATGGGTATTTTTTACACAAAATGCTTTAAATGGTATATTTAATGGACTAAAAGGAAGCAAATAGGGGGAGAAGTTCATTGTCGGCGGTTACATACCCTTTAAATAAATAAGGGCAACATAGTTACAGCAAACTGCTCTGCTGAAAGAGCCGGTTTCACTATCACCAAGACGTATTTCCAAATGTAGAGCACACGGTGGGAGAAGGCTGCCGTTTATCAGCCAGATATGAGGAGGGGTATAATGACCTATTAGTAACACGATATATGGAGATGCAAATGTGCAGCCAGCCATAACGATGGAAAATAAATATGTGCAGATTAATAACTAGCAAATAATAGGGCTGCGCTGTATATGGGAGACAGTCCAGGAGCCGCAATAATAGGGGGCTATTGGAGCGGAACACTATAGAAGCTATTTATAAGAGAAAAGGCTTGGTGGGACAGGAAGCTGGTAAAACGAATTTTGCTCTCCCTGGTCTCTGCAGAGGAAAGGACAAAAGCTTGTGGATGGGTTTTAAAAGAAAGTGACGGTGTATGTTTGGTAAGGTGTTCATTTTCTGCCATTACTTTTACTATTTTATAATAAACAAATAATAATTTGACATGCTTTCTATGTATTATTTTTAAAATCTTAAAGCCCAACTAAACTTTCTGCTTAAATCAGCTAAATATTTTCAGGGTGTATTACAACAAAACAAAAAAACGTGCAAATTCTAACCATTTGTTTTCTTTAGAAAGCAACCACAGCCAGTAGAAAAGCCTATCCCCTGCCAGCATGCTGCAGAGAACCCTTGCTCTCTGTGTGGAAGCAGTGGTCTCTCTACAGTGGTCTGACATGCTCCCTGCTGAGTCCAATCTGTAGGGAGCATGAACTTTGTTGACTGCCAATCAATAGGTCTAAGGGGGTGTTGTAAGTCATAAATCAATAAACTTATGTAGCGGCCTCACTCTCTCTCTAGCTTTATCGGTTATACGGCTTGTGTCTAGGGGTACCTGGGAGAGGAGAGTGCAGGAACACTACGCCAAGCTCTCACCTCGTATGTGTATGAGGGTTGAGCAAAGTCACTTGAATTACCTTCGGGTCTGTTCTCTGCATACGGAGCCTCTGCTTCTTCCGTGGAGAAGTGTCTACCAGTAATAGAGCCCCACACCATTAAAAGTCCAACACTCTTTTATTTCTCCATTTGCCAGGATGAACATAATCAGTTGAACTCTTGTAACAGACAGACAGGGGTGTGGATACGAGTAGGCCCAGGCACAAATGAACTCTCCTATTCCTTTTGCGTGCGAATAGGCTTGGCGCACGGTCTCTGCCACTGACCGTGAAGTTGGTAGCTGCCACCTACCGAGTGAACTGTTGCAGCCCCTGCCACAGGCCTGAATGTAACGGTCTCTGCCACCGACCTTAGAACATGGACCACCTTCCGTGTGAATACAGCCCCTGTTTAGAAAGGAAATCCATCCCGACAGTCTCCGGAGGCCCTGTCCCGGCACTGGCAATATGCTGCACCAGATCTATGGGAAGGTCACCTGCACGGTCCGTTACGCCCGGATTCAGGTACACGATACTGTGGGCACCTTAGGACGATTCCTCCCGGGCGGGACCCAGTGGAAGAAGCTGGGCCCCAGGCCTGAATGATGTACCTCACCCCAGACTGAGGGTATCTGGGGTGACTCCCGAACTCCACGTGTCCAGGCTTAGGCCGCCTGGACACCGACCGCGGACAGCAGCCCTCAGGCTGAAGGTGCCTGGGGCTCGGTCCCCATGGCGAAGATGTCCGCCCCCCTTATAACCTCTCCCAGCAAGCACAGCGGGTTCCCCGCCCCGCCGTACAACCACTGCGAGAGGTCACAAAGGGTACGGCACTGCAGTGATGGTTCAACCCCGGCCCAAAGTGACAGCGCCACCTGCTGGGTCGCAGGGAACTAGACATCACTGATGTCTTCACCCGAATTAAACATTCTGAAAAGTACATACCCGCTACACTTAATTTTGCAAAAGTATTAAAAATAAGCACACGAAGGAATAAAAAAAAGTACATTTGAGTCCCAGCCATGCTTCACACCTGCAGTAACCATACATGGGAAAATAAAACAGAACATGTGATGTCCATGAAGACAAAACTATCCAATCAGATATTAGTCGGGCGAAACAAAAATGTCATGGCCAAGGAAAGAGAGACAGTTGGCAACAGTTTTGATCAACCCAAGTTGATCGGTTGTAATGGAAAAAAAAAAGAAAAATCGACCATACAGGGTCAATCGATGACATTTTTCCTTGCTTTTACATGTAAATCAATCATAAGTGATTCGTGAGGACACAATTTTTTTCTGCTACAACCAATTGGCTTGTGTTGATGAAAACCGCCTCTATCTGTTGCTCATCGCACTGCCATGCCATTTTTGTATTGCTTGATTGATATCCAATTCTATTGTTTTGTCGATTCTGACACTGATCATTCTGTTTTATCACACCGTGTATGGCCATCGTAGGCTCATGGAGAACACCCTGTGTGATCAATTCTTTTCCCGTCAAGACTGATCAACTTGAGTCAACTGAAACCACCACAATTTGTCTTTCATCTCCGCCATTTTTGTGTCATGTGACTGATGTCTAGTTTGGACATGCTGTAGATTATTCAGTTTTATCACACCAGGTAACTGGGGGAAAAAAAGCATCAATTCACCCTGTACGATCGCCTTTTTCCCACCACGACCAGTCCAATTAGATTGATCGAAACCACCACAATTTGTCGCTTATGGTTTGGCCATTCCATTTTTTCCTTGCTTAATCAATGTCCTTGTAGCACCCTGTAGTGCGTGTGCTAGTTGTAGCATAGGTTTTTGTAAGGTAGGCAAAATTTGTTAGCTCTGGGCTAAGCCTGAGCTGTTAAATCTGGGTTTGGGTCATAGGCGTGCGTAGGGGGTGTGCCAGGTGTGCCTGGGCACACCTTCTTCACTATGAGTGGTGCCAATTCCCCCTACTGCCTGGGCTTCCCCCCGTGTTGGCAGCCCGTCCCACAATGCTGCTGGCTTCCCTCCTCTCTTCTCCCCCGGGCTGCTGCGGGGGGATGTTTCAGAATGGAGAGGGGGGAAATGGTTAGTAAATACAGTATGTCACAAAAGTGAGTACACCTCTCACATTTTTGTAAATATTTTATTATATCTTTTCATGTGACATCACTGAAGAAAGGGTGTGCACTCCAAAGCTCAAACACATATGTCTTTCTCTGCAGCCTCAACTGAACAGGACAGTGAATAAATGGGAAGTGCTCTGTGCTGAGCGGCTCCATGTTCATTCACATACTGAAGCCTAGTAACACAGTTTACCATGCTTCAGTTGTCAATGTACACAGTGAGTGAGTGTGTTCATTTACAAAAGGAAGGCACCGATAAATTACATAAAGTATCCCACAAAAGTGAGTACACCCCTCACATTTTTGTAAATATTTTATTATATTTTTCATGTGACAACACTGAAGAAATTACACGTTGCTACAATGTAAAGTAGTGAGTGTACAGCTTGTATAACAGTGTAAATTTGCTGTCCCCTCAAAATAACTCAACACACAGCCACTAATGTCTAAACTGCTGGCAACAAAAGTGAGTACACCCCTGAGTGAAAATGTCCAAATTGGGCCCAATAAGCCATTTTCCCTCCGCAGTGTCAAATGACTCGTTAGTGTTACAAGGTCTCAGGTGTGAATGGGGAGCAGGTGTGTTAAATTTGGTGTTATCGCTCTCACTCTCTTATACTGGTCACTGGAAGTTCCACATGGCACCTCATGGCAAAGAACTCTCTGAGGATTTGAAAAAAAAGAATTGTTGCTATACATAAAGATGGCCTAGGCTATAAGAAGATTCCCAAGACCCTGAAACTGAGCTGCAGAACGGTGGCCAAGATCATACAGCGGTTTAACAGGACAGGTTCCACTCAGAACTGGCCTCGCCATGGTCGACTAAAGAAGTTGAGTGCACGTGCTCAGCATCATATCCAGAGGTTGTCTTTAGGAAATAGACGTATGAGTGCTGCCAGCATTGCTGCAGAGGTTGAAGGGGTGGGGTTTCAGCCTGTCAGTGCTCAGACCATACGCTGCACACTGCATCAAATTGGTCTGCATGGCTTTCGTCCCAGAAGGAAGACTCTTCTAAAGATGATGCACAAAAAAGCCTGCAAAAAGTTTGCTGAAGACAAGCAGACTAAGTACATGGATTACTGGAACCCTGTCCTGTGGTCTGATGAGACCAAGATAAGCGTATTTGGTTCAGATGTTGTTAAGCGTGTGTGGCGGCAACCAGGTGAGGAGTACAAAGACAAGTGTGTCTTGCCTACAGTCAAGCATGATGGTGGGAGTGTCATGGTCTGGGGCTGCATGAGTATTTCCGGCACTGGGGAGCTACAGTTCATTGAGGGAACCATGAATGCCAACATGTACTGTGACATACTGAAGCAGAGCATGATCCCCTCCCTTCAGAGACTGGGCCACAGGGCAGTATTCCAACATGATAACGACCCCAAACACACCTCCAAAACGACCACTGCCTTGCTAAAGAAGCTGAGGGTAAAGGTGATGGACAGGCCAAGCATGTCTCCAGACCTAAACCCTATTGAGCATCTGTGGGGCATCCTCAAATGGAAGGTGGAGGAGCGCAAGGTCTCTAACATCCTCCAGCTCCGTGATGTCGTCATGGAGGAGTGGAAGAGGACTCCAGTGACAACCTGTGAAGCTCTGGTGAACTCCATGCACAAGAGGGTTAAGACAATAATGGTGGCCACACAAAATATTGACACTTTGGGCCCAATTTGGACATTTTCACTTAGGGGTGTACTCACTTTTGATGCCAGCGGTTTAGACATTAATGGTTGTGTGTTGAGTTATTTTGAGGGGACATCAAATTTACCCTGTTATACAAGCTGTACAATCACTACTTTACATTGTAGGAAAGTGTCATTTCTTCAGTGTGGTCCCCCCCAAAATCCATACAGACCCTTATCTGAGCATGCAACATGGCGGGTCAGGATGGGGGAAGAGCGAGCGCCCCCCCTCCTCCTGAACTGTACCAGGCCACATGCCCTCAACATGGAAGGGTGCTTTAGGGTCCCCCAGATCCTGGGCCCCCCCCTATGTGAATGGGTATCGGGTTCATCCGGAGGAGGCTCTTTGTCACGTGTTCAGCCATGTCCAATCACGACTGATCATGATGTAAACAGGAAGAGCCCATGATCGGCTTTTCCTCACACGCGTCTGACAGATGCGAGTAGAGGAGAGCTGATCGGCGGCTCTGCTGACAGGGGGGGTCTGCGCTGATTGTTTATCAGCGCAGCCCCCCGCGGATGCCCACACTGGACCACCAGGGAAGCCGCAAGCAGGACCACCAGGAAAGCCTCTAACATGTGGATGGCCAGGTACGTCCCCCATGGCCATCCACATATGCCAATATATGCCCAATATATGCCAATCAGTGCCCACAAATGGGCACTGACTGGCATCATTATGGAACAAATCAAATCAGTGATGCCCAGCAATGCCACCCATCAGTGTCCATCAGTGCCACCTATTAGTGCCCATCCATGCCCATCAGTGCCCATCCGTGCCACCTATAAGTACCCATCAATGCCACCCATAAGTACCCATCAGGGCCGCCTATGAGTGCCCTTAAGGGCCGCCTATGAGTGCCCATCAGTGCCGCATACCAGTGCCACTATCGGTGCCCATCAGTGCCGCCTATCAGTGCCCATCATCAGTGCCACCTCATCAGTGCCCATCGGTGCCGCCTTATCAGTGCCCGTCAGTGCAGCCATATCAGTGACCGGCATTGAAGAAGAAAACGTATTTATTTACAATTTTTTTAACGGAAACAAAGAAAAACTTTTTGGGGGAAATTTTCGGTATTTTTTTATTTGTTGCGCAAAAAATAAAAATCGCAGAGGTGATCAAATACCCCCAAAAGAAAGCTCTATTTGTGGGAATAAAATGATAAAAAAATTTGTTTGGGTACAGTGTAGCATGACCGCGCAATTGTCATTCAAATTGCGACATCGCTGAAAGCTGAAAATTGGCTTGGGCAGGAAGGGGGTGTAAGTGCCTGGTATTGAAGTGGTTAAAAAATAAAGTGTCCTGCGATGTCCATCCATCTTCAATCATGGCGCCCACATAATCAAAAAATAGAAAAAAAAATGGGAGGTGTCCCGCCGACTGCTGTCTCTTCACTGTGACAGCTGTTACATAGGTAAGGGTGGGGCCACCCGGTGACGTAAACGGGTGACCCCACCCCCTCTGATGTCACATGATGTAAGAAGGGGGCGGGGTCACCCTGTTACATCACCAGGTGGCCCCGCCCTTGCCTATATAACAGCTGTCACAGCCAAGAGACAGCTGTCGGCGGGACGCCTCCCATCGAGGCAGAGCTTTTTATTTTCAAGTCCATCTGCGCCGTGATTGAAGATGGATGGACACTTTTTTTTTTCTTTAATAAAGGAATTGTCAAAGACTGTCTCCTGTCGTTTTTACTTATTTGTCACTTTTTTGGTGAATAGGTAGGGGTACAATGTACACGATACCCATTCACATAAGGGGGGCGGGATCTGGGAGTCCCCTTGTTAAAGGGGGCTTTCAGCTTCCGATAAGCCCCCCACCCACAGACCCTACAACCACCGGGCAAGGGTTGTGGGGATGAAGCGCTTTTCCCCATTAACATGGGGACAAGGTGCTTTGGGGGGGACCCCAAAGCACCCTCCCCATGTTGAGGGCATGTGGCCTGGTATAGTTCAGGAGGAGGGGCGCTCACTCGTCCTCCCCCTCCCTATCCTGACCTGCCAGGTGGCATGCTCGGATAAGGGTCTGGTATGGACTTTGGGGGGACCCCCGCGCCATTTTTTTTTTTTAAAAGGTGCGTGGTTTACCTTAAAATCCATATCAGACCTAGGGTCTGGTATGGCGCGGGCGCAGGGGTTCCACTTAACCACTTCAATACACTGTGTTATATATACTACACTGCCTGCACTGACTGAATATAGAGTCTACACTGAATATCTAGTCTACATTAAATCCAGAGTATATATATATATATATATATATATACACACACACACACACTAGACTGTGTATATATATATATATATATATATATATATATATTTATATATATGTATTAAATACACTGCCTGCACCCCACTAACTAACCTGCCTGCCTACTCTAGCTCAATCTATCTCTGTCCACACACTATACACGGCTGCTATGTAAGCAGCCTTATATAGTGTGGGGCGAGGACTTAGTCCCCCTGAACCATGATTGGCCAAAGGCACCCTGCCCTTGGCCAATTATGTCTCTCGTAGCAGAGCGTGCTGTGATTGGCCAAAGCATGCAGGTGTTCTTGCAGTGCATTATGGGGTGTTCTGCGGCACTTAAATTTCCCACAAACGCCCCATATGTTCGGTTTGTTTTAGAGGTTTGTTGAATAGAGAACATCCACTTACCTAAATGCTACTGTGCATGGCTACCATAAGGCAGAAGCTATTGATGGGAACATCATCAACATGAACCAAATCCATAGTCCAGAGTGAGTTATAACGGTCACACATTTTTTAACCTCTTAAGGTCTCGTTCACACTTAAGTGATGCTAATGTGTCTTGTATTTTCTAGCGTGTTTTTGGAGCGACACTATTCGTTTAAATGGGTCTCTCTCCGATCCAAAGAGGCACTAAAGAAGCCCATGCTCCAAATTTTGGACATGAGTCAAGCATGTATTGTCGCATGGAAACAGTGCCACTGCTACCCGTGTTTGGGGTGCCATTGAGAAATAATTATTAATAATAATTTCCATTAAGAAATAACGGCACCGTGTTTTAGCGCATTTGCAGAAATATACATCTTCCCGAATTTCTGCTGCACCCAAGTGTGAATGGGGCCTAATAATTCCCTATTCATACCGACTGAATTTTACAATAATTCTGCTTTAAATTTTTATAAAGAATTACATCATTAGAACATGTTAATTACTTTATTGAGACAATAAAAATAAACAAATTATGGTTCATTTAATTAGTAAATACTCATAATATGTTGTTCTTCCTCTGCAAAGAATTTTGAATTTATTGTGTTGTTATTATTGTATTTAATGAAACTTTATAGTTAGGATATAGTAAAGGTAATCTGCTGTGTGAAATAAGTATAACATGGTTTAAGAAGGAAACCCAAGTAAATATCTTCAGTTCCTTCTTGGTTCTCGCTCCGTCTTTAACCTTTTCCATACTGCTGTAGTGACACCTATAGGTTTATATGTTTCTGACAGCCAATGATTTTAGAACAAAGCAAACTAAAACCTCTCCGATTGCCTGCAAAAAGACACAAGAGAGATCGAACACTGAGAGCCTAAGCTACAAAGTATTTTAGATATTCTTCATTTAAAGGGCACACAAAGAAATGGCGGGCATTGGCATGTTGATCAGATTTTAGCTTTATTGTTTAGATTAAAAGATAATGGCTGTTCTGGGTGCATGTGCACAGCTGGGGATGTATACAGACAATATTTTCCATAGCTATGTACATACAATTTATTTTATTAGGTAAGGATAAGCGAAACTGAGTTTTCTCTTCGCTGAAACTTCAGCAAAAATCAAGCCTTTTGCAGCAAATTTTCCCCATTATGAAATGTAAAATACAATGCAGTCAATAGGAAGGGCAAAATGAAAGGGTTTTTGGTGGAAGTTAAGGATGTAACATGTTTGTTTGGGGGTCTTGAGGGTTACGGATGCTCCTTTTTTTCTCAAATATGGTTTGAGAGTTTTATTATTATTTTAATTTTGTTATGTTTGTTAGGTTCGCATTGGATGTCAGCATGTACACAGTAATCGCATAGCTTTTTTTTTTTAGCATGAAAGGCTTTGCTTTAGTGTTAAGCCCTGTACACACGATCTGATATCCTATGGATTCTAATCCGATGGGTTTTTTCAATCGGAAATCCGATGAAACTGTCTTCCATCAGTCTTGCTCACACACCATCAGTCAAAAAACGGACCGCTTTAAACGCGGTGACGTAAAACACTCCGATGAGCCGAGAAAAATTAAGTTCTATGCTTCTGAGCATGCGTCGACTTGATTCTGAGCATGCGTGGGTTTTTTATCCGATGGAGTTCCCCACAGACCATAGTAATTTGCTATCGGTTTTTTAACCATCGGATAAATTTAAAACATGGTCTTTTTTTAAACACCAATGGAAAAAAGACCGATGAGGCCCATACACGATCGGTTTGTCCGATGAAAACAGTCCATCAGACAGTGTGTACACGGCTTTAGCTTATCATTAATGCCCATGATTACCATTGACAGGATCAGAAAACTGTTTTTTTCAAATTTCGCCTAAGCAGTCTGCATTGTAAATTTTAAGGCCAATTTAATATTTCAGCAAATGGCAATTTCCCTTCTAAATGAATATGGTATTAAAAGAAATGTATTAAATTGCAGCTTAGGAATTCTAAAAGTTCCCTTTTGTTTTGTTTTTTTAAATAACAAACATGTCATACTTGCCTGCTCTGCGTAATAGTTTTGCACAGAGCAGCCCCCATCCTCTTCTTCTTGGGTCCTCCGCCAGTGCTTCTGGCTCCTCCCCTTGGACCAGTGCCCCCAATAGCAAGCCGCTTGCTATGGGGGCACTGATGCTTGCTCAACTCCCGATCTCTTCTCATTGACTCACTGGCTGTGATTGACAGCAGTGGGAACCAATGGCTCTCGCTGCTGTGTCTCAGCCAATGGGGAGAGAGAGTCCCAGGGCAGCTGAGGCTCCCATGCACATCTCTGGATCGAGAGGGGGCTTGGGTGAGTATTAATTAGGAGGGCCTGTGGGGGGAGCAGCATGCAGAATAGAATAGCATGCAGGCAAAAAGCCTTCAGAATTGACTCACTGGCTGTGATTGACAGCAGTGGGAGCCAATGGCTCTCGCTGCTGTGTCTCAGCCAATGGGGAGAGAGAGACCCAGGGCAGCTGAGGCTCCTATGCACATCTCTGGATCGAGAGGGGGCTCGGGTGAGTATTAGGGGGGCCTGTGGGGGGAGCAGCATTCAGAATAGAATAGCATGCAGGCAAAAAGCCTTCAGAATTTACAGCTACATTAAGTAATCTAAATCTGCTAGTATAACACTACTATACTGCTGTCCAAAGAGGTCTGCTATACTATTTCATCCTGATTGGAGACACACTAGGACAGGAAAAGTGTTGCTGACAGGATCACCAAATAAAAATAAAGGAGACAAATCCTTAAAAAAAAACAAAAAACTAATGCATCCACCACATGTAAAGATTGTCAGTCTCCAATGCATTACATGTGTGTTTTTGGGTTTAATACAGCTTTAGGTTCAACCACCTAAGTGTCTTACATGGGCACACAATGGGCACACAATGGGCACACAATGGACAGGCTGGGCAGTGAGAAGGAAGGTGGGGAAAATAATGACTTGTTTTACTGCACTAAACAGTGTGCATAATTAACCCCAGAACTTGTAGAGGAAATTTTGAAAAATATTCGGGGGTTGAAGGCACTGGAACCTGGAGCTGCAAGTGTGTGATGATTTTGTGTTCAAATTAATGCCCCTGTTATATCGTTGGAGTCGCTGTAGGGCCTCTCATTGGTACATGAAGAAAGAACACATCCTGGACTGCCGCACTCCGTTGAATGATGTCTTTATTGTACAAAATCAAATGTAATCCAATATAGTACAGTCAAATAAAAGTGGACAAAACAAGGACAAAAATACTAACGCGTTTCACATCTATGAGTGCTATGAGTAAGCGTCTCACGATGTGAAACGCTTTAGTAATTTGTGTCCTTGTTTTGTCCACTTTTATTTGAGTGTACTATATTGGATTACATTTGATTTTATACAATAAAGACGCCATTCAAAGGAGTGCGGCAGTCCAGGATGTGTTTTTTCTTCTTGGATCTGTGCAGAGCCAGCACCTGTCGGTTTTAAGTGGGGTGGGAGCAATGTGAGGGATCAGAAGCTTGGAGAGCGGTAATTTCTTTTTCTACTATATTCGCCTCTCAAGGAGTTACAATAGTCACCCTGGGTTGAGTAGGCAAAACTCTGACCTGAACGTTAAAGCGCCACACCACAATGTTGAGTCTGAAATGAAGTTTATTCCAAATATTAATTGGTTACAGCAGCCAACGCATTTTGAGGACCCTACATCACCCCCTTTATCAGGGCTTAAGACAATATACAACGTGGTTATTGGATTAAGAGGACTGAGTTACATGTGTGGCTATCCATACTGGGGTATGTTCCTGACACTCACAAGGTCAATTACCATTGTGTCATGGAATTTATGAAGACAGATGTTAACCACTTCAGCCCCGGAAGGTTTTACCCCTTAATGGCCAGAGCATTTTTTTTTCGATACGATTTTTTCCCCTCTGTTTTCATCTGGTGGTCTGGCCAGTAACACCCATCCTGTATTAGAATGCCGCCACTCTGGATGAGGGAGCACAGTAGGGTACCTTTACACAACGGCATTGGTAATCTGAAAAGGAGGGGAGTGCTAGATGTACTCACAGATTTAAATATACTAACAGATTGAAGTCAAACTCCAGCTAACACTTTATAAGCAGTTACAACAAACAGTTTATTTTTTCCTTTAGGAAGAAAGGTTTTAGATAAATAAATAAAAGCTGAATATTGTAAGCACCCCTGTCAGTGGTAAATGTTTTGTCTCGACCATGTAACTGCTAAATCTGCAGAACAGCTTGTTTTGTTGAATAGCAACAGGCTTACTGGCAGAACCAACAGAAAAACAAAAATCTCCTGCGCTCTTGGTGTAATGTCAAAACACGGGTAGTGTGGTTCCGTCCAAAGGCAAAGTCTAAGGTCTTGCAGCCCTCCTCAGAACAATGGGTGTTCATATAGCTAGAGAAAAGAAAAAAGAAAGGAGGGCGCACCAACCTCGTGCATTACCGCTTAAAAGTTTTATTAAAATATGAATAAAAATGCAATGATCCTACTCACAGACGGAGCTTAGGTAAAAGCTTATCGGACAATTGAGCTGGACGTTCTTGGCACCCACCGACTGAACTTGACGACAGAAGAGGTCAGACAGCACCTTAAACATCTAAATAACTGACGCGTTTCGGGGGCGCACCCCTTTCCTCAGAGCTAAGATGGTCCATGAACGTCCAGCTCAATTGTCCGATAAGCTTTTACCTAAGCTCCGTCTGTGAGTAGGATCATTGCATTTTTATTCATATTTTAATAAAACTTTTAAGCGGTAATGCACGAGGTTGGTGCGCCCTCCTTTCTTTTTTCTTTTTACTGGCAGAACCACCAGGAAAAAATAAAGGAAAGAAAGCCTAAAAAATAAAACGAATGCATCTATCACATCTAAGCTGCAATATAATAAATGTTTGCTTTTGGGTTTAAAGTGATTCTAAACCCACAACCGTAAAATCAGTGTGAAAATGCAGTAAAGCATGCTTGTTATACTTACTGTGGTACCTAAGGCGTTAATCCTCTGCATAGTGTAAAAAGGCTGTTTGATCCTGTCTTCTCTGACCCTCCACTTCTTTTACTGTCCTTAATCCATCTCCAGATAGTAGGAAGCCTTGGGGGCATTCTGCACATGCTCAGTTTGGTGTGTATTACTTGAGAGTTGTTTTTTTTTCTCTTGGGAGGCTGCATGTGATCAGCACAGGGCCAATCAGCACTGTCCAGACAGAGTCAGGGGTCCTGCAGCCTCATAGGACAGTCAGATTAGACTGGTTAACCACTTAACGACCGCTCACTGTATATATACGTCGGCACAATGGCACCGACAGGCACAATCACGTAGAGCATACGTGATTGCCTTTGTACAGTTGGGGGGTCCGATCGGACCCCCCTTCTGTACAGTGAGCGGTCGGAATTCGTTGGGGAGCGATCCGACATGAGGGGACGGCCGTTCGATTCCGGCCACCCCCCCGCGATCGCTCCCGGCGAATAGAAATGCCCCCTCTGTCTGTCGAATGTACACACAGACAGAGAAAGCAGGAGGAAGTGATGTCATCTCCTGTGCGGCGCTCACATATACCGAGCGCCGTACAAGAGAAGACATCAAGGTTAGTGCACAAACACTACACTAACACCAGCACACATAGGCACATAAATCGCCCCCCCAGATCACCCCCCAGCCCCCAGTCACAGTGTCACTGATTGCAGTGACCATTTATTTACTGATCACTGCAATCAGTGACATTTGTGACTGTAAAAGTGTCACTACATTTAGTTTTAGGTCCAGTGTAGCCCCCTAACCCCCCCTAATAAAGGTTTAACCCCTTCATCACCCCCCAGATAACCCTTTCACCCCCTAGCACCGCCGTCGCTAAGCGATCATTTTTCTGATCGATGTCTTAGCGTTGGTGATGCAGATCGGTAGCCAGTAATTTTTTTTAGGTTCGCCGCAGGTTTTTATAGCGTCAGGTACCCCCATAAATGATCTAATAAAGGTTTAACCCCCTTGATCGCCCCCCAGGTAACCCTTTCACCCCCTATCACCACTGTCGCTAAGCGATCGTTTTTCTGATCGCTGTTTTAGTGTCGGTGATGCAGATCTGTAGCCAGTAATTTTTTTTAGGTTCGCCGCAGGTTTTTAAAGCATCAGGTACCCCCATAAATTATCTAATAAAGGTTTAACCCCCTTGATCGCCCCCCAGGTAATCCTTTCACCCCCTATCACCACTGTCGCTAAGCGATAATTTTTCTGATCGCTGTCTTAGCGTCGGTGATGCAGATCAGTAGCCAGTATTTTTTTTTTAGGTTCGCCGCAGGTTTTTATAGCGTCAGGTACCCCCATAAATTATCTAATAAAGGTTTAACCCCCTTGATCGCCCCCCAGGTAACCCTTTCACCCCCTATCACCACTGTCGCTAAGCGATCATTTTTCTGATCGCTGTCTTAGCGTCGGTGATGCGGATCGGTAGCCAGTAATTTTTTTTAGGTTCGCCGCAGGTTTTTATAGCGTCAGGTACCCCCATAAATTATCTAATAAAGGTTTAACCCCCTTGATCACCCCCCAGGTAACCCTTTCACCCCCTATCACCACTGTCGCTAAGCGATCATTTTTCTGATCGCTGTCTTAGCGTCGGTGATGCAGATCGGTAGCCAGTAATTTTTTTTAGGTTCGCCGCAGGTTTTTATAGCGTCAGGTACCCCCATATATTATCTAATAAAGGTTTTAACCCCCTAATTGCCCCTAGTTAACCCTTTCACCAGTGATCATCATATAAGTGTTACGGGTGACGCTGGTTAGTTAGTTTGCTTTTTATAGTGTCAGGGCACCCGCCGTATATAACCCAATAAAGGTTTAACCCCCTGATCGCCCGGCGGGTGATATCAATTAGGTTTTAGCGTCAGAGAGGGTCTGCGTCACACCCCAGGCAGCGTCAGGTTAGTGCCAGTAACGCTAACACCCACGCGTGAAGCATACACCCCCCTTAGTGGTATAGTATCTGAACAGATCAATATCTGATCTGATCAGATCTATACTAGCGTCCCCAGCAGTTTAGGGTTCCCAAAAACGCAGTGTTAGCGGGATCAGCCCAGATACCTGCTAGCACCTGCGTTTTGCCCCTCCGTCCAGCCCAGGCCACCCAAGTGCAGTATCGATCGATCAGTGTCACTTGCAAAACACAACACACATAACTGCAGCGTTCGCAGAGACAGGCCTGATCCCTGCGACTCCAGTGCTGTAGGAGGTGATTTCACCACCACAGTTAAAAAAAAAAAAAGCAAATATGCCGAAGCATTGGGGCAGCAGGGGCGGAGGAGCGATTTTGCTCCTAATGCCGCGTACATACGATCGAAATTCTGACGGAGGCTTGCCCGTGGAAAAGTCCGACCATGTGTGTGCGGCATAACTTTTTTGCGGGAGGATGCCCCCATGCTTCGGCATATATAAATGGTGCGTGTATGCCCATCATTAGAAGTGGGTGGATGAAGGGCGGTATTCTAATGGTGGGCATACCCACCGATCAATCTCTTTTTTCGTTCAGCCACCTGGCTGCATGAAAAAAAAAGATTACAATACATGTCCAACAAGGACCAGCAACGTACTGGTATGTTGCTGGACTTTGATTGGTTATACCAGATTGATGCCTGCGGGTTTAGGTATCATCTTGGTATCATTCTTTTCAGCCAGCGGCCGGCTTTCATGTAAAAGCAATCCTAGTGGCTAATTAGCCTCTGGACTGCTTTTACAAGCAGTGGGAGGGAATGTCCCCCCCCCCCGGATATAAAAAGCGCCATTGGGAAATTGGGAAAGCATTTTATCACAACGATATTGGTGTGGTCAGATGCTTTGAGGGCAGAGGAAAGATCTAGGGTCTAGACCCCAGTTTTTTCAAAAAAAGAGTACCTGTCACTACCTATTGCTATCATAGGGGATATTTACATTCCCTGAGATAATAATAAAAATGATAAAAAAAATAAATATGGAAGGAACAATTTAAAAATAAAATAAAAAAGCAAAATTAATAATAATAAAAAAAAAAAAAAAAAAAAAAAAAAAAGCACCCCTGTCCTGCCCTGCTCTTGCCCAATGGCGAACGCAAGCGTCGGTCTGGCGTCATATGTAAACAGCAATTGCACCATGCATGTGAGGTATCACCGCGAAGGTCAGATCGAGGGCAGTAATTTTAGCAGTAGACCTCCTCTGTAAATCTAACGGGGTAACCTGTAAAGGCTTTTAAAGGCTTTTAAAAATGTATGTAGTTTGTGCGAAATTTTAAAGCATGTCGTGTTTGGTATCTATGTACTCGGCCTAAGATCATCTTTTTTATTTCATCAAACATTTGGGCAATATAGTGTGTTTTAGTGCATTAAAATTAAAAAAAGTGTATTTTTTCCCCAAAAAATGCGTTTGAAAAATCGCTGCGCAAATACTGTGTAGAAAAAAAAATGCAACACCCACCATTTTATTCTGTAGGGCCTTTGCTTTAAAAATATATATAATGTTTGGGGGTTCAACATAATTTTCTTGCAAAAAAAAATATGTTTTCATGTAAACAAAAAGTGTCAAAAAGGGCTTTGTCTTCAAGTGGTTAGAAGAGTGGATGTAAGCTTCCTAATGTTGTGTATAAAATGCCAGAACAGTTCAAAACCCCCCCCAAATGACCCCATTTTGGAAAGTAGACACCCCAAGCTATATACTGAGAGGCATGTCGAGTCCATGGAATATTTTATATGTTGACACAAGTTGCGGAAAAAAGACAATTTTTTTTTTTTTGCACAAAGTTGTCACTAAATGATATATTGCTCAAACATGCCATGGGCATATGTGGAATTACACCCCAAAATACATTCTGTTGCTTCTCCTGAGTATGGGGATACCACATGTGTGAGACTTTTTGGGAGCCTAGCCGCGTACGGGACCCCAAAAACCAATCACCGCCTTCAGGCTTTCTAAGGGTGTAAATTTTTGATTTCACTTCTCACTGCCTATCACAGTTTCGGAGGCCATGGAATGCCCAGATGGCACAAAACCCCCCCAAATGACCCCATTTTGGAAAGTAGACACCCCAAGCTATTTGCTGAGAGGTATTGTGAGTATTTTGCAGATCTCGCTTTTTGTCACAAAGTTTTGAAAATTGAAAAAAAAAAAGAAAAAAAAAAATGTTCTTTCTTCATTTTCAAAAACAAATGAGATCTGTAAAATACTCACCATGCCTCTCAGCAAACAGCTTGGGGTGTCTACTTTCCAAAATGGGGTCATTTGGGGGGGTTTTGTGCTATTTTGGCATTTTATGGCTGTGATAGGTAGTGAGGAGTCAAATCAAAAATTTGTGCCTAGAAATCCTGAAGGCGGTGATTGGTTTTCGGGGTCCCGTACGCGGCTAGGCTCCTAAAAAGTCCCACACATGTGGTATCCCCGTACTCAGGAGAAGCAGCAAAATTTATTTTGGGGTGCAATTTCACATATAACCATGGCATGTGTGAGCAATATATCATTTAGTGACAACTTTTTGTAATTTTTTTTTTTTTTTGTCATTATTCAATCACTTGGGACAAAAAAAAAAAAAATTCAATGGGCTCAACATGCCTCTCAGCAATTTCCTTGGGGTGTCTACTTTCTAAAATGGGGTCATTTGGGGGGGTTTTGTGCTATTTTGGCATTTTATGGCCTTCAAAACTGTGATAGGTAGTGAGGAGTGAAATCAAAAATTTGCGCCCTTAGAAATCCTGAAGGCGGTGCTTGGTTTCCGGGGTCCCGTACGTGGCTAGGCTCCTAAAAAGTCCCACACATGTGGTATCCCCGTACTCAGGAGAAGCAGCAGAATGTCTTTTGGGGTGCAATTCCACATATAACCATGGCATGTGTGAGCAATATATCATTTAGTGACAACTTTTTGTAATTTTTATTTTTTTTTGTCATTATTCAATCACTTGGGACAAAAAAAAAATATTCAATGGGCTCAACATGCCTCTCAGCAATTTCCTTGGGGTGTCTACTTTCTAAAATGGGGTCATTTGGGGGGGGGTTTTGTACTGCCCTGCCATTTTAGCACCTCAAGAAATGAGATAGGCAGTCATAAATTTAAAGCTGTGTAAATTCCAGAAAATGTACCCTAGTTTGTAAACGCTATAACTTTTGCGCAAACCAATAAATATACGCTTATTGACATTTTTTTTACTAAAGACATGTGGCTGAATACATTTTGGCCTAAATGTATGACTAAAATTGAGTTTATTCGATTTTTCTTATAACAAAAAGTAGAAAATATCATTTTTTTTCAAAATTTTCGGTCTTTTTCCGTTTATATCGCAAAAAATAAAAATTGCAGAGGCAATCAAATACCATTAAAAGAAAGCTATATTTGTGGGAAGAAAAGGACGCAAATTTCGTTTGGGTACAACATTGCATGTCCGCACAATTTACAGTTAAAGCAGCGCAGTGCAAAATTCTGAATTCACCTCTGGTCCTTTAGCTACCAAATGGTCCGGGGCTTAAGTGGTTAAAGCTTGTAGGAGGTGTTTTTAGACACTGATAGAAGTCACAAGACTGCTATATACTGGTAATGAGAAAAGGTATTTAGGAGTTTATATTTACTAAAAATATTTCCATGTTCTGTGTACTGTGGGAGACCAAATATAGTGAATGGCGGGTCCTGGGTTTAGTAAAGCCTTGTACACACGACCGGTTTTCCCGGCAGGAAAACTGCCAGGAGAGCTTTTAGCCGGGAATCCCGGGCATGTGTATGGTCCCTAGCAGTTTTCCCGACAGGAAAGCTGCTCGGGAAAAATAGAGTGTTTCCTGACGAGAAAACCGGTCGTCTGTATGCTTACCTGCAGGGGAAAGAAACCGCGCATGTTTGATAACACTTTGACGCATGCGCGGTAGCATACAACTTAATTTAGCCGGGGTCTCGTCACATTCGGCTCCCCATCACAGATTGCTCCGGAAGTGACGTTCCGTCGCCGCCATCTTGCTACACCCCACACTCCTGCTCAGTAATGATAGAGTGAGAAGGGGGCAAGCGGACATCTTGTTACACCCACCGGAGTTTTAGAGGAGCCGAATGTGACGAGACACCGGCTCGTCGTAGTCTTTGACATCACCGCGTTCTTGCCATTCAAAAGAACGGCGGGTTTTTGGAGTGGACATGTGTATACACGGCTTTGCAAGGCAAGCTTGCCAGGAATCCTGTCAGGAAAACCGAGGGTTTTCAAATAGACGGGAATTTCCCGGCCGTGTGTACAGGGCTTAACACTTTAATATCACTTGTCCAAGCACATAACAGGAAGTAAAACATGTTTATGTTTTTAGAGCTAAGGAAGTACTTGGATTACAGCTACACAAAATAATGTGTAATAAGAACAGGTAATTCATTCTCATTATTTGTGAGAATGACCAATTGTCTTTGTAATAGTTCTTTTTTTGGTCTATAGCTTCTGACCATACAATTGAAATAAAGCACATTATCCGTCTGTCTTTTATATATAAATATTGTATCTGCTTCAATATTGGATTAAAAAAATGTCTATTTACAAAACAGGACAATACCCCCGTAGGAGTAAAAGTGGAATGTACATTTTAAGAGAGTTTGATCATTCAATGCTGCTTTTAATTAGCTGTGAGTTAGCTTTATAATTGGATAGGTACAGTGGACTTTGCCAGTTAATTAAAGTCAATGGTAGTTAAGTCTATTGAGTAAATATATATTATTTAATGGGATAGTTATATGTTCCTGTCTCTCCCTCTCTTTAGCCCCCGCGCACTCAATTCCTAGCACAAAGAACGGGACGGAGGTGAAAGGAAAGGCGGTCTATACCGAGCTGTGGTTTATAATCCTGATGGCCTTGCTGGGCTTATTGCTGTTGGCGATTTTTCTGTCCCTGGTGCTGCAGAGGAAGCTGACCAAACACCCGTTCCCAAGGGAGCGCCCTCCGCTAGTTCCTCTACAACAGAGGATGTCACCGTCAAGTTACTCCGAAAATGAAACCTACGCGGTATGTATGTCATTCCAGACCTGAAATATTATTTAACCCCTAGGGGCCGACCACACGCAAATATGGGGCCTATCGGCGGCTGGGTCTCAGCGCCGATAAAGCTGTGCCAAGAGTGCATGCCCTGCGCACTCCCGGCACAGTGACCGGCGGTTTATGAAAAATTCTCCGACCATGTGACCGCCATGACAGCCAATCACGGCGGTCACATGGTCACAAGCCCTGCCCTGCCTCCGGGAATGCCAAACCCCTTAAAGGGCCGGCTTGAAAGACATTTAAAGCATTTGTTACCCCAACACTTCATATGTCTGATATGTCCCTGCTGTACCATGTACTTTTATGAGAAAGTCTCCTGTTCTCTTTGTATTGCTTCCTTTGTGTGAAATCCCTGGTGTTCCTGCCAGTCCCTCTGCTTTCCTATTAAACACTGACCACACTAAGCAAGAGAACATATCGTGGTCAGTTCTTTAGCTATGCTGGGAAGTGTGCTGCTGCTTCTCCTCCCCCCAGCTCTTATGTAGCTGAGAACAGAGGGAATGTGATTACTTATTAAAAAAGGAAAAAAGGTATTTATAATTTTAATTTTTTTTTATGCACAAATGTTTTGCTTTTCATTTCTATCTTAAACTGAATGGGTTGTTTTATGGGTGATCGTTTACAATCACTTTAAAGTCTTATTCAGTTACAGGCTAGAGAAACTGAACATGTATCAGTGTACATAAATAAACAAAGAGGTGAAGCACTTGAAACCCATATTGAACTTTTAGGCAAGCCATAAATGAATCAATTTTCTTTCCTTCCACATCGGATGGAAGGAAAGAAAATTGCTCTATTCCCCCATCAACACAATCTGTGCTATTGTATTCTGCTGGCAGGGAGCCATCCTGGCAGGAAGAATACAATGATTACTTATAGCCACTGGCAATCATCGAATGTAGAAAAATCCAACAGGATGGTTGTGACCAAGTCAATCGACTTTGGTACAATTGGCCTGCCCATACATGGATCGAAATTCTGCCAGTCAGCCAAATACATTCCAGGTACATCAAAACAAAAGATGTTCAATGTCCTACAGTTTGTTATCCTTTTGAAGCAGCCACAGCCTGGGTAGAAAGCCTATCTCCTGCCAGCAGCTACACAGTGGGACCTTTGCACTCTGTAGTAAAGCATTAGTCTCATCTCATTGGTCCAACAAGCCCCTACAGGATTAGACTTATAACTCTGCAATCATCAAAATTCATGTTCCCCGCTTATTGGACAGCTTTGGCTCTGTAGGGTGGATGTTGGACCTCTGCATTGAGATAATTGCTTTCCCACAGAGAGCAAGGGTCTCTCTCTGCAGTATAATGGCAGAGGACAGACTTTGCTACTCAGGCTGTGGATGCTTTAGATTTAGAAAGTATGCAAACTGTAAAGCCCTGTACACACGATCGGATTTCCTATGGATTCTAATCCGATAGATTTTTCCATCGGAAATCCAATGAAGCTGACTTCCATCAGTCTTGCCTACTCACCATCAGTCAAAAAACCGACCGTCCCAAACGCCGTGACGTAAAACACTCAGACGAGCCGAGAAAAATTAAGTTCAATGCTTCTGAGCATGCGTCGACTTGATTCTGAGCATGCGTGGGTTTTTTCTCCGATGGAGTTCCACACAGACGATCGGAATTTGCAATAGTTTTTTTTTTCCATCGGATAAATTTAAAACATGTTCTATTTTTAATTACCGATGGAAAAAAGACCGATGGGGCCCATACATGATCGGTTTGTCCGATGAAAAAAGTCCATCGGACTGTTTTCATCAGTAAAACCGATTGTGTGTACACGGCATAAGACATTGAACATCTTTTATTTTGATGCACACGGAATGTATTTTAACTGGGGTTTCAAATGGGAGTTTATGTCTGTGTAAAAGTGTAATAAAACCAGCATGGTCTTTTCCATTTACAAAATAGAGCTTTTTTTAAAGATGTTGAAGGAATCCAGTGATGAATCATTTCTTATCCTCTTGCTGCCTATCTAATGCATGTGCGTCTGACCCTCTAGTAATGATTAGGAGCTGGCGGAACAGGCTTCCGATGATGTGTCTTCTCTGTTAGCCAATCACAGGGGTCACGTGATTGGGCAGGCTGTCCTGCCCACCAGGCGTAAAGACTCAATTAAAGGGGCTGAGTGGGAATGGGGATAAAACCCAACTCTGTTTTTAAAGAGTTTGAGGAGGGTTGGAACCACTGTCCAGTTTGTATTGTCATTTGTGTACTGATAGGAAGTGAGGGGAAATCTCCCTATCGGGATTTTAGCTGAAGTTAGGCATTAATTAAAGCCTTCATGGAGGTGCAGTACTGATAAGAATCCATGGGGGTTAATTTACTAAAACTGCAGAGTGCAAAATCTGGTGCAGCTGTACATGGTAGCCAATCGGCTTCTATTTTCAGTTTGTTCAATTAAACTTTGACAGAAAAAAAAAACTGGAAGCTGATTGGTTTCTCTGCAGAGCTGCACCAGATTTTTCACTCTCCAGTTTTAGTAAATCTCTACCATAAGGTGCTTAAATTCCTACTTCTCTAACCTGAACTATAGGAGTAGAGTGTTCCAGTGGTGATGGAACAGAGTTTATAGGGGTCACTAGTGGGTCAGGGCCCCTGTTTTCAAAGGGCCTCACATTCCACACAAATGACTTTGATGGCACAGTCTTAAGGATACTACATGGTTAGCACAGGGCCTTAGATCGTGCCAACAGAAAGCAGTGCCTATGGCAGTGGTGGCCGCTCATAAGGGGAACAGGGGTGCTGCCCCTCTAATCCATGCGCCCAGCCCTTAATCTCCATGCAGAGCGCCGGACGCATGGATTTCAATGGGTTTTTTAATTATTATTTTTTTAAAGCACTTGATTAGAGCCTGAGGCTCTAATTGGCTTCATAAAAGGTGGGCTCCAGGGTGCAGAGCACTGTGGGGGTGGGGGGAGTGAGGGGGCCAGGTTGGTTTTCCGCCCAACCAAAAAAATTGAGTACCAGCCGCCACTGGCCTATGGCAAGCACTCAAATTGTGCCTCTGGGGCCCCTGGAGCACTTTTAAAAATGTACAAGAATACACAGCATGCCTTCACGTTATGACTAACTTCCCCCCTAGTTTGCTCTCCTCCGGCGATGACAGGTCCGACCTCACCTCCTGTCTTTGTTTCATTGCCATTGCTTCCACCTTTCAGAGCCATCTCCTTGCCCATTGTCATCTTTTTTTGCATGGGGTGCCGTACCCTGAAGCTACATTATTTTGCCACCCAACTCCTACTCTTGACATCTTACAGGAGCCAAGAGTGACATGAGGCACAGCCAGTTTACAGTACAAAAAAAATGTGAACAGGAAGGGAAAGCGTTTTTTGTTTTTATTTTTTTTTGACATGCAAAGTCCCTTTGACCAAAAAACTCTACCTTATAGTACCAATGTCAATTGGCCTAGTTTTATTTTCTGCGTAATGTTGATTTCTGACTTCAAACACACTCTAATAAAAACAAATACAATTCTAAATCTCAGGTTCATAGGAAAACATCCAAGTGCATGTTTCATCTGCTTAGAAGTCTCTATCTTCTGTTCCTCACTCTGACTCTTGCTCTCTCTTTTCCTTCCTTCTGTATATTGCCATCTAGAAACTGTCTGATAGTCAGCAACTTGCTATGCCCCCTTCAGCAGTTCAAGCCTCCAACCCAGGCAGTTGTGCTGAAAATCCACTAGAAAAGGTAAGAAACAGCCGACCATTAAATAAGAACTAGAGAAAATGGAACAACCTTTAAAGGATTACCCGGTGTTGGCACAGATACCATACCTGTCACTGATGCTGACATAAAAAAAGTCTTGACTTTCTTTATCCTCCCTGACTTCTCTTTGCTCCATAAACATAAATGTCCTACAACCCCAAAAATGTGAGACGCTGTGTAAAATCTCCATTAAAAAAAGAATGCAATGATTTGCAAATCTCATAAACCCAGTTTTTTTCCACAATATAAAATATAAAACATCTCAAAAGTTTAAACTGAGAAAATGTGCCATTTTAAGAAAAAAATAAGGTAATTTTGAAATTGATGGCAGCAACATGTCTCTGAAAAGTTGGGACAGGGCAACAACGCTGGCAAAATACAACTCTAATTCCCAAAAAGTTGGGACCATGTTTACCACGGTTGTAGCATCCCCTCTTTATTTAAGAACACTTTGTTAACATCTGGAAACTGAGACCAGTTGCTTGAGTTTTGGGAGAGGAATGTTGTCCCATTCTTGCTGCTGCCCTAAAACCCGGATATATCTTTCAGTATTGATGGTGCCTTTCCAGATGTGCAAGCTGCCCATTCCATATGCATTAATGCACCCCCATACAATCAGAGATACAGGCTTTTGAACTGAGCGCTGATAAGCCAGAAGGTCCCTTTCCTCTTTTGTCCGGAGGACGCGGCACCCATGGTTGTCAAAAAGAATGTCAAATTTGGTTTTATCTGACCACAGAACAGTTTCCACTTTGCAACAGACCATTTTAAATGTGTTTTGGCCCAGAGAAGATGGGGGCATTTCTGCATCAAAGAACAAATAACTCTCTGGAGCTGCCACTAGTAATAGATAAATTAGAACTGCTGCTAACACCTCAATGTGTTCCCACATTCACAAAGAAAAATAGTGTAGGACTGCATCATCATGTTCAGATATGGCTTCTTTGCATGGTAGAGCTTTACCTTGCATTTTTGGATGGCATGGTGAACTGTGTTCACAGACAGTGATTTTTGTAGTGATGTCCATGCCAGAATCATGCCACTTTTTAATGCAGTTTCGCCTGACAACGGGGATGTAAATGATGATATATTTAAAGTAATTGGTAATTTTACTTTGAGGAACATTATTCTGAATATAATTGCATTTTTTCACAAATTGGTGAACCTCTGCCCATCTTTACTCCTGAGACACTCTGACTCTCTAAGATGCTCTTTTTTTATACCCAATCATGTTACTGATCTGTTGCTAATTAGTTGCAAAATATTCTTCCAGCTCTTCCTTGTTAGTATAATTTACTTTATCAGCATTTTGTTTCCCTATCCCAACTTTGAGATGTGTTGCTGCCATTCATTTTAAAATTACCCTATTTTCCGCACCATAAGACGCACTTTTTTCCCCCAGAAATATGGGGGGAAATGTCTCTGCGTCTTATGGTGCGAATATACGACAGGCACTGCCCCCGCCCAGTGCACTTTGCAGGGGGCGGCATCTCCGCACAAAAAAAGCCTCCACTCTGCCGAGTCCCGGCTCCCGCACACAAACCGTCCCCAGCTACAGACCCCCAGGCAGGCCTGTAGTGATAAAACAGCGGCGTGACTTGGCCGGGGAGGGAGGGCGGGGACTAGTGCCCCATAAGCGGCCAGTGATTGGCCGCACTCTAGGCAAATGACAGAGGCTCCGCCTACCCTCCTCCGTGACATCTAGGCTCAGCACAGGTGTGCTCACCACGCTGTCTACTGTTACTAGTAAACACAGAAGCCTCAGTTCTGTGCTTACTAGTGACAGCCCGGAGCTCACCTCTCCCGCTGGCTTCCACAGAATCTCCAAGCTGCTGCACAGAAACAACGGAGAGACAGTTGCCCGGCGCTGGTGTGATCATGGGCAGGAGGTGGAGGCAGGGCATTACATGCTGAGATTCAGATGTCCATATGGCGATCCCGGTGCCTGATGATCCCATGGCTGCCACTGGCAAGTGAAAAGAGTTGCAGCCACAAGTCCACAAGTGCTGTACACTGCGTGGGTAAAGCCAGAAAGAAGGGGGTTGGGGGGGGGAGCTTATGCAAAGCTGAGGAGATACAGAGGGAGCGGAGTTAAAGAGATGAAAAGCTTAGCTGTTGGGGGGTTGCAGAGATAAGCTGTAGAAAAAGGTGCAAAGGCGAGTTGTGGCCAGGGGTGCATAGGTGAATTGCAGAAGGATGGGGGGTTGCAGAAGTGAGTAACAGACATGGGGTGAAGAGGCGAGTTGCAGAAAGAGGGCGTAGGGGTGAGTCGCATAAAGAGGGTGCAGGGGTGAGTCGCATAAAGAGAGCGCAGGGGTGAGTCACAGAAAGAGGGCGCAGGGGTGAGTCGCAGAAAGAGGGCGCAGAGGTGAGTCGCAGAAAGAGGGCGCAGGGGTGAGTCGCAGAAAGAGGGCGCAGGGGTGAGTCGCAGAAAGAGGGCACAGAGGTGAGTCACAGAAAGGGCGCAGAGGTGGGTTGTAGACAGGGGGTGCAGATGTGAGTTGCCAAAGAGTGTGGGTGTGTAGATGTGAGTTGGAGAAGGGTGGGGGGTGCAGAGGTGGGTTGTGTATGGGTGGGAATGAAGAGGTGGGTTATGGATGGGTGGGTGTGCAGATGTGAGTTATGGACAGGAGGTCAATGGTCAGTCTGCATTTATGGCAATGGTCAGTCTGCGTTTATGCAATCATAGGCTCTTGGAAAATATTTTATTACACCATTTGGTTCAGAATATTTTTTTTCTTGTTTTCCTCCTCTAAAACCTAGGTGCGTCTTATGGTCAGGTGCGTCTTAAGGAGCGAAAAATACGGTACTTTTTTTCTTAAAACAGTACATTTTCTCAATTTAAACCAGGGGTATTAAATTAAGATTGGAGGTGTGATTAGTAAAATTTTCTTCCAGCAGAGGTCCAAATCGCATGTTTGCACAATGTCTCAGATTCTTCCTATCACAGCCCCCCTCATTTTATATCACAATCTCGTTCTTATATCAGTATACTCAGACGCCCAACTTCACATCAGTTTCCCCTTCACATTAGTGTCCACTGCCCCCTTCACATCAACCCCCTCCCCCACAGCATTGCCCCACCCCCTCTACATCACCCCCCCACAGCACTGCCCCCTTTCCGATCACCCAAAGCACTGCCCCCCTTTACATCACATCTCCCCTCCCCACCAGCACTTGTCTCCCTTCACATCACCCTCCCCCCACAGCAGTGCTCCCATCTCACCACAATAATGTGCTCTTTACCCCCTTCAAATCACTCCCCCACGCACACACACAGCAACCCCCCTCCACAGGCATGTCCTTTTTCCCATGCTCTCCGACCTTACAAAGAGCGAGAACAGGAGACACAACCGCACTGGATGGAGAGCGGGGGTGGGCGTGGTTACATTTTCATATTAAGCTGGTGATTGGTTGCTAGGACAAAAACAAAGACATACTTGGGGGGCACACCCTAAAATGCGTTTCAATTCAAGATGGTGATAAGACCAACAAACAGTACAAAACAGATTACAGCGCACACATTCAAGAATGACATTTATCCTGCAAGGCTAGTTAAAAACACCTGAACATATTTAAAAAAATACGGGGGTTTAGTCACACGATATGGTCATATAGTGCTAAGCCCACTTACTGCGACAAAGTACCCCAAATTAGTGGGTCCTACCCTAGTAATAGAATGAAAGATCCTGCGTCTCAACCATGGGAGCCAAACTCCTCTATGTGGGAGAACTGAAGGGATTCCTCCTATGCACTGGTGGCCACTAATAAGAGTTTGGCTCCCATGGTTGAGACGCAGGATCTTTCATTCTATTACTAGGGTAGGACCCACTAATCAGGGTACTTTGTCGCAGTAAGTGGGCTTAGCACTATATGACTATATAGTGTGACCAATCCCCCGTATTTTTTTGGTTGCTAGGACAGCCAGGCGTCCTAGCAACTAGTCACCTGCTTGGTAATCCGGAAAAATAACTCATGAACCTCCTACTCCCGCCCTCCATCCAGTGCGACTGTGCCTCCTGTTCTCCGTTTATTACTATCCCGCCTCCCGCTCTCCATGCTTCCTTGAGAATGACAGCAGCGCAGGCCATGGGAAAGCAAGACTCTCAAATGACATGACCACAGGTCCGAATGAAACCGTGGCTCGGTCTGGATCTGGACCACGGTCTACCATTTAGTGATGCTTGTTTTAAACATCCGATATATTTTCTATTGTAGGCAAAATATGGGTTTATGAGATCTGCAAATTGTATTCTGTTTTATGTAGATTTTACAGTGTCCCAACTTTTTTGAAAATGGGGTTAGGTATCCTCCCTGACTTTCTATAATTTATCTAACTTTCTACATCCTTCCTGAGTTCTCTATGCTCCCCAACGTCCTTTATCGTTTATGATGTTTTATATCCTCCTTGGCTACCTAAATCCTTCCGGACTTTCTATATCCTTCCTGACTTCTCTATGATCCCTTACTTCCTATGTGATCCCTGACATCCCATATCTTTTCCGATTTTCTATATCCTTCCCTGCTTCCTTAATGCGCCATTTGGCCTTGTTGACCTCTCACCAAACATGGTGCTTATGGCCAAAAACCTCAGTTTTGGTCTCATCCCTCCAGATTACAGTGTGTCAGGAACCGTGGGGCGTGTCAAGGTGTTGTCAGGCATATTTATTTATTTTAGGTACTTATATAGCGCTGTCGATTTCCGCAGCCCTTTACATATACATTATACAATGATATTAGTCCCTGCCCTCAAGGAGCTTACAATCTAAGGTACCCAACTCATATTCATACATACACATACTAGGGTCAATTTAGACAGGATTCAATTAACCTACCAGTATGTCTTTGGTGGGTTGGAGGAAACCGGAGCACTCGGAAGAAACCCATACAGGTACAGGGAGCACACGCAAACTCCAGGCAGGTAGTATTTTGGTTGGGATTTGAATTTTGTTGCTAGGCAAAGGTGCTAACCACTACACCATGGTGCTGCTGTAACCAGGCTTTTTTGTGGCATTGGTGCAGTAAAGGCTTCTTTCTGGCAACTCGACAGTGCAGCTAATTTTAGTTCAAGTATCGTCGTATTGTGCTCCTTGAAAAAACCCCACGTCTTTTTTCTGAGGTTTCCTGTGGGTTTTTCTTTGTATCCCGAACAATTCTTCTGGCAGTTTTGGCTGCAATTTTTCTTGGTCTACCTAACCTTTGCTTGTTTCAAGAGATCCCTGAATTTTTCACTTCTTAAGTGATTAAACAGTACTGACTGGTATATTAAAGGCTTTGAATATCAATTTATATCCTCACAGTCTCTGCTCGAATTCATCCCAAAGGTGTTTTATCAGGTTGAGGACAGGACTCTGTGCAGGCCAGGCAAGTTCCTCCACCCCAAACTCGCTCATCCATGTCTTTATGGACCTTGCTTTGTGCACTGTTCCAAATCATTTTGTGGAGGGGGGGATTATGGTGTGGGGTTGTTTTTCAGGGATTGGGCTTGGCCTCTTAGTTATAGTGAAGGAAACTCTTAAGGCATTAGCATCCCAAAACATTTTGAACAATTTCAAGCTCTCAACTTTGTGAGCTAGGCCTTCTCGTCCAACATCAGTGCCTGACCTCACAAATGCGCTTCTTGAAGAATGGTGAAACATTCCCATAGACACACTCCTAAACCTTGTGGACAGCCTTCTCAGAAGAGTTGAAGCTGTTATAGCTGCAAAGGGTGAGCCAACTCAATATTGAACTATAGAGTCCATAGGGACATAAGCCCCGTACACACGGTCGGACTTTTGCCCAACAAACTTAGTTTTAAGCAAGTTGGACCAACAATCCGACCGTGTGTACGCTCCATCGGACAAACTTTTTTCGCTTGGTTTTGGATTTCATTGGACAAAAGTTGGGTCTGCAAACGGACAAACTTTTGGCCAACAAAAGTCCGATGGAGCAAAGTCCGACCGTGTGTACAGAAAACCATAGGACTTTAGTCCGATGGACAAAACAACTAATGTTAAAATCAACCAACAATAGCAGAAGTTGACCAAAGGGTGGCGGTAAAGATCAGAAAAGAGCAGAAAAAACACGTGATGTTGTAAGAAGTTTTAAGAAAGTTTGCAAAAAAGTCTGAGTGTGTGTATGCTATGGGTGTTCCCAACCAACTCCGTTCGGACAAAAATCCACGGAAAAGTCCGATGGAAGTCCGACCGTGTGTACGAGGCTTAAGACTGAGATGTCATTAAAGTTCATGTGCGTGTAAAGGCAGGTGTCCCAATACTTTTGGCAATATAGTGTATTATGATTTCTGCCAGTGTATGCAATCTTTTCAATACAACTGTATACTCCCTGATTTTCAAAATCCTCTCCAACTTTCTATATCTTGTCTAACTTCTTATATTCTCCCTGACTTCTATTTTATCAATAACATTTATTAAACATTAATAAATCCTTGAGAAACTGAACAAAACTAAACTAGTTTTATATAAGTCTTGTGATTTTTTTTAAAGGAGAAGTCCAGCCTGGGCTCGTTTGGCTGGGCTTCTCCTAAGGGTCACAGGAGTTCAATTGGTTTTGCACTCCTGTGACCCGTTTTCAGCAGAGAGTGGACTGAAGTCTCTGCTGATGTCACAGAAATCAGTCCAGGCACCGCGTCATCCCGACAATAAAGTCTGGACTCACCAGGTGCCTGGACTGACACCCGTCTCAGCCTCTCAGTGACCTGCTCCCCGCCCCTCCACAGCTCAGCTCTTCAGTAAACATGCGGGGGGGGGGGGCAGAGCGGAGAGACACTGATTGACAGTCAGCAGCTCTCTGTTCAGGGATTTGAGAGGACCGAGCCATCGGCGATGTTCGATCGCTTGTTCTCAGTACAGAGGCGCCGTGGGACCGATACTGCATCCACCTAGGTAAGTATGAAACTGCAAAAAAAACATATTTCTCTGTTAAATATCTTTGTTTTCAAGGAGATATTTGGTGGAAAATGAAATAACTTGTGCCCTTGTTGGGACACAAGTTCCAAAAGCAACCCTAATATGACACTGGAAGTAATTGCGTGATACTAGACAAGATATTTTTGTATGTGCTGGGCGAGGAAGCGTATTTCGTTACTCCAGGCAGATATATTAGACACAAAATATTGCATCTCTGTAGTCATTAATACATCCTAAATCTTTTAGAATGCAAGCAGTGTAAGTACCTGAATTTATCCCGGTATCAGCATCTTACAGTCCCTGTTAAGCAGGGCTGGAGTGTCAGAAGAAGCAGCCAATCAGTTTCTGTGCTGACCTAAGGCATGATGATAGGAGAAAAGAGCAGAGTGACAGAGATGCTGATTCTCCTTTCACTGTCCTGTCACAGACTCAGTCTGATAGTCCAGGCTAAGAAGACGTGGGTTCAATGATTCTGGCCATGACCAAGGGCACCTAGTGGCAGAAAAAAACTGCAGGGGAGCATTCTGGATTAAAAGTGAATATTTCAACAAAAGCTGCTTTTTATCTTTTAATGGGCAATTCATGTTTTTCTTGTAATGTTTGGCTGTGACTCTGCTTTAAACTCCTAATGGGTCTTAAAGTAAAATCCAGTAGGGCATTAATGCTATTTATCCATAAAAAAAGTGACTTTGCTACCTAATAAATAAAAATGTGCTACTAGACATTAAATGTGGACTCCTGGAAGTGCTTGCACCTATTTGCAGTTACCTCTCACCCCCCACACCCCCTTTATAGCCCATAGCAGCTGTTAAGGAGCGTAAGGATTTGCCCCCTTAATGACCAGGCCCATTTCGTTGTGCGACGTTGTACCCAAATGTCCTTTCATCCCACAAATAGAGCTTTCCTGAGCATCTCTGCGGTTTTTATTTTTTGCGCTATAAACAAAAAAAAGACACACAATTTAAAAAAACAAAAAAACAAAAAAACAAAACAAACACAAAACAATATTTTTTACTATAATAAATATCCCCCACAAAAAAAAAAAAAAAATGTTAAATTTATTTTTTTCATCAGTTTAGGCCATTATGTATTCTTCTACATATTTTTGGTAAAAAAAATAAAGAAAAAATAAAAAAATCGCAATAAGCGTATATTGATTGGTTTGCGCAAAAGTTATAGCGTCTACAAAATAGGGGATAGATTTATGGCATTTTTATTATTTATTTATTATTTACTAGTAATTGCGGCAATCTGCAATTTTAAGCGGGACAGCAACATTGCGGCGGACAGATCGGACACTTGTTTGGGACCATTGACATTTATACAGCGATCAGAGCTAAAAAAAAATAGCCACTGATTACTGTATAAATGCAGGGCCGGCGCTACCACTAGGCGAAGTAGGCAGCCGCCTAGGGGCGCACTACCACCTAGGGCGCAACCACAGCCTCTGTCCTGTGTGACAGTGTGAGCTAGGCTCTCCTCTCTCCTGATCGCTGGCCTGGCCCCATTCAGTGTGCCGCCACAGCGCCACCAAATTCCCCCCATGTGTAGCGCAGAGCGCCCCGCTGCGCTGTCACACCTCAGTCCTCAGACAGGTATAATCACACAGCGCCGCTCCGGGACTCCTTTGCTCCAGCCTGTCCCTCTGGTGCGGCGCTGTGTGTCTTGTGTGTGCAGCGGAGGGGCGGGGCTGAGGAGTAGCTGACTGACCTCCCGCCCAGCGAGGACTCCATGGAGCGGGTGGATGGCATTGGCGGCGGCGCGGCGCTGGCCTGGCCCTGGCGGGGACTCCGTGGAGAGGATGGATGGCGCTGGCCTGGCCCCTGAGCAGAGCCCTGATGATGGCTGACGAAGCACCAAAGCAAAGAGCAGAGGTAAGGAGGAGGACGGATCGATCTACATGCTGTATGAGGGGGAGGGGGAGTGTGTTTGAGTAGTGCAGGAAGTAGGAGTCAGGGGGGTCAGTGTATGTGTCCTGTAAGGGGGGGGGTCAGTGTATGTATCAGGTAAGGGGGGGTCAGTGTATGTGTCCTGTAAGGGGGGGTCAGTGTATGTATTAGGTAAGGGGGGGGTCAGTGTATGTATCAGGTAAGGGGGGGTCAGTATGTGTCCTGTAAGGGGGGGTCAGTGTATGTATCAGGTAAGGGGGGGGTCAGTGTATGTGTCCTGTAAGGGGGGGTCAGTGTATGTGTCCTGTAAGGGGGGGTCAGTGTATGTATCAGGTAAGGCGGGGTCAGTGTATGTGTCCTGTAAGGGGGGGTCAGTGTATGTGTCCGGTAAGGGGGGGTCAGTGTATGTGTCCGGTAAGGGGGGGTCAGTGTATGTGTCCGGTAAGGGGGGGGGGGTCAGTGTATGTGTCCGGTAAGGGGGGGGGTCAGTGTATGTGTCCGGTAAGGGGGGGGTCAGTGTATGTGTCCGGTAAGGGGGGGGTCAGTGTATGTGTCCGGTAAGGGGGGGGTCAGTGTATGTGTCCGGTAAGGGGGGGGTCAGTGTATGTGTCCCGTAAGGGGGGTCAGTGTATGTGTCCCGTAAGGGGGGGTCAGTGTATGTGTCCGGTAAGGGGGGGTCAGTGTATGTGTCATGTAAGGGGGGTCAGTGTATGTGTCCCGTAAGGGGGGGTCAGTGTATGTGTCCTGTAGGGGGGGTCAGTGTATGTGTCCTGTAAGGGGGGTCGTGTATGTGTCCTGTAAGGGGGGGTCAGTGTATGTGTCCTGTAAGGGGGGGGTCAGTGTATGTGTCCTGTAAGGGGGGGTCGTGTATGTGTCCTGTAAGGGGGGGTCAGTGTATGTGTCAGGTAAGGGGGGTCAGTGTATGTGTCAGGAAAGTAAGGGGGGGTCAGTGTATGTGTCCCGTAAGGGGGGTCAGTGTATGTGTCCTGTAAGGGGGGGGTCAGTGTATGTGTCCTGTAAGGGGGGGTCAGTGTATGTGTCCTGTAAGGGGGGGTCGTGTATGTGTCAGGTAAGGGGGGGTCAGTGTATGTGTCAGGTAAGGGGGGGTCAGTGTATGTGTCAGGTAAGGGGGGGTCAGTGTATGTGTCAGGAAAGTAAGGGGGGGTCAGTGTATGTGTCAGGTAAGTAAGGGGGGGTCAGTGTATTTGTCAGGTAAGGGGGGTCAGTGTATTTTTCAGGTAAGGGGGGGTCAGTGTAATTGTCAGGTGGGTTAGTGTAGGGGACAGGGGGTTAGTGTAGGGGTCAGATAGGTCACATGTGTTGCAAGGGCAGGTTAAAGTGGAGTCAGGGGCGCAGCCGGGGGGGGGGGGCGGCAAAATTAGGTTTTGGCTAGGGTGTCAAAGATCCTTGCACCAGCCCTGTATAAATGTCACTGGCAGGAAAGGGGTTAACATTAGGGGGCACTCAAGGGGTTAAGTGCTCCCTAGGGAGGTGTTTATAACTGGGGGGGGAGGGGACTGACTCCTTTTTAACCACTTCCTGCTTGGCCTATTGTAATATGACATCTGCAGGAACCTCTCGTCCTTCCAGGCGGACGTCATATGACGTCCGGGCATTCCCGGCCATCTAGGGGGCGCGCACGCGCCCGCCACATTGCTCGGGACCCGGTGCCCGCGATATCCGCTGGGCACCTGCGATTGCCCGCAATCACGGCAGGACCGTGGATCTGTGTGTGTAAACACACAGATCCATGTCCTGTCAGTGGTGAGGAGACCGATGGTGTGTTCCCAGTACAGAGGAACACACATCGGTCTCCTTCCCTTGTGAGTGCCCTCTCCCTACAGTTAGAATCACTCACTAGGGAAGACATTTAACCCCTTCAGCGCCCCTTAGTGTTATCCCCTTCCCTGCCAGTCACATTTACACAGTAATCAGTGCAGTTTTATAGCACTAATCGCTGTATAAATGTGAATGGTCCCAAAAACGTGTCAAAAGTGTCAGATATGTCCGTCGCAATGTCACGGTCACAATAAAAAAAATCGCAGATCACCGCCATTACTAGTAAAAAAAAAAAAAAAATGCCATAAATCTATCCTCTATTTTGTAGATGCTAGAACTGTTGTGCAAACCGATCAAATACGCTCATTGCAATTTTTTTTTTTTTAACCAAAAATATGTAGAAGAATACGTATTGGACTGAGGATTTTTTTTTGTTTGTTTTAATTGTGATATTTATTAACCACTTCAATACCATGCACTTATGCACCTTCCCGCCCAGACCAATTTTCAGCTTTCAGTACTCTCACACTTTGAATGACAATTACTTAGTCATGCTACACTGTATCCAAACAAAATTTTTATCATTTTCTTCTCACAAATAGAGCTTTCTTTTGGTGGTATTTAATCGCCACTGGGTTTTTTATTTTTTGCGATATAAGCAAAAAAACAGCAATTTTTTTTAAAAGAAAAACACTTTTTTTTAGTTTCTATTGTAAAATTTTGCAAATAAGTAATTTTTCTTCATAAATTTGTGCCAAAATGTATACTGCTACATATCTTTGGTAAAATGAACCCAAATTAGTGTATATTATTTGGTCTTTGTGAAAGTTATAGAGTCTACAAACTATGGTGGCAATCACTGAAAATTTATCACATCTGATCACGCCTGATGTACTGAAGGGATATCTCATTTCTTGAGACACTAACAAGCCAGGAAAGTACAAATACCCCAAAATTACCCCTTTTTGGAAAGTAGACAGTCCAAGGTATTTACTAAGAGGCGTGGTGAGTTTTTTGAAGTATTTTTTTCCCACAATTCTTGGGAAAATTTAAATTTTTTATTTTTTTTATTTTTTTTACACAAACTGGTCATATTAACAGTTTTTTCCTCTCACACAGCATATGCATAATTGCAACTACACCCCAAAATACATTCTGCTACTCCTCCTGAGTGTAGCAATACCACATGTGTGAGACTTTTACACAGCCTGGCCACATACAGAGGCCCAACATTGAAGTAGCACTTTCAGGCGTTCTACAAGCATAAATCGCACATATCCTTTCTCAACCACCTATTACACTTTTGAAGGCCCTGGAGCACCAGGACAATGGAATTTTCCACAAAATGACCCCATTTTGGAAAGCTCACACCCCAACGTATAATCTATGAAGCATTATGAGTCTTTTGAACGGTTCATTTTTTTCCAGAAGGTTTTGAAAAATGTGGAGAAAAAATGAAAATGCATTTTTTTTTACACAAAGTTGTCCATTTATAAGATATTTCTAACGCATAGCATATACATAGCAAAAATGACACCCCAAAATGCATTCTGCTACTCCTCCTGAGTATAGCGATACCACATGTGTGAGACTTTTACACAGCCTGGCCACATACAGAGGCCCAACATTGAAGTAGCACTTTCAGGCGTTCTACAAGCATAAATCGCACATATCCTTTCTCAACCACCTATTACAATTTTGAAGGCCCTGGAGCACCAGGACAATAGAATTTTCCACAAAATGACCCCATTTTGGAAAGCACACACCCCAACGTATAATCTATGAAGCATTATGAGTCTTTTGAACGGTTCATTTTTTTCCAGAAGGTTTTGGAAAATGTGGAGAAATGCATTTTTTTTACACAAAGTTGTCCATTTATAAGATATTTCTAACGCATAGCATATACATAGCAAAAATTACACCCCAAAATGCATTCTGCTACTCCTCCTGAGTATGGCGATACCACATGTTTGAGACTTTTACACAGCCTGGCCACATACAGAGGCCCAACATCCAAGTAGCACCTCCAGGCATTCTAGCAGCATTAATTGCACATATCATTTTCTGACTACCGATCACATTTTTGAAGGCCCTTCATATATCTAACACATAGCAGGTACATACCAAATAACAAAAGATTACCTGTGGTTTTAGAAGTGCAGTGGTCCACAGAGGAGAGCATCGGTCCAGGCAGCAGGCAGGGATGAGGTCAGCGACAGCAAAAGCAATCATCCAGGCAGCAGGCAGGAATACTGTCCATAGTTCGCACAGGCAGAGATACTGTCAGCACAGCCAGAGCACAGCCAAAGCACAGGTCCAGGTAGCAGGCAGAGGTGTCCCGGCAGAAATGCTGTCCAAAGTCAGTAGAGGCAGCAGGCAGATATATGGTCAACACAGCCAAAGTATTGGTCCAAGCAGCAGGAAGAAACATGGTCCATAATGTCATGGGTCATTACAGGCAGTAATATGGTCAGCACAGCCAAATTATTGGTCCAGGCAGCAGGAAGGACCATCAAGCTTAGGGCCAGGGGGACAGGGGTAGAGGCTTCTCCCACCCAAATCACTTTGAAGCCTCCGGGCAACCAGACCCTGTTCTTGGAGCACAGAAAACGAAAAACTGGTTTTCTCTACTCAGAACGCTATTCTGAAGCCCCTCACATATGTGAGACCCCTGTGTACTAAAAGTAGATGGCCAAAAGATCAGTCCAAGTGGCAGGCAAAAACATGGTCGATTAACAGGCCAAGGTCGGTACACGTGGAAGTCAGAAACGTGGTTTAAATCGGCAGGCAGAGGCATCGTCGGTAAACAGGCTGAGGTTGGTGCACGTGGAGGTCAGAAACGTGGTTTAAATCGGCAAGCAAAGACATCGTCGGTAAACAGGCCAGGGTCAGTTAATTAACATGGAAGGTAGTTAGTAACATGGTAGCAGGCAAATAGGGAAATGGCAGTCTGTTAATAATAAGGGGAACTAATGGATGTATGATAATTTTTGAAGCAATTTCCGATGCACAGGCCAGGTTGGGAGGGACAATCGGGACAATAATAGCTGGTGTCTCTTCTTACTCCTCCTCTGCTGCATACACGGCATTTCTTTTGGCGTCTTCTTCCAGATTCTGTGGGGGGGATGCTAAAGGGATAGTGTCGCTCGTGAAGCCGACTCACACTATCAGAGCGAATGCTTCCTGGGGCGGGATCTTGTTGGTAAATGAGGGCATCGATGATATCTTCAATATATTGGAGGTAGTGGAGTCGGTGATTTTGAGTTGCTTTTTGGTAGCAAACAAACAAATTAAAAAGGGCCATGTGAAACAGGTGAAACACAACTTTTTTGTGCCAATAACGGGACTTTCTGGTTGATAAGTAGGGCTGTAGCATCTGGTCGTTTAAATCCACCCCCCCATGTACAAATTGTAGTCGTGGACACATTCAGGCTTTACAATGGAGCCGCGTCTTCTTGGGATCTCCACCATGGTGTCATTGTGGATCGTAGAGAGGATGTGGACATCTTTCTTGTCCCTCCACTTCATGGCCAACACCTCCTCGTTCCTCATGGATGCCGATTCTCCAGGTCGCAATTTTTTTGTCAATAAATTTTGTGGGAATCCCTTCCGGTTTTTTTTTTAAGGTACCGCAGGCCGGGGTTTGTTTACTGTAAAGGTGGCGAAAAAGGGGCAGGCTGGTATAATAATTATCAACATATAAATGGTAACCTTTTCCGAACAGGGGGTATGCCAACTCCCAGACAATTTTCCCACTGGTTCCAATATATGTGGGGCAATCACGGGACTGGAGCTGGGAGTCTTTGCCTTCGTAGATCCTGAATTTGCAGACGTATCCAGTGGCTCGATCACATAATTTATTTAATTTTAACCCATACCTGGCTCTCTTGCTTGGTATGTACTGCTTGAACTGCAGTCGGCCGGTGAAATGTACGAGGGACTCATCCACACAAATTTTTTGGTCTGGGATGAAAACTTCTTCAAATCGCTGGGAAAAGGCATTGATTAGGGGGCGTATCTTGTACAATTTGTCGTAGTTGGGATGATCTCGGGGAGGGCACTGTGAATTGTCATTGAAGTGGAGAAAGCGCATAATCATGTCGTATCTTTTCCTGGACATGACAGCGGAATATATGGGCATGTGTTGGATGGGGCGTTTGGACCAATATGAATGGACTTCGTTCTTTTTTTGTAAGCCCCATATTGAACATAAGGCCCAAAAATAATTTAAATTCCTCCAATGTTAGACGCCGCCACTGGAACATGCGGGCGTAGGAAGAATAGGGGTTGGCAGCAATAAATTGGGATGCATACAGATTCGTTTGATCCACTATATTCTGCAGCAAATCTTGTGGGAAAAATAAACAAAAATAATCAAATTTAGAAAAATTTGTAGTGTCGGGCTGCACACCTGGCTGTGCGGTGAAAGGGGGGATGATAGTGGATCCTGAGTTGGCAGGCAACCATAAGGGGTTTGCCAGGGCATCGGGAAGGTAGGATTGGGGCTGGATTCTTCGGGTTGGGCGTGCATTTCCATTGCTTGTACTGGGCTCCTCTTCCTGGGGTATGGCGCTGCTGGTGGTGGGCAGTTCTCCTGATCTTGGTGCCAATCGCATTCTTTTGGGAGGGACGGTTTCCTCCGGGGACTCGGACTCTGAGCCACTATCCTCCACTGGCTCGTATTCCGAACCAGAATCGGATAATGGGAGCTCCCCGCTGCTCTCATCATCCGACATGGCAAGAATGGCATATGCCTCCTCAGGTGTGTAAACCCTTTGGGACATTATGGCAGTGCTTATTGGTGGGCCTGTGTAATGGTACTGCTGGTGGTAGTGGTGGCGGTCTGTGTGGTAGTACCGATGGAGGTATAGTGGTGGGCCTGTGTGGTGGTACCGATGGCGGTATGGGTGGTGGTGGTACCAATGGCGGTACAGGTGGTGGTGGTACCGATGGCGGTACGGGTGGTGGTGGCGGCGGTACCGATGGCGGTACAGGTGGTGGTGGTAGCGATGGCGGTATGGGTGGTGGCGGTACAGGTGGTGGTGGTCCCGATGGTGGTACAGGTGGTGGTGGTACCAATGGCGGTACGGGTACAGGTGGTGGTACAGGTGGTGGTGGCACTACCGACGGTGGTACGGGTGGTGGTACCGATGGCGGCACTAGTGGTGATACTGGTAGCGGGCCTGTGTGGCAGTATAGATGCTGGGCCTGGTGGCGGTACTGGTGGTGGTACTGGTACCGATGGCGGTACTGGTAGCCTGTGTGGCGGTGCCAATGGCGGTACCGATGGAGGTGGGCCTGTGACAGATGATTGACAGATGGGCTGATTGATTGATTGACAGATGGGCTAATTGATTGACCGGTGGGGTGATTGATTGACAGGTGGGGTGATTGATTGACAGGTGGGGTGATTGATTGACAGATCGGCTGATTGACAGATCGGCTGATTGATTGACAGATGGGCTGATTGACAGATGGGCTGATTGATGTGCTGGGCTGTGTGACAGGTCCTCTTTATGGGGGGGGGGGGCGTGTTGTGCACTGTAAACTTATGTAGACAAACTACACTGAGCTAACTTACTGATCTCTTCTCTCTCCTCACAGATCGGTGTGTGAGGAGAGAGCAGGGATCAGGTAGTAACTCCTGTGGAGTTTGTTTACATTTGTGACCGGCTGTGATTGGACACAGCCGGTCACGTGGTAAACAGCCAATTCATTGGCTGTTTACTCTGATCGGGGACGCGCTGTGTCCAAGGGACACTCGCCTTCCCCGATCCCCGCTCTGCAAGCCTGTGGCGGCGCGCACGGAGCGCGCCGCCGAGTTTGTTTTGACAGGTGATCGGCTGTGACTTTGACACAGCCGATCACATGGTAAACAGCCAATGAAATTGGCTGTTTACCGTGATCGGGGAAGCGCTGTGTCCGAGGGACACATGCTGTCCCCGCGGGCGCGCGCAAGGCATTTATCCTGCAGGACGTCATATGACGTCCAGTATCGATAATGCAACCACTTCCCGGACGTCAATTCACTATTGACTGGGCGGGAAGTGGTTAAATCAAAAAGTAAAAGATAGTGTTTTTTTCAAAATTCTTTTGTTTATAGCGCAAAAAATAAAAACCGCAGAGGTGATCAAAACTAAAGCTCCATTTGTAGGTTTTCTGGTTCACAGAATCAGGTGGATGATGTTTTTTGTAGATTGTGACAGCTAGTAAGAGGGAGAAGATCCCCCGGGGGGAGCAGGGACCGGTTCATCTGTAACATGTTACATCTTACATCCTGAATATGGGTGTAACATGTTACAAGAGGGGAACTTATCCTTTAACCACTTGAGTCCTAGAGCCATTGCTTTACAGACCGTCTGTTTACATCTGTTTTTCGTACAATACGTTTTTTAATTGAAGAAAAATAGGGCTTTGATCCGTTCCAAAAAATGGATGTTGATGGAAGCAGATGATCTGTTTTTCCATAAAGATGCATTGATGTCCGTTTTGCATCCGTCAACTGATCCGCCTGTGGGAAAGGGGCCTTAGACTTTGATTCTGTATTTAACTGGAAGTAGTACTAGATCTCAGGCCTATTGAAGGGTCGTGCCAGTAAAAGAAGAGACAATATCTTATTTATTTTTTGTCTTTAGAATGCTCTGAAGTTGAGAACATTTTCATTTTATTTTAAACTGTATATAAAATAGTTGGCTCTCACGAACCTTATTCCCTAAAGGTATACTTTAATCTTCTAATTCACATTCCTTTGGATGTGATCAGCTTAATGCCTAATATTTTAAAACTTGGGGGCAGCCTTGATTTCTTATGGCCCATACACACAATCTGACTTTCTGACAACAAACCTCCAACAGACCTGTTTTTGCGGAAAATATGACCGTGTACGCTCCATCGGACAAACTTTTCCAGTTTTCATCAGACAAATGTTCGCTGTGCAAACAGACAAACTTTCCGGCAACAAAAGTCTGTTGGTACAAAATCCGAGCGTGTGTACACAGGGCTATCGGACTTAAAGCGGAGCTCCGCCGAAAAAAAAAATATATTAAAAGCCAGCAGCAACAAATACTGCAGCTGCTGACTTTTAATATTAGGACACTTACCTGTCCTGGAGTCCAGCGACGTCGGCAGCAGAAGACAAGCAATTGCTCGTCACTCTGCTGCCCCCACCGCCATCCTCGGTGAGGGAACCAGGAAGTGAAGCCTTGCGGCTTCATGCCCGGTTCCCTATGGCGCATGGGCAAGTCTCGCTGCGCCGTTCTGACTGGTCCCCGTGTGTTCTGGGAGCCGAGTGTCTCCCAGAACACTAGGGGTATTCTGCGGGAAGTGACGTGCTTCCCGCAGAGAGGACTCCCGGAAGTGGGTGCAAATACCTGTCTTAGACAGGTATCTGCACCCCACTCCGCCCTGAAAGGTGTCAATTGTGACACCGGAGGGGGGGAGGGTTCCGATGAGCGGAAGTTCCACTTTAGGGTGGAGCTCCGCTTTAAGTCCAAAGTACAAACATGCATGCTCAAAACCAATGCTAAAGATCAACCAGATCAGAAGTTTCCCAAAGGGTGGCACTAAAGAGCAGAAAAACCACGTAGTACGTCAATTACGTCACTACATACGCGTTTTTCCGGCTGAAAAAGTCCTGCCGTGTATATGCATACCACGTTCACGGCCAACGCCCTTCGGACAGAAATCCACGGAAAAGTTGGTTGGAAGCCCGATCGTGTGTATGAGGCTTTAGTAGTACCTTGTGTTTTACCCTGTGTTGATGCAAGACCATCAAGTCTAATCCCAAAACATAAGAAAATATGGGAAACCACACTCCAATCTTCTTATACATTTTGTTTTTCTCCATATGAAATACCCTTGTAAATATATTTGTCTTCCTTTCCCATGACATAAAACTTAAAAAGAAACAACTGTCATAGATCTTAGAACAGTATGGACCTATTATTACCAAAGAGTTATACATAAGCACATATAATACATGAGTCCAGATCAGCTCTCCAGGCTTGCATATTGGATAGAATTGTGCACCAGTATTGGTATAAACTGTTCAATATCTACTGGCCGACAACACCTGTGTAGTGGGTCAATAACGAAGAATCAGCAGCAGGATCGCAGCGTTGTCAATTTTGAATACACAACATAAGGACTGGCAGGAACAACAGGTAAAAACTTGAAAAAGAAGGTGATATTAATGATAGATTTGTTATAGTTAACACATGTTTATTTTTGTATTTAGCCTGAAGTTCTACTTTGATTACAGGGCTGAATTATTTTGTGCCCTTTATACCGGTAGTTGCCAAGAGTTCATGAAAATACACTATGTTCTCGGTTCACTAGATAGCTCTAGAATCCCAGCAAGTTCCAGCTTGCCGAACATTTCACAATTCACTGACTGACCATGTTGGTTGATGGAAGACTGATGAAAGCTAAAGATCATCAAGTGGGAAGGAACTTATTCAAATACAACCTACTTCAACTTACCGTATATACTCGAGTATAAGCCGAGTTTTTCAGCACATTTTTTTTGTGCTGAAAATGCCCCCCTCTTGCTGTGTTTTTGTAGTGCATTTTATCCTTTACAATAAAGGCAACCGTCAATGTTTTTTTTGGAGTGCGGCCATCCATATCCAATTTTTTCTCTGTTCCCCTTGTCTTATACTCGAGTCTGTGTCTATCTGCAGGCTCGTGCGCCTGATCTGCCTGCGCTGTGACATCAGTCTAGTCGGCGGCCGTGCAGTGTAACAAAGCCCTGCCTCCTCCTCGTCTGTGATAGGCGAAAACTGACTCACTACTGGGAAACTGAGTCAGTGTTCCGTCACGGACGAGGAGGCGGCGGGGCTTTGTTACACTACACGGCCGCCGACTAGACTGCATATCACAGCGCCGGAGATCATAAGGCTGCAGATGGACACAGTGCCGGTACATGAGGCACAGATCAGGTAGGGAGATGGGCACAGTGAGGCATGCAGATGGACACCAGTGAGGCATGCGGATGGACACAGTGAGGCTGCAGATGGGCATTGTTGACCCTCTTTTCCACTTACGGTAGCTGCTGAATTTCTCACCCTAGGCTTATAATCGAGTCAATACGTTTTCCCAGTTTTTTTGTGGTAAAATTAGGTGCCTCGGCTTATACTCGAGTATATACGGTACTTATGTTTTTTTGTTATCGGGTACAAACGAAAATGTACATAAATGGTATATGGAGTTTATAAAAACCTGCATGAGAAAGCCTCAAAGTACTGCCCTAGAGTCAATGAAGCTGCAAAAGTGCTAAAAGCAGAACTTTACCCAGAAAAACTTGAAAAAAGATAATGCTATTTAGCAAGGAACATACATTCCACAATAATAATTATGCTACCAAAATAAGTGTGTGCCGTAAACTACCTCCAGCACTGTTCCTTTTATTTCTTGTTGGAGACTGACATTTTTCTAAAGCCCAGAGCCTGAGTAAATCTTTAGGCTGTTATCAGATCAACCTCTAATGGCTCTGACGTTCAGCACAATGCAAAAAATGGGGAGCAACTAAGCATGTGCATAGCAGGGCGAGACAGTGCATTACTGGATTTTAAACAGCATAGGCAGTTATTTTTTATGTTTTACAATTTACATAGCTATACCCAGGGCTTTTTTTCTTGGAGAATAGGTGCAGGGATTCAACCATGCCCCCCCCCCCGGTGGTGTGTTTGCACACGCCACAGCAAATGGATGTGGGAGCGTCTCCTTAAAAAGGCATTAAATACCAGGCGTGTGCTACATACAGTGTGCAACGTTCAGCAGTGTGCTTTGTACAGAGTGCAGGGTTCCTTCCTGCCACCTTCTAGAACAAGTACCCCACATCACCTCTCCTGGTATAAATCCTCTCCCCCATCCTGTACAAATGCTTTTTTTCAGACCCTCAAATCTTCTCTTATCTCATCTCTCAACACAGAGCTCAGATACAGTGCGGCTCGATGCAACAGGGAGATGTTTTTCCTCCATAAGAGCTAAGGAGGAGCCTAGCCGAAGCTTCCCTGGCTCTAGTGTGACAGCGCACAAAGAGAAGCTGCGGGTGCCGACAACCGCAGCAAGGCAATGGGTGGATGCCCAGCATTAATGATGCCATTGGCGCCCCCTGTACATATCAGCTGTGCCCGGAGAGGATTTGTTGCAGTGGCTATTACAGGAGTGCTGTCACTTCTAAATAAAGTCAGCATTTTGTGTTTAGATGTGCCAGTAAATGATCGTAATGCACAGGGCAGCACCAGAGGTGGCGGAACGGCTTTCTGCCAAGTCCTGGCTGAAAAAAAAGCGCTCCTGCAAAAGGGGCCAGCCTGAAGTGATCTAGCAGGACTTAATTTTCTGACTAAAGTTCCACTTTAAAACCTGTCTCTATTGGCCCTATTGGAGAGATTGTATCGCACTTCCTGTCTTTCTGACAACTGGACAAGAAATGAGGAAAGCAGTTGTCATAGTGGCAGGAAATCAGTAATAACCTGGTCAAAGTACACTGCTCCCAAGCCCTGAATTAGGACACGTGATCAGGTGCTGAATGCCAGCACAGGGTTATCCTATGCTCCACAGATTGCACAAATTCCCCAAAAAAAAAGATTGCTTGCACACCGAAAAAAAAATCCAATGCTGGTAACTTTATTCATCCGGACAACATAAACCGAGAAGTCCCCTCCTGGGACATTCTCCTTTCATAAGTTTTACCCACAAGGCTATGCTTAATTGTAGAGGTGATGAAGTGTTGAATTATTCTTTTCGCAGTGCTGCTGATTTTCCCTGCAGTAAAAATAATCTGACTGTGGTTCTAATCCTTTCACATTTGGTCCACAATGAAGAGACTTCCCATGATTTTCTATCCCAACAAATAAACTCAATGGGGACATGCAAACAAAATCTAACAGATGTTCTATCACTACTATGAACTCAAAAAATAAATGTTTGCTGTAGATGTACTTTAGGGCATGCTAAAATCATATGCTAGAATATTGAGAGGCCATTTTAGCATGCCTGAAGTGCACTTTAAGGTTTTTGAGGTACGTTTGCAGCTTCATTTTTTAGGACCGCTGTCCTTTTAACCAAGGGTAAGGCAAAAATCACTAACTTCCTTCTATTTTTTTCAAACCTCAGAGTGATCTTGTGGCCGAATTGTCTGGTTCATCAAATCGGATTATGCTAAAAAGTTACATAATGCACCTAGAGGTATGCTAGTGTTGGCTTGTGCCTGGTTTGGGTGTGCAGTGTTTTGTACAGTAAAAGCTGTCTTCTATTAAGCATGACCCGTGTGATAGAACATGCCCTCTCTGCATCACCCCTATCTCTCTGAGGGCAGATACTTCCCGTACAGCTCTGCCCGTTAAGGTAACCCACTTTTTGCCCTGCCCCAGACTGACTCCGGGGCAGGGCAAACAGCTCAAACACATTTAGTGTTACAAATCCAAAACAGAAGTTATTCCAAGGGTTAAAGGGCTCATTTAAAGTGATTGCTCATACATCACTGGTCTAGACTATTAATACTTACCTATTGCAGTGCATGTACCAACATACCTGGAAATGTAAAAGACACAAAAGTTTATCTGGGCAGCATAGTTCTGAAGTGGGAAAAATGCTAAGGACTTGTCTCTGCTGCCAAAAAAATGCTTTCCTTTTTTTTTTCAAGCAATTTAATTTCTTGTACACTACCTATGATCAGTGTCAGGTACACTTCTGTAAGACACAACTAGCTTCTCCCTTTCTTAATTGGTAGAATCCACCTGTTCTGCCTATTACAATAAGGCTGCCGCACTAACATCCCTTCACAATGTTTTTTTCAGCTGCTCTTTTCAAACTGTCTACTGTAATACACGAACATGATTTCCTTTTTTTTTAGGGAATATCAGACATAAAGATCTCTGGAATAGAGGCTCATGCAAGTCATAACACCATGGTGGTCAGAAAGACAAGCCAAGGCCAGATCAGCCACAGTTTTTCACAAAATTCCTTGTACCGCAGTGCCAGCCAGCTGATCTCTTCCCACGATAAGAAGTCAATTTTGGAAGGCTCTATATGGGATAGTGTTATTCAAGGACATGATAGCGGGATGGTAAGTATATTGCAGACTTTTAAAAGAGGTTTAAACCCAGGTTTCTCAGCGTGCTTGGTCCCAATGATACAGCGAAAAGCAGTAGAACTCATGTCTTGCAGCAATTGGAGTTCTAGGTATGACGCCAAACATAGTCTGTGTAAAGTTTGTATGGTCTTCCTGGACTCACCCTTGAGAAGAGTCAATCAAGGGGAATATGATTACCTTGTACAAAAGGTCCATATAGTAAACACAGTTTAAATCTGTTCCAAGGGTGCACTCTGTGCTCAGAGGGTAAACGGTTTATCCTTCTTGGAAATTACTCTTTATTGAAGGAGCTGTAGAAATGTTGAATAGTCTTCCACATGAACTGATAAATTGCTTTAAAAAGGGCTGGGCATGTTACTAAATGCAAAAATTATAAAAGTAGAAAGTTTACCCTATGGCAATCTAATGGCCTTTTGGGGATCAGGAATTATTTTTTTGAGTAAATTGGATCATGCCTTCATATTGATCAACTGTGGGTTTAGGGTTCTGTCGATGCAAGCTTTTTTTTATTTTTATTTCTTCCGGTTAAATTTGATGGGATGTACACATTTGTTTTTTTTTAAGTGTAAGTTTAACAATCCAGGAACATACTGGTAAGTATATTTACGGCAGTACTCTTTTTTTAACCTGCAATGGCTGGTCCCATGCAGAAAATAGACTGGTGCCAAGCCAGTGACCTGGCCCTGCAAAAAGCCAACAGCCACTATAGAAACAGCAGTATTGTTGCCTAATGTCTTCAGTGCACAAAAAGAACCTGAGGTCTAGGACAAGCCTGTCACTAGGTACCAATTTGCTAAAGATCTTACTGGAGAAAAACCACTGCTGTTTCTGTTCTGCTGGGAAAAAAGCTCCTCCTGTTGAATCTGACACCTATCAAATAGGAAGTGATGGCTCCCAAATGGGGACACAGCAATAAAGACTATAGAAACTACTATATCTAAAACGAATAAATAAATAAAAACAAAACAAAGCTTTGACCCATAAACCAATACACACATACCTTTTTAAATCGTATTGTTTTGGGTGTTTTTTTTCTGTTTAGGGTGTGGATGATGAAGATCTCGTCAGTACCATAAAAGGCTTTAGCACAGTAACCAAACAACATACAGCCTTCACCGATACACCTTTGTAACACTGAGACAACCAATGAGCCAGAAGTATGAAGATATCTTCATTGTTATACCACTGTGATATGGAGGTAACCAACGACCAACCAAGGATTTGGAAGACAGGGCCGGGCCCTGAAATATGCTGGTAGTGAAAACAGGTGGAAGCGCACTGGTGATGCCATAGCATCTGAACTGTAGAATGCACACTCACCTTCGTCGCTGGCCATGATCTGCTGCTGTTGGTGGCCTTTCCTTTGTCTGGGGTGAAAGAAAATGTTTGGCTTCCTGTTAGTTGAGGGTAATAAAATTTCTGGCCTGCTTTAGCTTTATGTTGTTTTTTTCATACCACCATATGTAATAACCCTCAGTGACTAGTTTCCAGTCTGCCAGCATTATTATCAGCTCTCAGAGTATTAGCATTAGCACCCAAATGACCACTCAGGCTGTGGATGCTTTCTGAAGAAAAACTGGAAGACTTTGCACATCTTTTGTTTTGATGCACCTGAAGTGTGTTCAGCAAATTAAACCACTTGCCGACCACCCACCGCAGATGTACTGTGGCAGGTCGGTTCTATTGCACAAAACAGCGTACCTGTAGGTCATTTTGTGCAATAGCCACTGGTGGCGCGCACGCCGATTGGACAGAGGGGGAGCCAATCAGCGGGTCACCCGCGATCATCCCCCAGAGAGGCATAACTGCATTCTGCCTATGTAAACAAGGCATATCGCCATTCCGACAGGGAAGATGATAGAGATCTTGTGTTCCTGCTAAGCAGGAACACCAATCTCTAGTCTTCATCCAGTCAGAACAATCCCCATGGAGACATTTAACCCTTTGATCGTCCCTGGTGTTAACCTCTTCCCTTCCAGTGTCATTAGTACAGTAACCGTGCATAAGTTTAGCACTGATCACTGTAATAATGTCACTGGTTCCCAAAAAAGTGTCAGTTAGGAGTCTGATTTGTCTGCTGCAGTCCCGCTAAAATCACTGATCGCCACCATTACTAGTAAAAAAAAAAAAAATTGCCATAAAAATATCCCATAGTTTACCAAAAATATGTAGCAGAATACATATTGGCCTAAATTGATGAAGAAATTCGATTTTTCAATTTTTTTTTCATTGGGTGTGTTTTATAGCAGAAAGACACTTGTACAATCTGACCTCCATCTGGGTTGTCATTCAGCCGATGGGTCCATCCACAGGCACACTAGGGTCATCTGGTTCACTTCCCTTTAGCAGAGCAGTCCCAATGACTTGCCGGTCAATTACCATCATCCCTCTATTGTACATTTCCAGGAAATATCAATGGAAGGGGCAGCTAGAAGTGTGAAGTTTTGATTGTGCTTAGAAAACTGATCAGAGTGCAATGCTACCATTAGCTAAATGATTTCAGTCCATGAGCGCTCTACTTCTAGTGCCTGCTATTTTATTAATGGAATTCACTGCAATAGAAGGTCACTCAATTTGCATTCATTCAGAGGGGGAATTCCTGTTTAGGCACTCTTCACTGGAGCAGGTGTAGCCATTGGAAGATCTCCCCTCTATCTAGGGGCAACGGACAAATTTTGACACTCCCATCACTTTATATAGACTATGGTCATCGTGACTCTCAACTTTATAATAACAGCAAACAAGCACACATACGTTAAAATGAATCTTTTAATATGTCCTTACTGGATAATGTAAACTGAGTTACAGAGTGAGAACACATACATCGCATATTGTAAAATCAGCTCATATTACATTGTTTTTATATATATATTTATACTTTGTTATATAGTGCTTTTATAAAATGGGATTATCATAAAATCCATTTTTTATAATTAGTTGAGGGACACACGAGTCCAAGAATGTTGGGTTAGAATGCCATGTACAGGAAGATTTGTACACTGGCAAACAAAATAACTGTCTAGCCCAGTACAATGCCTTCTATTCGCAGCATGCCTCAGTTTGGGAAAACAGTACCAAGAGCAGGATCATAGACAGAGGGGGGGCTGACTGTCCCTCAACAATTAACTACAAGAAATTGATTTTATGGCGAGTAAAATAAAAATCATTTTCTGAAGCAATCACTGAGGGACACACTCATTTTACAGACTGCTGGGACACCTGAAGAACCTTATGCTCTAAGCTGATGTTGGAAGACACCCGAATATCCACCTGCTAGAACATGTGAGCAGAAGACCAGGTGGCAACTTTGTAACTCTGGAAACAGTAGCTTAATGCCAAAATGCCCAAGAAGCACCCACAGATCTAGTAGAGTGTGCCTGGAACAACTCCAGGTGTAGCGACCACAACCTAGGGTTTAAACATTGCAGTCTTAGAAAGTCTGCCTGCCAACTGTTCACACATTGAATGTAAAAGGTGGATAAAACTAGAAAAAAAGTTCTACTCAGGACAGAATTCTTTCTAGCTTTTGCCAGGGCAAGACTTCTGGTTGTCCCCTGGTGTTTAAATGGATGCCACTGCTGTGGTATTGTCTGACCGATTCCCAATCAGATGACCCTCAAGTTGGGGAGCCCAGCATTGAAAAGACAACCAATCCTCTAAAGCTCCAAAATGTTGATCGGGGGACTAGATTCCTCCAATGTCCAAGCCTGACAGACAGTTATCCATTGTAAAGATCCTCCTCAAGACATGGAAAGGAAGAACTTTGCCAACTCCAGAGCTGGATTCGTTAGCCACCAGGCCAGGGACAACCTGGTCTTGACAAACTTGGTGGGTTGCATGCAGAATTTCTAGGCCCGAATGAAAACATTTAGGGCCTTGATATACAATATGGATCAGATAATCTGTATGGCGACACAGGCAGGTTGGAAGATATGAAATGAGGGGGGGGGGGGGGGGTCTGAATGCAGCATTGTAGCTTGTAGCCCCTGGAGACCACATTCTTTACTCAAGCATCCACTAAAAACTAAGAGACTCCCCCTTTGGGGACTTGGAAGTCCAGGGTGTGTAAGTGAACTGATGAAAAGGAACCACTTTTAGCTTCCAATGAGAGGTCAGGCTTTCCAGGTAAAGCCTAGCCTTTTGGGGCAGATGGGCACACTTGTCCTCAGTGTCATTTTTGATGGTGGTGTACAGGACAGCTCTGAAGTCTCCGTCGAATCAATGAGCATCACTGCTGGGTCTTTAAGCCGGGGAGTGATAATAGTGGCATCCTGCAACTACTCAGGGGCAACATCATTCATCAAAAACATGAGACTCAGAGAGTCCCAACAGGTGAAGGATCAGAGGCTGCTAAAGCCACTGGCAGAGCAGGTAAGGATTTAGCAGGAGAAGGCATGGAAGCACAATTATGGATTCTGTGGATCAGAGTCAGCAATTACAATTGCAAATTAGCCTATAAAATCTTGGAAGGACTGTGGTGTAATCCTCCTGGGAAAGGGCCATGGTGAACAGAGCCAAGGAAGACTCCAAGGATGGCATAAAGTAGAGGATAAAAGTCCAGGTTGTCTGTGCCATGCCCTAGGGACTGCACAGCAAGTAGTATTGGGTTGATTAATGGATCAAAAGCTAGAGGCACCCAGGGAAATTGTAACTTTTCCTCATGCATCTATGATCCAATGTTGTAATGCAAGGCAGATAGTAACACAGCTCAAGGCCAAGCCTTGAATATTCACGAAGCCGCTGCTGGTAGCATGAGGGGTTTAGGGGGCCTAAAGGTGACAAGGTGGACAGCATAAATAAACAGAGGATAGATCAATGCGTCACTTACAGCTTGCAGCAATGGTGAGAAGGTGCTTTCTCAATGTAAAATGAAAGCGTGAGTGCGAACAGCACTCCACCCAGTGGATGACGTCACCCCTCAATGTCTGTTAACCCTTTGCATGATGAACCAATGAGAAGTGGGAAAAACAAATGGTGCCCAACAGTTCTACTAAAGAAGAGCTCCTGTCTCAAATGGAAGGACCCGGTCCCCCCCTTCATTGCAGAATTGGATAGACCTGGTGAACCAGGCAATGCCAATGTATAAACTGACTTATGCAGCTAGAGGTTGTCCTAAGAAATTCGAGAAAATCTGGGCGGGTTGGCTGAAATATACTTCTGAGAATGCTGTAGTGGGATAAGAAGTGGATGTGGTACTGGGATTGGTTTGACGGGATGTGAGCGATGGCCCGGTCTCCAGGAGCCCGGACATGGTTGGAAATTCCTTGCATGATATGGGATGTGCTGGTAACAGTAAATGTCTTGCAACTGTTTACTTAGTGAAGTCTAGATCTTATTGACAGGATGTTACGAACGTAGGATGAAACACATATGATATGCGTTTAAGTTTGAGCTTTGACTATGTGCTGTTGAGTTTATACAACCGTTTATGTAAAATGTAAAAGACATGTGCTGTACATTTTTTATTTCTGTTTTTTGGAAAATCGAATAAATTTACTCTTTAAAAAAAAAAAAGAAGAAGAGCTCCTGATGCTCAGCCCACACAGCCTCCTCATCTTCAGAGACAGGGTTACACTTGGATATGTACCATAGCTCTGGACCAGGAAAGCTCTTTGCGGCTAGCTAACCAGTAAACTCAGGTATGGAAAGTGCCAAAGACAGAGCCCACTGCCTGAAGGTCACATTCCAGGCTAGCTTCTCCCTTGTCCAGCAGGGTGTGGGAACACCCTTGAAAGCTCATGCTGTTGATCAGGATAGCTTTACAAAGAGACCAGCTCAGCCGGGTGTAGAGAAATCTTAATTAATGTTAAAATAAAAATAGCAAAAAGAAAGGTTAGACTTTTCTCTGCACAGGACACTAATGAAAAACTGAGGCATGCAGAGACTGGGAGGGGTTATACCAGGTTGGTCACTGTTTTTTAATTTGCTAGTGTCCAAATTCTCCTCTAGGTGGCAGCATGACTCATTCTCTGAATTCCCGTGTCCCTTAATGAAGGCTAAAGAAAACATTTTATAATTGGTCTGTCTTTATTTTCCAGCTCAGTTAATGTTACAAGATTCCTAAATACTGACAAAAAAAATCTAAACTGGAGTTAGACAAATGGTGCATTCAAGAAGTTGGTGTTTAGACACCGAAGTGCAATATTGCTGTATATAAGTCACGCTTTGCAAACGCCGTTGAAATATAAAAAGGACTATTGCGTCTCGTGCAAAATATGCTATATTTTATATCAACAAAAGAAAAAAAGGGAATATAAATTAAATATTTGGCTAAATATATATGTACTGTGTCAGTGTTTTTAGAGATTAGGATAAATAATAGTGTCATTCAATAATTTACGTGTGCACATTGTGGATTTGTACAGACAGTCGTGCAGTGCGGTCCCCTCTCGCCATGTCTGGGTATTTCTGATTAAATGGTGAAGAAAAGTTACTTGATCTCTTTGGTGACCACCTCCTTCACCTCTGCCCACTGGCTTGGCCAATGCAATGCAACACTTTTTCCTGTCTAATTACTAAATATATTTTATTGAATGTTAGGCTGGGTTCACACTAGCTGTGGCCGTGGCTCACAGCAGGGGTCCGGTGCACGACTGTTCACCGTTTCAGGTGCAAATTTGTGGCTGAATTTGCACCTGAAAAATGGTCAAGAAGACGCACAGGACCCTTCTGCAATCTGGGTCGCGGCCGCCCACATCCAATTTGCATCAGTGTGGAGGAGCAGAATCCCTCTGCATTTGGGGACACAAGTCTTCAAATGATCCAAGAAAGATGTGAATTTGCTCAATAAATCTACACAGTAAACATAAGTTTGGTATAGGGTTTAGAGTCAAAAAGCGGTTGCATTGGAGAAAACTATTCTTCTGACTACATTTGTAGAAAAAATGATGACCAGAGAGGATCTTCTATAAGAACTGTCAAAAATTATTTAAAACGGAGAGAAAGTGCCTATGCAATTAGTAGTCCCTACCCCTAACAAAGTGTCCCTTACTCCATTTGCAGGAATCTGTCCCCCATGCTTTCTGAAGTTTTGGTGGTTCCCAAAATTGAATTCAAGAAAGCTGGTCTCCAAGATTAACAGCATCCACGGCCTAGTAAATTCCCTTATTGCACAACAGACCTGTGGTGTTAAAGCACATGGGGGTCTACCCAAGTGCAACTAGAACTGTGCAGAAGACATAAGTATAGTCAACTGAGCCTTGAATAGCAGTGTTAGACAACAGCGGGGAAAGGGGATCATTCCTAAAAAGGTAGCCGGCCTGTCTAGCAAGCCCCATTGTGATCAACAGGAAATAAAATAGTCTGCATCTATTATGGGAGATCCAGCGCAATAACTAATTATTTAAACAAGAAAACCTATATTAAAATGCAGCTAATATTATTATTCAGAGATCAAGCCATTACAGTTCAGTGTCACTGTATCACAAATGTCGTTTTGGGGTAACCACACCGCACACTCCTCTGAACAAATCCTTAGCGTCATCTTCTTACCTAGAAATAAGATATACAGTATAATGCATCAAAGTAGCCAAAAAACTTGCTAGGTAAAATTTTACAAGTCTTGTGTACAACACCAGAATAGAACAAAATCGTAAAAATATATTTCTAAGAAAAAGAAATTAATAAATAGAGATGGAATGAACCCTTCACAAGCTTTAACAGCAAGATAAAGTAAAATCAAGCACTGCTGGCTCCATTTACTACGGTATCAGCAGGGAGAATTGTTTTAGTCTGTTACTCATTTCAATAAAAATGTTCATATCACTCAACCACTGAGCTCTGGGAGCCAGAAAAGTAAACTGTGATTGGGTTCAGACAGACAGTTCTTCCCTCAGACACACTGAGAAATAAGAGCCAGTGAGAACACAATGGATCCCATTCACGAAAAGAAAACTAGGGATGCTGACCATGGCAACCAATCAGGCTGGATTTCTTAAATCTTAAATCAACTCTTCCTCTACAAGAAAAAATAAAAAATACCCTGCAAAACAAGCGATTCTGTTGGGGCTGTAGCTCTTGTGAAAAAAACAAGAACAGACTTCAGGATAGGCGAGTATAAAACAGGGTATTCGTTTCCACCAACCTATTCCGCTACCAGTTCCACAGATCTACTCATTCTTGTAAGGCTACTGCCCCCTGCAAAACCATTATAGCCGACGCATTTTAGCCATTTTAGATATCTGGTCTCCTGACCTAGGCATCCAACACTATCAGAAGTGTCAAATGTTAAGATCCTGTTGGGGGGGGGGGGGGGGGGGGCTGTACCTCTTGCTAAAGATCCAAGGAATGGACTCCAGGATATGAGAGTATAAACAGGTATTTGTTTCCACTTTTTGAAAACAGAGTCACTTTGCACCGCACTGGAAAATGCCAGCCAGAATCTGATTAGCTGCAATGGTCAATACGCTTCCACTTTTTCCTTTAATGCAGTGTTTCCCAAACTATAGCTAGTCACATCTCACCATCACTAGTCATTCTTAGCAGCTTGTGGAAAATATTATTTCTGTAATCTGAATATTCTGTAAAACAGAGGCCAGCAAGTGAGCCATAAAAAAAGAAGGAATCCCATGATAGGAGGAGGAATAGAGGCTCAAGTGTTTCCTTTGCGGCTTTAAGTAAGGTGTCCCCAGCATCCCAGTAATCTTGCCTTCCTCCTTTCTAGAGGTGATGGCTGAAAGAAGGTACATGGACATCTTCATTGATAAAACTACCATGTCTTGAAGATAGTAAAACCATCATATCTGACAGTAAATATTACAAAAATGGTTAAACACAGACACCAGCAGAAGCCTGCATGTACCCTCTTATGTTTTCTCGAGTGCGCTGGTGGCCTAGGGCTCTGAATAAGATTCTGAAATCAGAGCTCCAGCATCCCAGTCTCTGTACTTTGTACTTCTCGACTAAGGAAGAGCTCCGGCGTGTTCGCGAACATCACGTGCAGAGCCCGCCAGGAAGTCGGCACTGCACAGCGCTAATCACAGATGGTGAGACATTTCCCGATGTGCGACTGCAGAGATCAGGAAATGTCTCACTGCCTGTGATTAGCGCTGTGCAGTGCCGACTTCCTGGCGGGCTCTGCACGTGATGTTCGCGAACATGCCGGAGCTCATCCTTATTCTCGACTAGTTACTAAAGCAGCCCATACACAGAGCAAATTTCTTTCCTGCAACCAGTGGTTGTGGGGGGGGGGGGGGGGAGCCATCCCTGCCGGAAGAAGACAGTGTTTATTGATAGCGGCTATACTAGCCACTAGCGATATAACCACATGCAAAATCCAGCAGGCTGGTTGTACCAAAGTTGTTTGATCGATCAACTTGGTACATTCAGCCTGCTCATACATGGTTTGAATCTTGGCCGGTTCCTGCAGAGATTTGAATTGTCTACGGCCAGCCTAAGGCGTCTCACTCAGCACACAAGAATGCAGGGCTAGAGGGGAAGAAGATGCTTCAAAACAGTAAGTTCTGCCACCTTTCTCCAGGGGTGCCAAGTGTACAAAAAAAAAAAAAAAAGGCTCGCCAGTGTATGTCAGGTTTATAAACCATCATATGGTATGTTAGGTTTGTTTTAAACAACTATCCGAGAGGAAATAGGAAGTCTGAGGTTTCCAGTGTATCTCCAAGGCTGCATTCACACCCGAGTGTTTTGTAGCTTGAAGTGCAAAGACGCTCAACAAGAAAAATCCCATTCATTTCAATGGTCCCTGTTCACATCTGGGTGTGGACAGGGACTATTGAAATTAATGGGATTTTGCTGGTTGAGCGTCTGAGCTTCAAGCTACAAAATGCTCAAGTGTAAGTGCAACCTAAAGGGGACAGAATGAGAAAGCAAAAAACATGTTTTTGCAAACTTGCTTGCTTTACAGGGATATATTAAATAAGCATAAATAAGCATACAAATGTGTGCTATTTAGAGAGACACGGTCACCACCAAAAAAAAAAAGTTCACACAAAGAAATGTTTTAATACTTACCTGTCCTGCTGCCTTTCGCAATTTATCCCTGTATTCAAGAGCTGCCGTTGATGGACAAATCTTTACACGGAATGCTTTTAAAAGAGTGGTCCACCTCTGAGCTCTGTGGGACACAGCAGTGACGTATGGACCAGGTGAAGACACCACAGTACTCATAGCTGAGGACCAGGCATCCGACACACTTGGAAGTATGCCAGATGCCGACGATAAGTTGTTATACAAATAAATATAACGCTCAGGTGAAAACAAAACAAAAAAAATATCAAAACAAACATACACCTGCTGCAGCAACCATGCAATATTTTACAGAGTAGACAACAAATTGGACAAACTATGCCGTGCTGGTACATCCTCATGTGTCACCTAAAGTGCAGCAAGTAAAAATCCAAAAAAGAGTGAATGCGAAAAAGAAAGACAAAAAGAAAATATCACCAAAAAAGTCCAGTAAAGCACAAAACAGATCCACTTCAGCCAGTGATCCCTTGGTGTGTTAGAAAATGAAAGAATAAACTCTAAGTTCCGTGTATTGTGAGTCAACACCACGCTGTGGCTGCATGCAAGGCTTACCGGAAGCAATTGACCACCCGTTACAGATGGGTCCAAAACACCATGAAGATAGTATGGGCACAGATCTCCTAAAAGGAAGAAAATGATCCCCAGCAGATGCAACACACCTCCACTAAGAAACTCCACACATCGACATGTTGGGAAGATTTCTCATAGTGTAATCTATTTAAAAAGAAATTACTTATTGAAAAATCGTTACACTCACATTTCATAGAAGAAAGAGCTTTTTTCAAATAAAATCCCCAGATTTTATTTGAGAAAATGCTTTCTTGTTCAGTAATGATGAAACGCACCGGGCGAAGCCAGCTGTGACGTCACCGCGTTCTGACCGGAAGTGATCGGGAAGCCATTTAATGTATCTGTTTGGATTTTATTTGAGAAAGCGCTTTCTTGTTCTACGAAATGTGAGTAACAATTTTACAATAAAGTGAACATTTTTTAAATAGATTACACTATGAGAGATCTTCCCAACATATCGATGTGTGGAGCTTCTTAGTGGAGGCGCGTTGCATCTGCTAGGGATCATTTACTTTATTTTAGGAGATCTGTGACTATACTACCTTTATGCTGTTTTTGACCTATCTGTAAAGGGTGGTCAATTGCTTCCGGTAAGCCTTGCATGCAGCCACAGTGTGGTGTTAACTCACAATACATGGAACTTGGAGTTTATTCTTTCATTTTCTAACACACCAAGGGATCACCGGCTGAAGTGGATCTGTTTTGTGCTTTAGACTTTTGTGATATTTTCTTTTTGTCTCTCTTTTATTCGTTCACTCTTTTTGGATTTTTACTTCCATTGTGCACTTTAGGCGACACATCCTCACTCACTTAAGATCGGATATACCAGCGCGGCATAGTTTGCCCAGATGCTGAAGATAATTTTAGGTGGTGGTGTCTCTTGATTACAGCAGAGAACTGCAGCACAGGCAGAATAAGATATAAGTACTAAAATTACTTATTTTTCATGCTTTCTTTTGTATCATTTTGCGACCGAGTCGCTTTAAATATATGTACAGCACCGACCTACACGGCTTGCAAACTGTCAAGTAGTATTGGTCATTTGTGATGCAGGGACTGGTCCATAGCACTTTTTTTCTTGCCTCCCTGAGCAGCCTTTAAGTGCCTTCCCTCCTCTGCACTGTATACCGACTCCTTCAATATGGCCGTGGAGCCCTTAGGAGTAGATACATTCAGTATTCTACTTCCATGAGCATGCTCCCTGGTCCACCTGTCATACAGTGATAATACAGAGAGCACACCCTTCCACATAGCCATACTGAGGGTAAATACCACAACTGATATCCATCTCACACTTTGGGAAACACTGCTGTAGTGTTAATAAATAAGCCCCAGTATGCTTGTTCTGTAGTCATGCTTGGACAATGAAAACTACTTCCCAGCTATTAATTTCACAATGCATAGTCCTGGCAGGAGGAATCACTTTTTTTGCGCCGTGGTGAAGTGGTAGACTTTGTAGGCGACGGCGACGCTGTACCAGAAGATTCACTTCCGCCATCCCCAGGCGAGGAGGTTAAATGAGGTACTTGTGATACTTTACGTCTGCCAAGAAAGGCTCCTTCAAAGCCGCTTCTCCTCTTTGTCTCTGACTTGGTCTCGTTTTCCTCCTCTATGATCCTCTTCCTGACATCAGCATTATCAGGCAAGCAGCAGGAATCAGAAACAGCCTCAGCACCCTGGCTTCCTTTCAGAGCAATTATGGGTGTTTCGTCAGTAGAGCAGCTTTCGTGGTCATTTGGTTTTGGGTCGTTCTTCACCACCAAACTCCCGATTTCCAGGCTAAATTTTTCGGAGTTGTTTTTGTTGAAACTGAATGATTGAAAATCACGGTAACTGTGGAAACTCTCTGTACGCCGGGCCCGTGCTAAGAGGGGGCTCTCACGGTAAGGCCTCACTGAGCCATATGTGGCAGCTTCGTGTATTGTTTCATGGTGGAGTTGTAAACTGTAAGGAAGAACAGAAGATTAAAAAGAGCTACACCAGCCAAATACACAGGACAGTTTAACTGTAACAATTATCCACAACATTGCTGTACTGTGGGATTACAAAACATTTAGTCGGGTGACATCACTTGAGGACCTGCAGACTCCACCTTAGGCCCCTTTCACACGGGACGGATCAGTCATGATCCGCCCCATGAACCTCCGCTTGCTCAGCGGGGATCGCTCCGTTGATCCCCGCTGAGCCGGCGGATGACTGGGCGGTCCCCCGCACACTGTGCAGGGACCGCCCTGTCAGAGCGCCGCTCTCCCCCATGGGGGATCGGATGACGACGGACCGTAGAGTCCGTTGTCATCCGATCCGATGACGGATGGAAAAATAGGGTTTTCCTCCATCACACTTTGGCGGATCGGAGCGGGTCGGATGTCAGCAGACATGTCACCGCTGACATCCGTGGCTCCATAGGGGTACATGGAGCATCCGTTCAGGTCCGCCTAAAAAACTGACAGGCGGACCTGAACGGACCATCCATGTGAAAGACCCCTAAGGCTGCTTTCCCACTGCAGCTCATGTATTTTTACACTGCGGTACTGTACTTGAAAAAAAAAAATAATAATGCATTGCATGCAGACATATAGAGCCATAAATAGCTGGTTGTTAAGTACACCATTGGGATCGGGTGATTGTTCCGCCTGCAAAAAAAAATATTTAAAATCAGCAGCTACAAATACTGCAGCTGCTGACTTTTAAAATAAGGACACTTTTCTGTCTATGGCGCCCGTGATGTCCTTACCCGAAGCAAACCCGTCTCTCGTCCCCCGGGTGGAGGTCTTGGCATCTCCGGTAAGGGAATCAGGAAGTGAAGCCTTGCGGCTTCACAGCCTTGCGGCTTCACAGCCTGTTTCCTACTGCACATGCGCGAGTTGCGCTTCACGTTCTCAATTGGTCCTTGCTGTCTTCTGGGACCTGTGCGTCTCCCAGAAGACAGCAGGGGGGGCGGAGGAGGGATCGAACATGGCGTAGTTCGCCGCAAATTTTGCGGCGCTCTTTCGCTGGAAGTGGGAGCAAATACCTGCATTAGACAGGGTATCTGCTCCCCCCTCCCCCTGAAAGGTGCCAAATGTGACACCGGAGGGGGGGAGGAACCCCTCCTCCGGTCCTTAGGGGAGCCGGAACCCAGCATCCTTAATCCCCAGTGACAATGCCTCCCCTGTAATCAGCATGCTCCAGCTCAGGAGCAATGCTACCACTGGAGGGGGGAGGAGGTGGGGGAAGGCCAGATCCGAGGAGGGGAGGAGGCGGGGAAAGGAAGATCCAAGGAGGGGAGGAGGCCGGATCCGAGGAGGCAGGGGAAGGCCCGGATTCGAGGAGGGTAGGAGAAAGGGGAAGGCCAGATTCGAGGAGGGGAGGAGGCAGGGGAAGGCCGGGTTCGAGGAGGGGAGTAGGCAGGGGAAGGCCGGGTTCGAGGAGGGGAGTAGGCAGGGGAAGGCCGGGTTCGAGGAGGGGAGGAGGCAGGGGAAGGCCGGGTTCGAGGAGGGGAGGAGGCAGGGGAAGGCCGGGTTCGAGGAGGGGAGGAGGCAGGGGAAGGCCGGGTTCGAGGAGGGGAGGAGGCAGGGGAAGGCCGGGTTCGAGGAGGGGAGGAGGCAGGGGAAGGCCAGGTTCGAGGAGGGGAGGAGGGGAGGAGGCAGGGGAAGGCCGGGTTCGAGGAGGGGAGGAGGCAGGGGAAGGCCGGGTTCTAGGAGGGGAGGAGGCAGGGGAAGGCCGGGTTCGAGGAGGGGAGGAGGCAGGGGAAGGCCGGGTTCGAGGAGGGGAGGAGGCAGGGGAAGGCCGGGTTCGAGGAGGGGAGGAGGCAGGGGAAGGCCGGGTTCGAGGAGGGGAGGAGGCAGGGGAAGGCCGGGTTCGAGGAGGGGAGGAGGCAGGGGAAGGCCCGGATTCGAGGAGGGTAGGAGAAAGGGGAAGGCCAGATTCGAGGAGGGGAGGAGACAGGGGAAGGCCGGGTTCGAGGAGGGGAGTAGGCAGGGGAAGGCCGGGTTCGAGGAGGGGAGGAGGCAGGGGAAGGCCGGGTTCGAGGAGGGGAGGAGGCAGGGGAAGGCCGGGTTCGAGGAGGGGAGGAGGCAGGGGAAGGCCGGGTTCGAGGAGGGGAGGAGGCAGGGGAAGGCCAGGTTCGAGGAGGGGAGGAGGGGAGGAGGCAGGGGAAGGCTGGGTTCGAGGAGGGGAGGAGGCAGGGGAAGGCCGGGTTCTAGGAGGGGAGGAGGCAGGGGAAGGCCGGGTTCGAGGAGGGGAGGAGGCAGGGGAAGGCCGGGTTCGAGGAGGGGAGGAGGCAGGGGAAGGCCGGGTTCGAGGAGGGGAGCAGGCAGGGGAGGGCCGGGTTCGAGGAGGGGAGGAGGCAGGGGAAGGCCAGGTTCGAGGAGGGGGAGGAGGCAGGGGAAGGCCAGGTTCGAGGAGGGGGAGGAGGCAGGGGAAGGCCAGGTTCGAGGAGGCGGGGGAAGGCCGGATTCGAGGAGGGGAGGAGGCGGGGGAAGGCCGGATTCGAGGAGGGGAGGAGGCAGGGGAAGGCCGGATTCGAGGAGGGGAGGAGGCAGGGGAAGGCCGGATTCGAGGAGGGGAGGAGGCAGGGGAAGGCCGGATTCGAGGAGGCAGGGGAAGGCCGGATTCAAGGAGGCAGGGGAAAGCCAGATTCGAGGAGGCAGGGGAAAGCCAGATTCGAGGAGGCAGGGGAAAGCCAGATTCGAGGAGGCAGGGGAAAGCCAGATTCGAGGAGGCAGGGGAAAGCCAGATTCGAGGAGGCAGGGGAAAGCCAGATTCGAGGAGGCAGGGGAAAGCCAGATTCGAGGAGGCAGGGGAAAGCCAGATTCGAGGAGGCAGGGGAAAGCCAGATTCGAGGAGGCAGGGGAAAGCCAGATTCGAGGAGGCAGGGGAAAGCCAGATTCGAGGAGGCAGGGGAAAGCCAGATTCGAGGAGGCAGGGGAAAGCCAGATTCGAGGAGGCAGGGGAAAGCCAGATTCGAGGAGGCAGGGGAAAGCCAGATTCGAGGAGGCAGGGGAAAGCCAGATTCGAGGAGGCAGGGGAAAGCCAGATTCGAGGAGGCAGGGGAAAGCCAGATTCGAGGAGGCAGGGGAAAGCCAGATTCGAGGAGGCAGGGGAAAGCCAGATTCGAGGAGGCAGGGGAAAGCCAGATTCGAGGAGGCAGGGGAAAGCCAGATTCGAGGAGGCAGGGGAAAGCCAGATTCGAGGAGGCAGGGGAAAGCCAGATTCGAGGAGGCAGGGGAAAGCCAGATTCGAGGAGGCAGGGGAAAGCCAGATTCGAGGAGGCAGGGGAAAGCCAGATTCGAGGAGGCAGGGGAAAGCCAGATTCGAGGAGGCAGGGGAAAGCCAGATTCGAGGAGGCAGGGGAAAGCCAGATTCGAGGAGGCAGGGGAAAGCCAGATTCGAGGAGGCAGGGGAAAGCCAGATTCGAGGAGGCAGGGGAAAGCCAGATTCGAGGAGGCAGGGGAAAGCCAGATTCGAGGAGGGGAGGAGGCGGGGAAAGGCCAGATTTAAGGGGTTGGGGGGAAGACCGGATTCGAGGGGGGGAGGGCCAGACCGAGGTTCTGGTGACCACCAAAAGGGGAAGGAGGCTGTACGGGGGGGGCATCGTTTACATCCCCGCTGATTTTTAAAAAAGCTAGCATGTGCTGGCTCCTTAACAATCAGCTATTCACTGGTTAAGGATGCTGGTGGGTGCCTTAAAGCGGAGTTCCACCCAAAAATTGAACTTCCGCTTTTCAGAAACCTCCCCCCCTCTGGTGTCACGTTTGGCACCTTTCAGGGGGGAGGGGGGTGCAGATACCTGTATAATACAGCAGGTAATTGCACCCCCTTCCGGGGAGCGACTCCACCCCCCTGCCTGCTGGGAAACACACTGGTCCCAGGAGACAGCGCGGACCACTGGGAACGCGCCCTGCTACTCGCGCAGTAAGGAATCGGGTAGTGAAGCCGCAACGCTTCACTTCCTGATTCCCTCACCGAGGACGGCGGCGGGGGGGGGGGGGGGGGGGGTGCGAGCCGAGAGACGAGCGACTGCTTGTCTTCGGCTGCCGACATCGCTGGACTCCAGGACAGGTAAGTGTCCATTTATTAAAAGTCAGCAGCTGCAGTATTTGTAGCTGCTTGCTTTTAATATTATTTTTTTTCGCGGTACCTCCGCTTTAACAATCAGCATACTGTTGCTAGAGGACGCCAAGAACACACCTAAATTCGATCCCTGGGTGCTTTTTTTTTTGCCGTGTTTCCAATTGAATGTTACTTCTTGACACGCTCTTTGGAGTGCTTTTTAAAAGTGCACCAAAGATGCAGCATGCAGGACTATTCAAACCGCAGCGCAATGATGTGAAAAGTCTCATAGGCTTTAAAGTAAAATCATTTTTGATGCGCTTTTGTCCTGCTGGAAAAGGTGCGTTCCCACAAGGCAAAAACGCATCAGTGTGATAGGAGTCTAAAAAGCCTGCCTGCTCACTAGATAATACCAACGCTGGGCACATTCTCTCCAAGTTCTCACTCTCCTGAAGGCCCAGATAAGTACCCCCATCTGGTTTTACCTTAAAATGCTATATGCCAACACAATAAAGATTGATTTTAGCATTTCATATTAGCAGAACAAAAAATAAAAAAAACATTTCATCAGTTTTGAAAGAATAAGAACTACGGGGTGTTTAAGAGAATAACTGTTTCAGAGAAGTTCTTTAGAGAAGAATTAAAACATGAATAACCCATTAAAAAGGAAAAAAATACTTTTTGCTGCCATACACCATCTGCCATCTAAAGCGGTTACTGCAGTAATTTATTTCTGCCACTAGAAGTTGCCAGTCTTCTATATTGAATGACAACTAGTGTCATTCAACTTACTTTCAATGAGCCCAAGGTGTCATGGACACTCCCCCTGGGGTGAGTCATCATGGCAGTCTGTGCTCACGGGGCTGCTACACTAAACTGCTGGTGCACATTATTACATGAACGCCGTCATTATCGGACACGCGGAAAAAAGGTAGGTGTGTAAACTAAGTGCAGGGGGAAGCCAGTGTTCTGCTTTAAGCATGGGCCAATTCACATTTTGCCCTCCATAGAGCAGTGTTTCTCAACCTTTCAGTCAAGGCACTCTTTAAATTATGGACAGTCTCAAGGCACCCCATTCTAAAATGTAAAAAGATATTTTAATAATTTTATATAATGCAACATCCACACACCCAGGACACCCAATGTTAGAAGTGATTTATTCTTCCAAATCAAATACACTTCTGCACACTGGTACTGACTAGTACTCCAGGGTTTCTCTTCTTCCTCAGTTTTTCTTCATCACTCAGCTAATGTGACCCCAGCTCTGATGGAGAGGGGCAGGGGAGAATCAAACAAGGATGCTCTGCAGACAACTGACATCCTCCTTTATCAAACGCTGAGGTCATTGGTTGTTCGGATGCCGGCGGTCGTAATGGTGCACAATGAAAACCTGTGGCTTTGTGCAACTAAAAGGAAGGCTTGATCAACCTGCTGGCTTGTATACGATTTTTGGGCAATTTTTGGGCATTTTGCCAAGGCACCCCTGAAGAAACCTTAAGGCGCCCCAGGGTGCCAGGACACCCTGGTTGAAAAAGGCCACCATAGAGCATCTAGTAACCTTGCAATAAAGTGAATCATGAAAAATACTTCCATCTACACACAACTATAAGTGAATGGAGTGTAAAAGAATTGTTCTAGTTTACCTGGAACTGGAATCACGCAGGCGACTTTGGTAAACCACAGAAGTGGCTGGGCTGATGTTTGGCGTAGCACATCGTGAAGCACTAAGGTCACACTGATCCAGTAACTTTAACAGCTCTTCTTCGGTCGGGCCACCGGCATCTGTAAACACTGAAGCAGATATAATCTAATCAGTGGTGCTCCTGGATCAAGTGCAGGGGCTTCCTTTGATGCTTCACATTTATATATTCAACTGCACAGTTCCCATCTTTACCACAGCTGATGAGATCAGAGAGAAGCTCATGACTGTACTGCCATCTGTGCATACTGAGAGCACTTGAGGGGTTCTGTAATGTTCTCAGCATACACAATTGACAAGTAGTAGCAAAAAGTAACAAAATATTACAGCTGCCATTCCAATGACCAAAAAGCTGAAAAAAGATGCTCATCAATTCAGAAATGCAACTGCTAACCAAACCCCCCCCCCCCACCTTCTCCGATTGTCACTTACCTTTGTCCTCTATCTTTAAAACCATGTCCATGGCGGTGGTCAGGTCCCACATTTGAATGCTGCCATTGGAATGTCCAGTGAAGAGGTAGCGCCGAGGCCTGGAGCCCATACGACTAGATCCTTCACATTCCCGTACAGTAAAGCATGTGATGGTAGTGCAGTCTACGGCCTGGATTTCACAGATTCTGCACACAAAAAAAAACTGCTTACAATTTTGATTAAAGTAATACTCCAGACAAAACTAGTGAGCAAGTGAGGAAGGCCTCCCCAACCTCCTACAGAGCCTCCAGCCCCCCAAACTCCAACAGTGTCCACCATGGCTTCTCAACCTCCCACAGTGCTCCCCAAACCCTGCAACACCTTGAAGTCTCCCACATTACCCCTGCAAATTCCCCAGTCCCTCCAGAAACCCTCACAGTTTACACCAAGCCCTCTCCAAAAACCTCATCCCCTTCAAGGCCATCAAGTCTGCTACAGAGTGCCCTAACACCCATCTTCCCCCACAGTGATACCCAGCCCTATCCAGCATTTCAAGACTTCAACATATTTTAAATTCACGTACTTTTATTGTGAGCCATTTTATTTATTTTTCTTAAATACTGTTTGGGCATTGAAGGTTTTGGAAGAATTTACCCCGGTCTCAATAAGGTTGAGAGCCACTGAATTACAGTGAACCTGCCCTGTATTCTTAACAACTTCAGCTCCGGAAGGTTTACCCCCCTTCATGACTAGGCCATTTTTTTGCTATGCAGCACTGCGTTACTTTAACCACTTAAGCCCCGGACCAATACACAGCATAAAGACCAGGCCCCTTTTTGCGATTCGGCACTGCGTCGCTTTAACTGACAATTGCGCGGTCGTGCGACGTGGCTCCCAAACAAAATTTACGTCCTTTTTTCCCCCACAAATAGAGCTTTCTCTTGGGGGTATTTGATCACCTCTGCGGTTTTTATTTTTTGCGCTATAAACAAAAATAGAGTGACAATTTGGAAAAAAATGCAATATGTTTTACTTTTTGCTATAAGAAAAATCCCCCAAAAATATATAAAAACATTTTTTTCCTCAGTTTAGGCCGATACGTATTCTTCTACATTTTATTTATTTATTTATTTTTTACTAAAAATATCGCAATCTGCGTTTATTGATTGGTTTCCGCAAAAGTTAGTGTTTACAAATTAGGGGGTAGTTTTGTGGCATTTTTATCTAAAAATTTTTTTTTACTAGAAATGGCGGCGATCAGCGATTTTTTTCGTGACTGCGACATTATGGCGGACACATCGGACACTTTTTGGGACCATTGTCATTTTTACAGCAATCAGTGCAATAAAAAAGCACTGGTTACTGTAAAAATTACACTGGCAGTGAAGGGGTTAACCACTAGGGGTGCTGAAGGGGTTAAGTGTGCCTAGGGGAGTGATTACTACTGTGTGGGGGCGTGTCTATGAGTGACACGTGACCGATCTCCGCTCTGATTACAAAGAGCGGAGATCGGTGACATTGTCAGTAGGGGAGCGGGGAGATGTTGTGTTTACACCAACATCTCCCCGCTCCATGCCTCCGTGAGACGATCGCGGGACCCGCGATCCGACTCACGGGGAAGGCAGGGGGGGTCGCGGGCATGTTAAGCGACGTCGGGCAGTTAAAGGGGACGTACAGGTACGTGATTGTGCCTGTACGAGCCATTCCGACGTATATATACAGTGGCTGGTCCTTAAGTGGTTAACTGACAATTGTGCGGTCATGCAACACCGTACCCAAAATAGAGCTTTCTTTTGGTGGCATTTGAAAACCTCTGCGGTTTTTATTTTTTCCGCTATAGAAAACAACAACAAAAAAAAAAACACGACCAACAATTTTGAAAAAAAAAATATGTTTTACTTTTTGCAAAAAAAAAACTACTAAAAAAAAAAAAAAAAATGTAAAAAATCTAATTTCTTCATAAATTAGGCCAATATGTACAGGTGCATCTCAAAAAATTACATTTTATAAATTCATTACACACAGAGTGATATATTTCAAGAATTTATTTTAAATTTCGACAATTGTAGTTTATAGCTAGCGAAAACCCAAAATTCTGAATCTCTAGAAAATTTGAATATTACATAAGACCATAAAAAAAAGATTTTTAATACAGAGATATTGGCTTACTGAAAAGCACGTCCATGTAGAGTATAGTATGCACTCAATACTTTGCATGAATTACTGCATCAATGCGGCGTGGCATGGAGGCGATCAGCCTGTGGCACTGCTGAGGAGTTATGGAAGCCCAGGTTGCTTTGATAAGCGGCCTTCAGCTCGTCTGCATTGTTGGGTCTGGTGTCACTCATCTTCCTCTTGACAATTCCCCACAGATTCTCTATGGGGTTTAGGTCAGGCGAGTTTGCTGGCCAATCAAGCACAGTGATACCATGATCATGAAACCAGGTATTGGTACTTTTGGCAGTGTGGGCAGGTGCCAAGTCCTGCTGGAAAATGAAATTAGCATCTCCATAAAGCTGGTCAGCAGAGGGAAGCATGAAGTGCTCTAGAATTTCCAGGTAGATGGCGGTGCTGACTTTGGACTTGATAAAACACAGTGGACCAACACCAGCAGATGACATGGCTCCCCAAATCATCACTGACTGTGGAAACTTCTCACTGGACCACATGCAACTTGGATTCTGTGCCACTCCACTCTTCCCCCAGAAGACTTCCAAATGCAAAATTTACTTTCATCCGAAAAGAGGACTTTGGACCACTAAGCAACAGTCCAGTCCCTTTTCTCCTTAGCCCAGGTAAGACGCCTCTGACATTGTCTCTGGTTCAGGAGTGGCTTGACACAAGGAATGTGACAGTTGTAGCCCATGTCCTGGATACGTCTGTGTGTGGTGCTTTTGAAGCACTGACACCAGCCGTAGTCCACTCCTTGTGACTCTCCCCTTTGCTTCACAAGGCTGTGGTTATCCCTGTTGCTTGTGCACCTTTTTCTACCACACTTTTTCCTTCCACTTAACTTTCCATTAATATGCTTGGATACAGTACTCTGAACAGCCAGCTACTTTAGCAATGACATTTGTGACTTACCCTCCTTATGGAGGATGTCAATGACTATCTTCTGGACAACTGTCAAGTCAGCAGTCTTCCCCATGATTGTGTAACCTACTGAACCAGACTGAGAGACCATTTAAAGTCTCAGGAAACCTTTACAGGTGTTTTGAGTTAATTAGCTGATTAGAGTGTGACACCATGTCGTTGATTTACTAAAGGCAAATAGACTTTGCACTTTGCAAAGTGCAGTTGCACTCTGCAAGTGCAGTTGCTCCAGAGCTTAGTAAATTAGGTAAGGCTTCACTTTGCAAAGTATACCCAATCACGTGCAAGGAAAATAAAAAAAAAAAGCATTTTTGCTTGCACATGAATGGTTGATGGAAGTCATCAGAGCTTCTGCTCATTTACTAAGCTCTGGAGCAGCTGCACTTGCAGAGGGCAACTGCACTTTGCAAAATAAAAAAGTCTATTTGCTTTTAGTAAATCAACCCCCATGAGTCTACAATATTGAACTTTTTGACAATATTCTAATTTTGAAATAATGAATTTTGGGTTTTTACTAGCTGTAAGCCATAATCATCAAAATTAAAAAAAAAAAAAAAGAAATATTTGAAATATATATCACTCTGTGTGTGATGAATCTACATAATATACAAGTTTTACTTTTTGAATTGAATTACTGAAATAAATGAACTTTTTGACAATATTCAATTTTTTTGAAGATGTACCTGTATTCTGCTACATATTTTTGGCAAAATAAATCCCAATAAGTGTATATTGATTGGTTTGCACAAAAGTTATAGCGTCTACAAACTCTGGGATATATTTATGGAATTTTTATTTATTTATTCTTTTTTACTAGTAATGTTGGCGATCAGGAAATTATAGCAGGACTGCGATATTGCGGCGGAAAAATCGGACACCTAACTGACACTTTTCTGGGAACCAGTGACACGAATAAAGTGAACAGTGCTAAAAAAAGGGATTTTTATAACAGCTTACCTGTAAAATCCTTTTCTTGGAGTACATCACGGGACACAGAGCGACTTAGTCATTACTAATGGGTTATATAGATTACCTTCAGGTGTTGGCACTGGCCAATTCCAAACCGGAAGTACCCTCCCCTATATAAGCCCCTCCCATCCGGGAGCACCTCAGTTTTGTAGCCAAGCAATAAGTGTCCCAAAAAGAGGGGTGGGAGCTCTGTGTCCCGTGATGTACTCCAAGAAAAGGATTTTACAGGTAAGCTGTTATAAAAATCCCTTTTTCTTTTTCGTACATCACGGGACACAGAGCGACTTAGTCATTACTAATGGGACGTCCCAAAGCAATGCCAAATGAGGGGAGGGATACATAAGCTGGGCGCCATCAGGCATGAGGATCTTTTGCAGCCTGCAACACACTGCGCCCAAAGGCGACATCCTCCTGACTTCTAACGTCTACCTGGTAGAATCTAGTAAACGTGTGTACCGAAGACCATGTTGCGGCCTTACATACTTGAGCCAGGGAGGCCTGGTGATGCACTGCCCATGAAGTTCCAACTGCTCTTGTGGAGTGCGCCCTAACTTTGAACGGAGGCGGTCTCTTTCGCAAGCCATAGGCTTGTATTATGACCTGTCGAATCCACTTGGCTAAAGTGGATTTTGATGCTGCCTGACCCTTTTTAGGGCCTTCCGGCAGAACAAACAAAGAATCCGTTCTGCGAATCTGAGCAGTGGCTTTAAGATAAGCTTTAACTGCTCTTACTACATCCAAGGAATGTAATAACTTTTCCTCTACCGAGCTAGGTTTGGGGAAAAAAGAAGGAAGAACCACATCTTGGTTCAAATGAAACCTCGATACCACCTTAGGAAGAAAGGCTGGATGAGGGCGTAACACTACTCTATCCTTATGGATAACCAGATATGGCTCCTTACAGGACAAGGCGGCTAATTCCGATACTCTTTTAGCCGAACAAACGGCTACTAAGAAAATCAATTTCCTGGTGAGAAGAACCAAGGAAATGTGTTGCAATGGTTCAAACGGTTGTTTCTGTAGAACTGACAGAACCAGGTTTAAGTCCCAAGGACATATGGGAATATTAACCGGAGGGCTAATACACATCACTCCTTGTATGAAAGCTTTGACTAGTGAATGCGAAGCCAAGGGCCTTTGAAAAAATATTGACAAGGCCGAAATCTGACCCTTGATAGTACTCAAGGCCAGCTTCCTATCTACAGCCCACTGTAGGAAGTCCAAAATCCTCCCTATCACGTACTTACGTGGATGCCATTTCTTGGCCTCACACCACTTAATGTACGCTTTCCAGATCCTATAATAGATCTGCCTGGATACCGGCTTCCTGGCATTGATCATGGTAGATACCACAGAATTAGAGAGCCCTCTCTTTTTCAGAATGTGGGCTTCAATAGCCAGGCCGTCAAACCTAGGGCTGGTAAGGAAGGGTGATATATCGGTCCCTGCGACAGCAGGTCCGGACGATGTGGGAGGGTCCAAGGACTCCTCACTGACATTTTTACAATCTCCGCGTACCATGCCCTTCGGGGCCACGCTGGAGCCACCAGAATCACTGGTTTCTTTTCTACCCTGATTCTGCGGAGTAATCGCGGTAACAATTGTGGCGGTGGGAATGCATATATCAGCTTGAACTGATCCCAAGGGAACACTAGGGCATCCGAGCCGCAAGCTAGAGGATCCCTTGTGCGAGACACAAATCTGTCCACCTTTGCGTTGAATCTGGATGCTAGCAGATCTACATCCAGGGTTCCCCACCGCTGGCATATTGCATGGAAAACCTCGGGGTGAAGAGACCATTCCCCCGGGCATAATTGTTGGCGACTTAAAAAGTCCGCTCTCCAATTTTCCACTCCTGGGATGAAAACCGCAGATATGGCTGGGACATATTTTTCTGCCCACTCCAGGATGCAATTTGCTTCCCTCTGGGCTGCACGACTCCTGGTGCCACCCTGGTGATTGATATATGCCACTGCTGTGGCATTGTCTGATTGAATTCTGACAGGGGACCCTTGGAGTTTGGATGTCCATGCTACTAGGGCATACCGGGCTGCTCGTATCTCTAAGAGATTGATGGGCAGGGCCTTTTCTGCTTCTGACCACTTGCCCTGGAGAGACCATTGCTCCAGTACTGCCCCCCAGCCTATGAGGCTGGCATCTGTAGTGACTACCTTCCAAGAAACCGGACTGAAGGGTCTCCCTTTTTCCAGATTCTGGGGCACCAACCACCAATGGAGGCTCTTGCGAACGGAAGGGGACAGGGACATTGGTAAGTCTAAAGCCTGAACTTTTTTGTTCCAGGCTGACAGTATGGCCCTTTGCAAATTCCTTGAATGGAATTGACCGTAGGGTACCGCTTCGAATGAAGCCACCATTTTTCCCAGCAGCCTCATGCAGAGGCGTATGGATGGTTTTCTTTTTGTACCCACTAAGTGGGTCAAATCTTTTAAAGACGACACCTTCTCTGGAGGTAAGAAAATCTTTCTCTGATTTGAATCCAGCCTTAGCCCTAAGTATTCCAGACTTTTGACTGGTCTTAGAGCTGACTTGTCCCGGTTGATAATCCAACCGTGATATTCCAGATACTTGATTGTCTTGTGAATAGCTACTTCCAGCTTTTCCACTGAGTGGTCTATTAGTAGCAGGTCGTCTAGATATGCCATTATCGTTACACACTGTGTTCTTAGATTGGCCAATAATGGGGCCAGAATTTTTGTGAACACTCGTGGTGCTGTGGCCAGACCGAAAGGTAAGGCTCTGAACTCAAAATGGCGCCCTTCTACTGCAAAGCGTAGAAATTTCTGGTGGGCCGGAAAGATGGGAATATGCAGATAAGCATCCTTTATGTCGATCGAGGCTAACCATTCCTGCCCTTGTAGGGCGGTGGCCACCGATCGGATCGACTCCATCCGAAAAGTCCTGATATTTAGGAACTTGTTTAGCCCTTTTAGATTTAATATGGGCCTCACGTCCCCATTTGGTTTGGGGACTGTGAAAAGGTTCGAGTAAAACCCGAATCCGCTTTCTTCCAGGGGAACCTTCATGATTACACCTTGGAGCAATAGTTGTTCTAGTGCCAGAAGGAGGGATCCTCTCTTCTGGGGATCTCTTGGCACGTTTGACCTCATAAATTGGGCAGGAGGAGTGCCTTTTAACTCCAGCTTGTATCCCAGACTTACTGCGGAGAGCACCCATCTGTCTCTGATGGTGTCCCGCCAGGTCTCTGTGAACAACTGAAGTCTTCCCCCCACCCGATTGAGTGGGGGCAACGCTTCATGCCTTGGGGGGAGGTTTTGTACCTCTCTTGATCCAGGGCTTCTTGTTACCCTGTGATTGTCCCTGATTTCTGCCCCCTGAATTTGACCACGGAGGCCGTCGGAACTGCTTCACAGCCGATGTGCCCGGGACTGGAGAAGTAGGCCTCTTAAAAGAAGGACTTCTACCCTTGTTCTTAACCGGTAAGAGTGAACTTTTACCGGCAGAAATTTTCTGGATATATTTGTCCAGATCTTCTCCAAATAAGCATTCTCCATGAAATGGGAAGCTAACCAGCAGTTTTTTACAGGGAGCTTCAGCAGACCAGTTTTTGAGCCACAGAAGCCTACGCATATGTACTATAGACAGCGTAAAGCGGAAGGCCTGTTGGATTGTATCCTTTATGGCGTCCACCGCAAAAATAGGATTTTTATAACAGCTTACCTGTAAAATCCTTTTCTTGGAGTACATCACGGGACACAGAGCGACATAGTCATTACTAATGGGTTATATAGTTACCGTCAGGTGCTGGCACTGGCAACTTCCAAAACCGGAAGTACCCTCCCCTATATAAGCCCCTCCCATCCGGGAGCACCTCAGTTTTGTAGCAAAGCAATAAGTGTCCCCAAAGAGGGGCGGGAGCTCTGTGTCCCGTGATGTACTCCAAGAAAAGGATTTTACAGGTAAGCTGTTATAAAAATCCTATTTTCTTTCTCGTACATCACGGGACACAGAGCGACATAGTCATTACTAATGGGATGTCCTAAAGCAATGCCAAATGAGGGGGGGGATACACCATATATAAGCTGAGCGCTATCAGACATGAGGATCTTTTGCGGCCTGCAACACACTGCGCCCAAAGGCGACATCCTCCTGACTTCTAACGTCCACCTGGTAGAACCTAGTAAACGTGTGTACTGAAGACCATGTTGCGGCCTTACAGACTTGAGCCAGGGAGGCCTGGTGATGCACTGCCCATGAAGTTCCAACTGCTCTCGTGGAGTGCGCCCTAACTTTGAACGGAGGCGGTCTACTTCTCAAGCTATAGGCTTGTATTATGACCTGTCGAATCCACTTGGCTAAAGTAGATTTTGACGCTGCCTGACCCTTTCTGGGGCCTTCCGGCAGAATAAACAAAGTATCCGTTCTGCGAATCTGAGCAGTGGCTTTTAGATAAGCTTTAACTGCTCTTACTACATCCAAAGAATGCAATAACTTTTCCTCTACCGAAGTAGGCTTGGGGAAAAAAGCAGGAAGAACCACATCTTGGTTCAAATGAAAACTCGATACCACCTTAGGAAGAAAGGCTGGATGAGGACGTAACACTACTCTGTCCTTATGGATAACAAGATATGGCTCCTTACAGGACATAGCTGCTAATTCCGATACTCTTTTAGCCGAACAAATGGCTACTAGAAAAATCAATTTCCTGGTGAGAAGCACTAAGGAAATATGCTGTAATGGTTCAAATGGTTGTTTCTGTAGAACCGACAGAACCAAGTTTAGATCCCATGGACATATGGGAATATTAACCGGAGGACTAATACGCATCACTCCTTGTATAAAGGCTTTGACTAGTGAATGCGAAGCCAAGGGCCTTTGAAAAAATATTGACAAGGCCGAAATCTGACCTTTGATAGTACTCAAGGCAAGCTTCCTATCTACAGCCCATTGTAGAAAGTCCAGAATTCTACCTATTACGTATTTACGTGGATGCCATTTCCTGGCCTCACACCAGGCGATGTACGCCTTCCAGATTCTATAGTAGATCTGCCTGGATACCGGTTTCCTGGCATTGATCATGGTAGACACCACAGCATTAGAGAGCCCTCTCCTTTTTAGAATGTGGGCTTCAATAGCCAGGCCGTCAAACCTAGGGCTGGTAAGGAAGGGTGGTATATCGGTCCCTGCGAAAGCAGGTCCGGACGATGTGGGAGGGTCCAAGGACTCCCCACAGACATTTTTACAATCTCCGCGTACCATGCTCTTCGGGGCCACGCTGGAGCCACCAGAATCACTGGTTTCTTTTCTACCCTGATTCTGCGGAGTAATCGAGGTAACAATTGTGGCGGTGGGAATGCATATATCAGCTTGAACTGATCCCAAGGGAACACTAGGGCATCCGAGCCGCACGCTAGGGGATCCCTTGTCCAAGAGACAAACCTGTCCACTTTCGTGTTGAACCTGGATGCTAGCAGATCTACATCCGGTGTTCCCCACCGCTGACATATTGTCCGGAAAACCTCGGGATGAAGGAACCATTTCCCCTGGGCATAATTGTTGGCGACTTAGAAAGTCCGCCTTCCAATTCTCCACCCCTGGAATGAATACCGCAGATATGGCTGGGACATATCTTTCTGCCCATCTCAGGATGTAATTTACTTCCCTTTGGGCTGCACGACTCCTGGTGCCCCCCTGACGATTGATATATGCCACTGCTGTGGCATTGTCTGACTGAACTCTGACAGGGGACCCTTGGAGTTTGGATGTCCATGCTACTAGGGCATACCGGGCTGCTCGTATCTCTAAGAGATTGATGGGCAGGGCCTTTTCCGCATCCGACCATCTGCCCTGGAGAGACCATTGCTCCAGTACTGCTCCCCAGCCTAAAAGGCTGGCATCTGTAGTGACCACCTTCCAAGAAATCGGACTGAAGGATTTCCCTCTTTCCAGATTCCGGGGAACCAACCACCAACGGAGGCTTCTGCGAACGGAAGGGGACAAGGACATTGGTACGTCCAGAGCCTGAACTTTTTTGTTCCAGGCTGACAGTATGGCCCTTTGCAACTTCCTTGAATGGAATTGACCGTAGGGTACTGCTTCGAATGATGCCACCATTTTTCCCAGCAGCCTCATGCACAGGCGTATGGATGGCTGTCTTTTTGAACCCACTAAGTGGATCAAATCTCTCAAAGACGACCCCTTTTCTCGAGGCAAGAAAATTTTTCTCTGGTCTGAATCCAGCCTTAGCCCCAAGTATTCCAGACTTTTGACTGGTTTTAGGGCTGACTTGTCTCGGTTGATAATCCAACCGTGATATTCCAGATACTTGATTGTCTCGTGAACAACCACTTCTAGTTTTTCCACTGAGTGGTCTATCAGCAACAAGTCGTCTAGATATGCCATTATCGTTACACCTCGTGTTCTTAGATTGGCCAATAATGGGGCCAGAATTTTTGTGAACACTCTTGGTGCTGTGGCCAGACCGAAGGGTAAGGCTCTGAACTGAAAATGGCGCCCTTCTACCGCAAAGCGTAGAAATTTTTGGTGGGCTGGAAAGATGGGGATGTGCAAATACGCATCTTTGATGTCGATCGAGGCTAACCATTCCTCCCCTTGTAGGGCAGTGGCTACCGATCGGATCGACTCCATCCGGAAAGTCCTGATATGTAGGAATTTGTTTAGCCCTTTTAGATTTAATATGGGCCTCACGTCCCCGTTTGGCTTCGGAACTGTAAAGAGGTTTGAGTAAAACCCGAACCCCCATTCTTCCAGGGGGACCTCTATAATTACTGCTTGAAGCAATAATTGTTCCAGTGCCAACAGGAGGGATCCTCTCTTCTGGGGATCCCTTGGCACGTTCGACCTTATAAAGCGGGAAGGAGGGGAGTTTTTTAACTCCAATTTGTATCCCAGATTTACTGCGGAGAGCACCCATCTGTCTCGGATCGTGTCCCGCCAGGTTTCTGTGAACAACTGAAGTCTTCCCCCCACCCGATTGGGTGGGGGCAACCCTTCATGCATTTGACTTTGGGGGAGGTTTTGTACCTCTCCTGCTCCAGGGCTTCTTGTTACCCTGCAACTGTCCCTGATTTTTACCTCCGGGATTTGACCGGGGAGGCCATCGGAACTGTTTCACAGCCGATGTCCTAGGGACTGGAGAAGCCGGCCTCTTAAAAGAGGGACCTCTAACTCTATTTTTGACCGGCAAGAGTGTACTTTTACCGCTGGAAATTCTCTGGATATACTTGTCCAGGTCTTCCCCGAATAAGCGCTCCCCATGAAATGGGAAGCTGACCAGCAATTTTTTACAGGGAGCTTCAGCAGACCAGTTTTTGAGCCATAGAAGCCTGCGCATATGTACTACAGACAGCGTAAGGCGGGAGGCCTGATGGATTGAATCCTTTATAGCGTCCACCGCAAAGCATAAGGCTCTAGGTAGATCAGCTAGAGCAAGAGCCTGCTGATCTGGCACGTCCCTTAAGACCTGTTTCAACTGATCCTTCACTGCTTGGCAGACCCCTATAGCTGCCACTGCTGGTTGTGTCACCAATCCTGCTGTAGAAAAAGCAGATTTCAATAAGGACTCCAATTTTTTATCTATTGTGTCCTTGAACATTTGGACATTTTCCACCGGACATGTCAGTGATTTATTCACACAAGAGATGGCTGCGTCCACTGTAGGGACCTTCCATTTTCTGACGAACTTATCCTCCATAGGATAGACCACCGGAAATCTCTTGGGGGGAGTAAATATTTTGTCAGGATGCTCCCAATCCTGGTAAATGAGCCCCTCCAGTAAAAGATGGATCGGAAAAGAACAAACAGTCTGGGGAGCTTTAGCGACCCCAACGAGGAGACAGAAGAGGAGGATGGCTCCGCAAGTGGCATTTTAAATGCTGATCGGACCATATTAGTCAGGGACTGCACCCATAACCTCTCAGCATGTGATGCTGAGAACGGCTCCTCCACTGTTGATTCCTCTACAACTGAATCAACCTCATCCTGATCCCCCTCAGGTAGGTCGTTCTCTGTATGGGACTGTTGCTCTGTTAACAGGCACTCTGAGGGAGGAGACGGAGATCGAGCGCTTTTCTCCTGTGACAGGGAAGCAGCAATTAGTGCTGACAATCTCTCTTCCAGCCCTCCCAGAGCTGAGGAAAAAACCTCCTCTGTTACATACACAGGAGCAGGTGAACTGGGGACAGCCACAGTACCAGGTACTCCTGGGGGTGCCCTACGGTCACTAACCTCTGATTCTTCAGGGGAGACTGGTGCAGCCAAAGCATGCCCAAGATCCTCAGAGCCCGATGGAGACCCCCTATTCCTCCTGGAATTTCTAGTCCCGGAGTTTTTAGACGGCATATTCCTAAGCCACAAAGCTGAGGTATTCCAGCCGAAAATACACCAGTTACTGATAATAGTCTAGCATAAATGCTGCTATAATAAACAGTTGGTGTCTACTAATGTGCCTTTCTAGGGGATGCCTGTATCAACCGCTTGCTGTATGCCTTTAAATGTTGCCAGCTCTGTCTCTGTACTTCATAGCCAGCTTACTGCAATAATGTGGCTTTTTTAAAAACCTGCTGGGACGCCCGCACATGCGCAGAAGCGCTGCGGCGCGCACAGAGCGTCATCCCCCAGGCCCCGCCCCTTTTTCCGGCCACCTCTATATATAGAGGCGCGTGCACGCGCACGCGGCCACGTGCGCCTCGGCGCTAATTTTCAAACATGGAAACCAGGGACAGGAGCCAGGGCCCCCTTTGCCGCAGGCCGGGGGATAGACGAACACTGCAACATGGCAGAGGAAACAGTTTCCTGTAGGAGAACTCACCAGCTGCCTGGACTTTGCTCTCTGAGAAGAAACTAGTCCATATGACAAGAAAAACATTCCACAGCGGCCTCTAGTGGACAAACACAGGTACCGCAGTTTAATATACTAAACATATATAAAAAAACATTCTTTTTTTTTTTTTTTTTTTCTTGACCACCATTAAAAATTATTACATTTTTTTTTTTTTAGTAGTTACAGGCATGCACAGATATTAGCGGGAATACCGTTAGGTAACAGACAGAAAGACAAATTAGGCTTGGGGGTCCCCCAATAGAACCAAGTTCCTGGGGGCCCCCACTTACCTGTTCCCCGCCGCAGGACTTTGTTTGGTCCACAAAAGCCCAAACTTCACCTATCACGGCAGGCATTGTAATCAAACCTTCAGGGACCGGGTTCCCAAGGATTCCACTCCCCTGGACCTGTATAGCACCCTACACAGAAAACATCTTGGTCGTGGGTATGACCAGAGCTCTGGATCCCAGGGTCCAGCTCTCCTAAGAGAAGCATTACAGGCAGAACCTTGCTCTTCTCTGCAAGGCCCGGGTACCGACCGTTTAGCTATGAAGCTTTTTTGGTCGGATCCGGAATAGCTTACTGAGGCCCAAAAGAACCTGTACGCAAGCTCAGTGAAAAACACATGTTTCTTCTTGGCCAACACCTTAGACACTGGCAAAAAACTGAGGTGCTCCCGGATGGGAGGGGCTTATATAGGGGAGGGTACTTCCGGTTTTGGAAGTTGCCAGTGCCAGCACCTGACGGTAACTATATAACCCATTAGTAATGACTATGTCGCTCTGTGTCCCGTGATGTACGAGAAAGAAACACAAGGCTCTAGGCAGGTCAGCTAGGGCAAGAGCCTGCTGATCTGGTAAGTCCCTTAAGACTTGTTTCAACTGATCTTTCACTGCTTGGCAGACTCCAATCGCTGCTACCGCAGGTTGTGTCACCATGCTTGCTGTAGAGAAAGCAGATTTTAGTAAAGACTCCAATTTTTTATCTATTGGGTCTTTGAACATTGGAACATTATCTACTGGACATGTCAGTGATTTGTTAACAGAAGAGATGGCTGCGTCCACTGTAGGGACCCTCCATTTTTTTATGAACTTATCCTCCATGGGATAGATCACCGGAAATCTCTTGGGGGGAGCAAATATTTTATCAGGATGCTCCCAATCCTGGTAAATAAGCCCTTCCAATAAAGGGTGGATTGGGAAGGAACAGACAGCCTGGGGAGCTTTTAGCGACCCCAGCGAGGAAACCGTAGTGGATGGTGGTTCCGCCAGAGGCATTTTAAATGCTGATCGGACCATGTTAGTCAGAGAAAGGTTCTTCCACTGTTGATTCCTCCATAACTGAATCAACCTCATCCTGATCCCCTTCAGGTAGGTCGATCTCTGTGTGGGGCTGTTCCTCCACTAACAGGCACTCTGAAGGAGGAGACGGAGATCGGACGCGCTTTTCCTGTGACAGGGAAGCAGCGATCAATGCTGTTAATCTCTCTTCCAATCCTCCCAGAGTTGAGGATAAAAACCTCCTCTGTTATATATACAGGAGCAGGTGGACTGGGGACAGCCGCAGCACCAGGCATTCCTGCGGGGTTTCTACGGCTACTGACCTCTGAATTCTCAGGGGAGATTGGTGCAAGCATGCCCAATATCCTCAGAGCCCAATGGAGACCCCTTTGGCTTCCTGGAAGACCTATTTCCGGAGCGTCTGGACGACATATCCTTTAAGCACAAAGCTGAGGTATTCCCATCGTCATACACCAATTTTTGCTGGTAATAGTCTAACACAGTTGCTGCTATATACCAGCTGGTGTCCACTAAAGTGCCTTTCTATGGGGATGCCTGCATCAACCGCCTCTGTGTGCCACTGTTTGTTGCTAGCTCTGTTTGCATCCAGCTGACACTTGTACTGTGTCTTTTAACCATGCTGGGACGCCTGCACATGCGCAGAAGCGCCGCGGCGCGCATCGAGCGTCATCTACCCGCCCCGCCCCTTTTTTTCATAGGAGGCGCGTGCCCGCGCCCGTGCGCCATTGGCGCCCTTTTCGAAATCAAACAGGGACTAGGAGCCAGGGCCCTTTTTGCCGGAGGGCCTGTGCGGTGGATGAGCGCAGCAACAGGGCAGAGGAAGTGGATTCCCACAGAGAAACTTACCAACTGCCTGGATCTTTTGACTTGAGAAAACCAAAGACCCACATGACAAGAAAAATGGACTACAGCGGCCTCTAGTGGTTTAACACAGGTACCGCGGTCCCCTTTTTTTTTTTTTTTTCTTGACTACTATTAAAATTTTACATTTTCAGTAGTTACAGGCAAACACAGATATTTAGCGGGAATACCGTTAGGTAACAGACAGAAAGACAAATTAGGCTTGGGGGTCCCCCAATAGAACCAAGTTCCTGGGGGCCCCCACTTACCTGATCCCCGCCGCAGGACTTTGTTTGGTCCACAGAAGTCCAAACTTCACCTATCACGGCAGGCATTGTAATTAAACCTTCAGGGACCGGGTCCCCAAGGATTCCACTCCCCTGGACCTGTATAGCACCCTGCACAGACAACATCTTGGTCGTGGGTATGACCAGAGCTCTGGATCCCAGGGTCCAGCCCTCCTAAGAGAGGCATTACAGGCAAAACCTTGCTCTTCTGCTGCAAGGCCCGGGTACCGACCGTTTAGCTATGAAGCTTTTTTGGTGGGATCCGGAACAGCTTACTAAGGCCCAAAAGAACCTGTACGCAAGCCCAGTGAAAACACATGTTACTCTTTGGCCAACACCTTAGACACTGGCAAAAAAACTGAGGTGCTCCCGGATGGGAGGGGCTTATATAGGGGAGGGTACTTCCGGTTTGGAATTGGCCAGTGCCAACACCTGAAGGTAATCTATATAACCCATTAGTAATGACTAAGTCGCTCTGTGTCCAGTGATGTACGAAAAAGAAATATGCACGGTCACCGTAATAATGATACTGGCTGGGAAGTGAAAGGTATTAACATCAGGGGTGATCAAAGTGTTAACTGTATGCCTAGCCAGTGTTTTAGTGTAGTATGGGAGATGCTTTTACTAGTGGAAGGCATAGATCAGTGTTCTCTGCTTTGCAGAGACACAGGATCCATGCCTTCTGTACTGACAGAACGAACGGCAATGTTCCGTTCTGTCTGTGTACCGAATGATTAGAGGAAGATTAACCTTACGTGATTAATGAATACGCACAATGTAACTGTGTGAAACGCGTCTATCTGATGCACCTGCTACCATCCTGTGGTGCCATATCATGTTTTATTGAAGAGAAATAAAGGGGCTTTTTGCTACTCCAGTGTGTAGCCACCAATTTCTTCCTCTATATCATTTGCACGGCAGACAATCCGATGCTTGCACCCATGGGAGGAGTCCTCTCCCCAGCTCAACTGGAGCCCCATTTTTCTTTCCGATTACCGAATGATCAGCGGGTGTCGGCGGACATGGATACCCAGAAGTGCAGGATCACACTTTATATATATATATATATATATATATATATATATATATATATATATATATATATATATTATATATATATATATATATATATATATACACATACACACACACACACATATATATATACACACACACACCTTTGCCTACGTAGTTCGAATTGGCAGTGTATGCCAATAGCTCCCGCCCCACCTACCTTCCCTAGCAAGATACATACTGACTGACCTACACTCCTGTCTCTGCAAACCACTGCCCTATTGGAGTGGGGCTTCTGGGTATCGGGGAGCATGTGACCTCCCCCATTTAACAGCCATGTGGGGGGTTAAGGGATATCACCCAACTGGGTAAGCTCTAAAACCAACCAACAACGAAGATAACCCGGGGGTGCATCATGACTAGTTACCTTTTTCCAGTTGAAGAAAGCCTCACAAACAGCTTGTTAGTGATGGGAACCACCTTCTGGATAAACACCTGTTGATCGTCTCTTTCTCCAAAAGGCCCTGCAAGCACAAAAATTAACAAAAAATGCAAAACGTGAGCGACTCGGCACTGTAAAATGATTGCTGCCAGGTACATGAAATTTATGAACCTGCTACAAGACAATTTTATGGTACAGTTCATAGAGGACCTGACTAGGAATGATGCTCTGCTGGACCTGGTAATCTCAAACCATGCAGAGCTTATTACTAATGTTCATATAAAATAACATCTGGGTTGCAGTGACCATAACATGATTTAATTTAATCTTGGCTGTAAACAACAAGCTCATACTGGAAATATAAAAACATTTAAGGGAGCAAATTTTCCAAGGATGAGGGCTGCTCTCCAAGACTTAGACTGGGAGGGGATTATGGCATAGATGAACACAGAACAGAAATGGGAATTCTTCAAAAAGAAGACCGTTTGTGAACTCACTGCAAAGTATATTCCCATGGTCAAACAGTTTAAAATGCTAAAAATAAAAGCTACGTGGCTTACGGCCAAAGTAAAAAAAAAAAAAACTATAAATAAGAAAAGAGCTTTTAAAAAAAATATAAAAATGAAGGAACACGATCATTGTTTAAAATGTTACAAGGAATATAACAAAATGTAAAAAAAAAATCGAGGCTGCAAAAATTCAAAATAAACAGATTGCAAGAGAGTAGGACAATCTAATTTTTAGGAACTCGTACCACTGGATTGGTGCAGGGTCAATGTGGTGCCTATATTTAACAACTTCAGCTCCGGAAGGATTTACCCCTTAATGACCAGGTCATTATTTTTTGCGATACCGCACTGTGTCACTTTAACTGACAATTGTGTGCGGTCGCGTGACGTCGTACCCAAACAAAAATTTATGTCCTTTTGATCGAGAGAGAGATCAATCGAGAGATATCATTTTGCCCCTGTACAAATCATTAGCAAGATCTCATCTGCAATATGCAGTTCAGTTTTGGGCACCAGTTCAAAAAAAAAGATAAATTGAGGAAATTGAGAAAGTGCAGAGAAAGGCAACCAAACTGATAAGAGGCATGGAAGACTTCAGCTATGGGGAAAGATTAGAGAAGTGAGAAGTGGAGAATAAGGGGGATAGGATTAACATGTATAACTACATCAGTGGCCCATAGTGAACCTTAATCTCCAAATACGGAAGGGTTTCTTTACAGTAAGAGCTGTGAAAATGTGCAATAGACTCCCTCAAGAGCTGGTTCTGATCAGCTCAGTAGATTGCTTTAACATCTTCAGCTCCGTAATGTTTACCCCCCTTCATGACCAGGCCATTTTTTGCGAAACGGCACTGCGTTATTTTAACTGACAATTGCGCAGTTGTGCGATGCTGTACCCAAATAAAATGTATGTCCTTTGTTTCCCTACAAATAGAGCTTTTTTTTGGTGGCATCTGATCACCTCTGTACTTTTTATTTTTTGTGCTATAAACAAAAAAACCCCGACAATTTAAAAAAAAAAAAAAAAAGCAATATTACTTACTTTCTGCTATAAAACATATCCCGTTAAATTTGTAACAAAATCGAATTTCTTCATTAATTTAAGCCAAGATGTATTCTGCTACATGTTTTTAGTAAAAAAAAAAAATCCCAATAAGCGTATATTGATTGGTTTACGCAAAAGTTATAGTATCTACAAACTATGGGATCGATTTATGGAATTTACATTTTTTCAGTGACCTATAGCGGGACTGCGACATTGCAGCGGACAAATCGGACACCAAATGACACTTTTTGGGGAATAGTGACATTATTACAGTGATCAGTGCTAAAAATATGCACTGATCAATGAATAAATGAGACTGGCAGAGAAGGGGTTAACATCAGGGGCGATCAAAAGGTTAAATGTGTTCCTAGGGAGTGCTTGGTTACTGTGTGGGGGAGGTGCTTTTACTGTGAAAAGACAGAGATCCGTGTTCCTGCTTTGTAGGAACACAGGATCACTGCCTTCCCTTGTCACAGAACAGCAATCTGCCTTGTTTACATAGGCAGATCACAGGTTCTGCCTGTGTCCTGAACGATCGCCAGATGCCAGCGTACATCGAGTCTGCCGGAACCGCAGATTGGCACCCACTGTGTCTATACAGACCTGGAAGTGCAGAATGGTGTACAGGTATGTGATTCTGTGCAGAGTAGCCGCCGCCCCGCAGTAAATGTACATGGAGCGGTCAGCAACAGGCTAAGGATTGGATTCTTTCCTAAAATGTACAAAATATAAAACTGGATAATTTTTATAGGTAAAGTTGATCCAGGTAGCCTCTTGCCTCTTGGTGGATCAGGAAGGAATATTTTTTTCATGCTGGAGCAAATTGGATCATGCTTTGCTGGGGTTTTTTGCCTTCCTCTGGATCAACTGTGGGTATAGAATTGAACTAGATGGACTTGTGTCTTTTTACAACCAGACTATGTAAAGTATTATGCACTCAACAGTGACTTCATTGCTTTAAAACATACTCTTGCCGAATACCACCGGTCACAGTGATATCAGCAGGATAGTGCTCTCAAAGTTCCGGCTCCTGTACATATACACAGGGAGAGCTATTAAGTGTAAAAAAAAAAAAAAACCTCTAGAGGGACTTACAACCAACACCTTCACTGCCAATGTAAGAAAGAAGGAGAAGGTACCTATGTCATTGCCCGAAGAGTAGCTCCCGTGGCTTTCCGTTTCTTCCAGGGACAGGATTTTAAAGGAGGCGAGTGGGGTTGATCCCGGCTGAGTGGAGATCATCCCTCTAAAGCGAGTTACAGTCCAGGTTCGGACATGATTATTATCAGCACAAACTAGAAGAAAGAAAACAAGACAACAGATTAAACCTTACTTGCATTAGCAGCAATACGAGGATTGATGGTTACAAAAATGTATGCCACACTTCACGTCTAATTATTCCCCATCCAAAAAAAGCTTTATTTTTTAACTTTGCATGGAGTTTGAAGGGATAGAACATCTGTCAGGTTTTTACTGCTGTTCCTAATGGGGAGTTTTCTCAAGTGATTGGATTATCTTGTCAACAGGGACACAGACAGCCACTTGAATGGGCAAGCAGCGATGACGTTACTCCTAGCTATGCACATGGGAGTCAATTTATCACAGCACCACGGGGGTGCCGTAATTGTGGTCTGAGCTGCACACATTACTGCTGACAGGCAGGAAGAGGAATTTATGACCAAAAGAGACAGTTGGGGTCTCATCTGTTACAAAAACCCTTCCGATCAGCGTTTTTTCAATCTTTGACTTTAATACCACTTTAAAGTGGTTGTAAACCCGTTTTTTTTTGTTTGTTTTTTTAAAACACCTGCAAGACAAAGCCATAATGAGCTAGTATGACTAGCATACTAGCTCATTATGCATTACTTACCTTAGATCGAGGCCCTCGAAGCCAGGGCTCGACAAACCCCCGGGCGCCAGGTCGCCATTGCGACTAGAATTAGCGACTTGGCGCCTGGGGCAGCACAGCTGGGGTATCCTGCGTCTCCGTGCCCCCCCCCTCCGCGCCGCGGGATCGCGTCGGGCCGCGCCGGCCGGTAATTGAGGCCGCGGCTTTGCAGCCTTCTGCAGGCCTATGCTTCCTTCTGTGAACTAGCACCATCTTGTGGTGGCAGTTGGTATGACAACCAGCAATGCTAGTAGGGTTTCCCTGTCTGTTTTCCCTGCCATCTCCTTCCCTCTAATTAGAACCCCCAAACATTATATATATTTTTTATTCTAACACCAAAGAGAATAAAATGGCGGTCGTTGCAATACTTTCTGTCACACCGTATTTGCGCAGCGGTCTTACAAGCGCACTTTTTTGGGAAAAAATACACTTTTTTTTAATAAAAAAATAAGACAACAGTAAAGTTAGCCCAATTTTTTTTAATATTGTGAAAGATAATGTTACGTTGAGTAAATTGATACCCAACATGTCACGCTTCAAAATTGCGTCCGCTCGTGGAACTTTTACCCTTTAAAATCTTCATAGGCGACGTTTAAAAAATTCTACAGGTTGCATGTTTTGAGTTACAGAGGAGGTCTAGGGCTAGAATTATTGCTCTCGCTCTACCGATCGCGGCGTTACCTCACGTGTGGTTTGAACACCGCTTTCATATGCGGGCGCTACTCACGTATGCGTTCGCTTCTGCGCGCGAGCTCGGCGGGACAGGGCGCGTTCCTGGCTCCTAACTTTTTTAGCTGGCTCCTAGATTCCAAGCAAATTTGTCAAGCCCTGCTCGAAGCCATCCTCGTCTCCCCCTCCAGCCGCAGCCATCGCTCCACAGATACCCGGAAGGTTAATTCCGGGTATTGCCACTCCAGTCAAGCTCCAGCTGTGATTGGCCGGAGTGGCGAAGACGTCAAGCCGCGCATGCGCGCGGGAGCCATCAAATCCGGCTGGTATTCTGACTGTGAATGCACCGATGCGCGCCGTAGACAATCGGTGCAAGTCTTTATTGTAAATATCTCCTAAACCGTGTGGGTTTAGGAGATATTTATTGCACCTACAGGTAAGCCTTAATCTAGGCTTACCTGTAGGTGCAAGTTGCATAAGTGGGTTTACAACCACTTTAAATTACTCTCAGCTGGACTGATTCCTTAACTGTGTACACATTTAATGCTCCTCAATAATATTTAATCACTTGACCCTCAGGCCTTTTCTGGCACTTTCTGTTTACATGCAACAATCATTATTTTTTGCTAGAAAACTACCGTAAAACATATTTTTTTTTTTAAAGCAGAGGCCCTAGAGAATTAAAATTGGTGGATTTTGCAATTTTTTTTATGTCGCACAGCATTTGTCCAGCTTTTAAATTCAAGTTTTTGGGAAAAATACACTTTTTAAAAATGTTATGCAAAAAAAAAAAAAACACAATACATAACCCAAATATAAAAAGATGAGGTTGCGTTGAGTAAAAAAATACCAACGTCACGCATTAAAATTGTGCAGGCCCGTGCAATGGCGACAAACGTAAATTTTGCTATCCATAGACGACGTTATAAAAGCCTTTAACCACTTGCCTACCGGGCACTTTCACCCTTTCCTGCTCAGGCCATTTTTCAGCGTTCTGCACTTTGAATGACAATTGTGATGTCATGCAACGCTGTATCTAAACAAAATTAAAAAAAATAAAAAAAAAACACACAAATAGAGCCTTCTTTTGGTGGTATTTAATTATCAGTGGGTATTTTTTGCTAAACAAACGAAAAAAATACCTATTTTTTTTTTTAAATGTGGGTACGTCGCTGGTCAGAAAGTGGTTAATAGGAGATATCGACCTCAAGTTCAATCCAGTTCAACTATTTTATACAAAAAATAGGATTTTTATAACAGCTTACCTGTAAAATCCTTTTCTTGGAGTACATCACGGGACACAGAGCGACATAGTCATTACTAATGGGTTATATAGTTACCGTCAGGTGCTGGCACTGGCAACTTCCAAAACCGGAAGTACCCTCCCCTATATAAGCCCCTCCCATCCGGGAGCACCTCAGTTTTGTAGCAAAGCAATAAGTGTCCCCAAAGAGGGGCGGGAGCTCTGTGTCCCGTGATGTACTCCAAGAAAAGGATTTTACAGGTAAGCTGTTATAAAAATCCTATTTTCTTTCTCGTACATCACGGGACACAGAGCGACATAGTCATTACTAATGGGATGTCCTAAAGCAATGCCAAATGAGGGGGGGGATACACCATATATAAGCTGAGCGCTATCAGACATGAGGATCTTTTGCGGCCTGCAACACACTGCGCCCAAAGGCGACATCCTCCTGACTTCTAACGTCCACCTGGTAGAACCTAGTAAACGTGTGTACCGAAGACCATGTTGCGGCCTTACAGATTTGAGCCAGGGAGGCCTGGTGATGCACTGCCCATGAAGTTCCAACTGCTCTCGTGGAGTGCGCCCTAACTTTGAACGGAGGCGGTCTACTTCTCAAGCTATAGGCTTGTATTATGACCTGTCGAATCCACTTGGCTAAAGTAGATTTTGACGCTGCCTGACCCTTTCTGGGGCCTTCCGGCAGAATAAACAAAGTATCCGTTCTGCGAATCTGAGCAGTGGCTTTTAGATAAGCTTTAACTGCTCTTACTACATCCAAAGAATGCAATAACTTTTCCTCTACCGAAGTAGGCTTGGGGAAAAAAGAAGGAAGAACCACATCTTGGTTCAAATGAAACCTCGATACCACCTTAGGAAGAAAGGCTGGATGAGGACGTAACACTACTCTGTCCTTATGGATAACCAGATATGGCTCCTTACAGGACATAGCTGCTAATTCCGATACTCTTTTAGCCGAACAAATGGCTACTAGAAAAATCAATTTCCTGGTGAGAAGCACTAAGGAAATATGCTGTAATGGTTCAAATGGTTGTTTCTGTAGAACCGACAGAACCAAGTTTAGATCCCATGGACATATGGGAATATTAACCGGAGGACTAATACGCATCACTCCTTGTATAAAGGCTTTGACTAGTGAATGCGAAGCCAAGGGCCTTTGAAAAAATATTGACAAGGCCGAAATCTGACCCTTGATAGTACTCAAGGCAAGCTTCCTATCTACAGCCCATTGTAGGAAGTCCAGAATCCTACCTATTACGTATTTACGTGGATGCCATTTCTTGGCTTCACACCAGGCGATGTACGCCTTCCAGATTCTATAGTAGATCTGCCTGGATACCGGCTTCCTGGCATTGATCATGGTAGATACCACAGCATTAGAGAGCCCTCTCTTTTTTAGAATGTGGGCTTCAATAGCCAGGCCGTCAAACCTAGGGCTGGTAAGGAAGGGTGGTATATCGGTCCCTGCGAAAGCAGGTCCGGACGATGTGGGAGGGTCCAAGGACTCCCCACAGACATTTTTACAATCTCCGCGTACCATGCTCTTCGGGGCCACGCTGGAGCCACCAGAATCACTGGTTTCTTTTCTACCCTGATTCTGCGGAGTAATCGAGGTAACAATTGTGGCGGTGGGAATGCATATATCAGCTTGAACTGATCCCAAGGGAACACTAGGGCATCCGAGCCGCACGCTAGGGGATCCCTTGCCCAAGAGACAAACCTGTCCACTTTTGTGTTGAATCTGGATGCTAGCAGATCTACATCCGGTGTTCCCCACCGCTGACATATTGTCCTGAAAACCTTGGGATGAAGGGACCATTCCCCTGGGCATAATTGTTGGCGACTTAGAAAGTCCGCCTTCCAATTCTCCACCCCTGGAATGAATACCGCAGATATGGCTGGGACATATCTTTCTGCCCATCTCAGGATGTAATTTACTTCCCTTTGGGCTGCACGACTCCTGGTGCCCCCCTGACGATTGATATATGCCACTGCTGTGGCATTGTCTGACTGAACTCTGACAGGGGACCCTTGGAGTTTGGATGTCCATGCTACTAGGGCATACCGGGCTGCTCGTATCTCTAAGAGATTGATGGGCAGGGCCTTTTCCGCATCCGACCATCTGCCCTGGAGAGACCATTGCTCCAGTACTGCTCCCCAGCCTATAAGGCTGGCATCTGTAGTGACCACCTTCCAGGAAATCGGACTGAAGGATTTCCCTCTTTCCAGATTCTGGGGAACCAACCACCAGCGGAGGCTCCTGCGAACGGAAGGGGACAAGGACATTGGTAAGTCCAGAGCCTGAACTTTTTTGTTCCAGGCTGACAGTATGGCCCTTTGCAACTTCCTTGAATGGAATTGACCGTAGGGTACTGCTTCGAATGATGCCACCATTTTTCCCAGCAGCCTCATGCACAGGCGTATGGATGGCTGTCTTTTTGAACCCACTAAGTGGATCAAATCTCTCAAAGACGACCCCTTTTCTTGAGGCAAGAAAATCTTTCTCTGGTCTGAATCCAACCTTAGCCCCAAGTATTCCAGACTTTTGACTGGTTTTAGGGCTGACTTGTCTCGGTTGATAATCCAACCGTGATATTCCAGATACTTGATTGTCTCGTGAACAACCACTTCTAGTTTTTCCACTGAGTGGTCTATCAGCAACAAGTCGTCTAGATATGCCATTATCGTTACACCTCGTGTTCTTAGATTGGCCAATAATGGGGCCAGAATTTTTGTGAACACTCTTGGTGCTGTGGCCAGACCGAAGGGTAAGGCTCTGAACTGAAAATGGCGCCCTTCTACCGCAAAGCGTAGAAATTTTTGGTGGGCTGGAAAGATGGGGATGTGCAAATAAGCATCTTTGATGTCGATCGAGGCTAACCATTCCTCCCCTTGTAGGGCAGTGGCTACCGATCGGATCGACTCCATCCGGAAAGTCCTGATATGTAGGAATTTGTTTAGCCCTTTTAGATTTAATATGGGCCTCACGTCCCCGTTTGGCTTCGGAACTGTAAAGAGGTTTGAGTAAAACCCGAACCCCCATTCTTCCAGGGGAACCTCTATAATTACTGCTTGAAGCAATAATTGTTCCAGCGCCACCAGGAGGGATCCTCTCTTCTGGGGATCCCTTGGCACGTTTGACCTTATAAAGCGGGAAGGAGGGGAGTTTTTTAACTCCAATTTGTATCCCAGATTTACTGCGGAGAGCACCCATCTGTCTCGGATCGTGTCCCGCCAGGTTTCTGTGAACAACTGAAGTCTTCCCCCCACCCGATTGGGTGGGGGCAACCCTTCATGCATTTGACTTTGGGGGAGGTTTTGTACCTCTCCTGCTCCAGGGCTTCTTGTTACCCTGCAACTGTCCCTGATTTTTACCTCCGGGATTTGACCGGGGAGGCCGTCGGAACTGTTTCACAGCCGATGTCCTAGGGACTGGAGAAGCCGGCCTCTTAAAGGAGGGACCTCTAACTCTATTTTTAACCGGCAAAAGTGTACTTTTACCGCTGGAAATTCTCTGGATATACTTGTCCAGGTCTTCCCCGAATAAGCGCTCCCCATGAAATGGGAAGCTGACCAGCAATTTTTTACAGGGAGCTTCAGCAGACCAGTTTTTGAGCCATAGAAGCCTGCGCATATGTACTACAGACAGCGTAAGGCGGGAGGCCTGATGGATTGAATCCTTTATAGCGTCCACCGCAAAGCATAAGGCTCTAGGTAGATCAGCTAGGGCAAGAGCCTGCTGATCCGGCAAGTCTCTTAAGACCTGTTTCAACTGATCCTTCACTGCTTGGCAGACCCCTATAGCTGCCACTGCTGGTTGTGTCACCAATCCTGCTGTAGAAAAAGCAGATTTCAATAATGACTCCAATTTTTTATCTATTGGGTCCTTGAACATTTGGACATTTTCCACCGGACATGTCAGTGATTTATTCACACAAGAGATGGCTGCGTCCACTGTAGGGACCTTCCATTTTCTGATGAACTTATCCTCCATGGGATAGACCACCGGAAATCTCTTGGGGGGAGTAAATATTTTGTCAGGATGCTCCCAATCCTGGTAAATAAGCCCCTCCAGTAAAGGATGGATCGGAAAGGAACAAACAGTCTGGGGAGCTTTTAGCGACCCCAACGAGGAGACAGAAGTGGAGGATGGCTCCGCAAGTGGCATTTTAAATGCTGATCGGACCATATTAGTCAGGGACTGAACCCATAACCTCTCAGCATGTGATGCTGAGAACGGCTCTTCCACTGTTGATTCCTCTACAACCGAATCGACCTCATCCTGATCCCCTTCAGGTAGGTCGACCTCTGTATGGGACTGTTGCTCTGTTAACAGGCACTCTGAGGGAGGAGACGGAGATCGAGCGCTTTTCTCCTGTGACAGGGAAGCAGCGATTAATGCTGACAATCTCTCTTCCAGCCCTCCCAGAGCTGAGGAAAAAACCTCCTCTGTTACATACACAGGAGCAGGTGAACTGAGGACAGCCACAGTACCAGGTACTCCTGGGGGTGCCCTACGGTCACTAACCTCTGATTCTTCAGGGGAGACTGGTGCAGCCAAAGCATGCCCAAGATCCTCAGAGCCCGATGGAGACCCCCTATTCCTCCTGGAATTTCTAGTCCCGGAGTTTTTAGACGGCATATTCCTAAGCCACAAAGCTGAGGTATTCCAGCCGAAATACACCAGTTACTGATAATAGTCTAGCATAAATGCTGCTATAATAAACAGTTGGTGTCTACTAATGTGCCTTTCTAGGGGATGCCTGTATCAACCGCTTGCTGTATGCCTTTAAATGTTGCCAGCTCTGTCTCTGTACTTCATAGCCAGCTTACTACAATATTGTGGCTTTTTAAAACCTGCTGGGACGCCCGCACATGCGCAGAAGCGCTGCGGCGCGCACAGAGCGTCATCCCCCAGGCTCCGCCCCCTTTCCCGGCTCACCTCTATATATAGAGGCGCGCGCACGCGCGCGGCCACGTGCGCCCTCGGCGCTAATTTCAAACATGGAAACCAGGGACAGGAGCCAGGGCCCCTCTTTGCCGCAGGCCGGGGGATGGACGAGCACTGCAACATGGCAGAGGAAGCAGTTTCCTATAGGAGAACTCACCAACTGCCTGGACTTTGCTCTCTGAGAAGAAACTAGTCCACATGACAAGAAAACATTCCACAGCGGCCTCTAGTGGACAAACACAGGTACCGCAGTCTAATATACTAAATATATATAAAAAAACATTTTTTTTTTTTCTTGACCACCATTAAAAATTATTACATTTTTTTAGTAGTTACAGGCATGCACAGAATCTTGCGGGAATACCATTAGGTAACAGACAGAAAGACAAATTAGGCTTGGGGGTCCCCCAATAGAACCAAGTTCCTGGGGGCCCCCACTTACCTGCTCCTCGCCGCAGGACTTTGTTTGGTCCACAAAAGCCCAAACTTCACCTATCACGGCAGGCATTGTAATCAAACCTTCAGGGACCGGGTTCCCAAGGATTCCACTCCCCTGGACCTGTATAGCACCCTGCACAGAAAACATCTTGGTCGTGGGTATGACCAGAGCTCTGGATCCCAGGGTCCAGCTCTCCTAAGAGAAGCATTACAGGCAGAACCTTGCTCTTCTCTTTGCAAGGCCCGGGTACCGACCGTTTAGCTATGAAGCTTTTTTGGTCGGATCCGGAATAGCTTACTGAGGCCCAAAAGAACCTGTACGCAAGCTCAGTGAAAAACACGTTTCTTCTTGGCCAACACCTTAGACACTGGCAAAAAACTGAGGTGCTCCCGGATGGGAGGGGCTTATATAGGGGAGGGTACTTCCGGTTTTGGAAGTTGCCAGTGCCAGCACCTGACGGTAACTATATAACCCATTAGTAATGACTATGTCGCTCTGTGTCCCGTGATGTACGAGAAAGAAATATATCCCTCTTCCCTGCAGCTGAATGATGCAGGTGATATATATACTAACCTATTTTCAGTTCCTTCAGTCTGGTCCCGCGATTCGGCTCCCATATGTCATTCAGCAGCAGCTGCAGGGGAGAGGAGGGAGCACCGGTAACATCTGGGATATGGCAGCTTATGGATGAAGTCACCACTCCTGGAATTCCCAGCCGTTGATGAGCGCTCTCTTCACTCCCTTGCAGCTGCCGCTCACTGGCACAGGGGATCACGTGTTAGGACCAGAGCGTTTACATGGGTTAGTTAACATAAGTGGCAGGAGTGGGTGAGGGGACATTGTTAAAGCTAGTTAGTGTAAAGCCTCGTAGACACGGTCAGACTTTTTGCCTACAAACTTCAAAATGAGCAAGTTTTCCCCAAAACTCGACAGTGTGTACGCTCCATCGGACAAACTTTTGGTTTTCAGCGGACAAAAGTTTGCTCTGCAAACGGACAAACTTTTCGGCAACAAAAGTCTGATGGTGCAAAGACCGACCGTGTGTACAGAAATCCATCAGACTTTAGTCCAAAGTACAAACACGCATGCCCAGAACCAATGTTAAAATCAACCAACAATAGCAGAAGTTGACCAAAGGGTGGCGGTAAAGAGCAGAAAAACCACGTGATGTTGGGAAAGTTTTGGGAAAGTTTGCAGAAAAGTCCTGCCTTGTGTATGCTATAGGTGTGCCCGGCCAACTCCCTTCAGACAAAAATCCACGGAAAAGTTTGTTTGAAGTCCAACCGTGTGTATGAGGCTTTAGATCACGAATTCTACTTTGGGCCTGACCCACTGCTGCCACAGGAAGAAGAGCACCTAGGGCAGTGATGGCGAACCTTTTTGAGCCCGAGTGCCCAAACAGCGCCACAAAACCAACTTATTTATTTAAAAGTGCCAACATGAAATTAAACCTACCAGTGGCTCTGTACAGAGGAAGGGACGATCTGATCATCCCTCTGAATGATTCCTAAGGGACCAAAAACATACAATTCTGCCCAGAAAATCAATTTTGTGCTTTTTCAAAGGAGTGTGTTACGCTCAGAATCCTGGGATCAGAGATGGATGCATGTGCTCAGAATACTGGGATCAGAGATGGATGCATGTGCTCAGAATTCTGGGATCAGAGATGGATGCATGTGCTCAGAATTCTGGGATCAGGGATGGAGGCATGTACTGGGATCAGGGGTGGAGGCATGGACTGGGATCAGGGGTGGAGGCATGTACTGGGATCAGGGGTGGAGGCATGTACTGGGATCAGGGGTGGAGGCATGTACTGGGATCAGGGGTGGAGGCATGTACTGGGATCAGGGGTGGAGGCATGTACTGGGATCAGGGGTGGAGGCATGTACTGGGATCAGGGGTGGAGGCATGTACTGGGATCAGGGGTGGAGGCATGTACTGGGATCAGGGGTGGATGCATGTACTGGGATCAGGGGTGGATGCATGTACTGGGATCAGGGGTGGATGCATGTACTGGGATCAGGGGTGGATGCATGTACTGGGATCAGGGGTGGATGCATGTACTGGGATCAGGGGTGGATGCATGTACTGGGATCAGGGGTGGATGCATGTACTGGGATCAGGGGTGGATGCATGTACTGGGATCAGGGGTGGATGCATGTACTGGGATCAGGGGTGGATGCATGTACTGGGATCAGAGGTGGATGCATGTACTGGGATCAGAGGTGGATGCATGTACTGGGATCAGGGGTGGAGGCATGTACTGGGATCAGGGGTGGAGGCATGTACTGGGATCAGGGGTGGAGGCATGTACTGGGATCAGGGGTGGATGCATGTACTGGGATCAGGGGTGGAGGCATGTACTGGGATCAGGGGTGGAGGCATGTACTGGGATCAGGGGTGGAGGCATGTACTGGGATCAGGGGTGGAGGCATGTACTGGGATCAGGGGTGGAGGCATGTACTGGGATCAGGGGTGGAGGCATGTACTGGGATCAGGGGTGGAGGCATGTACTGGGATCAGGGGTGGAGGCATGTACTGGGATCAGGGGTGGAGGCATGTGCTCAGAATTCTGGGATCAGAGATGGATGCATGTGCTCAGAATTCTGGGATCAGGGATGGATGCATGTACTGGGATCAGGGGTGGATGCATGTACTGGGATCAGAGGTGGATGCATGTACTGGGATCAGAGGTGGATGCATGTACTGGGATCAGAGGTGGATGCATGTACTGGGATCAGGGGTGGAGGCATGTACTGGGATCAGGGGTGGAGGCATGTACTGGGATCAGGGGTGGAGGCATGTACTGGGATCAGGGGTGGAGGCATGTACTGGGATCAGGGGTGGAGGCATGTACTGGGATCAGGGGTGGAGGCATGTACTGGGATCAGGGGTGGAGGCATGTGCTCAGAATTCTGGGATCAGAGATGGATGCATGTGCTCAGAATTCTGGGATCAGGGATGGATGCATGTACTGGGATCAGGGGTGGATGCATGTACTGGGATCAGGGGTGGATGCATGTACTGGGATCAGAGGTGGATGCATGTACTGGGATCAGAGGTGGATGCATGTACTGGGATCAGAGGTGGATGCATGTACTGGGATCAGGGGTGGAGGCATGTACTGGGATCAGGGGTGGATGCATGTACTGGGATCAGGGGTGGATGCATGTACTGGGATCAGGGGTGGATGCATGTACTGGGATCAGGGGTGGATGCATGTACTGGGATCAGGGGTGGATGCATGTACTGGGATCAGGGGTGGATGCATGTACTGGGATCAGGGGTGGATGCATGTACTGGGATCAGGGGTGGATGCATGTACTGGGATCAGGGGTGGATGCATGTACTGGGATCAGAGGTGGATGCATGTACTGGGATCAGAGGTGGATGCATGTACTGGGATCAGGGGTGGAGGCATGTACTGGGATCAGGGGTGGAGGCATGTACTGGGATCAGGGGTGGAGGCATGTACTGGGATCAGGGGTGGAGGCATGTACTGGGATCAGGGGTGGAGGCATGTACTGGGATCAGGGGTGGAGGCATGTACTGGGATCAGGGGTGGAGGCATGTACTGGGATCAGGGGTGGAGGCATGTGCTCAGAATTCTGGGATCAGAGATTGATGCATGTGCTCAGAATTCTGGGATCAGGGATGGAGGCATGTACTGGGATCAGGGATGGAGGCATGTACTGGGATCAGGGATGGAGGCATGTACTGGGATCAGGGATGGAGGCATGTACTGGGATCAGGGATGGAGGCATGTACTGGGATAAGGGATGGAGGCATGTACTGGGATAAGGGATGGAGGCATGTACTGGGATCAGGGATGGAGGCATGTACTGGGATCAGGGATGGAGGCATGTACTGGGATCAGGGATGGAGGCATGTACTGGGATCAGGGATGGAGGCATGTACTGGGATCAGGGATGGAGGCATGTACTGGGATCAGGGATGGAGGCATGTACTGGGATCAGGGGTGGAGGCATGTACTGGGATCAGGGGTGGAGGCATGTACTGGGATCAGGGGTGGAGGCATGTACTGGGATCAGGGGTGGAGGCATGTACTGGGATCAGGGGTGGAGACATGTACTGGGATCAGGGGTGGAGGCATGTACTGGGATCAGGGGTGGAGGCATGTACTGGGATCAGGGGTGGAGGCATGTACTGGGATCAGGGGTGGATGCATGTACTGGGATCAGGGGTGGATGCATGTACTGGGATCAGGGGTGGATGCATGTACTGGGATCAGGGGTGGATGCATGTACTGGGATCAGGGGTGGATGCATGTACTGGGATCAGGGGTGGATGCATGTACTGGGATCAGAGGTGGAGGCATGTACTGGGATCAGAGGTGGAGGCATGTACTGGGATCAGAGGTGGAGGCATGTACTGGGATCAGAGGTGGAGGCATGTACTGGGATCAGAGGTGGAGGCATGTACTGGGATCAGAGGTGAATGCATGTACTGGGATCAGAGGTGGATGCATGTACTGGGATCAGAGGTGGATGCATGTACTGGGATCAGAGGTGGATGCATGTACTGGGATCAGAGGTGGATGCATGTACTGGGATCAGAGGTGGATGCATGTACTGGGATCAGAGGTGGATGCATGTACTGGGATCAGAGGTGGATGCATGTACTGGGATCAGAGGTGGATGCATGTACTGGGATCAGAGGTGGATGCATGTACTGGGATCAGAGGTGGATGCATGTACTGGGATCAGAGGTGGATGCATGTACTGGGATCAGAGGTGGATGCATGTACTGGGATCAGGGATGGATGCATGTACTGGGATCAGGGATGGATGCATGTACTGGGATCAGGGATGGATGCATGTACTGGGATCAGAGATGGATGCATAGGATCAGTGGGATGATGTGAAGGCCCTTCCAAAAGCAGTGTCCTCTGCCCCTTCACATCCCCCCCACATACACAGCAGTGTCCTTGCCGTCCCCTCCTTCCCCCATAGCACTGTCCTACCTGTGTATGTACAAAGTCCTCCACATTGCCATGCTTCAGCGCCGAGCCCCTGCACAGAAAGCCGCTCTCCACGTCCAGGAAGGGAGGAGTCATTCTCCTCCATACACAGCATTACAGGCATCACACGCTGCTTACAGAGCAGACACTCCATGTCCTTTCCAATTGGCTACCCTCAGTGCATGCAGGGAGGGCTTTACTCGCATCTGCCGCCCCACTGCCCAATCGCACTCATGATAGGAGGAGTCTGCTCCTCCGTGCCTGCACCGCCAGTGAAAGTGACTGCCTTGCTGGGGGATTCCCTCTGCTATCCTGGCGGCGTGCTGAGTGCCCACAGAGGGGGCTCGGAGTGCCAGCTGTGGCACGCGTGCCATAGGTTCGCCATCACTGACCTAGGGGATTGTCCTGTCTTCAAGGGAGCTGTCTGACCAATGTGGAGATAGGCTTTAAACTTAAAAAATAAATAAATAATTGCCACATGTAACCAATAACTAACATATAACCAGACCAATAACTCACCATGTATTGTTTTAGAATTTTGGACTATCTATATCTGATGTAGATAAATTACGCAGAATACTATACACTAGCAACAGCTTGTCTCCACCTGTACCTGATACGAGATGTTTCTCTGACAGCATGATCTTGGTCACCGGGCTTCGGTGTACTGTAAACGTTTGGAAGAGCTGAGGACCAGAGCCCACCGTCTCCGGATGTTGCACAATCACCCTCACTGCTCCCGAGCTTGTGCCGTAAGCAATCTCAATCCAGTTTCCACTGACACCTGCAAACACAACACAATGGGCGGGCAAGATGATGGCACGTATTATCCAAAAGTGTCACTACAGTACACAGTCTTAACACAGACATAAGCAGGAGGAACTACTGAGTGCAGCCGGGGACCAAGAATTTGACACTCCTTTGGACACCTTTATTTTAGCGACAGGGGTAATCCTCCCACGAGCCGGTGTTTCATCAGATTTGGCGACCCGCCAGAATGTGTAACGAAAGTGGCGTTTCGTCGCCGCCATCTTGCTACACCCCGCACTCGCCCACAGTAAGGATAGAGTGGGAAGGAGGCAAGCGGACATCTTGTTACACCCACCGGAGTCTGGCATTTTACACTTATTTATAACAGTAAACTGAGGTTATATAGTGAAATACAGTACTTAGAACTCCGTTTGACTGTATAGATGTTGAATTTTAAAAGCAGCGGCAAAACTGCTGACAGGTTTGCTAATCTGACAGAAGTTTGCCGCTTTTAAAATTCAACATTTAAACAGTCAAAACGGAATTCTAAGTACTGCATTTCACTATATAACCTCTGTTTACTGTTAAAAATAATAGGATTTTTGTACTCACTGTAAAATCCTTTTCTCTGAAGTTCATTGACGGACACAGCTCCTTTAATCTTGAACTTATGGTTATATCGCCACCTTCAGGAGAGGACTAGGCAGAACATGTAAAAACAGCAAAGCTGCACAGTACCGCCCAGGGGGTGGTCCTACTGGCTATAACCCCTCACACTGCATACAGCAGCTCAGTTCGTCAAAAAGCAGTACAAACATAAATAGGAGGGGTGGGCAGGGCCGGACTGGGAATAGAAACCAGCCCTGCAAAAAAATTCATACCAGCCCCATAGCATTATTATACCAGCCCAACAGCAAACGTCATTATTTTCTTGTTCGTAAAAGGGTAAACCATACATTTTAAAGCACATTTGAAGAGTGTATTATATATAGATAAGACAGATATGAAAGCACATAGGGCTAGGGATATACAAGAGAAAATTCCAGTTAAAAGTGGTAAAAGTGTAGCAATCATCAAGGGGGACCCCAGGTACTCTGTGAATGTGAGGGGGGGTGGCGACTCTGGTGACCAGAGACCACTTTCCGCAGAAAGAATACACTAAGGTAAGAGGTGGCTGATTTAAGGGGGAAACCTTTATATCACTGCCCGCTTACATTATTGTATTCACTCCCCCCTTACATCACTGACCCCCCCTCAGACTGGCTTGGTGGCACTGATGCTGACCTCCTCTGAGATGCAAGAGATCAATGCAGCCTCACCAGTGCCCATAAAATGCAGCCTCACCAGTGCCCATCAAATGCAGCTTGCCAGTGCCCACCAAAAGCAGCTCCACCTGTGCAATGCCCACCAGATGCAGCCCACCAGTGCAATTCCTACCAAATGCACCCCACCAGATGCAGTCCACCACCTGTACAGTGCCCATCAGATGCAGCCCACCAAATTCAGAACACCAAATGCAGAACACCAAATGCAGCGCCCATTAAATACAGCCCACCAAATGCAGCCCACCAGATGCAATGCTCTGCAGGCCAAAACAATTATAAATGCACCGCCGGGTTGCGGCCGCCATGATCGCCGCCGCACTTTCCTTCTCATCTGATCCGTCTCTGCGGACTCAGAGAGACCGTGATCATATGCCTGAGGGCCGGGAAGGAGCCGAGTAGGAGAACGTCAGAACGCTGTGGTGGCGGTGCTGGCGTGCTGCTTCCCCTTCCAAGTTGTTCCATCAGCCCGTGCGGCGCCAGCAGAACCGCCCACAATGTATCAGTGTGCAGGCCGGGTCACGAGTGAGGAGGGCATAGGAGAAGTGAGCATGGAGGAGCACAAGAAGAATTAAGGTGAAATCATTCTCAGTATTTGAATCTCTCTCACCATTGCACAGTGCACCCCCCGGCCCCCCCTCCTCTCTCTGTCACCTACCTTTGCTGCCCCTGCAAATTCGAATTTATTTGTATAATAATCTCTCTCCGCAGGCATTGCATGGTGCCCCCCCCCTCTGCATAGTGCCCCCCCCCCTTTCTGAGATTATTATACAGATTACAATTAGCAGAGGCAGCAATGGTGACAGGGGGGGGGGGGCACCATGCAGAGAGGGGGGGGGCACCATGCAATGCCTGCTGAGAGAGATTATTATACAAATAAATTAGAATTTGCAGGGGCAGCAAAAGGTAGGTGACAGAGAGAGGAGGGGAGGCCGAGGGGTGCACCGTGCAATGGTGAGAGAGATATTCAAATACGGAGAATGATTTCACCTTAATTCTTCTTGTGCTCCTCCATGCTCACTTCTCCTATGCCCTCCTCACTCGTGACCCGGCCTGCACACTGATACATTGTGGGCGGTTCTGCTGGCGCCGCACGGGCCGATGGAACAACTTGGAAGGGGAAGCAGCACGCCAGCACCGCCACCACAGCGTTCTGACGTTCTCCTACTTGGCTCCTCCCCGGCCCTCAGGCACATGATCACGGTCTCTCTGAGTCCGCAGAAACGGATCAGATGAGAAGGAAAGTGCGGCGGCGATCATGGCGGCCGTAACCCGCCGGCCCGCCGCTGCTTTGTGACAAATGACAGCTAGATAAAAGCGGCCCCAGCCCCAGGGCACTGAGTGCAGGCGCTCCTCCACCCCTGCATAATTAGAAAGTGCGGTGGCGATGGCGGCCGCGGCCCGCCGCTGCAGTGCTTTGTATTTCACTGACAGCAGGCAAGAGCAGCCCCAGGGCACTGATTGCAGGCGGCCTACCGGGATTTTTCCCGGTATCCCGGTAGGCCAGTCCGGCCCTGGGGGTGGGTGCTGTGTCCATCAATGAACTTCAGAGAAAAGGATTTTACGGTGAGTACAAAAATCCTATTTTCTCTTTCGTTCATTGATGGACACAGCTCATTTAATCTTGACCTTAGGGGCGTCCCCAAGCAGTGTAAAAAAAAAAAAACGAGGGGTGGGAACAGCAAGCAAACAAACTCCACCCATAACAACCAGAGCCCCTCAACTGAGGAGGTGCAACCTTAAACAGCCACCTGCAAAACCTTGCGGCCGAAGCAAGCATCCGCAGATGCACTCACTCAACCTTGTAAAGTGTAATGAAAGTGTGAACGGACGACCAGGTCGCCGCCTTACATACCTGGGAAACAGACGCCTGATGTTGGAAGGCCCAGGAGGTACCAATCGCCCTGGTTGAATGCGCCGTGACAAGAAGGGGAGGCGCCTGCCCCATTAAGGCACCTGAAGCACGATCTGTCTGATCCACCTAGAAATGGTGGCCGACTAGACCGCCAGGCCCCTTCTTTGGACCAACCACCGACACAAACAGTGAGTCTGACCTCCGAAACTGAGCCGTAGCAGACAGATACACCCACAGAGCTCGGACCACGTCCAAGGAATGCAAAGCAACCTCTTTGGGGTGCGACGGCCGAGTACACAAGGATGGAAGCACAATGTCCTCATTTAGATGAAAAGCCGAAACAACCTTCGGAAAAAACGAAGGCTGCGGGCGTAGCACCGCCTTATCCTTGTGGAGGATCAAGTAGGGAGGCTTGCAAGACAAGGCCGCCAACTCAGAAACCCTCCTGAATGATGTAATGGCCCCCAGAAAGCCTACTTTCTGAGAGAGTGTCAATGGGGGAATCTCTCTAATGTTCTCAACGGTGGTTTCCGAAGTACCGAGAGCACCAGATTCAAATCCCACGGAGGCAGCGGTGGTCGAACCGGAGGGGCCACACGTTGAACCCCTTGCACAAACATACTCACCAGTGAATGAACTGCCAAGGGTCGTTGACAAAAGACAGCCAAGGAAGATATCTGCCCCTTAATGGCGCTGAAGGCAAGTTTTTGATCCACTCCATGCTGTAAAAACAGCAGGATCCTGGAAACCGAATATGTACGTGGATGCCACCCCATCTCCTCACACAGATGTAGGCCTTCCACGTGCGATCATAAATTTTCCGACAAGATGACTTCCGTGCCCTCAGCATGATGGAAATTACTGAATCCGACAGGCCTCAGTCCCTTAGCACCTGACTTTCAACAGCCATGCCGTTAAAGCCAGCAACTGTAAAGCAGGATGAAGTATAGGACCTTGCGACAGAAGGTCCCCTCGCATCGGCAGTCGCCAAGGAACATCCGCCACCAGTCGTACCAAGTCGGCGTACCAGGGACGCTGAGGCCATCTGGGGCAATTAGAATCACCGGAATCCCCTTGGTCTCCACTCTGCGAAGCAGACGAGGAAGAAGTATTAAGGGGGGGCATAAATAAGCCGATACTGTCCCCACAGAAGCCACCAATGCATCTGTTGAGGTCTGTGGCCAGGTTCAAAAGATCCCTGGGCAAACGCAATACCGATTGAGTCAAGAAGCCAGGAGATCCACATCTGGCGTGCCCCATTTCAGGCAAAGGAGTCTAAATACATCCGGAAGTAGTGACCATTCCCCTTGGTCCAGCATCTGACGACTTAGTTAGGTCGCTTGCCAGCTTCTTACACCCGGAATGTACACGGCCAATAGAGCCGGCACGTGCCGCTCTGTCCACCGCAGGATGTGAGCGACCTCCAATACTGCAACCGAGCTCCTTGTTCCTCCGTGATGGTTGATATATGCCAACACCGTGGCGTTGTCCGACTGGATCCTGACTGCAGCCTCTGTGACCATGTGGAGAGGCGCCCGATTGCCCGAAGGTCCAGCACATTGATCTGCAGGTGGGATTCTTCCTGCGACCAGCGACCCTGTGTCGACTGTACGCCCCAAACTCTCCCCCAACCGGTCAGGCTGGCGTCCGTCGTGATCACCGTCTAGTGAAAAAGGAAGGAACGACTTTTCGGACCGAAGGGCCGGAGACCTTCGCCACCAGATCAGGGAATCTCTGACTAGCCGGCTCACCCGGAATTAGCAATCCAGAGACCACAATTTTTGTCCCATTTGGATAGGATCTCCTTTCTTGCAAGACTCGAGTGTGGAATTGAGCATACGGTACCGCCTCAAAGGGGGCTACCATGAGACCCAGGACTCGCATGCAAAAGCGCAGTGATGACCATCTGCGGGACGCCAACATCTTCACCACAGCCTGAAGAGTCTGCAACTTGTCCGAGGGGAGAAGACTCTCGCCTCTGAGGAGTCTAGAATCAAGCCCCAGGTACTCCAGGCGTTGAGTCAGCACCAACCCCGACTTCTGGAGGTTCAGTATCTGACTGGCGATCTCCACATCCTCCCTTAATTCTGAGGCAGAAGCTGCTCTCAGACGGAGGTCGTCCAGATAGCCCACAATTGCGATCCCTCGCTGCCTCAGCAAGGCCAGGATTGGGGCAAGCACCTTGGTGAAAAACTTTGGTGCTGACGCCAGGCCAAAAAGGGGGAGATACAATTTTGTAGAGCTTGTCCCCTACCACGAACCGCAGAAACCCCTGATGCCTGACGCATATGGGGAATACAGGTATGCGTCCTTGATGTCCAAGGATGCCAGAAAATCCCCTGGATGGAGTGCAGCGACCACAGAGCGAACTGAATCCATCCTGAACCTTTGTAGTTTTACAAAGCTGTTGAGGGCCTTGAGATCCAGGACCGGACGGACCCCTCCCTTCTTTGGGATTACAAACAGATTGGCGTAGAATCCCTGAAATCTTTCCGGCGCCGGCACAGGTACTATCACCCCGCACCTCAGCAGGTCTTGTACTGCCCTAAACAAGGCGTCCCGGCAAGCCGGAAGATGATGAAGGTTGGAGGGAAAAAAATCTGTTTTTGGTGGACAAGAGAGAAACTCCATCTTGTACCCCGATGAAAATTGCAAACACTCGGAGGCGACACCCCACCGTGAGTCAGGGGGGGGGAACCTCATCCTGCCGTAGAGTTGCTCGCAGGCTTGTTTGGCTTGCGAAAACCAGGGATGCTTTTGTCCCTCAGCGGGCACCTTGTCGGCCCTGGATCGCTCACCCGCAGGCCCAGGTGGACGAGAAAAAAAACGATTGCTAGCGGAAAAGGAGTGCCCTGGCCATCCAGCGAGGCTCAGAATAGCCTCTCACCCGGGAAGGGCAATCCGCCAGAGCCTTCTTGAACGTCTGGTCCGCGGACCAGCATTTCAGCCAATTCAGGCGCGTAGCCTCACAGCAGATACTGAGGCTCTGGAAAGCACGGACCCCTCCTGCTGTATCTAAGGCCACATCGCAGACATAACTAAGGCCATGCACCAACAGGTCTGCCAGTTCCACGCAGGCCGGGGAAGCCTGTTGCTTTTTTAACTCACGGTGCAGCAAATTTTGCCCATTCAGTAAGTGTCTGTGACACCAGGGCCGTGGCCAACATTGGCCGCAATGCTGACCCCATTACCATGAACATGGACCGGGCCACCGCCCCCGGGCCCTCCTGTCTGCAGGGTCCTTAAAAGCCGGGGTCCCCTCCACCGGAATCGTGGCATCTTATTTAACCTAGATACCGGGGGGCCCACAATCGGGGGAGATGTCCATTTTTCAGGAAACTCTCCTCAAAAAGGATAACGGACTGCCATGCGTTTTGGGCTGCGGCCATTCCCATTCTTTGTATATAAACTTATCAAAATAAGTTAGGTAGGGAAACACCCTAGCGGTGCGGGCCGACTTGTGGGACCCAGAAGGGACCGACACCTCAGTAGAGGCCCTCGCCGTATCCTCCATTTTTTGGGGGATCCCGCACCCAGTGATAAGTGCTCCAACAAGCGCCTTCCTGCGCTGACCCGGACACAGAGTCATCCACACTGTCCGAATGGTCCTGGTCCGCATCTTCTGACACGTCAGAACAGGGGCCGTTTGCCACAGCAAGGCCTGAGTCTGAATCAGAGCATTCCCCAGAGGACGGTGGGGGAGGGGGTGTTCTATACCCCCTTCGCGCCCGCAAACCGCCTCCACCCTGGCAACAAGGAGTCCAGGACAGCCGCAAAGCGTCCATAGGCACCGCAGGTGCAGGGGAACCGGTTGCCACCACAGGGATGTCTGGGGAAGAAGCGTCAGCTTCTGACGCCATGCTGACCTGAATTCGCCTGACACCCTTCTGGGACAAAGTCAGGGCGCACAAACGTCCACCCTCCTAGCTGCTACTGACCGAGGGACCCCCTGCAGGACTCACCACCCTGACCCAGGCACAGCACCGCCGAGCTGCCGTCCGCTCTCCCCTGTCAATCCCAAGGTGTTCTGTGTAGTTTTGCGCCGCTCAGAAGGAACATTCCCAGCGCTAGAGGCAAAAACCAAGCTGGGGCTACAAGAAAATGGCCGCCTCAGCAAAAAAAATAAGAGCAGGCTACAAGAAAATGGCCGCCAGGCTCTGCCAAAATGGCCTCCCGCCTTCTGAGGTAAAGAAAATGCCCGCGAGCACGCTGACCCACCGTGCGGAGGCCTTCACACATGGACATACCGAGACACCACCTATGGAGAGTGGACCACCCAAACCCAGCACAGCCCCCAGCCAGGACTTAGAGCCCCCCCCCCCCCCGGAGGACCCCCGGTCAGGTACACAGCAGGCCCAGCCACCACAGGCATGGGGAAGAGGGAAAGGACCGGGAGAGAAGAAAGGGAGAGTGAGAGAACCCCCTAATCGACCTCCCCAGGAATGCCCAGCTATTCCATCCTGCCGAAACAGGTGGAACCCTACTTACCCGTCCTGCGGGGACTGCTGGATGCATTCTGGACAGATCCATAACCCGAGCGGTATGGGGTGGCTGTCGGCCACGGCACACTGTGACGCGGACAGCAGTAGGTCATGTGTGTGCCCCGGAGCATATAGCTCACCGGCCACCCCTGGAGCAACGGGGCATGTCGTGGCTGATCCAGCGCGTAGCTAAAGGCCTGCTCAAGCTTGATGGCCGGGCTGGGGAGACTACCAGGATCTATATTATCCAGCCTGTCACCCAGCCGGCTGTTGATAGTAGGATCTCAGGATCAAGAAAGTAGAAAAAAATCTCCAGAACCAATGGAGCCAGGTCCTTCACTAGGCAGAAAAAAAACTGAGCTGCTGGATGCAGTGTGAGGGGTTATAGGCGGTACTGTGCAGCTTTGCTGTTTTTACATGTTCTGCCTAGTCCTCTCCTGAAGGTGGCGATATAATCCTATGGTCAAGATTAAAGGACCTGTGTCCGTCAATAAACAAAAGAGAAAAGTGTAAAATGCCAGACTCCGATAGGTGTAACAAGATGTCCGCTTGCCCCCTTTCCACTCTATCCTTACTGTGGCTGAGTGCGGGGTGTACCAAGATGGTGGCGACAGGAACGTCACTTCCGTTACAAATTCGGACGGGTCGACGAATCTGACGAAACACCGGCAGGCTACTTTTAAGTTCATCAACTTTCTCCTTCCATAAACATTGAGCAGACCGTATTGCATCCATCCTGGGTAAGTAGGTAATGTTTCCCTAATGATAAGAGCTGAGATATTAATCAATTTTTCATGAGGAATGTAATGAACTCTGTATGATCATATTCAGATAAATGTGATAACCTGCCCTGTACCAACAATTCATAAATAGGCTGCAGTGTTTTGCTGTTGTACATTCTTATTTTCCCCTTTTTTTTTATTGTTGTAGATTTGTTTTTAAATTACTTGTGATTTGCTTGTTTCAATACACTCAATTCTGTTGGTTCTGATGAAGCGGACCACCGGCAAAACGCGTTGACCTTCTCCGAAGATTTAATGCCCTTATCTTTGTCATGTATTTTACAGACAATATGTGTTTTTATACTGTATGAAATAAAAAAATAAAAAAGACAAATTGTAGGATATAAGAAGAACTTTTTGGCGTGGCAGATGTGAACACTGATGTATATTCAGTCCCAAAATACCCATTGTCTTTGTGTCACTTTACCGGGATGATAACCAAGTGTTCACATATTCTAGGTAACTGCACTCCTTCCAACAAACACAAACTCGTGGTCCATTTACAGACAGCGTCTGTATATCACTCACTGGTTTTGGGTGTGAGGTAGACACTCAGGGCAGTGATGGCATCATTGGAGGGATCATGATACAATTCCGTCACTAGCAGATCATTATCTTTCATGCGCAGTGGAAACTTCTGCATATCTGGAATAAAAACCAGAGCCAACATCATCATCAGCCCTGAATGCGGTGACCCCATGCTAGATGGTAAGGTATAATCAAAAGATATTAAAGTGGAACTTCACTCTCCCAATCAACATTGATTATGTGTAATCCTTATGCTGCCAACATTAGTAAATAGATAGGAAAGTATATCATACATACTGGTTTTAAACTTTTTTTTTACATTCCTTCAGTTACTTCCGGATTCCTTGCCTAGGCAAATGTCATACATCCCAGGAGTCTTCAGGAGAGGAGGAGAGGTTTCCTCAGCTAAGCACACCCTCCTGCATGCATGCTTGAGCTGAAAATTGACTCCAGGAAGTAAATGCTAAATTAATCATTTTCCCTTACTCAAGATGGCCACAACCAGAAATTAAATTCTGTTTCGTAAAGTGATTTCATAACAAAATAAAGCATGGAGACATGGGTGGGTGGGGCAGTTTGCTTTGAATATTAAAAATGAATTAAGTGTTTTTGGTGCTTGGATGTAGTAAAGATCCGCTTTAAAAGATGAAAGAGGTTTCTGGTCTTTCACTGCAATCGCTCTACATTTCTCTTTTTCTCCAATAAAAATGTATCTTACCTATATAATAAATGGATCCATTGTTGCACCCCAAAAGCAGAAAGGAGCCGGCTGTGTCATAGCTAGTGATAGGAACAACGTCCTGTACCTGAGGAGACAGCAATATCAGTTCACATTCTGAACGCAGAGCTTATTCTGCAATGACTTTTTACCAAAGCAAGTCAGTCTAAAAATAAATTCAGGTAAACAGTGTGATAAAAAAAAGTGAAATCAGATATATTTTTCATGTTATGTGCATGCATGCTATGTACTGTGCAAGTGTAATACTTCAGGTATTTTTTAACTTCCATAAAGATCAGTGGGGGGAGATTCTCAGAATCTGGTGCAGCTGTCCATGGTAGCCAATCAGCTGCCAACTTCAGCTTGTTCTATTAAGCTTTGGCAATAAAACCTGGAAGCGGCTAGCTGCACCAGATTTCACACTCCAGTTTTAGTAAACAACCGCCCACTGTGTTCTTCTTTTAGGCTCCTTTCACACGGGCTGGTCCGTATAACAGACTCTGCTTGCTCAGCGGGGGATCGATCCACTGATCCCCGCTGAGCAGGTGGATGACAGGTCTGTCTCCTCTCACTGTGCTGATCTCCTCTATGGAGAGATCGGATAAAAACAGACCGCTTGTCCGCCAGACGGATGGAAAATCGGGTCACCATCCGTTTGGATTTGGTGGACAGGATTGGATAGCGGCAGATGTCAGCGGACATGTCACCGCTGACATCCGCTGCTCCAGGGCTGAATGAAGCGTCTGATCAGGTCCACCTGAAAAACTGACAGGCGGACCTGATCGGAAAGCCAGTGTGAAATGGGCCTTAGGCTGGTTAATATAAAACAATGCATAACAAATCTGAACACCAGGTAGGTTTTTTATAATATAGTTACATTGGTCCAGCTTAGATCAATATAAAAATACATATTTCACACCTGTGGGCCTGCTGTGGAAGCAGAGAATCACTATAGCAGTCACAGTTACTACAGTGATTGCCATGGTCTTGCGATTCCTGTGGCTGCATTGTAACCACAGGGGGTCATTTACTCAGCAGGGCCACCATTCACCATCTCCTGGATTGTAAGCTCTAATGAGCGGGGCCCTCTAATTCCTTCTGTATTGAATTGTATAGTAACTGTACTGTCTGTCCTCATGTTGTAAAACACTGTGCAAACTGTTGGCGCTCTATAAATATTGTATAATAATAGTTTTGTTCAATGCATACAAGGTGCTATCAGATTGGAAGAAGTGGAAAGCCAGAGCGGGAGAGTCACAACCTCCACTTCATCCAATCAGAGAACACCTTCAATTATTGAAAAAAAAATGACAAGCTGTTCTGTAAATGCCAAGCAAGTGAACCTATGTTTCCTATGCAGAAGGTCAGCCACTCCGCACAGGAACCCGGAAAATTGCAGAAATCACTGTAATAGTGCTGACTACTACAGTGATTCTCCACTTCCATATGGATCCCACAGGTATGGAATACGTATAACAGTGGAACCTCGGATTACGAGCATAATCCGTTCCAGGAGAATGCTCGTAATCCAAAGTACTCGCATATCAAAGCGAGTTTTCCAATTGAAATCAATAGAAACGAAGCCTCGGAAACTGCCGAAAAGTCCCAAGGACACCTCGGCAAACCTCGGAAAGACTTAGTTCCCGAGGTCAGCCGTGCTGTCCTCTGGCCTTTCCATGCATTTCCGAACGGTGACGTTCGGCTCTGCTCCGGCGCCCCCCCCACCTCAGGCCAAAATGCGGTACTGCACACCGCTTTGGCCCGAATCGTGCTTGTTTTGCGAGACAACACTCGCAATCCGAGTTACGATTTTAACCGCTTCAGCCCCGGAAGGATTTACCCCCTTCCTGACCAGAGCACTTTTTACAATTTGGCACTGCGTTGCTTTAACTGACAATTGGGCGGTCGTGCAACGCTGTACCCAAACAAATTTTGCATCCTTTTTTTCCCACAAATAAAGCTTTTTTTTGGTGGTATTTGATCACCTCTGCGTTTTTTGTTTTTTTTTGCGCTATAAACAAAAAAACAGCGACAATTTTGAAAAAAAACACCATCTTTTACTTTTTGCTATAATAAATATCCCAAAATTATTAAAAAAAATAAATAAAAATTTTCCTCAGTTTAGGCCGATATGTATTCTACATATTTTTGGTAAAAAAAAAAAAAAATCGCAATAAGCGTATATTGCTTGGTTTGCGCAAAAGTTATAGCGTCTACAAAATAGGGGATAGAATTATTGTATTTTTTTTATAATTTTTTTTCTTTTTTACTAGTAATGCGGCAATCTGCCATTTTTATCGGGACTGCGACATTATGGCAGACATATCGGACAATTTTGACACATTTTTGAGACCATTGGCATTTTTACAGCGATCAGTGTTATAAAAATGCACTGATTACTGTAAAAATGTCACTGGCAGTGAAGGGGTTAACCACTAGGGGGCGATCAAGGGGTTATGTTCCCTAAAGTGCGTTCTAACTGAAAGGGGGATGGGACTGATTAGGGGAACTGACAGATCACTGTTCATACTTTGTATGAACATACGATCAGTCATTTCTCCCCCTGAAAGAAACAGGAGCTGTGTGTTTACACACACAGCTTCCGGTTCACGCCCTGTCACAAGAGATCGAGGGTGCCCGGCGGTCATCGTGCCCGCTGGGCACTCGCATCGGCACGACCAGGGGGAGCGTACGTTATATTACATGATTTCGTCCAGCCGAGGCAAGCTGCCGCACTAAAACTGCGGCGGCTGGTCGGCAAGTGGTTAAAAATTACAGTGCTTGTATTGCAAAACACTCGTTAACCGCGTTACTCGCAATCCGAGGTTCCACTGAACTTACATTGGTCCTAGCAAGCTGTGTAATAAAAATCATACCTGAACTTAGCTGTAATGTTATGCATTCTCTGTTCCAGCCAGCAAGTGGAGCTTTAGGCTCCTTTTCACAAACAGAGCTAACCCATAGTGGTAATGTTAAAAAAAGAAAGAAAATGATATAAAAGAGGAAGATGGGATTGCTGCACAAAAAAAATGAAACACAATTGCATGGTATTTGTGCAGCAATCCCGTCTCTTTCTTCTATATAATGGCCTGTGGAAGGGCCTGATTGCCTTGCACTTATTCTAATTACCGATGTGCACCTCACTTTCTGAATTTTGTATATGTATACTGTATATATATATATATATATATATATTAAAAAAAATAATGTATTCATTTTTTACAGTATTTATCTCCTATAACAATTCATATGAACACAATATAAAAACAGTGGTTTAAAAGCTTGTCAACTTTGTGAAAAAAAAAAGAAACAGCCTAATTACCCCCTCCCTCTCTCAGTCTTCTGTCTGTTGTACAGAGGCTCTATGAACTGAAATTCCCCGCCTGATCTGCCATTTAGCTCTGTAGGCTACCCATGTAAGGCTGGGCTCACACTAGTTTGACACGACACTTGTCCTACTTTGGATCAGACTTTGCCCTGCGACTTGAAGCCGGCATATGTCCGACTTTCAATGAACGGGGATCCGACTTGGATCCCCGCCAATACCAGGCACTGCGTTTGGTTTGAATCTTGAGGGGGAACTCCACACCAAATTAAAAAAAAAAAAAAAAAAAAAAAAAAAAAAAATCAGCATGGGTTCCCCCTCCAGGAGCAGACCAGACAGTCTTCGGTCTGGTTTACATTAAAAGGGGAACCCCCTACGCCATAAAAAAACGGCGTGGGAGTTTCCCCAAAATACATACCAGACCCTTATCCGAGCACGCAGGCCGGCCGGTCAGGAAAGGGGGTGGGGACGAGCGAGTGCCCTCCCCCTCCTGAACCGTACCAGGCCGCATGCCCTCAACATGGGGAGGTGGGTGCTTTGGGGCAGGGGGGGGCCCTGTGGCCCCCCCCACCCCAAAGCACCTTGCCCCCCCATGTAGAGGGCATACGGCCTGGTACAGTTCAGGAGGGGGGGCCACTCGCTCGTCTCCACCCCCTTTCCTGACCGGCCAGGCTGCGTGCTCGGATAAGGGTCTGGTATGGATTTTGGGGGGGGCCCCTACGCCGGTTTTTACGGCGTAGGGGGTTCCCCTTTAAATCAATACCAGACAGAAGGGCCTGGTATGCCCCTGGAGGGGGAACCCATGCTGTTTTTTTTATTTAAAATTTGGCGTGGAGTTCCCCCTCAAGAACAGCAGAGCACAAGTCGCATGCCAAAGTTGGAGCATGCAAGACGGCGTTCTGACTTTGATCCTACTTCAGCCCATTGAATATCATTGAAGTCGGATCAAAGTCGAACCAAAGTATTAGGCCCCTTTCACACTGGGGCGGGCAGGAGCGGTGGCGGTATAGCAGCACGATTTTCAGCGCTGCTATACCGTCGTTCTTACCGCGGTATGCGGTCGCTAGGGGGTTGAATTTAACCCCCGCTAGCGGCCGAAAAAGAAAAAGGGTCAATACCGCCCGCAAAGCGCGGCTATTGCCGCGGTTTGCGGGCGGTATTACCGCGCTGTCCCATTGATTTCAATGGGCAGCCGCGGTAAAGGAGCGGTGAACACACCGCTCCTTCACCGCTGTAAAGAAGCGGCTAGCAGGACTTTTGGAGCGGTCCTGCTAGCGCACCGCTTCAGTGTGAAAGCCTTCGGGCTTTCACACTGAAGGCTACAGGGCAGGAATTTTTCATGCGGTATAATAGCGCTAATATTAGCGCTAAACCGCATGAAAAACGCCCCAGTGTGAAAGGGGCCTAACAGGGAGCATTTTCAAAGTAGGACCGACGTGTCGGACCAGTTAAGACGGCTCCCATAGGGAAACATTGATTTTCACACGTCATGCGACATGAGCTCCCAATGTCGGAGCGTTTGTTGCACCAGTGTGAACCCGGCCTAAATCAAAATTGTAATCACAGGGGTTAATTTTCTAAAACTGGTGCAGCTGTGCATGGTAGCCAGTTTCTGACTCCAGCCGGTTCAATTAAGCTTTTGCAAAAAAAAAAAAAAAAAAATTGCAAGCGGATTGGTTTCTATGCACAGCTGCCCCAGATTTTGCACTCTCCAGTTTTAGTAAATCACCCCTAGTTACTAAAAACATATGGAGCAGCGCTCCCTTTAAGCAATAAATGACAAAGTTATGACTAAACAAAGAAAGTCACATTCATCAGAAAAGAGTCCTTAAAAGCAAGGACCGATTTCTGATGAATTGAACTTAGCTTAAATATTGAAAGATTATACCGATTCATTTATCACTTGCTATATATGGTTTCAAAACGCATGGCGGTATTATTTATATAAGGTTTTGTTTAGTCATAAGTTTGTCATATATTGCTTAAAGGGAGCACTGCACCATATTTTCTGGTTTATGTTATGATTTATGTGAAGTGATTACACATATTGGTGTTTAGTAGCTCTTTTCTTCGGATTAATCAGTGTGTTTCTGAGCTAATTTTATTTTTTGTCATATTGGTGTAGCACGCTGGGGGGGGGGGGCATATATTTAATCACAGTCACTGTACTTGGTCAGGACCTACCTGCCAGTGCTGAGTGACGGCATTCCACACTCCAACTTTTCCTGTGTGGCTTGTAGCGACCAGCTGGTTACCGATGAAGAACAACGCATCCACTGGTACACCAAGACTGAACATACCTAAACCATAAACACAAAGGACAGATTATAAGTCACTGATCCATCTTTATTTTTACTACAAAAAAAGGTAATTTTAACAAACAGTTTGATATGGAATAACCCTTCAAAATCAGGACGAGCACATGCAAATTATTTTAGGCATCTGGTTTATCAGATAACCTAATTTGCCTAATGGCAGCCTTCCCATCTTCAGAAACAGATTATATACACTATATTACCAAAAGTATTGGGACTGCCTTTACACACACACACAAACTTTAATGGCATCCAAGTCTTTGTCCGTAGGGTTCAATATTGAGTTGGCCCACCCTTTGCAGCTATAACAGCTTGAACTCTTCTGGGAAGGCTGTCCACAAGGTTTAGGAGTGTGTCTATGGGAATGTTTGACTATTCTTACAGAAGCGCATTTGTGAGGTCAGGCACTGATGTTGGAGGGAAGCCCTGGCTCGCAGTCTCCGCTCTAATTCATCCCAAAGGTGTTCTATCAGGTTGAGGTCAGGACTCTGTGCAGGCCAGTCAAGTTCCTCCACCCAAACTCACTCATCCATGTCTTTACGGACCTTGTTTGTGCACTGGTGCTCCGTCATGTTGGAACAGGAAAGGGCCATCCCCCAAACTGTTCCCACAAAGTTGGGAGCATGAAATTGTCTAAAATGTCTTGGTATGCTGATGCCTTAAGATTCCCCTTCACTGGAACTACAGGGCAAAGCCCAACCCCTGAAAAACAACCCCACACCATAATCCCACCTCCACCAACTGATTTATACCAGTATGCCGACGTATATCTACTGGAGACGGTCGGCAAGTGGTTAAATTTCATGTGTGTGTAAAGGCAGTTGTCCCAATACTTTTGGTAATATAGTGTATATTCAATAATTATTAGGTTATATTTTGAACTCTAGAAGCTCCATACGATTTGTTTTCTTTAAAATCTGCATGCATAGTTGTTATATAAACTCAGAAACAATCCAATTAAAACAATTTGTCTTCTTTAAGGTCCCTCAAAATCTTTAGCGATGCGTTAAAAGATGTGTGGTGCTGAGATGCAAGCAATAAAAACAAAAACAGAGAAACAAGTAGAACTGATTACTCCAGAGGAGCTGGAGGTTCAGGGAAATCAAGAGAGACAGCTTGAATGGTCTGAAGGAATTTGAAGTGTCACTCCTGTTTAGACTCAGCCATGACGACTGCTCTCCGCAGGGACGAGGATGGTACAAATAATGACATGTCCCTGTCTTAAGGGGCCCTCTGCGAAAAATACCGCTTATGGCAGCAATCTGCTTGTGGTGTCTCCAGTAAGTAATACTGAAGGCCGGGCTGCCTGGGGGACAGCTTTATCACAGACATGCCAACCTTCTTAAATTTTCTTTCGATGGTTTTAGCAAGGTTTCGGAGAGCTGCAACAACAAATTGTTTCTTTTACAAAGTCTGAACAAACGGCACCTCTGCAGTCTTCTCTATGTAATCCGAAAGTGCCGTTCCCCACCATCGCAGTCTGAACCAAGAGGAAAGGCACTTCATTATTAAATAAAATGGAACCCTAATTGAGGTGGATGTTAGCAATTTGCCAGCATCTCACCCTGGTGCCCGCAGGTTCTGATTGTACTGCCAGCTGCTCCGAACTTTATTCCCCTCTACAGCCCTGAGAAATGGACCTGATATTAAACCAGATTATCAATTTCTTCTTTATGCATGGCTGGATATTGAAGGGACTTTCCTTATTGCTGTGTGCCAGCCGAGTTGTTCAGCTGCCTGCTTTAGTTGCAGAGCTCTCATTTGTTGTGACAGGCTTTGCAGCTCACCCCGATTGGTTACACCTACTAAAGGAAAACAACTTCTAGCAAATCAGGATCTGCTCAGCAAGCAATATTTTAAATGTATGTAAACCCAAAAATAGGATTTTTATAGCAGCTTACCTGTAAAATCCTTTTCTTGGAGTACATCACGGGACACAGAGCGGCATAGTAATTACTATGTGGGTTAAAGAGCTTACCTTCAGGTGATGGACACTGGCACACCCAAGACAGGAAGTCCCCTTCCTATATAACCCCTCCCATACCGGGAGTACCTCAGTTTTGTAGCAAAGCAATAAGTGTCCCCAAAAGAGGGGTGGGAGCTCTGTGTCCCGTGATGTACTCCAAGAAAAGGATTTTACAGGTAAGCTGTTATAAAAATCCTATTTTCTTTATCGTACATCACGGGACACAGAGCGGCATAGTAATTACTATGTGGGATGTCCCAAAGCAATGCCAAAATGAGGGGAGGGAGACACCATAACAAGCTGGGCGCCATCAGGCATGAGGATCTATACTGCAGCCTGCAGCACACTACGCCCAAAGGCGACATCCTCATGGCCTCTTACATCCACCTTATAAAATTTTGTGAATGTGTGGACTGAAGACCAAGTTGCGGCCTCACAGATTTGAGCCAAGGAGGCCTGGTGATGAACTGCCCAAGAAGCACCAACCGCTCTAGTAGAGTGTGCTGCAATTTTAAATGGAGGCACCTTCTTTCTCAGACCATAGGCTTGAATAATAACCTGCCGAATCCACTTAGAAATAGTAGATTTCGACGCTGCCTGGCCCCTTCTGGGGCCTTCTGGCAGAATAAATAAAACATCAGTTTTCCGAATCATAGCAGTAGCTTCAAGATAGGCTTTAACTGCTCTTACTACATCCAAAGAATGTAATAATTTCTCTTCCACCAAACTAGGTTTGGGAAAAAAGGAAGGGAGAACCACATCTTGGTTCAAATGAAAAAACTTGACACGACCTTCGGAAGAAAGGCTGGATGTGTACGTAAAACCACGCTATCCTTATGGATAATCAAATATTGCTCCTTGCAAGACAAAGCTGCTAATTCCGATACCCTCCTGGCTGAGGATATAGCTACCAAGAACACGAATTTCCTGGTGAGGAGCACTAAAGGAATGTGGAGTAATGGTTCAAAAGGTTGTCTTCGAAGAACTGATAGAACCAAGTTCAAGTCCCATGGACATATGGGAGACCTCACTGGTGGGTTGATACGAGTCACACCCTGCAAGAAGGTCTTTACTAGCGAATGTGGCCTTTGAAAAAATATCGATAAGGCCGAAACCCGTCCCTTAATAGTACTTAAGGCTAGGTTTTTGACAACAGCCCTCTGCAGGAAGTCAAGTATTCTGCCTATGACGTACTTCCGAGGATGCCATTTCTTGGCTTCACACCATGCCACATACACCTTCCAAACTCTATAACATATATGTCTAGATACTGGCTTTCTAGCATTGATTATCGTAGACACCACTGTGTTAGAGAGACCTCTCTGTCTTAGAATGTGGGATTCAATAGTCAGACCGTTAAAATTAAAATTTGTAAAGAAGGGTGGTATATCGGACCCTGCGTGAGCAGGTCTAGCCGAAGCGGAAGGGTCCAAGGCTTGCCTACAGACATTCTTACAATTTCCGCGTACTAGGATCTCCGAGGCCATGCTGGGGCTACCAGAATCACCGGCCTCCTTTCCATCCTGACTCTGCGGAGGAGTCGAGGTAGTAGCTGCAGCGGAGGGAACGCATATATAAGTGCGAACTGATCCCACGGGAACACCAGTTCATCCGATCGGCAAGCGAGCGGGTCCCTTGTTCTGGACACAAAGCTGCTCAATTTCGTGTTGAACCTGGATGCCAATAGATCTACATCTGGTGTCCCCCATCTCTGACATATTGTCTGAAAGATGTCAGGGTGAAGAGACCATTAACCTGGGGATAACTGCCGCCAACTCAGGAAGTCTGCTTTCCAATTCTCTATTCCTGGAATAAAGATAGCGGATATGCATGGGACATGTTTTTCTGCCCATATCAGGATATGATTCACCTCCTTCTGGGCCGCACTGTTCTTGGTGCCCCCTTGGTGATTGATGTATGCCACAGCTGTGGCATTGTCTGATTGGATCCTGACAGGAGACCCATGTAGCTTGGAAGTCCATGCTTCCAGGGCCAACCGTGCCGCCCGAATTTCCAGCAGGTTGATGGGCAAGGTCTTCTCGATATTGGACCACTTTCCCTGGAGTGAACATTGCTCCAGTACTGCCCCCCAGCCTAGAAGGCTGGCAACCGTAGTTACTACCCTCCAAGAGATTGGAATGAACGACTTTCCCTTTTGTAAATTTTGGGGTACCAACCACCAACAGACTTCTGCGTACTGACGACGCCAGGGACATTGGGAAGTCTAGGGCTTGAACCTTTTTGTTCCAGGCGGATAGGATGGCGTTCTGCAATTTCCTTGAATGGAATTGAGCATACGGAACTGCTTTGAATGAGGCTACCATCTTTCCCAGCAGCCGCATGCAAAGACGAATGGATGGCTGTCTCTTTGCACAGATTGCTTGAATTAGTTCTCTTAAGGAAGAGATTTTTGCCTGAGGCAGAAAAACCTTTCTTTGGTCTGTGTCTATGATTAAGCCTAAATATTCGAGTCTTCTTGCTGGCTGCAAGGCCGATTTGTCCAGATTTAGGACCCAGCCTGGGATTCCAGGTATTGTACCGTGTTGTGTACAGCAACCCTTAGGGACGATTTGACGATTAGGAATTTGTTTAGACCTTTGAGATCTAGTATGGGTCTTACATCTCCGTTGGGCTTTGGAACGGTAAAGAGGTTTGAGTAAAATCCCAACCTCTGTTCCTTTACCGGAACCTCCACAATTACTCCTTGGGATAATAGTCGGTCTAACGCCGAAAGGAGAAATCTTCTCCTTATTGGATCTTTTGAGACGTTTGATGTTATAAACCGAGGAGGAGGAAATTCCTGCAACTCCAACTTGTATCCCAAGGATACCGTGGAGAGAGCCCATCTGTCCCGGATCGTCTCTCGCCAAGCCCCTGAAAACAACAGAAGTCTTCCCCCCACTCGTCTGAGTGGGGGCAACCCTTCATAAGGCCGACTTGGGGGCTGGTTTAGTATTCCTTCGGTTCCAGGGCTTTTTATTACCCTGTGGCTGTCCCTGAGCTCTCCCTCCAGGATTGGATCGGGGAGGCCATCGGCACTGCTTAGAGGCTGAAGTTCCTGGGACTTGCGAGGTGGGCCGCTTGAAAGCAGGACCTCTGAATTTCCTTTTAACAGGTAAAAGGGTACTCTTCCCACTGGAGATTTTCTGGATGTATTTATCCAAGTCCTCGCCAAATAACCGTTCCCCATGGAATGGAAATCCAGCCAGGAGCTTTTTACAGGGCGTCTCGGCTGACCAGTTTTTCAGCCATAGGAGTCTACGCATGTGTACCAACACCAGCGTAAGGCCTGATGAATTGAATCTTTAATGGCGTCAACCTCAAAACAAAGCCCTAGGTAGATCTGCTAAATCCTGCGCCTGCTGAACTGGCATGTCTTAAAGCCAATGGCTGCCACTGCAGGCTGAGTTACAGTACCAGCTGTAGAAAAAGCAGTCTTTAATAGGGTTTCCAACTTTTTATCTGTTGGATCTTTAAACATATGTACATTGTCCACTGGACATGGCAGGGATTTGTTCACAGAAGAGATGGCAGCGTCCACAGTAGGAAGGCTCCATTTTTTGGTGAACTTTTCCTCCATAGGATACACCACAGAAAACTTTTTGGGAGGAAGGAACAATTTATCAGGATGTTCCCAATCCTTATAGATGAGACCTTCTAGCAATGGATGCACTGGAAAGGAACCATTAGCCTGTGGGGCTTTCAAAGAGCCCAATGAAGAAACCGATGTAGTTGCCGGTTCTGAAAGGGGCAGCTTGAAAGCTGACCGAACCATGTCTGTTAAAGACTGAACTAACAATTTTTCAGCCTGAGGCCTCGTACACACGACCGATTTTCTCGGCAAGAACCAGCAAGAAACTTGCTGGCAGAGATGTCTTGCCGAGTGAATCGGTCGTGTGTACGCGGCTATCGGGTTTCTCGTCGAGAAAACCGACAAGTAACCTCGACGAGAAAATAGAGAACCTGCTCTCTATTTTCTCGTCGAGATTCTCGTCAGCCTGTTTCTCGACGAGAAAAGTCAGTGTGTGTACACTTACCTGTCCGCCGGGAAGCCCGCGCATGTTCGAAATGAATTTGACGCATGCGCGGTAGCTTCCTAGGCATACGTAGGGTATACCAAGATGGCGGCGACGGCATTGAATGTGACGAGCGCATGCTCGTCGTAGTCGATGACGTCACCGCGTACGCTCCTTTCAAAGAACCACGGGTGTGTACACTCGGCCGGGACAAGTTTCTTGTCCAAGAATCTCGTCGAAAAAAACAACATGTTTTTTTCAACGAGAATCTCGGCCGTGTGTACGAGGCCTGAGAGGCTGAAAATGGTTCCTCTAAAGTAGATTCTTCCGAGGCTGCATCATTCTCCTGATCCCCTGCAGGAAAATCAATTTCATCCTGAGACAATTGCTCTGCTGTTAGATACTCTAATGGTGGAGATGGAGATCTGGCGCGCTTTTTTCCCGGCAGGGAGGAAGCGATTAATGCCGCCAATCTTGTTCTAATCCTCCCAGACCAGAGGTAAAAGCCTCCTCTGTCACATATACCAGAGCAGGTGAACTGAGGGCAGCCGCTGCACCTAGCACTCCTGATGGCTCCCCTTGGGTAACTACCTCCGATTTATCAGGGGAGGATATATTAGTAGGAGCAAGCCCCAGATCCTCAGAGCCCAATGGCGAACCCTTTAGCCTCTTAGGATTTTTACTCCCAGAGCCCTTGGAAGGCATAGTCCTAGCTCAAGCTAAGGACTTACAGCCAAAAATGCACCCACCACTAGCTATAGTCTAGCGCACAAGCTTGCTATGAGAGCTAGTCAGGTGACTAAACTAATGTGCCTTGGGGATGCCTGTATCACCACCTGTAGTGTGCCCAATATAATATCAAAAATAAATGTCACCAAGGAGCTCTGCTGATGTGTCCGTCCTCTTACAGCATGTCTCGCAGAGGCTGTCTTTTTAAAGCAGAGGACGCCCGCACATGCGCAGAAAAGCACCGGGCACCAATGCGCGCATTTGCGTCAATGTGCGCATGCGCCAATGCACGCGCGCAAGGAATGGGGAGAGGAGCAGGAGGGAGCTGCATTTTTACATTGGAGCCAAGCTGACACTATAGAGGGAGACCACAGCGCCATGTCTAAGAACGCTGTTTCCAGGTCCCCCTAGCAGGTATGGTAAAATTTTTACAGATAGGTACCGCAGAGCTTGTACATAGAAGAATGCTCCTCCATCTGTCTAGGCATTACACTTATACAAGGTATGCCCAGCTATATAGACATTCTCAAGTATCTCCCTCCTGTGCCCAAACAGGGGTACTACATAATGTCCAATAGAACCATAAGAAAATACATTTCAGGTTTATCAAAGATATTTTAGGCATCAGGTACAGTGGGAAATATACCATGTAGGTAAAATACAGGCAAACACATTAGTTTTAAAGGGTCCCTGCTGGACCAAGTTCACCAGGGACCCTCACTTACCTGTCCCCGCCGCAGGACCCTGTTCGGAACAGACAGCCCAAACTTCGCCCCTTTGGCGGGCAACGTCATTTGACCTTCAGGGACCGGGGTCCTACTGAAAGGAACACCACTCCCCTGGACCTGTATAGCACCCTGCTAGAAACCTCTTGGTATTGGGTCTGACCAGAGTACTGGATCCCAGGGTCCAGCCCTCCTAAGAGAGGCATTACAGGCCAAACCTCGTAGATGGTCCACATCTTCTTCCCCGAGGCCCGGGTACCATCCATTTTGGCATTGAAGCACTTTGGACGGATCCGGAATAGCTCGCCTTTAAGCCTCAAAGACCATACGCAGAGCTAACTTGAATACATGCTTAACCGTGACCAACACCTTTAGACACTGGCAACAAAACTGAGGTACTCCCAATATGGAAGGGGTTATATAGGAAGGGGACTTCCTGTCTTGGGTGTGCCAGTGTCCATCACCTGAAGGTAAGCTCTATAACCCACATAGTAATTACTATGCCACTCTGTGTCCCGTGATGTATGATAAAGAAATCAATTTTTCAACATGCTTGGCATCATATGCCTCACCACGGTTTTCTTAAAGCAGAGTTCCGCCCAATTTTTTTTTTTTTTTTTAAAGTCACCAGCTACAAATACTGCAGCTGCTGACTTTTAAAATAAGGACACTTACCTGTCCAGGCCGCCCGCGATGTTGGCTTCACCTCCTGGTTCCCTACTGCGCATGCGTGAGTCACGCTGTGCGATCCGATTGGTTCTTGCTGTCTTCTGGGACCTGTGCGTCTCCCAGAAGACAGCGGGGGGGGGGGGGGAGGGGCCAGACGTGGCATAGATAGCATAGATAGCCGCGGATACTGTGGCTATCTATGCCCGGAAGTGGCAAGCCTGCAGAAGAAAGTGCTGTTACTGGCAGAATCTCCAAGATCACAAAAGTAATTGATTGATTGATTACTTGTATAGCGCTACAAATGCGAACTGAATCGCCTCAAGGCGCTTGCATCCAGTGACGTCCTGTTCCATTAGAAGAGGTGGGTCTTAAGTTTTTTCCTGAAAGCTCGATGGTTTTCTTCCATGCGGATATCAGTGGGTAGAGCGTTCCATAGCCGCGGATAGGAATAGGATTTTTAATAACAGCTTACCTGTAAAATCCTTTTCTTGGAGTGCACCACGGGACACAGAGCCTCTATTCATTACATAGTGGGTTGTATAGGTCACCAGAGGTGATTGGACACTGGCAAAAGCACTGTGCTATATCTCGTGCCTTAAAGGGACAGGAGCATATTTTTTTTTGGTTTGTTTTTGGATTACAACCATTTCAAGTAAGGCTGCTTATAAACTGATGTGGTGTGGTTTGACCACACCATGGGTGCATCACAGCTTACCTGTGTGTTTGGAAGGGGGGGTTAGTTGCGCTTTCCAATAGAGTAATATTGTGTCCCGCAGTTTTACTCTGTCACCCCCACCACTAACCTTTTTTTTTTTATAGTACATTACAAGACCCAGAGGCTCTATTCATTACATAGTGGGTTGTATAGGTCACCAGAGGTGATTGGACACTGGCACAACCAATGAAGACAAGTTCCCCTCCCCTAAGGGAAGTACCTCAGTTTTTGTAGCAAAGCAGCAAGGTTCCCATAAGAAGGGGGGGACCTCTGTGTCCCGTGGTGTACTCCAAGAAAAGAATTTTACAGGTAAGCTATTAAAAATCATATTTTCTTTATCGTACACCACGGGACACAGAGCCTCTATTCATTACATAGTGGGACGTCCCAGAGCAATGCTCAATGAGGGTTGGGAGACACAGATCAAGCAGGCCGCTAACGGACAAGAAGCCCTATACTGCTGCCTGCAGCACACTACGCCCAAAAGCGGAATCCTCATGTCCTTTTATATCTATTTGATAGAATTTGGTAAATGTATGAACTGAAGACCAAGTTGCAGCTTTACAGATCTGAGCCATCAAAGCCTGGTGATGCACAGCCCATGAAGCAGGTATTGCCCTGGTTGAGTGCGCCTTAACAGAAAAAGGAGGAATCTTATTCCTTTAACCATAAGCTTGAATAATTACTTGTTGAATCCACCTAGAAATGGTGGATTTTGATGCCGCTTGGCCCTTCTTGGGACCATCTGGCACAAAAAACAAAACATATGTTTTACGTATCTGAGCAGTTGCCTGCAGATAAACTTTCATTGCTCTCACTACATCTAGAGAGAGTGCAATAACTTTTCCCCCACTGTCCGCGGTTCAGGAAAAAAAGGAAGGCAAAACAATGTCTTGATTTAAATGAAACGCTGATACCACCTTTGGAAGAAAGGTAGGATGGGGGCGTAGTACAATTTTGTCTTTGTGACAAATTAAATAAGGCTCTTTACACGAAAGAGCTGCTAGCTCTGATACTCTTCTAGCAGAAGAGATAGCAATCAAAAAGGCCAAGGGACTAGGGAATGAGGAATGAGGGAATGAGATGCCAGCGGTCTCTGATAAAAGGGAATGAGATGCCTAGTGAATGAGATGCCAGCGGTCTCTAAAAAAAGACTGGTAGAGCCGATATTTGACCCTTGATGGTACTCAGGGCCTATTTCATATCCACTCCTAATTGGCAAAAGGCGAGAATCCTACTTATGGCATTCTTCTGAGGATTCCACCCACTGGATTTACATCAGGAAACATACGCCTTCCAGACTCTGTAGTAGATTAGTCTGGAGGCTGGCTTTCTAGCATTAATGAGTGTAGAAAGAACTGGACCCGAGAGACCTCGTTTCTTCAAAATGTAGGTCTCAGTAGCCAGACCGTCAAATTTAGTTTCTGTAAGGAAGGGTGGAACACTGGACCCTGTGACAGCAGGTCGTGACGTAGTGGAAGCACCCAAGGTCTTCCTACTGCCATCTTTATGATCTCGGCGTACCAGGACCTCCTGGGCCAATTTGGGGCCACTAGGAGTAATGGTATTCCCTCCTTCTTGATCCTGCACAGCAATCTCTGTAAGAGAGGGATCGAGGGGAATGCATAGATCAGTGAGAACTGATTCCAAGGAATTATGAGAGCATTCGTTCCCTGGCCAGTGGATCTCTCGTCCTGGACACAAAGTTGTCCAACTTCCTGTTGAGCCTGCAAGCTAGCAGGTCCCCCATCTCTGGCATATTGCCTTAAAGACATCGGGGTGGATAGACCACTCTCCTTGTGACAGCTGCTGGCGACTTAGATAGTCCGCTTGCCAGTTTTCTACCCCTGGAATGAAGATTGCAGAAAGACAAGGAACATGCTTTTCTGCCCATGTCAAAATCCGATTCACTTCCTTCTGAGCAGCCCGACTCCGGGTGCCTCTTTGGTGATTGATATAAGCTACAGCAGTAGCATTGTCAGATTGAATTCGAACAGGGTGGCCCTGTAACCTGTGTGTCCAGGTTCTGAGGTCTACGTATACTGCCTGAATCTCCAGTATGTTGATGGGCAGGCTCTCTTCGGTCTTGGCCCAGGTACCCTGGGCTGAAGCTTCTTCTAACACTGCTCCCCAGCCCAACAGGCTGGCATCTGTAGACACCACCTTCCAGGTGACTGGGAGAAAGGACTTTCCTTTCCGCAAGTTTTCGGTTCTTAACCACCAACTGAAGCTTTGGCACACCTGTGGATAGAGGCGCATGGGTAAATCCAGAGCTTGACCTTTCCTGTTCCAGGCAGCTAGAATACTGCCTTACAGTGGTCTCGAATGAAACTGGACATAAGGAACAGCCTCGAAGGAGGCCACCATCTTTTCTTATAGCCTCATGTAGAAGCGCATTGATGGTCCCTTCTTCGCCCTGACCTTGTGGATCAATTCTCTTAGAGACTCGATCTTTGGCTCTGGCAGGAATACCCTGCTTTGGGCTGTGTCTATGATCATGGCCAAATACTCTACCCTTCTTAGGGCCTGTAGAGAGTATTTCTGTAGGTTTATGATCCATCCTAAATGCTCCAGGTATTTTACTGTATTGAGCACCGCGTGATCTAATCCTGCCACTGACTGATCTATCACAAGTAGATCGTCTAGATAGGCCGTCACCGCTATGCCCCGTGCCCTCAGTTTTGCCAACAGAGGGGCCAGAACCTTTGTAAATACCCAGAGCACAGTTGCCAAACCAAAGGGCAGAGCCACAAACTGTAAGTGGCGATGTTCTACTGCGAACCTTAGGAACTTTTGGTGAGCGGGATGGATAGGCACATGACGCCAAGAATTCTCCGCCTTGTAAGGTGGCAACCACGGATCGAATAGTCTCCATTCGGAAATGACGAACGTTCAGAAACTGATTCAGAGATCTTAGATCCAGGATGGGTCTGACGTCTCCATTTGGTTTTGGAACCACAAAGAGGTTTGAGTGAAAACCTAAACCTTGTTCCTTTAGGGGTACTTCCATGATTACCCCTTGGGACATCAAGTGATCCAATCCTTTGAAGAAGGACTTTCTCTTTAATGGATCTTTGGAGAGCCTTGAACTTCGGAACCGGTAAGGTGAGATTTCTCGAAATTCCAGCTTGCACCCTAGGGATACTGCGGAAACGACACACTTGTCCTTGATCTCTGTCTGCCATGCCGCTAAAAACTGCCGAAGCCGTCCACCCACTCGGCCGAGCGGGGGCACCTCTTCATAAAGAGGCTTTGGGGTTTTGCTTGTTAGCTTTTGAACCCCACGGCTTCTTGTTCTTCTGGGCCTGGTTTTCTTTAGCCTTTGTGGCTGGCTGAAAATGCCGTCACCACTGGCTGGAGGCAGATCTTCCAGGAGTCGGGGAGAGAGAACGCTTAAAACAAGGACGCTTGTTTTTCTTCTTCTCTGGCAAAAGAGTCGTTTTACCGCTCAATATCTTTTGGATATATTTTTCCAAATCATCCCCAAAGAGGCGTTCGTCATGGAAGGGTAAACTGGCCAAAAGTTTTTTTTTTGCATGGAGCTTCCGCTAACCAATGCTTTAGCCAAACAATTCTGCGCATATGCACCAGCTGGGGCGTAAGGCGAGATGCCTGTTGAATAGAATCTCTAATAGCATCCACTGTTAAACATAAGGCCCTAGGCATATTCTACCAAAATTTGATCTGCTCCAGAGGCAGATCTTTCAGCCCCTGTTTCACCTGATCCTTTAAGACCTGACATATACCAACTGCTGCCACAGCAGGTTGGGTTACTGCGCCCGCCAGGAGAAAGGAAGACCTTAGTAAAGATTCCAACTTTTTCTCAGAAGGATCTTTAACTACCTGGGCATTGTCCACCGGACAAGTTAAGCTTTTATTTACACAAGAGATAGCTGCATCCATAGAAGGCAGACTCCACTTCTTGGTAAACTTCTCCTCCATAGGATAAAGAACTTCAAACTTCCTAGGAGGAGAAAAAAGCTTATCTGAATGTTTCCAGTCTGCGTAAATCAGATTCTCCAATAAAGGATGAATCGGAAAGGCACAAGCAGCCTGTGGGGATTTTAATGAACCTAGGGAGGAGACAGGTGATTCAGTTAACTCTGAAGAGGGTAACTTGAATGTAGAGTATACTGCTTCAGCATAACATTGCACCTGCAATTTCAGATACTGGGAAGCAGAAAAGGTTCTTCTGATATCCCTGATCTCTCCGACTATTCATCCCCTGATGGGGCTACACCATCCTCATCCTCATCATCCTCAGATTTTTCTGAAAGGAGATCTAAAACAGAAGATCTGCTTCGCTTTTTGTCCTTTTGTGAGGACTTTGCGATTAAACGCAGCGATTCTCCCTTCTAAGTTGTTCAGGGCTATCGCCAAAGTGTCCTCAGTGACATATGCAGGCACAGGCACCACAGGAGAGGCTGCTACTCCTGATAGAGGCAATTGCTCATCCTGCATAGGTGTGTCAGATATCACAGGAGAGGAAGGTACTGAGCAGGCATGGCTAGAGCCTCCTGTCTCAGGCGGCGGGTGCTTGTTTGTCTTTCTTAGTCCAGGAATTTCTTCTCTGGGAAGACATATTACTAAGCAAAGCCCAGGTACCCAAAATGCATATACTACTGTGCTAGTTTAGCAAATTGCTAGAGTAGGTGTCTATTATGGGAGTGCTCAGCCAACCACATAGAGATCTTACGTGCCCTTACGCTGCTGTGTCCCTTCAAGGAAAGCTCCAGGCTTGTGAGGCTCCTTTATCACTTCCTGCCTGTTCAATTGCCATAAGAATAGCGTGCCCGCGCACGCTCACAGGCCCGCCCCCGTGCGCGCGACCTAGGGGCTAATGGCGGTGGTCTGACATGAGGAAGATCCCCCTGACACCTGCCTGAGAGGAGGGAAGAGGCAGCCGTCCATGGCAGAGCTTCTGCAGCGGAAGGAGTGTGCTGTCTGAAGGGACTGACACTGCTCTGGAGCCAGGTGTGTGAAACTCAGCTCTTTACTCCCTCCAGTGGTGGCCAGAAAAAAAGACGCCTACTCAAAAATAGGAAAGGTCCTTTAGCTTTATACTAAGGACTCTTTCCTGGCTTACCTCATCCCCGCCGCAGATTTTCTGCCAAGCAGAACCAATCTTCACCCATCACGGCGGGTATGTGTGCCAACCTTCAGGGATATGGGTTCCTACTTAAAGGAGGACTCTTTCCTGGGCCTTGTAAAAGACTCTGCCAGGACGTTTAGCATATAGTAGCGAAAGTGCTGGACCCTAGAGCCCAGTCCTCCGAAGAGAGACATTACAGGAGACTCCTCGTCAACGAGATCCGTATGCCATCCAGTTTTGGCGTAAAAATTTAGGCATCTTGGATGGACCCGAAAGTGTAGCTCTTTTACCCCCAGAGGGCTTCTTTGGCAGAGCTTCCTTCAGCACATCCTAATTGCGTCCAACACCTTAGACACTGGCGAAAAAACTGAGGTACTTCCCTTAGGGGAGGGGTTATATAATAGAGGCTCTGGGTCCCGTGGTGTACTATAAAGAAAAAAAGGTTAGTGGTGGGGGAGTGGTGTGCAACAAGAAATGTTGTGACAGAGTAAAACTGCGGGACACAATATTACTTTATTGGAAAGTGCAACTAACCCCCCCTTCCAAACACACAGGTAAGCTGTGATGCACCCATGGTGTGGTCAAACCACACCACATCAGTTTATAAACAGCCTTACTTGAAGTGGTTGTAATCCAAAAACAAAACAATAAAAAAAATATGCTACTGTCCCTTTAAGGCACGAGATATAGCACAGTGCTTTTGCCATGTCAATTGTCCCTTTCCATGTTGTACAATACCTGGCTGATTCTGCCTTCTCCTGTAAACTGACCACATTTATCATGGCTGCTGATCTCTGATAGCGTCGTTTACGTGCCTCCGTCATCAGGCTCTCTCCCTAGCTTCTCTGCATCTCCCCCCTCCCTCTCTCCCTTTGGGTTCTGTAGTCTGTGTGTGTCCCGATCCCCTCCCTTCCCCTATCCCATATAATTTGATCATGAAGGTGCTCCAGTGCTTGTAAAGAAACATGTATTACTTTGGTCCTCTCCGTTTTAGGGTTCCTGTTCAGTACAGTGTGTGTGTGGATTTTCCTAAAATTACAATGCTAAATACCTTCTTTGCAGAGCCTTGATGTGCAGTCATGTGACCTCCTTCTGCCAGCTTGCATTGATCAAAGGGGAATCTCAGCCCTTCCCACTGTGCTATTAAGGTCAGGAAGGAAAGCAGAGGGAGGTCACATGACAGCACAGCAGGGCTTTGCAAAGAAGGTATTTAGCATTACAATTTTTGGAACGCACACACACTGTACTGAACAAGGACCTAAACCAGAGAGAATCAAAGTAATTCATACACGCGACTTTCCAACCACTTTAAATCTCCCTTAAGGATTCGTTGGCACTGCCCGCATACTAAATGCTCTATTTTTGGCAGTTTTTTCCCTGAAAAGTTCTGTAGAGAGGGGGTGTAATGGTTTCAGCATAGCAAGCGGTTTGCCTTTTTTTAACATTATGTATTATAGTACAAAGTAAAACTCTGAATCTCCGCACAGCAACATGTTGTGTTGCGTTGGTATGCAGTGCAGTACCATGTAGTGCCATCTTGTGAAGCATGCCATTTTTCCACACTGCACCGCACATCACACCAACGTTTTCATCTGAATGGGGCACACAGAAAATATTGGTCTTCCATGTACCCTTGCAGTGCTGGAAAGCCGCCAACCACTGCACACAGTGTGAACAAGCCCGTAAAGTGATTGTAAAGTCTAGTTTAAAAAAATAAAATAAAAAGGTTATACTTACCTGCTCTATGCAGTTGGTTTTGCACAGGGCAGCCCAGATCCTCCTCTTCTCAGGTCCCTCCCTCCTGTCGAGTGCCCCCACAGCCAGCAGCTTGCTATGGGGGCACCCGAGCTAAGTCACAGTTCCATGTGTCCATTCAGACATAGAGCCCCGACCTGGCCCTGCCCATCTCTCTTCCGATTGGCTGACTTTGATTGACAGCCGCAGGAGCCAATGGTGCCGCTGCTGTGTCTCAGGAGGAGAGTCCCGGACGGCTAAGACACACGTGGACATCGCTGGACAGAGATGGGGCTCAGGTAAGTAATTAGGGGGTTCTGGGGAGGCTGCTACACATAGTTTTATTTTTATCTTAATGCATAGATTGCATTAAGATAAAAAAAAGGCTTCTGCCCTTACACTTCTTTATAAAGCAAAACTAAAAAGGGACAAAAACTCCCCTAAGCTTCGACAGCCTTGCTACCATCTACCCCCCCATTAATAAATGTCTCCCCCCCCCCCCCAATGGTGCCTGTGCTGTGAACCTTGAAAATGTATTTACAAAGTTTATAGATACAGGAGAATGAGAGCTTGGTTTAAAGTGCGTTTGCTGCTTGTTCAGAATTTGTAAATACTTTAGCGTGCATAATTAGGCATGGATTCATTTATGAGCCTGTATTCCAAATGTTGTGGCAAATGGCAAGGTGTTTTTTTTAAGGCTAGCCAAGATGTATAGTTTTGTCTCACCAAAACATTGTAGTCTGCACCTAGGTGTGGATTGGAAATAATGCCTTAAAAATGGTTCTGTCAAAAACTGTAGAACACCCACCCCATTCCTGAGCAAAACAACGGTATAAAAGATCTAAAGGAGGCTCTGTGGAGAAAGACAAATTTATGATAACAGTGATATATCATCTGCGATTAGCACCCGGTTGAAGGACCAACCTTTAATTTTCTTTGTAAACAGAATCTTTTAATAAGGGTGAGACAAAAGCATTCAATTCCAAAAACACTTCGAAAGATACATTAACATAATGCTTTGTTACCATGCCCTTTGTAATTTTATAAATACTTTGATAGCCTATCATAAGAGGGCAACTACTTATTGGAAAGGGCACAGTGCTGATAAAAAAAAAAAAAAAAAGTGAGAAGTTCACCTATTTCACTGCCACTGCTTCCATCCTGTATGCTCCAAAGAATTATGCTACTTTCTGATGCAACCGCCACCATCTTGTCTTTATCTCCATGTGGCCCTCCAACGACCTTTGCATTAAGGGCCACCCTTTCAATGGTCCAGTCTAGATAGGGGCTTGAGAAGACTTGTTGCCAGCCAGAGGATTCCTTTATCCTGTGAGAAAACACAAATTAAATATGAAAGGCTCATTAACATGAACAGCGAGCAACTAAAACATACTATTTCTGTAGCATGCATTCCCATTATAGTGCTACTCACAGAGAGCATCTAGCACTGTTTATACAACTTATAAAATAAAATAAAAAAGTGACAGCATTTTGGACTCTAGATGCTCCAAGTACCAGCATCTATCTAGTGCACTCTCTATATGAGTCTGACTTCCAGTAGAAGCATACAGCACATAGCTATATGGCTCCAATTAGCAGTACACGTCTAGCACGCTCTATATGGCTTCCGAGTATCAATACGCGCATCTAGGGCTTTCTATATGACCAATTACCAATACCAGCTCAAGTGCTCTCTAAATGGCTCCAATTTACTTAACAGCATTTAGCCATCTTTAAATGGTTCTAATCACCAGTACCACATCAAGGACCATCCACATGGCTTCAACTTACCTGTACCAGTATCTAGGGCTGTCTATATGGCTCCAACTAGCAGTACCAGCATCTACCAAACACTAAACGGCTCCAACTATCAATACCAGCACCAAGGGCTCTCTATATGGCTCCAACTGCCAGTACCAGTATCTAGGGCTCTTTATATGGCTCCAACTACCATTACCAGCACTAAGGGCACTTTACATAGTAAAACAAAACCAGAGAAATTCCCTGCTCAACTTACCGACCAGCCTGCAACCAACTGAATTATCCTGTCTAACAGTATGGATTAAAAACAGGAGTTTGGGCTGCACACATTTGCAAATATATGTGCAAGCTACAGAGCCCCTTCAAGGCACCCCAGTATTTCTCTGTAGTCCCAACTCTAAATTTTGAGAGCCTTCACAGCGGAAGCACTGCCGCCATAGTGCTATGTACTGGGTGTCCGGTGCGCCCCTGCGTCTTTGAGGGGTGGGTTCCCTCCAGGCTCACCCGCCCTCTGCCAGTCCATTATAATGCATGTGCTTCCTCTGTGGATGCTCTCAAAATTTAGAGTGAAGACTACAGAGAATACTGGGGTGCCTTGACTGGGCTCTGTAGCTTACGCATGTATTTGCAAATGTGTGCAAAATAAACCTGTTTTTAACCACTTCAATACAGGGCACTTTCACCCCTTCCTGCAAAGGACAGTTTTTAGCTTTCAGCGCTGTCACACTTTAAATGACAACTGCGTGGTCATGCAACATTGCACCCAAACAACATTTTTATAATTTTCTTCCCACAAACAGAGCTTTATTTTGGTGGTATTTGACCACCACTGGGGTTTTTATTTTTTGCTAAACAAACTAAAAAAGACAGAAATGTAAAAAAAAAAAAAATTTTTGTTTTCTCTCTCACTGACGGGCACCGATAGACGGCACTCATATGCAGCACTGATGGGCACCGATAGGCGGCTGCAATGGGCAGCACTAATGAGGTTACTGACAGGTGTTACTGCTGGGCACCGATTGGCACTGACATCCGTTTCTGATGGGGCACTGGCTGTCAGCCGTGTTGGCAGATCTGATGGGGCTGTGCTGATAGTCAATGTGCTGATTATCAGCACAGACCCCCCCCCCCCTCTGACAGGGAGAGCCGCCGATCGGCTCTCCATGTCAGGGCAAACCGAGGAATGACGTTTACCGTCACTTCCTGGTTCACGCGATGATCAGCTGTGACTGGTCACAGCTGACCACGAGGTAAGGAGCCTCCGTCAGAGGCTCCATACCACGATCGGAGATGCAGTGTCAGACAGACACACGAGCCGGCTTCTTATCCTGAAAGACGTTATATGATGTCCAGTCAGGATAACAGAACCACCGCCTGACCGTCATTCTGCTATAGGCCGGGAGGGAAGTGGTTAATGCATACAGTACTGGTTGGTTGCAGACTGGTTGGCAAGTTGAGCTGGGATTTTTCTGGTTTTGATTTGCATGCGTTGCCCTTCAATGTGCTCCTTTCTGTAATGGCCAGTTATAGGCGAGGGCAGTGGCCATTTGTTTGCATTCTACATGGCTCCAACTACTACAAGCGTCTATCTCTCTCTCTTCATGGCTTTAATTACCAATACTTGCATTAGTCTCTATACAAATCCAACTTCTAGTAGCAGCAGCTAAAGTTCTCTATATGGCTCCAACTACTTTTATCAACTAAAAAACAGACCAAAAGGGAGAGAAAAAGAGACAAAGGTGGCTGTTGAAGACAGACTTCACCTTCTGAAAATACCAGCTTCCAGGCCTTTATTACTGATATTATGACTTCGATCATTCAAGTCAGAGACAGAAAACAAGAATACAGGTTAGCAGATTTGACTTGGCCCTTGCTTTACGTGCTGCATGTTTGGTCTGCATCAGCGACACAGAAGCCATTAGAATAACATGACAGGCAAATAACTATCATTTTTAGCTTGTGGGCGCACTTCATAGTCCATTGATCATCCTGCTCTCAGGAAGCTGCCATACGAGATTCGGGTAGTCAGCTATGCTGAGAGTCTGCAGGAGCTCGAGATTGCACCTGCCATCTGCTGATCGTGAGTGCAATGCTCTGTAGGCTCCTTAGAAAAAAAATATTTAAATAATTTTAACCTGCAAAAAATTTTTAATTTATCTGTATTTTTTTCAAAAGATGAACTTATCCTTTAATCATTTTAGCATGGCTCTCATTCTAACAGGTGTACTTTAAACTTTAAAAAACATACTCTAAATTGCAGAAAAAAAACCTTTGTTACTCAATAATGCTGCCGATGATCTTCTTTTCTTCTGTTCCTGGTGTTTTGTACTTTGTTTTTTTTTTAATAAAACATAATTCACAGCTTCCACATTGTTGCTCTGTAGCCACAAATCAAACGTATCTCAATTTCTCCATGGTCCAGAATATGAGGAGGGAGAGAAAGATGGAGAAGTAGCATTAGCCTCTACGCTCTTCCTGCCATTAATAAAAGTTCTGTCAGGTGCCAAGCTTTCTATTTTTCTTTGAGTCACCACAAGTGTGCCTGACTGTGACTGAAACAATTTGAAACTGCGGGTGCGGACAGACAGGCAATCTATTTGAAAAGCGTTAGAGCAAGATTTTTGACAAATTTCAATACACCCCTCACTGTGTTCACTCTATCACAGTTAGAAATGAGGGAAAGCCGCAACCAGTCGTCTTTAGCAAGTTCTAAAGTGATCAAATTACATGTTTTGGTTTATAATTTAAAAGTAGTGATGAATATAGTGTCCTACTATTGGTCTTTAGTCAAACATAAAATGACACTACAAACTGAACAACACTAAATCGGGGCAAAATATCATAGTTTAAGCCTCGGTTCACACTGAAAGGCGGTGTGGGAAACCTGCACCACATAAAAATGGCACTGCCCTTGTGATCTGCAGCGGGTATCAGTACAATCTTAGCGATATCCCAAAAGCAGGTCGTAAATGTAGTGCACTTGCCTGCACTGGATCGCATGGTACAAAACGGCCATGTGATCCGGTTGCGGTGCATTCCCAAAATTGCTGCATGCAAGACTTTGGTGCAGATGCAGTGCGATTTGAGCCATTCAAAATAGATGGCTCAAATTGAACCGCACTAAATCGCATGTGAATTGTACAGGAATGTGGTGCAGTTCCTGTGCAATCCATAGTGTGAACTTTCTCTGACTCCTGATCTCAGTCCTGTTATAAGGGAGCCACTAGGAGGTGCTATTGCAAACCCTGTAAAAAGAAGAGGCAATATACTTAACTTTCCAGCAGTCCATTTTGAAAACACTGCTGCTTTTGGCAACAGTACAAATGTTTTTAACACATTCTGTTAAGACAGGCTAATTCGGTTGGTTGTAGGCTGGTTGGTAAGTTGAGCTGGGAATTTCTCTGGCTTTGTTTTACATGCGTTGCCCTTCCATGTGCTCCTTGCTGCCAAGGCCAGTTATAGGCGAGGGCAGTGGCCATTTACTGTTGAAATATTGGTGAGGGGACGCACTGGACACCTTTGCTGCCATAGTGCTATGTTCTGGGTGTGCTCCTGTGCCTTTAAGGAGGGGCGGGCTCCCTCCAGGCTCACCTGCCCCCTGCCTATCCATTACAATGCATGTGCTTCCACTGTAAAGGCTCTCAAAATTTAGAGTCAGGACTACAGAAAACACTGGGGTGCCTTGACGGGGCCCTGTAGTTTATGCATGTTTTTGCAAATGTGTGCAGACTAAACTCCCATTTTTAAATGCATACTGTCAGATAGGATAATTCGGTTGGTTGCAGGCTGGTCGATAAGTTACAAGGAATTTCTCTGGTTTTGTTTTGCATGCTTTGGACAACAGCCTGACCTTTTGAAATATTAGACCTATGGCACTACAATCTAAAGTTTGGATTCAGAAAGGATTCCCTCACAGAAACTGAAAAGGGTTATACGCATGTAGGAATGGATACTAAAAACTTTCCAAGATAGCTTGGCCAGCAGCACAAGCTGAAAGGAGGGCTCCAGAAGACCCCCAAGGGTCAACACTACAAGAGAGTAACAATGCCGATTAGGAACTCATTTTCCTGCAATCACTTTAAAGGCCTGTTTGCTACAGAAATTGCAGACCAGCTATAATGGAAGCCAAGTGTCATTTAATTGTATCTATATCATACAGGCCATTATCAATGTTCATTAGCTAGAAAACGATAGGTAGCACATGCATGTGTGTTGTATGCATATTTGTAGCACTCTGTTTTTTATTGTGTATCTAGTTTGTATACACAGCATTCCTGTTCATTAAAGTGGTTGTAAACCCTGTTTGACTACTTCTACCTATAGGTAAGCCTAGAATAAGGCTTACCCTATAGGTAGTGGAAATATATCTCCTAAACATGCGCCATTTAGGAGATATTTCACTTGTAGTCCGCCGCAAATCCCAACGGCACATGCGCAGGGAAGAAACGAAACCAAGTGCCGTTTCTTCCCCAGCCTGTGCCGTCAATGGCGGCTCTTGTGCGCATGCGCGGGAGTGACGTCACGCGGCTCCAGCGTTCACAGAGCCGCAGCCCGGAAGGAAGAGGAGACAGAAGATAGACGCAGCCTGCACAGGGGACATCGCTGGATTCTTTTGCAGGTAAGTGTCACATAATGGGTTAGTATGAGATGCATACTAGCCCATTATGCTTTTAATTTGCAGGCTTTTCAGGTAGAAAAAGAGGAAGTAAAACCCATCAGGGTTTACTTCCTCTTTAAAGCACAATACTACCACTACTACTGGGGCAGTTTCCTTTGTTTTACAGCACAAAATTGACAAAGTATCAATTGGGATTTTCAGTAATTTCCAATTGAAAACAACTGAGGCTCTCACCCCAGCTTTTCACCAAAACAAACACTTTCTGCTAGATTAAATACCTGTTCCCCGCCATAAAACATATGAGCTTGCCTACAGCAGACTGAAGGTATCATTTCAGTCTAAGCAAAGTGAAGGGACTGGAGCTCAGGTACACTTTAAATTCTACACTTGTGGTCAGTGACTAATAAATGCATCAAAGCTAAAAGCAACAGGATTGAGCCAGGGAACTAACTTTTTTTCAAATTTAGGACCAATTCCCAGATCCTCCTGTATTGAATCTCTCTACTTCTTAGGCCCTCATCTGAAGGCAAAGAAATTATTAACTGGAAGAGACACACACATCTCTACCTGATAGATTTTAAAGTACTGCCTTCTATACAACCTAATATAAAAGTTGAACAGATGATCCTAATCTTATTTTATGTTCATGGTGATCACAGCCTAGGAGCTAATTTCAGAAGAGAAATGGCTTGTGTGGACCAGAGCAAAAAGCATTCTGGGAAAAACAATCAGGACCTTAGGAAAAATATTAAATACACAAAGATGATCCAGACTGATGAATAATTCATACCTGTAGCAAACCACAAAATGAGCATAGGCAGCAACAATCCAGTTGTGATGGCCTGCTACAATGAGTACTTTCCGTGGATCCACAGGGATTCCTGCAAAATACAAGGGGAAAATATATACGTAAGTAATGCTGCAGCTCCTGGCAGGAATGACTCAACAAACTTGAAAGAAAAAACGACAGAGACACACTTGCCACAAAAGACAAATGATAGCATTAGTGCCTTTTTAATAAAAAAAAGAGTTTGTTAAACCCTTAATTAATGGTTTCTATTAATCTCTATTTGGTCTATTAAATATACACTTTAAAGTGTTTTGTTATAGCGGTTTGAGAAGTTTAAAGAGAATAACTGTTGATCCTGACAGCAAATTAGCCCATTGGACAAAAGATCTGGTAGTTCCAACAAAGCGTCTGCCATAAGTCTTACCAGGTTGACATACTCCCGGGGCTACATCAAAGGTGGATCACTTGAATGCCTCCATCTCTTTCCTGCAGAGCAGATGAGTAAAAGCATAGATCAAGGTGTACTGATCCCACAAGAGCATCCACTGCTTCCGCCAAGGGATCTCTGTACCTGTATACAATCCTTAACAGTTTTCTGTTGAATTTGGAGGCCAAGAGATCCACATCCTGTGTGCCCCTTTTGTGTTACAGGTCTTGAAACACCTACGGGTGCATAGACCACTCTCTTGGGTCCAGGCGCTGCCAAATGTCCACTCATGAAAATGCCCACAGCTGACTTGGCTGGAATGTGAAGTTCTGCCCAGGAGGATCCGCTTTACCTCTTTTGGTACGGAAAGACTTCTGGTTCCTCCCTGAGAGTTGGTACATACTGGCGCTTTGACATTGTCCATCTGAATGCAGACCCTCCAACAGGGTGGCCAAAAACGAAATGGACAGCCAAATAGTCAGAAGTGCCAGGATGTGTAATGGGAGACAATTTTTTTCCAACAACCATGGCCCCATACCGACAACATGCCCAGGACGCCTCCCTATTCCCAGGTCACCAAGCCAGGGAAAGCCTGGTCTTTGCGATCAGCCGATATGGCTAGTCGAGAAACATGACTGACTTGTTGCAAGACAAGAATGTTGCATTTCAATTGTCTGGAGTGAAATTGGGAAAAAACGTGACTACCTCAAAAAGGAGGCCATCAACAACCCCAACACTCATGGAGAAGTTGAGACAGGTGGCTTCTGGACTGAAGAGTTTGAACCTTGGACTGGAGAATTGAAAGTTTCTCCTAAGGATCAGTAATCAGTCTGATCCTGCGACGATTTCTGAATGAACAGGATCCAACTGAACCTGTGTATCATCTTGACAGTTAGAGATACATTGTCCAACAGAGCCCTCACCACCTGTTCCCTCAACAGGAGGTTAAGTATCCCACAAATGGGCAGCAATGAGGACGAAGATTAAGAGATTCAATTAAGAGCCGAAGTATGGAGGAGAAGCCGAAAGGCAGGTCCACAAAATGGCAGCCCGCAAAGTGCAGATATACCTGATGGGCTGGAAAGGGACACATGCAAGTAAGCTCCTTTGATGTTCACAGAGTCAAGGAAGTATACCGGTGGAGGGAGGCAAGGACAGATCTATTTGATAAGGTGTAATGTGGGGTTGTGCAGCCTCGCAATACTACAATATAATCAAAACAGTTAAAATAAGACTATACCTAGATAAAACAATAACAGTAGTGTAAAATCATTCCATCAATTCCATATATCAAAATCCAATCAACAGTGCAAATAACAATATATTGAATGAATTCATGAATGTAAGCTGAACTAAATTCAGTCTTCAAATGTGATAAATGTCAACCACCTTCTATTTGAGAAGCATTCACATGTATTCTTTCAGAATTAAACAGTGCACTTCCACCTCTGTGCACCCACTCGCTGCTCACAGAACCAGAGGCGGATCCAGTCTTTTCGTGGGAGGGGCACTGCCAAAAAAATGATTTTTTGTGGGAAATTTATTCGGGGAAATGGCTGGTGTCGGCGCTTCAATCATCCCGGCACCATGGTTGTTATGGTGTCAGGATGATTGAAGCGCATTATTTCTATTACATTGTAATATAAAATTTAATATTTCAATGCAGAATCAGTGGGAGCCCCGAGTGTGTCACTTGCCACCGTCGCCTGCAATTAGTGGGAGCTCTGAGCGTGTCACTTGCCACACGTTGCGGATTGTCACTTGCCACGTCACCTGCCACATCTTGTGGATTGTCACTTGCCACATCACCTGCCACACCTTGCGGATTGTCACTTGCCACATCACCTGCCACACCTTGCCGATTGTCACTTGCCTGCCACCAGATGCAGATTGTCATTTGCCACGTCACCTGACAATTTGCGGATTGTCACTAACTTGCCTGCTAAGGTGTAGTTTTGGTTGTCTCTTGCTGTGTCCCAGACTCCCAGAGTCAGGCAGCAGAGAGATTATGTAATCTCTCTGCTGCCTGCACAGTGAGGGCGGAAGTCACTGCAGGAATGCAGGGCAGTGAGAGATGAGCCTGCTCTCACTCTCACCTGCGCTGCCAACACACTGAGCAGCACGGTCTGCCCACGAACCGCGACCGCAAACCGCAAGCGGAGCCGCCTGCCTTCTTACCCGTCTGTGGAGCCGCACGCTATCGCACCTGCCCCCAGAGCGGCCCGAAGTGACTCACTGACGTCACTCGTTGCTAGATGCCAGGCGGCCCAGGCGTTAGCAATGAGTGCAGGGAAGAGGCTCCACCCACCTCCTCCTCCGCTCCTGGTATCATGTCAGTGCGCCGCATAACTACATTAGACGAGTCTCTCTCTCGGCGCCGCTGATCGGCTGATGTGAGAAACAGAGAAAGACTCAGAGAGGCAGCGGCAGCCGCAGAACAAGTACTGTATATACTCGAGTATAAGCCAACCCGAATATAAGCCGAGGCACCTAATTTTACCCCAAAAAACTGGGAAAACTTATTGACTCGAGTAGAAGCCTAGGGTGTCCATCTGCATGCCTCACTGTGCCCATGCCTCACTGTGCCCATGCCTCACTGTGCCCATGACTAGACTGATGTTTAACATGGGAGTCTATGGAAGGAGAACCCGGTTTTGAAAAATCGTTTCTCCCCGGCCGTAGGTCTCCCAGACACCAAGCTTTGCACACTTGTAGAGGAGACATGGAGCGGCTACATTTGGGGTCCAGGGGACCTATGGCCGGCCGTTACCGGGTCCCCAAAGTCCAGGAGACCAGGCGCAAAAAAAAAAAAAAAAAAAAAACAGAGCAAGCAAGTGAGTGTGACAGATGGTCTCAGGGGGGGGGGGGGGAAATTGCCCTGTTGCCCCCCCCCCTGGATCCGCCCCTGCACAGAACTCTCACCTAAATGAGTTTCCAAGGTTCCAAGTGATCGCCACTTTCAGTAGATACCCAGGGTAATATGATGCGTATCCCTTTAAGATGCCCACGGTCCCTTTAAACCTCTGCTGCATCCGCTCAGCTGTTAGAATAAAGCATAACACTCCTCCGAGCATCTCCCTCTCCTCACCGACTACAGAGCTTGTATTCCCCGCCGCCTCATGGCTTGGATGGCCTGTCAGCAGGGCATCAAATCTAATTGATGCCATCTAGAATTATTGGACTCCAATGTAAGCATTCAGAGATTTGAAATCCAAGATGTAGCAAATGCCCTTTACATGTTTGGAAACAGCAAACAGATTCAAGTAAAACCCCTGGAACTATTCTGCTACTGGGCAATGACATCTTGATCCAGAACACCAAGAGGGATTGATGAAGATCTGCTAGTCTGTGCAGAGACTTTGCGTTGATGGGTTGAAAGGATGGGGCAAGTTGGCTAAGAATCCACAAAGATTAACAGATGTCCCCCACTCTGGAAAATGGGGATCACCTTTATGCGGAGGAAGGCTTGCTGGGAATTTGACAAAATTGGAATACCAGACTTTGTGGGTCCATGCAAATACAGTAAGTCATGCACAGAGCACCCCAGGGGAGTAGTAAACCAAGGATCTCAGCATTGCAAAGCAAGATTATGAGCACCTTGCTTTGTTTTTTTTACTTCTGGACTTGCTCACCTAGTCTAAATACCAGTCAGTATAGTATAGTGCAGCCGACAGCAGCCTCAGAGGAATGCATGAATGCAAGGAAATCTAAAATACTTTATCGTTACCACACAGAAATGTGTAAATCATCAGATTGAGAAACTGCATGCAGTGCTCATATGTATAAGAGGGAAGACGGCCATAAGCTCACATACAGATGACAAGACTCAGAAAATGAGGTACATGGAGAACATTTTAAATTAAAGTAAACATGTGGTCTCCTAAAACTATAGTAGAATGCTTCATGTTGTCACATGTCCTGTG